>CM076262.1:13665779-16065779 GCA_038380795.1 Pyrocephalus nanus | reverse complement strand
TCTTTTCTAAGTTGATTCTTCAACTCCCTATATGATCCTTGAGAGCATGGTGGTGTCCGTTCCCTCTTTTGCCCTGTTCATGGAGAAAGATTTCATAAGCCTTTACTTTACTTTTGTTGGAGACAGCAATGAGAAGGACTCATGGCAACCCTTACACAGTGGGGGAAGTCAGCTTTCAGATGTCTTTCTGACACAAGACAGTATACTTTTTAAAATAACCTGGCAAATGGTAAGGAGGACTTCCTATGGTAATAAAGAGCACAGTCTCACTGTACTACTCTTCCTACCTGTCTTCACCTACTTAATTTATCTTCTGTTAGTTCCATGTACTCAGATACTAGTTGCCAGTATATATATATATATATATACGTATACACACAAATACAGAGTGACTGGGCATTTCATACTCTGGGGTAATTAATAGAATTATTATAGAATTAATAGAATAGTTAGATTTTAGATAAGCACAACTATGTTTTGGAGATCTGATTGTCAAATCAGATGCTCATAATTAAGTAGTACACTCAACACCTTTCATTACTGAAGTTTCATAGAAGATATCGCTATGCTTTTATGCTCTTGATCAAAACTCTCTATTTAGTTAAGTTCTACCAAAAGATGCCCTCTACTGTAGGGAGCATTCCCTTATTATGACAAAGCCCAGAGGTCTTTTTCCATCCCAGTTTTTGTATTTCTTTCATAGTTCTTTATTTTCCATTCTTTAGAGTTTTACCTTCTTCTTCCATCTCATTTACCTCAAAACCCTACATGCTTGAATAGAAAATGGCTCCTGTTTAAATAAGTGCTACAAAGTTGGTACTAGTTGGCAGCTTCTGCACTATGCAGTAACCTCAGCACTGTGATACACGGTATTTCAGCCACTTATCTGTGAATCTGGCAACAGAGAAGCCAAGGACAGCAGGTCAACCAGGACAATATTTTGAGTAGCAATAATAGCTTTTCTGTGCTGGCTTTTTGCTCTAATGATTGAAAGGTAGTAGGGAGGATGGGCATGAGGAGACTTCCCAAAATATTCTACAAATGTTTGTAAATCGAATTACTATGAAGGAAGGTCTGTCTACTCTACAGCTTGCAAATAATTGACTCCTACAGTACATGCAACAAGGACTGGAATTTTTTTCAAGGTAAGTGCTGAAAACAACTATCTTGGGTGAACACGACAGATCTCTCACATGCCTGGCAAATGTTTTAAGCAGGAAAATGCTGTTTGAAAGAGGGGAAGAAGACAGGATATCATCAGTGACACTCATCTTTATCAATATTTAGCAATACTTCCATGCATAGATGTGTTATAAAAAGTTACAGTGATGAGTTCTAGAGTGTTTGAAGCTGTGTACATTATTGCACAGAATAAAATGTCCTTTAATTTTAAATAAAGAGAAAAAACCCCTACACAAGTAAGGGAAAAACCCCATCAGGTATGGCCTTCTTCAAAGAAGTTCCTACTAGAAGGCCTATGTGAGTGCCTCCTGAGCAAGACTGCTCTCACAAGTGTTTCCTGAGCTCCTTACTTTTCGTTTCTCGCCTTAGTCAAAGTTCAGATTTGTAATAGCCATATGGTATAAGAATCTGATAGATAATGGATCTTGCCCTCAGCTGCAGTGGGATTATCAGGCAACTGTCTAATGGTTTGTATGCTGATAATTAAGTCAGGATAACAATCTGAAATTAGCAAGTGAAGCGGAAAAAAGTCACTTTGAACATTTTTATTTTGGCTCTTTTAACCCATGTGTTGCACCGAAAGGCTGAGGTCTGGCAGCACACTCTGGCATGGCATTAGTACTTTCCTTGCACTTGGTTTTGAAATGTCCTTGTTGATGCAACTTTTCTAAGCTATTTGCCTTACATCATAGACGTGCATCCTCCATTTCCCACAGTAGTGTCACCCCTGCTGTGATGTCAGCACAGCAGTGACCATCACGGAGACTCAGCACTTTGCTGGTTGTGGCTTGTTCCCCTCTCTGTCACCTTTCCACAGTGGATGAAGTAATTTCAGGCTTCTGAACCAACATAGTCAGTCCTTCTCAGATGAAACTCTTTTGTTATATGGCAGAAATGTAAACATATACTGAAATTCTTCTTGCAAGAACAAAGTTTGCATAGTTGATTCTTGTACATCATTCTCAAACTGGGATGAACTTAATTTCAAACAAACACTCTGAAAACTCACACTTTAAATCGTTTTCCGGTACTCGTTTATTCTCAGTATCCAGTTCCTCCACGGACACTCATCACTGTCCCCTCTCCCCATACCTCTTCTACCCGACCAGCACTGACGGGCGGAGGTGGCGCTGGGCGGCCAAGGCGCGGCAGCCCCTCGGGCCCCTCCGAGCCTGGGGCCGCACAGCCGTGGGCAAAGGATTTGTAAGGGCCGAAGAAGAGCAGAGGGAGCGCCACTCGACATCCAGGTCACACCTCTATGTCCTCTTTTTTCTTTCTTTTTTTTTTTTTTTTTTTTTTCCTAAGGAGTGGGCGTGAGGGAATTAGCGCCGAGGAGCCGCGAAGCAGCAGCAGTGGCTGCATCTGGGAATCCGCGTGCGTGAGGCAGAGGAGGCAGACGCGATTACTTCAGAATTTATTTAAGGACTGGTGAAAACCACTGCAGCGGCTTCCAGGGGAAGTCCCCTTGCCGAGGAGCACGCCGAGCTCAGCAGCGCCCGTAGCCGCTCCCTCCTGCCTCTGCCTCGCCCGCTGCCGCCCTCCCGCCCCCCGGCCCCGGCCCTGCCGCACTCCCGGGCTCCGGACCCGGGCTCAGGGCGCTTGCCTGCGACTGGTGTTTCCCAGTGCGTGGTATTAATTACACTCCCGGACTATTCAGATTATGATTCAGGTTTAAGCCATGCTTTGTCACGGTCGGATTACAGCAGATGATACGTTTTATGACACTGTACGATTAGATGAGATGTAGTGGCATTTGCCTGAGCTGTTTAAATTACAGAATACAGTAGTGTAGAGCTCTCGTGCCGCTTTCGATAGTCTTCCCCGAGCGATCAGTGCAGCGGCGGGGGGCGGCATTCCCGTCTCCTGGCGGGGCTGGCAGCGGTGCCCCAGGAGCGGAGCCGGCCGGGACGCGCAGGCTTGGGCGGCGCGCCTGCCCTGAGAGACCCGCCGGGGCTCTCCCGCATCCCACTGCCACTGCTCCTGCTCCGTACAGCTGGGAGAGGGCTCTGTATTGTGCCAGCCAGGCAGCGATGTGCCAGCCCGGCAGCGATGAGCCGTAGGCAGAAGATTTATTTCTGTAAAGCAGAAAACTGCGTTTGCTTTTTGATCATGCAGGCAGTCGTGCGTGCGTGCGGACTTCAGGCACGCAGAAAGACATAATTAGCCTGGGAGGTATCGAAGAACAAAAGAAGCCTAATATCGCTTAGTTAAGTTTAACAAAAGATAAGAAATAAAAGGAAGATGCTTTCTCCCTGGCCCCTCCCCTCTATGATCGCTTGCCTCCAGCTGCAAAGATGCTGTTGCTCGAAAGGGGCTGCTGGAGCTTTAAGAGCCGCTCCCCCCCCCCGGCTCCCGACAATGGTCTGAGCCGAGCTCTGCTTCTCAAAGCAAAATTTGTAATATGCCATTTTTCTCATGGATGCTTCTCTTCTTGGCTGCTGACGAAGTGACAGAAGAAAATGTTGAGATACCAAACAGCCAGTCTTGCCAGAGGACGGGTGCGGGCGCTTGGGGTTCCTCGGAGCAACGCCTGTGTCACCATTGCTAGGAAGATGGTCCAGGAGTGCTCGGCTGTGTGAGTCCCCGCTCGAAGCTGGTGGAGACTGCGGTTGTTATTGATCAAGTGAAATAGCAGACGCCGAAATAAAAGACATTAGGTACTGAATCTTCTATTTCTGAGTTATATATTCCCTCCCTAGCCCCTGTACCCTCCGGGAAATGAGACGCAAATGCAAAATCTCGCTGTCTGCCTCTTGCTGTAGTACTTGTGTGGCATTAAAATGCATTTCTGTAATGGGAGTTGGGAGTTGGGGAATTTCAGACTAAAAAAGGTGAAGCCAACTTCTTTTGTGTGTGTATGTGTGTGTGTGTTGTGGTTAAGGGAGACAGGGGATCAGGGAATGACATAAAGAACAAATAGTTGGCATGAGTCCTTTTTCTAAGGTACTATGTTGACCACTCCTCCTGTGTGGAAGGAGTGCGGGATGTTTCTGTTAAAGGTGATATCATAGTTTAGTGGAGACTGGCAGGTAAAGAGTTAACTAGGAGGAGGAATATGCATGTAATGCAACTCAGACAATAGGAAGGATTTTCCTTATGGAATTACACTGTGTTGCCTAATAGCGATCCTGCTGAGGACATCTGAAGAGGCATAATTGCAGTAAGATCTGGTTTTATCAGCCACTATATTTATTTAATGATTTGAGAAAAATAGCTTGTAAATGCAAAATATTCGGAATGATCCAATGAAATGAGTTTTCAAGCTGATGTCACTATGGACAGGCTAGAATGGTAGTTAGATTTCTACTTCTTTTTCCTGCAGCAAAATTACAAGTAACTTGAAATGAGTCCTCAACCATGATGTGCAAATCAAACATCAGGGGAAACAGAAAACAAGCTTTTAAAGCCCGTTATGGATAGAAAGGTGAGGGACTAAAATTAGATTCACATCTAAGGTGGAGGCCTTCAAGGTGAGCAAAATGAATGCCTGTCAAGAGCCATTGTCAAGCATAAGCCAAGTAGCTTTTTGTCTTATTCCTAGAGCTTCCCAAATGAAAGAAGTCCAGCTAGTAAATTATTCCCACACTGAGATTGCAGAGGTGTTTGTTGCAACATTCACTTAAAAAAAGATAAATAATTCCAAGACTCTTGGACAATCTAGATAATACAAGATAGGGTGGGGTCCAGTGAGATGAAAGATGACAACTTTTCCACCTCTAGCTATATAGGATATGTTCCACAGAAATTTCAAATTGTTTTAGAGAAAGTCAGTATGGAGGATACACTTCGATATCTGGTCCATATATGATTATCAGCATAATCAGGGAAAAGTTAATATAAGAAATTATTACCAATTTAGTTGTTAATGGAGTAGCTCCTGAAAAGGAGCTTTATATAACTCTTTGCCAAGGGTGGCCATGTCCTGTGCTATTTGTTGGAATTTTTGTCCATTCACTTGTCTGGATGTTTAAACTGAGCTGCAGAATTCCTGATTGAGCTAATACTGAGTTCACTCTTGATGGAGACGTAATGCAGCTAAGGCTATATATTTGTTGTGAAATTTTTGCATACAGCCTGAAAAATCTTAATGCTGTAACAGTAAACCACATTCGTTTCCCCCTTTCGTAGAACATATCACTTTAAATATTCACTGCTTTTTGTCAGTTAAATGTTTTGTGTTTAGAGGGGAAACCCGCTCATGAGTTCTGGTAACATTGTATGCAACAATCACATAATATCCAGCATGCTCCCTGGCGTCGCATAATATGCATTTGTGATATTTATGCCTCTCTTTGGAAGCAGAAAAATGACAGGAGGTTGATGGTTTGTCTATGTTAGTGACTTTTCCAACCATCTATACTGATCCAAACCCATTGAAGTCCATGATAGAATTCCATGAATTTAAGAATTTGTTGGATTAGGCTCCATGCAAATGATTGGAGAAAACACTGACCTAAGAACCAATCAATCTGTAATAGAATTTGTAGTACATGGTGTCCATACATAATGGACAAGGAAGGCAATGTGTTTAGAGAATTTCAGTGTACTGCTTCATAGGCTGAACTCGGGTCCAAAACTACTATTAAAACAAATATTTAGGTTTTGTTTCAAATAAAAAGAATTTTAAAGTTATTACATTGCCTAAAAGTCTATTTCTAGGGACCATGTACGTGCTGTATGCATTTTAGGGGAAGTATGAATTTGTCAGTATCTTACTCCCCCTTCAGAACCTCTCTGAGGGTTTGTTGTAAGGTGCTATACAAGTTCACTACATGTTGCAGTCCTTGCAAGTTTTGGACACTATGTGCACCCCGAGCAACGGAATTATAATGTCTGCTCTGTGGTTCACAATGAATCTAAGAAACAGTGTTTGTGTATTAACAGTGAAATGATAGTGACTAAATGCATGTTTCATTGAGGGATTGCTTTACTTACATTCAGAATATGGGGTAAAGTGATAAACATACTGCAGCAGTACTAAGTTCAGTATCAATGGAGCTTTCTTTTTTCTATTTAAAGAAATACATTTTAAAAGTCTTATTTTTGTTGACTAAGATCAGTGAAGCATAGCTTTAGTTAAGTTTATTACTACAGGGCAAGTCAACCTTTTTCTGTCAAGGAACACAAAACTTCCCTTTTATTCTTTTGAATAAAGAAGTACATAGTGCACGTTCAGCTATTAATGTTATCCTCTTAAATTGAAGCATATGTCACCTTTTTAAGCCCTTTCTCTCTTTGCAGCCCTGGCTGCATGGGAAGTATTGCACAGAATAATATACATGGGAGTTTATTCAGTTATCACTGACTTCCATGGTCTTGAAAATATGAGACAGAGGTGTTTAATCCACCACTTGCAGTTCCGAACATCCAATGAAAGAAATTCCAGCTTCCTTGAGGCTCATTCTTGGATGCCTGTGTTCCCCTCAACACGCCTTCAGGTTGGACTAGATGATCTCCAGAGGTCCCTTTCAACCCTAACTATTTTTGGTATCCCGACAGAGAGAAGTGGCTGTCCACACAGTAGTGGGTGCTGCTACTGTAGCTGTCTGGACTGTTCCTCACTTACTCCTGAGGACCAGGATTATCAATTAAAGTCTTAATTATCTGTTCCCCCTCCACTTTCTCCCACAACTCCTTTTCTGGGGGCAAAAACTTGCAGCTCTCCTCTGGTGGCACAAAGAGCTGCATGGCTTGCCAGGTGCATGGTTGGGCACCACTGGTGTAATCAAGTAGGATTTGAGGTATCAAGTTAGGAAACCAAGGTGGATTCCTGAAATACTCTTCTTTCGTATTTTCCTCCTTCTTTCATGTGGCCAGAGTCTTGGTAAAGGAATCCTTAATAAAATACTTCAGTAGGAATTTACTCAATCTCTGCACAGCTGCCTCCTGATGTGTACAGATGTCTGAGTTTACTCAATTCAACACCATGTATCTTTCTTTTGAAAAGAACCAAAGTCTGTGTTTTCTGGTTCTTGGATTTGTTTGATGGTTGATTGATTAATTATTTTTTTGAGAGGACGAATGTGGTATGTTAGGAAAGCTTCTCACCCCCTCACCCCCCGCCCCAATGAGAATATGATGTGTTCATGTTTTTATTTATCTTCTAATGGCATAGTCAGAAAACCTCCTAAATATACCAAGCACCTCATGCCTGTAAGTATATAGTAAACATTCACTTGATAAAATATACCTTGAATAGGAACAACTTAAATGTTGGAATTTTGGGGAAAAACATGTTTACATTAACTGTTTCTTCCTTTTAGATTCTAGAAAGAGCATACACCACTTAACTGAAGTCATACTGTGTTCCGTTGCCAAGCTAGACTTCAGCAGCTTTTCAATCTTTACTCTAACAATATTTTTTCATTATTTACTTTACTGTAGTTCACTGGCTAAGTGCAAAAATATAAAGCATTAAAATATGTCTTCAAAACTTTTTTTTTTATTTAAGTAATTTGAATGGTAAGTAAAGACAATATAAACGAGACCATAAAAGTTGAGTTATAAGACTTTTCAAACTTTTAAATTTAAAATGGTCTGAGATGGGGCATTTTATAATCCAATATAATATTTCCAGTTATTTTTTGTGTATATTTTCTGTCAAAGAGTAATTGCATACATTTCTAAATATAAGCACAGATTTTTGGTTAAATTTGGATGTCTGAAGAGTATGTATTCATTTCCCATCCTCATATGGTTATGTTTACAGGTTTCTCTGATTCCCTGGTTTGTGGTTTCTTTGGGGGTGTTTTGGTTTTGTGTGGATTTCTTTGTTGTTGTTGTTGTTTTTGTTTTTCAGGGGAGTGTGTATTTTTTTAACAACAGAGATTAGGACATTTAGTTTAAAAAGTGATATCTGAAAATGTGCCCATATCATGTCAAATATAACTGAGGTTTATTTTTAAATTGTAAATGTTTTTACTTTGTGTCAAAGACTTTCAAGCACATGGAGACCCAAATTATCCACAAGGCAAGCCATCTTAATAAGATAAATGTGGTTGCTTTTATGGTTTTCTTTTGTTTGGTTGTCCAGTGTTTTGTGGGTTTTTTTGTATGAGTGCAATGAGATGAGCCACAATGTAGCAGGTTTTTTGTTTGCTTTATTTCAAAGTTTTCTCCAGCTTTATTTAAGTGTATATTAAATTTCAGAATCTCTGTGGCAAATGAGTTAATTCTTTGAATTTTCCTTGCCCAGTGCTGGGCCATCTGCAAAATAGGATCAGTTTGCCCACTGGAAGTGAGCATATTCAGTGCTCACTGTACATTTCTGAAATTTAAGGCAAATATATGTAGTCCATTTTTCCTTATATTTTGTCACATCACCTGAAATTTATAAGAGAAATTACTTCGCACTTTAGAATTGTGGCAATGCAATTCAAGGTTTCTGTTGTAAACTTCAGAGAAGGGATTCTAAAACTTCATGTATGATGGTGGTTGTCTTTGCTCATCCTTCCTTTTCTGTTACTGTCAGCTCTGAATTCTTTTTTTACTAATAGGACCCATCAAAGAAAGATATCTGTATAATTGCCTTGTAGTAGTTTTTAGGAATATATTGATTAGTAAAAGGAATACTACTTGGGATAACAAATATATGAACATAGGAGCTGGCATGTGCAGACCAAGTGGAGAGATTAAAATCGTACACAGACTCAAACTTAGGCATCTGATTTTCAGTGTGCACCTGGAGTTGAATGAGGAACTAACAGTCACTTATATCGTATAAAACCAATTCAGAAGAGTAGAGGGCTGAGAAACTTTATCCTGATCTTTGACCTCTTGGGGATATTTCTGGTCATATGGTTATAGGCAGTGAACCATATAACAGGGGAGCAGGATCTCAAATCACTGGCTGATAAACACAATTAAAAAACATGGAATATCCAGAAGTCAATTTATGACTGTTTGGTCTATACAGAAGTTAGGGTTTAAAAAATCAAGTTGTATGAGCCTAACTGGTTTTTGGAGCAGTAAGAATGGAGGATGAAAAGGAAGCTTAATGAGAATCCATTGTATATCCTGTTCAGTTCTGTTCTCAGTAGAATTGATATCTTCATGATTTAGTAAGAACTGCGTACTTGAGACAAATACCTGCCATGTATGCATAGATCTGTTATTCCTGAACTGTTCATATGCCAGTAAGTCCAGAATGCATCTGACCTGTGTATAAGAAATTTGATTTGTGCATATATAGTGAAATGTATTTGAGTTTTTTCAAAAGTTCTGCAAATTCACAGATCAGCCATAAAAGTGTATGAGTGACATGGTCGCTCTAAAGTATAATAGAAGTGGGCCTGTCAATAGCCTTATTCCGTGCCTTTAAGAACTGCAGCGTTGAATGTGGCTCTGTCTCCCCCATAAATACAACTGAAATAAGCACACATTTTTCATAGAAAGAATGACTAATTCTGGTTAATTTAGTACTAGAGAGATCACTTTCAGTGTTTAATGATTGAAATTCTTTCCATGTAAAATATACTTTCGCTTAACACAGATTTATGGTCTGTGATTAGTGGGGCAAGACTAGGTAGTTACAGTGATTCCTTGTATGAAATATTTCAGTTGATTATATTATGAAACCAGAGTAAAATTTCGTGGGGTTTTGGCAGTTTTTAATTACCAAATTTAGTTTTAAATTACAGATTACACAGAAGGAAATCAGAAAAGTCCCTCTTCCCCCACTGGAAACTTAAAAATATGACTCAAATCACTCAGGGTATCACCACATTAGCAATCAGACCTAACTGATCATAGCAATAATATTTTTATTTTATGTTTCAACGTGAATCTTTCCGTCTGCATGTGTTGGCTTGGTCCTTTATGTGTGTGTGTGAAGCAAATGTGTTGGCTTGGTCCTTTATGTGTGTGTGTGAAGCAAATGCCTCTCAGCTATAATGAAACTGGAAGCTTACTCTTAAATCTAATTAAAGGGGCAAGGGGATGAAACCAGGGTCTCCAGAGGGGAGCCTAGGGTGGTAAGTCAGAGTTAGGGGTGAAATCAGCAGCCCAGTTAAAGTGCTCATGCACCAATGCACACAGTATGGGTAACAAACAAGAGGAGCTGGAAGCCATCATGCCTCAGAAAAGCTATGATGTAGTCACAATGGGAGAAACATGATGGAATGACTGCCATGACTGGAATGGATGGCTACGTGCTCTTCAGAAGAGACAGGTAAGGTAGGAGAGGTGGAGGAGTGGCTGTGTGTCTTAGGCAGTCTCTTGACTGTATAGAACTTGAGGTTAGTGATGGTAAGGTTGAGTGCCTTTGTGTAAAAATCAGGGGGAAGGTCAACGAGGCTGACATCCCAGTGGGAGTCTGTTATAGACCACCTAACCAGAATGAAGAGGCAGATGAGTTATTCTGTAAACAGCTGGTAGATGTTTCAAGATCACCAGTCTTTGGGAGACTTTAACCTGCTAGATGTCTGCTGGGAACTCAGCACAGCAGACAAGAGGCAGTCTTCCTCCCTCCAGTGAGGAGGCTCTTGGAGTGTATGGAGGGTAGATTCTTGTTGCAGCTGGTGATCAAGCGTGCCAGAGGTGGGGTCCTGCTAGATCTGCTGTTTACAAACAGAGAAGGGCTGGTAGGAGATGTGGTGGTTGGAGACCATCTGTGGTAAAGAGACTATGAAATAACAGAGTTTTCAATACTCAGTGAAACAAGGAGAGCCATCAATAAAACCTCTGTCCTGGACTTCCAGGGACAGACTTCAACTGAATCAGGATGCTGATTCAGAGAGTACCTTGGGAAACAGTCCTTAAAAACAAAGGGGTCTAGGAAGGATGGACATACTTCAAGAAAGAAATCCTGAAGGCGCAAGAGCAGGCTGTGCTTATGTGCTGAAAAATGAGCTGGCAGGAGAGAAGACTGGCCTGGATGGACAGGGAGCTTTAGGAGGAACTCAGGGAAAAAAAGAATGAAAAAGGGTCAGGCAATTCAGGAAGTGTTTAAGGATGTCGTTAGGTCATGCAGAGAGGAAATTAGAAAGGTGAAAGCTTAATTAGAACTTAATCTGACCACTTCTGTAGAGGATAATAAAAAGTGTTTTTATAGATACATTCATAACAAAAGGAAGGACAAGGAAAGCATCCGTTCTTAATTGGATGTGGCGGAGGGAGTATAGTCACCAAAGAGGAGGAAAAGGCTGAGGTACTTAACACCTTCTTTTCCTCAGTTTTCAACAATAAGATGGCTCATCTTCAGGACAACTGGCTTCCTGAGCTGGTAGATAGGGACAGGGAACTAAATCGACCCCCTGTAATCCAGGAGGAAGCAACTAGTGACCTGCTGAGCCACTTAGATGCTTACAAGTCTATGGGACCAGAGGAGATCCATCTTAGAGTGATGAGGGAGCTGGCAAAAGAACTCACCAAGCCACTCTCCGTCGTTTATCATCAATCCTAGCTCACCGGGGAGGTTCCAAATGACTGGAAGTTGGCCAATGTGACACCCATCCATAAGCAGGGCCAGAAGAAGGATCCAAGGAACTACAGGCCTGTCAGCCTGACCTCGGTGCCTGGCAAGGTTATGGAAAAAATCATCTTGAGTACCATCACACGGCACCCACAGGATGGATGGGGGATCAGACCCAACCAGTGTAGATTTAGGAGGGGCAGGTCCTGTCTGACCAATCTGATCTCCTTTTATGATCAGGTGGCCTGCCTGGTGGATGAGGGGAAGGCTGTAGATGTGATCTATCTGGACTTCAGCAAAGCCTTTGACACCCCCTTTCACAGCATACTCCTGGAAAAGCTGGCAGCCCACAGCTTGGACAGGGGAACTCTATGCTGGGTTGGGAAATGTCTGGATGGCCCGGCCCAGAGAGTGGTGGTGAACGGGCCTGGATCCAGTTATTGGCCTGTCACCAGTGATGTCCCCCAAGGATGTGTTGGGCCCAGTCCTGCTTAATATCTTTACTGATGATCTGGATGAGGGGATCAAATCTACCATTAGAAGATTTGCAGATGACATCAAGTTCGAGAGGAGTGTTGATCTGCTGGAGGGTAGGAGGGCTCTGCAGAGGGACCTGGACAGGCTGGATAGGTGGGCTGAATCCAGTGGCGTGGTGTTCAACAAGGCCAAGTGCCGGGTCCTGCACTTTGGCCACAACAACCCCTGCAGCGCTACAGGCTGGGCACAGAGTGGCTGGAGAGCAGCCAGGCGGAAAGGGATCTGGGAGTGCTGATTGACAGGAGGCTGAACATGAGCCAGCAGTGTGCCCAGGTGGGCAAGAAGGCCAATGGCATCCTGGCCTGGATCAGGAACAGCGTGGCCAGCAGGGCCAGGGAAGTGATTCTGCCCCTGTACTCAGCACTGGTGAGGCCACACCTGGAGTAGTGTGTTCAATTCTGGGCCCCTCAGTTTAGGAAGGATGTTGAGGTGCTGGACCGAGTCCGAAGAAGGGCAACAAGGCTGGTGAAGGGTCTGCAGCACAAGTCCTATGATGAGCAGCTGAGGATGCTGTGGCTGTTTAGCCTGGAGTAGAGGAGGCTAGGGGGAGACTTCTTCACTCTCTACAACTTCCTGAAAAGAGGTTGTAACCAAGTGGGTATTGATCTTTTCTCCAAGTAATTAGCAATAGGAAGGGAGAAAATGTCTTACGCCGCAGCAGGGGAGGTTTAGGTTGGACATTAGGAACACCCATCACAGAAACAGTGATTGGGTGTTGGAATGGGCTACCCAAGGAGATGCTGGAATCACTGTCTATGGAGGTGTTTAGGAAAAGATGGGATGTGGCATTCAGTGCCATGGTCTAGTTGACAAGGTGGTGTTAGTTCACAGGTTGGACTTGGTGATCTCAGAGGTCTTTTCCAACCTAGTGGATTCTGTGATTCTGTGTGATTCTGTAATCTCCTGAACTACATTATCCTGTGGTTAGCCAAGGACTGACTAATACATGCACATACCATCAGAAGGCTTAGGAAACGTCAAGAACTCTTGTAACTCCCTAACGTAATTCATTTTGTATATAAAGATTCAAATGCATATGTGCCCTCCTATTTGTCCTCAGCTTCCAATCTTCTACTACTAAACTGTAATTGGTCTGTTTGCTGACACTCTTTCTCTGTTTCTGCTGAAGTTCTTTCTCTGCTTTACCTGTCCTAGCTTTTGTTGCATCCCCTCTTGATAAAACTCCCTTTTTCCTTTTTTTTCTTAATTTAAGAATTCAAATGTGATCAGTATTTTGATTTCTTCCTGCTATCAAGCAGAAAATTCATGAAGAGTGCAGTAAGGTCATGGTGAAGTGGCTCTATTCTTCAACGTGTGCTGAAAGTCTTTCCTGGGAACAGTGTTAAATGGTGGTTGTCTTGGGACACTGAAAGCATCCCATCTGCTGGCAGGTATAAGAGTGATAAATGCCAAATAAAGTTTTAAACAAGGAAAAAACAAACAAACAAACATACAAAAAAAGAATATTTTTCTAAAAGCAAGAAGACACAAATCATAGTAAATCAGAACAGTATGGCATACTATATCTTTCATGAAGAGCTATAAGAAATTTTTCTTTGAAATTTCTTTCTTTTTTTCTGTCTTGGTAACTCAGGAGCACTCTGAAAAACCAGGTTCCCTTCAAAGTTGTTTGGGTTCCTCACTGCCTCCCACAAAAAAACGGTGTGAAGACATGACCCAGGATTCCCATTTCTTCTGCTCCTCCCTCTTGCAACAGTCAAAGCATCCCTTTCTGTCACACCCTACTGGTATTTCTGATCTGGCTCGAGTTAGCATCTGCTTTTCCATATTTCTCTCCACTCTCAGTGTGAGGGAAGGCAGAGGATGCTTGTGGTTCCAATGGAATAACAGCATTGATCTCTGAACTTCCAGAAGGCAATGTACATCACCTGTCTTGACTGCAAGGACTGTGGTACCTTTTAAAGATTCTCCTGAGGCTGTGAGCTGTGGGAGAAAACTTCCAAATAGCAACTGCCTACATCAGGAACTGCCCACCCATTCCCTGCCTTCTCTGCTGTTTTAGTCAGACAAATTTTGTTACTTGTGCTGTGTCAGGGTAACGCGGCCCAGGCATTCAAAATAAGCACAATGCATGATCCCCTCCCCTCCCAGAATGCAACAGCTTAGAGGGACAAGATGTGGTAACAGTGCCATGAACATTCAACTCATAGATTCCATTGCTACTCTACAACCACTTACATATATGGCTTCCCACATCCACACAATGATTATAAGAGGAGAGTTTCTGTCTATTTGAATGCAAGGTGCTGAGATAGCAGCAGCTGTCTGCAGAAGATATTTCTTTGCCTGATCCCACACGCTCACCAGCATGCATACAAAATTGCACCACTCTTGCTCTGCCACAGTCTGTGCGTATGTTGTGCCACTCACACCATAAACCTCATCTGCATGTCCAGGACATTGGAAGTAATTTCTTGAACGATGAACGTTCACTGATGAGGATCCCCTGGGACAAGAAGCACAGCCCATGAGATGATGACAGTTGTGAGCAGGAAAGGTTCAGGGATAATCCAAATTGTTTACTTCGGTCTTGAAGAATGGGCATGCAGAGACCTTGGTCTCTGGCCACCTGCTGCATACTGAAAAGTTGTGATTAAACTGAACAAGTGGCAGACGGCCCAGGAATTTTTTAATTATCCCTTTTCTCTCCTTGAACTTGACCATCCCAAACTGGTTAGCCCCAGATGGGAGCTGAGAGGAGATGCTGCACAGGGTGATGGCCCTTTGTTGAGTGAAATGTGCTTCTGTAAGGCCGTGAGAGGTACGTGGAGGTGAGGCAGTGGCTCCCTCTGCTGCCGGTGCTGCATCTCAAGAGGCCTGCAGACAGTGGACAAAGCAGTTAATCAACAGCAAGCTCTCCCAGTGATTCCCAAAGCTTCTTCTCATACATGAATGGAAGTTTTGAGATTTACATAAGAAACTTTGTAATTGAAGCATGGGACTAGGTGATATTGTTTGCTCTGCTCAGGACAGAATTAAGAAACAAACAACAGTGATTCTGTTTCCAGTAATTCAATTTGCACGAGATATCACAAGGATGTAATTAGCAGAGAATTTCTAGTTCTTGACCTCTTACTGAAAAAGCTCACTGGAGAATAATTTCTCCAGAGGGTGGGAATAACTAGATAGAAAAATAGATTAACCTGGTGTTAAGGCAGTATGATATGGGATCAATGGTTAGTCTGAGCTGTACTGTAGAATTGCCTAGAGGATGACAAAATCTGGCAATTAATGGCAGATATTGACATCAATACCAACCACTCAACAATGAAATTAAGTAGGGAAGGGAGAAAATCAACAATAAAGGAGACTACAGTTGCAGAGGAAGTATTTTCTGTCATTTTAAGAGAGTATTATTTGCAAAACTATTAATTTAAATTGTTCTGTTGGTGTTCATCTTCTTCCAGTCTTCTTTCAATTTAGGAAGCGCATTCAAATTCTTTGCTGTTTTGAATTAGTCACTGTATTTAATCCCTCTCTATCGACCATCTGATTAACAATGAGCACAAATTTGAAAGAGGGAACAATGCAATAATCTACTGTGTCCATGTGACAGAGTTAATTCCTCTTACGAAATCTCTTCATATGTTTTCTGTACTGAAGAGCTTTTCCTTGATTTGTTTTCTTTTTAAAGAAATGATGTGTGAAGTGATGCCAACGATAAATGAGGACACCCCGATGAGCCAACGGGGGTCCCAAAGCAGTGGCTCGGACTCGGATTCTCATTTTGAGCAGCTGATGGTGAACATGCTGGATGAAAGGGACCGTCTCCTTGATACTCTTCGGGAGACACAGGAAAGCTTGTCACTTGCACAGCAACGCCTACAGGATGTCATCTATGACAGAGACTCCCTCCAGCGACAGCTGAACTCAGCGCTGCCCCAGGTATGTAGTTGATAAAGATTTTTTTTGTTTAAATTCGCCTTTTTTTTTACTTAATACCACTTACTTTAACCCTATTTATTCCTTGAGGCCCAAATTTTGCTCCCATTGATGTTGGCTGCAGAACTCCTGCTGATTAAATAGTATGTGATTTGACTTCCATGGGACCTGTCTTCAAAGTTAAGAGTAGGAGTAGAGTGGTTGACTTCAAGGAGAGCAAGATGAAGGCATGTAGCTACTGGTTCTTTTGGCTGTTGCTCTAGCATTTACTACAGGTGAGGGATGATTAAATCAAAGATCTAACGGTGAGAACAAAGAAAAAAGAATGAGGATGTTTTCTAGGTACTAATCTGAATAAGAGTTTATAAAACCAAATAAAAACAACTTATGTAGGTTAAATAAGGTTCTATACAACACCACAAAAACAACTATGTTAATATTTAAATTCAATTAATTTTAAATAATTATATAAATGTAATTATCTAAAGTTATCTTGGTCTTTTTTAGGAACTTCAAAATTACTTCAGTTAAAATATCAATGTTATAGTATACTTCAATATTATATATCAATAAAATTATTTATTTAATATACTAGAATTAAAAGCAAAGAAACATCTTACTTCAGTCTGTATGTGTGGCCAGAGGTATGAAACATATCATGTGTCAAAATGCAGTTTTTCTCAGTGTTCTTTTCTTGGCATCTCTTACTGTAACTCACTAGAGAAGGTGACTGTGGGCTTATCTGCCTGGTTCAAGTTCTATACCTGTTGAGACAGTGGTTAGGGAGGAATGAAGACAGTATGTGGTTGGAATAAAGAGGTGGTAAGGATGAATTAAACAAGTGAGAAAATTTTTAAAGATAGAAAAGAAAAAAGGCATCCACTGGAGTAGGGAACAGAAGCAGTTGCTTAAGGGCTAACCCCAGTAGGTTACTGGAATATCTTGGGATAGGACTGAATAAGAGAGACCCTGTAATCATTTGAAGAATAGCATTAGTGACTTGAGCATTAGCTCCAGACAATAAGTACAGTTGGCTTGGGACAAACAAAAAGGAGCAGCAATGATCTTGATACCAGTAAAATCAAGGTTGTTTTTTTTAGTTTTTCCCTAATTTGTGGCAAGTTGAGCTTCTTTTCTACTTGTGTTGCTCCGTAGAAGAGCGTAAAAAAATAAGTGAAAGACAACATAAATCCTTTATTCTAAGATTTATTGCTAGAAATCTGAAGAAGAGAGGACTATCTGCATCTGTGTAACATTAAACAATAAGCTTGAGTTATTAGGTAATGCTGTTACAGCTGCAGCTGTTAATTCTGTAGCCAATTACTGTAGATGCCTATAATTTTTTATACTGGTCAGAACAATGTATAGTTAACTATGTCTTTCAAATTTGAGTTACAGAAATTCAGTTGTCTTCCTAAGTGCTGTCATTGAAATATATTTTATTTCCATTAGATTAGCAGTCTTAACTTTATGAACATCTATGTTTAATTGAATAGCTGTGTTTAAGGCAAGAGGGAAAAAATGAGCAGGCAATTACAGATCAGCTGGACTAAATGAAGTAACAGGAAAGACTTTTAAACTTGTCTTTGGAAAAAACCTAATAATATGTCAAAAAGTTAACTTAAATATATGACTAGGGTTTATCAAAGTTATCTTTATACAGAGTAACTCAACATGACTCTTTAGTACCAGATTTGTTAGGTTAGGGAACGAAGGTATCCCTAAAATGGATATCTTCTGAAGCTGCCCCGTTTAAATTATTAATACATGAGAAGTAAGAAAAATCAATACAATAATTATTAAGGTAGGTAACAAAAGAGAGAGAGGAAAACTTTTCACTTACACTAGACTGACAGGATGGAAGTAGGCTAGTAGTAGTAGCTAATTAAGAATGTGTTTTGAGATCAATTTTTGTTAATCTGACCACAACAAGAAGTAGCATGCTAGTGGAAATTTTGGACAACACAAAAGTTGAGTTGAACAGTCAGCTAGGGGAATGAGTGTGATAGTACACAAGAACAGAACTAACAGAAGTGGGACGATGTTGCATGGTACAAAGATGAGGGCCTTATCTCTCTCTCTCTATATATATATAAATATTAGTTAATAACAAAAATTTATGTTCTGATCTTTAGATGGCAGTAGTAAAGAGGGAAAATATATGTTATACAATGGTTTTAGGTACCCTGTGGGAGTTGGATGTAAAAAAGGCAAATATAATTGTGAAATGTATTATGTAAGATATTGCTAATGGAATTAGGTGAGTATTAATGCAGTTAAATCAAGGGGTGGTTTGAACCTTATCTGTCTGGGTTTTGGCTCAGTGCTGATTGAGAACCAACCTCAAACTGGAAGAGCTTCAGAGAAAAGCCTGCTAGAGGAAAGAGAGACAGTAACATATTCTGTTTGAAAAGAGCAGTTAAGTTTTCTTACTTCTATGAACAACTTAGTTGAGGGAGACCATAAGTGTTTTGTAAATTTTCTTGGAGAGACAGAAAGATGGAAAGACCAGGTAAAGATGAAAAAAATGTTTTAAGCCAGAAACAATGTTGATGAAAGAATACATTATTATGGGGTACCACTAATGAAGATATATCATTCATCAAAAGAAGGTCTTGAATTATGAAGGAATGACATCTTTTTTAAGCAAAGACACAGTAAAAACCCCCAAAGATGAAGGTAGTGTGAAAGACATTAGTTATCATACTACCTTTGGTTAACCTCTGCACTTGACCCAGAACACCCCAACATGTTCTTTATTTCAGACTTTGTTGTGGAGACATTCTATTTGTGTGGGAACATTCCACACAAAGAATGAAACATGAGTCTGAATATCTTCACTTAACTATGAGAATTACGTGATAATACAGTATAGCTGAGAAGTGTTCTGTGCATAAGAGGTCTTCTGTTATTAAGAATCTAGTTCACTAGTGATCTTGTTTATTCTTTGCAAAGCTTCCTGTTGACATCAGAAGCCTCTAAGGAAAGTGTATTTGGATCTGCACTGCATGTTTCCTTGCAACAGGAATTTGTTGTATTTAGGTCGTGACTTTTGAGTCCAGCAAAAAAAATTGCTAAATACAGTTCAACTCCACTGTAATGGGGAAGTATAAGATCTAAATATTTAACAGTGTGTTTTTATTTTGTTGGAATAAAATTAGGTTTTTTACTGTAGCACAAAAGAATTGTTTTACTAAAAAGGTTAGTAACTATTCAGAAACAGTAACTCATGGTTTGAGTGGTAGGAAGAGGAAAATGTTCAGTTACAACTTCCTCAAGCAAATTTCACCATAATCTTCTCTGAGCTAAATTGTCTAGAAAATATCACCTATATTAGTTGCCTTGTAGAAAAACTGGAAAAATACAAAGTATGTCGTGGTAAGACTTATAATGACTCACAAGAATCATGAGTTATAATAGTTATAAATGTACTCTCATAAACAATGTTGAACTAGGCTTGTTTTGTGGTTACTTTAGTATTTCTTTTAGTCTTTCAAAAAAAAGTTTCAAGGTATGAAAGATGACAAGATATTATTTATATGAAGACGTTCATAAGTCACTACTCTCTCTAGCAAGTACGTTTATTTTGTTCATTAGTTATGCACTTGCTCTGTGATTTACTTACAAAATTAATATTTACAGAATCAAAGAATAGTTGAGGTTGGAAGGGACCTCTGGAGGTCACCTTATCCCACTCTTCTGCTCCAGCAGGGTTAGTAAGAACAGGCTGCCCAGGACTGTGTCTTTTGAATATCTCCGAGGGTAGACTCCACAGCTTCTCCAGGCAACATGTGCCAGTGTTCAGTCACCCTTATAGTAAGAAGTGTTTCCTGATGTTCCAGAGGAACCCTGTTTCCATTTGTGCCCCTAGTCTCTTGAATATTATATTATGAGAAAGTTCTGATTTTACTGAACATTTATGTTAGCAGATTTTTTTTCTAAATGGCTATTAACTCTTTTCTGATCTGATCATCAGAATCTGCACCTATGCTATTTCTTTTATAGTACCATTCATTCTGACTAGTAAAGCTGACTAGAAGTTAAGTTCTCGGTATTAATCTCATAGAAACTCGCTTTAAAACAGGAAAGTTAGGCCTTTCAGAAAGGTTAATTCATTCTGTATCATGAAATCTGGAAATGTTCTGGATTTATTTGGTTGTGTTTTTTCCTTTTTACTATAGAATGTGCCCGAGTTATAGAATCCTGAAGTAGTTTGGGTTGGAAGGGACCTTAAAGATCATCTAGTTTCAACCCTCCTGCCATGGGCAGCAATGCTACTCCCTAGATCAGGTTACTTAGGGTCCCATCCAACCTGACCTTGAACACTTCCAGGGATGGGGCATCCACGACGTCTCTGGGCAACCTGTTACAGTGTTTCACCATCCTCATAGTGAAGAATTTCTACTTGATATCCAGTCTAAACCTACCCTGTTTCAGCATAAAGCCATTCCCCCTTGTCCTGTGACAAGTCCCTCTCCAGCTCTTCAATTCTCAGGCTCTTCCTTTCTACTCTTTTTAAACATGGACTTACGTTTCTGCTTTTCCAGTCAGTGGGAACTTCACAAAGCTGACACGGCTTTTCAAGTAAGATGGATAGTGGCTTAGACACTTCATCCACCACCTGGGGATGCATCTTATCAGCTCCCATGGATTTATTCACCCTCAGGTTTCTTAGATGTAGATAATCTTAAAGCTGCTCTTCTCCTACAGTGAGCAGTTATTCATTCTCCCAGTTCCTGCTTTTGCCTTCTACAACGTGGGTGCTGTGGCTGCAGCTCAGTGCCTAGCTTGCTTGCTTAATTTTTAGATAGCTAAACTTATATGAGTTGAATTTTATCATGCTTTTATGTCCACTGGCACCCCATAGATTTCAACTAAATTGTAATTGTTAGCTACAATAATTCAGTAATAAAATCAGTAGTAGAAACATACTGGTAATCATTAAGATTTTATTTCATCTAATATGATACCACTCATTTAGAAATAAATGCTTACTGGAGGCATGATAGAAGGGAAAATCCAAAGAGGGAAAAGTAATGACCTTGTTTTATTGAACCAGTTTATGTAATTTGATCAATGTTAACCTTTAATAGGACTGTAATTAAAGAATTTTGTTGAGAACCTTGCAGTTTCTTTCAGTACAATGAACAATGAATGTTTTACTGGCATGGACAAAGAAGGTGTAAGGAGACAACAATAAGTCAGTAGGGGCTTATTCTGAGGTTGTGTTTTCTCTTTAAATGTGTGTGCTTATAGTGTGTGGATACAACATAGTGGCATACATACAGACACATAAAATGACATAGATATAAAAATAAAATAGCCCACTAGGAAAATATACAGAGATTTTTAAATAGTAATAATTAAAGTAGATTTTGCTCATTTAAGGTTGGACATTTGATAAGAGAGTGTTGCTATTTACTGTTTGGGTGAAAATAATAGCCTGACCCACAGTATTGTTTTTAAAACGTTTCTTGTTCTTATGGTGAAGATGAAATGATGGCTTTTTCCCTTCATTTATTTCTTTCTGGCTATGCTGAAGAACATAGAGTACAAATGGCATCCTGTATATTTGAATGAATAATCAGTACTTTTTTTGCAGTACTAAAAACATCCTCTTGTGTGAAGGACTTCTATATATTTCTTTATACAGCAAAATTATGCATATTTTCCTCACATTTCCAGGGATTAATTTAAAAAGAATTCCAAGTAGTGAAATTGAGATCTATCCTACATATCTGAGGCAAAAAATTCCAAGTTTTCTATCTCAGAGCTCCAGTGAGACACTCAGTATTCATATGTAAAAATTGAAGTTTAACCCAGTATTTGTTGCTATCTCTAATTTGTACTGTCATAGAGAATAATTGTTCAGGCTACTAAATAAAAATGTCATAAGTTTTAGGTGTTCTGAACCTATGCGGTTCCCACTAAAATCAGTGCAAGTAGCAAGTCTTTCTGACTGCCCAAATCAGTTTAGATTACTGAAAAGGAACAGAAATATTTTCACAAACAAATTAGAATTTTGTTGTTAAAAGACAGACTGACTGTATTGGTGGTGTAAGTAAGACAATGCTTTACCTGAGTTATCTGTAGACTGCTCTTTTTTTTTAAATTGTCATCATATTCCCAACAGAGCACAATCACAGGTATAATTATACATACAAGTAATAACTTGAATTCTTTTCAAATATGAGTTTATTTCCTTGCTGTTGTAAAGTTCTGTTTATTCAGTAGCATATCGCAAAGTATTTATAAGTAGGAGATTTTCTCCTAAAAGCTTTGGACTTTGTAATGAATGCTTGATGACTGAAGAAGACTGATGGAACAATCTAGTGAAGAAAAAACTGGGATATAAGAAAAAGAAAAAAAAACATAAATATTTAGAGCAGGAGGAACATGTGGTAAATGCCTGAAGCTAGCAACAAGACTACATACTCCCATTTCACTCTATATCTCCTTCATAAACATTGATATTAATTATTTTAGCTTGAACCAGGTACATCAACTGCTGCATTAACTATTGATGGCTCATTTATCTGAATGCTTATAAAGACACATGTTATAAAATTATAATGGTGCTGGTCAACAGAATAGAACACAGATGGTTATGCAAGTTCCTGTAAAAGAAGCAGTTACCACTATATTGTGGAGACCATAGTTTTCATAACAGCTATAGTCATTCCTCTCAGTGTTTAGGAGGCATATGGACAATGGCCTTAATAGTATGATTTAACTGGGTCAGCCCTGAAGTGGTCAGGCAGTTGGACTAAATGATCCTTGTAGGTCTCTTCCAACTGAACTATTCTGTTATATAGGGAGGAAAAGCTGGAAAAAAGAATCCGATTTTATAAAGCTTACCTCTGTTAGTATAATCTTTACTCGTGTCCTTGAAAGTGAATGGTAGAGGCTGAGCCATCATCCAAGAACATCTTGAAAACACATATTCCTTTCTTTATCATTTCTCTATTAAAATCAAGGGAAATACAGAAATATTTGAGAATCAGAAGACTTCTAGAAATGTCTTATTCAGGCTATCTTCTATCTTAACAAATATTTACCCAGACTAATGAGTATTTGCACAAAACCATAAAATTATGTTAGAGGAATGTTTTTTTTTTTTCTAAAGTATGGATAATTTAGCTATTACTGAAGTCTGTGGTGTTTTCCTGTTGACTCTGAAGACAACAGGTTTGTTTGTATTGATGAATATGTATCTTTCATATGATCCCCATGAATGTGAACTTTTAGGGATAGAAGTTAAGGGCCAGGTCATTAACCTTATTTTATATAATATAACATTTCTAAAGTCTACTCAAGAATCTGCTCCAAATCATCATTTGCTGAGTATATCTTATACTTTAAGTATAGGGTTTTTCCTTGTTAGTATCAGATTATAGGCTTTGTTTTTTTGTTTTTGTGGGTTTTTTTAATTATTCCATTTTATTATTATTATTATTATTGTTGATCAGATGCATTCTTTACCATGTGTGTGTTCTAAAAAAATCCCAATTACACTGTGACAGTCAATTTGTTATGACAGTGAATCATCTGTCAAAACATACAATATTAAATAAATCTTGGAGACCTTTGTTGTATGTTGGTTTATTTCAAATTATGAAGTAACCAAAATTACAGATTTGTTTTTTCTCTGAGACTCTAAGCAGAAGGGAACATAGCAGTAAATAAAGGGAAGGAATGATAAGGAAAAGGTGATCTACAAGTAGATAAACCATACTTCTGCATCAAAATGGTAGAACTCTGTAAGAAGGGTAGAGCGAAAGTCAGTCTGCACGGGAAGAAAAGTCCTAAGGCAGAGTTCATGAAAGTCAGCAGAGAGGTTTTTCTATTTATTTCCATCAGTGACAGAACTACTCCTTAAAGAGCAAGTAATTAAGGAGCAAGCTGAGCAAAGGGGGAGAGAGGAACCTGGTGGTGCTGCTTGTCAGCTGCCTGACTATGAGTCTGCTCTGTGCCCAGGTGACCGAGAAGGCCAATGGCAGGCTGGCTTGTATCAGAAATAGTGTGGCCAGCAGCACTAGGGAAGTGATTGTCCCTCTGTACTTGGCACTGGTAAGGCAATACCTCAAGTGCTGTGTCGTTCTGGGCCCATCACTACACGAAGGACACTGAGGTGCTGGAGCTTGTCCAGAGAAGGGCAACAGAGCTGGTGAAGGGTCTGGAGCACAAGTCCTGTGAGGAGCAGCTGAGGGAGCTGAGGTTGTTTAGACTGGAGAAAAGGAGGCTCAGAGGAGACCTTATTGCTCTCTACAACTACCTGAAAGGAGGTTGTAGCCAGGTAGAGATTGACCTCTTCTCCCAAGCAACCAGCAACAGGAAGAGAGGACATAGTCTTAGGCTACACCACAGGATGTTTAGACTGGACATTAGGAAGAATTTCTTCACCAAAAGGGTGAATAGACATTGGAATGGACTTCCCAGGAGGTGGTAGAGTCACTGTTCCTGGAGGTCTTTAAGGAAAGACTGGATGTGACACTTAGTGCCATGGTCTAGTTGACATGATGGTGTTAGGTCGTAGGTTGGACTTGGTGATCTCAGAGGTCTTTTCCAATCCAATTGAGTCTGTGATGTGATCAAAAGTGCTCCTGGACACTCTCACTATCAAAATAAGGCTCATAAGAGTATCATAAATTTCAACAAATGCTTTCAAGAAGCAGCAGTTTTTCACAAACTGAACGTGTCTGAGCCTTTATAAATTCTCAGATTAAGTCTTCAGAAAAGTACTGTGAACGGGCGGATGGGGTTTTTTCCATGCAAACAGAAACTTCTGGATACTTTATAAGGATCAGGGAAAATTACTTGGGAATCTACATTTAAGTCTAAAAGTTGATAATTGGACTTCCAAAACAAATGGTTACACAGGATCTCAAATAATCCGAATCAGACTTGCAAAAATGTGTACATTTGCCACTAAAAATATCACTATATGTATTTCTGATTTCACTGTTTTGGCTGGGTACAATTCTTCATAATTTAGTCATGTCTGAATCTGAACCATACACTGATACCTTTTTTTTCTGTTTGAATTAATCTGTGTTAATTTTGCTTCTTACTTGTGCATTACAGACCCGTGATAGCTAGAATTACAAGAAGATAAGTAACAATTTAGGGTAATAAAAAAATCAATGTTCTGATATATGTTAGAAGATACAGAAAAAGAAGTTCTTTGTAGATAGTCATTATTTGTATTCTCAGACATTACAGGAATAGAAGTGAGAAGAATCACTTTTGCCTGGGCAGAATAAACCAGAAAGTACTTATCTCCCAGAATAATACCAGCAGATAGATATGAAACATCTGTGATGCTACTTGTCTTAATCCAGTGCTTCATTTTTGAGTCCTTCAGCATGATGTCTCTTTGTTTTTCAAAATAACTTTTCTCTGCTATCTAATTGGCATCTTGATAATGATGCGCTAAGAATCCCCTTAAAGTAGTCAAAGAAAGAGTTTACACTTACAGATGTTTATAGATTTATTTTAAAGGTGACATCCAGATAAGAATAAAATTCTTCTTTCTCACTGATTGTTTGAACAAACAAAAAATATTCATACGGCACTGAACTGAATGTAAAGCATAAATTTTCTAGACCTATACTTTAAGAATTGTTGTAGCTTTACAGTTGTCTGTTTGATTTTTTCAGAGATGGGAGAATGACCTCAGGCGTAACATATAGGCAAGTATTGCCGAGGTCTTTACCTGGTATTGTTTGTTTCTAGAGTGTACACATACCAGCTGCTCACAAAGACTTGTTTAAGCGAAGGCTTAATGAGAAGAGGTAGGAAAAAACAAGCCCTGTACTATGAGATCTCCAAAATGTTTTTCCAGACTTCTGTCATTTGCAGCTCAGGGCAGGTTTTCAACTTCAGTCAGTATGCTAATCCTAAAATAGAAGTGCTTGTGTTCCAAAAGTGATCTACTTAGTTTTGAGCCCATGTAAAATTAAAAAAAAAAAAAAAAAAAAAAAAAAAATCATAGCATACTTCCACCTACTTTGGCTTTTTTCTTTTATTTGTTTGTTTGGTTAGGTTTGGGTTTTTTTAAATTCATCACTTAGAACTTCGCTGGCTGATATTCTCATCTCCATGAAGACCTGTATGAAAAATCAGCCACAAAAAAACCCCCTATTTAGATATTTGTAAGCATGCCAATCTTGTACATGAATGTGCTTGTCTAAATGCAAGCAATGAAATAAATATAAGAATGTATATATGATATTAATTAATTACAATTCAGATACAGTTAAAAATCTGAAAACAGATGTGACCATGTCCAGTAGTAAGTTAAAGTTAGTGGACTCATCCATTCAAGTTTTCTCCAAGTGAGGAGGAAAAATTAAAAGGTATTGATGCTACCAAATGCAAAATATTTTTGTGGTTCTCTTAATGATCCTGCTTCTGAGAAGAGTAAGAGCACATTATACATTGCCCTTGCAACATTTTTCTGTTGTAACTTTTTGCACAGAACATATCCTTGAGTAAGAAAGTAACCTGCCTACCTCCTCTTTTTCCATGAGTCAGTTGTGACTCATGATTGTTGTACATCGTCCTCCGGGAGTGAGTTATTTTATGAGTATAAAGTGTGCTATGTATGAAGAACTGTGGTATAAATCAAAGTCACAATAGATATTATTAGAATATGCACATGGAAGCTGTACATCAGCAGAATTTTAAGTGGTTTGTGACATCTAGTTTGAAAAGGATGATGCTCAACATGCTGAAGATGAGTAATATATTTCTTTTTCTGACAGGGTGGTAGTTCTGTAATGTAGTAGTATGAGTTACATAATTTTATTATGTTGCACTCTGAGTATCATTCAGGATCTTTCTTTTAATTTCTAGTTGTTAAATCCATATTTGTATCTATTGGAAACTTGAGGTTCTTTTCCCCTATGCCTGACCTTTTTCTCAAAAAAAACTTCTGCAGTTTATGCCTTCTGTAAGGAATCTTTGTGTTCATAATATACACATTTGTTGGGAGCTGTTTTAATTGCTCTCAAGAGTAGATTTACAAGGGTAAAGCACTGATGGCTAAGCGTGTCCAGTCTTGGATACACTACCATTGCTGGACCAGTTCTTATAGTAATAATTCATCTTCTGGTGACTGAGAATTTCTATTAAAAATCAAGTGCTTTTGCACAAGCATTTCTATAGGTTTTTATTTAAAATAAATCCCAAATCAACCTGATTGCATAATCAAATTATAAAATATTATTTATTATCTAAAACATTATTTTTAGGTCGCAGTTTGGATTTTCCATGGAAGAGAAACACTTTAAAATATTTTCAGTCTTTGCTTCCACAGTATTAGAAGAGTATTTTGCAAACATTTAATGTAAATGTATCTTTGGAAAACATAGAATTCAGCATTAGCAGCAGAGGTTAGATTTTGTGAAGAAAGAAGTTATTGTCTAAAAATTATTGTTTTGACAACCAGACCTATTTTTCAGAGCTTGTCATGACTGGGTTTTTTTAAGAAAAAAACTAACTTTGGAAAATGTAAACACTTTTTTTACAGACATGGAAATATTTTTGAACACCTTAATGAAATGTTTGTAGTTTTCATTTAAAAACAGTCTTCTGTTTTGAATTTGCCTATTTTAGAAGAAAAAAAAATCACCTTCAGCTGGAATAAAACACTGCAGCTGAACTGAAAAGCAAGTTTTGGCATTTGTCTGGCATTTGTTGTCAAGGAAATCACAAAAAAAAATTCCCCTTTATAGTGTAGAAGGTAAAAATGGTCTATTAGAAATTAAATTTTTAAAGCAGTTAACTGCTAAACTTTAATTTCGAAACAGTGAAGTGAACATGAACATGGACTGTTACTTACCATTGTCTATTTCACTGGATTCTTCTTCCTTGTGTAACTATGATGATTTTAAAAAGAAGAGTAGCTATGACTCTGGCTAGCCATTCACATTACACTTTTGGTAATTATTATTTTAGGACAATGTTTGAGTATGTGTGTGTTTTTTATTTTTTTACGAGAGATGAAATAGATCTGTATTTCACAAAGGTGTAAAAATTCCTATCTGCCAATTTCTCTTCTGTTTTGGTAAAGCAACACATGGTGGTTATTTTACCTTCCACAACAATTATGTCTCTTGTTACCTTTCTGTCTGAAAAAGATTTCCTGGTCCAGTATGCCGATTCCAAATTTACTTATTATTCAGTGGCAGAGTTCATTGCCTTTGTTCATAGCTTGAGAGAAAATAGAAGAGAAAATACTATGGTATGGTTTGATCTTGTTAATCCTTTTTTCTAAAGGCAAAATATTTCGGAAAAGAAAGGAGGGCCTGTTTCTATTTAATTGGTTGTCGTTCTGTAGTTTAAAATCAAATGGTTCCACCTTTATTTTTAAATTAAACTCAGCCTATATGGCCATATAAATTTCCAAAAAGTAGATATTTTGCACCTGGTTTATTTAAGAAACTTCCAGTGAATTATTTAATGGGATTTCTCTGCTCACACACATCTAAGCAGTCTGGTCTCCTAAAGCTTTGTCACCAAAAATAATTAATACACTGCATTTGACATTAGTGGCTTTATTTTTGAATCAAATCATAATGGCTTTTCTACGACTAACATGACAGGTACCAACCTTTTGGCTTGGAAATCTAATAATATTCTGTTTGGGATTTCAGAGATAATTGGCCTTTAAGACCTTCTGAAACTGCATAGGACCATTTCTGATTAAGCTTTGTATAGAGAACTTTCGAAGCTTATTCTATCACATTCTGTTAATCTGCAGTTCAGTGAACTAAAGCAATACCTTGTAGTTCCTTCTACATTTTGGGCACAGGAGGAATGGACAACCATGTTTGTCATTTAGTAGCTATGAGGTATTCAGAATTACTGGGCACATGAAGACAAAAGAAAGTGAACAGTTAAAAGGTTTATAACTTCATCAAAGTGGTAGGAGTACATTGAGAATAACAGATAGGATGGTCTCTAAATTCTTGCCTCATGACATTTTTGTAAAGTTTAGTTTCAACTAATTGAAGCAGGCTGCCAGTTTATGTTTCAAAATATAACATGAAGTTTAATAACGTTTCATACTTTTGCAGTGTCCTATGTCATGGTAAACAGGGAAATTAACATGCTACTTCTGCAGATCAGTTACATGTTCTAGGGGTTTTTTTTACACAACCTATTTGTTGGTAAGAATACCCCTGAAATTATGAAATCCTACATTTGTCTATCTGTCCCCTATAGAAGATGGCTCTTTTCCTTCATGTTAAATTGCCTCCTCTGAAAAACTGAAAAACTTGTATTTTTTCCTATCTCGAACAGATAGGAAACACTTCCATATTTACTTTAAATAAAAAATTTAATAATTTAATTAAAAATTTATCTGCATTTCTACAGTAGGACTGAGGAGCAATTGCATCAAGGAGTGAGGAGACAACCCACTGTAGAAAATTTCTTATTTTCAATGCAGGAAAATTGAGAGTCGTCTTACAACTGCATTAAGTCAGTGATTAAGAAATTGCCTTTGTAGATTGCACATATGCTTTTCTTGTTCTAGACTGTCTCCCGTCTCCTGCAAAGTGAAGCTGAAGATGTTGAGGCAGTGCATTTTTTTAAAGGAAAAAGGTCTTAAATAGCCTAAAGCCTATATCTCTCATGTATTATATGTTAAAAAAAAATCAAACATTGTTGTGTCATTTTTATTTAGTTTTTAAATTATACCCATTTTGAAAGTTATTGTAAAAGACAGGTACCTAATTAGAAAATGTGCCTTTTTAAATTAGAAATGAGTGGCCATGTTTTGATAGGTATAATAACTTGTGCTTACAGGATAAAAGTGCACATACAATTCTAGTAAGTTACAAATAATGTAACTTTGTACTTCTAACTACCTACTTAACAATTTAAACAAAGCAGTAAGGAATAGCAATAGTCAGGAGCACTTAGGTCTGCCTCTGATGCCCTATGAAACCATAGGTCCATCCCTGGAATTTGCTGTCTGTCAGATTTTTGAAATGGTTTCCTTTCAGTTTCTTTACTTTTTAATGCTTCTAAGATGAGCCCATGCTTTAGTAATTCCTTTCCTCTGTCACTAAAGAAAACATAAGCTCTCCATACACCATGATGTACATTATACTAATTTCTTAATATTGAGCTCTGTAAAGGTATACATTAGTCTTCTAAAGAGAACAGTAGAATGCTATCCACATTACTGTTTCAAACTAGGCTGAAAATTTAAATATTAAATGTTTTAAATAAAACTCGAGATGACTTTTGGAGTAGATATGTGGACATTCTGATATGAGATTTAAATGGCTTATCTTGTTCAAACATAGGAGCACAGATTTATCAAGAAGCCTGTTACAATAAAGCTTTTAAGTCACTTTGGAAAGGGGAGATGAGTTAACAAATTAGTGTTAACAAATAGAGAAAGATAACCTGTGCACCAACCAGGAAGGTTTAATGTGACATTAAGCAAAGCTGAAAGTTCTGATTTATGCTATAGGCAAAAAAGCAATGTAGGTTTTAGCGTGTGGACACTACTCACGAGACAGCTAGGAAAGCAAGATACTTTTCAATTTTTCCTTCTTTCACCAAGCTTTCTCAAAAAAAAAGTTTATGTTGTAGTGTTTTTGCAAAACTTTTCTTTCTGTATCTCATACCTATTCCATTTAGATGTCTTTAAATTTTCTGCTTAATTTTGGACCACAGTCTTTAAAAAAAAAGGGAACGGTTTGCTGTCTTTTCTGAGCATCTCTTACTTTTAGGTTTAGGTGTCTAAAATTTCTAGCTGCCTTAAAGCAATAAAAAAGAGCCACATAAATGGTATGCTGAAATAGTTGAACAACTATAATTCTTTAGCAGCATTGGTTATTACAACGCTGTACGGGAAAGTGATTTGCATTGCTATTAAGTAGGTGCATTTAATGTAGAAATTAATTGTACTGATCCACAGTCTTGTCAGATTTCTGTGGTCTTTTATTCAGAGAAAGTGCAAGAGTAATGCAAAAAATATAAGATGAGCTTTCAGTTATATACTTATGGCATTTATACAGCATTTTTCATATTTTATATATTAGCTGTCAATGTTTATTGTGGTTCTGTAGTGTATGTACTATAGATTTTTATCATGTTATGATTTTTTAAAAATATAAATAAAAAAATGTAGTAGATGTTTTTATCATATGGGTACATAGTGTCAAGGTTCAACAAGAGCTGGGGGCTTCCTGGGATCCTGAGGTCCACTGGGGCAGGCCCTGGCACCAGAGTCCATCCCATAGAACCACAGAATACGCTGAGTTGGAAGGGACCCACAAGGATCCAAGTCCAGCTCCTCGCCCTACACAGGACCATCCCTAAGAGTCACACTGTGTTTCTCAGAGTATTATGCAAAAGCTTCTTGAACTCTGTCAGGCTTGGTGCTGTGACCACTTCCTTGGGGAGCCTGTTCCAGTGCTCAACCACCCTCCCAGTGAAGAACCTTCTCCTGATATCTAACCTAAACCTCCCCTGACTCAGCTTCATGCCATTCCCTTGGGTCCTGTCACTGGTCATTGGAGTGAAGAGGTTGGAACCTGCCCCTCAGCTTCTCCTCATTAGGATGGGGAAGACCACAACAAGGTCTTCCCTCAGTCTCCTCCAGGCTGAATAGACCAAGTAACCTCAGCCGCTCCTCAGAAGGCTTCTCCTCAAGGCACTTCACCATCTTTGTGGCTCTCCTTTGGACACTCTCTAATAACTTAATGTCTGTTTTATACTGTGGTGCCCAAAACTGCACACAATATTGAGGGTGAGGCTGCCCCAGTGCAGAGCAAAGCAGGACAATCCCCTCCCTTAACCAGCTGGTGATGCTTTGCCTGATGCCCCCCCAAACACGTTTGGCCCTCCTGGCTGCCAGGGCACTGCTGACTCAGATTCAACTTGCCATCGACCAGACCCCCTAGGTCCCTTTCCATGGCACTGCTTTCCAGCATCTCATTCCCCAGTCTATACGTACATCTGAGGTTGCCCCATCCCAAATGCAGGATCCAGCACTTCCCCCTGTTACACTGCATATGGTTGGTGATTGCCCAGTGCTCTAATTTGTCAAGGTCTCTCTGCAGGGCCTACCTGCGTTTGAGGGAGTCAGCAGTTCCTCTGAGTTTTGTGTCATCTGCAAACTTGCTCAGTATCCCTTCCAGTCCTGCATCCAAGTCATTTATGAAGATGTTGAAGAGTGCAGGGCCCAAGATAGAGCCCTGTGGAACCCCACTAGTGACACGTCACCAGTCTGATGTCACCCCATTCACTACCAACCTCTGTGCTCGACCTGTGAGCCAACTGCTCTCCCACTGCAGTGTGTCTTATTATCAATACCCAATTAGTGAGGTTTCTTAGGGATTATACTTCTCATTGAGATTTTAAAACAAAAATACTTCTCAACTAAAATGTCTTGAAATTCCCTCAAGTGGTTTAAAAATTAGTCAATATAGTAGTGAACTTTGTCACAGATGATCTTACCTAGTGGTTTAGAGCTTAATAATCTGAACGTGTTCTTTCATTATAACAGAGGTACTTCGTGTAATTGACTGAGGAGATATAATGAACTTCGGTTTATAAACCGTCTATGATTTTTAAAATTGTTCTTACATCAGGGTTTTAGTGGTTGTCTAACATGCAGAATAAAGGACACTTCATGTAATAAGGAAGAAGAAAATCTTTATGAGGAGAAATACAGTACTATTGTCCCTATAAATGATGTTTAATGTGTATTTTAACCCTTTAAAATTATTGCCCTTCCTTTCAAAGGATTTTAGGTTGTTGGGATACAGTCTTAATGTGACAGTCCTAATAATAAAAGTGTCACTTCTGGAAATTATTTAAAAATTCCACTAAGAATTCAATGATTATATTTGTGAAGATTGTCTAGCTAATTTAAAAAGGTACAGGATGCTATTAAGTAGTAATCTCATGCATTTTAATTGTTGCATGATTCTGAATAATTTCTAGGAGATTGTTAAAACAAATCCTGTAGTATTATTAAAGATGCCTTTAATGCAGTAGATTGTTCATACCCCTTTCATTTTCAGCTCCCAAATATAAACTGGAAAACAGGTATAGGTTAAAAGACTCGAGAGGCTGAGTGATTAACCTAGTTAGCAGGCATATAAAGTCTTTGCTGCTCCACATTACAGCAGTCAAATAAGCGTATATTAGGAGGGCAACTTTGTGTCCTGGTGGGACAGATTGCCCTTTTTCTTTGGGGCATCTGCAGCATCCCTTTCACTTTCTCTGACTTAAAAAAAACACTCAGATCCTTAAACGTATCTTTTTATCAAACTGTCTTCTATATCTCAAAGATGTTAAGCTTCATATTTACTGTTAAATACAACCAGAGTTGTTATCCAAACCTCCAGTTTTCCCTGTACCTCAAATTTCCTTTCCATTGGCTTTAGGTAAGTGCTCCTTACTGTGCCAGTAATTAGCTCAGAGTGGCCAGCAGCTGCAGTCTCTGCAGCCAGCAGCCTACACTGCAGCAAGTTCTTACAAAAGGAACCATGATTCTCATCTAGTCATTGTCTATTTTGGGAGAAATTAAAAACCTGTAATTTTGCATCATTGCTTCAGTGGCTAAAAAATACAAGCCTGGTATAAATGTAGGTTTCTAGTGTACCATATGTTATTTTTTACTGCCTACAGGCTGGTCAACAGGGTATTAATTGGCTGAGAATGGATGTATTTTTTGGCTTTTCAAGCTGCTCAAAACTGATGCTGAATTGTGTATGAGAGGTCATAGAAAGAGCACAGTACATGATGCTAGCTGTTCATCTCTTCTAGGCAGAGTTATGCAAATATATGTAGATTTGCACTCTGTCATCTTTCTTATGAGTTGATTTATTTAAAAATAAGTTGTTCTTTTCTGTAATAATGACTTGGCTTGTAGTTTGGGTCACTTATTCTGTAAGAGCCTCACCAAAGAAATGCAGTTTCATGTAAAGTAAACTGGGAGTTTCTGAATTTGTTTTCCTGATTTTTTTTGGCTTGTAATAATATTTGTATGAAATTATAGAACCAACTAAAAAGAAAAAAAAAACAACAAAAACGCAACAAAACAACCAACAAACTTAATTTACCACATCACTAATGAAAAAGTCTTCAGTAAGTCTTCCTTATTCCTAGAGGGAGAAGTCTGTATCGAGAATATGTAAGTACTTCTCATGATATATATATATATATGTGCGATTTCCACAGAAGCACTCTAACTGGACTGTTACCATTATAGAGCTCTGGTGAAAGAATATGTTTTTATACAAAGCTTTTGAAGTATAGATTTAGGTTACAATAACTGTTAGTTGAATGTTATAGTATCTGAACAGATAATCTAATTTATGAAACACATTACCAGTTTCTTAAAGGCTGGATATGGTCACCAAAATCAACCAGAACACAGGACAACAAAATCTTAAAATGGCATCTCTAGTAAATCTTTTCTTCTAGAGTTGGATGGGGAACTGAAGTTGCTAAATCAGATGTAACACACTGATGTAAAATGTGTCAGAAAGTATTTTGAGATATTTTAAATTTTCTATTCCAAAATTAGTAGTCTGTTAGTAAGATGTCTCTCAGTCTCAGACCTATTGAAATTATCTGTACTTTGGATGCTAAAAGGATATTTCTTAAAAATATTTTCTTGGTCAATTGAGAATAACTTTAATCTGAAAAAAATATTACAAGGATAACATTTCTACTTTCTAATGGACTCATTAGTCTCCTAGCAAGACCTATAAGTTGATGTAAGACTAATTTAGACATGAGGTAAGATTCTTTGAGTGTAGTCAGCAATAATAATACATCGCTGATGGGACAGTAAGAAAACTTGGTGAGGAATTTGATAGGTTCCTATTTTTTTTAAATTGAAGTGCATCTTGTTGCAAATGAAGACTTCAGCCTTTTTCAAGTTTTTCTCAATAAAAGTTTACATTGCGGTTAAAAGCATCTTGTTCCAAAATATCAGGAAGGTAGGAGGAAGATATAATAATTTGAAGTTAAGTCAAATGAAGTTGTAAAATGGACTTTCATTTTTAAGTAAATTGTCTGCATTAAGGCTTTCTTATCTACACACCTATAGGTAAGAAAGCCTTAATGCAGACAATTTACTTAACAATGAAAATAACATCATGCATTCTCAAGTGCTGAAAATAAAGATGTAAAGACTACCATTGAAAAGGGACATCTGTTTTGAAGTAACAAATGAAATTTGTAGTCAATGAGGAAATATGCAATATAGTATGAAATATGATTTTTTTTCCATTAGAAACTTCAACTCTAGTGGGCATTTTGTAGTATGGTAGAGCTGATAACATTGGAAAAGGTAAACAAGAAGTCATGAAAAAAATCTTTTTGTGTGTAATTAGAATGGGAGGGTTAACCTGTGTGTGAATAAAAGTAATTTATTTAATTGAAAGTAATGGAAAAAACTCCTATAATGCCAATATGCTGTTGAAAAGAATTTCATAGAAAATAATGTGTAATAATAAAACACAGTATCTTACCATCTATATGAGTGAAAATAAGGATGGGCATGCAATTGTTTCTTTATTTATGATGATACATTGGGGATAATAAAATTAATATGAACTTCTTTCCAAAAGTTTGTCTTACATTTCATCATCTGCTTAAAATCATAAAAATCTGAACTATAAAGTTCTGAATAAAAATTATGTGAGTTGTTCTAAAAGGCAAGGTAAGGCTTTTGTAAAAAGAGAGATTTTACAAAAGTATGGCCCATATTTTTGGCACAAAATCGAATGCATTCAGTTGTTACGCTGTGAAGCAGAAGGGCTATGAGAAACACCCACAGGGAGGACTGTAGAAGTAGCAAGCAAACTGGAAGGAAGTCACACTGATACTTAAAGGCATAACTTACAGCATTACAAAACAAAAATAATAAAAAAAATAACAAGCAAAATGGTTCCTTTGTGGGTCAGTGGTTCTTTCTGCTGTTGCTTTGTAACCAGTTTGGTTTCAGGACCCTGAATTTATTAATGTGTTCTAACGGTAATCTGCATGCAAGTTTCCCTATTCTGATCCTTTTGTTTGTCTGCTATAAATTATGTATCATTATTAATAACATAAAGCTTTTCTTTGGAGAGCACGTTTTTAACACAGTGTGGGTACAGGGAAGGAGTAGAGTATGGCTCATGCTCCTACCATCCCATTGTAATTCACATATGCTTAAAGCATATGTATGTATAAATAGAAACAGCAGCTTCATGAAGTGTTCAGCCTCATGTTGTTTGTTTGTGGAATATTTGTGGAACATGACCTATTCCAGAAACACAAAATTGCCTAGTTTAAAAGGAAAGATTGTGGCAAATAAGTAATTTTTGATAGTTTGGTTATTTTATAAATTTTATGATATTATCTTGGCTCTTTTGAGAAGTGAAAATGTTTCTGATTTGATACATTTTGCTCATTTTAAAACTGAGTACAGAAGTAGCTGACAATCAAGAAGTGAGCAGAGGGATATTTGACACTACCAGTTTGTATCTTAACCTTACTGTGTACTTTTTCTCAGATTGTTGATTTATTGTTTTCATGGCTAGGCTTTGCAAACGAAGATTTGAGATTTATTGCTTTAAACCCATATCAACAGCTGCTTGACACAGTTATCTCCAGGTTCCTTTAAATTATACATGTCTAAGTGTTCTTTTACTTTAATTTTATAAAAAGCGCTTCTGGCACATGATGTAAGATACACTCCAATGCAGATAAAAATTTTTATGTTTTGCTTTGAAAGTTCTTTTGAATAAGAAAAGCAGTATCTACTAATGTCATGAAGTATTAATAAACTAGTATTAAATAAAATATGGTGGATGATGGACTAAAGGAGCAATGGTAGAACTGAATTGGAATAAAATCACAAGGGCTTTTTAAATTATTTTTTTTGTTGTTTAACTTCTAGAAAACAGACTTCTTGTGTCCATGAAACACTTGTTTTGCATGTGTTGGAATGGTGAAGAAGCATGGGGCTCGCTTCCTAAACCTTAGTGAGTTTCATGTCTCTCTAATATGAAACAGATGACATTGGCAAAGTGGTTGCTGGAGACAGCAACCAGTTGGCAAGGAGAAAGCAAGGCACACAGCTGTGTGAGGGCAAAGGCTTGGTGGGCTGGCTCTTGTGTCAGGGAGGAAGTTGGCCTACTGGGTTACTTCTTTTGTCTGATCTGTTATCAGATAGCTTCCACTGTCAACAGGATATTTTTGCCCTCAGTCTGCTTGCAGGTAGAGGAGCTCTGAAGTGGGATTCTACAGCACATGAAGGTAAATTTTTTAGAAGAAGTTACATGAAAGCAGCAGGAGGAATAAGAGGGAGTGGTAGTAAAATGGTTGTGGCTGCTCTCATCCCATTTGTAGAGTAAAATTTCCTGCTGACTCCTGTGGGACTGGTTACTGAAGTCTGCATAATACATCAGGAGTGGTGTTACTATGAAAGCAGCAAGATGTTGCTAGAAATCTCTTGAGTTCCTTGTGATCTACTGGGTGATGAAGTGGTGAGATGGTGTCCGTTTTAGCATTGTCACACTTCTGCCTCAACGGTTAATACTACAGACTGTCTTCCTCAGTACTTTCCTGTATTAATGTTCTTTGGTTCATCTCTAATTTGCTTTCTTGTGGCAATGCTGATATTTTCATTAGCTTAGATTAATTTAACAGTGCTCCATGCTGGTCTAGCTGTAGTTACTCTGATTTTTTAATAAAAGCTCATAGGCATGATTTTCAGGTATAAATTCACAACACTGGGATTTAAAAGCATTTATTTTTATTCTGATCTTCCTTACTGTAAAGCCAAAAAAGAATCTATATCTGTGTTCTGTCAACGTTTTATAAGTGACCTTCTAATCTGCAGAGAGAACTTCTTATCTCCTTCCCTAGGGAAGGCAAATTACCTATAACTAAATTTCAACTCCCTTTTTGCATTTATTGATCATATCAATATCTTCCCATTCTTTGTGTTTAGCTTGTGATGCAAAATCTTGATGAAGTGTTGCTTCTGTTCAGAATCACTAGACAGAATAGCTTTTGTAGGGTTATCCATTATGTTGGTTTAAAACATGCCTAATTGTGACAGCAGGCCATCTACAGGTGGCAGTAAATTCAGAAGTATATTACTTTCTTCTACACACAAAAAGAATTTAATTAGAAAAAGAAAAGTGGTATCAGGATGGGCCTGTCTGTTTCTTTTCCTGTTTTGTTGTAGAACTGTTGTTAACCTGGCATGTAATAATAACACTATGGATACCTGCACATTCCTGAATTTTATTACTTTCAAAATCTGTTAGTCTCTCTTTCAATTTTTAGTTTCTTCAAAAAGGACATATTCAGTTACGTTAATTCTTCTCCCAAGTCTGGACAAAATATATTTGGTTTGTGCCTAATTTTAGTCAAGCACTGACAGCTGTCTGCTACCAATAACCTGTAGAAATACATTTATTTTTTTTTTATTGCAACCTCTAAATATTTTAAATAAGTGTTTAGTATCAAATAAGCTAAAGCCTTTTAGTTTTATTTTTATGCCAACATTACATTTCTGAAAATAATGAAATAGTTTTGCATACTTATGCATAATTTCAAGTGCTTTTCTAGAAAAAACATTTGCTCTATATTCAGTGTCTACTTTGCTGGAAATAATTCAATGAGCACTCACTCAAACGTCCTTGTGTAGCTGATGCAGATTCTACAGTTTTATGCCGTATTCTCTTTAGTGTATGTCATGCCCTCTGAAGATGTTTATTATATTCTGTATCATCATTAAGTTTTACAATCCAATTAATTAACTTTATTATGATAAGACCTTTACATGAAGTAAACTACTTTGTATGATGATATAGTAAATGCAGAGTAGAAATGGGAGAGAAAATTTATGTTTGAAGCTGCTATTTATGTTTAATATCACTACAGATTATTGTCTGAACTTATTCTTACAAGAATCTAATATTAACAAATCAAGAAACTTGATTAATATGATACTCAGACCAAGAACTCTAAACTTAAATTATGGTTTTTTTTTTTTTTTTTTTTTTATTTGGCCATTTATTTTGTCATTTATTTTTATCTGTTTGTTGTAGAAATTTTTATTCAGTCAAATGTACCACCAGAAAAACTTTTTTTAATTTTTGTCAGAAGAGTTTTTCTTACTGGCTAGGCTATAGCTATACAAAATTTTAGGAGGTGAAGTTAGGATGGTATTTTTGATAAAAAATTAAATCATTGTTAGAGTTCCTCTAGTTCATAGTGGAAATGTTGGGGGATGCTGTGAGAGACTGAAATGTTAATGGTTAATGACTCAAACAATCAGCCATCTACAAAAGCAGCAGGTTCTTTGCTGAGGCTAAGGTTGCACCTTCCAACTGAAGGGGAGGAGGACAGTTTTTTGCGTGTGGTTGTGAAACCTCTGATTTGCATAAAACAGAGGGGGTGCACACAAACCACCGAGGATGAGCATGACAAACTAACCTTTGTTTAGCAACAAGCTGGATTTTTAGCCAGATAAGGAAGAAGGCTGATAAACAGATCCTGTGGGGGTGGGATAACATTTTTTATCTCGTCTTCCCTAAACAATGTCCTCACTTACAGAATTGGCTCAGGTATAAAACTCTCTTCAGGGGGAGGTATTGGAGCATTCCCATGTAGGCCTGAAAGTATTTATCCCTTCTGATGGGGCATTACTGGCTCAACTAAGTTGGTGTGAGAAACAATGATCCTGTCTTAGAAAGGGTCATAAACCATCCGAGACCCCTGAAATGCCCCAGACTCATTTCTGGGGCTTTCTGCCAAAGGACTGCACATGATCCGCAGTGCTGTAATAGTGTTAAATTGCCCCCCCAGGAGAGGTACCTGGGCATTCCCCTCTGAACCTGAACATATAATGACCCAATGAACTTTGTGATTCGTGGGCTTCCCCCAGTTCTGACAGATCAAGACTGTGACCATCACTTTGACCAAGAGGCGTCTAAATTGCATCAATCAAGTCTTGTTGCTGGGTGGGTGGGATTATCTTTCTGCTCTGATATCAACTCTTATACTTTCTTTCTCTTTTTTTTTTCTTTCTTTTCCTTATATATTTTCTTAATATATCTTTATATTTCTATCATGTTATATTACTATAGATAATAATAACCAGAATGGCTACATATCTCCTTTCCATTGCAACCAAGTTGTTCTAAAATAAGCATATATATATATTTATAAAACACGAATCATTCAGTGTCATATCACTCTAATCTGCCCCAAGGGATGTATTAACAAGAACTGCCATTACCTTTGCCTTCAGGGGTGGGTCATAACAGATACAAATTCTGATGTTTTATATTGAAGTTGTTCTGTGATTTATATTTTGACAACATCATGCATGCTGACACTGAAAATAGTAGGTTGATGAACACCTAGTATATTGTTACAGAAGTTAAACTTCAAAAGTACAAGAGAAGAGAAATATTAAAATTGAATTGTAGGTTGGTAACATTGCTACCTAGTGTGCAAGGATCCAATGAAAATAATCTAAAGGAATGTTGAAGAGAGCTCTTGGATTTGGCAGCCTTTTTCTTGTGCTTCCTTGTTGTGCTAAGTAATGGGCCGATAATTTCAAGAGTTCTCCATTGAGATTATTAATTTTTTTTAGCCATGTAAAACTAGACAGCTGAAGATGTTTCTGTTGACTTGTATTGGAGTCTGCTGTTATGATAATGAAGCTTTCTCTCTGAAACACACATTTGCTATCTTCCTGAAACATGCCACTAAAAAGATTGTTGATGCTAGGCAACATGATGCAGGTGTGTTATCGGGAGGTCGGATACCTACTTATTTTTTGGTTTTGCTTTTTTTGTTTAGTTTCCTTTTGGTACATGAGGCAGTTCTGAAAAGACTTTTGATATCTCTTTGGGACTTTTTTACACTTAGAAATCGCAGTGGTACCATGTTGTTTTGGTTTTTTGGTGGGTTGTTTGGTTTCTGGTTTGTTGTTTGGGCTTGTTTGTTTGTTTGTTTTAATTAAATCAGCTTATGCTTTTACCTCCAAAACTACATTCATACATTACAATTTAAAAAAATCACATAGCATCCTGCTGGTTGCAGTGAATGGATAAAATATGTTCCATTCTTATTAAAGCAGATAGCTTTTTGCTGAGAAGGACCAACTTCAAGAAATTTTCCCATTATGAGGGGTGGGGCAGGGAGAAGAAAACAGGAGGGTAGCATATCTTATACTTGGCAGCTAAATGAAGTTGTATTTTTCCCCTCTCTGTCTTAATGCACAGATTAGGTGCACTGGCACAGCTATAGACAGTGTCAGTTCTCCATGATCAGGGGAATGCAAATTCTCTATTTCAGTGACAAACTCCTTCATTCTTTCCCTGTTCTCTATTACATTAAAGCAATGAGGTGTGTAGTTTGTCTAAACTATTCTTGTTTTAGTAATGTACTATCCACGAATGTAACAAGAAGAAATCGAAACATTTTGTCTCCCACTGTCTGTCTTCTTCACTTTAACAAGATAATATAAAAGCAAATAACAAACAAAAAACCCCCACTGGACTTAAGGGTATGGTAATTTGTTCCTCAGCTCCTGCAAGGTAACATTTCTAGGATGGCAAGTTTTTAAAATATCAGTGATCTGAGGACACTCAATAGTGTTTAAAATCAAAATAAAGAGCATTTTACCTGAGGCTTTTTACTAGTCTGGAGTCCTCTTGTTCTCTGCTATGTTTGTTTTTTGACTATCGGAGGGTTTTTTCAAGGACTATATGTTTGTATATGTTACCTCTATGCAAAACAGTATCTTAAATTCTGTCCCTGATCAGAATTAGTGTGGACACAGGTATTCAGCTATGAACAAATTTAATTACAACCTGGTTATGTCTGTCTTTTTTACTCGGATCAGGAAATGTAAACTCTGTTTTTCTTCAAATATAATAGTATTTTAGTCATCTTCTCATTCCTACTAGCACAGCAGACTTATTTCGCACAACAAACTTATTTCCATAGGAGAATCTTTGGCTGCAGAAAAGAAGAATGGTCAGCAGACTCCGCTGTGTATGCCATGGCTTTCAATAATAAATCAAAACCTCAGTTTAATAAAAGCAAATCAGATTGGCCATTGTTAGTCTGATACTTTTGGTCTGAACTTAAAAAGACCTAAAACTCGACAACTACAAAAAAATTTGTTTTATATTAATGAACCGTAAGGATAAAGATAGTGTATTGAATCATACAGTTATAGAATAATTTAGGCTGGAACAGACTATAAAGATCATAGAGTCCAACCACTAAACCAGTACTGCCAAGCCCACCACTAAGCCATGTCACTAAGTACCACAACTACATGTCTTTTAACCACTTCGAGGGATGGTGACTTGACCGCTTTCCTGGGCAGCTTTTTCCAGCGCTTCACAACCCTTTTGGTGAAGAATTTTTTTTTTAGTATCCAACCTAAATCTTCCCTGGCACAACTTGAAGCCATTTAATTTTGTTCTATTGTTACTTAGGACATGCTCCAGTAGTTCAGTGTCTTTCTTGTAGTGAGGGATCCAGAACTGGATGTGGGATTAGAGGTGTGGCCCCACCAGTTTACTGTATTAAAGATGGAGTGGGTGGCAGCAGATTGCCTGATAGTTTTGATCCCCTAAAGCATGCTAGTTGTGATAAGTTTAAGGCACTGGAATGCAACCTAATTTTATTTCTCTAATGTGGAAGTTGTTCTGATTATCATTCTATTTGGCATGCAGTATAGAGTGCTCTATTTCCCTTCTTCTGCAAATTTAAATATAGCTTAGTTTTCACTGTAGTTTAGAAGCACTAAGTCTGTCTGTCAACAGTGAAACTCAGATTGTCATGGCCGAAACATCCAAACAGATGACAAAGAAGTATAATTTTGTTTGTTGAAGCAACTGGGGTTTTTGCACAAGAAGAAGAATTCCAGCTTCCTTGCAACACTGAAATGACACAAATTACAACATAGTTCTTCTGTTCCCTTCTGGAATTAATACATGTTGACATAATATTTGCATAGATTCTTAAGTCCTATAGAGCATAAATATTAAATATTTAATCACATTTATCACAAGCTTGATATGCTGGCTGGAAACCAAGCCTACATGGGAGATGCTCTGGGATATGCAATTCATAATACTCAATGCTGAGCAGTTTCTGACAAGTGTGTGAGTTTCCTCACTTCCTACTAAATTCTTTAACATATTCTAACCATGTCACAAATTATCATTCATATTGTTGGTCTGTTTAGCATTTCTTCCTATCCCTTGCAGTTTTTATCTTGAAGGTGCAGTGACCCTTGAAATCTAATTTTCTCTGTAAAAATTTTAAGGAGTGATGTACGCTGACATAGTGGAAAGCAGATCATGAATGCCTAAGAGACCAAGGATATCTGTTGTCATCTTGCTTACCAAGTCCTGTGAAAGGGATAAAAATTAAATTTCATACACATTATTCCTCTTTCTCTGGCCACTATTTACATTCCAATTTCATGTCCAATTTGTTAACTTAGTACAGAAGGTTATGACTAGATTCTGTCTTAAAGTAAAAACAAGGTTGACCACAACTGGAAACTATAATGCAGATCTATCTTGATCAGAGCTACCAAACAAATAATAAAGATAAATTATTGTGAGTACATTGCTTCAAGCTGAAAGAAAATAATGTGTTTTAATCATAGGAACAGTATTAGTACAGTGCTGATAGGACTACTAGACAGACCTCAGAAATTCAGTCTGATGGAGGCAGGGGGGTGCTGGTAGTGGTCAGAAAAGACCATCTAGTACAGTGCTTCCCACTCTTCACTGTTCAGATTTGATTTCATTTCATCAAGAACTTTTTCGTGCTTTATTATAGTACTTCACTGCTGGTGAATGAGTAACAGATTTGGAAGGTGACAGGATTAGTCAATGTTTGTAATGCCATTGAGAGAACTTCTGACCCAGTAGTCCATTTGAGTCTAGTCACAGTAACTCTGAACTAATGTGTGGTTCCTTTCAGTCTTAAGACTGTAGATTAACGATGAAAGTGCAGAATGAGCAGTGGCACTTCATGGCTGCTGTAAGATAAAAACAGTGCAAACTGCACTGAAGATGAAGTAATTAATGCAGCTGTGTTATACTCTTGCTTTTCATTCTTCTCCTCCTACCCCTCCTTGACTATAGATTTCACTGACAAACCAAGAAGCGGACATCCGAGTCGCCTATGTGCATCTTGGCTCACAGGTAGGAATTCAGTTTCATCCAGTGTTCTGCCTTCTAAAGGGGATGTGAGGGATAATCATGTACATATGAGAGCAATATGTTCTGCTCTACTGGCCTGTGCTGATTTCGATGTGCTGCCAATGTGGATTATAAAAGAAATAGCTGCAGTTGCAAATTACAGTTGTGGAGAAATTCTTGATCTACATCTTATTCTTCAGGAGTATGTTTAATTAAGAAGTGGAACCTGCATCGGTTCTTTTTGTACATATCAGTGCTTGGTAGATCCATAATTTTATCAGATGTCACTTTCTCTCCTTTTTTTTCCTCCTCTCTAATTAATTTTTTCTATATCTTATGTCAGAAAGAGGTATTGTTTATAGCATAAACCAGATTTTCATAAAGCAATGGTAAATAAGTCTGACCTTTTGTATATACAGTAGCAATTTGCTAAACAATGGGAGTTTAATGTTTTGGAGTTTGTTTTGGTTTGCTTTTTTCATAGAAATTAAACTCACCTTATGCCTTTCTTTTGTAATTCTAAATCATACTTGTCAATTAAAAATTTCTGGATCAATTAACACAGCCTTAACTGCTTCAGAGTCTCAGCTGTTACCCTTTTTTTCTCGTGTTATCCAGTGAGTCAATGACAACATGCTGGGTTAAGAGTGTTGTGCAAATCTTTTTTTTATTCTCCAAGTTTCTTTCTTTCCAGTAGATCTGTTCTAACATTTATCTCCTAATCATTATGGTTGAGAAATTGAATATAAGTTGGGAATTGGGAAGAGTGTATGTCCTTCTGTTCCTTTGTGCCCCATTTAAGAACTCTTATTAGGAATCTACTCTTCGTTTGAAATTAGCTGAAGAAGGTCTCAACTCTTTATTTGAAATCAAGTTGCTTAGTTTGCATGGTTTTGCATTTTTCTTTAGTTGTAGTTTTCTGAAGATAGCATTAAAACATTATTATTTGTTGTATAGAATTATTAATTTCTATATAATTATGTTAGATGTTTCTTCTGCCAGCTTCAGATAAAAAGTAAATGTGAGTTTGCGAATTGCTTCATTTAAGAAAGGGAATTTGATTAGCACTCCACTGCTCCAAAAGCATCTTTCTTCTAAATTTTTCTTTTCCATTCCTACTTACAATGTGAATTTAAAAATTTTCCCTCAGGCCCCTCTCATTCCATTAGGAACAGGAAGGTAAAGGCAAGCCATGTCAAATGCCACACAAAATGGCATGTATCAGTAGATAATGCTAGTCCTGTCAGTTCATTTTTGTGGTATGAGGCATTAATGTGACAGTGTTCCTTGAGTTTGGGCAGGGAAAGAGGGGGCTCAGACTATATCTGGTCTTGTTCATTAATATTGTTTGTAAACATAACCAAGTTTCTTTCTTGGAAAATATTTCATAGTGCCACCTTTTTAACATGCCTATATGAGGTAAATGATTTGTTGTATTTCTTGCATTTAATGACATTTCCTGGTACATCAGTTTTGCAGATAAATCAACCTCTTAGACCTAGTGAGGAAAAGGCATTGACTGCATAATATTTCACAGAACCACAGAATATGCTGAGTTGGAAGGGACCCACAAGGATCATCACGTCCAACTCCTGTCCCTGCATAGGACCATACCCAAGAGTCAAACCATGTGCCCAAGAGTACTATCAAAACACTTCTTGAACTCTGTCAGGATTGGTGCTATTGCACTGATAAATTGATATTAATGTCAGTTATGCTTTACCGTATGTTTGGACTTGAATATACTGATGTAATTCCTGTCTTCTTTATGTGTTAGATACAAAAGTTTTTAATGTGGAATAGACTACATACTAGGCAGGGAAAATCCTGAGAATTTCTTTTCAGGCCATCTTAAGTGCAAAAGAATTGTTGAAGTCAGTTTCAGTTCATGTAATCAAGTTGTAGGGGGAAGCAGTTGGAATGGCTGCATCATTCTGATGTTCTGTGTGTACCCACCTAAACTAAAAAGAAAGAAAGAAAAAAAAAGTGGGCAGCAAGCAGCCTGTTACTGAGAGACTGCTCAGGGAGATTTCAGTTTTTAAGATTTTGCTGATGTTAGTCTGATCCCTAGTCACAGCTGCAACACTGCAACGTGACTGTAGCACTTTTCTATGCCTGTGACAATTTTATTCACCAATAGCAGACCTAGAACTGGTTTTATATGTTCATCCTTTACTATGATGAACTGTTCAGCATTGTAAATTGTTCCATTTTATGGGAGAATAGAATGGCAATTTTGTCAGTTGTTGGCTTTGAGTATTTTGTGTGTATTGGTGTGTTCCTCACAGTGATAAATGAAATGGATTTGCTGCAGTAATTCTTGCATACTTAAAGTGGAACATAACATTTGAAGGTGAGTTTTATTCACTTCAGTATAAAATTACATCTTTATTTCCTTACCCTGCATCTGTTTCACTACAAAAAGTCCTGTAGAAAGCCACAGCATCTATAAGATTGATGATTTTTGCTTTTCTGTGGAACGTGGTATTTGATTTTTAAACATTTTTTGAGCAGTTGGGTTTGATTCCTAAAAAGTATTTTTTTTTTTCATAAAACTAAGGACTGATTATGATGGAAAGGGTTCACTTTGAAGTTGATATCAAAAAGCATGGAATGGGTTGAGGACAAAGGGACCTCTGATAACAGTCTAATCTAGTCACTCTGCTCAAAGCAGAATCAGCTAGAGTAGCTACAGCCGTGTCCAGTTAAGTTTTAAATAACAGCAGAGTCAGAGGCTTCTTAACTGCTCTCAACAAATTGTTCCAGTGTTCAGTCACCACTGCAATAAAAGAGCTTTTTCCCCTTATGTTTAAACAGAATTTTTGTATTCCACTTTGTGCCCCTCGCCTCTTGTCCATTGACTGTGCATCACTGAGAACAGTCTGGTTCCATCTCCTTTTTGCACTCTCCTTTAGTATTTACACACATCAATGAGATCCCTTCAGAGCTTTCTCTTCTCAAGATAATCACCTTGAACTCCAAACAACTGAGATAGTACTGTTCATATGTGTACCTTAGAATTTGCTGGAAAGTAACAATTTCAGTGAAGACATGATGTTTTCATCTATTTGGTAATTTTCTATTTGGCATGGTGCCTGTACATTGTGGCTGATGTTAGCACAGCTGTTAGGAATTGCTCACAAAGAGACTTGCAGTAGGGAATCTAGCTTATAACGTGAGCTACAGAAAAATTGTCTTTTATTTTAAATTACAAATTTTTAATCAAAAATATAAAAAGAAAATCTGTTTAAAGTATTTTGAAACTCATCATTAGTAAAGTTATTTATTGTGCCCTATGAAGTCTTTAAAAAACACATTAATGCTTGCTATGAACTTTACTACTAACATCTGCTGATGCTTTGCAGTGAACAAGGAGAGATGATTTCTACAACAAAGATCTGCTATTAAGATGGGACAGTGGGTCAAGATAGTAAGAGGAATATAATTTGCCAATGTTGATTGGCAGAAGACAGTATTGATCACAACAGTAGTCCGTGTGTGCCCACATCAACCCTTATGCAAGTTTTTATTCTTACAGTAGCAAAACAGAATTTAATTAGTAGATTTGAAGGGAAGTAGTAAAATCAAAGAAATTTGTGGAGAATTCCTTTCAAAATTGAGAAATAATTTCAGATGAAACTCAAAGATGTAGATTATAGAATGTCCCAAGTAAGCAGAGTTTTGCATCATGGTATGATTAATTGTTAGCTCCCACTGAATCCCCCCCCTAGAATTCTATTTAGTAATTTGGGTAGCTGTCTTTCTAATACTGTAGTTTGAGAGAGAAAGAAGTCATGAAACATCATTCCTTATGAAAGATAAATGCATCATGAATCAAGCAACCACTTTTCACACATAAGCACACAAGAGAGATTACGTGGGGGGTTTGGGTGGTTTGGATATAGGTAAGTAGTCTCTGTTATGTTGCTGTAGCCCTATTTAAGGGCCTGTTTTCTGTTGCATTCAGTTTTCAGCTCAATATCTGGTATTATCATCCTGCAACTTTATTTACTGGTGGGCAGTTTCACTATGTGGTTAAGACACTTCTTACCAACAAACGTCACAAAAGTGAGTGTGTGTGTGAAGGCTTAACTGAAAATTGTGTCTGAATATACTTGCTGTGTGTACAAGAAATGCTTAGAGATTTTCAAGAAGAAGTAGTTCCTCTGATTCTAAAACACTTAACGTTTTTTCCACTTTGATAGCTGAATCATTTTCAACCAAATGGTGAAGGCTCCCTTCCGGTCTTTGTTTCTTTGTGTCTTTCTTGTGGATACTCAGGAAGGGAAATTTGAACATAACAGTTTATTTCCAAACACAGACCTCAAAGCAAACATAGAATTAAGTTCCTAGTTCTCCAACCTGATGGAAATGTGTGGTTGTATCTGATATATCCATAAATTACAGCTCAAAGTATAGGAAAAATACAGTGTAAGTACAATGCATAAGTTGGGATGGGGTTTTTTTACTTACAAATTTCAATGTTCACTTTTACGGAACAAAGTAAAATTTCTATCCACAAACCAGTTTCTAATGCCACTATCTGGTTGTGGGAGAGAAATAATTAAGCAGAGCAAGGAAGAGAAATAAACATTACAGACTGCTGGGTGTTCTGTTTCAGTAAACACTGCTGTATTCTGAATTAAATAGCATGCAGCTTTTCAAAGCTAAACCGTTACAACTTCTGGGCCAGGTAGTGATGAAATTTAGATGTCATATTTGATACCAAATTCAGTTGTATCACATGCTTTAGTGTCTGATCCAAGACCTCTTTTGAGCAACCTGTCACATTTCTGAAATATGTTGGCAAGAACAGCCAGATTGAATGAACACAGATTACAGTCTATTGGAGAACATTGTAATTAGCATTTCTATAATTTGGCCACAGAGGTGAATTAAGACCTCAGTATCTTTCTGTTATTTTTAGTGCCTCACTTATCTTTGCTTTGTCCTTTAGACCTGTAAAAAGCTTTTAAGCACAGAGAGGGCTCAGTGGAATATTCTTTTGCCTTAGCAAGTTTGGCACTAAGGTAGGGAAGTGCATCAGGAGCAGGAGAAATGCAGTCCAAGCTCTTTAACTTCAGCTCTGGACAGCCCTGCTACTTAGGGGAGCCCGTTATTTCCTGCTGCACCTTAGATGTGCCAAAAGCCATTATGAGCACTGGAGCAGCACAAATGTAGGAATATGCAATGACCTTGACTCTCACCTCCCTTAGACCTCTCAGAAACAGTAGTAATACCATACAGTGAGATTTTCTAGTATTTCAGGAATCATAGAGGCACTAGCTGACCTCAGTGAGAGCTAGTGTTGTTCACAATGAAGATCTGAGGCTGGGAAGTAAATGCTATGGGCTTGTTTTCTCTCCATCCTCTTCGCTTAATATTTTAATCTATTCAAATGTTGTCAAATACAAATTTTGATATATTCTTAGTTTTGCTGCTGTTAATTTGAATAAAGGAAGACAGGCCAAACACAAATGATTATGGGAACTTCCTCATCAACATTCCTTTGTCAAGAGGAAAGAAAGTTCAGACACATTCTAAGGGGCAGTTAATGAAATGGTGTCTTAAAACAGGTAGTGATCAGATTTGTGTGTTTCATTAGCAAACAAATAAAAAATTTCAAAAAAATAATGAAAACAAATCTCACACTTAATTAGAGTGCAATTAATTAGAGTATGTGAATTATCACTTATCTTCATTGTGTACATTTTTTCAGATTTCTTTGGGTTTTTTACATCAAATCAGAATAGATTGTCTCCAGTTTTATTTGTCCAAAAATGTGAGTAATAAAAACTGTATAGGCATAGTACACTGAAATATCTCAGCATAGATATTCATACACACTTTATATTAGAAGGGGAAACAACCATGAATAATCAGCCAAAACTCTCCATGTATACTGGCACTTAAACGTAGTAGGAGAAAGAAAAAAGAATCATTAGCAAAAGAACAGCTGGCAGAAACACATGTTTATTCCTTATGTCTCTCATGAGATACACAGCTTTCTTCTCTTATTGGAAAATTTAAATGGATACTGTCATTTGTCATAAAAACAGTTCATGTATCTTGACAGTAAGATAGTAAATTTTTTACAGTTTTTCAGGACAGTAATATTTATTAGTAGCAACGAACACTTACTAAAAGCCACATAATGACAATTGCATACTGAATCTTACAGATATTTTGTTTTAAAGGAAAATCTGGAATAAACCTACTCCCGTACATGACTGAAACAAGATGGTGTAGGGATACAAATAATTTTTCTCACAGCTTAGTGATCTAACCTCAGTCATAGTTTCCTTAACCTATTCCACTTTAGTTATAATCCCTCCTTGAAACTAAGACTGTAATTTTATTTTATTTCGGAAGATCTGTGAATTAATTTTTGTAAATGGTCTTGAATGGACAATCAACTGATCATTGTGAACTGAAGTTAAGGATCATTGGTAGCATACATTCTGTGCAGTGTCTGAAGGCTGTAATGTTTGCCATTAAAAAATTAAGAGGATAGATCCTCTCTCTTCTTGTTCCTCATTATTCTTTCACAGATACATAAAATATAATTAAAAATGCTATAAAAATAAGAGTCTTGCTCGCTGTAACTTTTGGCATACTCCCCCCAAAGACTGAAATGCTTGCTTGTAGGGATAAAGTGTTTATCAAGAATTTATGATCCAAAGGGTTCAACTTACTGAGCTGGTAGTCAACAGGGGTCGATTTGACATAACATAATTTCCCCAGAGTCCTGCTTTGCTGAAGAGAATACAGGGTGCTGCTGTATACAGTTTATTGTACATATTTTCCTTCCGTATTTAAAATCTCATGACTGAATTACTTCTGATACTGGTATGTACCAGGGCACAACTTAGTTTGCTTTTTTTTTTTAAAGAAAAAAACAAACACCTTTGAAATGCCTATTTTAAAGTTATTATGCCTTCTCAAGATAAAATGTGTTCTTTACTAGAAGACATTTGTGTTATAAAATTATTTTAGAACAAAAAACCTTCCAAGAGCTGAACTACATGACTGACAGTCCCCAAGTGGACTTGCTTCCTCTGCTCCACCCCTACATCTGTTTTACCTATTATATTCTGCCTGTTTAGTGTCAGTAACTCTTATGAAAATACAGCTTAAAATTCCCAAAGAAGTCAAGAAATCTAGTCCCAAGAGTATGATAAGCTAGGCACCTTAGAATACAAGTGATTTTCAAGTTCTGGGCAGTGTTTCACTGAAACACTGACATGAAGCAAATGAGATACAAAGCTCAGAAACATTAAGCAGTCTCATCATTACTAAGTTGAAGAGTAAACTGTGAGGTATAGCTTGGACTATATATGTTTAAATGCAAAGGTAGTTTTTATTTTAAAAGAGCTGTCTGCTTTGAATTTATGTTTGTTTTCTTTCTGTCATGTGAAATCTCCATAGGCTAGTATTTTCTCTGTAAATGGAAGGTAGTTACAAGAATAAGGTAGATATGGAATAAATATGTGGGACTTGAGCTTATTTTCATGAACAAAACAGTATAATCCTGAAAACTAAAGATTCTTACTCTTATCAGTGTTATTTAAAAAATTACATTTGGAAATGATCAGTCTTTGGAAAGTGCTGTCTCTCTGAGAGGAGTAGAGACGACCTATTGTGATTACACTTAAGTCCGGTCAGGATTACTATCTCCCCTTCGCTCCACCTGCCATTGTGTTTACGTACTCACAAAGGGGGACACACATACCTCCATGATATGCAAAATCGCATAAAACAGAACTAAATTTGACTAGTTGGTTTCAAATAGAAAGAAAGAAGGTTTTAACTCCTGCTTCTTGCTTTCTTTTTGCAAGGGTTAATATTTTGTTCTTTAGTTAGGTATATATTTACATTTATTTGGGATTTTATGTGCTTTTATGCCAGCTTTCGATCATGTTTAAAATATTTTGATGACTGAAACAAAAAGTCCTCCTGCCTGAGAGGCAATTTGAAGTAAAATAATACTTTAAAATGGGGTTAAATGTTCTACAGGTCTTTCAGGGGACCTGGGCAATAGCCACTTTGCAAAGGAGATAATGATATTTTTCTACCGTAAAAGGAAATATAAGAAGCCCTTCAAGACAGCTGGATATATCTTGGTAAATTGCTTCCTACTGGTGATACTTGAAAGGTAGGATGACACTTACCAAAGATTCATTTAACAAACCTTTGGCTCTTCCTGAGGCTTCGGGTATATAACTGCATATACTCCAACCATTTAATGTGAGTTGGTTTATTTTTATTGATGGGATGCAATATAATTATCCCCTTATGTCCTGTTATCCTTTGGAATTATTGACTCAAAAATTTCTGAAAGGATTTTCAGCACATACTTTGAAAACAAAACATTTTGGTGAAAGTGACAATATTGAAACAAGGAACTGCAGATGGTAATTACTCCCAAAGTTATGAATATGAGAGGGGGTGAAAGAGCATTATACTTAGAGATGGTTGAATATTGTTTACCAAATATTTTATTAACAAATTATTTGCTACTGGATAATTTGAAACTCCCATTTGACTATTTCTATAGCTCATTGGTGAGGGTTCTCAAATATTTAGTGAGTAAGAATTATGTAAATTGAATAGTTTAGCCTTTTTTGGGTTTCATTAAATAGAAGAGAAAAGAAGGAGAGGAGAGGAGAGGAGAGGAGAGGAGAGGAGAGGAGAGGAGAGGAGAGGAGAGGAGAGGAGAGGAGAGGAGAGGAGAGGAGAGGAGAGGAGAGGAGAGGAGAGGAGAGGAGAGGAGAGGAGAGGAGAGGAGAGGAGAGGAGAGGAGAGGAGAGGAGAGGAGAGGAGAGGAGAGGAGAGGAGAGGAGAGGAGAGGAGAGGAGAGGAGAGGAGAGGAGAGGAGAGGAGAGGAGAGGAGAGGAGAGGAGAGGAGAGGAGAGGAGAGGAGAGGAGGAGAAGAGGAGAAGAGGAGAAAAGAAAAATCTTTACATCTCTGTATATCAGTTCCTGCTAGGGCTCATTTGATATACATAAAACTAAAAATGTTTTATATCTCCAAACCATGTTGTGAGTGAAGACTAACAGATGGTGGCTTTGCGGTGGCAATTATTGACTTATTCTGATTATTAAAGCAGAATAAATGGAGGGGTGAATCTTTCCAAAGACACATAACTGTCACTTTCTGCCTAGGGTAAGTACTGTGCTAATTCCTCTAATTTCAAATGTTGTACAATATAAACAAATACTAGATTATTTGCAACTGTTTCCATATAATATCCTAGAATGAGATGAATGCATATGAATCACTGAGTCACTTAAAATTATTGTTCCTGTAAGAGAAGACTTCTGTGTTACAGTCCATTCTTCATCTGTGCCTTTGGTCTTTTTAAGGTGCCGTGTGACTTTGACCTGACTAATCTGCTCCTGTTTGTCCTCTGTTGGATGATTTATTTATTATTTCTCTTGAGGAAAGTAACATTTGACACTTGATGGAAATTCATCCTGGTTGATTGGACAGTCCTTTATTGGAAAAAGCTGTTTTCATTATTTCCCAGGCAGATTTCTATCAAACTGAGCTCTTGGTCATGTGTAGTTGGACTGTGCCAGGAGCTGGAGGCCAAAGAGCCTGTCTAGCTTCCCTGCTGCACAAGCACTCAGGTGGATCCTTTGGGAAAGGTACTGGGTCCTTCCCTGGAAGTTACCAGGATCTTCTTTTTTCTTCTCAAACAGTTCTGGTCATAGCTTGGAATTTCCTTCAATGAAAGAAAAATATCTTATTTTTCAACAGTTCAGATCTACTGGGGAAACTGACAGCTCCTAAAGCCATGGTTTTAGAGCTGGCCATGAGTATGTTCAGTCCAGCCAATGTACTAGTCAGATAATTCAGTGGATTGTGTGTGGAACTACTGGAATGATAACTGTACCATTATGGCACTAGCCAGCTGTGGGGTGCCAGTGTACTGTAATTTAGATAACGTGTCTTTTAAACATTTTGTTATCAGCCATGAGTCACTGCCTAGCAGTACCCAGAGCAGGATTGCTGGGTTTCCAGCACAAATGATTAGGCAAGAACTACTGGCAGTGAACTGCAAGTTTCCTCAGAATCTTTTCCATCATGAAGTGGAAAGACATAATTCTTGTAGTGTAGGTGGAGACGTTCATTCTAAAGACAATTTTTCTTCCTAACAGGCTGTGCCAAAACAGCATTGCTTTCTCTTAATCAAAGTCTTGCCAAGACAGTATGTTTAAGAGTAGGATTTCATTGTTTTGGTTTTGTTTCCAGACTGAGATGACTTTCTGTTTAAAGTTGTGCTTTTAGTAGTATTTATTAACATGTAATATTTAGGCTAACCTGAAAACCATGCTTTTTTCCTTTGAAATAAACATTATGTGATATTTGATCATATCTAATAAATGCATAGTTAAATTATTGGGAGACATTATTAAGAATTTCACATGATTAGGGATGTATTAGTGCTGTATTCCTCATGGAAACCAGTGCTTCATTAAACACATTATTTTAGGATGTGATCACTCTATGCCTTTTTATACTATTTGAGTTTAGGAAAATATACCTGAAATTCTGTAATTGTGAGTAACTTTGACATAATATTACTACAAGGACACTGATATTTTCACTGTGTCTTTTTTCTTTGGCATGTCCTATGTTTAGTTTCAGCATGAGACATTAATTGCTTGTATTTCCTGGAATGCAAATGAAAAAATGCACTTCTAAAAGAATTGTAATTTTAGTTGCTGCTTTAATAGATTATATTACATGGAGTCATGCACCGTGTTATATTTTAATGAAAAGAAACATGAGTTTATATTGGTAGTCTGCCTAAATTCACTTTGCTTTCACTTAGATAAGAAAATTAACTATTGGTTTACATGTGTCTTTAACAGCATCTTTAAGAGCATTGTCAAAACAATCAACCCATTACCACAATGAAGTCATAATCTAGTTTACTTTTAATACACATTGGTGTGTATTTTAAGACTGTGGTTATTCTTTTTTTTTAAATTCCACTCTTTCCTTTTATATATCTTCCCTTTTTTCCTTCTTTTCACTATTATATCAGATTTTTAGCAGTCTCTAGAATCAGAAGGGCACCTGTGAGAATACCACCTTTCATAGCTGCAGTAGAATCTTGGTTTAAATGCAGGATACCTCTAAAGTACATACTGATAAATTACTGCAGTATTTACCTCAGTACTTATATGGAAGGCCTCAGAAAAGCCTCATACATGTGATGTACGTGGTATATCTGTCTCTTAGTAAGAAGCGGTTGCTATTATGTGTCCACTTGAGAGGATGTGAAACATTCATCCTATCGATATTGCATGTCATCATATATTGGGGGAAGGAGATGGATGAGTAAGAGAAGGATTTGTTTTCTATTTTTGTTTAAAATCAAATTAATAGTTGTTCATCGTAGAACTATGGAGAATGGATTTTCTTAGGAAATTTTTTTGCTCTTTACAAAACTTACTGAATGTTTCGCCAAAGTTAGCTCACAAAAAAAATCTAAGTAGATGCTTACGTATAAACTGTAAAACTCCAGTAACTTTTGCAGTGTGGTATCTCTGTGTGTGACACTTGTATGTAGAAAATTTAAAAATGCATATGTCCTGATTATGTATGGGAATATATTTTTAAATAATTATGGACTAATAAGTATCTATGCTATAATGGTATAGCAGATTTGTTCTTTTATTTTGGATGGCGGTAGAAAGCCTCTGTATCTACAGGACACTCAATTTTTTTTTATTTTTTATTAATATTCAGGACTTTTCTAAATCATGCATATTTAGATGAGCTATATCTATAACCGTGCTGCTCTTGTCCTTTGAAGAAGATGCTATAGCATGATACATAATTGTTGAACTTCAAGGATTATTAAATTAGTTGTGAACTCAAATTTTTTTCTGTAGTTTTTTGTGATTTCCTATGTATAAGTGTGCGTCATATCAAATCAGTATTACAAATGGCCTTCCCTTGTGTTTTATTTTAACAACATTCCTTATTCATCTGGTGTGAAAGTATGTTAAATAGCTTTGGTAGTTTTGCTATTCAGACGAGCTTTTTTTGCCTTGTACTTAGAAAATATTTTTTTCTTTTTCCCTGGCAAAAATTTTTAGCATCGCTACTACTCATCTGTCTACCTCTGTGGTATATGAAACTTTACCATGTAATTCTCAGAGATCAATTGTCAAGTACAAGCATTGTAGAGAGACATTACTTGTCCCAATATTCATGTTTAGTATTAAAAATGTATGTGTAAATGGCCTATCGGAAAAATAAAGTTTATATTTATAACAAAAACAAGTAATGTAAGTGTCTGCTTTTATTGTGGTTGATAGAACTACACAACAGTGAGAAAAGTTTGTGGGCAGTACTGATAAATACTTGCTAGTAAACCCTCATTCTTTTGTGTAATAAATCATATTATAAAAATTAAAAGTTAAGGAATATAATTCTCATATGTCAGTCTTATATTTGCATTAAATTTCAGCACTTGTGATTCTGAATGTCTTAATTCTTACAAATTATGTATCTAGTAGAAAAACACAAACCTGGCTGGTACTGCTAGAAAAAAAGAGAAAATACTGATTATAACAGGATATTCATTGTTAAAATTGTTTTTCTGAGAAAGCTAGAAGGTATGTGGTGTTCCTGAACTTCATGTGCCTAATACATTGATACAGGGAGAGAACTATTTGGATAAAAATAAACTGCAAGGATGATTCCTGTAGAGCTCATTAAATATTGAATTTACATTGTGTTTCTACACAGTGAAATGTGGATGAAAGATGCTTGGTTCAGACTATATTGAAGCTAATTTGGGAGACTTTTTTCATCCAAAAATTCAAATTTTGATATTTCACCTTTAATGAGTTTAAAATATTAATTTGATCCAAAACAAAAGCTTGTTCTAAAAAAATTTTTTTCCCCCAATTTAAGGCAATTTGAGAATAATGCTGGTTAGGAACGGATAGGCAGATGTTTTTCAAATTACTGTTTCTGTCTTTTATTTAATAAGTGCTAATTACAAGAAAAATGTTATATATGATTCTCACTTAAATTTTGTTACGTTGCCATTTTGAAAAAACATATACTCACCATAACTCGTTAGAATGCAAGCATGTGATAATGCTAATTAATGTTTCTGGAGTTAGGATATTAAATTGGGGAGCTAATTATAGTTGGTTTTTAGAGTAGTTCATTTAAAGCTTCTCACATGGTCTTAATGAAACCAAATGACTGGCTTGTCTTCTCTGATTGGTTCTTATTACTCTGGGCAAGTATAACTGGAGCTCTCCTCACACCACTGTGTGGTAGATAAAGCTGCTTCAACGTAGGACAAAGGAGGATTGTTTTAGCAGGAAAGAAAGCACAAGATGAGGCCTAGGCTGCTAGTTAACCTTAATTAAGAACAATTTATTTTAATCACAAGTTTTATGTCCTACTCTAAGTACTGCACTCCTTTTTTTGGCAGCTTTTTTCAGGAATTCTGGCAGATGAACCATGTATAACATGTTATATATGAATGTCTGAAGCATCTTGATTTGTACAGAGTACATAAACCTTTCTTTACACTGAAGGACAACCGTATTTTGTGGAGTAGTAACTCCTGCTACACCACATTTTTTGTTGTGCTCTCTGTTAGAAGATGACATCAGCATTGTACAGACATTTGAGGGGCAAAACTGGAGTTGGTGCACACTGGTGTTTTCCAGTAAAAAAAAGAAAAAAAAATAGGTAGTTTGCAAGAGGTATAACAAAATCTATCTCAAAATATTTGAGTAAGGTTTCCTGAGGTGTTACAGGTCTGAGGTCTAGACCTCCATTTCTCCTTTTGTGGTGTTCATCTTTTTGCACCTGCCACTTGTAAGAGTTGTAGCAGTGTCTTCTAGGAGGTACTGGAAACCTTTTGGAAGAACTGTTCCCAACAGAGAAACAGTAAAAAACAAAGGTGCAAAAACAGCTAGGGGAACTTTGAAGCTACCTGTAAGACGGCATATTTAATATCCAGATACAGTGCTTACCATAGCAGAAAATTTTCCTGAAAGGATTGAGAATGCTATGCTTGAACAGAAATACTTTCTCAAAGGTAGAAGACTGGGGTAAATATTTTAAAGTATCAGATACAAGGTACAGTAGGCACAGAAAAAGGAAAGGGCATGTAAAGGTTGGACCCTGTGATCTCAGAAATCTTTTCTAACCTAAATGATTTTGTGACATAATTTTATAAATCATAGAAAATAAAGTGGAAAATAAATACAGTATTTTCAATTGTGTCAGAGAGATGAGACCTGAAGTAACTGTCACATTTAAAGGATCATTTTTTCTTTTTGTTGGTATCACAGTTATCATCCTGTTAATCAAGATGAAGAATGGAGGAATAGCTCAGTTATGTTAATTCCCAAAACAAGAGAATTCAACACAAGGAACAACTTATCCAAATTAAACTGGAAAGAAAACCAGTAACAGCTTTATAGCACTTAAGTTACATTTTTAAATTCAAAAATTAATTGGGAAAGTAAGACTCTTAATACACTTTTCTTGCTGGAAGCAAACATGGTCACAAAATGCATATATACGTGTGTATGTATAAATGTATTATATATATGTGCATAAGTATTTCCTCTCATCCTAAAAATACTTTCATTTGAGATGGCAGGCTGTAGTGGTTTTATGTAGTGCACAGTAAAAAAAACCCTGAAATGTCTCACCAAAAAAAAAAAAAAATTAGACTGAGATTGAGAACTGGAAAATTTGTACTGACATTTATATTGTTACTTCCTATTAAATTTTCCTAATTACCATACTTTAAGATCATGGGCTTTCATTATAGTATGTTTTTCTGTGTGAAGGTGAAGGAAAAGGAGTTAAGGCTTCAGGAGCTGAGACCTGACAGTAGATTTGAGCTTGCTCACCCTGTGCAAGCTGAAACAATGCCAGCTGGTAGAGAGTTCATGCACAGTGGTTCCAGGCAAAGGAGCTGAACTGTAAGCTGCTGCCCTTGATGTCATTGTCCTCTGGAGAAAGGATTATTCTAGTGCCCAGATCAAGACACTGCCACCAAATCACAGCAGCCAATAAGCACAAGCTACAGTGCTGCACAGGGGGAAGTGGTGCTACCTCTCCCAGGGGATGATTTGGAAATCCAGTATCTGGCTTGGTGAACCTCAGAATAGACACATCACTTGAGTCCTTTATCCTTTCTTGAATCCTAGTTGGATGAGCCTGGGTAGTGAACAGCTTTCAAGCAGATAATATTTTGTTATAGTACATTTGCACCCAGTGAGATGAACAACGTCCAGCCCCAGACCTCCTTATTGTGATGAATGTCATCTCTCCCTTCAAACTGACTGACCTTTCTATAGATTTATATATGTGGATTGTTGGCACATGGTTTAAAATTAAGTCAAGGAGCAGAGGGAAAAACTAGCACAGCCACAAGTTGAGGGCTAAAGTACTAATGGAAATATGAGACAGCAATTTCATTCTAATGGGAACATAATTGTCCATTACAGGGTTTGCAGGTAGACAAGAAAAACAAGATGGCTTTACGGCATCTGCCTATCCTGTTGTGCTCTCAAACACTCCAAGTGCCCTATATGCTACTGAGAATTCAATTTATTTCAAAGCCTGATTTAGGCTCCTCTATTTCTTTTAAAGAGACAGTTCTTTTATATTGACATAGAGACTGTAAAATATTGCAATTCTGTATGTGATCCATGGTGTCATCATAGCTCACAGAAGTGAGACATCTTATCAGTCTTCTCACGATATATTCAAGGGAATCACTTTCTATGTTTTCGGGTGTATGACTTATAAGTTTGTTAATTGCTACTACAAGGCATCAGGGTTTTCATTGTTAACTCATCCCTACTGCTTCCTCCCCTCAAAATTCCTTTCTGTCATATCCCCATTCAAAATGCAGAGCTAAAAATGAAGGTACTGGTCTATTCCTGCTGAAGGCCCTTTCTCCTATCTGTTATCTTTCTGCTGATGCAGTTAACTCTTGCCTCTGACTATAATAAATGGTTCCTATGCAGTCGAGAAAATACTTTAAAAAAATACTTCCTCACTCTCCTCTTTAGTCTGAAGAAGCCTATGGGAGTGATAATTTCCTTGATTGTGTAAAATCATGCATTATTATCCATTGGAGATCATCAGCTAGAAAGGATTATTTGTTTTCATTCTTTTCCTTCTGTAACACCTTCCATGTAACAGTATCCACGGGTGCAGGTGACAATTCCTGACCAAAGTAAAAAAGAGGAAAAAGCAATTAGGAAATGATACAACAGTAGCCTGCTTCTGAAATATCCCACTTAACAGAGGAATACTTCAAAACCAGAATTTGCTTCTACTTTATCTGTCCAACAACAGAAACCAGAAACAGAAGCACTTGCTTACCAAGTGAAAACATTGCAAAGGAATTCTATGAACCTTGTCAGCAAAAGTGCTGAATTAAATGCTGTGACTTGAATTACTCAAGTTATCAACAACCTGACAGTCAGGCAACACTAAAAATGTGGTAATCTAGAGAGCATTTCCTTTCCATCTTTTGTCTGAATAGATCACGTGTGGTTAAGCTGGAGTGAAAAGAGTGAAAGTCCTCCTTATCCTAATAATAACTTCTAAATGTGGACATGGTATTGAATTTCATTAGAATTAGAACATACAGGATATTTTTAATTTTGTAATTTTTTTTTAATTGAATGAAAAAGTATAAATATAAACCTTAATCTGTTTTTACTATATCATCAATATTAATGATCTGTAACTCAACTTGCAATTTAACCCTAAATATTAGGGGAGGGTGCTTTTGCTTAATGTCCTTCTGGAGTGACAGTTTCAGGCACTGACAAAGTTCTATCAGAAATTTGTGTCGTATGTTAGATCAGGAGCCTGACTGTCAGGTGTACCATTTGGTGGATATATACATATGGAAAATTGACTAAGAATTTTAAACTGGGTGTCATGTGTGTCACAAATACTTTTGTTAAAGATAGAAATCTTTGTTGGTAGCCTTTGGAGAAAGAAGAAAAAAACCCCTTTATTCTTTTCATTCGACTCCAGAAATCAGTCACAGGTATAACAACTCAGTCGTAGAAAATAATTTCGTTCTTTTAAAAAGTTAAAATGATGTAAAAAATGTTTTGCCTATTTTTCCTCCTAATTTTCTATATTTGTATTTTCTATGCAGAGTTTTACTGTGGTAGTAAATTTCCAAGATTGTTGCCTTTCAAATTTATGTTGTTTACTTTTGTCAAGACTTGGGGGTACTTAACGAGATTAAACAGGGCAATTAATAAGTAAAGTCTCCAAATGCACTCTCTCTAATGTGAGAAAATGCATGCATGCTTCAATTTAAATGAGAAATGGGAAAATCAAGTTTTTAAAAGACCATAGTCCTATAGGGATTGGAGATATATGATAGTATGTTAGACAATGAAATAGGAATGGGCATGAGGCAGAGCAAGGTTGTGATGGGGAAATGTATTAGATCTTTTCCTTGCATGATTTCTAGCTTTTGAGGAATTCTTATGGAGCTAGAATTGGTGGCCATTATTTGAGACATCCCTGAATGGGTGTTTCGTCTTTTTTTTTTTTTTAAGCTTTTCCCTCCCTCTCCCCCCCTCTCTTGCCCTGGATTTGGAAAGCCTGATATTGCAAAATATCAAATGAATTAACTGCTGTTCTTAGCATAGTTAAAAAAAATAATTGAAGAAATAAGGTCTCTTCCACTTCCTAGTAATTCTGAGAGTATTAAGAGTGTAGTGAGAGAAGGGAAAAAAAAGCTGCACAGAACTTGGCCAGTTTATGGGAAAGGTTCTATGAAGTGTTTGTCTTTATTGGCACTGGCAGATGAGATTGGAACAATAAAATTCCAGATAATAAAGTGAGAATTTGGATAAAAAGCAGAATATTCAATTATGTGGATATTGCACTGTTAAAACACTGTTAAGAAGCAGTCAAAACACAGAATAAAATCTTTTGTCTCATTGTTATACTGCCTCTTTTTTCCATTGAAAAACCCTATCAAAGAAACAGAGCAGATAAACGAGAATAAAAATACTTCATCTAAGGAAGAAAAGAAGCGACTGATTATAGAAAAACATAACAGTCATACTTCTTGTTGTGCTGTGTCTTCAGTAAAATTGCTACTGTCATTTTATTCTAAACTTTCGGCTTTATCAAAAGTGAGCAAAAAGAAGATGGTACTTTATTAAGTTTGATGGTGGTACTTACACCCAGAAAAAGGACAAATTAGGCTTTCATATAGAAATCGGCATTATAGTAGTTTAACCATTGTCTAAAGTATATTCCACAAAGATAGAATTAATGTATTTAGGCTTCTTGAAAGGTTTGTAATTTTTACTGTGATATGTGGGAAACTGAGAAACTTACTACTTTTAACTGGAGTAACTTCTGGGGGGAAAGAGGTGCATGAGGATTGTGTGTTCCACCATAGGCTTTCTTGCAAAGCACAAAGTATTTTACCCCAAGGATTTTAATGATTTGGCTGTTTTGTATTTATTTGTTTAGCCAAATGAAATAAATGTTTACATATTTGGCATATGTCTGTCATAAATGAACATTTCCATCAGAACATACTCATTTTTATTGCCATCCATAATCTCTGTGAAGCTCTAAATATGCATTGGGGTCTGAAATGTTCCCTCCCTAAGTAAATAGTCTATTTTGTGAAGTCACCAGTGGCAATTTAGTGGTTTGAAACAATTTAAATCAGGTGTAAGAGTTATGTGAATTACACATTCCCAACAAACCTTTTAAAGAAAATAGAACTGTGCCTTGTACAGCAGGTGATGTTTACATTTACTGACAGAAAGGTGATGGATCTTTAAGAAGAATCTGTTACTTATTTACATACATTTGTTGTCTTTTATAGAAGTGTTGAAATTATTACTACATCAGAAATCATTCGTGTTAGCATTATGATTGCAATAATCACATGGAAAACTGGTGATCTCTTGAACACATGCAAGCCCCATTTTCTAGTTAAAAAATGAAAACACTAATTATTTTGATATTCAAGTTGCAACCAAATACTGTGTATTAATGTATTAAATAGCCCTTGATCTAAAGAGTATTAATTTCAGCTATTTCATATTAACTTGATTTTTCAGGTTTCTAAGGGGAACCAGAAAGAATATTTCTAACCTTGCCATCCTATTTGAGACATATCCTGCAAATCTGGTACAACTGAAGGCTGCATTTTATTTCTCTTTTTATACTCTTGATAGCATTCTTTTGCTGTGCCTTAGGGTTTCCTTAATCATAATCAGTTATTGTTGCACTTGAACATGAATTCTGTAAGCTTTGTCATGTGTTAATGCCCTTTTCCTTCTAAAATCAGAGTTAGAGTGGATACACATAGTAAATTACTGATGGTGTTAATATTTTTCTGCTTAAACTTGCAAGCAATACTTTCCCAGTTTGTAACTACAGTTTTTTTCAGCAAAGAAGTAATATGCTGCAGTTGAAATTCTGAAAATACAGGCTTTTAGTCTACACTCCAAATGTATGTACTTCCCTAAAAGAGTGAAGTACTGGAGATTGTGGCAAAAGTATACACTTTACAAATACGGACACACGGACTTATTCTGACATCTGAACTATGTGGCATTTATTTGAACTGAATTTTGTCAACTTGAAAAGTCTTTACTCTGTGGTGAAAAAACCAGCCTCTGCATAAAAGCTACCAAAACATAATCTTATGTGTGTGAATGTATGGTGATAGCATGTTCCTGATCCTCAGGGAGGGAAACATAATTTTGCAGACAATTATTTGGAAAGAAATTGGAACTCTAATTTTTGAACAATACTTTTATTTCTTTAGAAGCGGTGGCACTAACTAGTCCCTGTAAAGAAGGTTTAACACAACATCTCGAAAGTTCTGCCAGCATTATTTAAGGTTGGAGGCTTCTATCCAATGAAGTTTGAAAAAATGTGTTAGACTAGATTTAAATGCAGTGGTTGACTAGTCATAAATTGCAACTAAAAGACTAGAATTAGTAGAAGAATAGAATTCTACAATCCATCCAATTCACGCATAAGTTAAAAACCAGAAAATCGCTTTTGTGCCCTGAAAGGCCTTTAGGCTTAGTTTTTAAGTAGAAACATATCCATGTTAGTTCCTTCTACATAATGAAAAAGGCAGGTGTTTTTTTCATTTCACTTTATATCACAGTATTAAGTGGTCTCTTCACAGCTGGGATTTTATTTGACAATCTGAATAGTACTATTTGGGTAAATAAAAAAATCTGTGTTTTGTTGTTGTTGGTTTTTTTTTTTTGTGCAGAGAAAGACATCACATAATTAGCAATAGAATTAATAATATACATTTTTTAGAAGCAATTTTGATGAAAGTGCAGTTAAGCAGCCTTCACTGAAATTGAATTTATGATCTTCTTGAAAATCATTTTTTTCAAAAATACAACAAAATTAGGATCCAATAAGCAAGTGACAGACATTATTTTAATAAAAACATTAAAGAAATAAAGCATCCATAGAAAAAAAATAATAATTTTCGTACACACCTACACCCCCCCAACCCAAAAATCATAAACCTGAAAAGTGTGAACAGAGGTAATGAATTGGGAACTTCTAAACTCATGGCAGTTCCGAGAGCATGAAGCTGCACATGCCAGTGGAGAGTGCCTGCAAATTTTGATGTTAATATTGTTAATTTTAACCATACCTATATTTACTCTTTCTGCCCTTTTCATAAAGACAGTCTGACAGAACAGTGTTTCTGTGGAAGCTGCAAGGACTATGTGATACACATTCACAATAAAGGTGAATGCAAGGAGATGACTTTATCTTATAATATAGTGTGACTTAAGCATTCAGTAAAAGAGACTGGCAGAGAAATTTTTCTCCTCTTCTCCCTGGCTTTTGTGTCTATAATTTGGAAGCAGTGATGAAATGCAAATTATGAGTTAATAAGAGATATCTTATGCCAACTTATTCATGTCTCAAAATCCACTAGCTGTTAACTACTTGTTCATTTCCTCAGTTGTATCTGTTATCAAATACCAAATACAGTATTTGGGGTCAATATAAGGATGTAAGGATGGATAAATAACAAGCACTAACTTAGTAATACATATAAGAATGATCAAACTTCAAGCCTAAAAAATTACTTGAATTTGTATTTTAAGAAGCTTAAAAGTAAGAATCTCAATGTTTTCCATGTAGCATAAAGATAAATCAAATTTGTTGACAAGTAATGGAACATATCTGATTTAGCTTTGCAGCTTCTAAGGTCTTAATTCGGTTTCTTCCTTTTATTAGCAATTTAAATACTAAAGATCAACTTTAGGTAGAGTTGTTTGGAAAAAAAATTTTCACTCACTGCTGTAATATGGATGTGTGTAACTCATGCATCTACATGGTATTACAATTGGCAGGGAGTACTAAAGTGATTCCATGTGGATTATTTTTCCTTAGACTTCTTGTTTTAACATTCTACTGCTTCCAAAAAGATCTCTGAGATTGGTTTAAGGAAGTTAATCTATATAGGAAACAAATTCTTTTTCTTTCCATTTCCTGAATTCTTAATAGAGATTTATAGTTGAACACATCTTTACTCTTTCGTTTAGTAACCTTGTGTTTTGAAGGGAAAATCCTGAAGAGTACACTTGTACAGGAAGCAAAACATCACTGATCAACAGAAAAGTTTGTGATCTGAACATCCTTATGAGATGAACATTTTTGGTACCAAAATCTTAACTTTCCTAGAATATCTTTCACTTAGAGAAATGGCCAATTTTCATATTAAAATATTTGAATTTATTACATTTTTAATTTGATATATATTTTGAATTTTAAGTGCATAAATCCAAAATGCTTAGTTTGGAAGAACGTTAATGGAGTATTTCAGAGGTAAGTTCTTGAATGACATTTCTGCTCAAAGTTGAAGTGAAGTAAACGTTGAAAATCTACATTCAGATAAAATGGTTCTGTTTTCACAAACCATCATTTTTGGTCAGAAGAATATCCCCCAGAAACTCTTATTTAAAAAACCTTTTACTTCAATGAAGAATGAAAAAAAATAATAATTTTTAGGATTCTGGAGCAGTACTGCTTTTGTTCTTGTATCTGTGCAATGGCATGTGGCATGCATTCACAATTTATTTTACCTTCCCCACTCCATCAAACAAGCTGTTTGCATTTTTCTCCACTGAAATTATCTATTTACATTTAAGTGATCAACAGTTGGGTTCTAAACTTCATAGTAGCCTCACTTGTAAATCATTACTTTGCTTATGCAGCTTGTGTATGTAACAGTATTGTCTACACATGCAGCAGATGCTTCTTAAAACTAGGAAGCGTGAGGTTATACTTCATGCTGTCGATCTGCAAACACTGCTCTTAGTTCCTGTCTCTTTGGCCTTAAATATTCTGCTGTACTAATGTGCATTCTGATGATATGGAAAATTCCTCTCTCTTGTAACCATCTGTCTTCGTCTGTGCCCACTCTGTGCATTGTGAGTGGTAGACTTACCTGTAAACTCAACTTCCTAGAAGTCATAGCTGTATTTGAAACACAGATAAAAATTAACTTGGGCATTTGCCAAAAGAGAGAGATTAGTGGAGATACATTGATGTGCTTTATTCTCCCTTTTAAGCTCTCAATATGAGAGAATCTGTCCCAAATAATCACAGCATTCTGAAACTACATGCACTTCATGAATTTCCAGCTAAATCTTCTGCAAGTTAAAGGAACTACTAAGGTTATTTTAAATTATACTGGAGTTTCTGCTGTTACTGCTGCCTGGAGTTTCTCGCAGAGGTATACAAGGAGTATAACTTTTATACTGGATGAAAGGAGTCTGGAAAAGGATTAGGACATATTTCTGAGTGGCCAAGTAGAGAAGGGTATGCAAAGAAAACAGTCTGCAGACAAAGAGGAGAAATGGATTTCTCACTGTGACACTAACACAAGAAGCTGATGAGCTGCTCTGTGCTCATCAGTCTATTCCCTTATGTGAACCCATGTCCAAAGGGATAATGGTAATTTCTGCCTTGTTGGATTCTCCCATTCTTCCTGATTATATTTGCACCACTGATTCAATCATCTGACATTCTGTTGAAGATTAATTCTCCCCTCATGACTTTTTGGTGTTTTGGTTTGGTTTCTTTGGTTGCTGTTTGTTTTTTTGTTGAGGGTTTTTGTTTGTTTGTTTGTTTTTAATTGGCTTGGTTTATTTTTGTTGGTTTTGGTTTGTTTTTGATTGGTTGGTTAGTTTGTTTGTTTGAGTTTTTTGTTTTGTTTTTGTTTGGGGGGGGTGTCTTTCTATTATTACTATTTTTATGGACACAGGGTAAGGCTTCAATACATGTTATAATTTCAGGAAGTCCCCTTATGGTCAAATGGTTTCCTATAAGCAGAAGGGAAAGGTAAATAGGATGGAGACAAATAAAAGAAGGTGAGTGGGATGGGAGGATGTAATAGAGAAATTATTTTCTGGATAAAATGTCAAGACGATAGGGATGTGAAAAGTTGCTCTGCTTGTGTCACTCCCAGGAGATCCACTGAAAGGATTAAGTCACCTGCAAATAACGAGTGAGTGATCTGTCCCTTTGAAAGGGGCACACAAAAACATTCAGTTTTTTCATGTTTATGTATAATTTTTCATTTCCTGTCATCAATCAAAGAGGAATAATATGAATTACAAAGTAGGCAACAATACAACTTAACACTCCACAGCAAATCACTGGTACTAATCACTGAGGAGAGTAAGGCACAGAGAAGAAGCCAAAGCATGCATCTTTAGCTCTTTTCTCCAGTAGTATCAAAAAAGAGAGACCTATAATGTGTATAAGAACTAAAGAGGGCCTGAGAAACTGAATAGTCTCATAGCTTACTGACAGAACTGGGGTTGTTCTGCCCTCGAGAAGGCTCCAGGGAACCTATAATGAGAGAGAAAAAGGAAGGTGGAGAGAAACTTTTTACCTAGGATTGCAGTGACAGTGGCTTTAAGCTGAAAGAGAGTAGATGTAGATTGAATAGCTGAAAGAAATTTTTTATGTTGAGGAACAGGTTGTTCAGAGAATAAGTGCCTCAACCCTATAAATGTTTAAGGTCAGGTTGCACAGGACTTTGAGCAACTTGATATAGTTAAAGATGTCCCCGCCTTTCTTTGATTCTGTTTTTCTATGATTCTGTAGTAAATTGAATGCTATAAACTACTGTGTTTAGCTATAACAATGCAGCTAAATTATCCTGGTATGCCTAGCCCCCATAATAATCATAAACCATAAAACAGTTGGGGTTGGAATGGACCTTGAAAGATCATCTAGTCCAAGTCCTCTGCAATGAACAGAGGTATGTTCAACTACATCAGGTTGCACAGAGCCCCATTCAACCTGATCTTGAATGGTTCCAAATTTCCAGGATAGGTGATGCAACCATCTTTCAAGACTTCCAGCATAGCAGAAATCAAATGAAAAAAAAGATGCCCTTTGAAGGCATTAGCTTTACATAGGAACTAACTGCATAGTTTTCTTTCATGTTGACGGTACCCAACCAGGAAAATACCTGATGTGTTAGTAGGCTGTCTCCTGATCACCCATATTTTTAAAACTTTTTTGTGTGAAATCTTCACTGCATGTAACAAGCCTTTTCACCATTTAGAGGAATTCAAGCGTTGGTATTGGAGAAGGCATTTAAGGATCAGCAAGTCATAGTCCCATAAACTCCAGACAGGAAGTAAGCCTGTAGCCCACCTTTTGAACTTTGAACCTTCGCCTTTTGTAGTACAATAGCTTGATTCCAACCAGAACTTTTTAAAACAATTATGTATTTTATTGTTTCTTAGGAAACATTCTTTAGACACATTAGAGGAGAAAACAGCTGTTCATTTTACAGCATCTTAGGGGAAGATACCATTTGTATATCTTAACAAAAAGTCAAAGTTGATTTTGTTTAAAAGTTTAATGCTTTAAGCTATCACCTCACTACAAGAAAAGTAGTTTTTTCAAACATGTTGCATAAAGCTTTCATCTGAAGATGATTAAGAAGAATAAACAACATCACTTGCAATATACAGTAGAGGAGATTAGAATAGTGAATGTATTTGTATGAAAACATAAAATTAATAGCAAAGTTTAATGTCTCACACAGGAAACTTTAACAGTTATGAAAATCTTGACGTTCGTATAAGCCCTCCATATTTTGGACTCTTTCTACAATTCATATTATTTTTCTGTAAGCATCCCAGGCCAGCTACATGCACCATGACATGTCAGCTAAGTCATGCACAGTATTGGGAGTGGGAATATTTAAGTTAATAAACTGTCTGGAATAAAACATTCTGTATATTAGGAGTCCTGTGCTTTATCACAGTGAAACAGTACTGTCCTAAAGTGAATGCAAGGGGCAGTGTGAGATACTCAGTGTGGGAGATCCTCTAAGGACATAGACTATAATAATTCCTGCAGTGTATCTGGGATGTCAGCTCCTGTCAGCAACAGCCATGTGTTGGCAGTTTTAGAAAATCTCTAAGGCAGTCTATCGTATTAGCCCCAGAGGAGATGGGAGGGGAGGAGGTCCTTTGCTGGGTTTTTTTGGGCGTACTGCAATTTCACGTCTTCTTCAGTTAGCATGGAAAGTTCAGTTCATGTGATTCAGCTATGATTCTTAATTGTTAAAAAATAATTACAGCTTTTTTATTTTTTTTCATTTCTTAGAGATTCGTTCTCAAACATGATGAGCCAAAGCCATGCTCTGTATGAAGCTGCAAATGATGCATAATAAAAGTGACGCGTTTGCTTCAAGCCAGTGATTTGACTGGCATTTCTCCTAAAAATAAAATAAATTCATTTTAATGTACATTCAGAAAGGAATATAAATACTTTATATGTTATGCACAAAGAACAGTTTCAGTAATCTTTACTTTTTCAGTTATCCCATTTTCCAGTGGGAGCTGGCTATGTATTTCCTTTTTAACAGAAATGAAAAATATTCCTACTTATGTACGATCCTCCTGAATCTGAATATGTTTATAAATACACACTTATAAAGGAAATTTATACAGTAATCACAGAGGCACATAATTTATTAAAAATTATTTAATATTATTTATGAAATTTAGGAAGAGATTGAAGCCTTCTCTCATTATTAAAGGAATTGCAATACATAAATACAGAATAAGGCAATGTTTCAATGTTAGAAACAATAATAAAAAGACAAAGTGTGCCCAACTCAAGGAAATTTTGAGTACATCCTTTACATACTCCCATCTCTTGCTTTTCTTCTTGCAAAGGACTTGCATGCTTACTGCATTACTTCCTAGACCAAAACCCATATTTTTATAACTAATCATCTTAGAAATAGTGGAAATAGTAAAATGCAAATAAAAATATAAAATGCATAAAAAATAAACAAATAGAAATGCAAAATATAAAAAAAGTAAAATTCAACAAAAGTAAAATGCAAGCAAAATGGAAATAGTAAAATATTTGCATTCATACTGCTTAATTGCACATAGGTATGAAGATAAAGCAAGGCTGTGTCTATCCGTCACAGACCCAAACCCTGAGAAGCACAACCACATCACCTTGAGGAAAATGCAGAGGGGCATTATGTGCCTCAGAGAGGGAGAAACAGAAAGAGCAAGTCATTCAACAGGAAATGTGCTTAGAGCAATGCTCTAAGAAAGATGTCATCCGCTGCTGAAGGTGATGTGGGATAGAAGTAGTTTGCTGCCTCTAATGGCTTGTGCTGTTTGCAAGGCTACATTCCTATTTGTGCTACAACTGAGTGATCTGAGTGATCTTCTGAGAGCTCCTTGTGTACCTTGCTTTTAATGGTGCCCTAAGAATGACTCCTGACTGTATAAATTACACAGAAAAGATCACGGCATGCCCTTCATATTGGACCTCCTCTGTCATCAACAGTGAAATGTATGAGTATAACAGTGGTGGTTCTTATTTGTGGAAAATTCACAGTATGACTGATTAGATTTTCTTTTGACATTTTAATCATCATAAAGGCTCAGTGATGCTTTGTTGCGCTGAAACCTTTGTGAATTGGATAATAAATGCATGCCATATATTTGAAGAATGACTCCTTTGCCTGAAATGAGTTAAGCCTGACTAAAGGTTGAAAATGCTACAATGCTGTCAGTTGGCAAATAGGTTGGTTTCTTAGAAATGGTCTTAGAGTGTATGGAACATTAATCTTAAAATATTCTATAGCACTTACTTTAAAATCAAGCATATTTTCTAGAAACTGCTAATGGACAGTTTATTTGAACAGGTAATTAATTTAAACTAATTTAACATATTTTAGTTTTCCTGATAGATGCTTTTAGGAACTAACTTTAACCAGTACAGTTTAACTGGATTTCAGAACAACTTGCAGCGTATTTGGATAATATCCTTTCCATCAGCATCTAATTGGCAGGAGACAATATTGTAGTACATGAGGAGTTCTTCAACGAGATGATTGGTTGTCAGAGTGCTAAAACACCTGAATAACTGTGTAGCATTACACAGTGCCTAATGAGCAAACGGTCCCATTTGAGCTACTGAGACTAGTGAACCAAGTAGGTTTAACTTTCAGACATTGTTAACAAGGTCCCTTATGGAAGTCACATAGGAAAAGGTTCTCACTCCTATATCATTAGATACTTTTTTGAAATTCAGGCTTAGGTCTTTGTAGATAGTCTTGACTTATGAGTTGCTTGATAAAGAAATAACAACCCAGACATTATTTCTAAAAGCTGATATCTACCATGAACATTTAGGACCCATTTTAATATACCCAGTTGTTTCTCTATAATACCTAATTTTTTTATATCCTGCTTAATATTTGTCTGGCTTACAAAAGATATGTACATAACATATGTCTTTTCTATTTGCTTCTTTCCAAAACAGTTTTAGCACAAAATAATACATAAATAGTGACTATTATTAATGTTGGCATTAGTCTGGAATAATTTGTTGTAGACACTCATCTTTATTTCACATACTCATCATGTTCAAAAGCAATGAAGCATGTGAATTGCAAATGACAAAATGGAAGTATTTGCAATTCTGTCTGCTTCTGTTTACAAATTAACTGTTTTAATCTTTAAAAAATAAAATCCACATGATACTGAAGCCAAAACTATGAGGTCTAGCCATGTGAAATTTGTCATGTCAGCAAGTACAGATTTTCACCTGTTGTACCAAAGCCCCACATAAGAGACTTCACATGATAAAGCAGCTATAGTGATGTGTACCCATTTATGTTGTAGATACTTTGCACACACTGCTTTATACTCATAATTTTGCTCTTATAGTATTTTGTGTTGGTACAACAAGAGAAGTAGGAACAAAGCAGTGTAGCTGAATTGCTCAAGGTCACTTATGAAGTTAGTAGCAGAGGTGGGACTAGAAGTCAAATATTTTTTGTAATTGTGCTGCAGACCTATAATTCCCAGAATCCTATGTAGGTGATAATATCCACCTTACATTGCAGTGCCTTTCCTAAAGGGCACTAAACTCCAAGCTTGATTAATGGTGACACATTACTTTCTGTGACAGGAGCATAAGCTGTGGATGAACAATTATTTAAATGTTCTCAGCTGAGAATCATCCCCTCATCATCCATGCTTGATGTACAAACATGGTCTCCTGACTGTCTACGCTTCTGCCCATCTGTTTGGATGGCATAATGCCTGTTCTCAAGTAGGTCAAAACCTTGCCGTAGGACATGTATGCCAGGCAACAATGGCTTTCAGTGTAACCCCAAAATTCTTCACTTCTGCAGGAAGTCCTTCCTTTGCTGTAGGATTCCACTGTTAGCTCCTCAGTTTTATGTACTTATCCTCAGATATCTAAACAGTAGCAGGGGAAAGGAGGGAAGGGACTATAGGATGGAAATGAGGCAAGAAAGGTTCTTTCTTTGGTTTTATGTCCTATGAACTCTAAGGAAAACAGTATGATTTCAGTGTTTTAAAGTGTGGAACCTGTCAGGCGAAGGGGAGAATGTGGTAAGGTGTCTGTTGTGTTAGATTTCTCTGTCTACTTCTGCTCGAAATATTCAGGACCCTGACTGAACATGTGGGGCATGAAAACCCCATATATATCCCCTAAAAACAGGGGACATTGGTCAGTGCATGCACCTCAGATTTCTCAGGAAGACCACTTACTGTAGGATGTATTTCATAGAGAGCAGATTGTCTAAAAATAATTCTCATTCAAGAAATGAGTGAGTATATGTACATGGTTTTAATTAACCTGACCTAAATACTTGCCTTGTTTATATCTGGTGCATAAAAAAGCATCATATAAAATGTAAGAGTGCAATCGTTCTGTGGTATGACTTGCTCATTGTTTGAACCCTTATTTATAGACAACAACATACATATCTCTTTGCAGGATATAGTAAAATATCTGGTATATTTTTGTCATCATTGGTCTTCTCTCAATAGAATGACAAGAGTCAATCTTCTGAGCCTGATGGCCACTGTATTCTGCAAAATATAAGCTAAATTCTTTTAGGTTGTATTAAATAATTATTTAAATTTTCCTTTACAAAATATTTGAGAAGCTATAATGTATTTTATTTCTAGCCAGTATATACAAGCTTAGCAATATAAGCATTAAAATTCTTAGAACTATGGTTCAGTTTCAGTGGCTTCAGGACCCTGAAAGTCATTGAAAGGATTTAGACTGGGCACTGTCCAATATTTTCCCCCTATGACTTGAGATCTTCAGGGTTATCTCAGGTTTTGCCTGAAATTGATATTCATATTCATGTATTTATTGAAAAAACCCTACAGAATCAAAGAACCTACACACTAAAAGCTTCTGCAAGAATTCAAATACTGCAAAAACCTCCATACAGGTTATAGTGTACTAATTCCATGAACTATAAGGGCATAAGCAAAGTGCCCTCGAGTGTAAAAATCTTAGCAATGTCTATAAATAGAGTGTGTATTTCATATATATAGATATTTTATCATACTCTCTGTTTTTCAACTAGTAAGGGCATGGATAAAGTTGAACTTTTTAAATTTTGCTAATAATTCATAACTTATTTTTTTCATTAGCATATTAATCTGATTTATTGATGGTAAAAGCAGGTTCAGGGCCACCACAAGGAATAATCAAACAAAACAAGAGTAAATAGTTCAAAAGTATTACTAGGCACGTGCTGTCCTAAAGATACATTAGCTTACATTATGAAATACTGCTGGGCTGCCTTTGAGCAATGTCAGTAATGGTGGCCTCTGCCAATCTGTTCTTTCTTCATCTACTTCATGCTTGCTTAAGTTTGAGCTGAAGTTGCCATTGTCATTGCCTGTCTAGAATAGACAGAAAAAGTTTTAGAAGAGGCAACATCACCAAGGTTTGTACCTGAGCTTCTCATGCATCCCTTGTAAGTGGTCAGCTGTTCCCTGTTAGTCTTTTAGTTAAATTGTCCAAGTTCTCAATATGAACAATCTTCAGGTAGGCAGTCCAAAGTGCTTAAACCAGTAGCCAAGGTCTCAAGATTAGTTTCACTAGTGGTCTTGATTTGTAAAATGGTTCAATATATGTTCATGCTAGCCTGGAAGTCTGAAGACAGCTGGTTGGAAATGTTAACACCTCAGATATTTCTGTGCACACTTGTGACTCAGTGGTTCTCAGAATTATTCAGGACTGTTATTTTCTGAGATGACAAGATATTGTTTAGTAGTCTAAAGGTTAAAATAGGACATCTGGGGTCCTGGCTCTTCTCAGCTTGGGTCTGTGACTCTGTCACCCTAAATGAATGACCTAGGTACATGTCTGCCAGCAGCTGTCAATGAGGCCCTTCAGGATCCTGCCCAGGGAAGCTGTGTTACTCTGCAACCAAACCTCTCAGGCAAAACAAGCATGAGCTAGAATGCAGCACAGGTCTGTGAGACCAGCAAGCTGGAAAGGGGCAGCTTGACAATTCCAGCACCCAGTGCTTGGGCTGTTGGAATCGTATAGATTTTTAGGCAACTTTTGTAGCTAGGTTCATCTTGCTGGCCTTGCTTTGTAGACCCTTGTATTGTTTTGCAAGTCGTAGCATCAACAAGAGCTGTAGCAGGAGCTTTCACACAAAATAGGCATTTGCCTGGAAGTTAAGGCTATCTTCTTCAACTGGGAGTTGTGGTTCACAGTCTTTTAGGCTGTATGTTTTTACAATTAGGACATTATTTGAATACAGTAGTGTCATATTATCATAGAATCACAGAATGGTTTGGATTGTAAGGGACCTTAAAGGTCATCTATCTCTGACTCCCCTTCCATGAGCAGGGAACCTTCCACTTGACCAAGTTACTCTAAGCCACATCCAGCCTGGTCTTGAACACATCCAAGGATGGGGAGTCCACAGCCACTCCAGGCAACCTGTTGCAGTGTCTCACCACCCTCACAGTTAAGAATTTCTTCCTAATATCTAATCAAAACTTACCCTCCTTAAACCTAAGGCCATTCTCCCTTGTCCCATCACTGCATGCCCTTGTTAGTCCCACTCCAACCTTTTAGGTTCTGGGATCTCTCCAGAGCCTTCTCTTCCCAAGGCTCAATAGCCCCAACTCTCTCAGCTGTCTTCATAAGACAGGTGTTCCAGCTCTGTGATCAACTAAGTGGCCCTCATCTGGACCTGTTCCAAGAGGATGTAGCCTTTTATCTATGATGTACCTGAAAAAGCTTTTATTTGTTTCCCTTGATGTCCTTGGTCAGATTTACTTCTGCCAGTGCTTTAGCTTTCCTAAGCAGCTCCCTGGCTGTTCAGACAGTTTATCTGTTCTCCTCCCATACTATCTTTCCCTGCTTCTACCCTCTCTAAGCAACCTGCTCACGTTTAAGTTTTTCTAGGAACCTCTTGTTCATCCATGCAGGCCTTGTGATGTTCTTCCCTGATTTCCTCTTGTAGGCATGCATTGCTCTTGAGCCTGGAGGAGATGATCCTTGGATTTCATCCTTATGATAGTGTATTGTTGGTCCATACACCTCAGATACATCTAAACATTCTTCAGGGATCCACCTTTCAATAATGGGAAAAAAAGGGCTAAGAAGTGCTGAGTCCTTGGAATTCATCACAATATATCCCCATGAAACAGCAAACTGCCAGACAATCAAAACCAATTCAGAGTTATATAAACAATTTCCCTGATGTTTCTTCAGAGCTGCTTCAAAACCACTTGTCAATCTTGAAGATACATGCAGGGGATTGAATATTATTAGACCAATTTAGAAGGACTTTACAAGATACTCTTTTGTCTGCTTTCTCTTGCCATACCCCAGAAATAACAGGCAGCCTCCAGAGAAGTCCAAACAGTTGTGCTCCAAACATTAGACACAATCTTTCTTGATAAAAGTCATAATGTGCACTGCAGATGTCTCAGGGTACATTAGCACTGATGACCTTTTGCTGCCCAGAGAATTGTTACAAGAGACCATAGAAAGTTAAACTACTCTGAAGCACTAAGGGAGAAATTGTTTTCTCCCTCCACCAACCTAATAAATGGTGGACTGCAACAGGTTTCCCAATTTCATCATAACTTTGCCTAGGCTTATCTCCCTACAACTTTAGACTACCCTTCTTTAAGCATATGATTCATTTAAATTACATAGTCTGGAGGTCAGTCTGCAGAGAAAGATCTATAGAGGAAGCTCTAGTAAAACTAGCTGGCCAAATGTTAAGGTTAGGGACTGTGTTCTTCCTACATTTAATCCTCTCAGTGGCAGCATTATAAGAGGGGGCACTTATGGTTTGCTTTGCACCTCTGCTATTAATACTAAGAAGGAGCCAGTCTTTTTACAGATCTTACAGCTTCTCAGTCAGCAGGTCTGTATTTATGGATGCTATTCTGAGATACCTAATTTCCTGTTCACTCTGTGAAGTCTGGTGCCTTATACAGGATCTTGGATTCCACCCCAGTGACCAGATGCCTCCAAGTTACTTGTTGAAGATCCTGACACTTTTTTTATGCCTAGCCATTAAACCAGAGAGTTAATCACTATTGAACTTTAAAGGTGTTATGTGCAGTGACATGAGGTAGCTGGATGTTAGGAAACAATAGGGTGAAAAAGTCCCTGATTAGAGACAAATTAGACAAATATTACATGAAGAAGGAAAAAACTATAAGTTGATTTCTTTTCCGTTATAAAATTCAGAATTATAAAAATCAGAGTGGTATAGGTCAAATCTACACAACTATGTATATGTAAACCTTCATATTTTTAAAGAGATTTAATTTAACGGAAGCCTGAATTCAAGAGTGACTACCTTTGAATTAAAAGTAGTTCACAGATTCTTGAAACTTTGCATAGAAATCTGATCTGAAGATAAGAAGAGCTCTTTACAATAAAAGTCAGGTATCAGTTGTTCTGAAAACTCTCCTTTCAAGTGACACAACTCTTTCTTGATATTCAGCTCTATAAAGTGTATGTATGGGTGGGGGGATCATGCTGTTTATCAATATGCAGCAGCACAGACAAAAACATCTTAAATGATGTAGGTAAAATAAAAATTTGGAGGGAGAAAGGTCTTTTTTGGTCTCCCTGCTACCATCCCTGCTGTGTCTATTGCCTTTCTCCTTTTGTGCTAGAAGTGGTAAACATTAAAAGGTGAATCCCAGTGTGATGCATTTTTGATTGCTATTTTATTATGTGCATCCCATCTTCAGCATATTTTTTCCTTGTTGTTTATCTCTCAGCTATATTTGGAAACCTCTCTGCAGGCTGGTGTTCTGTTGAATGAGCTGACTGCCTGAATAGATAAGTGACGTGATTTTGCACCAGTTAGGGATGTAAAGTAAGAGCACTGTTCTCTGCCTTGCCAAGGACCTGTTCTCGTGTATTAAACCTTCATGTTATGTAAAAAGGTAAAACTAAACCAATAATCCATTCTCTGATTAATTCTAAGATTTAGCACATAAATCATTTGGAGTAAGGGATGAAAGGGAGATGCCTCATACTCTGAAATAACAGATTCAGGACATTGCTAGCAAGTCTAGAAAGAGACCAGTAAGATCAACTACACAGATCTGCCCACAGAATTCCTCCTAGGTATTGCCATATATTGTGTCTGAAGTGGTTGAAACCTCTTCATTTTATAGACTCAGATTGAACATGTCAAATTTTTTAGTAAGTTACTTTGGATTTTAATTTCTAAACAGAGAGAGGTTCCTGCATTGTAATTCTAGTGTCACATGTATACACTACAGTGTCAGAGCCAAGAGCAAATAAAATGTGTATCTTATATCCAAAATCTCCACAGTTTGCCCTTTTTACTTTTTTTGTTCAACAAAAATTTTAAAAATGCTTATTTAAATTTTGTGTACATTTTCAAGGTTGTCCAGTCTTGAGTTCACAAAGACATTATTTCACAAGCTTTTGGCACAAAACTGCATCTGCATAAAAAATAAAACCAAACAAAACACAATGCTAGAAAGGAGATGATGAACAGGAGAAAATGATAGAGAAGACAGAAGCAGGGCAGAGCTCTGAGGCACTTCAGCTGTGAGGATCTTGCTTGTGATACAAAAAGGAATCTGAGATGCCTTTGCCTGCCTCTCTGGCTAAGTTTAAAGAGCTATGCTTTGAAGTCTATACCTGACTGTAATGGAGGTGCTTTGGGAATCCTCTAGTCTTTTTCTTTTTGGTTATACATCAACCACCTTGTGAGAATACCCTAATTCCTAGTCATTTTATTTTGAGAACTACACAATATTCTGCTTTTCTGGGATCTCCTTCTACATATTATTACCATAACGTTTCCTTTATTAAATGGAGTATCTACCATATAAATGTCACCATTTTATATAATGTTGTTGCAATTCTATAGTACAATAGGAACAAAATGAAAACATATAACTTTCTAAAGCTATCAGTTATGACTATCACTGGCAGATACCCAAAAATTCTGCAAAAAAAGTGCTACCTGCTGCTAGCAGCTCATAACAAGCACACTCAAATCTTTGCGTTGTATTTCCACTTTGAATATGCGGCTTTTAACATCTAGATGTAGTGCTGAAATAAATTTTCCCTGATTTTTTGCTGGAGAATATACATAAATTTCCTAGGCCATGCTTGCTTTTAATAGATGAATTTATTAACAGGAATGTTCAGTGATATATGGAATTTTTATTAAATTTGCAAAGTCAATTTTGGAATTATAATTGGGAATGATGAAATCAGAAATTGCTTAATCTTATGTAAAGATGTAAATGAGTCCATTTAAGGGCTCATTCCCATTCTCAGATGAGAATACTCATACATTCCCGAAAAAGCAGCAACCAAGATTTATTAAAAAAAAATAATTAAAATTAGTTAATAAAATAATTAACTCCCCACAATCTTAAATAAATACTAAAACCCCCTCTTTTCACAGATTTCAAAAACAGCAATAGAGATATAATGAGTGAATAATTGCTCATTGTGTATTAGTCAACCTGCAGCACTAATTATTATTAATAATAGCTGTTAGGACCCTGAATTTTGATTAATTTTTACATCTGCTCATCAAATGAAAGTTCTTAGTTAGGCAGACTTTAAAAGAATCATTAGGAACTATTGACTAAACATAGCTAAGATTTTGTGGAGACATTAGCTATATCTTTTTACTATCTCTTTCAGATCAAGGGCCACCCCAAAGTTATAGAATATGTGTTGTCATTGTCTCTGTATGGTAATCATAGGATTTGTAAAACAAATACTAGTAGTATGAGACTTGAAAGGATCCAGTTCAGCATCACACTGTCTTGGGACATCTTCTAAGCAACTATCATGGTTAGGAGAAGTGTACCTTCTCATTGCATCATGTTCAAACTAGCATTCAAACAATGATGCTTCAGGATTGAAATTTTTCTGTTCATCATGACATTCATCAATCCTCACACCCTCTGCCAGCTCTGGAGGAATGGATCTATACAATTACCCAGTTACTTTATCCTTGTAAAAGGCACTTCCAGAATGAGAAGGAATGAAAGTGACAAAATGTATGATTGAAGGAGAATAGTTCATGGAACTTTTACTTTCAGCCGTAGAAAAATAACTTTTTTTTTTTTTCACTTGCTTTTCTTCTGAGCCTCCAGAAAGCTACATATACAAATGGAACCTTAACTTTAAATATGAGCCTGCATTTGATTTTGAGAGTATAGTTTGCTGATAAAGAAATGTTTGTATTTTGTGGTATAGCTTCGGACTATTCCATATTTCTGCAATTAAAAAAATAAAAACTTCTGCTGTTCATCAAAAATATGAGGAAAAAAAATGGTTTTTTGCTAGCTTGTAGCTTCTGAGTCTCTTTACTCCGGGTTTAATTGGTTTCCTCTTCTCCCCAGCTGCTTAAGAGATTGTTGTGTCCCTGTGGCTTTGCTCACTGAGGCTTCACACTCCTGACTTGCTCTCTGCAGTTGCATCCTCTGCATGTGAGCCACAGCAAACCACCATTGACAAATCTCTGAGAACATTAGAAGCTGAGCATTTTGAGTTTTCCCCTTGCTGTGTCAACATGTGGAAAAGCAAGAAAACAAGGATGGGGGAGCATATCTGGTTGATGTTTATTCTGTTTCTCTCTGTATCCTGTCTAAATGATGATACATATTGTGCTTTTATGTGCCTAAAGCATAGCACAATCAGGGTAAAGACAGTAGCATTGTACTGAAAGTAAATAAATTAGACAAGAGTTTCTCTCAAAACCTTGTCATGGATTTCCTTTAAAAGATTGCCATAAATCCCTATTTGCTTCATAAAAACAGCTTCTGCTGTGTATCTGCAGCAAAGTTGCAGAAAGACTATCTGAATACATTGCCAGAGGGTTTTTCTGGCTGAGCCAAACCATGTTCATAGAAGAAAATTGAAATTCTAATCTTATTGGGAGATTCTGTGATCCATGCTAGAAGAAATCACATTTAAAATGTACCATCTATGTTAGACAAAGCAATTACCAATGTTGATATTTTTATTGATAGTGTATTTCAAGAGAAATGTATTTAACTTAATCTCCTAGAATATGTTTGTTTAAATTTATTGAGAAGCAAAAAAGGTTCTGTGTGCATGTGTAAAACTTTCTTAATTCTAATATATTTAATTTAAAATGAAAAAATACCACAAACCTGCCCATAAAATAGCACTCCTCCCCAAAGTTTTTATTTATTGGTAAACATATTTCCCAGACATCAGTAATTTTTATTACAGACAGTTTCAAAATCTTAGGGGAAAGCTGATTACCAGCATATTAGGAAAATTTTATAATATAAACTGTCATAGAGCAGGAAGTGACAGCTAATTACTATTTCTGGGATTTTGCAGTCAGTCTTGAATCTTTGCAATTCAGTACTGCAAAATAGCACAAGCAGTGTTCCCCGGGGCACAGTTTTTAGGATTATACCTGTTTAATATCTTTATCAATGATCTGGACAAGGGAATGGAGCACACCCTCTTTAAGTTTGCAGGCGACACCAAGTTGAGTGGGAGTGTTGATCTGCAGAGGTGGACAGGCTGAATCAGTGGGCTGAGGGCAATTGTATGAGGTTCAATAAGGTAAAGTGCCAGGTCATGCTCTTGGGTCACAGCAACCCCCTACAGTGTTATGGGCTGGAAAGCTGCAAGGGCAAAAGGACCTGCGGGTGTTGGTTATCAATTGAACATGAGCCAGCAGTGAGCCCAGGTGGCCAAGAAGGCCAATGGCATCCTGGCTGATATCAGAAATAGTGTGGCCAGCAGGACTAGGGAAATGCTTGTCCCCCTTGTACTTGGCACTGGTGAGGTTGCACCTCCAATCCCGTGTCAAGTTCTGGGCTCCTCACTAAAAAAACGACATTGAGGTGCTGGAACATGTCCAGAGAAGGGCAACGAAGCTGTTGAAGGGTCTAGAGAGTAAGCCCTATGAGTACCTGAGGGAGCCGTGCTTTAGCTTGAAGAAAAGGATTCTCAGGGGAAACCTTATCCCTCTCTTCAACAACCTCGAAAGAGGTTATAGTGAGGTGGTGATTGGCCTCTTCTCCTGGGCAACCAGTGACAGGGCAAGAGGAAACAGCCTCAAGTTGCACCAAGGGAGGTTCAGGTTCAGGTTCAATATTAGGAAAATTTCTTCACCAAAAGAGTGATCAAGCATTGCAACAGGTTGACCAGGGAAGTGGATAATTCACCATCCCTGGAAGTGTTCAAGAAACAAGTAGATATGGATGGCACTACGTGATACTGTTTAGTGAGCATGGTGTTATTCATTCGAAGGTTGGATTGGATGATCATGGAGGTCTTTTCCAATCCTAATGATTCTATGATTCTGTGATTCTATATGTAACATGAAGACAGGGGACTAAAGATTGTCTGAATCTCTCCACCTCAGACTTATTTAGAAGTGTTAATTTTTTATCCATTGATTAATTCCCATTTTATTGCTATAGCCCGCTATGAATCAGAATGACTTGAAATTATAAAATCAGCATGCATTTATATGCTGACCCTCTGTAGATGGACTTGGACACACCTCTGTTTTGAATGGGGAATATGAGCATAGACTTCCTCTCCTAATACCTATAACATGGTCTCACTGAGCTGGCAGCATGCAAGGATTTTATGATTTCTCTGTAGCTTGGTAAATCTGGAACCTAGGATGAAGCAGCTAAAGAGACTTGCAGGATTTGCACAGCATCAGGGAGTTGATGGGGGTGGAAGGGACATGAAGTCCCATTTCTCTCCCCCTGTATTTCTGCACAGTGTAGCTACTGTGTTGGAAAGTCTCCTGCCAGTTGAGCTCTCTTGACACTAGAATTGAGAGCTAAAGCAAACCAGCCACCTGCAGCATTAATAATTGAGACATTTACAGCTACTCAGAAAACTTCTTTAGCTTCCTGGCCCACATCAATGTTGCAATATCTAAGAATTATTGGGTCATTTTGTTCACTGAACCAGCCATCTTAGAAATAATGAAGACTTTAAGTTATCTGAATTTTGACTCACTGCAACTCATTAGTCATCCTGAACATTACTGATCAGAAAAGGATGTTGTAGTAAGCTTCCCTGACATGATTTCTTTCAAAAAGAAAGGCTGAGCCACCTAAGCCTAATTCCCTCACTAGCAGGAAGGAGAGAGGAACTGCCAACAGCATCTAGTGTCACCTGAGGCAGTTAACAAGTCTTTGAAATTGGCAGATGCTTGGGACTAAACTGCTCTCCTGAGGGCATGGAGATTATGCTCCATGTTCTAGTGGGCATTTTTAAGGTTGGCAACAGGTGAAAATTCTTTTACATGCTGGCATCTCTTGGATATTTTCTTTGAAAAGAGAAGGGACAGATAAATAAAAAGAGTGTGCACAATGATAGTGTGTCCTGGACCAATTTCCTCCAAAATGAACTTAATCTGTGTTTCTCCCTATCTGAGTCCACTTCTACAAGGATCAGACTGCATATTTTCTGTGAGCTGATGCAAGTTCCAGCCATCACATTAAAAAAAAAAAAAAAAAAAAAAAAAAAAAAAATTAGAAAGATGCTTTCCTCTGTTTTATTTTTGTTCTTGATTATTTAGCTTAAGTGAATCTCTATCACTTTATTTTTTATGAGTATGAGGAGACCAAAGAGAATGGTACAAGTCTGGTCAGAGGGAACTGTTTGCCCAGCCGATGCCTGGGAAGAGAGGTTGCAATCCTGCTTATTTCATTAGACAGAGAAGGAGACGGTCCTGTGCTGAACCCTTCCTGTCAGCCCAAGGGGAGAAATTGGGTGCCTTGTGTTAATAAGGAAAGAGGATTACACTGGGGAAGGTGGAGGAGGGAGAGGAGTGTTTTTTAAATGGAAACTGGTCTTGTAAGCACCCTACTCTCCCAGTCTCCCTAGGTTCCCTACTACCTATCTGGCATACTTCTACTTCTCATTCACATAGCAATATTTACCTCATGTATTTGAGAAGTCTTAAAGTATCTTTTAATTCTGCCCAGTGCCTGTTTCCAATGTCATGCAATATTATTCACTGTTTAACCCACTTTTTCATAGCACTTTAACAAAATGTAAACTTTCTGCTGTGAAAATGTGATTGCTACAATATTTCTGTTACCAATTACAGTTCAAGTTTATTTATTGATAAAAGAATTTTTCGTATGACTAAGGGCAATTCAGGTCACAAGAGGAATTTTCTTTTTTCAGGGGAAAAAATGTCAACAACTGCAAATGTTAAGTTAATGAAAATGGGCTAAGATCAATAAATATAATATTAAATATCCCTCATTGGACCAGAGGTTCAGGTTTCAGAAGTGTTTGCACAATTCCCACTGAAGCTTGTCTTTTTCATCAAAAGCAGAACTTTACCAGTCTATTAATACTTTACTTTACTATGTGTGTTTTTGTTATTTATCTGTCCCTATGAGTAACTCACAACTTTATTGGATTTGTGCTAACCTCATTCCCACAGGACTCAAACATGTAACCATCTTATATTTCCCAAGTGAGGAAACAAAATGAAGAGAGATCAAAAACTTGGGTTTGACAATTCTGCTTCCCCTGTAGAGTTCCTGACTCTGGGAATAACCCTATGAAATGGGTTTGTGTAGCCAGATTTTGGTAGTAGGGGGGGATACAGTGGTGGCTTCTGTGAAAAGCTGCCAGAAGCTTCACCCATGTCCAGCAGAGCCAGTGCCAGGATGCTGGCCAAGGCCAAGCCAATCAGGAACGATACTAACGCCTCTGTGATACTGTATTTAAGAAGGAAAAAATACTTATTTCACGGATGAATTCTCAACCAGAGAAAAGTGGAGTGAGAACTTGTGAACAACTCTGCATACACCAAGGTCAGTGGAGAAGAAGGGGGTGGAGGTACTCCAGGTTGTGGAGCAGTGATTCCCCTGCAGCCTATGGTGCAGACCATGGTGAGAACAAGCTGCCTTCCTGCAGTTCATGGAGGTCAGCGAGGGTGCAGAGATCCACCTGCAGCCCCTGGAGGAGACCCATGCCAGAGCAGGTGGGTGCCCGAAGGAGGCTGTGACCCTATCGGAGGCCTGTGCTGGAGTGGGGTCCTGGGCTCTGGCCCATGGAGAGAGGAGTCCGCATTGGAGCAGGTTTCTTGGTGGGACTTATGACCCTGCAGGGGACCCAAGTTGGAACAGCCTGTGCCTGAAGGACTGCACCCTGTGGAAAAGTGACCCACATTGCAGCAGTTCATGAAGAACTGTTGCCTGTGGGAAGGACCCCATGATGGAGTGGGGGAAGGACTCCTCTCTCCGAGCAACCCGTGATGATGGGGTGGGGGGAGGAGGTAGAACTTGGGAAGGAGGGAGAGCTGGGAGGAAGGTGTTCCTGAGATTTATTTTACTTCTCATTATCCTGCTCTGATTTTGTTAGTAAAAATTTAACGAATATCCCCACTTGAGTCTGCTTTGCCCATGATGATGATTGGTGAGTGATCTCTGCCAGTCCTTAACTCATGAACCCTTCGTTATATTTTCCCTCCTCTGCTCAGTTGCAGAGGGTAGTGGTAGAGTGCCTTTGGTGGGTACCTGGAATCCAGCTAGGGTCAACCCACTACACTCTTGCTGTCAGTGAAGCTTTTATATAGAGCAAATGCCAGCTGTTACGGTCTTGAAGGGCGTGTCTAAATCTGTCTGGAACCCATCTGAGCCAGCTTCTCAGCAATGGGTTCAAAGCAAAAATAGGAAATGAACTCCAGACTCTCCACAGCCAGTCTGATACTTCGAAACCAAGTGCCCAGTTTACATCACTTGGTTCTGTAGGTGACCCTTGTAGCCCATGAAAAGTGTGGGGTGAAGCTCCCCAGGACACACCAGAGCTGTGGAGCTCGGTCTCCTACCAGGGCAGGCAGCCACAGCTCCACACACCCCGCACCCTAACACCCACTGCCACTGCTGCGGAACTGGTGGTGTGCTCCCTTGGCTTCCCATAACTTTGCCATGGTGAACATTCTCTTGGGAAACAAGGCCCAAGACACCATTTATGTGACCTCGGCTGGATCACCAGGAGGTCACTGGCCAGAGACTACAGTGCTTTAAATCCCATGTTCTCAAGCAAATTAGTCTCTTCTTTTCTCCATTGTTTACTATTCAAAATATTTTATTATGCAGGCTCTGGCATTGTATCACTGAAAATACTTGCATAGTGAAAATGGAGTTGAGCCTTTTGCAGTTTTTGACATTTTCTCGTTAGGCACATTAAAGTTGGATTTTTTAAGAAAGAGCACCATCTTGTGGAAGTACATGTTCCACTGTGCAGAACAATCAAAATCCCGTTGAAAGCTGTGCTTCAGTGCCAAGTTACACTTGGGCACTGCATATTTCGGCAGCTGTAGTCTTTATAGTTACAGTTTGAGAATTAAGGAAATAAGAAAAAAATTTCTTTTCTATTATCAGAAAGATTCATGAGGACTGATTTGGAAGCATAAAAATAATTTCAGAGCTTATTGAAGTATTAAGTAAGGTGATACTTCTATACATACTCCAGGATGACAAAGTGACAAAACTAGATTTGAGGCTAATTCCTGGGAACATGAGGTTTATGATTCTTGAAGAAACTATTTTAGACAGTAAGTTTAGTTATATAGTTTCATATAATTGTTTGCTAGACCAAGACAATGGCCTTCAAAGGGAAGACATAATACTGTCCTTGCAGTACAGATAGCTATTACAGCCTGAATTTAAGCCTATAGTGCATTTATTGTGCAGCAGTCACTTCTGTACTAGATGGTATTATGATGTAGGTGAACTGAAGTTTTCTTAGACTTTCTGTTATGTTTGATATTTCTCTGTACCTCTCTGTACTGGTGGCTAGATTCATGTTTGTTTTCTAGAATCATTAAGTATGAAAATGTAAAATAGAATTGATTTATTAAATGGAAATGAGATGATAAATTGAATCTATTTATGTGAACTGATCAGTTTACTCAAGCTATCACTTATTTACATAAAATCAAAATAAATTGTACTCGAAATTAACCTTTTTTACTGCACTGTATTTTCATTTGTATGTGGCACTCTCAGATCCTTCAGTGTATTTCATAGAATCATAGAATTAACTGGGTTGGAAGAGACCTCCGAGATCATCAAGTCCAACCCTTGATCCAACCCCACTGTGATCACTAGATCATGGCACTCAGTGCCACATCCAGCCTCATCTTAAAAACCTCCAGGGACGGTGAATCCACCACCTCTCTGGGCAGGCCATTCCAATGCCTGATCACTCTCTCTGTAAAGAACTTCTTTCTAATATCCAACCTAAACCTCCCCTGACAGAGCTTAAGCCCGTGCCCTCTTGTCCTACTGCTGATTGCCTGGGAGAAGAGACCGACCCCCACCTGGCTACAACCTCCTTTCAGGGAGTTGTAGAGAGTGATGAGGTCTCCCCTGAGCCTCCTCCAGACTAAACAACCCCAGTTCCCTCAGTCTCTCCTCATAGGACTTGTGCTCAAGTCCCTTCACCAGCCTGGTTGCTCCTCTCTGGATCCGCTCCAGCACCTCAGTGTCTTTCTTGAACTGAGGGGCCCAGAACTGAACACAATACTCAAGGTGTGGCCTCACCAGCACTGAGTACAGGGGAAGGATCACTTCCCTGCTCCTGCTGGCCACACTGTTCTTGATGCAGGCCAGGATGCCATTGGCCTTCTTGGCCACCTGGGCACACTGCTGGCTCATGTTCAGCTCCAAACTCCAATCCAAAATTCAATCCAAACTCCCAGATCCCCTTCCGCCTGGCTGCTCTCCAGCCACTCTGTGCCCAGCCTGTAGCACTGCAGGGGTTGTTGTGGCCAAAGTGCAGGACCCGGCACTTGGCCTTGTTGAACTTCATCCTGATGGAATCAGCCCAACTCTCCAGCCTATCCAGGTCCCTCTGCAGAGCCCTCCTGCCTTCCAGCAGGTCAACACTCCCTCCCAACTTGGTGTCATCTGCAAAGTTGCTAATGATGGACTCAATCTCCTCATCTAAATCATCGATAAAGATGTTAAACAGGACTGGGCCCAGCACTGACCCCTGGGGGACACCACTGGTGACCGGCTGCCAGCTGGATACAGCCCCATTCACCAGCACTCTCTGGGCCCGGCCCTCCAGCCAGTTCTTAAACCCAGCACAGAGTGTCCCTGTCCAAGCTGTGGGTTGCCAGCTTTTTCAGGAGTATATTATGGGAGAGAGTGTCAAAGGCTTTGCTGAAGTTCAGATAGACCACATCCCCAGCCTTCCCCTCATCTACACTTGCTATGTAGTATGCTCTTATCATAGAGCTGTTAACATAGAGTAGCTGTTGAAATCAGGCCTAGTATTGCATGCTCATGATCAAGATTTTACAACTGTCTCAGCAAGAATACCATTAGTAATCAGGCATTACACTGACACTGATCATTTGGTATGCCAAAAATAAAGCATTTGTGTAGGAGCAAAAAACTGTCTTGCTTCAAAATTTAATACAGGATTTCTTTTATCTTCATTTAACAGCAGAAGAGATTCTCCTATGATAAATATTCTGTTGCACTGATATTATTTTAACATTATATATATATATGCAAATATATACAGACAGAAATATATATAATGCAGATATATATTTGCATTTATATACATATATATACATCTCTGCAGAATAATTTCTAACAGCTGATTCAATGAATAAGTGAACAGATTTATATTTATATTTTTTTGTCTCTTTCCAACATATAACAACTTCACAATAACTGTCTGTTGTTGGGAATGCAGTTCAAAATGAATATAACTTAATGACTTACAAAAGCACTTAGAAATACTTTTATATTGAGTGGATTTTGTAACCATAAAAATAATTTTTACATTTCCATTAAATGTCCTAGTGATCCTATATAGCCATTGATTGTTACTATTATTTCATATCAAATGGTGTGTGTTTAAAGTAAGCACTAAATCAGATTGAAATCTGCTTTGATATATGAATTCCTCTTCAAAAAGAAAATTTCCTGAAAGGTTCACTTCAAGTTTTTGAAGGAGTCTCAGACTATTTCTGATGGCTTCCTGACAAACTTCAAACTGTAGTTTTCTTTTCAAAAAGTAGCTTGTTCTGGCTCTTCCTGAAGGGCAGGCTAACATGACAGATCACCATTACCCTTGTGTTCCTATCCTGGTAAGTGTATTTTGTCTGTGCTCTGCTAATGTCTGTGTATATTAAAGCATATATTAAAGCCTTAAAGTTCAATGTGTCTACCTCCAGTGAATGCAGATCAAAATGAACACAAGCTATATATTACATTCTCCTCTGAAAGATCAGTAAGTGAACTAACGTGGTAGAAAAACACAAGTGCTGCCAAGCAGAGAAGACTGGAGATCTAACAATCTGGTATGCCTTTTAAATATGCTTAGGGATACATATTTCCACAGAAAATGCAAGAAAATTTGAAGGATGTTTTGACTATCCATTTACAGTAGAAATTGCTTTTTTGTTTGGGTTTTTTTCCCAGGGGTATTGTTTTGTTTTAAACTTGAAGTAAAGATAGAAATTAGCACCTTGAACTTGGGTAAGCTGTGATTTTTTTCCAGATTTTTAAAAATTTATTTTATCTTGCAGTGTTAAATATTTTTTGCATGAAGGTAAAAAATCATTCCTTAATTTTAAACCTACTAAGAGCTGGAAATGAAAACTCAAAGAAATAGGCTGTGCATATTCTGAATTCTGTGGCTTTCAGTGACTGTTCTAATGAATTTGACATTTTTTGCCTTTCCCTCTTTACGTTCTGCTGCTTTGTAGTTTTGGGGAGAATGTTTTATCTTTTATGTTGCTCAAAAGCTATCAGATAATGATCTGAAACATCTTCCTTCATCAGCTTCAGATATTGTTATGTCTATAATAGGGAAGAGATGCCTACCCTTGGTCTGGATCACCTCATGCTCTAACAGAAAGAAAGGTGTACTTTCATCTCAGCCACTGGAAATCAGAATCCAGTGCAGCAGTGCAAATAATTTTTGTTAGTAGTTTGAGCTAATATTGCAGCCTACAAAGTGTAATGTGTGAGAGGAAATCTCTGTTTACGAAAAAGGCAGAATACTATAAATGAGTATACATACCACTTTGTATGGTTTAAGAAAGTCATTGCCTTTACTCAACGTCTGTTCATGTTTAAGACGTATGAAAAGTTTCTTAGTGTTAGGAACAGCTTTTCGTCTTTTGGTATGTGTGATGGGTGCCTCCTTCTGAAATCACACATAGAGATACATCTGCCTGGAATCTAAGAGGCACAGCTCTGTTGGAGACAGAAGGAAAGCAATGTAATTTGGTCTTTGTTTTGTCTGAGGGCTTTTTCTCCTATGCCTCATTATTTCTTATTAAAAGACTGCTTGAAGTTTTGTTCTGTTGTGTTCTTTTCTGCAGTTACAGAACAATATTCAGATTTCTATGTGCACAGCAAATACATTAAAACAAAATCATACAGAAACCCAAACCTTCTTGTTCCTCTTCATCCCCAAATACAAGAAGTTCTAATTTCTGTAAAGTTCCTGGCTTTGTAGAGTTACTCAAACTTGTAAAGACTCTGGGATGGGTACTACTACCAGGAATGGCTGTTAGCTTTCATTTTATTATGTATATCATAATAATTTCAAGAATCTGTTCCTGTATTATATAATTTGTCAAGATTCATACTCATTCAAAGAGGTTATTAAAAAATTACATACAAACTGACAGGAAAGTTATGTTTAAGCATTCTACATGAAGCACTTAATTTTACATATGGTCATAAGGAAATGTGTCCTTGACAAAAGCTGAATAAAACTTTCCACCATGTTTTGCCAAGGTGAACATTAAGGTATTGTCTGTTATATAGTGAACAAAAAAAAAAAAAAAAAAAAATGCAGCCATCAACTACTTAAATTTAAGTCATAGTATTTGGGTGGCCAAGAAAGCACAATTTCCGAAGTGACTGTGTGTTATCTTTGATAAATTTCTGTAGAGTTGTCCCAGCCCTGGGAAGCATAGTCCCTGGTACTGCTGCCTACTTCTTCTCCTTCTTAAAACTCTGAGTCAATAATCTTCAATTTGCCTGAATTTGCTTTGGTATAGAGCAATTTTTGCCCAATTTTTAAAAAATCACAGTTAGTTCTCTGAGATCCATTGGCTTTCCAGTGGTGCCCAGAAGTCCTTCTCCTTGATTACACTTCTGCAGGCAGGCTGTGTTTTCAGGTGGGCATCTGACAGCTTGAAGTATTTGTGTAGAATACAACCCATCTATGCAGGTGTTAGACATAAGCTGATTACTTCTGTCTCCAACACAGCTAGAAGTCGAGAGAAACCCTGTACCTGACACAAATTTGCTAGTTTCAGAGATCATATTCCTTCAGGTTTTTATCATTTTTGAGTGGGGCATTTGGGGGTTTCTTTTTGGTTGCTGCAGATTTGCTCAGTTCTGTTTGGCCTGGTGGGGTGCTGTGATGGATCCCATGCCTGTGCTGAGCTGGTGGTGCTCTGGGTGATCCCATAACTAAGAGAAGAGATTAATCCCACCAGTGTTTGCTTTCCTTGTCCGCACTTCTCTTTGTATTTTGCAACTCACTTACTCTTCCAGATCACCAGTCCATTGTTTTGCATATCCATGGATCAAGAACTATGGTAATAATAGCAGAGTTTGTATGTTCTGATACTCTGTGATTGATGAATTTCACATGAATAAATTCAACAAAAAATGTTAGAGCTGGCTTTTCCTGCAGAGTTAAAAAAAAAATTGAAACACTTTAAAATTTAATATTTAATATTTTTAATAGGTTTTAATATAAGGCTGGCATGCTGATACCAGTGTCAGGGCGACATATCCCAAACACCTTCCTGATCTGCACCAACAGTTATGGATTGAGCAATCTGTGTTGTATAGTAAGCACCCATTTCTCAGCTGTTAGTGGATTTCTTTTCCCAGAAGCTCCTGTGCAGGGGAATGAAGCCCCAACGGACATCATTTTTTTCCAGCATTATCCTTGTTCCAACGAAAAACATTGCATCTCCTCAGAATTATTAACCCTTTTCACCTACAGATGACCTGGAAGAACATCCTTAAAGGTTCCCCCCCGTTCTGTGAGCGAGCCTTTCGGGGCAGTTGCCCCTCTCCCCGCAGGCGGGACCGCCCGGCCCGACGGCAGGGGGCGGTCGGCGGAAGCGGATGGAGAGCGCTCGGCTCCCGGCACCAGCTCCCTGCGCTGCGAGGGCTTGGGGATGTTACACACGCCGGGAACGCACGGGATAGGGGCTCGGCTGGTTGTGGAAAATCAGCCTTTCAGACCTGAAAACGAATCGACTGCTTTCGTGCTTCAACATCGCATCTATAACTAGCAATAATGCCTTATAATGTCTTATAATGCCTTATTGTCATGTCGATGGCTGCTCAGGTTCATGTCCTGCGTGAGATGTTATATTTTGCTTGGAAGCTGTCGGTTTTTCTCATGTCGTGTAACAAATACCACTTCCTGGGAATAAAATGAATTGTGCGTATAAATCTTCCCTTCCACATCCATTAAAACACAAATAGGCCTCTAAAGCATCTGTGTGAACTTGACTGTTCTCTAGAGATTTAGTGCCTAGTCCGTGCTAAATTTTTGACATATATCACTGTACACCTGAGAAATTTTTAGATTCACATGCATTGCTGAATGTTTGTAGGTGTCTGCTTACAGCATCTTGTTTGATGGAGATTAGAAAGTGGGCCCTTACATTTTAAATAGGATATGAATATACTTAAAGAAAAGCCTACTTAGTGACTGAGGGGCCACTTTCTAATCTCAGGTACATAGCATACTCTGCGTGTTTGCTGTATGTGAAGAACCGTACTACTGAGTAAAGACTAGTGTGGAACTGAACCTGTGCATGCCGAAATAAGTTACCCATAAGTTGTTAAATGCTCTAAAATAATTTCTTGAACCATCGAGATGTGTTTTTTTTCTTCTCTTTAAGCATATCAGCAGCTTTTCTAAGTATTTTTCTAAAGCCTCTATTCAAAAACCAGTATGCAATTTTGATGTGATCTTTGGTAGAATGATTCACAAATTATTTTGGCATGAATAGTTTGATACCCACATTTGTTCTCTTTGTATTTGCAATTATAAGTCAAATGGGGATAATAAGTTTTGTTTTAGAAGCAACCACAACTCAGTGGGAATGCTACATCTTTCACATAAGGTAAATTCCTTTGAAGTATCTTCCTAATGGTTTTGGCTTTGTTTTCCTTCCTTTCTTCCTGAAGAAATGTCCTCATCTTTCTGAAGATGAAGCTTTGTTTTCTTCACACTTATAATCATCAGGCATAAAATGCCTCAATTGAAAAAACCCAGTACAAGACACAGTGGACAGAGTATTATTTAAGTGTTTGTAAGTTTCTTCCAGTCATGTAATCTTTCAGCAGTAATTATTCTATTTTCTGCTGTTCACTTTGCATAGTGCTTTTGTATTCATGTCTAGCTCACAGAACCATCCCTCTACTGACTGGATTGTATAGAAAAAGAAAAATACAAAGCTTCTTAATATTTATTGTGCTAGACAATTCCTTTGATCACCTAACTGTACATGTAGATACTTGTATGCTGAATTGCAGCAAAAACACAATGTAAGAGGGCTAAGTCCTTTTTTTTTGTAACTAGTCCACTGTTATTCCCTCATCCTTTTATTTATGTAACCAAGTTTCATGAGGAAAGTTCCTTATCTTCCAATCTAAACTGTTTTTCCCCTTATGTCATCTTTGTAATATCTATGCAGCAATATTCTGTGTCAGCAGAAACACTGTTCTGTCAGACAGCCTTTACTTTGTAACAGTTTTGAACTCTACTCATATAATATAACATTTGTTTTCAGTAGCATAGCAGTTTATTATAAGTTATTAGGGGTGTATTTGGAAGTTGCAGTGTTCATTGTGTGTCCGTTTCAGGGTTTAGGTTAGTGGTATTTTCTGTATCAGCTGGAGGAAAGGAGTACAATTCTTTTCATTTTTTCTGTGTATGTTTCCAGGGCTCGTGCATCACAGTCAATAGAGCAAAAGGGAGCTGTACCATTTTGGACTTTTCTGTGTATAGCCATAGAAAAAACTCCTGTGTTTTGCCATCTTCACAACAAAAGATAAAATGGTCTGAGCCAACTAGATTTTAATAAAAGTAACATTTTGTTAATAGTTTATATAAAACTAGCTCACCAAATTCCTGAAGAAGTCAGTAAAGAAACCAGTAAGCCAGACAAACTCTGTGTTTACCAATGCCTAAACCAGAACAGTTTCATTGTATAACCTACCAAATCCATAGAAAAAAACCAATGATGTTGAAAGTAACTCTTCTGATGCAAAAGGTCTGGTGTAGTTTTGAAAGCAGCATTTTATAGATGTTATAGTTAATGACTCTTTTCTTAAAGGATTGAACAAGCAAAAACATTCAGTGCTCTAAATTTAGCCACATGATCCTAGCTCAAACTTAGGTAATAAGTCCCCAATCAATCATGAAATAAATCACCATGAATGCATATATATTACAGCTTTAAGACTTGATTTAGGAAGCACTGAAAACTGTTAAATCATGAACATCCTGTCAAAAGTTATTTACTCTTAGAACTGCCACAACTTTTTATTCTGTACTTCTAGATTTTTAGGGAAATGTTATTGACTACTGGAAGTAATTTCTTTTCATGAAGAACTAATTAAAAATAAGAACCTATCAGTGGAGACTTTTCATTTAGCACAACTCAGCTGCCAGAGTAATATCTGTGTCCTCCCACTTACCATAGATGCCGAGTACCCATCCTTTCTGTGGAAGGTGATAGGATATGAGGATGCTCAAAATGTATTGAAAAGGGCCTGGGGTTAGCAACACCTCCTGGCAATCATTAACTGAAACAAAATGGGGGGAAACAGGTTTTAGTGAAAAATTGCTTCTCCAAAATCAGCTGCTTGTAGCTGCATATTGAATGAAAGGTGAAATCATTTGTGAAAAAAGCAGACTGAAAAAAGAAATTAATTATCTAAACCCTCAAATTTTACAAGCAGAGGTGCCTAAGGTTTTATGCAGTACTTCTGTCTGCAAGATTCAGTATGATCTGTACTTTGGTGATTACATCAAGAACACTTTCTGGAGGAAGATGATGTCTTTTGAACTGTGCCACTGCTTACAGCTATTAACGTGCTGGAGTGTGACAAAAGAACAGAATGAAAAAAATCTTGCATTCTGGCCGTAGCAACTGAATGTTTCTTTGAAGCACGCTGTGCTGCCTCTGCTATAGACTATTCGTGTGGCCTTGATCAAGTCACATAATTGTAAATACTAACAGACACTCAAGAGCTGGTCTTGACACATGGTCTCCCTTCTTGACACTTGAGACCATCTAAGGTTTGCAGTTCTTAAGAACTCACAGTGAGAATGACAAAATTTCTTTGCTCATGTAATATGAAGTTAGCTGAAAAAAGTTGTGTAAGATATTTCATACTTCATGCTGGATATAAAATTAATGGTTTTGGCTGCAGTTTGTCAATGTCAGTCTGAATTACTGATATATAGTGAAAAATAAAAAGCAACCTCAAGTGTCACAGAAGAAAAGAGACTTTGAATCACTATAATGCAATGACTAAATAGAGAAATACAGATTTTTCTGAGTGGGTGTTAGCAAGATTAAGTTAACTGTAAGGCCAGGTCATATGAAATTCAGTACCCTCTTATTCAGAGAGCAACATCAGAATGTCAAAAATATTTTTAAAACCCTATCAGGAGAGAATGAAAGATATTAGGACACAAAGAGTGTCATCATTGAGAGTACTTAATTTACACTGAAGAAATGTAAAATAAGTCTAGAAATATATTAAGTTTAGAAACTTTTCAACTGTCCTGATAAATCAAGAAAACAAGCCAACCTAAAAGTGCTATGGAACTACTGCTTTCTGTTTCAGTAACTAAGAAGCACCACCATACCACACATTTAATGCTCAGAATAGCAAACATAAATGGAAAAAAATTATCAACAGGAAAATATGGACAGGCTGGATCAGTGGGCTGAGCCCAGTTGTATGAGATTTCATAAGGTGAAGTGCCAGGTCCTGCAGTTGGGTCACAGCTATGCCCTGCAGCTTTATGGGCTTGGGGAAGAATGTCTGGAAAGCTTTTTGGCAGAAAAGCACCTGTGGGTGTTGGTCGTCAGCTGGCTGAATGTGAGGCAGCAGTGTGCCCAGGTGGCCAATAAGACCAATGGCATCCTGGCCAGCAGGACCAGGGAAGTGATTGTCCCTCTGTACTTGGCACTGATGAGGCCGCACCTCAAATCCTGCATCCAATTCTAAAAATAGATATTGAGGTGCTGGAATGGGTCCAGAGGAGGGGAACAAAGCTGCTGAAGGGTCTGGAGCACAAGTCTGATGAGGAGCGGCTGAGGGAGCTGAGGTTGTTCAGCTGGAGAAGAGGAGGCTCAGGGGAGACGTTATTGCTCTCTACAACTACCTGAAAGGAGGGTGTAGCCAGGTAAGGGTAAGGCTCATCTCCCAGGTAACAAGGGATAGGACCAGAGGAAATGGCCTTGAGGGAAGTCTTCAGTTGAATATTAGGAAAACTTTCTCCACTGAAAGGCTGGTCAACACTGGAAGAGACTGCCCAGGGAAGTGGTTGATTGACTATCCCTGGAGGTATTTAAAAGTTGTGTAGACCTGGTGCTTAGTTTAGACATGGTTTGGTTCTGCATGTATGATGAGTTTTGTCCCTTTGCATTCTTTCATAATTCTGTTATGTTTCCCATATGTTTTTTTAACTTCGCTATAAACCTTTATGTGCTTTGTCCTTTAATTTGACAACTCTGTGCATATTTCCCCTTGTTTGCTGCTTATGGTGAATCTTGAGTCACCTTTCACATTCTGTTTCATTATTAACTGTGAAGAGTCTTCCAAATATTCTACATGGGTAAGCATATCAAAAATCATAATATTTTCACAACTATACTATCTTCTATAGATAGTACAGGCAGAGCACATCAAGAGCTAGAGATAACTAAGTGAAATTAATGAAAAATATGCATTATGTATATGGTACTGGTCTGAATTTCTCCTCAATTCCAATGTTGCATTCTTAGTCAAAAATTCAACTACTACTCTGCATCCAGTATGGTTTATTTGATTGAAGTTTTAGGAATAATTGGTTAATATTGATCATTCTTATCCCATCTTAATTATTCTAAACACCAAATGATTTTCAACAGCAAGACTGGAAATGCACAAAATACTTTACTATGTGCTATAACTTCAAACCTTCTGGAAAGGCTCATCATGTTTATATGCAAGTAAATCAAACAGTACTGGGAAATATTCCTGGATGGTCAAACACAATCATCTGTAGTAGTAATCTGTTGGCCCAGATCCTGGTTAACTTTTCATTCACACTAATTTATACTTTTTCCAGGAAATTACTATTTATGGTGTGAGAATAGGACTGTTGCAGGGACCATTCCCAATGAAGCAGTTTGCATGCAGGCTCTTTGGACACTTCAGTGTTGACTAGCATATTTGTGTACTCTTCTGTGCCAGTTGGCCACAACGATTGGGAGCTTTCCCAAGCACACTTAGTTTAATGCTATAAATATAGCTTTCCATTTCCCTCTAATGATGTCACAGCCTCTGCTACCTCTTCTGTTTTAGCTTTGACATGTTATGCCTACCTCTTTCTTGCTCTGTTAATAGCAGTTCTGGAAATGGGCAGTAACAGTGAAACACAGTAATGTTTGGGATGGGATTGCTTGGGAAGATGATCTTTGTTTAAACTGAAACAAGAAACAGCTGAACTGAAAAAGAGTCTTTGAAAGGGTATCCAGAAAAGAGATTTGTCTGTGGTTTAAGCTGTAGATAATATTAAAAGCTTATTTTTAACACTCATGAGAAGGGATGTTTTTTTAACCATGGAATTTGGTCAAATGTGTCATTTTTAATTTAACTATGGCATTCAGTGTTCTGAAATGAACATCTTGTTCTCTAGTAACTTTTTACCATTATACCTTCTAGATGTATTAATTGCAAAAATAAAATTGCAGAAATTAGGATGAATTTTTGAAGATTCTTGTAAAGCGAAGTAAGAGTTCACTGGTTAATCTGTGAACAGTTCAGAGACATATGAAGCAATAAAATAGTTAGCTTGCAAATAAGCCAAGTTCATCTGTTCAGATATTATCTGGTGTAGGATATGTAATGGAAAATTATGGAGAGATAATCGTGAATGAGTCATTAGCAATTTTTAAAAATAAAATCACAAGTTTTATTTAAATTGTTGACTCATCTGTGATTTATTTTCCCAACTGTTCTATCTTGCTTGTCTATCAAACTATGTCCATGGTCATTTTAATCTTTTCAGTTAAACAGACTACAAATAGAAAACTGTTCTGCCATTTAACAAAACACCTTTCTTGGACAGTGTCTGAAAACTTTGAGTTAGAATTATATTTGTCTGGTCTAAATTGGTTCATACATCACCTGTTTATTCTAAGGTGTACTGTTGTTCAATCTTAGCAATCCATAGTTAACTGCAATTTCAGTGCTATTTTCCGTGCACCCACCCTCTAGAAGGTTTGGAGTCTTGGTAAATGGACAAGAGTAGGAGTAAGATAAAATGTTTCCTTTTGATTTCCATCTGGTTGTGCAGAGAAGGAGCAAGATATATTCTGTCATGGTAAGCCACTATCTGGTGATGTAGAGACAGATAGTGAAAATGATTAGGGGTAAGAAGGAATTTTTAAGTGAAGAGAGGCTGCCAGGATTAGCACTGTTCAGCAAAAGATGAAATAAACCACAACATATTTATGTAACATGTCACTTCTATAGAGGAGCTACACCAAATGTATATATGTATTTTAACAGAAGTGAGGCCAGTGGGTGAAGAAAAAGAAAAAGGCTGATGAAGTCAAACAAATTACATTCTTTGTATAATTTTTCTGTAGATATCTTTCCCATAAGGTAATGCTGAGAGTACATACTACATCAGACCCAGGAAAGGAATAAACTTTTGTATGGTAATGCAGGTTGAATCTGTAGTTGGCTTGTGCCATTAAAAAAAAAAAATCCTAATGTGCTACAGTTAGGAAAATTTTCTACAGACAGATGTTGTGATTTTACTATTCCATTAGCCACAGGTGCATATATTTTATATACATTTTAAGTTCAGTGATCTGCTGTTTTTTAAGGATTTTCTGTACCACTTTAAGAACATAATAATTAACATTGGCACTACTTGGTGCTAATCAAAATTTAAAGCTGCTATATGAAATTATTTGAAATACTATATATAAAATTACATGAAACTCTAAACAAAGTTATGGGCTTCAAATTGCAATAAATGTCTATCATATTTATTTAATGTACATAGGAGATATATTCATGCTGAAGTGAACATGAAATAAGCACAAATATAGTACTAAGAATTAGGAACTGCCTGGCCTGAGGTTGCTATGTTATTTAACCTTGTAGATGTGACTTGTTCATGTCAACTATGTACTATCATAAAACATGAATAATTTTGCAGTTAATTTTGCCATGCTCCATAATGTTCTGTATCTCAGTCTGGGATGTTAATATTGCATGTGATCATAATAGCAGACTTAATCTGGATGTGACTGTGAATTTGTTACTGTGGATGTTGCTTTTTACATAATTTGTTTTATGAAAGTAGGAAAAGCCAGTTTCAGATTTGTGTGGATTTGGTTTTCTTTCACGTAGTTATATAAATAATTATTTCTAATAGTAATTTTCCTTCAAGTGTACTTAATCAGTGGTGGGGTTTTTTTTGTTATTGATTATAATATCTTCTTGTCATGTGTTTAACATTCAGTTCAGGCTCTCAGAGTAGAATTCACTGCACCTAACTTCAGATATCTAGAGCGTAGGCATTTCTGTCTTTACTGCCTCCCACCTCTGTAGTGTGATTCATCTCAAACTAAAATAGACATCCAAAATAGGTCAGAAGCGGTGCCCCTTGAAAGTGCCTGTCTTTACTGACTGTCAAGGGAACCTGTGGTAGCACACAAGAGACACTGACACTCACACTGCAAATAAAGCCCACCAGAAGATGCCAGTGTTCATTTGTGCGGTTGCTTTCCTGAAAAAAAAAAGAAATGGAAAAGCTACCTTTCCTTGGTAAGGAGCTTTCAATGTGTCTTGCTTAATAGCAGGCAAATAATTCTCGGCTTTCCATCTGCCATTATTCCATCTCTCTGTCCATGAGAGATGTTCTTTCTTTGATCTAACATCTTTATGGTCTTACCACTAAGCTTTCAGCCTTACTCAAAATGAGCTGTGAGTGCAGAACACCAGGCAGTAGCCATTTGCTACCATGTAGAAGGGGCAAGGTTTTGTTTAAAGATGAGAGCAGTACTCTGTCAGTATCACAGTATTTTATTTAGGTTTAGCTACATTTTAATGCTTTTGTCAAGTAGCTGTTTTTCCTGATCAACTGTAGGTTTTTAGACTTTGATCTTTAATAGAAGTTCTTTCTTCATATATTGGCACACACATTTGTTAATTATCAATCCATCTTCATCTCGATTTTCTAGATAAAGAAATAGATTAAGCCATAAGAATGTTAAGAACATAATATATATTACACTGCTTATAAGTTTATGGCACTTTTTAGATGTATGGCAAGATAAATCATGAATAATGCTGCTTAGTCATTTGCATGATGATTGTTGAAATCATCCTGACTGAATGCAGAAAGGAAATAAAAAATACTTTTATTTTTCCTATGCCTTAGAAATATAACCTTACTTACTTAATATCCTATCCCACTTTTTTTTTTTCCAAAAAAAGATTAAGTCTTAGAAAGTCCTTTTTTTGGATTTAGCAAGTTTAGAAGCCATTCAGCCCGAAGATTGGAAAAATGGTAGGTTTATATTGTTGTCCTTTTACTTTTCTTTCAGAATTTTCAGAAAGATAAATACAGTGATTGAAAATCAACATTAAATCAGCATTAATCATCACTGCATTTTCTATGATTACCCAAGTCTGAATTATGAAGTAAAAAAAAAAATAATTTAGTTTTATTGGAATTCACATTTTCTAGCACTGGAAAATTATATTTTAAAAGTATATGTATATCATGATTTTCTTTGCAGGAAAAAAACAATGTTTGCTTCTATTGAATATATTGGTAAGGTATGCAGTTGCTGGATCATTCTATATTTTTATAGTATCTTGTAAGGGGAAATGAAAGTCTGCTGAGTCAAGAGCTGAAACAGCCACTTGCCCTCAGGATGGTATTGTTTTGTTCTATAATCCCATATCTTTTCTCTGTTGGAAAGATGATTTTAGACAGTATCAGTACACAAACACTGCCACTTCACTTTTAAAACGAAAAATGTTATCAAGAGGTTAAGGACAAGCACAGAAGAAATAGGATACATTTTTAGAAGAGACTATTCCTGCTTTCTACCATGACTACTTATAAGGCTGTATGCATAAAAATGAAGATGTGCACTACAGCAAAGTTTCAAAGTATTTCCAAGCTAGTATGTTATTACTGACTTCTGATGTGTACTTAAAAAAAAAAAAGCATTAGAAGATTTTATTGCTTGTATCTAGTTATAAATAGGAATTCTGCATCATCTGTAGAAGACTCTATTTTGTCAGTTGGGTTGGAGCAAAAGGAATTACATTTTCAAACTCCCTTGCTCACTCCAAGTGCTTGGCCTCTTGTGTGTACAACAGTGAGGTTCAAAATGGTGTCAGCAGAGTTGATGTGACTTAAGAGAGGCTATTCAAAGAATGAGCATCCTTGAAAATTAGATGAAAGGTATCTTTATTTAAACAACTAAATTAATTACTGGTTTTGGAAGTATGAATGTAAATATTGTTGTCTTTAACAGTCCTTCATCAGGTTCCAATTACAAGGGTTGAGATTACATTCCAATTGTTAATCTAGTTAGTCTCAGGACAGAAATGATACTAGGGTAAAACTACTTTTGGGAATTTATATTACATCAGTAATATTACAAATTTTGCACAATGTGAAAGAAGGCATGATTATGCAATTTTATGGTTTTATTCTGGTTATTTGTATTTTTTCAGTTTGTATTCACTTCATTCATAAATATATTCACTGACACTATGGAAAAATTGAGAAAATTTAATTGAGAAAGAAACCAAACAGACCTCTTCCTGTGAAGGCCTACTTATCTCTACAATCCTTATTTGAGTATTTCCAGTTCCCATATAAAGTATGAAACTAATCAGTCATAAGTTCTAGCTTTTGATTCAATTCTATAAGTTCGTACTCAAAGGACCAGGTTAGCAACTTGCATCACTCATTAAGACAAAAGATACTTTCCAGATGGAGGAGAAATAAAAATAAATTACAAAGAAAATTACCTTGGCACAAGCTTTCTTTCCAGAAAAAATACTATTACTCATTTTTGTTAGTAATGTACTCTTTGAACGCTTTTTATAACTATGGAAGAGGAAAAATCTCAGTGTATATAAAAATTGCAAATCAATTGTAGTATAAAATAAATTAGTAGAATGAAAATTATTAAAACAATATCATTAGGAAGAAAAAACATTTTTGAAGGGAGGATAGACAGGTTAGGGAAGATATCTATTCATAGTGAGCTGTGTTAAGTTGTAGTGCTTGAACATATTATCTCAAATTTGTATCTTCTTTTGTTTTTCCATCTTAGGCTCTCATCCTATTTTTATCCTCATGATGAGGCACATAATGTAAGATGTTCACTTAAAAAGAAAAAGCTGCTCTGCTGAGGATGATACATAGGCAATGATTATCATCTCTTATGTTCTTTCATAATTTCTCTCATCTTTAATGTACTGTGATCCTTTGCAGTAATGTACATGAATTGGATTTTACATTTGCTAGTATGAAACACCTCATATTTTGCCAAGTGCAGTGATACTTATCCTTAATGTTATATACATATATATAACTTATGTACTTATGCTTAATGTTATACTGTGTATAATGTTATACTGTGTATAACATTGCAATATAATCAATTTAAAGGATGTAAATAACAAAAGTGATACCTAAGTGATATGACATGTGGTGAAAAACAAGCTGACTGTTTTCATTATTTCTTTGCTACAGTCTGGAATCACATTATTTCTGAGGTTTTGGTCTTGATTCATCAAGATTTAATGTAAGATTTGACTGGAATTTTATTAAAAATGTTCATAAAGGCAGTCACTGATATGATTCTACATAAAAAAATTGTCTTCAATTCCAAGGACCCTCTATGCTTTTTCATTAAATATGTAGTTATGTCAGAAAGTGGAAATTTAGTCCTTCCTGGCATCAAAACTGAATGGCAAAGGACACAGGTTGTGCTTTAAATATAGCTTAGTACCTGTGCTTTTGGAAGTTGAAATACAAGAGTCATGGAAAAAAGTATGTATCTTTTCAAATCAGCTAAGATATAATGTTCAGAGACAGATCTTCCTTCAAATTTTTGTTGTTTTGTTCCATTACATATTCTCTCAACATTGTCGTTCTCTCCTCCTTCAGCTCTCCCATTATACCTAATGTCCAGAAGACTTCCCTATATATATAAGCATTATGTTTTCATTCAGTTTCTTTTTTCGGTTCACTCAGTCAGTAACTGTCACCAACATATAACACAAAAATAGATAAAACCAGTGATTATATCATGTTCCTTTGAATCACCTGATAATCTTCTGTGTATAGTCTTGATTTACTGATGGTCTAGTTGAGGAGTTGAATTGTTTCAAGAAAAACAGAATCGTACTCCAGATATTCCATCCTAGCTTTGTTGAACCATGCATAAAATGATTCAGGTATAGAACTATTTAATCATTCAGTCTTGAGAGTGTGAGAATTAATTTCTCACACCTGTGATGACCAGAATATTGTAGAGCACTGCTGCACAGGAGTCCTAGCCATGGTGAACCATTGCTTTTCCAAATGTGCAAATGAAAGGGAAATTTTGCTCTTGCACAGGCAAACAAATTATGTCTTTTGGACTTAGTAAAATTGTGGTTGCGTTGGATAATTTTTGATTATGGACTGCATACTTGATAAATTTTATAAAATATATTCTAAATTAGAACTATATTCATAAACTCAAATATTGAATCAGCAATTTTAATTTTAATTTTATTGACCTTTTATAACATAGAGAGACTTAGTGTTGGATAAACGAATTCTGAAATTTTCCATTTAAAAGAAAAGTGGTTGCGAAAGTTTGAAGTTGATTAGTCCATGTTGATTCTGTCTTTTTTCAAAGTATTGCAATACTTGGTAAAATGTCTCAGTATATACAAAAAAGCAAGGGTACTTTGAAAATTCTCATACTTGAAAGGGAAGCCATCATTCAGAGTAAACCTGTTTGGACATGTACTTCAGTATTGCTGATATATAGTTTTTACTTCTAACAGAAGATATTTTGTTTTGCAGTCTACTTGTCATCATCGGTTATACAAATCCTTGCATTCAAGGTTAAAACAGGGCTCATAAGTTCATACTGCCTTGGTACTGGCACTTGTTCTTGTAAGACAGGCTTCACTCTGCAAGTGTAGGTAATTGCATATACAAGATATGAAGAAACAAACAATGATGGAAATATTGATAATCAGGTCTTCATTACAGAGATAGGATGAAAAACAAGCTTTACTTATCAATAAGTTTGTCTAGTTTTACAAGTCTTCAGTTCTAAAAGGATTTTCTGTTTGTACCAGAAGACTGAAAAGGAGCAAAAACTTCCTTGTGCTATGATTCATTTTCCTTAATTCTCCCACTTTGCTTTCTGGGAGCTGTACCACCTGGGAATGATCAGCTTTTGGAAATTTAGTAAATGAATTTTATAAATTTTTTAAAATATATTCAATTGTCAGATTTTGTTTTGTTTTGCTTTGTTGATGGAAAATGAAACACTTCTGGTGTAGAACTTAATTAAATAAGCTAAAAGGAATTCTAAATGAATTTGGATATTAAGAACAATTATACTTCATTTGTGACTTTATGAAAATATTCTTTGCAATTTGATATGCAATTTGAATATTTTTTGTCTGAATTGTGGTAAAAGTTCATCATCTTTTTCAGCCATTAATAGTTGGAGACCAGAACTCTTTAAACATTAACAGTTTTCATTTTAAAGCAAATTTGGGATATTTTAAGCCAGATGAGTAATATATCATATGATACTCCCTCTACATTGATGTCTACAACAGCAGATAATAAAGAAGCATCAATTCAAGTATAGTGTTGTCAATTTTGGAAGGTTAGTAGGGTTTCTGCGAGTCTGAGAAGTAGAAGTGGTAGGGTCTAGAGATTTAATGTGAAATCTCTCTTATGTTCAGAAAATCACACACTCACATTGCTCCTGGAGGAAGACATGTTTCTTTACCATGGCTTTTCCTGATAGAGACAGAAATGAGAACAATATGTGATATAAAGTCCATGTTTCTGGATAATTACTCATCTAATTCAATAAAAGCTGGTGATTTAAATCTTAACTCAAAACATCTGCTTTCTATGGTACTTCGTACTCTGAAGAGAAACTATATCTCACAAGCACTAGCATATTAGAAAGCTAAGTGTGTTGGTCATTTTAAAAAAATCCATCTTGTATCTGCAGTCAGAGATATCAGTTTTTGTATTAGTGTCCCTGAATTTTCAAAATACTTCACATAATGGTCTGAAATATACACTTTATATGCCTTCTTTTTTGTTGTGTAACATAATAAGTTTTTAATATATATCTTTACGTATCTCTACATATCTCAAAATACATCACTGGTTTTGTGCCTACTATAAAAAATTGTAGGCTACACATAAAAAACTCCCCACTTAAAAATTAAATAAATTATCACACTTAAAATTTTGGAGAATGGTGTCTAATTAAAATGTAAAGTCAACATAATGCATATGATACCAATTCAGACCTTGATAACTCATACGTTCGAAAGTAATTGGAACAAAAGCCATCTCAGGAGCATCGCCACATCCCACATTTTTAACCATGTAGAATTTTTTTTGTTGTTGTTCCACTGTAACTCTTTTACTTCATGGAATAATTAAATCATTTGTTGGAAGATTCATGGAAGCAAGTGTTTGAATGGGGTTACAACCTCTGTGAGCCCTTCTACCACTGAGCTGTAGTCATGGTCTTTAGGCCTGTTTCTCTATTTGTCCTGATGGGTTTGTTCAGTTACCTTTATTTTATTCCATCTTCTGTCTGCGTTCAGTCTGTGTTGTTTGATACCCTGCTTAGTGGTTGTTGCATTCAATTAGACATGGGAGACCTGGTTTCAGCTGCTTGTTCTGAGGAGATTGCTGAATCCCAGATTTGGGGCTGCTGGCTTTTCTGAAATGAGACTCTTTCTGTAACTGTGACCATGCATTCTGCCATGCATCAGTTCATGCTTTACTGAATTTACTTGTAATCTAACTGATTCCTGACAGGAGGCTAGTTTCACATTTTTCAGAAAAACACTTCTTAAACAAATATTTTCAATCTGTTTTGGGTGTCACTTCACAATGACATTCTGATTCCATGAAAATCCTGCAAGAACATGGTGGTGGTCTGTATTGCAGTGAGGTAAAAGAAAATTTACAGTCATTACTGGGAGAATTTTCTCATGAGGTAAAAGTTAGTGGAGAGATAGAACAACAGTTACAAACAATACCATGCCTTCTGTGCAGGTTTAGCTAGGGAGATGGGTTTATTGGAACTTAAATGCGGGGGTTTTTTTGTTGTTTGTGTGGTTTTTGGTTTGGTTTGTTTTTTTTTTTTTTTTTTTTTTTTTTGTTTGGTTTGGTTTGGTTTTTTTTGGTGGTTGCTTGCACTTTTTTTAAGTGCAAATTCCTCTGCTTAGGCAGGAAAGCCAAAACAAATAAAAGATGAGGAGTGGTATTTTAAAAAACATTTTTCAAATAATAGGCAGATAAGTCTTGGAGAACAGTTATCCCAGAAAGAGCTCTCAATGGAAGGCTGCAGCTAAAAGAAAATGTGCCATCCTAGACAAACAAGTAAGGAACTAGCAAGTCTAAATACAGCAATAGTGTTGTGATCATGAAAGGCATTATTGAGACTGTGACTAGAGCAGTTAGGTTAAATTATGAATGAACTAGTACATGGGAGTGAGCTTAGCACATGCCAGTATGGGAAGATGAGCTGAATTCCTATATCCCGGTAGAAACGAGGATTAAAAATTGTGAAAGTTGAAGCAAGAGAATTTCAAGCTAATAAGTACGGGTACAGTTATTTGGTAGTGAAAGTGCTTGTCTATTGAAGGGATTTATATGAGATTTTGTACATGAATTCTTCAAATTATATGTCTGGTGAGGAAACTCCAAGGTAAATTTCTATAATCTTTCAGGGCAAACCATCTTAAGTGTTCATAAAAGAAACTGTATTTGTTGCACTTCAGAGAAATAGCATGTGTTTGGTAGGCACTGTAAAGAAGAAAGTAACAGCTCATAGTAAAAGGAGCTGTTGGATTATCTAATCTTGGATTATCAACAAACTGGTACCATTCATTTGACCAGTTGAGGGGCTTCTTTGTGAATACAAGTATCTAGATTTTCTGGAAAAGAACTCAAAAGAGGGGAGAATAAACTGTAATCTGAACTCTAGGTCTTAAGAAAGTGTTCCATGCAGTAGCTTTACTTTGATTCTGTAAATTTTATACAAGTTGTATCATGGTAATTATAAGAAATTGTTAGATATGACTAGACCTAAGAGGATTTTTCTCTTTGGCTTACAAAATATGATTATTGCAGTATGCACCACTGACATACACATTTAAACAGACAGACGTCTCTGCATCTTTACCAACTCCTTTCATAGTAATTTTACTTTAGAAGTTGTGTTATCTTCATTTGCTAAAAGCATTAAGATAAAACAGAATGAAAAACAGAGGCAGCCTGGCAACTCACCAGGCCTTTAGAATTTTGACAAGTTTCCTTTTGAAAGTATCATTTATTAAGTAGTTTCTCTGTCTCTCTTTTAAACATTATGAATAAAATACAAAGTGCTTGACAGAACATGTAAAGTTAGTTTTGCAACCACTTTACAATTTAACCCTTTACTGAAACCCTAGTTTTCAATTTTTGTAAATAGAATACATATTCTAGTTCTTGGGATATTATGCTCCTTAATGTCTTCGTGTAGTTCAAATGATTTGTGTGTGAAGATGCAATAAATACATTTTGGATGTTCAATGCAGGTGTTCACAATTATTATCAGCCTTAAAAAAATAATTTAAAAGCATCTTATGTGTAACTAATGAATAAGGGGTAGGTCTGTAACTTTGGTAAGCACAGTAAGCCTCAGAATAAAATTCCATCGTTATACTTAGTAATGTTAGATAAACCTTTCCTAAAGAGAGATTCAGACTGAAGATGAGAAAAAAAAAGAATTGGAAAAGAATGAGAAAATAGAAGCTTAAAATGTGTATTATATTTAAACTGAGTATAGCTCTGTAAACGGCCTCACAAATATTTATTTCTTCCTATTTGTAGCCAAAAGTAGCACCAAAAAATTAAAAAATATAAAACCCACTAATTTGGAGAGAAATACACAGTTCCTTTTTTTTTTTTTTAGACAAGACAGTCAAAGCAAAAAAAAGACATCTTTGAGTTATTTAAAGCAAATTTGTATGAGTTAACATAGCTGTCAGCAACTGAAATGATAAAATTATCATTGTTAACAAATATAGCTATAAACTGAACACAAGGCATGCTTCAGGTTAGTCAGAAGAGGTCCTCTGTTTTACACTGTGCATGCTTGCTCAAAATGAAACTGTATGTTATTGGTTAACTGGGATGCTTAGCATAATCACTTTGCAAGGCTGTGGTGGAGGGAGGTGATTATCACTGAGAACAGATGGGCAGGTCCAAAGCATTGCCAGATTCTGCACAAGCTCCATATACTGTAGGTTCTAGCTCTCTTTTCTTTGGTATTTCTAATTTTTATTCATTGTGCATATTACAACGGGCTAGCTGAGCTAGAGGTCAGGGAGCAATGACCTCACAGTTTAGCTCACAGATGTGGGAGTGAGGAATTCAAAGCGCTGTCACTGTACAACTGAATGGATGGGGTAGACTGAATTCTGTCCGATTGCCTCCCTAAATGTATAAAAGGATCTGTCTCCGAGCTTAGCACTCTACTCTGCATCTGTAGCTCTCTGTGGATTGTACTGTGTGTGACTAGAAATGATATTCTCGGATATGAACACTGTCTCTGCCTCTCCTAAAGTGCATCCTCCTAATGGGACCCGGTTTTATACTTTTCAGGTAAGTGAACTTTAATGAAGCTGAAAGAATTTTAAACAATAGGTAAACTTTAAGTAAGAGTAGTTAATATATTAAGAAGCTTATGTGTTCATTAACTTTTTTATAAATAGGAGAAAATATGTAAGAAATCAATATCATCACAGCAAGTTTGCTGCCTTAAAAAAAATCAGCATGTAATTGCTCCTATACTAACACAAAATTACATTAATTATGATTTTGCTATTGATTGTCTTTCCCAATAATACTCACCTGGACCCACAGTGTCTTTCTGTTTAGTTCAGATAAGTACTATGTTGGCATTATCAGAAATTCCAAACTCATACTATACAAAATACATTTTTAAAACTTTGTATGTTGTACCTGTCTGGATATTTTAATACTAATCCTGAATGTAGTTTCATGCTAGCTGATGCTTAATTTGATTCATGTGAATACTAATCATACATGTGCAATTGGTAGAACAGCACTATATTGTTAGGATTATGAAGGTTCTCAGTTTTAAGCCAAGTTTTGCCTCATTCAGGGAAATAAGCTTGTGTGCTTAGCTAAAGGTAAGAATGTATTATGTGTTCTGTATCTTAATTGCAAACTAGTTTAATTACAAAAATCTTTCAGTAGCATTTAATTATAAGCAATCTTCAGTGCCTTGGCTCTGAAAAACTCTGTAATCCTACATTAAGATTGAAAAATAATAAAAAACCCTCACACATAGCCCTGCCCCAGATGGTCCTTGCAGCACTCTGGCCCTGCAGGGCAATTCAAACACTCCACTACTTAAAATGGCAACAGCTTTTTCAGCTCAGCCTCTGATATAGTTAGGATTTAAATAACCTTCCTGTTCCTCATTGTTTAACAGTTTTGTCTTTTTCATTACTTTATGCTGTTGCAGAGTGATGTCTTTAACATATAATAAACCCTGTGTATACTACTAGAGCAAGGAATCTGAAGCAATTGAAAATTGATCACAAAATGCATGGCAAACTTATTTCACAAAATCCAGGTACCCCTTTCTTTAGGTCCAGTAGCTGCATTTTATTCTTGCCTTCTTTCAGATCCATTGGTTTTGAATGTACTGCCTTGTCCTTCTCACAGTGATGTCAAATGATAGTTGAGGACTGTACAGAAAGAGTAGCATCCTCTCAACAGTGACGATCTGCTGATCCTGGCAGTGATTCAGAGACGTGATTGCCCCAGGCCTGTTCCTCTACAGCATGACTACTTTTTTCACACACTGAATCTAAATATTCTCTACGGCATCTTGTAGCTATGCTCTGAAACACAGTTCCTGATGTCAGGCATTTTTTTCTGAGCGTGTCCAGTTGAAAAAGTCACAAAAATTAGGATGCTTGGTTGTGATACCAAATTGAATATTTTATTCTGTGGTAACTTATGAAAACAAGTGCTAATAGTAAAGTATATGTATTTTTTACAGTATGGATTACTGCTGCTGACAGTCTCTGTGATGACAGTAGACATCGTCTTACATAGACAAAATTCTCTTTTAAAAATCATTTCTTCTGCTCATTTTTGAACTGAGGGGTCACTAAATAAAAAAAAAGCAGAACTCAATTTCCGGTTGCATCCTGGATACTTTCATGAGTAATGTACATTTAAATGACCTTGGAATGTAAAGCTGCTAATTCCAGACAGTATGTATTTGTGTTCTGGAACAGCTTGGTGTTATCAGCTCTAAAAAAATCCCTGAAAATTTAAAAAAAAAAAAAAAAAAAAAAAATCAACCAAAGAAAGCCTGTATTGTCCTGTGATGTCCTTTTTCAATTATTTTTTCTATTTATTTATTCACATATGCTAAATATGTAGAAATTTGAAGCAACTTTCCACTTCTTGCCTTGGCTCTGTTGTTCTTTGCTTCCTAGGTGTTGACCACCGTATTTGTGGTAGTTTCCCTCTTGGTTTACTTCAATTTTTGCTTGCAAATGTAATAATTGCTGAGAAGGAGTTCATACTACTCTTGTTAATTATTTTGACCTGTTTTAAAGTATTTGCACCTTTTTTCTTTCCTACCTATAGTATTGTTTCTATATGTTACATTAAATCTCTTGGAGACTGAGAATCTCTTTCATTTAAATCATTTACACAGTTATGGAAGAGCATAATGGTTCTTAATTTGTAATATGTACGCTAGTATTTAGCCTAAATGTGTGAAACTAATCTTAGCAAAAACAATTTCTAGCATTTTAAAAACTGAGCAAATACAAAAGTTGTGAGATGATGGCCTGAATGCTGACTGATGGTGGGTAATGAGTGATTAAGCTACTGAATTAATTGTACATTGATGTAATGATTAAACAGTTGAATTAATTGTACATTGATTCAGTAACACGTTAGTTCTTTCAACAACAGAAATAGTACTGAAAGAAGCACAAGGGATGTGTGCAAGTTGTAACTTTATTATCAGCATGTTACTGATGTTTTCAAGAAATAAGACCAAGTTGGACTCTAATGGCCAAGGACTCAGACTGACCATACAAGGGTGCATCTATCAGGGTACTTGGGCAGGAGATAATCATAGTTAGTGTTTGACAGACTAACCCTCTGAAGATTCTCGGTGCTCCAATGTCTGCCCTTAATTAAATCAGTATCTGAAACTATATAAAACTATGATATTCCTAGTACCTTTGTTCTGCTCAGGAAATTTGTCCAGAAATTCTGCAAATGTTAAAAGCGTAATTTAGTTCACTATGTTTCCTGAACCACCTGCTATAATTTAAAGCTTAAGCTTTGATCCCTACACTATGCTTGATTAAAGTTATAAAAAAACCAAACAACTATATGAGAGGAGCTCATGAACAGGGTTTAATTTTATAATAAACAGGGCAGTACAAAAGTTTAGTGCTTTGTATTTCAGTATCTCCCCTTGTTTCATCTCATTTCACTTGTGCCAACCTTGGCAGACTTCTGCAGCTGTATAACAGAAAACAGTGATTTTCTTTATTTTTGTATTCAAGATTGATAAAAATATAGTATTTCTGCTACTTGAGGTGGATAAATTGGTTTGCCAGCAGTCCCATAGTAAGCATATACCTTTCATGAACATTGTAAACAGCAAAATTGAAGTAGTAACATCCCTTATTTTCCGCTGGGTCATATGTTTAGCTGTATGTTTATTTGCAGGTAGAAAAGTTTGGATTAGAAAGGAGATATTTTTAACTTGATTATTGGTTATGAAATGGTAAACATTAATTCATTGAAAATATTTTTATTCAGGCTGTTTTTATTAGGACCTTGAGGATTGTTCCTTTTTTTATGAAAGCATAGCACAAAGGAACTTAATTTTGAAATTTCAGATTTTGTTTTTGAAAATTGTCTAATGCTACTTTGGTCATTTAAAAGCAACTTCAGTTTGTGTTGGTGTTTATTATAGCCAGTAAATATTTTTTGGTTGTGTATAGTAATACATGAGAATACTAACTTGCACAAAGGAACCTTTAAAATATCATCACGTTGTACATGATGTTGACTTCAATAGAATTTGAACTGAAAAAGCCTTTTTTTCTCTTAACATCTTTGCAAAAGAAAAAAAAACGTGAAATACTTCTATGAACAGTATTTTTAGCTCTTATAACATTCAGTTATTAAGCTAAGCAAAGATCTAAGCACAGACCTAAATGAGGACTAAAAGGAGTTGCCAATAGGCAGAATGCAGGACCCAGGCATGTGCAGTAGAGAGAGAAAAACACGCTTGAATTGCCTCAGTATGTGTAAGGTCTCATGGATCTGGCTGAATCTTTGACATCAGCAGTATGTAGTAACCGTCTCCATAAAAATTAAACACAAACTTTCAAAGAGTTGGGAGCACTACTAGCTCATTTTATAGTCAGATGAGATTTGTGGTTTATAAATGTACTCTTAGGACAACTAGAGTGCACTCCTTTTTTGCTTCAAATAGTGAAGTAAAGGTTGGTCTTCCCTGAAACCTAAGAAGGTTAAAGCAATTTTTAAAGTTATCTAATGACTAGAAGGTCTATAAAGAAAGTAATTTTATTTCTTCATAGACCTTCTGATCATTAGATTACTATGAAGTATGGTAAAAGTGCATCGCTGATCAAAAGTTTGAAACGGGGTTACTGGGAAATTGGGAAATATTTATGTACATCAAACATATCTATCGCCATGATTCTGATTCCTAATGGTTTTTATTTCTTAGCAATTAAATGTTACATTCCAATAATAGTGAGTTAACAGAATGCAGACAACAACGTTGTTTTCTGGTACACAATGTGCTTTGAGTTCTGTCGGAAAGACCCCATATTCTATATGAGTGCTAGATGCACTCATTAACTTTCCTAATAATTTCTATACTAATAGTTTAAATCATTTGTATACCTAACCAGAACTTGTTTTATACTGTCTGTTTCAGTAATCCTATTTTCTTTCATCTATCTTACATGAAAAAGAAACAAAAAGCCTCTCCTATAAGAGAAAGTATCTGTTAGAATTTATAATTGTACTTATTAGCGTACATTTATCATTAGATTATGCTTTGGGCAGGTATGACATGCTACTCTTGTTTACTAGGCCATAACTTTTCAACTATTTTGTTGCTTCACATATTTCAGTGCAATATAATTTAAGAACAAAGAAAAGAGCTTTTAAGTTTCTTAAGTGGAAATATCCAGTGCTATGAAAAAAATTTATTTCTGGTGATGGAGATGGATTATTAATCACCTTATATCTGATGTGATCACTCATATCACCACAAAATTCTTGTAAAATTCAATGACTCTGTTCCTACTCTATGTAGACTTAATTGCATATGTAGAAAATATGCCATATATAACATGCAGAATAGAGCTAAAAATTGGTGTATACTTTCAGAGCTGTGTCACCTGGTCCATGGAAGAATTGTCAAATCTGATCTTACCTTGAACCTTTCAACTGGCTGAGCATGTAGGCAGCTCCTTCCAGCAGCCCTCTGCCAGGCGTGGAATTTGTCCCTTAGTTTTGCCTAAATAAAGATTTTTCTCTTCTTACTTATCACACTGGCACAGTACATTTTTTCCACAGTCGTGTAAAAGTACTAGAGGCATGTTCTTTGGGAAAGCTGTAAGTCCATATCCAGTTGGTAACTTGTATCATCAATGATGGTAAACATCACTGAAAAGCCAGCTATAGCAGGAGTCCACTGAATAATTTGGTTTGTGTGCAACAGGTTGTGGTGCAGATTATGTGGATTCACTTCAGAAGTTTTGAAAGCTGTGTTAGTGAATATAAATAACAATGGTGGCAGAAAGGGTGATAGTGAGCTAGTTTTTAAAGACTTCTGACATTTAACTGTGACAGAAAATAGTAATGCCAGACCAGTGCTTTACCGTATAAACAAACAAACAAACAAACCTCTAAAAATCTGGGCGTCAAAGGCAGGAGACAATAAGAAAGTGATTTTCATTGCAGTTACCTTGGAAATATTTATAGCTGTTTAAGTGGGTTTTATATAATTTTGGAATTTAGGAATTTTGAGTAGTAGTGTGAGAAATATGCTTACGGGCCCTTTTACTCAGAAATAAAAGACAAATGGCAATAAAGGTTGGTCTTAAATTGCAAGTGAGTGTTATTTATTATTATTTGCTATTATTATTCTGTGATATATATTTTTATTGCCCATTTTATGCACTAAAACTGAGTTACTGGGAATTATTTAATGTGCTTTAGGTATCTAGAGAAATAATTTTGTTTGCACAAGGGTTGGGATTTTTTTAACATATATTGTGCCAGAGAATGGTGATTTGTGGCCATCAGAGCTCGTGAAAGACAATGCCCTAATCACAATCAACACCCACGTCACATGGGATATCTCTGAAAAGGTACTTGTTTTCTGGTTGACTTCTGAGTTTTAGCTGGAACTGGGCTGTAGGACTGCCCCACCACAAACCCTCTTCCTGCTTAAAAATCAAGAGTGCTGCATGACCCCATATTTTCTGTAGTTTGTTTTTAGTAGCCAGTCAATAAAATGGTCTGATAGTTTTTATGAATATGTTGTTCTGCATGCAATGAACTGAGAAGGGTGACTCAACTGAATATTACCTGTCTGTTTTGATCTATAGATACATTTGCATCCTTCCCTGAGTGGAAACACAGGTTGCTTACTGAAGAAATGAGAAACATTACGATTCTAGTATTAACCCAATTACTATGAATTTGGTGGTGGAAAACAGGAAAACTAATCCTTCTTGCCAAAGCCTCAAGTTGAAACTAAACGTATGCACATACACACGCATGTTTAAAAAAAAAAACAACAAAACAAAAACAAACAAAAAACAACAACAACAAAAACCCCCAACCAAACAAAAAACCCACACAAACAAACAAACAAAAAAACCCCACAAACCACAAAAATAATTGAGGACAGAACTGTCAGTAGTTTTTTTCAGTTGTAGAGACTTTGTAAATTATGTATTTTAGTCCAAAAATATAATAATTAGAGCAAGCAAAGAATCCAGGATCTTTAAATACACACATACAACAAAATAGAAAGAGAGAGCTTAAAGTCTTTGTACCTTAAGTAAATATTCATGTAGATTTTTCTTTTGCTTGTCATACAGAAATATTTTGTCCACATAATAGCATTATTTCATGTGTTGAAATTGAACAGTAAGCAAGCAGAGAAGTCAGTGCACCTATCCCATGCAGAATTCCTGTCATACAGAGTGTGGCCAATTCTTCTTAGCAATGTAATGAGGTAGTTAGAATGTACCTTTCCTTTTTTTTCCAGAGGCGCTGGGGCTAAACCAGAGCTGCTTTTTTTTTTTTTTTGCAGCTGAGTAGATGTGACCAATAAAAACAGGGGACTAGTAGGAGGAATAGCAATAGCAGTGCTTTCCTCCTATTCCAGAAATAGAATCATGGTATGGTTTCTGAATCATAGCTAAAACCCTGTTTCTGGCTCTATTTCAGAAGTGCTTTCGGTGTTGGATTACTTTACCATAATTTACATAGAAAATAAAACTAGACAAAGAAATATACTGGTATTTTCCAGACTAATAAGGATACTAAGGATTATTACACATTATTGTATGTTGATTTAATACTTGCTGGTCCATTCTCTTAGCTAAATAAAAGCTGTATAGAGTTTCAGAATATAAGTTTTCCTTATAGGGAAAAACAGAACAATATAGGCATAGCCTATTCTGAGAGCACAGACTGTGTCTCTGTAGATGAATGTCATGAACATCCTGTATAGATTGTGATGATAATCTATTGGAAATGGCATAGTTTTTCCCTTGATGAATATTACCAATCTTGCTATGCAGCAGTGCAGAAGCTTTCCCATCCGTTTTTGGGAGGAGAGTGTAAGTAACTTGCTGATTTCATTTTATATTTCAAATATATTCTTAGTAGTTGCCTCATATCTATATCATACTTCCTTCTTCTTCCTAATTTGCTACCCATTGGACCAAGTAAAGGACACTACCATCCTAGCACAGTATTAACTTTATTTTATATAAAGCATTTTGTCTTCAGGGTCTTTTTTACATGCTTTAGAAATTTGCAAGGCAAGGGGATCTGTTGCCTGCCCAATATTCATGCAGCATTTGCTCATAGTGTCTTCATTATCAACAGCATCAGCTAATGATGTTGTAAGGTGGGAGATCTGAAAATTTATGAGGAACTATGCCTATAGATATGTCTGGTTTGGGGAAAGAATTAAAGCATTAATTTAATTTTGCCTTTATTCAGAGGTTGTGTTTTCAGTTGGAACGGAGGAGAGTTAAGATACATCACAAGATTTTTAATACTAAATTTCTTAGTAATTATTTCACTTAATTACTTGCATTTTGCTTTAACTGTTCCTGTTTAGTTCAATATTCAGTTGGAAGCTATGCTTAGCTTAGCTTATGCTTATATACAGAGGACTAAGATTGTTCTGAAATGACAGCTGACATAGTTCAGTTGATACTGTGATTCACTCAGATATGCAAATGAGAAGATTATGGATTCAGTATTTCCATTGAAAGAATTAGAATACTGACTCATGGAAACTTAAGTGATCTGTTCATATTTTTTCACTAGAAGGAATTTTACAGTTCCAAAAGAGTGCTTGTTTGTATGAAATGTGTTATTCCTAGTGATAAACCTAACAAAGTGGTAATAAAATGGAATTTTTTTTTATTAAGTATTCTGCATGCATGGTGGTGGCACAGTGTGAGGAATGACTTTGCCTACACCATCAGCTATAACAGTGTTGGTGCTGAGCAAAGCTCAGCAAAAGGTGGTGAGGAGAGACTGGTAGCACTGTAAATGCATTGAGGGTGTGGTTACATATAGAGATATGCTTGTGCTATAAGCCTAACCAAAGGGTAAGGGAAGGTACTTGAGCTGAATCCCTGTGTTTATGTTTCCATTAATAAGTAATGTGGCAGGATAAAAGTCAACCTGTAGAGCAAAAGAGGAGGATCTAATATATCTGTGTCATCCACATTTAGAAGCCAGGTGGAATAAGTCTAGTTAGGTCTCATTGGCTGAACATTCACAAATGGATGGAAAGCATCAGATTCACTCTCACAGGTCATCTTTCAGTTTCATTTCATCAAGGAGGTACCCAGAGCTGGCACTCTGAAATCATGATACAAAGTTGAGACAATGGGGAGTTGAGACAATGGGGAAATTCGCTTCAGATTGCCTGCCTGACGGAAAATAAAATACTAATGTAGACTTGATTACTGTAACGGCAGGATCTGATGAACAGCATTTAAAAATAAAAGCCAAGTTCTGTTAGTCCCAAGTCACATTATGGGAGAGTGTGTTTCTCCGATGGAGTCCAGGAAGTTAAGTTGCCCCATGTTGAGCTAATCTTTGTCAATACTGTTAAATGGATAATTAGACTATTAAATAATAATTACTAATAAGTCTTATTAGTTATAACAAATAATGATTTGTCAATATAATTTGCCAATTTTATTGATAAATCTTATAATAAATATTATAAAATTATATTGACTCTCTAACGCCATACTGATTTCAGATTAATCTGTTCAATAAGTACTATTTGTTGTGTGTTTTATTATTTTTTTGGGACTCTATTATTAAAATAAATATTATGTGGAGAAAATTATTATTAGGATCTTATATTTCTGAGAAATAAAAGCTATTCATGTGCAGTTGCAATAAAACAAAGAGAACGAATTTTTTTACATTGCTATGGAAACTTCCCTTCTTTACCATACTATTATATTTGTAGTATATAGACAGAAAATTATTCCAGGTAATTAAATGAGTCTCTGTTTAGTGTACTTGGGAATCTGAGTTCCAGATGGGCTCAGTGGATGGTTTGATGTATCTCGTAAGGTTTGAAAACATAATATGACCTCTGTTGGCCTGAAGCCTTGGAAGGCTTATCTAGCACTGTAATGAACAGTAAAGCATAAAGCTTTACCTATCTGCTAAACCGTGCTCAGCAAAAGAATGAATTTGGTAAATTACACTAAACACATGTATACAGGCATTTAATTGCTTGAAGTAATATCAGCATCAACCTTTGTGTCTTGAATAAAGCACATCAGCACATCTGATGACAGTAGTGCAGATGTTCATCTCCTTAGGCTGGGAACATAGTAGCTTGCTTGAGATGGTCTGGGAATTTTCAGATGGTCAGTTAAAGATACCAAAAGATTTTGAAGTTTGAATAAATAAAGAAGTAGATATTTGAACTGAATTTTAAGTTCTCCTTCAGCTTCCAATTTAGTCCCAGAAGAAACAATTCTGTTTTCTTTCAGCAGTTTTAACAGTCTCAGTCATGTTTCTTACATACCTAAAACTAACACAGCTCACATACAAATCTAACCCCACACAAATGAAACAAAAAAATCCCCTGACAAAAAAACTACTGTTGGAGGTTTCTTAAAGTTCCCTACTTCCTTCTTACTCTCCCAGGAATATCAGTAGGGCAACACTTCACAGACTGCATCTTAGTTCTCTATTTTGAGCAGCGCAACTCCATTGCAGGTTTGAGGTTCAGGCCAAGTTTCATCCTCTTTCTTACCTCTGGTTTGTAAGGAGATTCATAAGAAGTCTCTGAAACCAACTCAACTTCCATCACACATGATTTTTTTTATTATTCAAAGGCAATTTATAGGAGGAAGCTTTGTCTTCTGGAAGCATTAGAGTATCAGCAATGTATTCATAAAAAATTTAATCTCTAATCTAATTGTTTGTAAAACAACAGTGTAAAGACCCTTTGATCTTTTTCAGCAAGTGAAGGATTTCATTAGATTATCTAGTTTGAAATGCCCTTCCTTCTTCATATAGGCATCTTCTACTTAAGTGCAATATTTATCTGTAAAAATTTTTACATGTGATTACTAAAAGTGGAAAATAAAGGAAAAATATATATTCCTCCCTGTAATTTATATCATGCCGCAGTTTACATCAACTCTTTGCTTTCTTGTATAAACAGAGAAAACTGATGTGCATTAAAGTTTCTAACACCAGCTCCTGGTCCTGTTTGAGTTTGATGTTTATTGGTACATACAGAGAACTTTTCTAAATTTGTGAGTATGGGCATCTTGGAATGTGGTGGAAAAGGAAATGTGGTGGTATAACCCTGAAAATAGGCAGTATTGGATCTCATGGTTAGGTTACTCTTTAGGTTATTCTTATGTCTCACCTAAAATTAATGTGACTTTATCTCTTCAAACAACTTTCTAGGGAAAGAACTATTTGAACTCTTCTAGTCAATCAGAATTACTAAATGAAATCATCATGACTCCAGTGTGGTCTGTGACTCAGTCTCTAGTGTAAAAGCAATGGCATTTACTACAGTAATAGTATGCCTAGTGTATTTTAAGCATTAGAGGAGAAAAGGAAAGTCACAAGTTCAAAGAAGATGCTCATGGGAAAATCCATTTTCACATTTATCTTTTTAAAAATAAAGTTAGCTGACCATTTCTGTAGTAAATAATTTGGTTTACTAACTTGATAAAGATCCTAACTCTGCAAATCAAAAATCTCCCCTCTCTATATGACAGACCATTGATTACTGAGTAGTTATGCCTAATCCACTGCTATAAATATCCGTGTATCTTGTATATTTGCTATCTATCCAGTTTATGCTAAAAATCATATCTCAAATTAAGTGAAATCAGTGAAATCGTTATTTCATCAACTGTCGGGTACTTTTTTAGAGAAGTGGCTCTTGCAGGTGTACCTATAGCTCCCTTTGTGTGGTCACTAACCTTAGCAGCACAGTGAAACATTGCTGCTCTCAAATATTTCCTGCCTTGACTGCAAGACTTGTCTAATATTTTAATTGATTGAACTTTTATTTTCCTGAAGTACCATAATGATGTTGTGAAACATCAACAGAAGTGTTTCAGAGCAGTTTCTAGGTGAATGGCAAATTAATCCATTTATGCCTTCAAGAGCACTAACTTTTTTAAAGTAATACATATTTTATATCTTAAGGTAAACCATATGAAACACGTCAATACTTCCAGCATGTTTGTGAGTTGATACTATAAAGATTTTCTTTTCCTGAAATTTATTTTGACATGTCTTGATGAAGTATTTCCCTGCAAAATTTGAGAAATACACTTGAAAAATCTTTCACACAGTACCTATACAGTCACTTTTTCACTGGATTGTTTTGCACCCAGGAATTACATAAAAGCCAAGTTTATATACATGAATTTGATAATGTGTGCATATACATATATTTGACTATGAAAAAATAGCACTTTGGAATCTCTCATAAATGGCAGGACATCATAAATCTTTGGTGCACTGAAAGAATTTTTAAGAGGAGGGGTTTTTTTTTGTAATTTTCAGGGATTTCAGCAGCCAGAGTTTAAAAATATCTCTGAGAAAGCATGCAGCTGTCATTAGCTGTCACAGACCACTTAAATATGGTGTTGAGTATTGTTGAATTACACTATTTATACAATGTTTTGTGTTTTTCCTGACAAATTTGATGGTATGGCAATCTAGTTTTGCTTTGCATACATATGCAGTCAGCTAAAGGCTCATTATTTTGTGGTGTCTGAGTAATTTAAAACACTAATGAAATTCTGAAGTCCTGGTGGAACTATGGCTGAAGCATCTGATATGTCCAGGAAGGAGTCCAGCCTTGTGTACTGGACTCCATCACACCCCTAATCCTGTGGGTAGGAAAAAAATTATATGTGAAATTCTTGCGCATTTCAGGACCAGTTTTCCATGCTGTATGACTAGTTGGGAACTCTGTATATAGAACTTTTTTATTCCTCATTTTTTTTACTTCTTTTAGAATATCACTTGGTAAGTCTGTATAGAAAACCAGTGAATAGAGAGAGGGCTTACCTTCCATTTCTCCAGAAAAGAATGGACTGTCCATACAGTTGTTTCTAATCATTCCCATTTATTATCCAAATGAAGCAAACTTCACCTAGAGACTTTGACCTCTTGGAGACTTCTGACCTTAAGGAAGCTGGGGAAAATCAGTGTATACTAGTGCAACATTAGCATGTTTCCTCTCTGTGATTCATTCAAATAATGCCAGATTTCAGAAAACTGCTTTTGAATACCTGATCTCATTTTCAGGGAAAAAAAACAATAGCTGATCACATATCAATGAAGAATGATTTCAGAGCTGTGAGGTGAAAAGCCTCACAACCAAGGGCAGATGCACAAGGAGATATTGGCACAACTCTCATTTTGGCTCAGAGCTTTCATTGGAAAGGTAGGAAGGCCATTGCATCTTAGCCTAAATCAGCAATTAAGTAACAAAGAAAATTGGGTTAAATATGCAGTTAAGCACGTGAAGGACTTGAAAATCATATTTAGCCTGTCTTTTTTTTCCCCAAAGTAGGCAGAACAAGAGGATGAGGTATGCTGGCTAACACAGTTCCCTCAATAGATCATTCAAGACCAAGAATATTAGTTTTTGGCAAGTCAGCATTTGTGAAAGAATTTCTGGTAATTCTCTGTTCAGTGAACAAAAATGTAACAAGTCTCCTAGGTCTCTGCAATTGAGCAAAGGGCTGGAGTTAGGTCTTTTGAAGATCACCACTCTTGCAAGAGGAAGAATTAAGAGACAGGAATTGTTTTTATTGAAGTGAGGATTTAACCAAGGCAGTGAGCATTCATTTTGATCTTGAGAAACTAAAGTGAGACAGAGTAGTGTGGTTGAAGAATATGCGGGAAGCTTTCCTATGGCAGCTGCAGCATCTGAGATCCAAATCACAAATTGGATTGCATTTCTCTCACACACAAAAAAGGATATGGATATTTTCAAATTTAAGTCCCACTCATTTTGTGTACCAGCTGCTTTATCATCATTTAGTCTCCTGTTATTCCACTTACAGTTCTGATATAGTTGCAGTTCCTTTATCATATCATTGAACATGACAAAAATATATCATTCAGATAGCAGATGAATGTACAGTATGGTATGACTGGATCGTATAATCTACTAAAAAAATAATAAGAACATTTTCATTCCATATGTTCCGCATATTTGGGAAAACCAGGCATGTAAGCTCCGATTTTTCACATCACATTTGCATGAAACCAGTGTAAGAACGGAGAGTCAAACCCATTATTTTCTTCTACCTAATTTCTTCCAAATAACACTGTTATATTACTCCCTGGCAGGGTTTAATTAACAGCTCTAAAGATCTTTCGTAATCTAAGGTTTGGTATTCTTCAGAAAACTCAGCTGTGAACTTATCTGACCAGTAGAAAACTAGTAGGCTTGTCAGCATTGATACTTTATTTACAGTGCATGATATGTGAGTTAAAATAATTTCAATTATATGTACAATTTTTACAAATGGCTGAATACAAATAAGACCGGTTTTTTGCTAAGTGAAGGTAAAATTCTATTTTTTCTCTTTTCAAAAAAATTTGGATTAAAGATCAAGGGAAATACAGATTCCCTCCATTTGTCAGTGTTTTGGGATTCCCTGAGTACTCATCTTTCTAACATAGAAGTCTCATCTTCACTTTCAGGGCAAGGTTCATCGCACTTGATATTCTCTATCTGTGCTGTGAAGGACTCGTCAGACTTCTAAACCCACTTGAAATTTCACCAACCCCTTTCCTGTGTAATGTTAAAGGATATAAACTACTCTAAAAGTACCTGTTTCTAAGATTCTAGGGACAGCTGAGGATGCATATGAATAGGGGGTTTCATGCTGATTTTTGGTAAAATCAAACTTATCTGCAGTGTCTAGCAATTTTAGAGTGAACATTTGTTTTGTTTTTAAACGCAACTTAAATTTTTACATATTGAAAATTTAAGGAGAAATAGATTATTCTTTAAGAATATTTTGTGTATCAAGGTTTGGTGTGTGGTTGTATGATCCCTTCTTGACTAATGTTATTTTAGAGAGTATGATATAGGCATGGTAAAATGACTTTGCGATACTGAAATGAACACCATTTACTGGATTTTATATAAAATGGTGTATATATAAGCAGGGTAAGACTGGGGGTTCCAGTGAAAAGGCGATGTAGTTTTGGCTTTCAAATCAATCTTTCATTAAAGAATACATCTAAAAATACTGTTTATTTATATTTGTAGTGGAATTGTTTTCAAATTTGAAGACTCTTTCTATGTTATGTTTACTTTTCTTACATTGCTGAAGGAAATTTCTGTCTGTTTAATATTCAAAATAGTTTTGATGTAATCCTATCTGTCAGGAATTAAGAGAGCAAAACAAAATTAATCATGTCTAACTTTACATATCAAGAGATCAATCTAGACTTAATAAATAATAGTATATTATGCTTTGTAAAATCCATCTGTTAAAATTGTCAGCCCTTTAACTGCGTTATCATCCTTCTTTGGATAAAAACATAGGTGCTATAGGGTCAATTTTAAGAAGTCAGAGATTTGATTGGAAAACTTTAATTTTTGTATATCTTGTCCAATCTTGAAATCAGACATTAATATGAAACCCTTCTGCTTGGTTAAAGGAATACACTCAGGTTTGAAAAAACAAAAATTAGACTTCTTATTGCTGAAATTCACTGTCATTTTTCACTTTTTTAAAGTGAAGAAAAGTGAAATATATCTACAGTTTTCAAATAACAATCTATTAAATAAACTATATATAAGGACCGTTTAAATATGGAAAATGAACATTATCTCTCTTATTTAACTGTAATTGTAAAAATATTTGTAGATTTTCACCATGCAGTATGGCTGAAAGTAAAAATCTATACCAGTTTTCTCTGTTCCGCCATGCTGTTTGATTCCATACTGAAATCCATCATAGGAGGATGATAGAAAATTCTGCATTTAATAAAAATAAAATAACTAATATTATACATCAGGCATAACAGACTGACAGGCAAGTAAACTTTTCCTTAAGTAGTACTGGAAAGACCAGATAACTGCAGCTTTTTTTTCACTATTTCAGGCCATCTGTGATGGTTATAGTACTGATCTACAGCAGCTTACAAATGCTGTATAGTAAAATAATCCAAGTATGGCTCTACTAGGTTCTTAAACTCTTAAATAATTCAGTTCTAGAATAGTGTAGTTAGGCAGTTTGTAGCAAACAAATGCAATGGCTTTAGATAAGCAGCTGTCTGGAAAATATTTTACCAGGTCTAAGAAACAATGACTGTTCTCTAAAGAAACCAATTATGTGTAACTACAGGATCTGAGGACTTCTACAGAATCAAGGAACAACAAATTAGTAAAGAAGTTATGGAGTTACAGTCTAGAAAGAGAAGAAGAACTGATCAGTGACTGTCACAGAGTAAAAATAACTACACTAATGCAACATTTTCAAAGTCTGAAATGCTGGTCTAGTAATACTGAAGATAGAAAAGGCATTCTTTGTGGTTTTGGTTTTTTTAATTTTTTTTTTTTTTAATTAATGTTGAAACTTTTCTCAACATCTCAAATATTTCAAAGGTCCTGTTTTCAAATGAACTGCTTGGAGTAGAATTCTTTATGATCTGCTGCTTGAGTATTTGATACAGAAGGTGCCACAGTCCATTAGCCAAGGGTGACTTCCAGAGGTACAGAAAATGCAACTCAGTGTCAAAGGGCTTCTGTGGAATTTATCTTTCCAAATATCAGTTGGCTCCGAATCTCCCTTGCTTTAAGGTAAAGCTCTCTGAAACCTATATAAGACAGAAGGAAGTGCAGGGGTTTTGAAGGTAAAAATATAATCTTTGCTTTCAGCATGGAGTGGCAGCAATTGGCTCACTTGAAGGGCAAGATCTGTAGCTGTGATACTCTTTAGTTCACTTCCCCTTTAGTTCACTTCACTGTGATATACTTTAGTTCAAGTTACTCCCATAAAAAAATTAAGCATCTTGACAGTGTTTACAAAGGAAGAGCATCTGCCATGATATTAAATGTTTCATGCATTAAAGTTTTAGGTGAAAGATTTCCTCTAAACCTACCATTCAATAAAAGCAAATGCATCAGTGTCATCATCTAGGTTTTTTTCCAAGCTAGCAGGGAAAGAATTTTCTCAATGTAATTTTGAAAACATTTAAATAAGGTATTTTGTAGAAGAAAATAACACTGGAGAACAGGAGCTCCAAAACAAAATAATAATTTGTTCTTGTGAAGCAGGTATTGCAGTAGAATGAATCTGTTTGTAGACCCACAATTCCATGAAGCAGTATTCATGGCAGCCTCTAGCAGAACATATGGAACTCCATGTGTCTTAACTCTCTAATTAAGCAAAACTTAAATCTTGTTTCGTATCAGCTATTGTTTGTCTTTCTTGTTCTTTGTTCAGAGTAGTGACAAGAAGTCATTCTCTTTATTTCCTCTCCTCTTTTCTTGCTTCTGCCTTAAGAAAAGCTAAAATTTTGCATGTAATTTTTTTTTTTTCAAGAGATAGACGGCTAAAATACTTTAAGAAATTTTAGCTTCTTTCTCAGCCTAAAAAAATTTTACATTCCAGTACATTATGGTGTAGAAAGAACATTTCCATTTTGAAGTCCTGCTGAGGTAATAATAATGAAAGTTTTACCACCTACAGTTTGAGGATATCTCTGTTACAAGTATTCTGTCTCTCAAAGGAAGAATTAATGATAAAGGCCTGGATGTCTTGTTCAGATTGTCAGTGTCTTCAGACTAAGGACCTCCAAAGCTTTACCACTGTGTAAATGCCATATTACATGAAAATGCTGCTCTGAAAGGAAAACTCTTGGAAATACATAAGATAAATTATTTCCTTACAGCTTCTTCTGAATATTTGAAATATAAAATTTTATAGTTAATCATATCAATATATATTCCATGATTTAGTATCCTATGAATTATTCATTATTCAATTTTAATCAATTTTAATCAATTTTAGTCTTTAGTATGTTAAAGACTAAAGTATTTTATGTTTTTTATGAAAATAAATTTTATATTCTGGTGTCATTATCTTTCTGTTTTAAAATTACAAAGCCTTAAAGTTTAATTGGTGTCAGTCTTATAAATGCTGGAATTTGATGGCACTATTGTGTCTAAATTACAAAAAGTATGAGATGCCTTGGCAGACATTGACCATAGCTGCAAAGATCCACAAATATGTCAGTCTGTTAATTAATTTCTATGATACATTCCTTTAAAAAAATCTCTATTGTCCTGCTATTAATAGTTGTTGGAAATTAGCAATACTAAAGGTATGATATTAAAAACAAATAATGATTCTCTTACTTCCCCATAATCATATAGAACCTCTGTTTTTAGTATTCTTACAACAGTAAGCACATACTTAGTTGGAATTATTAGAATTTATTTGTCCTTGCCATGGTGTATTTTTTTGAGTGTCAGACTAAATATCTGATATATTCCATTTTTCTAGATGGAAAAATTGCAGATGACTTTAAGTGGTTCTTTAAGAGCTCCAAAAGATAGGAAGGATAATAAACTTTCTGTTTATTGCCAAGGAGTAAAGCCATGACAATAAAGAGGCAGCTATGACCTGTTAAGCACAATTGCTAGTTTTCTTTTTGTAGGACAGAGAGAATAAATGCAGGCTACTGTCAAGAAAAAAGGCAGAAAAAGTAGTCAACATGGGTCTGCGGTTTATTGACTTTCTTAGCTACCTCTTCTGACTGTCACTCTGCCAAAGGATATCTATAGATAGAAAAAGAAATAAAAAATAAAACTTGTTCATATATTCTGCCACAGCTAGTATTGCATAAACAACAGTATACACAGCAAGATAAAGAATTTACAAACCTCTATAATCTATTATTAGGAGTTAAAAACATCTTCCAGTGATTTCAGCTGACAATTTTTTCCCTTTGAATTTTGTCTTCAGAACAGACTAGGTTGCTTCTCCTTAGGGGGCCTGTGATGTAGGAGCAATGAGAAGATTTTGGTTTTTTGTATGCCATAAATATAAAGCAGAGTAATAAATGACAGGCTGTAGGTTTTTTCTTCTCTCCTGACCCCAAAAAATAAAGTCTGAGGTCCCAATTTCTTTTCATAATGCTTTTAATAATATTATAGGACTAGGGAAGAAATCCATGAAATTTTTCCAGTTACAGAATATCTCTCTTGCTATTTTTACCTACTCAGAACTTACGTCCACTTTGCTTCAGCACTTATGATGAAAAATATTTTAGACAAATCATCTAAAATAATCAAATATTTTTCCCCTCTCTGTAATTGACTTGTGTGCATTTTGTGTTTGTATACCATATTTTTCCTTATTTTATTGTGCTTTCAAAGTGTATTTCTTCAACTGTAGAGTTAAGAAACTTTTTTGTTCTTCATATTTAACATAATTAGACACAGAAGATACATTTAGTCATGGCCTAATATGCCTGTCTTCAAAGACAGTACCAGCTTTAAAAAATGTAACATTAATAAATACATGAAATACTACAAAACTTTTTTTTTCAGTAGATGGTTTTAGTATTCTACACTGTGTGAACAGGCACTTTTATTTAAACAGTAAAAGTCTTTCCAACATTTACATGGAAAGTTTGCAAGCACACCTCCAAGCATGTTTTTTTCACATAGTTCAGCACATACGACAATACTGGTCAGAATAATCAATAAAAATTTTTATCTCACTTTTGATCCCTTTCTTGTATTTTAATTTAGGCTTGAAAATTATCATATTATCAGGCTATGAATTCAAAAGTAAAAAATCTATCCGAAAAATAAACATTTTGATTTGTAAGAGTACTTTGAATCTTTTTGGAAGAAAAACAATTCACCCGTTCCTCTTAATAGAAACCTTTTCATTATTTTAATTTCAATAAAGTTTGTGTTGATGGAATAGTGCAGAGAATCCAGATGTACTCTAACTTTCTATATTCATTTTACCAATTCTTCCCTCTACACTTCTTACATGCTCTCCTGAGAACAGATATTTTGCAAAGGGCATTATCTTTACACTTATCTGATGAAAATTTTTCAGTCCCAGCATGAAAGGGCATGGAAATGTTAGAAGTTTTTAGATGTGGAATATTCTGGTACCATACGCTCGGCAGAATGTTTTATTCCAGACACTGATGTTACATCTAGGTTAGAGTTAAACTACCGTGAGACTGATGAGACAAAGCTAATGATTTGAAGAAACTGAAGTTACTCCACATTTGAAGCCTTGCTATAAGTAGGATAGTATTGTATCTTGTATTAGATAGCAAAATAGAAGCATTAAAAAAAATCCTTTAAACACTTTTGCATAATTTAGATCCCAATGCATTTTTGCTTGTGTTTCTTTTGTTCCAAATTTTATTTTTTTTCAGAAGAAAGTAATATACAGATATATATTATATATCAAATGCACACTTGTACCACTCTTTCCCATTTTTCCATACTATTTTCCTCCCCACTCTGGACTGCTCCCTTTTTAGAAGCAGAAATCTGCTATAGAAAAATTACTATACTTTTATGCTTCTTGCATGTGCATGGGCTAACCTGTCTGTTACCAGCAGGCTGGGAAGTAGAGAGAGTTCTACAGCTTCTCTGCCCTTCTTCTGCATTGTTCAGTTCTTTGGATAAAGGATTTGCAAAACATGGGAGGAATTTCAGAACGATGTGTAGTACAATGTGCAATATGAACCTCTGTATTAAATGTGCTGCGATTGAAATGCAAAACTTGCAGGAAGAAAGCTCCATGGTGTAGGAAATAGAGAGCCTATGTATACTAGACAAATTAGAGATCTATGCACAGCATCCCACTGAACTCTGCCGGCAGTGATTTCCGTTCACACTACTTTGTATTCTTAGAGCTGAAGTATGTTCTGCAAGACAAGATAGCTGTGTTACCTTAGAAACATCCAGCTGCCCATGGATAATCTGTGCAGCACTTTTCCCATTTTTCAGAGCTTTTAGCCACTCTGGATTTTTGATTCCACTTCAGCAGCCTTGCAGGTCTTGCTGTGAATCCAAAGCCTGAGTGTTTCTCATTTATTCCTTCTTCCATCTCATTGATCACCCACAGAAACTGCCATTATTCAAGTAGGTTGGAAAAATTGCCTTTTCTGCTTCTTGAGGGTGGCCTCAAAGTGGGGCATCATTTTGCTGGGACAAGGATCAGGCACCACTGTTAATATTTCAGGTGCATATTTATTCTCAACTTACTGTTGAGATCTGGAGTTGTGTGTTTCGACTCTAATACAATAAAGAACACAAAGTTTCTGGCAACTGCTGCTGGTCTCAGTTGTAATATGCACTCAGACCAAACTGAGGGACATTAGACAATACATTGTTCTATATTTTTGAGAAAGTGTCAAATGTATCTAAAGTAAAGGATTGAACTTCATGTTTTACTTAAACATATTGAATTCTTGAGTCAGTTAAATTGAACCACTGAGCTGTGATACTGAAAAACTGTTGCAAACTTCTTATACAGACTCGGGCAATTTACTTGACCTTCTTTTTACTTCATTCTGTGGAGGCAAAATGAGATTAAAATGCCCTTTTTTGTATCCTTTGATCATCTAATGTGTTTAGATTGAAGATGTGAGGGGAAGGGAGTAGAGCTATTGATTACATGACTTTCTCTATTGCTTTAAATGTCAAAATTTTCATTTAGAAACAACTTGTGATTAGCCTCCTGAGACATTTTCACCCCATGTACTAGCACCAAAGATGCATTAAACAGAGCTGCTGCAAATAGATATCCATTAAGATGAGAAATAGAGAGAGGGAGTTACTGATGACAGGGCCAAACTGCTGCAGAAAGACCCGATGACCCCACATTATCCCTAATAGTCTGGTTTGGTGACTTCTGCTTTTGGTGACTTCTGGGGCACTCTTTTAATATGAAGTCAAGAGAACAGTAGATGAGTGACTGTTGAGCAAGTTTTGTTCTCCATAGCAAATGGGGCTTTACACTGTAAACTTACAGTTTGAGAATGAAATGTGCCTTCACTCTTAAAAATCTACCAGGTCATTGGTATCCTGGGCTGCATTGGGAAGAGCATTGCCAGCAAGTCCCAGGGATGTGATCCTACCCCTCTACTCAGCCCTAGTGAGACTGCATTTGTAGTGATGTGTTCAGTTCTGGGCTCCTCAGTGCAAGAGAGACATGGAGCTCCTGGAGCAGATTCAGTGGACGGCAACAAAGATCAGTAAGGGACTGAAGCATCTGTCTTACAGGGAAGTCTGAGGGACCTGGGCCTGTTCAGCCTTGAGAAAATATGACTGAGAAGGGACCTCATCAGTGCATATAGGAGAGGGTGACAAGAGGATGGAACCTTGGTGGTTCCTCTCTGTGGTGCCAAGCAATGGAACAAGAGGCAATAGGCAGAAACTGATGCACAGGAAGTTCCACCTGAATATGAGGAAGAACCTTACTGTGTGAGTGACCCAGAGAGGTTGTGAAGTCTCCCTCAATAGAGATACTAAACAACCATCTTGATACAATCGTGTGCCACATGCTCTGGGTTGATCCTGCTTGAGCAGGGAAGTTGGACCATTTGACATACTGTGGTCCCTTCCAACCTTACCTATTCTGTGATTCTGTGAACGTACTTCAATGTAACTAAGAAAACTAGGTCTTTAAACTCACAGTTAGCCTGTAAGCACTCTCATAATTATTTATTAGTCTGCGTAACCAAAGACTAAATACATGCTAAAAAGAAACTCTGGACTAGTCCTGTTTTCTGTTTTTTAGGAAAAAAACTCCACATTCAAATTAAAAGTTAGTCTCAAAAGCCATTTTGGCTTTTGAAATGTTACTCATTTAAATTTTAAGATTTAAATGCTTCTTTTGACACAGTTTCCCATATCACACATGCATTAAAAAAATGACTGCAGTAGCAATAGTATTAGGTTTTACTTTTCTTGAGACTGTATTTCTTTTGAAACATAACAATAACAAAAAAAATATTTCAATATAGCATTTAACCAGAGGTGATTTGACATATGAAGTGATATTTCTTATGCATCTCAGGATGAGAAAATGTAACTAGGATCAATACAAAAGTAAGTCTACCAAAACTCCTTAGGGTGCTTTGTGATTTTGAGGATAAGGATGTGGAAAGATTGGTAAAGTTCCCCTGGGAAGGTAAAGTTTGTCACCTACCTAAGGCTCCTATCAAATCTGCTTCACAGATAAACTTTAGAGGAGGTGTGGCTTAGATGAAAAAATATCTAATCACCAGTTTTGATCAAATCCTACAGAATAGAGGCTGCCTAAGGAGACTTTCTAATTTGGAGTGAAAATGCAGTTATTTATTTTAAAACCCACATCATACAAAAGAGTAAAGGAAATTCAAGTAAGACTGAGATTGTAGATCATGTCTTTGCTCTCTGCTATGTGACTTTTTCATCTCTCAACATAATCATGGTTAGTCCATTGGGTACCTCTGGGCACATCTCATCAGATATATTTTATTGTGAACATGTCATATCATGCAGTATCTTAGCAGGTTTAACCAATAAAATTTAAGGGAGATTTTTAGTTGATTTTTTTTTTACAAATATTCTGTGTCTAACAAGATGTGAAAGCTGTGATCCCACATGATAGATTGATTTTTTTTTTTTAAATTTCAATTTAGTTTCTTCATGTCATAGCCATAGTGAGTGTCATGTTTAAGAATCCAATAGGGGATGAACAGAATAAACATGGATTACTCTACAGTAATTAATCCTTAGGAGAATTATTTTACTTTGTTCCTGCCTTAATAGCAGTGTAGTTTTTAAATACTTTATATATATATATATCAGGTATCAAGTGATATATATGTATATCACTTGAAGTGGTTCTTTCTTTTTGGTTGGGTTTGGTTTGGGTTTTTTTTCGTAATATTTTATAATAAAGATCAACTGATGTGTAACCATTGTAGCAGCAACTTACCCTCTGAGACAGAAGTATCACTTAGTCAGTTACAGTAGTAGTGTTATTTATTGTTAATGGACTGCTTGTAGTCAAGGATACAAATAATCCAGTGTCATTAAGACTGCCAAAAGGATGCTATCAATCCTTTAAGTCTATAAAACAATTTTATAAAATGTGATCCTCATTCTGTGTTGCTTTTAAAACTGGTAACCCTGATGTCCTTTTAAAGTTCTATGAAAAACTAATCCCACTTAAAGGGACTGCCTTTGCCCATGCTGTGTTGTGACAAATTCCTTTGGAAATGCCAGCAAGAAACATTAATTTCATTTGTGACTTCTTGGTTAGTTAGGGGCAAGGCATTTTCCTTGTAGAAATACTCAGAGTAAAAGATCTGAAATAAAATGGTCACCCATAGAGGATTTGCTGGGGACATGAGACAGAATGGCAAAACCCAGCATATGAGAAAGAACTGCAGCAGTCTTATTTTAAAAGTGACTCTCTGACTTTCTGGAATGAAGAGGCATCTTTGTTGATGTTTTTTAGATTGAAGTGCATAAAGACTTTTCAAAGAAAATGTTCTTATTGTCTGGATGGACTTGAAGATATGTTTCATTTTGCTCTCAGTATCAGTAGATGCTGAGAAAAATACACTAGCCTCTAGAACCTGCACTTGAGAAATGCAATAAAAAAGACAAATATCTACAGAACAGTCAATGCTAAGGCACATTAGAGAGATGGTAAAGACATCTAGATGTAGAGAAACAGTAGGACACAATGATATGGGGTAATCTGGCATCGTGAAGCGATACCTAATATGTAATATCTAATAATATTAAAAAAAATCTAACAAAATGAGAGGAAATTTGACTGCAAATAGGTAAAGCCAAACTGAATCTTGTGCATATAGAGAATGTTCCTATTTCCAAAGCTACCTGCTGGAGTAAATTGAAGATACAAGTACTGTTTGACTCAAAAATTTTTTTCCCATGTTTTAGCCTATAAATAGTTTTTTAAAAAATTGAAAAGACAAATTCAAATAAAAACATTTTTCCTCTGTGCGATTATATTTAGGTAAATTTTTCAGAGAACTACATCTTGAGATTAAAAAATTCATAGAATCATAGATTATCCTGAGTTTGAAGGGACCCACAAGGACCATCAAGTCCAACTCTTAACCATGCACAGGACTATCCCCAAGAATCACACCATGTGCCTGAGAGTGTTCTCCAAATGCTTCTTGAACTCTGTTAGGCTTGGTGCTGTGACCACTTCCCTGGGGAGCCTGTTCCAGTGCTCAACCACCCTCTGGGTGAAGAACGTCTTCCTAAAATCCAACCTCAACCTCCCCTAATACAGCTTTGTACCATTCCCTCATGTCCTGTCATTGGTCACCATAGCTCACTATAAATAGCCAATTTTAAAAAAAGTCTGTAAAGAAAGTGCTATTGATTAGATTTTGAAACAAGATGAACTATGTTTTGGGCATATAAAACAGATCTCTCAGAGGATAATGTCCCCGCTCATGTGTATAATCAAGCAGCTGAGTAGATCAAGGGACATCAGGCTTTCTAGGCATGTCATGTATGCCGATTACATTTTCTGAGTTTGTTATAGTTAAAGTGTGTGATTCTTTTGAATGATGGAACTACATGAATAAATCCAATTGCATTGCTATCACAAGAATTGAATTCAAAGTCCACTGTAGGCCTAAAGTAATTGGCAGTGTCCAATTAAATGCAAAGCATGTCTAATACTAAGTGGCTAACAGAAACATAATTGCCATGGATAGCTAGAAATAACAGGATTAGAAATTAAAAATTCCACATTATAATTCTGATCCTGAATTTATTGTGTGTTAATTCAGTAGTGAATCCATGCATAGCAAATATCAGGATTGTGAGTTAAATAGGAATGGATCAACTTGCATAATCATCTTTTGAGGAAGTAGGAAAATACGGGACTATCTGGAACATACAAATTTACCCTCCTAATGCTTAGAAAACAGAGACCCACATTTTAGTACGGTCTATTTCACAGATATCTTTTTGCAGATAATTGAAGCTGTGGGAGATATTTTTATTGCTATACAGGATTTTTAAAGGGTATTATAGACATTATGAAAATGCTTCTGATATAAAACAAGGACTGAGTAAAGAAAAACTAGGATGACTTCATTGGGTTGTCAAAAATCCCAGTTCTGATAAGGCCCATTGTATTGCTGTCCTTGTGCATGAAGAAGCTAATGAGGGACAATATGTAGGTAGTGTAGTACTAGCAAAACAACATATTTTAAAGTCCCTTTAAAGAGGAGGGAGAGAAGAAGCAGGCACAAGGATCCTTTCTGTCTCACCAAAGAGAACTGCACTTGGCCAATGAGTGCTTTCATTAAGGTAATTTATGGGTGGGTTTATTGATCAAGATTGATCTCCCTGAGGTATGAAACAAGTTGTGTTTTGCCTTAGCAATGGTTTTAATGTGCTCTGACTTCCACAACTGCCTTGATCCCCTAATACAATTCCTAACTGTAATAACTTTTTTTTTGAGTAGTCGTGAGAAAATCTACTATTCCTGAACTTTACTTTTATGTTTTTCTAGTCTTTTTCTCCTAGACTGCTCAACTTCCCATCGTCCATTACCTAGATAAACAATTATAACACTTATGTAAAAGGCTGTATAGTTTGATCTTGAAATGTTTCTATTAATACTGTTTACCCAATTAAAATAATAAAGGGTTAATTAATCCTTACATCTTTATACAGCATGGTTTAGTTACTGCAATATAGTATTGACAAGAAAAATAGTATTTGTATGTCTGTAATATTCCTACAGGCATTAATGTGTTCAATTCAACTTTTAAAGACCAAATGTTTATCTCCTTATTTTGAGAAAACTTGTATCAAAACAATTTGTAGCTTTTAATGTGTTCAGAGGCAAATCCTGAAGATAAATTCTCTTCATATGCAGGAATAATTAAATCTCAGTCTTGTGTTGCTGCGCACATAAACCACAGATCAGAATTTATCTCCAAAGGAAAAGTACATCAAGGTTATAAAATCAGAACAGCAAAGAATTTACATGTTTCACAAAGCAAATCTCTTATTTCACCTTTTCAAAGATAAGTTACTGTTAAAAGGTACTGTGTATTTAGCTTTGTTTTTTTGTTCATTGCAGAACGTGAAGTATTTGCAAATAAGCTAATACTGTCTCTTTCGTGTTCAGGCTTTTCTGCTTGTCCTCTACAGTTTTAATAGTTTTATCATTTTGACAACTTTGGTGACATTACCAATACAGCAAATGAGGCTTCCATGATATAACACACCCATCTGCTACTGTAACAAAAATATTACTGAACTTCCTAGTTTTGAGTCTATATGCCTGTAGTAAAACATCTTTGAATACACCTTTTAGAAGCAAGGTGCTTTACGGCAATGAACTGACCCGCACATTCACTTCGTATCTGCTGTTGGGTTAGGCTTTTACGATATTTGGCCTAAATTAAATTCAGGTGCCCCCAGCTCTCTCTCCTCTTGCCTTTGCCCAACCTGTTCTCCAGTGCCTCAGCATATTCTAAACAACTGTAGAGAGTCTTCGTTTACACATTCAACTTTTTCGGATAATTCTTTGTTTGGTTTCACTCAGTCACGTTCCATATCTGTTGCCTGGCATGGTTTTCTGACAGTGAGTTCACAAAAACCTTTAAACTCAGAGGACTGTCGATTTATAGTTTATTTATATTACTACTGCATCATTTAATACAAAGGTTAAGAGGAAACAAATAAAGCTTTATATGAGGCTTGTAGCCTGTGATGGAATCCTTCAAATCAATTAGAATTATTGACTTTCACCCTAACAGGCTTCCCAAACTATCACAAAAGTAAGGAAATCAGAAAAATTGAATGCTTTAGGAATGAAAGATCTATACCAAAACAGCTTTTAAAGGTCAATTTTTCTTTGAAGGTAAATTTTTATCCCTTAATATCTGGCTATTTGTTTATCCACACAATATACAGACATAATTTGGTTAATTGGTCTTGTACAGGCACACTTTCCCCGGAATCTCTGAACTTTTATTTTGTGACTCTTTATGTTTTAAACCATCAGGGGCATCTACTGCAATGGGAAAAAAGCACCATGAAGATAAAGAGTATGTCCAGGTGGAAAGAAAAAAAATGGAGAACATTAAATGTATCTCCCTGCTTCTAACTTACATACCAAATCAAATTTCACTGGCAATTAAATTGCACAGAAGTTCTAACTCAAAGACTGGCTATGAGGGGAACAGGTAATTTGGAAAGAGGAGGCAAGTGTGTTAGAGCACTGCTGCCACATCTAGTAGACTTCTCATTACAGAATGCAACGTGAAACCCAGGAGACTTTGGTTATCTTATGGGCTTATTGAACCATAAAGATGAAAATGCTCAGCTTAGGAAAAGACTGAATAATTGATTTTATCTTTTTTTCTAGCCAAAAAGCAAGTTGAAAAGGAAGCATAAAATTTGTTTTAAGTTGAAGTAAATATTTATTAGACAGGTACCTTATTTCATGGTCCTGTATAAGTTAAATACATAGAATTTTTTTTTCAGTGTCTAAATTAGTGCTTTGATATAAAAAGTCGATTTTGGAGACATCAAAATTTAATTAAAATATTAGTAGAACCTATCACCTAATGAAAGCAAACACGTAAATCAAGGGAAACCAGTTGAAGTAATCTTTTTGAATTTCAGGAAAGCTTTAGATACTGTCTCTCACAGGATACTTCTTTACAAAATGTCCAGTTCACAGCTGGATAAGAACAGTATGTGATGGGTGAGCAATTGGCTCAGGGGTTGAGCACAGACAGTAATAGTGAATGGGGTGACATCAGACGGGCGACCTGTCACTACTGGGGTTCCACAGGGCTCCATCTTGGGCCCTGTGCTCTTCGACATCTTCATAAATGAGGGAGACGGGACTGGAAGGGATACTAAGCAAGTTTTCAGACAACACAAAACTCAAGGGATCTGTTGACTCCCCCAAAGTCAGGGACGCCCTGCAGTGAGACCTTGACAAATTAGAGCACTGGGCAATCACCCAGTCTGAACTTCAACAAGGGAAAGTGAGGGATTCTGGATCTGGAATAGTGCAATCCCAGATTTACCTACAGGCTGGGGAATGTGATGCTGGAAAGCAATGCTGTGGAAAGGGACCTGGGGATCCTAGTTGATGGCAAATTGAATATGAGTCAGCAGTGCCCTGGCAGCCAGGAGGGCCAAACGTGTTTGGGGGGGCATCAGGCAAAGCATCACCAGCTGGTTAAGGGAGGGGATTGTCCCGCTCTGCTCTACACTGGGACAGCCTCACCTTGAATGTTTTGGGTGTCACAATATAAGAAAGATATTATAGAGTGTCCAAAGAGGAAAAAAAAATGGTGAAAGTCCTTGAGGAGAAGCCATATGAGGAGCAGCTGAGGTCACTTGGTCTGTTCAGCCTGGGAAAGAGGAGACTGAGGGGAGATCTCACTGCAGTCTACAACTTTGTTGTGAGGGGAAGAGGCAAGAGGAGGCACTGATCTCTTCTCTGTAGTGACCAGTGAAAGAACCTGAGGAATGGTCTGAAATTGTGTCAGGGGAGATTTAGGCTGGATATCAGAAGAAGGCTTTTCATCTAGAGGGTGGTTGAGCACTGGAACAGGCTCCCCAGGGAAGTGGTCACAGCACCAAGCCTGACAGAGTTCCAGAAGTGTTTGGACTACACTCAGGCACATGATGTGGCTCTTGGGGATGGTCCTGTGCATGGTTAAGAGTTGGACCCGACGATCCTTCTGGGTCCCCTTCAACTCAGCATATTTTGTGATTCTGTAAAATTGTTTTATTGACCTGAATTTCTGACTCTTTTGTGTTACTGATAGAAAGAAAAAATAATCCACTTCCTTCCATTATTTTTCCTATGGCATGATGGTAAAATTATCTCTTTAAGAGTTACTTCATTGAAATATTTAAATGATATTTTATTTTATTAAATGTTGACAGAGTGTATAGTTACATATTTGCATTAGAAAAATACGTTTCTGTATTTTGTATCATGCAAGGTAGTTCTTAATTACTCAGCTAAGCATTTTTAATTTTACCCAACTCTATTTTTCCCATCTTCATATCATCTGTTTGGCCTGACTCTGGTTCAGAAAAGACACTGTAGCATGTACATAATTGCTTGCCATAGATGATAAAAGATGGATTTTCACACTGCTAGTGAATCAAGTTTTCTTTCAGGAAAACAAAACATCAGAAACTTTCACCTTGCAAGCCACTGGACTCACCTTTCCTTTCTGCATGTGATTCATGCTTGTTTTATACCCATACTAGAACCTCACTGATGTTTGGTCTTTTAATTTTATGTTATCCTCTTGGTAAAAGAGCTATCAGCTGTGTCTGAAAGTTTGTAGGTTTAAAGGAGGCCAAGTGGCACCATGCCAGGCATTCAGTGAATACAGCTGATCCCTGATTAGTGCAACTTTTTGTTATCTTGTTCAGCCTTCTTTTAATTTTTTTTTTTTAAATGATATTGTTTGTACTTTAGGTCAGGATATCTCTTCTGATTTATTTTGAAACATAACACAGTGAGTTTTTGTAACATTTAAAAGGCAGTAATAGTGATTACTGCTACCAGAAGGGAAAGCTCTCTGATATTTGTGTAATACACTCTCCTAACTCACAGTAATGTTGGTAAGGCCTGGAAAGCTTTCTTGCAGCTAGCTGTGCCATCAAAGAACGTGCAAGTAGTATATTTTACTCATATTATTTTTATGCGTAAAATGAATCTCTACTGATGCCCAGAGCTAAATCTTTATGCCTCAAAGATATAAGAGAGTTAACTGAATTTCTGTATATAGGCAGATTAAAAAAAATATTTAGCTTAAGTATGTCTTCTAGTTGGTCCACAGAGTCTGTAAGAGTCACTTTCTCTAAGATGTATCTCCTAATAGAAGTGCCTGTTACTAGCCAGCCACCCTTACAAGCTGCTGCAGTGGTGATTAGGAAGAGAAATAGAGCTGTAAAGCAATTTACTAACCCACTGATGTTAAATTTAATTTGAACATTCTTTATGGATTTAGTAATCTAGTTTTACCATGCAGTGTTTTATTTGATCCAAATATGTTAATAAAGAAGATTGAAGTATATATGAAGACAAGGGAAAAGTAGAAAAGAGAAAAAACTATGATGCTGGGAGAAGCAGGATAGTTGATATGAATATATATTATTTACATGCTGCTTGTATTAGAGATTTTTAATCTTAAAATATCTGCATAATAAATGTTGACACTTTTAAAGCTAATTAATAACATACAGAAGCGTCACATTTACAATTTATTTACCACTGAATGGTTTTGATTAGACAAATGAAGCCACTGTTTTGTTAGTGAATTATGAAGATTGAAGCTGTAAGTCCATCAAAGTGTATTAGACATCTTTAACTTGAATGTGACGACCTTCTGAAGCTGATGAGATTCCTTGTGCTTAAAATTAAGCCCATTTTCTAGTAATTTACAAGGTCAGAGACCTTGAAAGTTGGCACCCATAAAAAAGTGAAAGAGGGGTAAGTCTAGTGTGTCAAGAAGTTGTTAAAGATACTCTATTTTTAGCATTAATACTTTTGATAAGCACAGAATATCCTAAATGAACATGAGATATTTATCTAGCTGACTTCACATAATTTACAGAAAGTCTATCCAATTTAAACTCATTATAAGTGTACAAAACAGTTAATTAAAAAATAAATACTGTCCATATAAAGAAAGGCAGAGCAAAGCATGAGAAGTCTTGAACAAGTATTTAAAAAGCTCAGCTAGAGAAAAAAATTAACCTTTCAAAAGAATAAACCCAAGTTAAACAAGAAAAATTTGATCGAGGTATCATAGTGGTTTTTTTTCTTTAATAAAATACCAAAACTAAAGCAATTAAAGTATTTTCTAGTTGGGAAAAATTGAATCAAAATTACTTTAGCAATAAAAGTATAATCCCTTTTTAAAATTAATTTACTAATATTAATGTTCTCATCACTTATTGACATAATTTTTATATAGCTGGTACTTGCAGATATTTTTTCTCAGATTTCTCACAAAGAGAGATTACTTGGTTTCTTCCACGTGTTGTCCTCAGTGAATAACACCCACATAGCTCATGGCACAATGCTATAGACTTCAAGAATGCTCAGGATCAAATACAGGTGGTTTGACTCAAAAAGAGGAAAGAAGTGCTTTAAAGAACAAGCCTGAATACCTTCTCTTTCCTCATGTGCAGTCAGTTTCTGGGTGGTTTGGAAGAGATTCTGGGTTTGTTAACTGACGAATCCTTTTGCGCAGGAAGGGCACTTGACAAGCTTGTAGAAAAGACTGAGTCTTCCATGCTGACTCTTTCAGGGAGCACTGTGCCACATTTGTCTTTTGTAGAGTGGACAAGCTCTTTTCCTTTCTCGACTGATGCACATGGCATGGATTTTCACTCTGATCTGCTCTGGTCACTAGTTTATGATTGGGGTTTTTTTTCTACTTGAGGGTGTTCAAGTACAAATCAATAAGTCATACCCTTTTTTTCTTCAAAAGTATCTGTTTGGACAATTCCAAGAAGAAACTAGGCTTTTAGGTGCCTCTCAACAGTTAGAAATCAGTGTTCTGAAAATTTAAGTGCTCCCACCTGTTGATCAAGACTTTAATTCCTGGACAGTTCTGGTGTTATAAGGATCAGTGATCAGGAGGCTGAAGTCACAGTATGGAATAAACAGTTCCTTTAAAAGTCGAAGCTAAAAAAAAAATAAATAAATATACTGTAAAAGCTGACATGATGTTAGGTGTATAGGATTTTTTTTTTTTTTTTTTTTTTTGGCTAGATTTTAGTTTTTGGTTTTTTTTTTTCATTCTTGTTGGTGTTAAAAAATTACAGTGCATCATAGTGTGCCGATCATTTTGTAGCCTGCAGGGCAGGCTATTTGAAATCTCGAAACCTGCCAAGCTCCTGTGCAGTCACATGAAAAAATACCAACAGACAAAGTTAAAAGCTCACTAGTGGACCATGAGCTCAGGAAACAAGGTTAAGGAATTTTAGGTCCAACAAATGAGATATAGCCAGTGTGATTCCTGAGGGAATAAACGTTTCTTTTGCTTATGTGTTTTTGCAATACAAATGGTACTTTTATTACAAGGATCTGAATGCGCCTTCTACCTGGTTGTTATTATTTCATATGTGTACTCCAGAGAGCTGTGGCCTGTCATTTCAGCCTTGCCCTGTATTTATGTCACCACGTTTTTGTATGTCTAGGCCAGTTTGGCATTTTGAAAGTCCTTATGTATTCATCTGAAATCTGAGTAAAGCCCTCTGGGATTATTATTTATGGGTTTGTTTTGGTGTTCTGCCATTGCTCTGAGCATGTTTGTTTAGCTGTATGAAATGTAAAACTCTTTGTTTACTTTCTGACAAGGGATTAGTTTCATCTAGAGTAAAGAATACTCTGAATAAGCTTCTGCTGCTAACAGTGATGAGGATCCTAAGCTCCAAGTCCTTAAACCTTTTATGTGAAGGGATCAGTGGGGATCTTTAGGTTGACTAAACTGATGGAGATTACTGTACCGAACAACCCTCAAATAGTCGAAAAGGTTAGACATATGTTTCAGACAAATTTACTTCAGCAGAGTAATTAGAAAGCAATTCAGTGTCAGCGAGTTACATAATATGATGAAGAAAATTATAGCAAACATCGCATAAGACTTTTGCATAAAATTTTGCATGGAATTTAATGTGTGAAGTCTAATGTAGCTGTTATCTATGATAAACAACATTTTTCCTAATTTCTATGGAATGCCAGTGTTTAATTATAAATAATATAATTATGTTTCCCATCAGATAACTGGATTAAGATGTAATTGAAAAAAAAGTTGCTGCTAAATTATCTAGGTACCTTAAATAATATCAAGATAATGTTATGTGTTTATATAGTAAAACCAATCTCAGATTGATTCAAGAAAAATTGTTACTGTGGAATCCTAATTTGCCTCTTTTTGTAGTATGTTCACACGGAAGTTACTGTGATCAGGTACTACTGCAGGACTGACTTAGCTGCCAGTAATATTTTATTCAGCCTTTAAAGTTGAATGACCAAAGGAAATTTTTAATATTTAAAAAGGTTAATAATGAAAAGGTACCTAAAAGATTTTAAAAAATATAATCTATTCCTGGCTATGCATTACAAATTTGCTTAAACCATTCTACATGTATTTTTTTTCCTCACAGAATGCAAAATATACACTGGAAAGTTTTTATTGTATTTTAAGAAGCTGAAATGAGTTTTGCTATATACCATCAGAAATCCCAGAACTACTGGGACATTCAAGTTGACATGTAGAGTTACACGCAAGGGAAACCTAAGGCTGCCCTCTAATGGCACCTTCTCCAGTGCTCCAGCGTAGCACAGCTCACCAAAACTACACTGAAGTGCAGCTAACTAATACTACCTGGCAATTACAGTACTGTAGGTTACACAAACCAATGCAGTAATTATAGCTTGTCTCTATTTCTGTAGAACACCTGTATGTACTTTTCATCCAATAAAGAAACTGTTGCAAATGCCTGCGGTAATTTTGATGTTGTAGAGTTCACAGAGGGAAGAATGGTTTTCACTCTTCATGAATCACTTTTGTATGAAAAATAAAAGACAATGGTACATAATTTATGAAGCAGTAGGCTCTGCTCTTTGCTGAAGTGAATTTCATTTCAACAGCGCACTACAATTAGAGATTATTAGGAGAGTGATTATGACTGCTTTTTTATGTGTCCTGATGTATTCTAGAGCTGTTCATTTCTATCAGCTGGATATCATCCCAAATAAAGGAAAGAGCATATTCTGGCAGGACTCCAGACAAGCTACTACCAACTGGTGCACACCTGTTTGCTGGGTGTGAGCTTTACAAAGGGTCCAGAAAGCATATGAGAACCTAATTCCCTGTAATTCTGCTGGGGCTTTTTTTGTTTGGTTTTTGGAGCTTCTTTTGATCCTTCTGAGAAACAAATTGCCTCTTTATGGGAAATGTCTCTGCAATATGAAATAGAAGGGGTGTGTTTTGCTTCAAAATGAGAAGAACAATCTTATTTTGCATTACCGCTCAAAATAAATAAAAAAGGTAGGGTTTGGTGAAATGGGATTATACAGCTCATTCTCATTGCTTTTGAGTACTTAAATAATGTATTTTATACACACTTTTGTTTAGGTCCTGTTGTTTGAGAGGTAATTTCTGTTACTGAAATATATATGGCAGAATATATAACATACAGCTAGTAGAATATACACAAACAAATATATTCCTGTGTTTTTACATGGCCATGTCTTTGCAAAGTATATTCATTTGGTCAAATATGACTTCCAAAAGAATCACAGTGATGCTGGTCAATAACAGGCTTTTTTATTTTGTAGACCTGTCAATGTTACCTAGGAAAAGTTTGAAGCATATTACTCTCACTAAATCCATCTGTTGGTCTGGAGGAGATATACTAGACTGAGCCAAAGCTGAGACTTGGGAGCAGATGCAATATGTCTCATGCTCCTTCAGAGAATTGGCAGTATTTCTAATGAAAAGATGCACTAGCATTTAGTTAATTCACTTCTTCATTCTTCCAGAGGGACAAGGGTCGCACAGTAATGGAGTGGTAAGAGCTGTGTTTATGCTTGTGCCTACTGCAGAAGCAATAAGATGACACAAAGTATATAGCTTAGAAATGCAGAGACTTTCACGAGTAACCCTATAATTTTGTAGGCTTAACAGAACCTCTCCTATAAGCACATAATCCTGTGTGGGGTTTTCGTGCTTTTTCCATGTGACATCTGTGAGATTGTAAACCTTGTAATTATAAGAAGAGAGAAAACTGCAAACTCCCTAAACTAAAAATCCAGAGTAATTCCCTGAACTTTACCTGTGTGAATATATGAACCCAAGTGTTGCAGAGAGGAACGTAAGTAGAAGGTAGATGGATACATAGATAAGAAAATAAAGAGTGTTGATGGATACTGAGATGGTAACTACTCTCTTGGATGTCTCCATTTTCCTATGTTCTCCAGTCCATTTTGAAAGACAAAATTTTTTCAAAGGATGTTTCACTGCACAACCTTCTTTCAAATTAATATTTATCTTGAAGCTATGTAAATTTCTAATTTGTGTCACACAGGTTGAACACACAGGGTAATAGAAGTTAAGAAGCAACTTTCAATTATTTTTGAAAAAATTATTCTATTATGTTAAAATAAAAAGAAAAAAGAATTTACTGAAACAAGGGTGTAAGAGTGAGAACCTTGCAAGATCATAAGCTGAAATTTATTTAGCACTGGAAAAGTAGTTTTACAAAAATATTGCCAAAATAGGGGCTACATCTGAGTTCATGGAGGCACAATCTGGCCATTGGCCTGTCAAGGACACTAGAACTGAGAAGAGAAATTTTAGAACTCATTGCGAAAATTTTCTGTCTGTTAAAATCTACCAAGCTAATGTAAATTTGATTTCTATAGATACTAGAAAACTGTGTGAGCATCTCCAGTTTTGGTGGTGATGGAGTTTAGGTTTGATTCCCTCAGTGCTTCATGTTGATAGTGTTTTAATTAGACAGTGGGAAAGTATTTCACTGCTTATCCTGGATGTGTAAGGTAGCTTTTCTGATCAAGGAGACACATCCTCCACAAGACCAAACTGGTTCCCCTATCCTCAGACTGTGATTATGCAGACTCCTAACCTGACAGTACCAACTACCTGCTGTCCATGGGGCTCTCGTGAAATGATGATCTCTCCTTCCACTACCAGGTTGTGCTTCAAGGTTCTGCCCTCCCCTGTGCATTGCCAGGATATTTGCTGGATGATTTAAATCACCCCCATGGCAGTTGTGGGTTTTTTGTTGATTGGTTGGTTGGGGGGTTCTTCTCTGAGCATTTCTGATCTTATTAAATGGTCTTATTAGATTACCTGATTTCACGGAGGAGTCAAGCATGCTGCAGAGGTCAACATATGGAAAAGGGGCCTACCCTGTCAGAAGCTGTAAACTTTTATGCCGGCTTGTTATGTCTCCTGAAAGTGTACTCCATATCACCCTGGCAGAATTCCACTATGCCTAAATTATGCTGGAGATTTTGCTAAGGCTGTTTGGCTTCCAGTCTCCATGCCTCAGTTAGACAGCATCACTATTCCTATTCCCTTTCCCCAAAAAAATCAGCCAACAAGTTGTTTTGATTTTATCTTTAACAATCTTGCATTCTCTCCCTCTCTTGAGTTGATGACCTCTTTCAAATCTACATAAAGGCTTGAACTGCTAAACTTGTGTAATTTATCATGTCATTGCAGCTGTCCTCTGGGATTTTGTACAGAAATTTTGATTATTTTAATCATACTGTTTCAATTGGCTTTATGAATGATACTCTTTAAAACTGAAAAATAATTATGGAGCGTCATTTACATTTAGAAGGAGCATACAGCTCAAAATAATGAACGAATAATTCATTTACTTGACCTGAAGCTTTTTCGGTGATGGCACACTGATACCAACAGTTTCTAATATGTATTATATTCTCAATTCTTAGAAAAGTGGGTTTTGAGATTTTGGAGATTTTTTTGTTTCAATTCCAAGCCTCCCAGAAGGTAAAGATTAAAAGAGAAGACTTTCCGAGGCACCCCTCTGTTAATGAATGAAATTACCTCCTTGGCTAATGGAGATACACGGGTCTGCAATTAATATGATAACATAACTATTCTGTTGGTCTTCCACATATATGAGCTAATTTATTTGTTCCTATCTGTTTATCAGTATTTTCTGGTAGAAATTAAGCTGCTCAGATTTTCTAGTTTGCAACTTAAATAAATATATTTAGTATCAAGCCAAATCATGAATGCTGTCCCCTATATTAAATATATAATTGGAAATTGGCAGTCATAGGAAAAAAAAGTCTAATCTTTCTATAACTAAATACTCTGCTTTTCTGTTGACAGTCTATATGTAAAAAGACAAATGAAAATCAGTAACTTCTCTTCCTAAATAAAAACATATACTCTGTAGTTAGCTCTTTCTAATACATCAAATCTGCATGTGCACACATGGTTGTAGTTATTGCATACTACAAAGCCTGGAGGGCCTGTATTCTCACTTTCAGTGTTTAAAAAATAAATATTATCTTAATACTTATTTAGACTTCTAAGAGTAGGTTAAACCTATGTATAGAATCTATTCAATTATTCATAATTATGAATTAATTTTATGCCCAAAGCATTGTAAATATTGGTTATGGTGAAACTTCAGGGATACAGGGAAATGTTCAATTATTCCAAGCAATTTTTTATATGTCAAAATAACAACTAATTTTTTAGCCTGTATTTTTTTATGTTCATTCTATGTGAACATGTAGAATGAATTTTTCTATGCATTTTTCTTAATTTCATTTTGGAATAATGGATTCCACTGCAGTGGCTTATATTTAATAAGCACAAAGTCAGATTTTACTTTCTTTTGCAAAATAAATTCTGACCCAAATATTAATATATGGAGCATTTATACAGTTACATAATAATCTGCCCCCTTCTTAAAAAAAAAAATTATCCTGAGGTAAGGACACAGCTCTGAGACTGGTTAAATTTTTGGTCAAATTACATTTCAGGAGAAAGCTAAGGGGCACATCTTTCTCTGCCCATCACTTCATAGAAACGAAAATTTTGTTGCTAATTTTCTGTACGTCATGAGAGTTTCTCTCTGTTGTGGGTTTGCTCTGAGTCAATTTTCTCTCACTCCCCCATACAATTGCAATAAATTGAGAGAAAGTTTATGCAGACAAAAGAGATCTGATTGAAAATAATAATATTAGGATTTGTTACTAGCAAGATAAAAACTAAAGAACTATATATATACCACAATTCTAACTAGGCAAAAGTGTTATGTGTTTACAGAAATACTCCTCTCCCCTTGTATCAGTTCAGGAGGAGAAACAGTCTCTTTTCCATTTCCGGAGCTACAGGTCTCTTAAATAACTTTGCAGCGCTCAAAAGTTCTTCTTCTGTTATCTCTAGGACGACAACTCCAATTTGTCGCAGCTGGAACTGCTTCTCTTCTATGTTGACTTCAGGGCTGGGCCCACCCTCTCCTGGGCTAAGACCAGAGGCCAGGGGGTTACCCAGGCCCTCTGGAGTCTTCCGTGGACTGCAAGGGGACACTTGTCTACCATGAATCTTCACCACAGAGTCACAGGGGATAATGGCTTTTGAGTCCACCCCTGTTTTCTGTGGGGTCCCATCTCATGAGAGACAGTCTTTGATGGACCTCTCTAGTGTGTGTCTCCACCTTCGGGCAACAGTTCTTCCATTCTCTGCTGTCCCTTAGGGTGACAAATTCAGCTGCACCAGCCTGGATCATAAGAACCTGCCCCAGCCGACTTGCTCCAGCTCAGATCTCTCCCTCCTTGGGCCACTTGTCTCCAGCAGGACTCTGTTTCATCTAGGCTTCCCATGGAGTCACATCTACTTCATGCCCTCTGCTTTGGCGTGGGCTCCTTCATGAGCTGCAGAGGTTCTCTGTTCTCTGACAATTTCCTACAGACAGCAGGGATTTTTAGTTTTCAGTCTTTTCCCTGCTAAAAGGAGGGGGGGGGGGGGTGAGAAGGAGTTCCCCCTCTCTTTACGGCTTCTCTCTTCTCTCCTGCAGCTGCCAGCTTTGACCTTGGAGACTCTATTATCTCTGCCTGGAATTCCTTCTGCAGTATTTTTCATCCAGGCAGTTTTTCTTCGGAGTTTTTTCTTCACTCTGTTACATATCTCAGACAGGGGGGCTTCAGTGCCACACCTGCCCCTGGCCCAGGGCTGGGGAAGGAGGGAGGCCTGACCCCACTTGGGGCCTGACAGCAGTCCCTGCATGGTTCCTAATTTCATCTGCGCAACCATCTTCTCTTACGTTTTCTTAAATATGTAATTGGCAGAGGTGTTACTAAAATTTTGATTGGATTTTTCTCCAAAAATTCACCTGGAAAAAAATATTTTCAGACGCAGGGACACTGGTTTGGCAAACCAATGACACTGTCAAAGACGGAGTGGGCTCACTGTGCCTGCATAGCACACTGACACAGTTGTACTAAGGTACTTTTACTCAGAGACTATGTTACAGGTACTGTGTAGTTAGAATGCAAGCTGTTCACCAGCAAGCTTCCTTATATTTCAAAGTCATAGTATTTTATGACTAAAAAAAATATTTATCTCTGAAAAATCTGACCTGGTGCAACTGGATTGCAATGAAAGCTGACTTTTCATATACTAACTAACTCATGTGATGAAATGACACTGTTGTAAATCCCACTCTACAACACTGCAGCGCTTCTACGCTAAGCAATTAGTCTTCGGTTTTCATTACTCTGATTCCATTTTCTCCTAATATGAAATTATATGTGGTTTATTTTTCGTTCTTAATCATTAGATACAGCCTCCTTTCCCAATAATATCCCCCACTCCTGCCCCTAAGTATCTTCATATTCTGAAGTTGTATTTTTTTTGATGTGTTGGTAAAATTAGGTGGTAGGAAGTAGGTGTTGCTGTAGATTAACTGTCAAGGCAGCCATAAATTTAACAGGAGGACAGCCATAAATTTATATAATATCTTTTCTCTTGCTATTATCATATAGTTAAAGATTAGGATAATAATTCTGACGTTTTCTCTGTTTCAGTGTCTATAACATTAATACGCTATTGGCCTTCCTATTAATTCCATATGTTCTAATAAGAACACAATAGGTAGGAACAAGTTCGTGTGAAATGTGTTTATTAAACCATATGAAAGCAAATAAATGTTTTTTTAATTAATAATTTCCTCAGCAATAATTTTAATTTTATTTGTGGATAGGGTGAGAACAAACTAAAGGTACGCACTACTTCTCTAGAGAAAGTCTAAGATAGACCATGGTCATTAGTAGGTATAGTTTGGCCATAATGTTCTTTATGTTATTGTTACCACCTTGTTCAAACCTACCAGAATTTAATTTATTTATATTACAATAGTGACTCTGGCTTCATATGGGAATGGAATAGGACTTGGCTATTAAGACTAAACTAGACCAGTGTACCATGAGAACATTAAGAGGTCTGTTATGACAGTTTTCTCATTAGAGTGGTGGTGTCTATATTCATAGATTATATCTCCCAAATGGATATATCTGTTTCAAGACAGATGGGAGAGTGGGCCGCCTGTACCAGCTGTAGGGAGACAGGCACTAAGCAGCCACAACTTGGTTCCACTGTTACTTGCACATCTTGCCTCCTCTTAGAAGTCACCTTTGTTAACCACAAATTTACAGTTGCTAGATGTGGCATACAGTTGTTTTTATGAAAATCACTTTTACACTTTTATTGTTAAGCATTTCTCATAAAAGACAACTGTTCATGTAAGTTCACAGGAATAGGAATTAGTAGGTATTAAAAATAATATATTAAATGAGGTTAAAAGTTCTATACAGAATTCGGTAATGCCTGTGTACAAAGCTACAGCATGATACAGGGTGATTTTAGAGCATAATATAATAAATATTAGGTGAATGCCATTTATAAGATGCATAAAGTGCTAATTCTTCTGTTTATATTTAGATACCGTTGTTAATATCTTTACCGTGTGTATTTATTCAGCATCACCATGGTGTTACTTGAATAACACATAGGTAGTCTCTATTGTATTGACTTCTGTCCAAAGACTTTCTTTTTCCTTTCCACTGGGGAGGTAGAAAGAGCACCAAACTGTGTGTCTACCATAATATGTCCCTTTGCAATTCTAAGTAGCAGTGTGAGCGTGCTTTAAATTAAGTACTCTCTCTCCAAGCTTCACATCCATCTACTTGATCAGGTAGCCTACAAAATATTCTGCTAAATCCACTGTTGTAATATGCTACATGTATTCCACTTCTTCAGGGAGCAAGTAAACTGTGCTTAGGGAAGGGATATGTATATAGATTCACAGTGCATACATTAAGTCAGCGATCCATCCTATTTCTCTTGCAGTATTTGTTTTACTGTGAGAAAAACTTCTGAATACTAGCTGTGTCCTTGTAAAAACACCACAAAACAGTGGTAAAATTTCTTCCTTAACACATTCCTTAAATAAGGCACCTCAAAATTTCCTGCCCAAACACATCCTATTTCCTGCACAGCATGTACTTAAGGCTAAATTTAGGAAATTGATGCTCAGTATAACTATCAGCTTTGCTATAGTGTATTTGAGTGTCATCTGCTGAAAGTTGCCACTGCTAAACACAATGTAATAATGTGTTTAGAACTTGGGCTGTCAGAGTCCCCTGATGAATACAGGTGCCAACCTCTTTTGTAAGGAAAAAGTTAGTTTAGATTTAGTAATCACAAAGAGCGCTTTAAAGTGTAATAATGTTTGCAGAAAGCGAGAAGTAATAACTAAGAGGGCAGGAATGGTTCCATTAATCCAGATATGTCCTAAATTTCATGGGAAGACCTTTGCTAGTGATATTCTTGCCGTCATCATTGTCAGTAGGAAATTGTGGTTTCAGTCAAAGTATTTCTTTGATAAGGGAACTGGAGTGTAAATCATCTTCATTTTGAAATGGACTTTAAGTGGTCTCATGGTGCAGTGAAAGTCAAGGACAGATTAAAAAAACTTGTGATGGTTTTTCTGGAAGCTTTTTCATGCATTTCTGCAAACCAGTTTTAAATATCATGTGCTAGGTGTGGTGCTCAAGTTAATAGGACCTTTCTTGGATAAGGCACTTGCCCTTGAACAAAGTTATTTTCCCTCTTGCCAAAGAAAATCCAATAGCTAGAAGCAGGTAAAAAACTGCCTTAGGAGTTCATTTGTAACAATAAAAAAGGTAACAGTCAGAGGGAAGTAAGCAGCAGATATGAAAATTTAATAAAATAACCAAATGCTGATCTATAGCCCCTAATGATACCTAAATACCCAATGTGTGTTTACCTCCATCATATATTGTTAACTATGTAGTTAACACCCTAGTAACTTTAGAATTCCTCTAACATTCCTAGTAACCTTAGAGACCCTCTGAGACTGCAGAAAATTGACCAGTTCTTCAGTCCCGCTTGAGCTGGCAAGTTGTGGCCAACTTATACGATAATTGAAACCAAATAAATTTGATACTGCATTCACTTACTGCATATTTGAATGCAACAATAGGACTGAGAGCTTCTCAGATGCATCAAAAAAGAACAGTGTTCTGCCCATTTTGTAATTCATGAGTTTTTACTGTTGTAGGCTGACCTGGGATTGTAGAGCAACAAGACTATGAATGTGCAACCTTTGTTTGATTGTAAGATTACCTTCATCTAAGTTTGAATAGGAAGGAATACGGTCCCATTTTTGCTCCTCGCTGTTGTGTTTGTGCATGTAATTTTGCAGAAAATTCTACATAAATATTGAAGACTTTCTGTGTGTGCTCTGAAATGTGGTCTGAAATTTGATCTCATGTTGAACTACCTTCACAGTTTATATACAGCAGAGTTCCATAGACATCAACATGATGTCACAATGAATACTCCTGGAATAAAAGCAATTTATATGAAGAAGACAAACTAATTGATTGTAATCTGCTATTAAATAAAAATTGCTTACTCAATACTGTTTTGAACACTATTTTATGATTTTTTTTTCTTTCTCTCTGTTAGTACTCCTAATTACCTGTATCTTCTTGTTGATAGAATGCATCTAAAACCAATTACTAATTTAAAGAATAACCTAAGCTCTCACTGAAACAAGAGAAAACGTTCAGTCTGAGATGAAATTCTGCAAACAGTGCAGAAATAAGATTAGGTACATTTTCACCATTCTTTCCTCCATTTCTCCAAATTACTGGTTTCAAGTATCTTCCACAGGGAGGTGGGAGCAAGAAAAGTGCAATACAGCTCCCTCGAGAGTAAATATTACGGCCAAACTATTGCAGAGGAATTAATGGAGTTCTAGGAATAGGCTCAGCCTTATAATGAATGTCATCATAAATTTCCAACTGTGTTGTCAGGCATCTGATACTGAGAGATCGAAAGATTGGATCAAAAGCTTTGTATGTTAAAAACACACAAATTTTTCTGAATGCTTGGCACATTTATAATGAGGGAGTATTACTGCATGTTGCTGAAGGAGGAAGCTCACATGAATACACACCTACTTAAGCAGAAAGATAAAGGGAAATTCTTCATTTGTAGCTTGAGGAAATGGAAAGGACAATAAGAACCAAAGTAATTAGCTAAATTTGTCCTCTTGTTCTCACAAGTATTACAGTCATCCTTTTTTTATTATATATAAAATAATATATAAGTTAGATTTGAAAATAATCTTGAAACATCTCTTCTTTCTAAAGGAATTGGGTATAAACAGCACCTTCACACTTCACTGGTTTGCCTCTTGCACACATTCTGAGTCACACACATGCACTTCAGGGACAACTATTTTTTCTCTATTTTTCTCTCCTCTGTAGAATTATAATAACAACAGCACAGGTGTGATATATTCCACCTGGCATTTCTTCACCATTCTCTCCATTCTGATTCCAAAGTGTTAATTGTCCTTAGTGACCAAGATAAATATAAACATTTCAAAAGTGCAGATTCTGATGTCAACCAGCATGTAGTGGAATTCTCTATGCCTTTTAATTGAACTATGTTTTTCATATTAGGAATAATTTTTCAGTAACTTTTAATAGCAATCTTAATATCTATTGTAGTACCTGTAGGAACAATTTTTTTGTTACTTCTCTTTCTGTTTTTCAAAAGTGGTGCAAAGAAAAAGCCCCAATCCAGCATTTATTTTCAAGAGATTAGCATTTTGAGTAGTTTTCATCATCTTTCCCCTTTTATTGGCAAAATCATTCTTAAGAATTGGCTCTTTAAGCAGTTTTCATAAGAAATGTATGAGATATATCAAGCTGTAAAGGTTTGTAGTCACATATGTGTACATACTGTTTATAGTTAAATTGACATGAGAAGTTTGGAGTATTTATGGACTTTCACACAAGGTTTGAATTATTTTCAATAATATTGATAGTAGTAGTGATACAGTGCCATGTTGTTAGACATCAGATATTCTAAAGAAATATTTAGAAAGAGCACTATTGGAGAAGTTTCATATTCAAACACAAAAGTTCTAAAGCAGACATCAACCTGAAAATCTATTGTGTTTATTTCCAAGCTGCATGCTGTTTTACTAGAACACCTGAAATAGAACTGACTATGCAGCTTGTTTCTTATTTTGATGCATTGATGCTATCTGCATTAATCCCAAAATAAAAAAAGATTAGAAGTTAAACCACAGAAATATTTTCCTTTGGAATTCCTGTAACTATATTCCTATTTACTTACTTATTTCTGTATTTAAATTAAATAGATATAAACCTGCATTCATTAGTAGCTTATCCCTTCAAAATCTGATGGAATTGAAAGACTTAAATGGTTACAAAAGAAGGATGGCTGGGAAATAAATTGTTATTAAATACAAAATCTAAATCTATGTCATTTTGTTCTAAACTTAAGAGGGTTAAGTAGGCTGCCAGTAGCAATTTTCAATTAAAAATGGCTTATATGCCATAGTTCTGCTATGAAGTCTGTCTGACTTAATTCCACAATAAAATTGTTCTGTTAAAAATTCTTGTAACAGCATATGGACAGGTTTTTATGTTAGTCAAGCAGATGCACACAGAATTCTAATATGTACTTAAGGACATACCCTTTTAACAATATAAAGACTTAACCTATATTTACAGCTGGGATTTACATGAGGGTTTATTCAGTGAGGTATTAGTGGCCACTATTGTGCTACACATGCAAGGTTTTTGTGGGCATATTCAAATAAGAAAAATTCAAATCAGCACAATGAATATTATTTCATAGTCTTTTATTTCAATTTATATATATGTATATTTATATGTGTGTACAGGCATATAAAACTCTAAATCAAACACAGGCTGTGAACAACTAGCATGAGTGCTTTCTGACTAATTCAGCACATTGCCAGCTGTCAAAAAGACTTTAGTCTGAAGTATGTTTCCCAGAACTGCAATAGAGAAAAATCTAAATACTGAGTGATGTGGTTCTTAAAAGTGGCTGAAATGCCTAAACATCTTATAACATAAAGTTGTTAACCAGGGTGACATTCCTGAAGTTTGTGAGAAGGGGGCACAGAGAGGTGGTCACAGAAGATATGACATCTATATGTTGACTTCTCTTGACTTGACCTTTAAGTGTTCCTATGGGCCCTAGTCAAGTATTTGGTTGTGCCGTGCTACGTGTTGTACACAAAGCGTGTACAAGCCAAATGTATACGCAAATTAGGTTAGACAATTTATTGTGTGTTTAGTTAACACAGAGTCCTTAGGAAAGGCAAGAGGCAGTAAGAACAGCATAATAGTAATTGGGCAGAGTACACTACTTTTCAGGCACTGGTAAATGACTTTTATGGTTACAAGTGAGTATGAAGTGCCAGGATTAGCAGTGCATAAGGGCTATGAATCTAATTGGGAGACTTCTCAGGTGTTTAAGTTGTTCCTGGGCAAAATGATTTACAGTATCTGAGGAAAAGGTGGGCTGTTACTTTACAGAACAGCAAATGCTGGTAGATTAGAAGTGGAAAAAAAAGGTTAAAAGTATTTCAACCAAAAAATGTGCAAAGAAACAAAGACATAGCTACCTACTCCTCATCTACCTAAGCAAAATAAAACTACCATTTTGATGATAGCTCTCTGTTCATGTAGATTAACTTGATGCAAAACTTCAGGACATAATATCTTGGGTTTAATTTATAAAATAGAGTGCAAGTTTTAATTTACATTGTTTTCAAGTTTTTAGTTTAAGTTGAATTCCTCTGAGCTTTGTATGTGAGTCCAGAGAAGGTACAGGGTATGATGGATATAGCAGAGGCATAAGATATACAACAAAGAGGATATTTTTACTCATATACTTGAGAAATCAAGAAGCACTGCTAGACCCACTGCATTTCACAATTTTTTTTATTTAATTTCATAAAAATTGTTGTGTTTTGTGCTGTGAAGTAAAATGACACCACCCAGTCCATATTTTCAGACTTAACCTAACTTGACAAAGTTCAATACACTTTGATTTTTAGTGTCATAAGCTCTTATCTCCAAGATGAACACCTATACAAAGAACTTTCTCTTTTTGCAGATGTCCAAACTCATTTTTCGGCCTTGCAGTTGTTTAACTCCTGCAGAAATACAGAAGTGAAGGTCTCTAAAATGGGTGGCAGGCCAGCAGTAATCAGCCCTGTTGAGAAATGCCGCCTGCTGCTCTGCTTCTGCCTCATGCTTTTACAGATCCCTAATCCCTGGGATCCTTCTTAATCCATCCCTGCCAGCTTTCATTTTTAAGGATTTATTATAAGGTTATACCTCAAATAAAGACCTTGAACTAACTATAATATTTGCAAACAACTTTTTTATGCATTCATCATAGTGACCTACAGCATTTGGTCTCTTCAGAAATAATCATATCTGTTGTTAACAAGGGAACTGTTTAGGGCTCTATGTAGTGTATACTCTCTTCAGTATGGGTGATACCAATGAGAAAGTCTAATTAAGAATGAGGTCCCATTGTTTCAGGCACAGTAGAAATGTAGTCCTGGCTATGAAGAGTGTTCAGTGTAACAATTTGACACATGAAAATAAGGGAAGGCTGGAACAGAGGTGCAAAAGCAGAAAAGAATACTACGTGAAACAGGTAATGCCTATACTACTTGCAAAAAATGATTGAAACATCCAGGTTTTAAAGGCATTTTTCACAATTGAGTTTATCAGTAGTGGATGTCTCTTGTTTCTAGAGCTATGATTTGTACTCTAAAATCTCAATACTCAAAAGTAATTTAGGAAAGACAAAATTCTATTAGACAGCAGTGACAGAAGGATGTAGTTCAGAAAGTAAATAATGAAAGACTTAAGTATTCAAAACCATAGGAAAATATGAACAGGTGAAGATATGACAGTTCATTCTCATCCAGCAAATATCACTCTATCTTGCTTTCAAAGTTTAAGTAGATCTTTCCATGCCAGTTCTTTTATATAGTGTCAGGAAGTGACATGGAAAACAGTATACATGCAAATTTGTGGATATGACAAAGGGATGATGAATATTTTTTTTCACTTCACTTGTAAGAAAGTGATTTAGTTGTTTTAAACTAGCCTATTCTCCTGAGTGTGGTTTCAGAATGCTGATGCACCAAGTACAGCACGGTATCCTAGTGTTTTTGGAAAGTTATCAATCCAAATGTAGCATGGAGGATTTTTTTTATCATCTCATGCTTTAGAAGTTTTGGAGATCTATTAATGGTAGTATAAACCCCACAGGAAAATATATATTGCTTACAATTCTTGGGATGACCTTAAAATTATGTCTAGTCTTTGAAAGATTTTAAGAATATCTCTTGTAATTTGTGTTGCCCTAAAGCTGGAAATCAGGTTTCAGAACACATTTATTATAGTAATATAAAATTATATTTATCAAGAAGTAAAAATTGCAGTTTTTCTGTCTCTTGCATAATTGCAAATAATTCATAAGTTCATTCATAATCCTGAAGTTAATAAGAGTTTCTTGTTTCACTTCTTCAGAACTGATGAACTTGATTCTGCTGATCTTGAAAGTGAAAAATGAGTGAGCTTCATTCATTTTCCATTTGTTTTGCATCTCTATTGATACAACAGAAAAATCTGTTAGACTGAGTTGTTCTCTTGGTTTCTCAGTATGGATCCAGTCATACAAAAAAAAAGATTTTGGAAGCCTTAAAGTTGTGCTTTGTATGTTCAAAGTGTTACAGGGAACTCTTCATCCACAATAACATGGGTTTGAGAAGTTGCAGTTGGCATCTTCCTCTTTACCTAAATCCAAGTACTCAAATCACATACTTTGAAGGAGTTGGCTTGATTGTCTTACCTGTATTTTGAATTTAGCACATTTGGAGCAGCTCTCTTGTGTGGGTGGCATGCATGCAAGGGTTTAGTGTTCATATTACATATGACTTAAAGTTCAGCAGAACTGCTTTAGAGCAGTAGATTCTTTTATTCTGCTTCTGACAGCTGTGGGGATTATTTCTTATCTGGATCATTATGTGCACATAGAGCATTAATTTGCAACATGTGATACTATCGTAATGGAAATGGCTTGGTTAAAAGTGAAGCCCTGTACTTCAAAACAAATAAACCTACATAGAACATTGCATTTGATTTCTCTTTGGATTAGTCGATAGTATTATGCTAATAGCCTCAATGATAATACAAGTTCTAGTGTATTTTCTAATACAGTATAAGATATACATTGTTAAGAAGCACTGCTGGAAACCTGACAGTATAAGGGCTTGGTGTACTGTGTTCACAATGCTGGCATCTCTTTTTAAAAGCTTTACTTAAGAATCTCTGTCTACATGTGTTTAAGTTTCTGTCTTTTTTTAGTTTTGAAGGTTATGGTAGGACTCAACTGAGTCATCAGAGATCTTAGAAACAACTAATATAAGGTGTTAGTCCACTTCTTCTCTTTCGGAGCCCCAGGAGTTTATACAGCTGCCTGCAGTCCCAAGGAAGCTAACACCTCAGCAGAGCATGGTGAAGAGAGGTGTAGAAATTCCTGCTTTGTATACAAAATTAGGTTGTTTTGTGGTTGTTACTAGGTCACCAAGCACTCCTTCTTTGTAGGCATCATACACCATGTACAGCTTTGCTGATTCTCATCCTGGGGTTAGGTAATTCAGGATAAATTCAGGGTTCTTCTATGGCAAGCATATTTTGTCTAGTTTCTGTGTTTGGTTGGTACAGTCTGGGCTGGGCTTCCTTTTATTTTTTGCTTACCTATACTTATAAGGAATAAGTAATAAAATGTATTTTTTATTCTGTGTGCAACTTGCGCATACACTTGGGGAGCAGGAGGCTCCAGATGGACACACAAAAGAAGTTTATTCTGCCTGGAGACCTGAGCAGCACCTGAAGCTTGAGGCCTGCTGGCACTGGCTGCAGCTACGTACCTTTACTAGTACATTCTATTGACAGGACACCTAGCAATAAAACCAGATCAGAACTTAGCAATTTCCTCTAAAAGCCTGCTGATGAATACTGCTATATGTGAGCAGGGTATTCTTGTTTTTCTGCTGTGAGAGTTAACAAAATTTCATCATTGTGTAAACACTGTGAAAGAAAAATTAGCTGTCCCATCTGCTTTCCTCTGACTAACATTTCTTCCATCACATGTTTAACACTAAGCCTCTCTGATGGAATTAAAAATAGATGGCTCTAGAGAAGCCCACATCTATTAATTGACACTCAGTCTTTGAAACTTACAACCATAAAATTACTGGAGTAACAGACCCAACCAGGCATTTATATAAGAGTCAGATTTTCATTAAAGGCACTAGTTGCACTGTTTCTGTATCTCATCAACTCAGTGGGGAAGTTCAAATATGAAGATAAATTGATGAGTCTTACACAAACTGGAAAAATGAAAAGGGTTAATTTTAATTCCTCAGGACAGTGAAAAGCAGACATTTTCATTTATTATGAGTCTCATACCAGCCTATCACCAAAGTATCTGATCATCTCAGATCACTTTGATAGTGACAGTGAATAATTGATCTCTTTGTTTGACAGCATGATACAAAAATGGAAGAGGAAAACTATTCCACTCTGAGCTTGTCACAGTCTAAAGGGTTATCTGGCCTGTGGGTGTGTAGAGATCACAACTGTGAGTTTTTAGGGCATGGAGGCTTTATCCTTTAAATCTTGAATTTATTAGAGGTTACTATAAATGTCACAAAAGTAAACATTAACAAGTATACCTAAGATTAACAAAGAAATATACCTCAAGCTACTACAAATTATCAGCAATCAATAGTATAGCAGTGATCAATAATAGCAATAATCATAGAAGCAATCAAGTATATGTCTAAAATATTATTTATTTCTACAAACTTAGAACTGGTGAAGCAAACTTATCAATAATATAATATGCTTGTGACAGATTACCAGTATGTGTATATATAAATATTTATATATATACATACTACTGAGCTCATTAAGCAGATTCTAGAAAGGGGAATTCCAAACCAGAGGGGAGAACCAACCCATCCCAAAAGGGTGTCCAAACCACCCCAGAAGTGGGAGGACAAAAGGAGCTGTCCCAAATATTTTTTTTCCGGACTATTTTTCTGTTCTTGCAGCTGGAGACGCCAGTGGCAGTTGCTGATTAGTACTTTCTCAGAATATTTTCCTCTTTTCCAAGACTACTTTTTATTCTTTCAGACAATAAGTTGCCATTGCATCTCATTGGTTTTGTGCTTATTGATGGTATCTCAGAATATCTTTGTTTTCTACGTACCCAGCTGTGCTTCAAAGATGCCAGCTGCGCTTCTCAGGAATCCTTCTGAATCACAGGCCTGGTTCCCAGGCTAACAGCTACCAGGCTGGTAGTCATGTTGCCTCTTAGTAGTTCATCAGATATTTTCTTCTACTCAGTAATTTTCCCTTCTAATCAGGTCGCTTTTATGGCTCCTCATCAGAGCTATAAGTGCAACTTTTAATTGTACAATTAATAAGAATTTCATCAGAAAAAAGTAAGATACTTGGTTACAAAGCTGATAGTTTATGTAGAGAAATTAGGTAAAATAAAAATGTGTGGTATGGTCCTCTTTTTTACCTATTGCTTGGTAACTATGACTTTAATCCAGGATCAGGCATTACAAGCAGCTTTTAGATTCATTCTGTGCTTTAGAACATTTGCCATCTTCTGGAAGAGGATACAGCAGCCAAGCTATTCCATGACCTGTGCTAATCTCCTGCTTGCACCGAGCAACACGTGTCACAGCTGAGTAGGACAAGGATGAAATCCAAGTACGCCATTACTGTGAGAAGTGTCCAAACCAGTGTGAAGATAATTTTCTCTTCTGGAGGAGATAGCCACATGTAAAAGTGGAAAAATTCTAATAGGAATTATTAAAGTTCACAAGTATTTGTGATCTTAATCCTGTGGACGTTGACCTGAATAGCAGCAGACGTTGGTTCCTATCTGCATTTTGGAAATGGTAGAGACATAACTGTGCTCCCTATGGTGTGAATCCCTCAGTTGTTTTGTGGATGGACATAGGGCTCCATCTTGTACTGAAAATGTTCTTAGTGATTAAGACAGAAGTAAAGGAATGATGATCTTGCAGGATCACAGTAGGGGACAGGAGACAGACAGTGGTAGTGCTTTACTGCTAAATAAGTCACCCTGGAATGTCACATACATATTTTTTTTTTCTTTTTTTAACAATTTGGTTGTTTCTAACAGGATTTCAAGTTTATCAAAACTTGAAAGGCAGACCCAAACTATGGGCATAGTTCTATGATTCTGTGGAGCTGAAGAAACTGCATAACCACATAAACTGCCTTAAACAAATTTGCAAGTATAATGTTTTAAGTTTTACTGAGATGATAGCTGAAACAGAGTATGTTTTCAAAACAAATTGAAATCATAACTATGATTTCCTTAGAATTCCTGTCTTATTGTAGAAATATTGGGCTACTTCTCTCACTATACACTACTGAATTATTCAGTATCATATGTGGTTGCAAAATGTATTGATTTTTTTCTTATAGATAATTATCATTAATCTTATAATTGCATTTGAGACAGCTGGATGAGTAAAACAATAAAGCTGTTAAAATTGTGTCAAAAGAGGCAGAGACACTGACAAAAAGAGTGGGATTCTGAACTAGAAAAGCCAGTACTTCCTTTTGAACTAGAAAAGCCAGTAACTTTAAATATGGTTATATGACACTCATAGCTAAGACTATCAAAGGAATGCATGTATTGATATAATGTATGTATCTTTCACATCTATGTATCTTCCAGAACTGATGTCATGTTAATGATTAAAACCACTACACTTCTGACTCATATATTATTAATCATGTCTTCTGTCAGTGTTAATCATGTATTCCTTTGATGCACACAAGTTCATGTGTCAAGCCATTGTCTGGAGAGAGTGTTTCTTAATACATATATGGTGAAATTCTTCATAGCTTTTCTTTTTCATATTGTTGAAATATAATATTACTGTATTTAAAACACAATCTAGTCAATTACAATATTGAGTTGAAATATAAAGTATTGACTAAATGTCATCTTTTTGGTAACCAATTTTTCCTGAGCTTAATTCCTGTAACAACTATTTAAGTTCTTGTGGCTACAGTTTGAAGTAATGTTTCTAACTTCAAAAATTGCAGTGTCCCATTCTAATTAAAGTCTAATTAAAGTGATGAACCAAAATGCAATCAATAAATAAATGGGAAAAAGGTCAGAAATTAATCATACTTTGAAGTCTTGTGGATGGATGGATGGATGGATGGATGGATGGATGGATGGATGGATGGATGGATGGATGGATGGATGGGATAAAAAACTCCACAGTGGATCCTACAAAAACCTTTTTCTCTATACATAAAAATTATATTCGAGAAATAGACCTTAAATTCAGTTAAGTCCTTACTAACTGAAGATATTTTTTAATTACAAAATATACTTCATTGAACTACACCCTTCATGTCAATAGCAGTAAAACTAACTTCAGGAGTCAACTCTTCAGGCCTGTAGAGAACTGTCACCCTTTGAGATACTTTCTCACAGTCAGAGGCAACTAGCTAGGGAAACACTTGTATTGCATATCCAAATTTTCAAATGTGACTGTCCTGCTGGCACTTCTGGCTGTCTACTTTTGGGAATGTCATGTTATGGTTGCCCCCAAGGTGCATCCGTTGCCAACAGAAACTGGAAGACGATTATCTGTTTCCCATCCTCCTTCCCCTATCAAGTGCATATGCTATCTTCATTGCTTTTAAGATATTCCTTTGAAGACATTCCTGTGAGTAAGCTTAACAAGGCTGACTATTTATGCACACTGTTAACTGATGGTATATGCAAGCTGATGCAACTTGGTTTAGAACACACTGAAATAAAAAGTTAATTGGATCATTTCAAGTTCTATGAAGTTGAATTACTTTGTGCTTTCAACAAGCTAAGAGCTGGCAATATCTCTATTTGTAGATTTACTGTCATCCACATATTTGCAATTATGTTTTCTGCAGTATTTAATACCTGTGAGACATATTTACCTTTATGTTTTATGTGGAATTGTGATAATGCAGGTTACATTAAAGTTGGCCTTTTAGCACCATTTGTGACTGAAATATAGAACATCTTGAGGGAAGGATTTAATATTCAGAGGAATTAGGAGGTGGTTTAGTATTTCCAAGCTGGAATAAGTTTGTTGCAGTTAAAACCTATAACATATTCCTTACACACTGAAAGGAAAATATTGCTGTCACCATTCCTTTAGTGAATGTCTAGACATTCTCTTGGTCTCTGAATGTTAACAGCTCATTTTTATTTTGAAATGGAAACTCATCTCTGCTTCCCTCTGACAGGGATGTGGTGGGTCCCCAGCACACAAAGGACATAGATCTATTGGAGCAAGCCCAGAGGAGGGCTATCAAGATGATTAGAGAGATGGAGTACCTCTACTGTGAGGAAAGGCTAAGGGAATTGGCATTTTTCAGCCTGGAAAAGGGAAGGCCTCAAGGTGACCTAATTGCATCCTCCCATTAGGATGCACTGTGTAACTATCTATGTCCCTTCCTGAGTTGGAAGGGACCCACAAGGACCATCGAATCCAACTCTTAAGTGAATGGCCCATATAGGGATCAAACCCATGACCTCGCGTGTTATTAGCACCATGCCCCAACCGACCTAATCTCAGTACCTGAAGGGAGCCAAGAAAGCTGCAGAGAGACTATTTACAAGGCCATGTAGTGACAAGACAAGGGGGAATGGCTTCAAACTGAAAGACAGTAGGTTTAAATTACACATAAGGAGGAAATTCTTTACTGTGAGGGTGGTTAGACACTGGAACAAGATGTCCAGAGAAATTGCGGATGCCCCATTCCTGTGAGTATTCAAGGCCAGTTTGGATGGAGATCTCAGCAATGTAGTCTAGTGGAAGGTGTCTCTGCCCACAGCAGGTGGTTTAGTACTAAATAATCTTTAATATCCCTTCCAACCCAAACCATTCTATGATTCTATGATTTTTAGCACTAATCAGAAAATCCACTGCATTTGGAAACTGTTAAAGTTTTCCTTCCCCGTGCTTGCCAGTGAGCACTGATGCTGCTGCAATGGTGAGGAAATGGCTTTTCAAAGCAAAGTATTGTGTTTTGTCAAGAAAAATGCAATTAAATAATAAAATGCCTTGTCTATACTTGTCATTCCTTTGGAAGCAAGGCTGGTGGCTTTTTGGCTAAGAGATGACAGTGCTATTTTCAAACAATCTAATTTTAGGCAGTCACTCAGATGTTAAGAGTCATCTTTGAAGGTACCTGTTTTTCTCTCTCAAAGGTCAGGCATCTAACTTTAAGTACTCTGAATTACATTTGAATTAGGTAAGATGTGCAAATAATTCAATTTCTGCTTTCTTAGTATGGATTCTGGATCACAGTGGCTATTTATTAATCTATACTGTCTCAATTTCCTCTCTGTAGAACTGGTCTTTTAACCAATCAGGATTCTTTGAGTGTTCTTTCTCAACTGTTAGAAAACATGCCCTATTAACAAACCTAAGATCTTCATTACATCATGATGGCTGGCTGTATGTTTTAGGTGGATTCTTCTGGGATCTACTAGCTCATATCTTTCTTCTACCTTTGTAGCTATGTTTTATAAACACTTTCTAGATTATAAAAGTAACATACAGATGAAGTCATATAGCAGTTTACTAGGATGAGACAGTTACCAACTTTTCTGTGATGATAGGATACAAAATAAACATTTTACATCCTTTTTTTTAGCCTCAAGATAATGTTAAACAAATTCTAATTTTTATTAAAATGGAAAAAAATTATTAATGTTGTTGTCAGATCTCATAGTTTGTTTGGATTTTTACACTAATCAATAAAATACCTCTGTTTTGCAAACTAGATTCTATATTTTTTTATATATGCATTTGTCTGTACCTGTAGTTATGATGTACTCAAAGAGATTTGCTTTTGTCTGGATCTGCAGTCTTTCATGTTGCTGTGGGGGGGAGATAGAAAAAAATATAGCCAGTATTTATCCAGTGATGCTTTGATGCTAATTTTTTGGTTGTTTGAGTAAGTGTTGCCAGGGTAATGTTTTACTCTTTTTTAATGTTTCTTTTCATTGTAGTCAGTGAAGTGTGTGCTCTTGAATTTAGTGTTTTAAGCTGTGCTGTCATCTCAGTTTTATACAGGCATGATAATTATTGTTACTCTTGAAAATCTTGTTGCTTGGCTAGGTATGCAGAGAAACAAGATCATAGGCACCAGGAAACCTTTTCTTCCCTGGACCATTCCTTGGTCACTGCTTGCTACAGCATCAGGGACTAGTAGCAGCATAGCAAAGGACACTAGGCTTGTGGACATGCCCATCTTGCTCCTTTTCTTCAGGTATCCCGGTGTACACAAGCTCAAGCACATTTGTCATTATTTTCAACTGATTTTCAACATCAATTTCTGTTTATTTTCATTAAAAAGACATAACTGTTCCTATGCATTCAGTTAGGAAATTTTCTCTGATTTTTGCTTCATGTAGCTGAAGGGAATATTGCATATGAGGAAAATAAACAAATTAAAAAAATTCCCCAAGCTTATATTTTTCTCTCAGCATTTTAAATTCAGGCTTTCAGTCAGTGTGGTATTGAGTTATAAACCGGCATCAAAAATGACAGTTGAAATAGAGTTTTAAAAAGCTTTTGTGGATAAATATGCTGGTTTAATACATAAAGACACACAATCCTCAGTCTGCTAGTCTTCACTTGCAAAGTTTTATGTTTAATTTAAATTGAAATTGTTTCAGTTCTTCCGTTTACAATTAGAATTTAATTTCATTTTGGAACATATGCTTCTTAATAATGTGTTTCATTAAAGCTTTTGAGGAAAGACTGCCTAGTCTCCCTCTCTCACTTAGCCAAGTTATCAAGTGTAGAAATTTACATTTGAACTATATTTACTGGAGAGGAATAAGCAGTTTTATGTGCCTTACATCCTAAGGTAGTGTTGAGGAATACGTTCAGTGAAGGCAGGTCAATGTGAAGCTGCAGTATGAGATGCAGGCAGAGGTCTGGGTGGTCAGAGCCCCAGGAAGGGGCTGTGAACTTCTCCCTTATGCACAGGGACTTGTGGCCCTAGCAGAGGACTGGACACTCAGACACAGCAGGAACCAGAGAATCAGGAGGAACAGAGAGGCTTTTGCATGCTGTGAGGTATAAAAGCCCAGGGTTTTCCTTGTTCAGGGTCCCTCCTCCTCAGCCTCCAGCTCAGGCTGTTATTTTATTATTTAGTTATTGTACAAAGATTAAATAATTCTAAATAATTAAATAATTCAGGGTCTGGATGTCTGAGACTCTACTATGGGAAACCTGGAGTCAAGCTTGTAAGGAAACCTGGTCTGTTTCAGTGTAGGGTGTTTAGCTGTGAAGGAGCTTCAGTCCCAGCTCAGGTGGTGCAAATGTGGTATAGAATGGCTCCTAGATGGTCAGACAGGGAAGTTTCCTTAACAACAGATGAACTTTGGTTTTGTATTTTGCTTGTGTAGATTTTTTGCATTTGTTTTTTTTTGACTCCATGGACTCTGTGGATGAACACATTGTTTCCCTTCCCTGGTGCAGTACAAAGAGCTTAATCTATATATAAGGTTTCATGTAAATAATACTTACTTTTCAATCCCGTAGATACACTAATTTTTGGATTCTTTCAGAGGATAGTAAAAGACAGGCTTTTGGTTTGCGTTTTCCTCACTTACAGCTTCTTCTTTATTTTCAGCGTAAGTGCCTCCACCTCCTCTCCACTGATATCCTCCACCTTTGGGCTGTATTTCAAGGTGTAGTTTTGCTGCCTGCATCTGTCACTGCTCATTTTTCAAATTACATTAATGTGAAGCTGAACTGATTTATGGCATCTGGCTGTTGCCCAAGGCATTATGAACAGACAAGAAAAGGCCCAAAATCTTGTTAATTTGCCTTTGATGCCGCTTGGCAGCATCATAAGCAGCCTCAGTTCCTGAAACTGTGTGTAAATTGTAAATATATTCTTGCAGTGCTGTATGCTTGTTTGGTATTCGGGTGTCTTTTGGTCTCTCAAAAAACTGGGGGATATAGGGGGTGTTTTTTAAATGCAAAGAAAAATACTGCTCCTGAAGTCTGTGAATTAGGCTTCTATACTCACAGAGGAATGCCAATAAAACAAAACCAGCAAAGTGCATGCAACTAATGTACATGTATCCCAACGATACGTTGTTTATACACACATGAAACGTTCCCTTCTGCCTTTGTTCATAGAAGAAATATTCTCAGAGCTATACTTGCACAGTGCCTAGCGAAGTTATAACATATCAAGTTATAGTATAAATTATAGCAAGTTGTAATACAAGTTACTTTAAATAATAATTGCCATAAGACAGCAGGATTGCATCTGATGGCTCTGACCTGTTCAAGACCTGCAAATGCTGCACAGTGAGACAGATTGCTTGGAAGCTGGGCCAACACAGTAGCATTAAATCCATAAGGAATTAGCACTATCGTATGCCTGTCCCACTTGTATCTCCAGGAGCAAGCTGATTTTTATCAGCAGTGTCTTCTGAAGGATAAACATTCAAAAAAAGCAACCAGACTAAGAACAGTTCTACAGAAACACTTTGCAGACTGCAGGTATCTGTGTATCTGTACATGTTTTTCTCTGAGAGGACAGACTATGAGAAAACTATGTGCAACAATGTTAGACATATTTGCTGGGCTAGAAGAATGAGGTTATAGTTATAAAAGTGGTACCAATTACTCCTTGTTGTTTGCTCACACTCATGCAGAATAACTGTGTCTACAGCCAAGGCAGAGCAGAATGTCTCTCAGCAGTGCAAGAAGGTGCTGCATTCTGGGCTCACCCAGGGGCACGTTTCCTTCTGCCTCATCCTGCTTCCAGGTGATCAGTGGGCAACTTGTCTGTCTGAAGGAGATTTGACGTTCTGGTACATGGTTTCAGGGAAATGAGGGAAATATGCATTACTACAAAATAAACTATGTTCACTGCCCTGTTTTTTTCTCGGTGTAGAAATCTGAGGATTAGAACTGGAACAGATTCTGAATAGGCTCCACCTGACTTATGGGGCAATCAAAGCTGTATGCCGCTGTAGAAAATTATTTAGGCGTGGGACTGTAGTCATATACAGTAAGAATGAGACTATAGGATGAAAAGTTTTAAAATTAGAGCAAGTATGACTAATTGAATGTTTTCAGAATTTTCACTTAGTTTTGCCTTTGACAAAGCTCTGGCAGTCCCTGCAATCCATGTCCTGGTTTTGAGATTTATGAGATTTCTGAAACCTGCATAGGATCCTCAGGTGTGATCAGGCTCTATCTAACCTGGATCTGTCAGCAGGTCTGATCTCCAGGGACAATGTGCACATTTTAGCATCAGTCCTAACACACCTTCCTAAACTATGTTTGTCTTACTTCAGGGCAGTATATACACATGTGAATTGCTATAGCTTCCTTCCCCACAGCCTGAGCCTTGATGAGAAGAGAGATTAGTATTGTAGGCTGGGGATAGGTCTGGCAGCTCATTGATTATAGGAGCAGGATTTCAGGGAGTGCACTAAAAAGTAAAACACCTGTGTCTTTCGTTATTTTCCTTTTTTTTTTTTTTTTATTGTTCTTTTTCATTCTCTTTAACTTCCTTCCTTCCTTCTCTTCTTTTCAGTGCTGTTCATGCTTCATTAGACAGGAAAAAAGAGTAGTCAGCATGATTTCCACAGACCTAGTTTGAAAACTAATCAGGATAACATTCCAACATGTTCATATAGTTTCATATTTTTACACAGTATCAAATTTCAAAAAGGACATTAAGGTGCTGGAGCATTTACCAATAAGGGCAACAAAGCTGGGTCTGGAGCACAAGTCTGATGAGGGAGCTGGGATTGTTTAGCCTGGAGAAAAGGAGGCTTGAGGGGAACTTTATTGCTCTCTACAACTACCTGAAAGGAGGGTGTAGCCAGGTGGGGGTCAGTCTCTAGTGATGAGAGGAAATGACCTTAAGTTGCCATCCCTGGAGTGGTTCTGAATAGATATTAAAAGATTTTTTTTTTTCACTTAAAGAGTGGTTAGACATTGAAATAGGTTGCCCAGGGAGGTAGTGGAGTCACCATCTCTGGAAGCGCTTAAGAGGCATCTGGATGTAGCACTTGGGTATATGATTTAGGGGTGATGGATGGACTAGATGATCTTGAGGTCTCTTCCAACCTTGATGATTTTGTGATTCCTTGTTTTCTGTACTTGCAATAAAAAAACATAACTTGTAGTCTGAAAAGACTTTATGTGGAGGAAATTTGGACAATTAGGCAAGGAAATATTTTCCTTTTTTGACTAAGAACTATTCAGACACTTCCTTTCTAGGTTCTTTTTATTAACTAAATTTTTAATGATGGAATACATGCCTGAATTATTTCTGTGCCTCAGTACAGCAGAAAGACATGATCTTGAGATGTTTTAATGGCTATATGAACTCAAACTCTGCTTCTGTGATCACTGCTCTGAATCTTTATTTGTTATAATAAATTTCTCCTATGAGAATAATGTAAATATTTTATTCTGTAAATATAAGATTTTATTTTAATTATGATGGTTTTCTGCATTCACATCTTTAAATATTTTGAAAGGGATTAATTAAAGAATAATTGGAAAGTTCAGTGTGATGCAAGTTAATAAATAAATATGAATCTTATTTTCTCTTTAAAATGCTCTCCTAATGAAGTTTTATCTCACCTTATTATGTCACAGAGCAGTACTGTGGCGAGTCTGCCATACAAACTGCAAGGTCTGTCTGTCTAAATATTGGGTTTCAAAGAATAGATCTTGCCAATTTCTATATGTAGGTTTAACTCTGCAGTAATAAGTAGGTCCCTGGAGTTCAGTGGGAGTAATCCCATGGACAAAGCTAAGTGTGTACAGGTCAATGTACATACTAGAGAGATACTATTGATATAGATGGCTGTAGAGGGTGGTTTCTGTTACTTCTTTTTACTTTTTTTTCTACAGACTATCATCGTGAAGCATATAAAAATATTAATTTATGTATAGTCTGTGTGCATATATATGTACAAATATTGCTCTGAGGGAGGCTCTTTTTTTTTTTTTTTTTCCTAAGAGCAGGATTATAATTATTTTCGATTAAGTAGGTTCCACTTGTCAGAAACCTAAATTATAGAAGTCAAAAAGAACTGGGGAAGATTCTGGGTTTCTTCAGGTATTTTCAGTTATCTTCAGTTAAATTTATTCAGTTAATATCTTTGAATTTTTCAGTAGCTTTTGATAGAATTCTATATAAAACCTGAATTTCTTTTTTATTACCTGTCCTTATTTTTGACATAGCCATGAAATTAGAGCTGTACTGCTCACATCATAACTGAGTGCAGAAGTTCCTGCTTTATCAGAGCTTTGACTGAGGACTTGCTAAGAAAGTTTGGATTATAGTGATGTTGGTATTTAGGAAAATATGGCTTGTTTCACATGACCTGGACAGCAAGATCACTTGAAAGCCCAGTGTAACTAGCCAGTTAAAATTGCAGTTGCTACATGTTGTAAGCTCAGGAATATCAGTGTTGGACTTCATGAATTTTCACCTATTTCTCATAGGTTAATTTACAGATTTAGCTAAAACTTGTAGTGCTTCCACAGAAACTTGAAATTATAGTCTCGTATACTCTTTGTCACTATTTCCATCTAGTTGTGAAACACAGGCCAGTTTGGTGCATTTGTGGGCCATTATTTGTGATTATTCTCTGATGCAGTCTTGGGAACTTTAGGAGTTTAGTTTGGCTACTCATGCATCTAGAGGGAATTTCGTAAGTGATGCACTTTCTGGAAATGTTTTCAGATCTATCACAGTCTCACACAAGGCTTTTCTATGTAGAAACCCAAAGAGACAAGAAGGAGACTGTAGACATTTCTGAGTCTATCATTAGGATACACCTTGAGGATCTGCCCCTCCTGTATGTGGCTCAATGGCAAATAGTAACTGAAGCTCTCATCCCAAGCAAGAACATATGCATATTCCAGAGATTAATTTTCAGAATTTTCTCTCCCTGTTAACCCTCTTTTCTCCTCTGATAAATTTTAATGCATACACATTTTCTGAAGGAGAAAGTCCAAACTGTAATAGAAAGCTTCATTAATATTAGGTCTAATAGATTAAAGTTACTAAAGTACAAAGTACTAAGTTGATGCTATACTATTAAGTCTATTCCTGAGTGGAATAAATATTTTATCGTGTGTGAGATGGGAATTGCTGCAGTACTTACACTGCATAACTTTCATAGATTTTGTATCTCAAATGATTGCAAGTAAATCTTCATGACAATACAATGTATTTGCCTCAACATACATAGTTTGAAGACAAACAATTTTAAAAGTAATGAACAAATATTTAAATTTTTATTGAATATTTTTCTTTTGTCTTCTCTAATACTTGACACTTCAGGTATTATAAGTCCAGTTGGATAGGAAATTATCATAGCTATAAGGAAATAGCCTTACAGCATTGAAATATCAGGGATCTCTCATTTCCAAATATGTACAGATCCCATGGTAGGCCTGAAGAGAACTGAATTAATTAGAATTCAGTATAATGGAATTCAATAAAATTAGTTTTATACCTTTTGCCACTAGGTATCTAATCACAATTTTACAAGAGGAAAGAGGGGGAAAATTGTTTACAAGATAATTTGAAAAATTAGGCTAAAGTTGTTCAGAGAATATTGCTGTTAACAGTGACAGACAGCAAAGATTAATCAATTAATAGAGCTCAGATGCAGCAGTCAAAAGTATACAGTAGATCTACAGTTTTACACATAAGTGCAAAATTATCAAAAAACAATCTATGAGACGTACAGAAATCAAAATGTGCAAAAATTTGTGAATTATTTACACATTAATCCAGATGCATTTGTCTCAACACTTTTTTATTAGTTTTGTGTATTTATATAAACACTGAGATTAAATTTAAGAAGCATTAAACCACTATTAAATAAAGATGCATGAGACTGAATGCATAAAGTTTACAGTGTGTGTGTGTTTCTTGTGATGAAGTATAGTTTATTTAAAAACAGTGCCTTGCTGACATACAGGCTGTATTTTCCTTACAAAATTCTGGAGCAATGGTGGTATTAGAGATACATCTAAACATGATACATGAACTGACCATGAAGTTGCCTTGCATGGAAATGTTATTTTCAAGGTGAAGTGAAATGAAATCTCCTTTAAGGAGAAAAAACATAACCAAAAAAACCACCAAAAAACCAAAACCAGCCAACCAACCAACCAAAAATTCAAGAGCCACTACCTCCAACAATAAAAAGAATCATTATAAAAATATTTTAAAATATTTAAGAGTGTAAAGCTAAAGAAGGGAAATCTGACAGAAGCAAGTTAATAACTTGTCAGCATACATAGAGAATTTTACTTAAAATTCAAAATTTACTCTTTTTTATGTGACTGATTGCATTGTTCTTCTCTAAAACATTGAGACTTTAAAACTCCATGCCTGTGACTGTTGTTAAATATATTACTAATGTGTACATTTTTGTTTACTGAAAAGGTAAGCCATAATATAGTCAGGCTTAACTTACTCATAAATTAAAACATTAAATTCATTATAAAACACATCTTGTAATATGTTGTATTTTCCATATGCTATGTTGTACTATTAAAAATACTTGAGCAAAAAAATACTGTATTTTTGTCTGGTGTAAATACCAGGTTTACTCTACTGAATTGGTTAACAGTCACAGAAATAAAACTTAGGTCAGTATTTGCTTTGAGAAATAATGAAGCTCAACTTTAATTAGCATGAACATTGTATGTATTGTTACATATGGTCTCAACAACAGAAATAAGTTGTTTAAAGATTTAGTCTAGAACTGTTGGTTTTTTACGTCTGGAACTTTTTGAAAATTGCTGCTGTTAATTTCTTCTGAAGTAAATGTTGAAATCTGAAGAAATATCATCAGGTCAGATTGCCTATAGGCAAGGTCTTTCTAAAGAAGAATCTTGTATGCTGGGCTCTGCAAAAATAAGTCATGAAAAAAGAGGAAAAATAGCATTCAGTGCTAAAATACATTCTTCAGATAACTGAAGGGACTTCCAGATTTTTAAATGAACATAGCTTCTTTCCTACTATTTTTCCACTCTTATGATTTTTTGGTGCAACTAAGTGTGAGACAGCATAATAAAATCATCAATTTAATAGGTAAATTGTGCATAATAAGTTAATTTCCTTTGATGTCTTTCCATAAGACGTTTTCCTACTTTCTTTAAACCTCACAAACACGTAACTGTCTTTCTTTATGTATAGACCTCAGATTAAAGTCAGCCTTGGAGCTGTGATTATTTCTGCATACTTTTCTGACTGTTTGACTACTTCAGAATCCACTTCTGTCAATGCAGTGCAGAACACAAAAGTGAGTTACTATTTGGTTGTTCTCATTACCTCATGAGCCAGGAGATGTAACAATACTTTCAATTTCTTTATGTGAATTTCAGTTGAGCCACATTAGTGTTCTCTTAGATCAGCTTGTTTGAGTGATAACATTCATCTGTTGGTATGGTGTAATATAAATATACTGTAGCACTGTACAAAATTCTGTTCCATTCAGCAGAATCTCTGTTGCCCCCTTTTTCAGATGACGGTTGCTGCTGGTACGAGCATTGAGAATAACATTCAAAGGACCATATCCTGCCCTAATGTATGTTCAAAATATCTTGGTTTTTTGCGTAATTTAAATGTGAAGCCTCCTTACATGAATTTGATATTTTGTTGCCCACAGAAGCTTGTGCATCTCGAGGTTACTTCACATTATATATTTCAGGTTCAATGAATATTGTACTACAAGTGAGGTCTCAGCCTACCAAAATTACAAAATTAATGTCTATAAGGTTTGATTGTGCAGCTAAATAAAGATAATATATTCATAGTTCCTTCTGCATTTACCTTGCTTCCCAGCCATCTCAATGCTCCTGTCAGTTGAAATCTAGAACAGCAATAGACAAAATGAGAAAAGCAGTGAGAGGCTATATTTATTCTACATAATCTTGTTTTAATTTGGGCTTTGATAGAAAGATGTGTAATAATAAATTTGAAAGGAAGGTAATTTCATTTTTCTTGTTTAGACAAATACGTACCATGACTTAAAATAGAAGGCTGTAGGAGTTACTATTGCTTATGAAAGATAGAATAAGAATTGTATCCGTTTAACAAAAGAAGCAAATTATTCACTTGTAGTATAATAGGTCATTTATCTTTTTTTACCAAAGCTATGCAGATAATAGAAAGCTGTTGGTCCAAAATTGGACTCTTATACATTAATGGGGAAACATGAATGAAAATTGGGATGTATCACAGAGAAAAGAAACTATTTTATAGAACTTATTTTTTATCATGTAATGTGTTTAATAATTTCCTTTTCAGCTATAGATTAACATGTTTATAGAGGAACTAGTAGAAGGAATTCTGGATAAATATTTCCGTCATCTTAAGTTCTTTGAAGAGATAGCAAATAATCAAAGTACAAGCACAATCTAGTTAAAGTAACTAATAGCAAAAAGAAAAAAATACTGTGATTTATTATTGGCAAGAAGTGAATTTGTCCTCCCTGTCTGTTAAAAAAATTCATCATCTTAAACCACTCTTTTTTTTGGAAAGTTTGTGCTCTTAAGAGAACACAGAGAAATTCTTTATACTGCATTCTTAGAAGATACTGCATCTGGCTATTTGAATCACTGTGGAATGATTCTGAATAAATTCCTTCAATAGACCAATGTTATAAATTCTTGGCTATGATTTGCAGTGCTCGATTTCCTATGTAAAGGAAAAACACTTCTTCAATAGGGGGGGGTCTCTGCTCCCAACAGTCTGCCATAGGTGGCAGGGGTTTTTTAGTTTTCAGTCTCTTCCCTGCTGAAGGGAGAGAGAGAGGAGGGAGAAAAGGAACCCCTCTCCTTTCAGTCTTCTCTTCTCTCTCCTCCAGCTGTCAGCTTTGACCTTGAAGGCTGCACTGTCTCTCTGCCTGAAATTCCTTCTGCAGCAGTTTTTTTCTCTACTCTGTTACAGGAGAGAAGTAGGGCTGGCCCCCCTTGCCCAGGCCAGACTTGGGGGGCAGACACCCAGGCCCAACAGGACTAGTTTCTACACTGGCTCTCCCATTTTTCTTCTGCCCCACAACCCTTCTCTTCCGTTTTCTTAAATATGTAATTGGCAGAGGCGTTACTAAAATTTTTGGTTGGCTTTTCTCCAGAAATCCACCTGGAAAAACTATTTTCAGCCCTGGGGGGTGGCTGGTCGGCAAACCCACAACACCATGCTTCAAAATTGTTTGGGATCTTTAAGCTTGTTTTCATCTTTTGGAAAGTACATTAAGACAGGTTATAAATAGGTACTTTCTAAAAGAATGGAATGAAATTTCCTTGAAAAGAAATGCATCAATCTCGACAAGAAAGGGCATAAAACTTGGAACTCATTAAATGCTCTTCTAACTACATCTCCTGATTTTCCTGTCTTAATGTTGAATTTAATGTTTTTGTCTCTGCTCTAGAGATGGTGTAAGCTAGAGTTGGTCTTATTTCTTGGCTCTCTGAAGATATCAGTATTTCTCCATAGACTAAAAAGATGACCTAAAAAGCCATCTTGACTTAGATACCTTGTTTGTAGGTGATTGAAATTACATAATACAAACCCTGTTTTCCCAATTCAAGATGGTTTTTAGGATAAGACTAACCTCACCTGACTGTAGTCTCCTAAAAATCTGTAGTTCAATTGAGCTATGATGAAGCCACTTTCATCGAAGAAAATAAGGTATACCATTTGAAGAATCATCCCCTCTTAAGATAGCTTGGATGGAGGTGCCTTTTTCTCTCAACTTAAGCAGTGGGTTAGGTGAATTGAATATCTTAAACTAGGCATCAGAGACCATTTTCAAAGCTGAAACTTGGAAAAAAATATGTAATTCCTGTGTAAGTAACAGCAGAAAATCTTGCAATCCAGTTAAAATGCTAGGCTTTCATGTTTCCCCTGAAATTTTTCAATGCAGTAAAATGAATTCTTAAATTCTTTAATAAAAATTGTTAGAAGTTAGAATTTTTCTCACTTCTAGTACAAATGCATAAAAATTAAAAACTTTCATGACAGAAAAGGAAGGAAGTTCTCCATACATCTTCTCTTGGCACAAGATCTTGCTGGGGCACAGTAACAGTTGCAAAAGCATATCCAGCTTCAGTTCAGAGAAATAATGTAATTGAAAAGACTAATTCAAAACTCGGTGAATAATTACAAAGGGTTTTATCCATTCCTAAATTCCCTAGTTTCCTGATAATTGGAAACTGTTTATTTAGCTATTTGTTACTGAGTAAAACCCTTCCTCTTTTTCCTCAGTATACATATTCATATATATTATGATTCATTGTCCTTATGTTAATTTTAAAAAAATTTCTAAAGGAACAACTTAATGTAATTTGTCATAGAGCAGAAAAAAAATAATTACATAATTAATTTTATTCCATTGAGTTCCAACACCACAGTTACCTGTTTTAATAATGGGCATTAAGCTTGTCAAATCTACAGCTAAAACTGTTTGAATACATGGTAAATTTTCAGTCATTGGGGTACATTATTCTGAAATGTTTTCTAGTTTCTTGTAATTACTGTGAATTGCATAACTTTGTACTTCTGACTATTGTAAAAGGGACAACTGTAGAGGATAACCTCAGAAGAACAAAATTTTCAGTCAGTATCTATTGCACTGGTTCAGCATTGTAATTACATGGAATTAATTATACATTGTAATTAACTATGAAACTCAGTTATTTAGTCAAAAAGGCACAGTACATTTGTTTTGGCCTTTCTGGCTCTTAATCTCAGACCTAAAATATATTTCTAGAAGTGTTCATCTAGAAGTAGTATTTAAAATGCTAAAACTATGAAGAAAACATAGAGACATATATTCTAAAATCTTAAAAAATTGCTTTATTAAGCCTGAGTAACTCCTCTTAGTGTTATTAATAGCAAATGTAAGCAGGTTTTTAAAAATAAAGGATGTATAGTATGTCATTTTGCTTCATGAAAATGCACTGCAAGGCTTGCTATAAAGCTAAAACTCACAGAGAAACTGCTATGTGTTCAAAATTTAGAATCCAGATATTATGGTGTTTTCAAGGTACAATTTTGTGGACAGTTTCCCACATATGAAAACCTCTAATTTGTATGCTGTTGCTTAGTGAAGTTTATGCCTTCACCATTATAGGCTTCTATTTACCTTTATTCCCACATAAACTTTCTGTTTCTTGTTTCTTATAAAGTGTTTGCACAGCAGACGCTGAGTGGAGAAATTGATATTACATACACTAGCAATAATCTATTGCAGGTTATTCTCTTCTGTACTCTTTAGTGGGATAATAACTGCTATGTTTGCTTCCTTTTGTACAAGATATCCCAAATCATGACTCACTCACTCACTCACTCACTCACTCACTCACTCACTCACTCACTCACTCACTCACTCACTCACTCTATCTACCTATTTATCTATCATCTATCTATCTGTATTTTTAATAGATAGGTCTTTAAATAATCACTACAATTACTATATATTTTGTAAACACCTTTTCTTGATAAGAAGTAATATTTGTAGATGTACATGTGCATTGTGATCTGTCTGGTTGAACATTACTGATGGACATAGAGTAACTTAGACAGAACGGTCTACAATACTTTGATATCTCAATGCCATTGCTTGATGGCAGGGAACAGTGCAAGCTAATGGTCAGAACAAAGACAGGAAATTTTGTGTGCAGATCCAGTTGCCGTGGCTGCTGACCTTGAGCTTCTGAAATATGGCAGTATTAGTATTCCTTTTCTTTACAGCTCTTTAAAGTCCACAGTGAAAATGTAAACAGCAAAATACAAAATCCAGTGGTGGCAGATATTAAACATGCTGTGTTTCTTCATTCAAAATAGAACTTTAGGATGTTCTTTTGTAAAATAAAACTGTGCAACATAAGAAATGAAAACACACTTCACTGCATATAACTGAAAACTGCACTTGATTAAAATTAAATAATTAAACACAATGCATTTTGTTATTGCCTCATCAGCTATAACACTACTCTTACATGAAAAGACCACATTTGTTTTGTCTAAAGAGATATATGCCTTCAGGAATTCTTCATTGACCTAGGCAGAAGTTTTAGAGTAAGTACTTTGAAATACATGTTTTTTTTGAATTCCATCATATAAGCATAAATTTAAGCTTAATGTGCTTAAATTTTTAACATTTTTTATTATTTTTGGCTTTAGACAAGATATAGAGCATATCTATAGACATCTACAGGAGCTCTGTAGGAAAACCTCATTTTGTTTATATTTTGTCAAACTCAGCAGTTATGCAGCATCTTATAAAATTGGTGGTTTTCATTCATCAACTATCTTAATTATTTACATCAAGAGGGTAACAGTAAGGAGAGGAGAGAAAGCTTTGGTAATAGATGCCTTAAAATATCAGCATATTTATTTTTCTCCTATATTATTATGAAACTGTACTTCCAATGCTTTACATTTAATTTTAAATCAAAGATTAAATCCTGCTTGTTTTCATAAGTTTGTTCATATGAATAAGCTGAGGATGTCTTTTCTTTAAATTTAAGACAAATGCCTTTATTCTGAATTGGAAACAATTTTTTCTATGCTCAGAGCATTTCACTACACATAGGAAGAAAAATTGAGAAGCCTAAACAGACTTCCAGCCTTCCTCAGACTGCTAAAGCTCCATGAGTGTTCAGCTCAACTCTTTCAGCTCTTTTTCAACATTTGTGGAATCAGGGATTTACCAGACAGTGACCTATTGCTTGAAGCTACAAACCCATTTTTTGTGATCACCTGACCTTTTCAAGCATCAGATACTCTTGGCACAGATGTCTTACTTATGTCTGTGAAAGGAAAAGTACTCCTCTCCTTTTACCCAGACTCCAAAGTCTTCAGGATTTACTTTGTTCACAAAGTGAACTTGCAAAGTTAAAAGCAATTTGGATTTGCTCTCACTGCCAGTAACAGTGTAGCTCTGTATTTTCAATGTGATACTAATATTCTGGCCCTCATCTCCTATTTCCCTGCCACAGCACCAGCAAATCTCACTGTGCAGTTCAGATTTCTGCCTCTGCTCCAGACACTGTGGCAGGCAATGAGCTGGTAGATCTGCTGCCTGGCCAGCTGTGCTAAGTGTGTTAAATCATGAGGTAGAAAGAGATAGCACCAATGCTTTGCAGCTGGGGTACATCTTACCACTGGCAAATGTGTGCCTTGGCAATAGTGTGGTGTTCTGGTCCTCAAGTATGTGGCTGCTCACTCATGGTAATGCTGTTATGTGCATAGAATCAGTGTCCTGGCATAGCTTTGCAAGCATTCCAACACTTTCCCATGGCATTTGGACTGACACAGGCCCAATGCATTGATTTGAGAGATTGAAAATTGAAAAATGGAAATCAGGAACCTGGAGCTGTAGTAGTGCTTGCAAGAATTTGCAAGAAACAATTCTCAGATGATATCTAAGATTGAAACCTTTTAATTTTATTTTTATATATGTGCTGGGCATTCCACATGGGTAGCTCTGCTTTCAGTGACAGTATGGTGGTTTGTAGGTGCTTATCTGTTGCATCCTGAGAGAAAAAAAAATGTTAAAATCAGTACATCAGTATCATGATGAAAGGTATTATATGAAAAGTCTAGATTGTGTTCACTAGGTGTTACTAGGCAGCTTTACTGAGCAGATCCACTGGAGAACTATGAAGATAGGCATCCCTCTCTCAGTGGCCCACTGAGAGGCTTAGTCATTGCTGTGGGCTGACCTTGGCCAGCAGCCATATGTCCACCCAGTGGCCCTTATTCCCCCTCTTCAGCAGGACAGGGGGAGAAAATAGGATGAGAAAGCTCATAGGTGAGGATAGAGATGGGGAGATCACATATCAGTTACCACGCAGGCAAAGTAGACTTGTCTTAGAGAAAATGAGTTTAATTTATTGCTGATTAAAATAGGTTTGGATGGTGGGAAACAAAGAAAAAAAATAATTAAAATAACACCGACACACTTTTTCCCAGTCTCAAGACTCCTTGACTCCAAACTCCTCCAACCTCCCACTCCGAGTGGCACAGGGGATTGGAGAATGAGGATTAGGGGCAACCTGTAATAGCTCCTCTTGACAGCTTGGTTTTCCTCCTGTGGTGTGGGGTCTTCCGCGGATTGCCGTGTGGACAGCTGCTCTAGTGCCTGGAGCACCACCTGCTCCTCCTCTTCCTTCTCTGACTTTGATGTCCACACCTCATTTCTCATTCCCTTTTCCCTTACCTCCCTCCTCCTTTGACTGTTTGTGGGTCTGTGCAGCCCCCCATCGCCAGCACCTGGGCAACGATGCCCAGGACACCTGGGCAGCTGTGCTCTGAGCACACCTCACACACAATGGGCTACAAACAGGGCTGAGTGCTGAGATGAAAATATCCAGCTTTCAGACCTCTCTCTGAGCCACCATCTGCAAGACCAAATGAAGAAAAGTTCATTACCATAGGCTTTCTCCCTCTTCTGTGTACACCACATCTAAAAACAGCTTTCATGTTCTTTCAAGAAAGGAGCTGAGAAGCTTAAGTGTCATATTATGTTTTCTTCTAGAACTCCCCCAACTTTCTGCTTTTTTGTTTGTTTGTTTGTTTGATCGCTTGATTTCCCCTTTGCTTCTGAGACACATCTTCTGTAAGGAGGCTTTCAAGCCACAGAAGGAAGATCTAGACTTGGAAAGAACTATGCTTTGGGGAGAAGAGCAGATTTTTATTGGTTTGGTAACATTTTTCCTTGGTATTATTATTGAGAAAAATCTTAGCCCTACCATCAGAAAACAGGTGGGACAAAATCTTTCTATGTCAAAGATTTCACACCTAGTTTTGTAGAGAGCAATGATGTTTCTAAATACTTCCCTTTACTACTGTTCTGGAATTTGCATTTGTTTCAGAAAAGAGGAATACAGAAGAGCCACCAGCTGTTAATGCCTGAGAAACAACTGATTTGGCAAAAGGCAGTTGGCAAATTCCTTTGAAAGAATAAAAGAACATCATCCATCCCAGGGTGTGTGAAAAATAAATCAGATCAGATTCAGTTTATTTCTGTGTTTGAAAATATGCTGTGTTTGCGGTGAACAGCTTTTGCTTAGTAAGGCTAGGAGGCTTTCTTTCTTGCTGTTGTGACACCTTTGCTGGAACCAAGGAAAAGCAAAGGAGGAAGCTCTCCCTGTGCAAAGGGGGAAAGTTCCTTGACTAGAACAAGCTAACAATTAAATTGAAAAGGGCAGCCAAAGACTAGAAGGGGGGGAAATAATGATGAGTCCTTAGCGTGGAGTCTGGAAGCAGGTGGAGGATCAGAGACACCAGTGGGAACAGGGGCTGGTGGCTCTGGGGGAGGGACATGAGCTGAGATGGATGAGAAAAATGGAGAAGGAAGTTTCAATGGCACAGTTTTCCCAACTGAAAAGACAGATGCCAAATTTTACAGGAAAGATGTCTCAGAGAGGATGAAAGTGGGACAGGGGTGCCCCCTCATAAGTTATCCTGACTTTCAACACACAGGACTATGAATGACAGTATAATAGGTGGCACTTGTGATGTCTGGACATTTCTACTTCTAATTCTCTATTCAGCCCAGATTCTATGCTCTATATAAGGCATATCTAACATGCCAATGAGAAAATTATTAATTCCACTTTATTTTTGGGAAATTTTAGAGGTCATATTACCGAATATACCTGTAAACTCCTTAGACATATGGATTAGTTCTAAGTCAGTGAAATAATCAATGTTGCACCAAGCTATATATTGCACCTAATTAAATATTTTAAGAGAAAGGCTCTAACTGTTAGTTCAACCACTCAACATGGTAAGAGTTCGGCTTGTAGACAACAATAATCTTGCTACTGGTACCTAAATAACACTCTTGTACTCTTCTAATATAGCCCTTTTACTGTATTTATATATTTATATATATGCACACACAGATGCATTAAATTTTGAGTAGTGGATAGAGAATTCTTTGTAATTGTTTCCCTAGACAATAGTTGTGGTTTATTAAATTGCTAATAGTTGTCTGCTAGAAGAAGAAACAGACATGCCCTGAGAAAGAAAAGGAATTATTTCAAAGGTCAGTATTACTTAAGCACTTGTTTCATGCTTACAGCAGATTAGAGTTAAAAATAATTGGAAAGCATACTGATATTGCAAGTGACAGATCAGAGGAAAAAGCTTACACCAAAGATTATTTTCTGAGTTTCCTCAGTGCCTCAAGGATGTCACTGGCTTGAAAATGCACAAATGCTTTATAAAATAATGATGGAATATAATACTAAGGCAAGGATTAAATTGGATTTCAGTTTCCCAAAGGAAATGCCAGGGAGAAAGTCCACACTGTTAGAACCGTAAACACTATATCTCAAATATAACATACTTATTTTCTTTGAGCTGTAATGAGAGTCCATTTAAAGAAATTGATTAAGAAAAGCACTTCTTTCAATTTTTCATCTAAATTTTCATGCTGCTGCAATATAAATTAGTTTATGTTTTCAAAAAGGCAGAAGTAGGAATATGATCCTTCTGTAGAGTTTGAATTTTGCTTGACCTTTGAATTACACCATTGCTGTTTCATTCATATGTAGTAAGCCTATTAAAGGTTACTTGGGTAGTGATACAATGAATTTTGCAACTCTCTTATTTTTCTGATTAAATTGTAGATGCCTTTTAATATAGATAAATAAACCAAACAAAAAACCCACAAAAAAACTCCAGAAAAAAATGGAACTAAAACATAACAAAAAAACACCAAAAGAAAAAACCTTTAGGAAAGTTTTTCATCCATCAGTTGTTTTTGTTTGATCTTTCTTATGTCTACTTTTTTATGTATATAAAATATTTACTTTTAATCTAGGTATGTCCAACTTTCAGATGAGATGTTTTAGAGATCAAACAATATCAAATTATTGGCATCAACTGGCTGCTTATTCCATTACTCCCTCTCTTGTATTTTATGTAGTAAAAGGCATAATTACACAATGGGGCATAATTATAGGGTAAGAAAGAAATGTGAAGACACAGATGATTGGAAAGAAGATAAATATTTAATAATTGAACATAAAGAACCAAAAGAAACATATTTTGGGACAAGTGAGGAGAAAGAAACCTTATGAAGATATTTCAAGCAAAGCATCCTGTGATCTGCTAAGCATATGAAACTTTCTTAAAGATGTACTTTTCTATATGATTAGATTATTCCCAAGACAAATAATAAATAAATTTTATTACCATGACTTCTTGATTTTGACACATATTGAGCTACTTCATGGCTTTATTTTTTGTGCAATTAGACATAATGCAAATTGAAGGCACTCAAAGGGAAAGGAAGCACAGAACAGTTTCTTCTTATTATTCTATCCTATGATGTAGGGATTCCTAATATTTTGTTAAATCTGTCTCCAGGAACATTGCAGTAGTGAAGGACAAACCTGACTCTTAAGCCAGTGCTACACCATGGAGGTTCCCTGTGACTGGAGGGGATTGTCCGTAGCTGTAAACTGCTAGAATGGTCTCAGCATGATTTATTCCCAGGACAACTGGCTCTCACCCAAAGCAACTCTTAGGTTTAGATTCGGAGCTGTCATGAGACAACAGCTAAGCTATCTACCTCTGTCTATTGAGCAAGCAATACTGAGCAGTTTGCCAGTAGTTACCCTGTTTTGAAGGCTGAGGAAGTCTAATTAGTGTAGGTTTGGTCAGAGCATGTGATTTCACCTTTACTCTAGAAGTATCGAATTTCCACTTGCAGCTCTTGGTGGGCTGTAGAAGAATGTTCTGCAGTTGCCCAGGTCTCCAAACACAAACAGACACGGCTAATTCTCATGGCAGTCAGAAAGCCCATGTGCCTTGCAATAATATATTTGTTCTTATATTCTTCACTGCTATTTTAATATACAATTCTTTTACTGAAGTGTTATGCATATTTTTAATTAATTGACATGTCATTCCATTGTAGAAGATTACTGAAATCTGGTTAAATTCCTTATCCTGGATTCTTTTGATTTGACCCCCCCCCCCCACACACACTTATAATACTAGTAGATACTGTTTGCATATTTTAGTTTTATTCCCATCAGTTTCAGTTACTGTTCATATCTTTGGCTTTTTTTTTGTTTGCTTCTTTCCTGCTTGCAGTTTAATGCACTTTTTAAAGTTGCTTCATTTTGCTAAAAAAAAACCCCTTACTGTTAATGAGGAAAAGGAGGAACGTATTTCCTGCGTTCATACTCTCCATGTTATTTTGACATAAAGTTGAGTATGGCCTATGTTGCTGGTCCACAGCTCTGTAAAGGGAAACGTAGCAATCAAAGCACTGAAGGAGAGCACACACAATACAGAATACAGACTCAGCAAGCTCTAGATTCTACTGTATGAAAGTGAATCATTGAACTCTCCCCTGGGTTTGCTATTTGTTTGTCAAAGCAGGTGGCTGTGATGTCTGTCTTTTCCCATCCCAGTTGATTTATCAGGAAAATTGATTATGCATTATGTAGCTGAAGCCAATTATTATGTCATGTTTTCATGTTGTCTCTGACTTGTCCCTCTGAATTTACTGCCTCTTTTCTTATACTAAGTTTGTAAATTCTTTTGGAGAGAAAACATATCTTTCTCTGCTGTCATTCCACACAGCAGAATAAAATACTAGCCTTTGAGGTAGGATTTCTAGCACAATTTTGTAAAAATTATTTAATGCAAAATAAATTGTTGTTTGCGTGAACTGCTATAGTGTAAGAACAGAAGGGAAAGTTCCATTACTTTCACTTGGATTAACCAGAGACAATGTTCAGTATATTTACCTCAGTGAGAAAGTGTTTCCAAGTATTGTACTGCTCATGGCAAAACTTTTCCAAACTCCTTAAGGATTGGATGATTGCTGTAATAGTTTTCTTCACTACACTTAACTAAGTCTCCCTGTTTTTTTTGAAAAGTAGAAAAGCACATACCTTCCCTGGGTAGAGTAGAACTAGTGAGGTATCATTTTCTGCAGGATTTATGTTTTTCCTGTTTTGAAAAATCTTGAGTTTATGACCAGGACATTTATTTTCATGAGTGATGTGATTCAATGCTGTATCCTTAGTTCACTATGTACCAGATTCCATTCCTCCTGATTGAAATACTTCTCTACAATTATGAAAAATGTTCCCCTCTTACTAAGGAACTGAAAGGCAAATGTTTAACACAAGAGGCTTGTTATAGAATTTTGTTGGTAAGTTATGCAAACAAGCAACTGTTCTGTTTCACCAACCTTAAACTACTGCTGAAAAGACTATTAAGTTTTGCTTTTACCTGAATGCTAGTATCCTCTTGAATACAGTGTTCACATTTTTTTTCAGCTTTCTCACATGGTGACATTGTTTTTTCTTAGAGATGCCAAATAGGTGATGAGTGATGTTCCTTTATTTACTTCCTTTAATTACTTTTTTTCCTGTTGAAGAGACACTTCCATATTATTTATGTATTTATCTCAGGCTTTTGCCCAGTTGCCACATTCAGAAACCTGACAGAGTAAAATGTTAATTGCTCTTATCTATTGCTTATCAGTTTATCAGGGCAGGCATAGAGTTTAATACCATCATAGCAACTTTGCTGATACTTAAACCTAACAAACTTAATCTCATTTGCAAGTGCTGGCACTTAGAGTCATCTTATAGCATCATGATCTAATCCAGGGCTACTTTACTGGGAAAGGTACCAGAGTAAGTCATCCTGGCTTGAGATGGAGGTAAAACTACCTGGGTGACAGCTGCCCGTAAGCTCATGGGCTTTAGTTGGCTTTCTGTTCAGCCACAGTAAAAATTTTCCTCTTAAATTCATATTTTTCTCAGTTATAAATTAGTTTCAAAGAATTGATGAGTTGCTCTAGGGACTGACTTTTTAGAAGCTGAATCCTTCAAATTTTTTCCAGTATTGTGATTGAGTTTGATTTCTTTGCATCTACAGGCTTCAGGAGGAGGGATATCAGGGTACAAGGAGGAGAATATACCTGTAGGGTTTTCGGGTTTTCATGCATTGTGAACTGTCATGGTACCCTGATCTTTAGCACTTGCTTAGTAGTTTATTTTGGTTGCTGCCTTGGGGTTCTCATGAGAAATATAAAGAGCCAATTTAGGAAAGAGAGAACATTATCTAATTTAACAATATTGAATGAGCATTAATAGTTATGCAAAAAACTTTGGGAAGATTTATGAAGTTACAGTAATAATGTATTTCAACAGCTGGCAGTTATGGTCATGCTTTTCAAGAAGTGTTCCATTTCTGTTGGATTTCTGTTATTTGCCTATGTTCAGATGTTTACTTATTCTTTTTATAATTGCCTTGGTTCTGGAAATATGCTGTAGATAAATATACCCAGGGAAAAAATATATTTAACATACAGTTTTTGTATCTTAGCTAGTTTGGGGTTTTGGTTTGATTTGGTCTGGACTGGGTTTCTGTTTAACTTCTGAACCTTGGAAGTGAGAACATCTTGGGGAAATACAAATCATAAAATTATTATTGTACAGTAAAATGCAGAAAGTTTTTCAAGTGTTTCTATGCAGTGAATCTGACAGATGTGTCTGTAGGCAAGTAAAAATGAGGCTGTATGTATTCTATTTCACAGGGGAGGCATAATATAAACCTGGATTGCTGGCTGCAAATACACTAGGGTTTCTGAGAATCAGTATTATTAAAATCATATTTTCTATTTCTCTTTACTTTACCAACTGCAAATGCAGAGTGATAAAAAAGACTAAGTTATAGTCTGAGTCTTGCTGTTTATTAGATTTAACATATATGGTGAAAATACTTAATTGTATGTGTGCGTCTGAGAATGTATTTCACTAAAGCACTACCTTAGACAGATAATTTTTATTTCCTCTCCCCTTCATATGACTCTATCATATCTTGTGGTGGTAGCTGTAATCCTAAACTGAGCTTTCCTGAACAGAAGAGCTCAAAGCTGTCGTGTATACTCTTTCCTGAACATTATCATGTGTTTATTCAGTTATCAGTAGACACGATGTAGTAAAAGGGGACAGATGTAACATTGAATTTGTAGTAATGTAGTATGATAATGAACTTTAAACAGTAACAGGAGGTCTCTGCAGCATCTCAAAGGCAGCTAGAGTTGTTTGAAGTGTGACTTCTGTTTAGAGCACGAGACCCAGATCGGCAAATACGATTTGGTTTTCAAAGTGGCAGTCACACTTCAAACAAGCCCAACTGTTTCTGAACTATGTTTGTGAAGATTAGGTAGCAAAGCTTTCTCTGACATGGGCTTGTAGTAAATATTTTAATCAGAAATTTAAAAAATAAATAAATCTCTTTGTTTATTTTTTAATTTTACTTTTTATGGAGACCCATGGAGAGTGTTAGGCGGAGTAATCTAAGTTAAATTAAAAATGAAAAAACTTTCTTGTAGTTCATGTACTATGCAATGTTTATGAGAGGTGATCATATGCATACTTGACTAGGTTTGGCAAAATACACAACAAAACTTAGGGATGTGCATGCATTTGTCACCAGAACAGATAACTCATCACTTCTTAGAAGTCACGGACTAAGTCTCAGTTTAGGGATACTTCTCTCACTTAAAGCTTTAGTTCTGCTGGGACAGATCAGACCAGAAGCATCCATCTACAGTGTGGAAGAGGTAGCTTTCCCAATTGCCTTTATGGAAGCCCTATATAGAAAAAAAAGGAATTTAAGATGCAGTTCCTTTCAACCCAAAAGAGATATATGTAGCCATGATGGATCAATCACATCCTAAAAGTACGTTTATATTCCGTGCTGTTCTTGGGTGACCAGCTTGCATGTAGAAAATCTAATACCCAAGGATCAATTAGCAATTATTCTTGACAAGAAAACAATCAAATATGCTTTATGTGAAGAGATCAGTTGGTAGATAGTCAGTTAGTAGACTAGGTTCTGTACAAATCTTTTTCTGATAAAAAGAACAAAAACTCCAAGTTTTTAACTTTATGATTATTTGTTAGATTCTAGTCTGATTAATATTCTCAAGTTTGGGCATTATTCAAAATAACAGAATTAAGCATGTTTGCATTTTCTCAATCTTTCTTTTCTGTAGCTTTACATTAAGTAAATTCATGAAAAATGGCAAACTGGAAAACAGCAAAAATCTGGGAAAAAATAATTATTTTAAAAGTATATTTAAAATATTAAACTATTTAGTTTCAGTTATTTAGCATAAGATTCTGAAAGGGGAAAACATGATTTGTCTGTGGAAGGACGGGTGTATTCTGAATCAGAGCAGGAGATTTGCTGACCTATTATTAATAACTGAATGTGTGATCCTGGATAAAATTTACCCAGAGACAATGCTGAGGAAGAAGAGAAGGAGACAAGTGTCAGGAAAGTTACACAAAATGAAGGAGAAGGAAAGTCACACTGGATTTTGTCAAGTTTGCCTGGCAGAAAACAACAAGTAGTGTGGAGAAGAAAATCGAAGCTAAAGAAGTAAAGAGTTTGAAAAGGGAGTCAGTGATGCTAAAAATCAACTAGACTAGTAAACTAGAATTTGCACCAAAATAAGCTGTGCATTCATTATTCAACATTATAATACAAGAACTATTCTGTTTACTGGTAAGTGTATGTTACTTCTTATAGTCCACTCTTCATATATACTCTCTGTCAGGATTTATTTTAGGTTATTTCTCAGGGCCATGTACTGACCTCAATCTGCCTTATAATGAGAGTTGTATGTATGCATTGATGTGCTGAAGCCACTGTACAGTCTGTAAAGCATTTTAATAATTTCCATATATTCCAGGCTTATTGTCTTTCCAACTTGTGTTTATTTTAATTAAAAAAAAAAAAAAAAAAAAAGGACGATAAACATAAAACTGTGCTGGCAGTGGGAGGTTGTAGCCTTGTAATTCAATGCAGCAATTTATCTTGTGCTTATGCTACTGCTCTATGACCATTCTATGTATTTAGTATTTAAATATCTAGGAAAATACATCATTTATTAATTGGAATAAAATCAATCCCATATTCCATAAAATTATTTTTAAAATTAGTAATAACCTGTGAGTATTGACCATATTTTTCTCTTCCTGTTTATTGATAGATGATAAATTTCTAACTGTGGAGGAGTAAATTTTCATGAGTTTTGATGCAGTACAATATTTGATCAATCAAATCATACTGGTATAAATATCTTTTATGTTAAAAAATGTCTCTTGAACATAATAATATAGTCTGCAACATATCTGCAAATTACTTATGTACTTTTAGAAAAAATTAATATGAATATCTTTAAAAGACATTAATTATTAAATGGATAAAAACTTGATGGTGTAGATGGTGTAATTTCCCTTATTATATAGCTGACTCACTTCTGCACTTCAGTAGTATCATATGAATAAAAACTCACTACAGCTCCAAATAACAACACTTTCATGCCACTTCTGAAAAATGTGCTTCCACAGTCTTGCAGTTTCTACAAAATCGAGTCCAGTATGGATAGTAAAACATGACTAATTATTACACATTGTAAGCCAATCTGCAGTTTCATCCTACACAGAATTAAATTTTAAAAGTCACACACCTGAATAAAATTCAGCTTTATTACATTTACAGATATTACATGTACAGATGAGTGATATTTTATCCCATCTCTTTTCAGTAATAATCTGACAGATGTTTATTTGGATTATAGACCCTCTGTGCCTCAGTGTTCCCAGCAGTCAGGAGCAAAGCACTAAAGACACAATTAGTGCTATTTTCAAAGTACAGAACATATTACTGTCATTCACTGAGATGTCTCTTCCAAATTGAACCAATCTAGTTTGCATGCTCTGCAGAACAAGAGACCTTTTACATTTTCCATCTGCCTTTTTTTAAGGGTGAAAAAAGAAAGATGTTAGGCTTATTCTTTTTTATAAATATGGGAGAATGGCTCTAGTGTGGTATAACTGGGTTGGATACATTACAGTAATAAAAATATTAAAAAGTAGGCTATATTTTGATAACTTTTAAAATTTGCACTTTTTTAATGGATGAAGGCTGTAAAGTTCTTTTGAAGCCTCTAGCTTTATAGCTTGATACTAAGGCTGATAAATAAGTAATGATGAATTTTTGTCATCTACAATCTTGTGCTAGAGATAATTTTTTAAGATTTTGTGAATTCACATCTCTTACCATAATCTGAATAATCTCACAGAACAAAGAAAGCTTTAGATAAAGAAAATTCTGTTGTCAATTCTATTGTGCCTTTTTTTACTTGTTCTTCTGTTTTATTATTACTGTGTTTTAACAGAGAATAAATTTTAGTGATCAACAGATAATACAGAGCACCAAACCTAAATTATTTAAATAGGGAAACTGGGAAAATATTGTTGAATTAGCAGATTGCATACTTTATTCAGAGGTTTTTCATTAAAACTAATTTCACCAGAATGTCAACTAGGCACTTTTTAGCTGGTGTCATGTAAAATTTAAATTTTTACATGACAATTTTTCAAGATAATTTGGGAAATAATGGAAAAGAGGTTTGTGTTCAGCTGTTTGGCACTGATTAGAGAGTTATAAATGGGTGATTGCTTGTGGCTGTACTATAAAAACCACACGAACTATATTCATATTATTATTGCCTTAGTTTCATGCGAAAACTATCCTGGCAGATTCGTGCCCATGTCTTCTGTGTGTAGTATCAGATTCCTTCCTGATGTAATACTGTGTGAGAAGGTCAGTGCCAGAAACTGAGCCATTGTCATAATACTCACGTTGCTGTGGAGATTCACTTCAAAAATCTGGGGGAATTAACCTTTATATGGTAAGCGTGTACGCAAGCATCAAAATTAGGCATATTAGACCATAAGTCCTGACAGTGGTTTGTTCTTCCCATTATCTTTAAATTTATTGAGAAAGACTATCACATCAACTAACATGTAAATAGATGCATTTAAAGCTTATTCTTGATTGAATTTTGAAACATAATTTTGAATGCTTATGGAACTCTTGTTCTAAAAAATTATGAAAGTAACATGATACAGCTGGTGAATTTAGGTGACATTTTCATAGAAGTTATGGTACCTATGCAGCAAAGATACACCAAAATATATCCATATCCATTCAATATGTTCAAACGACCTTAATCAGATATATAAATTTTATCTGGTATAATACTCAGTTCTCTATTATTATTTCTGAATCTCTCCTAGAAGTAAGTTTTTTCAAGTTTGTTTTTGTGGGTTTTGGTTTTTATTAAAGGTACTGAAAGAGTGTTCAGGGTGGGTTTTTTTGCTCAAAAAAAGCAGTTATATCTCTCTTACTCTGGAAACACAGTCATGATGGTAAATTATTCATTTACAGTAGGAGGCCATGCACAGAGAGACTACACTAGCTTGAGATAATTTACCCAGAAAGGGATAAGTGAATAAATAAATATTTGCAAGACTTATTTCAAAATCTGACATTGATTCAACTGAATATTAAGGAAGGAATTCCTTCTTGATTGAAAGTTTTGAAACAGTTCTCCATTTGTCCAATTTTCTGTTCAGTGAATGTACTGGAATTATTAATTCTTGTAGTGTTAATTTTGCATTCTTGTAGATGTAGGGTTCTGAGCCTCTGAAGAGTTTTTTCTTTCTTCCAAAGAGCATTGGCTTCTGTGTGGATAAATGTCTACATATTTCAAAATTCAGTCAGTGTCTACATTTCTGACCAAAAAAATAATTAAAAAAGAGGTCACAAGTCCACTCTGTTACTGAGTTATTTCTCTTTCTTACATAACAGAAATCTCATCCTCTTAGAATCTAGAGTAACTCCTCTAGAATCATAGAGTAACTTTGCATCTAGTGCAAACTACTCTGATATTTTTTAGAGATTGATTCAGAGACTACAATTTTGAAATTTTGGCTTTTTTATGTATGAAGAGACTAAAATTTTAGTCCTGAGATCCAGATTTCCATTTTTTACTGAGGTCCTACTACAGTACCGTAGCTTCCAACCTAAAACTTGTGTGCAAATGAACTCTCCTCTTGAGCAGCAATGCAGCAATGAACATTTCAGATGACTGACACCAAACCCATGTATTTAAATCATAGAATTGCCTGGGTTGAAAAGAATATTAAAGATCATGTAGTTCCACTTAGAGCCTTGAACACTTCCAGGGATGAGGCAAATCTTGCATTCAACCTAGTTTGGAATCAATGAATATCATTATGTCTCCTCTGTAACAAGATAATAAATAGTGAATTACATTCAGGATTTTTTAGTGTTTTGTCTTGGTAATAAGAGTCTGTAAGGATGAAGTCAGTGTACTGGCAAAATTGCTACAATAAATACTTGGTCTTTTAAAAGATGTGGAAAATTTCTAACAATATTTTCAAAGAAGGAATAACAAGAAAAGAAAGAAGGTTCTTTTTTTTTCTTACTCCCACAAAATTAGACTGAATGAAAACATAATAAATTAAAGGTTAAAACTCTGAGGGAATTGTAGTAGATAGTAATTTCCTATGTTAAATGAATTATATCTAAAATTGTAGGAAAGCAAATCGGTTGACATAGCTTGTGTTGAATGGAAAATAAAAATTATAAAACCCTACCATCCTTTTTCCATGCAGAGATTAGTTCACTCATTCATTCCTGAAATTAACTGTCATTCAAAAATGGCAAATCCAGAGGAGGAGATTTTAAGCTGAATCTCCTCAGTGTCTCCAAAACTGAATTTTATGGATTTTTAATTTATTTTTGTTAATATTACAAAATTTCTACTTTATTTCAGTAACTTTTTGTGGGGATGACGGGAAACAATATTTTCATTTCATCTCAGTCTGGACTGGATCATATGCTTAACAGCTGAGCATCACAGCTATGGGATCTCATAATTTCTGTGGCATACCCTCCTCTTGGAGACTAGTTATGTTTTATGCATATTTGGTGATAAAAAAATTAACCTTGTAGGCCTTTCCTGGGAGCAAGCAAGGAAAGCAGCATTTCTTGAGCTAGCCCCTAGAGGCAGAAATTTAATGGTAAGAGAGCTGTAGTATGCCTCCCCTGCCTAGTCCTGATGCCAGCACATCTGGCAGCACTTCCATCCTTCCTGTCCCAATGGCATCCCTCTCTCCCGGGCATCCTCCAGCCTCTGCTCCAACTGTATTTCAGCTGCTTTACCAGTGGAAGTCCTTGACTTTTGTTTATTTGTGAAGCCTAGTGGTCCTTTCAGTGGCTACAAATTTCTGTTGAATTGGTTTTCGAGGCTTAGTGTCATAGCCCAAGTATTAAGTGAAAAAGAGAAACAGCAGATAAGAGGGGCTCTGAGATTATGTCTATTCAAATGGGGAAAGCAATGCTCTTTCTCAGGTTGTTTATCATTAAAAAAAATTGTTTACATCTTGATGTCTTGGTATAGTATAAAAACGGTGCAAAAACTGAATAATTTTCATAGAGTTTTAATTCACTTCAGTTCTTAATTAGCATTATAGCCACACAACTTCTATATAAGCTTTAAGGTGCAGTTGTGTCTGTCAAATCATATTAGTTATGCAATAGATATTACCTTCAGGGCTCCAAAGTATGACTGACTGTCGTGGTCACTGACCATGCAAGATTTCTGCTGCAAGCAGTAATTCCAGATGACAGTATTCCCTTGATCCCTGTATATATAGGAGGGAATTGCATGAGCAGAGGTCATTACCATCACATGTTATTTATTACATAACTGTATGTCATGTTAAAAAAATATGCTTTGCTTTGTATAGAACCTGTGGGAAAAACACTGGGTGTTGGTCACATCTCATGGATACTTTGGATTAAAAGGGCACATTTAAAATAAGTTTTATGTGTATTTTTGGAAGTATTAGTTGAAAAACAAGTTGTGAGGTTTTATCCTACTGATGCATCAAACCAGGTGTGACAGAAATAATAATTTGTAAAGTTCTAGAGCAAACTCAATTTTACTTTTAGACTTTCCCTGTAAAAGGCTTATGATATAAACACAAGGAAGAAAGCCGTCTTTCTGTCATCCTTCAACTCAGAGAATTCAAAGCTCTTGATGACTGAGCATTCTCTAGTACTCCAGATGAAGTTGGCCACTTGAGTTCCAGACGTATGAAGAGGTGACTGCTTGTTGTTAGTGCTGGTACTGCAGGTATGTCAAAAGGAGAAAGAAATTTCAGAGAGCAGCAGCAACCGGATGATTAAAAGGCTTGAAGTGGTCATGTTAGTGACTCAAGTAAGAAGATCTAAAACACTGGACACAGGTAGCCCAGCTAAGGTAGATGCTAATAGATATTATGAATATGAGCTGTAGGTATTTCAAGGCTGAGATAGCATTGTATTAGGTATGGGACTCTCTGAGAGCAGAATTTTGGGTAGTGGTTTGCTTATAAGCAAGGGAAAACTTATGCTGATGACAAAAAAACCCCTCTCTCTAGGAATAAACTCTGTACTGCTCAGCAAACTAGTAAAGAACTTCATTCCTTAGTTATTTGAGATTATATTGACCAGAGCATTAGGGATTGTAATTCCAGGAGCAAGCTTGCCTTGGCACAATAAAGGTGTATCTTTTTCTATTTTCAAGGGAAGCAACAGAAGCATGTTATCAGGCTGCTTTGTCTTACTGTAGTTTGGAACTCAAATTGTAAATCACCAGATGATACTTGCTATCCTTTCCACCACCTGTCACCCATCCAGGTGCTGAAGCATATGCCAAAATGTCTATTTTAATTCCAGCTGAAACAATACAAAGAAATGAGAAAACATAAATAGCAACAACATAGTACACAGATCACACTGAAAGTTTATTCTGTGATACTCTCAAAGAGTGACAGACACCCATCCATGTGTATAAAGTGTGTGTAAATTAGTAACAAGGGTTCCACCCTGTAGTGCTATAGAATAATGTGTGTGTACATGTGGTTTTGTGCTTCAAAATTCTGATGCAATCTGACTTGAGATCATTAGCTTAATACGGTATTTTCATTTATTATGTAACATTACTTATAACCTCAAAGACAGGAGTTTTTTAAACAGAATTCTGTACAGAATAACACTGCCGGACTGGCAGGTTCTAAATACTGGATTAAGACCTACAGGCAAAATTTTTAAGGATACTTTGTAAAAGTGAAAAACAAGTTTTACAATATAAATCTCATTCTAAAAGCTAAGCTAAGGGCTTTAACATCAAAGTATACTGTGTAGACTTAAATGTACCTGATCACTAGTATGTAAAAAGCAAATACTGATTAGGAGGTATGACACAAAACATCACTTTGTGATTCTTGTGAGCAACAGCTGGTGTCTAAAACAAAGTCTGCTGAGGATATAAGAATAACACTTTCCTTCTTACCATTCAATTTGCATGAAGGTTTACTGTGAATCCAGTTCCAGCTGCTGAAAAAATGAAAAACAAAACAAACAAAACACGCTTAGTTACATGTTGTCAGAATGTCACTTGAAATTTACTTGAATACTTTATACTATATAATGCCATATACCATTAACTGTTTAGAAACTTGACTGAAACAGAATGAGCCTAGGAATATCTACCAAATTTCTTCTGAGCAGCTCTTTAATGCAGATAAAAGCTGGTTTCCACAGCTTGAGGGGAAGCAGCAAACCAAGCTCTTTTGAGATCATCGCTAGCTTTTGTCTTAAATAAGTAGATTTAGTCTTAGCTTCATCCTACTAGCTGATAAGATAAACCACCTGGACATGTTTTTTTCTTGAACTTCTTTCTTTTGGGGGGGGGCAGTTTAAGTCACTGCTTGTGGGCTGGTGGGTATTCTTAAGCACTGACTGTTTTGGTCAAACTAAAATTAACTTAATATGTAAAAATATGTATACATCTTTGTTAAGCAGCAATGCTGTTCATCAAGACTTACTTTTTTTTTTCAAGACATGGTCACAAATTTTAAAGGTTTTTCATCCTTTACCTTACTGTTTTTATGGGACACGTAACATCTTTTTGCTGTAAAGTATAAAATAAACCACTATGGTTTAGTACATCTTGTGCCTGTGTGAAACCTTTTCATTATTAAGATTAATGACAATTCTATGACTGCCCTTGGTATAGATGAAAATTTATGTGTATTGTTGAAGAGTACAGTAATGGTAAAATCAAGACATTTTAATAGAAATTTTGACAACTGAAAGATGAGTTTTTCAGAATACTTATTAGTTGCATGTAAAGAGCTTTACATTTGAAGTAACTTAAAATTCAGTTTCATTTTATGTTGCTGATTCATAGAAAACTCATTCTAACTAACAAACATAAATATTGTTCTGAGTCATCACAGCATTTCACTGTAATGCCCAAGGACATCTAAATAGTTAAATTCAAGTAGAGTATTTTTTCACAACACATGTATTACTTATATTAACACATGTATCTGCTATTAGATAGATTTTGATCAGTGAATACCTTAACTTTTTTCTCCCATGCCATATTGCAAAGGATGCCTTTCAGAGAGGCAAGAACACTCGCAAAGCGGGTATGTTGAGTTGAACTTCATTATGTGTGAAATGTGGTGTCTCTGTTGCTATGAAATTGGCCAATTCTGTTCTTCTTCTGGTGTGGTTCTGGTAGCTTATGTATAGGAGATGTTGCCATCATCTTGAACCTTTTTTTATTCTAAACTTAAATCGGTAGTTGCTTTTTATTAGATATGTCTAGACTTGAAATGATTTTGGTAGATGCTGAATTTTATGTATGCTATTTTAGTTTGTGTTGATGATTTCCAAATATTATTCAAATCCTCAAACTCTAGAATTCATATGAATTAGACTATTCTAGTGCTTACATATGGAGTAACTTCATACATAATTTTATTCTACAGGAATTTGCTGCACTGACAAAAGAATTAAATGCATGCAGGGAACAGCTGCTTGAAAAAGAGGAGGAGATTTCAGAACTTAAAGCTGAAAGAAACAACACAAGAGTAAGTATATAGCAGAGATCTTTTTCTGGATATCATGTATGTGCAAATTTATATAAAATTTTAGATCTTTATTTGTAGAAGAAGACAGAATTTGTTGAAGAAGACAGAATTCCAGAACTTTAGTAAGTAGTGTGTCTGAAAAGGTTCTAAGTAGCAGGACATATCTACTGTGCTACAGTACTGGAGGAAATGAGTGTATTAGCCAGATATATTAAAAACATAGCAGATTTTGTATATAACATGTTAAGGTCATTCAGTTTAAATGTTTTCCAAAACACAGGATGCAGCCGTCCAAGACCCAGGACCTGCCTAAGTAGCCTCCACATATCTTCATCTTTTATCAGTGCAAAAGGCAAGGTTACAACAGACCCTGTTTTGCCTTGTGCCTTGAATTTGATCTGAATAAGGATGAGGTAAAGGATGCCACACATACCACAGGCAGTCTGTTGTTTAGTCTGGATGCAGCCATGTGACCCCTGAAGTAAATGTCATTTGCCATACAGCTGAGTGAGGACAAGATTTCACCCTTAAATTTATCCAGTTCTACTTCAATCAGAAGATGTTGTTCTGCCTTGGAACAAGATTATATGTGACAGCACCTTCTGAAAATTCTCAAATTATGTACAGAACTGCTTTCAGGATAAAGTAATTTGCACATAAAATTGTCTGGGCAAAAGCAGAGTTTATCAAGAAGTAGAAGAGGATAGCAGAGGAGACTTTATGGTGTTTGTGGAAAGGTGTAAGAAAAAAGATGTAGTAGTCCCAGATCAGACAGGAGTCAGGCTGGTAATGGACATATAGGATAGATCTCAGAGGCTGAACTTGGTGTTTTCTCATATCCATATTTCATTCTTCTGTGATCTGTGTAACTCTTCCTGTTTTTCTCCTCTTAATAAACTAATAGCACTTTGGACTCTCAGATAACATCTTTCCTTAGTCAGTTAATTTGTGTTCTGAAGGAAATCTAAGAATGTATACGCCAAAAGAACTGAGAGAAGGCCTTTCTCCCTCCATTTTTCTGTCCAACTATAGCACCAGGGTGCCATAGACTTCAGAAATCCAAGGAAGGACAGATGATATAGATGCCTACAAAGAGACAAAGCTGACCTGTCTACCTCCATGGTCTCCTGAAGGTGCAGGAGATCATCACATTTAGTAAAAAATTCTTAGGGGTGATGAGTTTGGGAAACATGGTGGGAGACAGAGGTGAGACTTTTTTCTCCCATGATTGTCACACATTCCAAGCAGTTCAAAATTACTCACAAAAAGTAGCATTAATAATTAATTAATTAATTAATAATTAAGAGAAGCATGTATGAATTGCACTGCATTTTCTAGATTTAGCAAAGCATCTCAGCTACAAATCTGAAGGCTTTCTTTCTAAGGCTGCTTAAATTATCAGTAACGGCCACATATGTCAGTTATTTTAATATTTAATGTAAAAATGCTTTATCCACTTCACTGCAAAGCCCATTGAACACCAACTTTAGTATATTAAAACTGCAGTGCACCAATACCTGATATAAGCAGTGCAGACTAGCAAAAATTCCAAGACAGCCAAGTAGACAAAGATAGTCACTTGCCAAACACCTGTGAGAGAAAAAGAAGATGACTCAAATGCAAGACATCTCCTAAGTCAGACTGATCTCTGTCACAGGCACTTTCTTTGGAGACCAAGAAGCTTAAAGATAATCCATTCTTATGTTTCATGTGTTATGTAAAAGAAGAATCAGTAAGAGGTTTTCCAGAACTCATAACAAATGAGAGTTATGGAGTTTGATAATCCTTGTAAGTCCTTGCAGTTAAAATTGGTAAACACAGTGAATTTTCAAAATGAGGATGAAGCTGGGTATTGGACATCAAAATATTTATGCTATGAAAAAATATAGGGAATGCAGGAGATGTTAGAGCAAGCAAAATGGAAATACAGAGTTCTAGTGTTACTGGAGAAGGAAAGAGAAGTTCAGACACATGCTTTACCCTGACCTCTAGCATTTTCAGTAATAAGTTATGACCCCATCATGTCATATATATGTTCTTTCCAGGCTTTAAGCTGTCATATATTACATTTATTGTCAGAGTTGGCTGTAATAGTCATGCTGTCTTCTGTAGGGACACTTCGTTTACTGGAGAAGACCAGCATTTTAGATGCAAAGCTGTTGTCTTCAACATACAGTCTCGATGACATGCTAGTAATAAGATTTCTAGCAACATTCATTGTGAAGGCATTGCCTATGAAGAGGCACTCTTGCAAACTGAGATCTATGCTGTTATTAATGCAAAACAGTATTAATATTTTGTAAGAAAAAGATTGCTCCAAAATTTTTCTGTAAACTTAGCAAAGATTCTAATCAAGTAATAATATTTGAAGGACCGCTGATACACTTTCATAGTGAGAAAATTAAATGTCTTTTCTCATATATAAAGTTAGTCCAACTAATGCTTCTCTTGTCCATCCCTCTCATGTTCACACTTGAATCAGCTCTAGCTTGGCTAGAGGCAAGCTAGCAAGGCTTACCTAACCCGACCTCCAAGGACACACTCATGCATAACCACACATAGAACTACTCATAACAACGTCTTTTGTCTGAGGTAGCATTTCCTACTGCTTTTAGATGAAGAGGCTCAGCTCCAAATTGCAGCTTCTGAATTTTTTAATCCAGCCTTTTATCTCCCTGGGTTAACAGCATAAAGATACTGTTTGAAGTACCTCCTGCTTCAAACTGAAGATCAGCAGAAAGAAATGAAAGTGGCAATTCTCTGAGGTTCTGGAGCCTTCTAGCTCCCCTTTACGTTTTCAGTCATGACTAACTGGCAGTATTTTTTTTTACTTTAGACCCATACCTATGTGTTTCTTTATTTCCTGGCAACAGCGTCATACAGTTTTCGCCAATAACATAAATAAACAAGCAAAACCCAAACCCAACAATAGATATTCTGATTTCCTACTGTATGCCCAGCTGCAGTAGTAGACTCTGATGGTAACATATTAGAGAGAGAGACCATGATGGAATTACATTTCTTGGGACCCATACACTTAAAGTCTCAGCCAAAATACCAGAGATTGAACCTTACCCAAATATTTAATCAAGTTCCTATTCAATCCTTCCAGGAGCATTCTTACGCAAAGGTTCCTACTGACCTTTTGCTGTTGAATATGTATTTTTACTGACTCTGATAATTAAATTTTTCTGAAATATTACAGTATAAATATTTTCATGTCAAAAGCTTAGCTAGCAACTTCATCTGTCAGTACTTGAGGCAAAATAGAAAGTGCAGAAGCACATGTATAGGTTTCGATTGATGAGGCATTTCTAAAAGGAAGACAAATAGATTCTCTCTGCAAAACCATTGAATGGGACTTTGAAAACGTATACAAAATAACCTAATAGAAACCCTTACAGTTATTTCTCTGGATATTCTCTAGCTAGAATGATCAATTATAGCATTTGGAAAGAGTGCTTTTTTTCTGAAGCTGAATGACAAGTCACTGTGATCTAGCATGTTATTTAATGGAGATTATAAAATAGCACTACTTTGGCTGTGATAAATTTAAATTAAAATTTATTTTTTTTGTCTCAATCTGTATTCTTTAAAAGTAGAAAAAGTGTGTAGGATTAACTTATTAAATCAGAATATTATTATGAGGAAAATTGGAGGTTGGTTTGGCAGAAAAAAAACCTCTTACAATACTGATATGGATTAATCTGATTGTGTTTTTTTCACTGAAACAACAACAAAGAACTGAACACAAACATATGCTTTATGAATATAGCATAAATTGTTACTTAAATTTGTATGAAATATTTTCATTCTAGCAGTTTAGGAACAACAAAAATTAAAGCTGTCTTCCTGAATGAAACTCCTGTAACAAAGACAGTGTCAACATCTTTCTTTTGCTTCCTACCTTAGGAGCTGAAGCACATATTAAAGTGAACAAGGCTGACTTATATCTGATTTATTCATACTTTGTTTTCTCAGTTTCTTATTGAATGGCTTATGAAACATCTTCAATTATGCACTGCAGTCTCATGATACCCACAGATCAGAACTTCACCTTATGTTTTATCATTCAAATTCCCTTCTATTGCGTTGGGAAACTCTAAGAATATTTTTTAATTTACAGTTTTAACTACTTTATTTAGCTAATTTTCTTATAGATCCTTTTAATTACATCAGTTTGATAGGTGCTGAAACTGAGTTGGGAGCTCAGTTTTATTTTTTAAACATGATTATGTGACATCTTACAGTCTAAAAGCACTCTGTACACATGAAATAAGTACAGCTGTCTCCTGAAGTTCTTCAAATCCTAAAACATTATTTCACTAATATAAATGATAGTAAATGCCTCAATATTATGAAATATCCTCTATATTCATGTGTTTCTTCTTCCAAAAAAAGAAGTGTCACTGAATATAGTGTGACAATAGATAGAAAATGTAATATATAGTTAATCAATACCTATGTTTTCAAGTAACCTGTGTAGTCTAATAGCTATTATATTTGTATTCATTATTCTTATAAAACTTCATTCTTTCTTTCTAATACTTTGTATCATTATATTGATTATTACATTTTCTTTCATATCTTTGTTTCACATATGATTTCATTAAGGTTTTAGGTTGCTAGTATTTTGGTTTCTGTACAGGAGGACAGACATGGGAAATAATGCTGTGATAAGGCTGTAACTTTGTTTTTTCAAAGAATGACTTTCACTGTTAATTTACCAGTATAGCTATTGGAGTCACACCAGCTGACTACAGGTGCAAAGTGGTTCCCACCACTGTGGAACAATGCTGCAGAAAATCACTTATTCTGAGACTAGATTTAGAGATAATCTTCAATGCCATGTCTGCTTATTTGACTTGCCATCTTTGCTTGCACCAGGGAGGGAGATGCACTGAAAAATGTTCATTCTAAATATGGACTTAAAGGAAATTCAATTTTGCCCATGCTGGTGAGAAACTATAAGCTGGACCTCAAAAAAAGAGAATTGTCTTCTCCTCTAAAGAATCTCCTAAGCTAAGTCTGTCTCATTTTAGTAAATGCCCTTTGTTTTTTCACTGTGTTCCATTATTTATGATTCTACTTTTCTCTTCATTATCATATGCTGATTCTTTAATTTCTGCATTTATTATCCTACTGTGAACTTTTTTTTTACAGAAAAGCTTGTTGAAAATAAAGAAAGTTAAAATATTTTATATTCATTAAAATCCATGTCCTGTAATAGTGCAAGTCACACTAGTATGAATAGTATACTCAATAGTATTGAGTCACACTAGTATCAACTTACTGAGTCTTCGTTCCTGAAGAAGAATATTTTAACCTCTTCCATTTTCCATATGATATGTAAACCACTGCTCAGATAGTCATGATGGTATGGTGTAGTATAGCATAGTAGGCAATAATCCACATTGATGTAGTTTATACCATTAAATTTAACCTTGCATTTTCATTTCACAGAAATCAACCACTTCCATAAGTGCTTTGTAAGTGATTTGAGAAATATGGGAAGCTGGCTATACTTTAACAATTTTCCCTTTTTTTGATGATTTAGTTCTGATTAACACTTTGAAGATGCTTCGTTCACTCACAGAATGTGCATCAGAGCATTTTTCAGTCTTTAAATGATTATTTTTATACATTTTTTATGCTGATAAAAAAAATCCAGAGCCCCAGAAACCATTCCATTTACATAAGATATAATTATCAGTACAGCATCTTGAGTATCCTAAAATTTGCCCAGTATAAGAGTTAAACTCACTTGTCAGATTATTTCATAATTCATTGTCAAGCTTATGCTTTCCAGTAGGAAAAGCATAGCAATGATGCGTGGGTGATTCTGTCCTACCTGCTGCTGTTGATCTTCATCTTCTTTTCTCTGCAAGCTGCCTGTCCCTCTGAGTGCTTGACAACTATAACAGCTTGACACAGTGTGAAGGAGCAGAAAATGCTCAGCAGCCCATGATCACTATTAATGCCAGAGTTTAATTGCAGCATACTGAAATCCCTAAAGCTGTTTCTAACAATTCTTCTGTAGTTTAAATGAACTACCAATATTGTTACAATGTTTTTTCAACAGGAAATCCTGTGGTGTTCTCACAAATATTTGGAATATTAATTCTTGAATTACATATGGAGAGGAAAGTCCTCAACATGTCCACAAGTTGTGATTTCCTTCAGTCATTAAACTTAAACATTGAGTGGACACATTATCATCTTCAATGTGCATTTTTTATGTTTACATATCTCTTTCCCCATCATTGTAGCAGTGAGACACTTCATAGTTCTGCCAGTATAGTTCACATTTGCTCTTTCCAGGGAAGTGGAGAAAATCTATTACCCTTTTGTAATTGGGGCAAAGTTGAATAAAACAGCAGTATCATTGCATGTCCAAAGTAGGGCAGCAAAGCTGATAAAGAGTCTGAAGCACAAGTCTTATGAGGATCGGTTGAGGGAACTGGGATTGTTTAGCCAGGAGAAAAGGAGTCTCAGGGCATCCTTATTTCTCTCTACATGACAAAGGGTTGAAGTCAGGTGGGGTTTGGCCTCTTCTCCCAGGTAAAAAGTGATGGGATGAAAGAAAATGGCCTCAAGTTGCACCAAGAAAGGTTTAGGTTGGATATTAGGGAAAATTTATTCACTAAAAGGGTTATCAAGCACTGGAACAGACTGCATGGTGGAGTCATCATCCCTGGAGGTATTTAAAAGACATGCAGATGTGGCACTTAGGGACATGGTTTAGTGGAGGACTTGGCAGTCCTGGGTTAGCGGTTGGACTTGATGATCGTAGAGGTCTTTTCCAGCCTAAAAAATTCTATGATTCTGCGATTCTAACATTTCATCAGAGCAGGGGGCAAGGATTTGCCATTGGGTGCTCAGTCACAGTCAGATGTTCAAACCCTTGGGATTTTTTCTCTTTCAATATGGCTGGGAGTAATGTTACACTGAAAGACCTGGTTAATAGTACTCCCTGCTCAGCTGGTTTTCTTGTAAGCAGTGCTCACAGAATTTATGGAGACCTAAAGTTGACTTTTGTTGAAAAGCAAAACTAAGAAATTTTGTAAGCTAGAAATCTATATTAGCATACCTTCTTGAGCATTCATAGGGCTAATGGTAAGGAAACTTTAAGTGTTCAGAGGTAGTTTTCTAGAAGAATGAGTGACTGCAAACAGAGTAGTTTGAGTAAATAAGAACAGAAAGAAAAAAATTTGAAAAGTTCACAAGTACTGTGGTAGTTCTCCATGGGTGTTTCGACCCTGAGCTGTGATGTCTCATTATCTGTCTTTATACAGTAAAATAGACAACACTGTATTTTGCATTTGATTTATTTAACAACTATGAAATGTACATAGAAATTGGAATATGTTTTTTTCTCCTCTGAAATGGTAGTTCTAAGCTAAAGGCAAACATAGTTTTTGTGTAAATTAACTGTCATTGGTTTAGTATTTTGTTTAGTGTTGGTTTAGTATTGTATCTGGATATATATTACGTGTGTTTCTAACATGGCAGTAACTTCACCTAAAGTTAGATATGTTATCTGCAGCTCTACAAAGGGCTAGAGTGCTGTGCTGTTCATCTCAGATAGCAAACACCTCCACAGTTACCACATTAGAAATTTTGAGTTCCCATCACTCTGCACTTATATTTGAAAATCTTGTTTAACTTGTTTTCCTCTCTTCATTGTTCTTTTCAATCTCTGTTCTGCCTCTGTTTAGTAAGGGTCTTTTCTTTCTTCTTTTCATGCTGACTTCAAATTCCCTGTTGGGATTGTCTGTCTACACCAATTCAAAGTGAGGTTCTGGACGTATATTAGGGTTTTTTCATGTGATGCTTATTTATGTCTGTGCTGTAGGTTATTCATAATTCCTTCTGTCCATGTCAAGAATTCCATGTCACCATCACTTTTTTCTCTCCTGAACCAGATTTTCCCATTTTCTTTTCCAAATAATACTTGCATACAGGCTCTCAGAAGTCTCTGATCATCACAGCATTTGTCTGAGAGAGAAGTCATTTAGGGTAATAGGAAATCAAATATAACAAACTTACTTAGGCTGAAAAAAGAAGTTGCCAAGGTTTTGTTATTCTGGACTGGTTTAGTAGGTGTCAGTTTGAGCATTAGACAACTACAGACTTATGGAAGAAATGGCCATACTAAAAACTCAACAGTGAATCAACATCTTCCTTTTTTCCCCATTTCTCCAGAAATTCATAGTCTTTTGGCTGGATTTAGACTGATCCAAAGGTAGTTATGATGCATTGAAAAGTTTCTTCATGAAGAGAACAGGGCAGGATAAGCCTGGCTCTAAAAGGATCAGCCAGGAAGAGGGAATAACTGTGGGGAAATCTAAGTCCACAGCATAGACTAGAGTAAAATTCTGGCTTAACAGGGCTATGGAGTGATGCAGTCATGCTACACAGAGAAGGAAATGTTGCAGCCTCACAGACTCTTTGAAGAGATAGAGCAGAGAGTAGGTTTTAGAAGTCAGCTATTGACTTACTTTTCTCCAGCTCTCTCCCAGATAAATTAGGGAGCCTAGAAAAATCATGAAGGTATAAGAATTTAGACCAAAATTCAGAAATTCAATTCTATTCATGATAGCAATTAGCTATGTATGTAATCCTGTGAACAGAAAAGCTCTGCAAATATTTGAATGCTGTTCTGTCCTCATTTAAGTTACAAACCTACCAGAGCCCCATACTGAATTCCTGACATCTCTTATCATTAAGAGGTGTCTTCAGATTTGCATATTACATTGAACTGCCTCAAATAATTAAAAATCTACCTGTATCTGCTATCAGCCCTCCAAGGTTGACAGAGCTTGTGAATTTCCTGCTCATTTGCTTTTGACAAATACAGGCCTCCACTTGGATTCAGAAATGATAGAAATACCCTCCTTTCTTAAGCTGAGGGGAGTCATTACAATTCTTAACGTAATAACATTGTTTGCATATGCATTCACTATTTTTTATGAATAATACAGGTATTGTAACAGAATAACCAGGTTCAAGTCCAGACATAAGAATCATGTTTGAAGCAAAGATGTCACCAAGTGTTATTCATTCCTGACTATCTAAATATTACAAGTCCAATGCAATTGCACTCTTGTTTTGCTATTAATTAATGTAACAATAGAGGTCATTGTGTGACTAACTATGGATTACAGATATATAATTACTAATAGTAGCTATATTAAGAACCACATCAAAGGAGAAATATAAACAATTATCCATGTAACTTTCAAATTTCCAGTTCAATGACTTAGATATTTAACATGCATTGTGATTCATGAATTTAGCTACCCTGATTTAACCTTATAGTTAACCAACTCTCTTTTATGTTCCGGCAGTAAGAACAGCAATGGTAGCCCTATGAAAGTAAAGACAAGTGGGGAGTTTTCTGTACAATATCAAAGTACCATTTTATTTTTTTATTTAACCTCAGAGTAATAATGAAAAATAAGTATAATATATTTTTACAATATGTTGTTTACAGGTTATTTCAGGGATATTTATGGACATTTCTGATTTTCTTCATGTTTGTAGTACAACAGAGACAATGAACATTTTAGAGCACATGCTAATGACAAACACCATTAGCTGTGGCTTTTTGAATGAATAGCCTTAAAAATCTAATAAAATGTACTGTTCACTTTTACATAGTTTGTTTCTTCCAATATAAATTGAAAATATTTTACAGTTAGGCTGAATAATTATAAACTGATTTAATATTTTTACATGATTTTTTAGACCAGCATTGGTTGTTATTTGGTTTTCAATGTTCATCAATTACTATGACAAATAATGTAAATGTATAATTAATTTAGTTAAACAGTAACCCCAAGCTGAGTGGTTTGTTTTTCTTGCTTTTCATAGCAGACTTGTAAGTGAAATCATGAGTAGATTTTCTATTTTTCTATTTATTCCATCTGATTTAGATACATGAAATGTTTTCAATTGTTGCAGCAGTCTCTCCTACAGTTAGCTTACCATTTGGTGTCATTCTCTTTGTAGTCAGAATTTCCATGGCATTTAAGTGCACAAAAATTAATAACCTTTTATATCAAATCCAATAGCTGTTACTGGAGCATTTGGAGTGCCTTGTCTCAAGACATGAAAGGTCACTGAGGATGACAGTGGTGAAACGGCAAGCACAGTCTCCCTCAGGAGTTTCCAGTGAAGTTGAGGTCCTCAAAGCTCTGAAATCTCTCTTTGAGCACCACAAAGCTTTGGATGAAAAGGTACAGTATGGAATAAAAGCTTACTAAAACACTCTTTAACTCACTTAACCATGGCCTATAATGCAGCAGAGCAACAGTAATAGTTTATTTACTGCTTTGAATATGCCCTGTACTTACAGCATTTGCACATGTCCAGAGAAATCTGTAAGAAAGTATGACCAATAGCTGTAGTACACCTCAGGTCACTTTAGCTATCTTTTATAGGCAATAGAAATAACTTTTCAAAGTAAGCAAATCTCATCCATAATAGACATGCTTCTCCTAAAGCTCAGAGATCTTTTTAGCTTTTGCTACATGAGCACAGTGCTCCCTGTACAAGTAGCACAACATAAAATACATTGTAGATCCTTCATTATTGTGGGTAATAAAGTGCCTGCAGAATCAAGACAAAAACTACTCATAACTGCATTCAAGTCATACTAATTAAAAGGGTCTTTCTACTGGGTTTCTCATGTGTCCTCTGCTGAAAAAGGACTCTTTCATGTGAATGAAACTGTCCAACTATGAATTATCATCTTGAGTATTGCTTACATGAATTCAGAAACTGTATCTAGAAAAAATTACGTTCAGAAGGTGATGTATCTGAATTAGTTAAGTGTCTCAAAACTAGACATGCAGGGAGCACGTGAGAACCATGGCTCATGAGCAAAAAAACTCATTCCTTGTGGGGTCTATTTTGGCTGATTTGCTCATTGCTGCAGACGAGTTGCTTCTCTGAGCTGGCTGGGTGAGCAGGGATGACATTGTGCAGCACAGCGTGTGAAACCATTGACTGCACAAATGAGCTGTTCTGTGCAGAACCAGTTTAATGATCTCACAGTAATAAATTTAACTTTTTTAAACTCAGAAATATAATCAGAAAGTTGACTATATTTAAGGAACTGTTATTAAAAGAGACAGATTTATGAAAAGGGTAGCTGTAGTTATATAGTAATATTTATATATCCTTGATAATAAAGGGTGAGACACTGTGGCTAATGAGTCATACTGGGTTAATTATCAGGTTCAAAGTTAAATAAGCTTAAGGAACTCAGACCAAATCAAAACTAAGTATGTGTTTAGGTATATATTTTTAGGTTATATGTTCGACTCAGATATCATGAAAGCCTCAAAAAATCTACAAAAGAGAATATAAATACTTTTAGCCAGTGTATATAATCATAGAATCATAGAATCAACCAGGTTGGAAAAGACCCCCAGGATCATCAGGTCCAGTCCTTGATCCAACACCACCGTGGTTACTAGACCATGGCAGTAAGTGCCACATCAGTCTCAATTACAAGAAGCAATTATAAGAAGCTTTTGGATGACATTAAGACTTAAAAAATTCTGTATTATTAAAAATATCTTTTGAGTATTGATGGGATTTATGGTCAGATCATTGATCTTATATCCAGCACTTTAAATACTGATAGAACTAGAGCAGGAAGCTCTCCAACTTTTATACTTTCTAACACTGTGTAGGATAAATATAATAAGAACTAAACTTGAAAGAGATTCTGATTATTCAGAAGTTGTGTACCTCTTACATATTTTATTTAGTGAATGTTCTAGTGTTTAGGTACTATGCAGTTTGTTTTACATCCCATTTCGAATATGATTGTACAGAATTAGATTGAAGTTAAATGTAATATTTTGATCTGTATTATTGAAAATTCTATTTTTGTATTTTTAATGTAATGTTAAAAATCAGTATTCAGCACATTAAAAACATTCAGAGTGACAGAGGTACACATGTATATAATGGGTTTCTGTCCCAGTGGTACCGATAATTATCAGTGTAGAAAAATCAACCATCTGCAATCATATTAACAGGAGAATCCTTGCATTATAAAACAATTTCTGAAAGAGATTGGTCAAAATTACTTTTTCCTAACTGCTAGTCACCTATATGTTGAATCTTCTTTATTTTTTTGATACAATAAATCTTATTTTTCTTGTAAACCATTCCAAGATCAATCAAGGAAACAGTTTAATAAATTATTTTAAAAAAATTTTTTATAAATCTAGCACACATTATTTTCAAGTAGAAGTCCTGTATAAATGTATGTGCTTATGTTTTAATGTCTCAAGAAAGATTGGATCAAAGACATTTTATGTATCATCCAGATACCTAATAATATAATGTTTTCACATTGTACCACACATTGTCAGCATTATTGAGATTTTTATTCAAAAATAATGAAAGTAGAAAAGACTGCATACACCCAAATGTGCTAAAAATTTTTTTATGGCGTGTGAGTCATATATTCTGCATGGTGACAGAAAAATTATGTAAGTTAGATTTGTTTCAGACTCTTCAGAAATAAGATATCAATCCACCTATAAAGCTTTGTTGAAGCTATTGAGGAATTAGTAGAATAGTGTGGGTTGGACCTCCTAGGAGACATCTGGCCCAAACTCCTGCTCAAAGTTGGGCCAACTGTTCCAGGTTGCTTAGGGCTCTGTCCAGTCAGTTTCTGGATATCTCTAAGCAGAAAACCTATTGTGGGCTTTCACCACCCTCATTATAATTTTTTTCCCATAATGCTCTAGCCCATGTCCAACTTGGTGGGCCTTCACTGAAGTCTGTCAGTGCTTTTCTAGTACCAGGGAGCCCAAAATCAGATGCAACCTCAGAAGTCTGGAGGGGAATAATCGTTTCCCCCAACCCTCTGACCAGGGTGTGTGTTGGTGTTATTCACCTCTAGGTCTTTTCTGCAAAACTGCTTTTTCTTCCCCAAGCCTGTTCCATTCCATGGGATTTTTCCTTTCATGGCAGTGGGATGCTACATGGACTTTGTCAGTAGACAAAGTCAATGGACTTTGTGTCAAACCTCTGCACGTTGCAGTCCAGCCAGGTTTCTATGCAATGTGGAATCCACTTCACCAATTCCTATCTCACCATTTTGCCTATGGATAAATGGAAGAACTTGCAGAAAGCTAGTAAACACAAAATAAAAAAAACATTCACTGTTCTCCCCTCATCCATGGAGCCAGTCCTCTCATCATGCAAGGCAATAAGGTTGGCCAGTTATCATTTGGCTTTGACAAAATCTTACTGGCTCTTCCCATCTTGTCCTTTGTGTGCCTGTAAATGCTTGTATTTTCCTGGATCTTCCCAGAATAATTCCTGTCTTTCATGATGGTGGACGTAACATTTGTGGTTTTTCCATTCATCAGGAATCTCCCAGACTTCCATTATTTTCAAAGATGAAGAAGGCCTTACTATTATGAGGCACCAAACAAGTCTCTTGGCATCTTCAGATCCCAGTGATCCACTCCCTTTGATCCACTCCCTTACATATGTCTTCTCCCCCTGTATTGTGAGTTATGCTTCACTCCCACAGATTCTGCTTCTATGTTCAGGCAGGCCTGTGGACAGAACTTCCCTGTAAATACTGAGGCAAGAAAACATGATATATGACACAGCGATGTCACAGGAAATAAACACTACCCCATCAAAAAATGCTCACAAAGCTGAAGATAAACTGTCAAAAGTGCACTAAAAATGTGTCATGACCCTTTGGAAATGAATACTGAAAACTTTAATTTTTTTCTTCACAAAAAATATTGACACTGAAACTATTATTTTAGCTGTTACATTCTTGCAAAAGCATAGATTATTTTCATTAAAAATTTTGCCTTTTAGACTTCCAAAAATATGAAGAAAATCTTAACATTCTTCCCGAATGCAAATTTTCTTTCATGTTTTCACTTCCTACACTAAAACTTCTCCAGGTGTTGTAACAAGCTCTAAAGAACTAAACTTGACTGATCATAAAAGGTTTAGTATGTGCACAGTACAATAACTACAAAAACATCCTCATTACTATAAAAAAATGCAATGAAAAAATACTAAACAGAATAGAAGGTGAAAAATAAAACATTAATTTCTAGGGAGGCTTGTTTAAATATATTAAGAATCAGGAATAATGCCTTAACTTACTTCACAAAGTCTATTGGCTCTCTATATATTACATGAACTCTTGGCTTTGCCTTTAGCTTTTGTCTAGAAGATAAATCAGCATGGAGAGACTGCAGCCATGATTGCATTATTCTGAGAAAGTGTGACTGTCATTGACAGTTATTTCAGTGCCTGACAGCTCCTTCAGCATCCCTTTGTGCCCTGTAGAGTGAAAGGTTGTCATAAGCTTCCCATGCAAGAGAGACAGTCCTGTTTGGCTGAAGCCAGTAGGTACCCCCTAGAGAGTAGAAGGTGGTTAGAGAATGATGCTAGTCTTACCCCACTATCCATATGAGATCCTAGAGGTGCCAAACAACAGTCTTCCTGTAATGTGTTTTGTGGGAATTTTTACTTTAGGGCATGGGAATAATGACAGAGTTAATTTAGTTTATAATATTTACCATTTTATTTTTTTCTCAAAGAAATCTCATTCTGTCTCCTTAGGTAAGTTGTGTCACAGCAAATTAAACTGATACTGCACTAACTGCATTTTATTTAGAAATTTATTTTGAGAGAAGCTATACATATTTTCAAAAATTTTCATATATCTAATTATGCTAACAGTTTTGGAAATATGACATGGGCGGTTCTGCTACCGATTCTAGATTTTCATCATCTTCAAAGTTAAATTCAGTGACTTTTTCATAAGTGTGAGGTTAGGTTATGTCTCACAAACAATGGGCATTGTTAAGAAAGTGTGAAGTTTTGAACAGTAAAGGTTAAGAGTGATTCAGACTAGGATCAATGTGAAATTCTGACTTAGCATTTCTTATAGCCTTTGCTATTGCATAAGCCAGTTGAAATTTGCAGCTGTATTCATAAAGTGGAAATCTCTCTTCATTTATTCACCCTTGACCTTCTTAATGGTACAGTTCCCAAACACTACTCTTACTGCTGCTAAGTAACTGGTATCTTTCTTTGGTCCTTTTTTTTCATGCAATGAAAAGTTGTGTGGCTAATGTAAGACAGGACTATGAAATATTTTGGGATAGTATATATGAATATGCATGGAATAGTTCATAAAGCAGCAAATGAAGACAATATTTACTAGATGCCATTAAAATTGAATAAAAATAGGAGCTCAGATTAACTTCCTGGTTAGAATAGAGATTGAGTATAGATTAAGTCAGGAAATACATAGTCCTTATATGCTTATATGCAATTCAGGAAGAACAAAAGATAGAGAAATTATTATCTTATTTATGCCATTCTATAGCTATAATTGACTTTTAATATCTGTCTGAACATGTTTATTGTCCTGCATATCTTTTTCCTATTTCGCTTCAAACTTTGGGTTCAACATTTAAACTGTGTATTTGGAAAGAAGAAACTGTTGGAATGCACTTCTCCAAACCCAGTTTTTTGGTCAGTGTTCTAAGAAAAGTGTCCAGTTGATCTTCACAGAGGAAAGCAGCTACCAGGTATCTTAGCTAAAAATCAAAAAACCACTGGTTCTCTTAAGATTAATTAATGGCAGAAAAGTATACCTAATATACTTGCAAATAAAAGCAGCCTATTCAGATCAACATTACCACTACCTTTGTATTCATTAGCAGGTAACTAGGAGAGTTTTATTCAATAGACTGTTCATAAAAGAAAAAAAAAAAAAAGTGATTAAATTCTAGTGTGGAAATGTTTTTTTAAAGCTCTTTATGAGATGCAGATCTGGAGAGAATGAAGAAACAAATTTGACAGCAAGGGAGAAAGTGGGAAGCAGTTGCTAGGAGACAAAGATTGGTGATATTTTTCACCAACAGCAGTACTAACATGACATTGACTGGGTTACATTTCAAGATAATGTGTTTGCATTTAAAATCCAGAGAAATACCCAGTCATCTTTGCACATGTTGGATACATCCTGTAACAAGGAGAGAGCAACCCTCTAACATGGAAGGGCAACCCTTTTCTGCTGTGTCTGTAGCATTGCTATCATAAATCACAGAGTGATTGGGTTGGAAAGAACATTAAAGATCATCTAGATCCAACAGCCTGCCATGGGCAGGGACACCTTCAACTAGTCCATGTTGCTCTGAGCCCCATCCAAACCAGCCTTGAACACTTCCAGGGATGGGGTATCTACAGCTTCTCTGGGCAATCTATGTCAGTGTCTAACCACCCTCACAGTAAAGAATTTCTTCCTAATATCCAATTTAAAGCTGCCTTGTTTCAGTTTGAAGCCATTCTACCGTGTCCACTCAAGCTCTTGAAAGAGCTCCAGCTGTCTTGTAAGCCCCCTTTAGGTACTGGAAGGTGCTATAATGTCTCCCCAGAGCCTTCTAATCTCCAAGTATTTGTCCTTTAAAGATGCATGTTCTGATAGATTAGATGCCATCTTACTTTATGAAACCTTTTTTGGTAAAGCCCCATCTTTTTCCCAAGAAAACAGAAGTTTAAACAATGTGTTATTTATCCAGTGATATATGCGATGTCACTTAAATAATTAGTATAAAATATATTTATTCATTTACTTTCACTTCTGAAAAATAGAAAACAATATAATATTCTAATCACGAATTTGCATTCATCATATTAAAAAAACCAGCAAACTTATCAGATAAAAATAGTTTGTACTTGTTCTAGCTCCTTTTTCTCTAATAAGATAGTGACAATGAACACCACTCTTTCCCACATCTCTCAGAAATTAACATGGTTCTTTTTGGGTTTTTTTGCTGTAAAATATAAATTTTAAGAGGGAATCCAGTACAAAATCCTTTGCAATACATTTGTATATGGCTGAGAAATAAATTTATGATGAGAAATACAGTTACAGCTTCTGGGATGTAAACCAGAGCAGATTTCTCTTTCAGATCAGAGTGCTGGTATAACACAGAGTTTTGTTGTGTTTTTTCAGGCTTTAAAATGTCTGTATAAAACCCACAAGGATTCAGTTCTACAGTACCACAGTGTGTAAAGTTTAAGGATCGTTTTTCTGATTACAGCTGCTTGTGGAGCTGTGACATCCTCAGTAATGTGGCCTAGTTGGTTTGCAAGTTTCTAACCCTATTCAAAGTGAATGTCAGTTTTAGACGTATTATAATGTATTTTTAAAAACATGCATTATCCCTTATAAAACACTTAATCTTGAATACATTGACATTTCAGAAGAATTATGAAAATTTCAAGTAAAATTACTGATTCATTGTATTTCATTCTGGTTTTTAACAACTGCCATTTTGCAAATTTTCTCTCAATCATCTTGTCCCTTAGTGGTGCTTGCAGACAAAAGGATTGAAGCCAGAAAGAAGACTAATTTTTCTATGTGTTTTTTACTTCTAAGCTGAGATTTTCACTGAGAAATTGTTGTCTACAAGCTCCAAATGTGGTTGGAGACAGACCTACACCCCTCACTGGTGGGGCATGGACTTTAATAGAGGAGAGCCAGTGAAAGACATAAATGGTGATGGAAAGAGAAACAGGGTACAGAAAGAGAGTTTGTGGATCCACAGCAGGATCAGGGAAACCTCTGGAAAGGTGGAGGGCGTGGTAGGAGGAATGATATGAGTTCCAGGTGGTGGAATTACACTGCCTTGGACTTTTCATCCACATGGGTATGGAAACAGGCCATTGAGCAGACCTTGGAAGCTGGTAGAAGAACTGGAGAAGTAACACAGTTTTTCAAGCAGAATATGATTCTAAAAAGCAGGAAAAAAATAAAGATAAATAAAGTAAGAAAGAGTTCTGCTATTTAAACAATTAAAATTGTTCAATTATAGCCAAGATAATGGATGCATTACAATTTGGTGGGAAGCATTTTTATGAAAAATAGAATTAGATGGAAGTTACTAATACATTAACATTAATAAATCTAATAGTTCAAATTAATTTTACCTATTCCAAGTGTATTAGTATCGAATAATAAAAATAAAATTATATAATTATAAATTATATAAAATGTTATCATAGATTACTACCATAAATCTGCAGATTAACAAGGACGTTTTCCTGGAATTATGTAGCTCATTTTGGACAGCAAGATTTATGATTAAAAGTGTCTACATACACCTTTGATGAAAAATAGTACAAAAATTTAATAAACAGCAAAACTATTTTGGGTTCCATTGCATTTTTTCACTGTAATCTTTTGTGCTGACATATGAAAGCAGTTGAAACAGCCATGCAAATTTGTAGCAATTTTCACTCTTACCACTGCCTCTCCAAGATTGCTCAGTCACTGGCATTCAGGATGTCTTAAATTTCATTTACTTCAAGTGAGGAACAGGCAATCAGTTCCCGCAGCTCAGCTATTGCTAGACACACCCTACAGGAAACATCCATTTAAGCTACAACATGCATCTTTGAAAACATTAACAGTTGATATTTTCAGTCTAATAGTGTTGAAGGAACAGAGGGAAATTGATAAATCAGAAATGGGACTAAAAACTGAAGATTCCTTCTAATTTTGATAATTTAATATTTCTTACACCTAACTACTCTTCAACTTGATTTTCTCTTGCTCCTTTGAGGAAATCACTTGTGATTTCTGTTCTGTTAAGGCTAGCAATATTGTTTTGTATATTATAAAACTATAGTTACACAAGAGTATTAAAAAAATTTATGTAAATACATGACATAAATTCTCAAATTTTGGGCTTTTTTAATAAAGCTCAAGTATGAAAAGAGGAGCAAAAAGCTCGAAGTACTGCATAAGCAACTACATTTTCATCTATTAGAAAGGCTGAAGAGTTTTATTTTTAAGTGTTTGTTTCCTGAATACATATTTCATCTTTAGATTTAGATAGTTTTAAAATTTAGTGAACACACTATGTTATAGTTTTGCTAAGTATTTTTCATCTAATAAAGTCTAAGTCATTCTTGGAATACAGTGAGTCTGTTGCAAAATCTCACTTCTCTCAGTAGTAATGGAAAATAAAATATATAAGGAAAGTTAATATTTCTTAGACTAAAAGTTATCACTGGAAAAAATATGAAAACATTAGGACATTTACAACCTTTTCAGGGACCTCCTGTATTTTTCAAGGGTGTGAAAAAAATTATTACATACATGAAAATCTATAATGGTCTATTGTTCATGAAACATTGATTTTTGGTTTGCTTTGTTTTCCAGCTACGCCTTTTGGTCTAATAGAGTATGCTACCTTACCCTACAAACATTGCTAATAGCATTAAATATTCTTGGATCAGCAGCTGGAACAGCAATGCTGCACTGTCACTGGAACATGTATAGGAATGTATCCTGAGTGTTGACTGACTAGCCAGGTTGTAAAGTCATTTAATGTGATGTGCCTAGTGAAGTTATGCAGTTTAGGAGTGGAGTTGCCACAGGTCCCTTAACAGCCAGGACAGAGAGTTACCCACGCACAGCACTGGAGTTCACTTCAGGTCTGATACTTTGATGGTTCTGGGAGACTGAAACTACATTGCCAGTTTAGGTTGTCTCTCACTACATGAGCTGATGCTGAGCCAGAGCACTCAAACAGCAGTAAATATGTCTTCAGAGGTATTAGGTTATCGTTAATTATTGATAATAAATGTTGAGTAATAATTGTCATCGTAGTAGTAATAACAATTTAGTAGATCATAAATGTCCTTAGAACAGAATAGGTTATTTATGAAATTGGTGAAAACGCAGCAGATTTTTCTGCTTATGAGAGTATACACTGTTTATGACTTTTTGCAAAACCAAAACAAAAGCATGATGATATTAAAAAATCTATAGTATGTGTACCTGAAGGCAGTGCTGCAAGTTATTTTTGCAACAAATTTTTTTGCATTCAGTTACTCTAAACAGATTAGTTATCTTCTGTGGACTGTACTTAAAACACCTGCAAATGTTATTTTTCCTTATCCTTTGCAAAAGATGATTGCAAAAGTTTTATTTTCATGCCTAATGTGGTCTTAAAATATTTGCATTTGCTATGAATTCCATAAAATTATAGGCAGACTGTGGAACAGCAGTATAGCATTTAAAGTTTGACACCTATTGTAATGGGTTAACTCTTCCTTTAGTTAGGTTTAAATGTTTACTACACAGTATGTCTCATGAAAGGGTACAACACACATGCCTGCAAATGGACTGGCAGGACATACAGTAGTGTGTATGGCAGATTATATAATCTTTAAAGACTGATAGAAATTACGTTACTGCACATATTTTGATTTTTCTTCTAGGTAAGGGAACGACTGAGGGTTTCTTTAGAAAGAGTCTCTGCACTGGAAGAAGAACTAGCTGCTGCTAACCAGGAGGTAACATAAAACACTTTCTCCCCTTTTGAGGTTAAATTATCTAATAATCTGTCCCATGTGTTCCCTGTCACTTTTCTGAAAGCTCTAAGAAAAAAAACAAACCAAACACCTAGGATCAATTGCATTCTGAATAAGCTTCTCAGTGAGGCTTGTTTAAGGTGGCTGCAAGATTAATATAACCGTCTGTTTACTGATTTATTCCCTTCTTCTATTCCATTGTGAGCTAGCCAAAATCCAAAACCTAGTGTCAGATTCCCAAATTTCTTGTTCAACATGAAAAATTAGCAAACCAATAAATACGTCAGATACTATAGACAATTCAATAACCTGAATTTTCATTTTATTAAGTAAAATTCACACACACATATACACATTATATAAGTGTTAACATTGATGGAGGAAGGATTGTGGATGACCTTGAAATGTAGGTTTGTCTCTTCCCTTTTAATTGCAGTGTATCATGGTGAACTATGGTGCCATATAACTATTGTGAACCGGGACAAGAGATTTTGTTTTCCTGTTTGTAGACTGTTCTGTTTTGTTTGAAAGGGTGAACAGCAACACATAGTTGTATTGAACAAACAACTGTACAAACATATAGAAAGGAATTTTGCACCCTAAAGAGATGATTCTGAGGCTGGAAAATATAAATAATGGAGTCTGCTGGTGACTTTACAATTCCTATTGTATTCTGAATCCACCTGATTATGCTTCTAACACTGTTAAAAATAAGTCAGAAAGCAAGTTGAATTAAAAATATTTTGGGTTATGGCCACTGGTGTCATTTTACTCAGGCTAAAGATAGAAACTGAAAGCAACCACAGACAAATTTAAAGTACTACAAAGTAATTCTTGAGAAGTGAATTACCTGTAATTCAGAACAGTGTATGATAATGTAGAATAGAGACCACTAAAGTATTTTTTCCCAATTTAAGATAAAATAGTACTTCCTTAAAATAATTTCTTAAAAATGGTATCTCGAAATAAGATATTAGCACTTCTTTTTTATAAATATGATAAACTATGAACCTATTAACATGATATTTTGATTTATCCCTTTGCTCTGTGAAGTAAGTGCACAGTATCTGTACTAAAATAAGATCCCTTTTTAAATCTTCCATTTTGTGACGTCCAGAAAACCTGTGTTCAAATTATATATAGTTACACTATGTTGTGTAATCTGTTTTTTACACTAGTGTTTATTAAATAGAAAGCAGTCCTTTTGATCAGTCAAGCAAACTGAGATGCATCGCACTCCTCTAATCCCTCCTGTTCATTATCCAAGTTCACTTCACTGGGCATGGGACCAGGTTTTAGAGCATTGCCTTGCTATATGGACTTTTAAAATTGTAGTGAAACTTTTTTGACAGTATGGAATAAAAGCATACACAAATAAATTAGACTGAAATAGGATTTCCATAGATTTTCTTGCTCCAAATCCTTTGAAATTTACAAAGTTTGTGTCTACATGATAGTAAAAACATTTAGGAGGACACTGAATTAATCAAGCATAACATGAGCATTAACACAATTGGAGTATTATTATTCCACCTTCCTTTGAGGAACTGTTAAAGCTGAAAAATGGAAATTCATTTAAATAATGAAAAAAGTGAAATGGGAAGAGATGCAGAAGAGAATGAGTGGATGATTTTCAAACAGTTAGTGCATTTGAACAAGAATTCAGATAATTTTCACACAGTATTTGAATAAGACAAAATTAATTAGAGGACTGTGAATAAGCAGGCAATAAAGCACTTTAAAAATGTATTGTACTATATATGAAACTAAATGGTCTAAGTTTCATGGGAATTGAATATATTTTCAGTAATTTTGCATTCCTGTCTCAGTGTCTGTTCTCCCAGGAAAATTAGTATTTTCTTTGATATCAATTTCTCATACCTATTCTAAGAGTGTACTATATTCAGACCCATATCTAAACATAAAAGGATCACAGTAAATTGATTCTCTGATTAAAAAAGTTATGTTTAGATATATGACAAGTATCAGATAAAGAATGGTAGAAATGTATATGTTAAGGTCGCACCTTTCTCTGAAAGCTTGTGACTGTGTCTCTGACACAGAGCAACAGTGAGAAACTGCAGACATTTGTGAGTACTTATTGGAAATACATATAAAACCCCCAAAATTGAGGGAGAACAACTATAGCTTTCCATCATTAGATGGTAAATAAGCTCTCATTTAACAGTCTTCGTAGAATTTTGCATATATACAAAAGAGACTGAAAACATCTGTAACTGGCAGAGTTGATTTCAGTTCTAATTGATAACACAACTTTACAAAGCACTTGATATTTAACAGGCAATAGAAACACATTTGAAACTCCAGGGGCAAGTGAGATGGACAGTTGGACCTGTTGGGCAAACTTAGCTTGTATAGCTAATATTTATATGAAATTACACAAGGGTGATGGAGAAGGGCTTTGGTCTTATGGGCTGATATTTTATTAAAGTTTATAATTTATTAAAGAAGGGATTGAAAATTCTTTAAATATATGTTTCACTAGAGGAGAATTTATTTCATTATTTATTTTATTTTGCTGCAGCTGATTAGTGGCAGTGGAAAGGACCATTATACACAGCAGCAATCTGAACTGATGTTACAAGGGCAAGAGAACTGTCTACAGTAATTAAATTCCTTGGTCATGCTTGTAGTATTTGTTTTCATCCACAGTTATCACATGATATACACAAAATTACCTTTTTTTTTCATTTCTGCTTACAGTAGAAGCCGTTCACAACTGGTGGATGTCCTGTTTATTATGTCTGTTGTAGCTAAGATGAATAGAAGATAGTGTTAGCAATTTTCTGAGAAATTTACCATCTGTTTTTAGTTAAAATTACTGTAAAACATAGCTACACTTTCTTATCCCTTAGGTGCTTTTCAAATGTTATTGTTTTTCATCTTCCACATAACCCTTGGTTTGTCCAAGTAGTTTTGTCGCTGAGGGTTGTAATTTGCAGTTAGCAATTAGACAAGCTGCAAGTGGTACATCCAATAACAAAGCTCAGTGGTACCATAGTGTCTTTCTGTGCACATTTTTCTGGGCAAATGTGATGGTTTGCAGTGAGTATCTGAATATTTTCGAAGTCTAACAACATTTTGCTAACTGGCTTCTTTTTTACACATTAATTTGAGAAGAATGAGTCTCATTTGTGAGAGAAGTGGGATGTGAATTTTCCTTCCCAGTTTTGTCATTTATGATCTTAATGGAAATTAACTTTAATAATGAAAATACTGACAAGATAACCACTTTTGTTCCACAGCTTTTGAAATACTCTTTTTCCATTACGAGTGTGAGTCTTTGTTAAAAGTATGCTAAAGTATGGCAAGTGCAAACAACACACTAAGACTAGTCATTAGTGCCATTTATGCCTAGGAACTCAAGTGCTATTGGCTTCCACAGTTCAAGGATACATAGATTATAGACCGTGACCCATAGTGATGCTTTTACATTAATTTCTGTTGCAATGCACAGTGTTAAATGACAACTATTGCAATTTCTATTTACAGATTTCACTGTTTCCCAGAACTTCTGATATATAGTTTCAAAAAAATGACCTTTAGAGCTTTTTCCCAAGACTTTTTTTCTAAGATCAAGTTTTAAACATAGTTAATACAATACTGGGAAAAAGTTTGAGTTTTTTTAATGACTGTGCTTAATTTGCACTTGAATTTTTTCCTGCCCATTTTAAACAGTTACTCAGACCTTGCAACAACTTTACCATATAATAAGTGGCATTGCAAAACACTATTTTGTTTCTGGTTAATATGCTGACTTTTCCATTTTTCCTCATTAGTAGAAAATGTGGCATGAAAAATATAGTTTTAATTACATCTATTATCTCAAAGATATACTTCAGGAACCCAGAAAATTCTGGGATGGTGTAGAATATGAAATAAGAGAAACCACTGATTTGAGTGTATATATCACTGCACTACCATATACTTCTCCTCAGCATTTGTTCAAATTGCCAGTGCCATTTCCAAATGTCAAATAACATTATAGTGCTTCTGTCAACTGACACATAGATTATATTTTTAAACTCAGTCTTCCTTTTGAAACCTCATTGTTACAATTTCCACTTGCTTCTACAGAATTTTACTTAACTTTGAGGCTAAATTCAATTCCTGGAGCTCTCAGAGAGTTTGCAGGAGTTTTGGATCATAGATCTCTGCTTCATATAACTGCATACATTCTCTGGTTTGGGCAAAGGGTTTCTTCCTAACAATGGGTTACTTTATTCATTAGGGTGCCCTAATGCTACTTTATATAGCATCTATTAAAGCCTTCATAAATTATTTACATCTCTGAAAAGAAAGGATGGTTTGCAATTTATGACTCATTATGTTCTACACCGGAAAACGTAGCCATTTATTTATTCACCAAAGAACTTTCAAAAACCATATTAGTTGCCTAACTTCTGCTATGCAGGGAAAATCAAGAAAACAATAAAAAATTCAGTAAAACTTGTTACAGCTGACAGTTTTGATTCTGACCATGAGGGATGCTGCAGACATGATTGCAATATCATCACTGCTAGTGAAATATTTTCTAATGTTTATTATATATGTATTTTGAGGTGAAACCTTAGGTAAATGTGGTATGTCTTTTTACCCATGGTTGCATGTGAAAATATTTTTATGCTCAGCTTTTTCAGTTCCTCTTAGCTTAAGGCACTTTTTTTTATAGGCGTTTCTTGGTGGCCTTGGGCTTTGTGTGTAAATACAATGGAAAGTGATTTTTTGAGTACAAGTGTGGTTAAAGGAATAATTTGCTGGGGAAAATAGCACATGCATTTCTTGAACATATAATATACCCAGAATTTTATAAATCCAAAATTCAGAAATTATGGATATCAAAATTTTGGATGAAACTGGGTGAAATTCAGGGACCTTTTTTTTTTCTGAAGAAGGCCAGGCAGATGGCCTATACCTATTTCCAGTTACTTGAGTAATAAGATTTTTTTTCAAAAAATCTGAAATACCATTCCTCTGTAATATCTCCTTTTACCATATTTCCTCAGAATGGTATAACTGAAAGTTTTTTCTTTCTGAAGTCTCTCCTGTACGTTAATTTTTAAATTTTTTTTAAGCTATTGCTTTGCAAAGTCTAACTCTGAAGAGATCTTCTTTGTGATTCGAAGTTTATTTTTAAATGTCTATGAAAGTATAGCAAAAGATGTATTTTCTGCAAAGTTACATGTCATTAAAAATATCTTGATTTGAAATCTAATCTTTATGTTCTGTATGTATGCTTTTTGTTCTGCCTCTAACCTTAACCATCTTGTTAAATGTTAACTCTGCAGAAAGTTATTGTTGCCCTTAAATTTTAAATGTGGTAATGATGCAGAATGCTGAAATTTTTTTTGTGGATTTTTCTTATACTACATGTTCCCCAGCATTAATTTATTTCTCTATGCATTTGAATTAGTATGTGTAGCATAGCAGCTGAAGAAGTTAAAGATTACTACAGCAACACTACATTCTTCACTGCCTAATTTTAGTAAAAAAGAACTAAGCACAAGAACTAGTTAAGGTGCTATAACTATTTCATTCTATGTCCTCAGTTCATTCTAATCTAAGATCTCAGAGGGAAAAACACACTAAAATTCTTTGTGGACATTGAGGGCAACAGGGCTGATTTTGCATTGTCATCACTTTCTTTAAATAAAATCACATTTCACTAAAATTCGGTGCAGAATAGTTCTAAAGTTCAATGCATTTTCCAGTTAGCACCTGAAGAACAATAGTTTCTGTTGACATTTGACATGAACATCACTATTGCACTTGCAAAAGTGGTTTCTCAGCACCATTTCCATAAACTTTACAAAAAAAAGTTTCTGATTTTGACTACCAAAAAACATATATTTTATATCATGACAGCAGATAATGATTTTGCAGATATTAGTATTTTTATGCAAAAATCTCAGTGACTTAGGCCTATTTTTGTGTTGGCCACGGTGTAGTTTTGGCAACAAAGTCATATCTATTAAATGAGTTCACCAGCTTTGGTCTTCACTGGAATGATTTTGCAGAGCAGAATTGTGTTGCTGCCCAGATGTTTAGGGTGTTTTCAAAAGACATCCTGAAATGCTGTGTTCTATTTCCCCTCCATTTAGCATGTGGCCACCTGTAACAAATCCTAAAATACTGATGTCATGTTCCCATTTTGCACTGATTTTTCAACCAAGTTGAATGCCTCCTATGTGTTCTTTAGAAGAATCCAGTTTGTAAGAAAGGGTGCATGGTCTGTGCTTTTGTGTTCATGGAGTCCTTAAGGAAAAACATATCTGAAGAAAGATTTTTATTCCTTCACAAAACAGTGATATTAATAGTTTTAATAAAATGTTTGCTATTCAATATTTGATAACTTGTATATATTTTTTCTATTATGTTTATATTCTTTTAATAGCATGTGATAAAGAAAATGGCTACTTTTTGGTTTTGTTTTAATGTTCTAGAATCCCAAATATGAATGGATTAGGGTGCTTCAGAGTTTTACTGTTGTTGAGGAAGGAGTCAGATTGTTACACCAAAAAGATAAATACTGGCTACTAAGTATCTTCACTGCAATTTTGATATTTTTCCCAGAACCTTTGTGTCATGGTTAATTGATTCCCCTTCATTTTATTTAGTTTTAAAATTTTTTAATGGGAGTTGTTATTTAAAGATTTGTGACTAGATTAAATCCCAGTGTCACAGATTTGTCATTGAAGAGGTTTTTTTCTACTCCAATTATGCGTAAGACAGCCTGAGATCGTTTGCTCCTTTCAGTTTTTTGCTATGACACATCCTTGTGTATCAATAAGCATGCATATATTACTCTTAAACTGATATAAACTGTTAATTGCACTTAAAGAAAAGAAAAAATTAGGTTTAGTAAAATAATTCTTAAAGGAACATGGCAAAAGGTAAAAAAGCAATGTCAGTGATTTGCTACTTCCTCATTCTTTACTCTTTCCCCAAAACCTGATGTGCAGCTACAAAGCAATTGTTTAAATATACATTAAAAGAGCAGGCATATCGATGTTAGAAAGGTATTTTGCAAATCTCTTCAAAGCTACTTCATTTTTATGTCTGACAGAAACATTTGGTTTAATGAAACCTTGGTCCCCCATGATTAGAAACTTGTGTGATTTAACGCCTTGTCTTACCACTGAATAAATGATGACTGGAGACTTAAAAATTCCCAGTTTCCTTTAAACCTTGCAGCACAAACTCTCTATAAAATTAGTATCTTCATCAAAATGAGAATAAACCTAATCCAGCATATTCTTATGTGTGTATAGATATGTGTTAGTGTGTGTGTTTTAAAAGCACTGCTTTTATAGGTTGCTCTTTATGAAAACAAATTAGGTGCTACTACTGTAATATAAAAATAAGAAATATAACTAGGAATTATGTGACAAATATTCATTTTGTCATTCTTTTGTCTAAATTTTATATTCTCATTTTTGTAATACCTGTGGCCTAAGTCTTCAGACTTTTACCTTTGGCGAGAAACTTCATTTTTCTTTGCACTAAAAAATGTGGCCAAATATTAATTGTAGTTTTGATTACTGAAAAAATATAAATATATAATTGTTCATTTATCAGTAATACACACATTATAGTGGAGTGCTTTCATTTCACATTTTTACTGTGATTATTACTCCCTTACAACGCTCTCAATAGAGCTCCAGTAAAGGACCAGGATGCCATTTTGTTGTAAAAAAAAATTCTGAAACATGGTTCCTGCTCCATAGCATTTGTAGTATAAATTTGCCTTATGGTGTCTCTTGCTTTATAGCTCTGGAATGGAGAGCATTATTGTAAAGCCAAGGTAGTACAGTGACCTGGGAAGTAGATGTGGTGGGCATCAATTACTCTTTTTATTATCATAGGAGCTGTGCAGTGTGAGGGTCTCACACGACTCAGGCTAATTTGATCTGGTTTAAATATTCTTTCTCCTAAGAGCATTGAGGTTGGTTTACCTGGGGTGAGTGGTTCACTGTTGCTACAGCAGAAAAGGTAGAATTAATGGGTACCACAATTAACTTCATAAGTATTGACAAGTGGACTTGGCTAAATTGTGTAACTTGATTTTTGGCAGCTGATGGTTGTACTGGCATCTACTCAGGTGCACAGTCTGTCCACAATTGTTGTTCCGGGACAGGACCCAAATCCTGGTATTCTGTAGGAATCCTAGACTGTTCACTGTGTCATAACAGTTAGGCTGGAGCTGAGGGCAAGGGAGGAAGCAACAGTTCTCTCCATGAGGTCCTGAGTCCAAACAACTGTAGGACACAGTGTTCAGGGGTCATTACATAAAACTGCTCTGCAAAACATCAGTATGTATGGACAGTTTGCTGGACCTCATCAGGTTGAGTTATTTGTGTTATTTTGGGGGTCTGTACAATGTTTTATATTCACCGATGAAGAAGGATCCCAGAGTATGACATTTCTGCACAAAAGCAAACAAATATATCGTTATATGACAGAGCTCTGTGAAACTGAAGTCTCAGAAAGTGATAAACAGATCTTTTATACCTTCTCTTTTTTTATACCAGATAATTACAGAGTAGGAAAGCTCTGAGTTTCTAGCACACGTTTTTTGGATTTCTTATTTACCACATATTCCTCACCCAAAGTAGAAAAAAGGGAGAATGAGGAGATGAGATAACAGTCAAGGAAATATAAACTGGAAGAAGAGCACAGGAATGGCATGAGCCAGATGTGTGGCTGAGCATATTTCACGGTCATTTCCCAACACACTGAAAACTCCAGGAGACTAATGAAATTGGAAGGTTATTTGTGTGTGGTTAGTTTAGGGATTGTTCATAGTCACATGGGATTAGTTACCAGGATAATTTCAGTTTGGGTTTAATGTCATCTCTTTTGCAGTGTGTTTAGGGATCTTAACAAATCAATAGAATGAAATTCTCAGCAGGCTTGGTTTCATAAGGTCATGTTAGCAAATGCCTTACTTTAAACACACTGACTTGCTAAAGTAAAGAACATAGCATACATTTAAAGGTATGCTTACCTGACACTCATTGTAGAGCTCACTATTAATTGTACAAAGTATATCCATGAAAATTTTAATGTTTAATGTTTCATTTCCTCACAGTAGTCATAAAATGCCTTTCATGAGACATCAGAAAGACTATATAATTTCTCTTTGATCTATTATTTTTGGAATTCATAAACTTTGAAATGGATGCCATTTTATCCAGCACTGGAGGTATGGATTCATGTTGCTTATCTTTCTGTGTCAGCTTTGGACTCATTTGACACTGGTCAAATGAGATGTTCAAGCGCATCAAGTTTGTTTCATTGCAAGAATTAGTCTTGTTGATTCTTTACCCTTAACAATGTTTTTGCACATCCATCTTGATGAAAAGGCAAAACACACTCAATATCCTTTGGTTTTAATCTGCTGGAATAATACATTGTCTTAACATTTGTTCAATGTGCTTCTTTGGAATGATTATGCAATTTTGTGTAGATTTGTTAAATATTAGATGATTAGTTAAGATCATCTACTGACTCTCAAACAGGACTTTAAGCATAAAACAAAATCACAGTATCTTTTGTGCCTATTACTCTACATAATAATTTTAAAATCTATGATAAGCCTTGCATGCTGCATTGAATAAAATATTTAAATTGATTACATGAATCAATAAATAAAATAAACTTCAAGCTTCAGTAGGTTCATATTTAATAATCAATATTCCCATTAACATATGAACCAGAAAATGTGTCATTTGTGTATTCACACTGGATCACTTCAACCTAAAAGTGCACAGGCAACTCTTGGAGTATTCTACAAATCCATAACTTAGTTAATTAGCAAGATGTCTTAAATATTTTCTTTTTAATTTAGTGCAAACAACTACCAATCATAGGCCTGTAATAGAAATACGTATAGAAATAATTTTACTTGGAATATAAAAATGTAAGAAATATTTTGAGTTTGATTAGGAAATGTCAACATTAGGAAATAATAAATAATCTTCATTAATATTACTAGGGACTATCAAAGTATAGGTGGAATTATTCCAAGAGGAGACATAGTGGGCTTAATTTACCTCAGTCTATTAAAAAAATGAAACTGCTTGTTTGACTTTGCACCTGGAGAGTGCAATTTGGACACCTTTAACCATGTAGAACGCATGGTTACAGAAAAAGAAGAAAAAAAGAAACTGTATGTATAATTCCATGGCATTAGAAAGTGGCTATCATATTAGATTCCTTTCTGCATGAATCCTAGGATAAAACCATTATTTTAGATGTTTCACTTATGATGAATGTTCTTTATCATTAAGAAATAAATAAAATTTTTGTCAGGGAGGCCCATATCCTTGATTTTCACTGGAGAAAGCTGGGGAAAAATTATTCCCAGTAAGAATGTCATTGAAAAGTATTAAGATCTTGACTAAAATTAAATGGGTACATTTAGTTTAGTATTCAAAATACAGACTCTAATTCATTTTACTGTGCTTCAGTTTCAACAGACTGGGTATTAGATTTAAGTTGGGATTTCTTCAGTTGGTACATGCAGATCATGGCTTTGATATTGTTTAATTACAGTTCTGGGGTAGGGTTCATTTCCTTTCTGGATATTCCTCATATCCTATCTATCTATTGTATTTTCGTGTTTTCTACAATCAGTAACACAGGTGGTGATTTTAATACAGATACACTGTATAGAAAAATATAATAAAACTGACTATACATTCAGAATAGTGATTTTCATAACAGACATGTCTAGTCAAAATACGTCTAAACAGTCTCAAAGTGTCTAGGTGATAATATGAAGACAAAGAATACAAAATTTCATTTGGGGAAGACTGTTTTTACCCATAGGGAAATACATTAATGTAACCAGAAGAGGAAAATGGATTTGCAGTGCAAATAGCTAAAAACTCCATTTCAACCTGAGCAGGATTTTTCAAGATGAATTATATACCTTAAACAGGGGTACTTTTAATTAAATGCTTATGAACTAAGAACAACTACATAAAGTCCTGTTATTTTACTTATGTACAATGTCCCAGATACTAAAATTATTTTTGTATGTCTAAACAAATATATATATCTATATATGCACACATAATTACATACACAGAGTGTATGTAATTATATAAACAAAATATCCATGTATATATTATATATTTTATATGTATATGCACAATATGTGTATATGTTTCAATAACTCATCTGTTGTTGAAAAGGATGAATATTTTGATGTTTATGCCAAGTTCATCCTCAGCTCTGATCATCTGGAAATCAGACCCTGTACTACCAATGAACTCTGGAGCTTCTGAGTACTTATTTTGGTACATTACTAGAGTCTCTGTGAGAGTAATAATGAAAGAACAATAACTTTGCTATTATTTTGTTGAGCTTGGTTGGGAAAAAAAAAGGCAGCAAAAGAAATTGATCAGCAGGTGTCAAATACACAATATAATGCCACCATGTGATTGATATTTGTCATTATTTTTCCATTGTGTTAGTCTCTGTAAAAGACAGGGGGCGGGGGTGGGGGTGGGGGGTGGTTTGTTTGTTTAGTTAGATAAGGGTTTCTGCAGAAAATATACTGAAACCCTCCTGGTAATCTTCTATGAAAAATCTTGACAGATATTATTTTCCTTAATAGCACCTGCAAAATTGCTTTAAATTACTCCTGTTCTGTTTACAAAATGCTGCCATAGAAATAAGTGGTGCATGCTCTAGACTACACATAATAGCATAAGACAGGTAGTTATTCAGTAACAATTTGCTCCAGAATTCATAATGAAGTGAAGGACACTAATAAACTGTATTGCCTTATTACCAGCCTAAAATGTTAGTGTATTACTTCTAAATGTAAAAGCTACTGCTGACCCAGGCATTTAGTGTTCAGAGGGAGTCGGGGCTCAGTGCCACAGCCAGATGCTGCCCCTTGACCACAGCACCCTCGTCACAAACACAAGTGACCTCCATAGGCAAGTCAATAAAACAGCCAGGACCTGTCAATAGTTATCATAAGCAGAGACCATCAACAGTAAAAGACCATGGGGTTAGTATTTCCACATTTTCGATTTAAAATTAGGACTCTGCCAAAGATTCTGAGCACTTCCAGTCATTTTTGCATGTTTTCATTCATTATTTGCACTTCAGTGACAAGGAAGCGTAGTCTGAATGTGCTAGCCACCATACAAACAGGGGTGCAGAGGGCAGTGCCAGTATCAAGATTTTGACAATAAAATAATCAAGAAATACCAGAAGCTGCAGAAGCAAGCTTTCTTTGACAGAAGCTGAAGCATAGAGGGTAAAGACCTACTTAAACCATAAAAGAGGGCTGGAGCTCAGTGTACTAAGTATCCCAAATTTTTTTTATTTCCATTATTTATTTCCGTTACTGTCTGATTTGCTACTAGTGTCTGATCTCCAAGGGTTATAAAGGCTTCTTCATGAGGATGATTTCACTTTGATTATTTTTTCTGCATAGCAACAAAAGGTAAACAGCAATATTTATAAAAGGTCAGCAATCTCAAAAAGGAGGGAAGAGAAGAATTCATGATGTAAATATGTTGAAAATATGTATTACAACTTCTACAGTTTTTTCTTTGAATAAAGTAATATTTTTCTTGACATGTCAGGTCACGTTTAAAAGGACTCAATTGTGTAAAGTTTCTAGAAGACTTATCATTAAATAACAATAAAATACACTGAAATCCAGGCAAATAGGAAATAAACCTAGCTGAGGTTGTCAGTCAGACACAAACACTTAGTTCACAAGTGAATTTTCAGAGTACTAAAAACAACCTACTTGCAAATTTGACTGATTCTTTTTATTTTGCAAAGTTGAATAGGAGAGAAGCAAAGTGCTAAATTAAAAAAAAAAAAAAAAAAAAAAAAAAAAAAGTTTTTCTCTTCCCCCAAAGTGAGCCCAGAGTATATTTTTAGGGCTGATGGTTTCATTTCCTCACTTCCAAAGTTATTTTTTTCAGTCTGAAAAGGCCTTTTATTTTGTTCCCTTGAAGTGTGGCCTATGTTGATTATGATGCTGTATGGTCCATAGGTATTTTAACTCCTACCTGCTGTGAAAATAAAGCCTTAAGTCCGTGTTTGTACTTTTAAATATAGTTGGTCGCAAAGCTCAGAACCTGCATTGCTGAATGGAAAAACTAAAGCGTTACAAAACCAAAGTAGTCTTCAGGAAGATTCATTTTTATCTATTTTTTCAAAAGACTTTGTATGGATCTACGTGCTTCATTTTTGAAATCAGAATGTGCATTTATGATAGCCTGAAGAGCATCTTGCATTCACTCTTTCAAATGTTATGTACGTAGACAGTCATCAGTCCTGTGCAGTTCGTTCGTGATACTGACCCATACTGAGATTTTAGCTACCACTCTAGGAAAAACGTTCCCTTCCACCACCAGAAGCCAGCACCTCACTTTTCCATATGCATTTATTAATTTAATTTACAAATGGGTAGCTCCAAAATTCTGGTTTGTTTTTCTTTATGGAAAGCAAATATATCTGCTTTTGTATTAGTCCCTTCATTATCCTATCTATCAAAGTTATCTACTTTGGTAGAAGAGAAGGAATTTAGATTATTATGCAAGTTTGTGAATCTCAGACTTTCTTCTGCTGTTGTTTAGTAAAGAATGCTGAGAAGGCATTTGAGTCACACGTGTTCTGGGTTTGGGAAACACTTTGGTGCTCTTATGAAACTGTTGAAGGGGAAGCTTGTGATGAGAAAATTCTGGATGCTTACTCATGGTGTTTCTGATGTTTTGCTGATAGGCTGAGAGGATGGAGGCACATCTTAAAGTGCTGCAGCTAAATCTGTCACACCTTAACTGAGAGAGTCATTAAAATTACAGCAAAAGCTGAAACTATCCAGTGGGATTCTAATTAAACATTGATATTATCTTTTGAGTAGGATCATTAAAATATTCCTTTTTATTCATGGAGAAAGACAATCAAAATGAATAGTTTGACATTTTTGAGGTTTTTATGTAAGTCCTGTTCTTCCAATTTACAGCAGGCATTCACAGAATGATACAATCATAGGATCCTTAAGGTTGGAAAAAGCCTCTAAGATCACTGAGTCCAACCTCTAACTCAGCACTGCCAAGTCGACCCCTAAACCGTGTCCCAGTGTGTCACATCTACACATCTTTTAAATACCTTCAGGGATGGTGACTCTACAACTTCCCTGGGCAGCCCGTTCCAATGCCTGACCACCCTTTCAATGGAGAAATTTGTCCTAATATCCAATCTAAACCTCCCCTGGTGCAACTTGGGACCATTTCCTGTTATCGTATTGCTTGTTACCTGGGAAAAGAGACTGGCACCCATCTTGCTACAACCTCCTGTCTGATAGTTGTAGAGAGTGATGAGGTCCCCCGAGGCCTTCTTTTCTCCATGTTTAAGACCTCCAGTTCCCTCAGACACTCCTCATCAGACTTGTGCTCCAGACCCTTTACCAGCTGTGTTGCCCTTCTCTGGACACACTCCAGCACCTCAGTGTCTTTTTCTTTAGTGAGGGGCCCAAAACTGAGCACAGGATTCAAGGTTCAGCACTACCAGCACTGAGTACAGATGGACAATCCCTTACCTAGTCCTGCTGGCCACACTACTTCTGATACAGGCCCGGATGCCTTTGGCCTTCTTGGCCACCTGGGCACACAGCTGGCTCATGTTCAGCTTGTCTTTTGATCAGCCCCACCATGATCCTTTTCCAGCCACTCTTCCCCAGCCTGTAGCATTGAATGGAGTTGTTGTGACCCAAGTGCAGGACTCAGCACTTCAGTTGTTGAACTTCATATCGTTGGTCTTGGCCCACTGATCCAGTCTGTCCAGATGCCTCTGCAGAGCCCTCCTACAGCAGATCAACACTCCTGATCAACTTGGTGTGCATCCTGTGCTGTGTTTGTAGTCCACAAGAGTAAATAAAGTATAGTGTATTGTTTATACAAGATCCTGATAATAAAAAATGCTTATTACTATTATGATTCCTTCCAAAAGTCATATTTAAAATACGAGGAAAATTAATGTTAATTTTTGTCCCTATAGCTAAAATAGAATATTGATAATGAGAAATTTATTGTACAATTGAAACTATTTCAATCTATTTTAATATTTAAATATCTCTGATCTCTCTAACCAATGGCTTCTGAAAAGCTATGTGTGTTGAGTTTAATACAAATTAGATATATAACTGGAAAAAGCTACACTTACATTTATGAATCAGGATTTAATTGAAACAGAAGGAAATCACCTCAGTCTCTAAGCATCCTTTATTTTCTAAGCTAAACCATATCTACCATAAAAAATTACAGAAATTGCTTACAGCTTAACACAACTACCCCTTGACAAAATTCAAGCAAGGTCAGAAAGAGGTCCAGCAGTCTAAAATATATTTTCAGTAGACTGAAGTTGCTTTTTAGCACTATTTAAACTGTTAAGAACACAGTAGGAGGACTTCCAAGTAGGTAATTTCACTATTCTCTAGAGGATTTACTTACATAAGATCTGGATGAAAAATTGGCACAACATAGTCACAAGTTTGGTTTAGCATACTATATATGTAAAAAGAAACACCTTAATAAGAGGTGACTGAAGAAAAATTCTTCTAGATCTGTCATCTGTAGCAAAGCAAAAAACATGAAATCAGGGAGTTTAATTGCCTGAGACAGACTTGTTCTAATGTTGGAAAAACACATAAACAAATTCAGTGGTTTAAAGTAGGACAAGTTTATGAAAAACAGCTTTTTAAAAGCTTAAAATAATTGTTTTCTCTTTAGCCTACATTTTTCAAGTGATCCAGGGTCTTACTGGTTTTAAAGGATGGTCCAACATTATATATGTGTGTTTAGAGCCTCTGTTTACAACAAAACAGTATATTTGTCTTGTTCTAAATCAATTTAATGATAAATTAAATAAATTCAAAGTGGAAAAATTGTGATAATTAAATTTTAAAAAGGCTGTTTTAAATATTAAAAGAATCCTACAAAAAGAAACCTCTGTAAACATTTGGCCTGAAATATTTATTAATTAAATACTCTTACATCTCTACATAAAGTAATTTATTTCAATGAAAAGCAAAATTAAGATGCTTACAGTAATGACATTTAAATCCATTACTAGCGAATGATTTCAGATACAATTTAAATAGCTAAAACAGTAAGGAAAACAACAATAGATAAATTGATTAACTATTTTAAAAATCCGAATAGGATTTTATTTTACCTACAAATTGGCCATATACTTTTCAAAGCATATATATCTTTTTTCTCTATACTGTACTGTGTACAGTGCTCTGTACTGTATCACACTGGGAGAAGGGAAGTATGCATGCAAAAGAGAACTGGAACAGTTTTCCTCACTGTGTCTGAGAAGTGGGAGGACCAGGTTAGTGTATATTACAGAAATGCTTTTATTTTATAACTTATTTATGGAATTTCTTTAGTCCTTTGATGGTATATATTTAGTATTATTTAGCCCTAATAATGGGATTCTCTAGTCTGTTTTCCCTCCTTCAGGAAAAAATAGATGCATGGTGTTAACACCCATAATCCCATGGTGTTAATCTATTTCAGACATTGATGACCCCCTGGTGATGTTCCTCTCCCAGTGTTTATAGAAGGAATCAGCTAACCACTTTAATTTAAGCATTGAACACTTTGGCTATTCAGTTATGTTGCAGTGTGCCAGCCAGATAAATTAAAAATTTTCAGTTCAGTTAGTGCAATTTTGCCCTAAGTCGCTGGGTGATACATGATGCCAAAGGCTGAAACTATATTTTTTCTGTATGTAGACCATGCTCTGTGCTGGGGCGAAATATGCAGTGATCCTTTTTTACAGAACAGCAGCATTGGGAACAAGGCCTTGGGGACCAAGATTTCAAGCAAAAGAAACTGCTTTGGGTAGAAAAGTACGCAGAATGCTATTTTTGTACTCTACAGTATATTATACAATTGATGGTAACAACAGCTTCTCCCTGAGGGTGTCAGAACACTTACAGAAAAAGCCTACTGGTGAGGGCATTATTTTGTCTGGTTCCTCACTGCTCAGTATTCTCTCATTCACCCCAAATCTAATCACCACCAGCAGCAATCATCTCAGAGTTCCAAATCGTGAATCTACCTGAGTTTTCAAGTACAAAATCATTCTTCCTGTCTAAAGTTGTCATTTTTCTTTCCAAAGTTGTCAGTGCTATTTATGGACCAAATATCACCATTATTCATAACAGAAAAAGGAATGCATTTAGTTGCTTTCCACCAACCTCGAGGGATTTCCACTTAATATTTGAAATGGGAAATATTTTCTCACATATTTTTATCTATTATATCTAACAAAGAAATCTGAGAAGTTTCTTACTGTTTTGTAGGTTTTATGCTGCTTTCTTATTGATAATAGCTCACTGATGATCAAGATTTTTAAATTACATGAGACTGCACAGACCAAGTGCACAATTAAAAATGGATCCAATGTAGGCAGCTTAATAAAAAAATAAGAGTAATAGGTTGGTAGTTCTTTTTCATTGCTGTTTTAGAATCACAGAATCATAGAAAGATGTGGGTTGGAAGTCACCTTAAGGATCATCTAGTTCCAATTCCCCTGCCATAGGCAGGAACACCTTCCAGCTTGCTCAGACCTTTATCCAACCTGGCCTTGAACACCTCCAGGGATGGGGAGTCCACAGTCTCTCGGGGCAACCTGTTCATAAAGTGGTGATGCACTGGAACTTCGTAAAAAGTCAAGAACTTCCTCCTACTATCTTATCTAAACCCGCCCTCCTTCATATAAGGGATATCCCCCTTGTCCTCTCACTATATAGAGAATTATATTAACTATTCATAGTAAAATTAATTAGCTGAAGCCTGAAACTGTAATGAGGTAACAAATGGCACTCGAACAAGTTCAGCAGCAGAGGTACACAGTCATTTAGGATTTTTTATATTTAGAAATGGATTCTGATCTCATACCTCTCAATTTTAAATTAGTTAATTTGCAGTATACTCAAAGTAAACATGTGGAGTAATGCTTTTCCTGCTTCTTTTTGTGTCTCATGAGAGACTTTAAGCTGTGAATAAATCCATTGCATCTTTATGTATAGCTTGTGCATTCCAGTTTATTTTTATTTTGTCTAATAAGACTATTGGTATATTTTGCTATTTTTGTGTGTTTGTGTTTCCATCACTTTTTGGTTATCCTTCAAAGTTTTGTAGTTTTTTTTCAACCACAATGCAAATCTTTCATTTCTTTCATTTTTAAATCTTAGTGTCCTACTATGCTTAGTAATCAGACTGTCTCCCTTGCTAAATAGATGGAATTTCTGCTATTGCTTACTGATTTATATTTTCATGTTATCTATATCATTATGAAATTATTGTAATATTACATTTTCCTTTTAGCCAACATGGCTGATGCATAGGGTTCCATCATTACTTCTTCCAATCAGTTCTGGCTTATATATTCATATTCTGTTCTATGGTGTATTCTAATATTTGAAATGAATATTCCCTGAAGACCTAGATTCAGACTATAAAGTGTATAGGCATGATATGTAGATTTGGACGTTTATAGAAATGGAGACCACTTCAAATTTTGAGTCTGAATGACTGAATCCTAACTTCCTAAGAAACATGTTTCAGTGGTGTATATAGATAATGGACACAAATTCTGCTAAGATTTTGGAGAGAATTTATGTAGGTAATGTAGTGTTGTAATTCTAAAAGCTGGGCTTTAGGAATGTTAGAATTATTTCAGAGTTAAGACAAAAAGGCAGAAGTTGTATAAGGTTATGTTCAGAATTATTACAACAGAGCAGGACTTTAGAAATCGTGCCATTTGTCTTGAAGTGCCTTTGACATCAGAAAGCCAGAATCTAAATCAGTGGAAATTCTTAAGTTTTGATGTTGCTTTTCAGTCAGAAAACTAACATACAAAAGTGATAAGAATGTTGAAGATCAACATGCCTCTGAGAAGAGAATAAGCTAAAGGAACTCTTCAGGGTAGAGGGTATTTTCATGGGCTTAAGCTACAAAACTTAGAAAGGTCCCACTAGACAAGTAATACTCTACATTTTATTCTTTAACTGGCAAAAATTGCTTCATTTTTTTTCTGCTGACTGTTTGGTTAAAAAAAACAGGGAGAAAAATATAGACTTTTGACAGGAAGCTGTCTTTAGACTTGAAATTTTACACTATTGTTTAGAGCCTCATTGAAAGGTGTTGCTGTGGTCCATGTCAAGTGTGCTAAACAGAAAAATGTCTGTGATTTTGGAAAAGGAATTTAATCATTTGATGTCCACAATTAACAGCTGATAAGGAAAAAATATGTGGTATGTTGGATTGTATTCTAGAAGGTACAATTTGGACTTGAATATTTAGGTTGATTTCCAGTTTTGGGTACAACATTGCTGAATAGACACAAATGTTTCATTGATTAAATTAGCACATTTGCAAATAATTTGCACATTATTGAAAGCTAATAAGAATTAAGTTAGTAGTAAAAAGGAGTATGATAGCAATTAAAAACCTTTTGGTTGAACAAAGTGAAAAGCAAAAATTCTTGTTTATTTGTAAGACACTGGAGAGTTTCCATGCTCCCTTAGAAACATTAATTCTGCCTTAATAAATTCTTTAAATCAAGAATAGAACAAGTATGAAAACAAGTTAGCTGCGTGGTTTTTCACAATTTTGATCTTTTATCTGATGACTACCCTAGAGCTGAAATTTTAAGATGTGCCAGACTTCAAACTCTGTGTTATTCCTGTATATATTTACTGTGCATTCATTACAATAATAAAATCATTGAAACAATAAGGTTTAACAAGGATGGATTTTTTGAAAAGAGATTGCTCCCTAACATTAGAAGAATCAAGAAAATCCCTCCAAATAATGTTACCTGATATTGTATTATTTTATTTGCCTTTTACCTTGAAGGAACAATTTATTTTTTAAAAAAATATTTATTTATTTACTTGGAAAATGGTGGTCTCATGGTATCTAAAGACTAATAGAGGCTAAGAAAAATTGATCTATTTTATAATACATTTAAAGAGCATTCTTATTGAGCTAAAGAGCTGTAAGGATTTGCATTAGATACAGATGATATAAATATAAAGGCATATAAAGGCATAGTGATGTCTGCACTTTAATGGATCAAAAAACATTATCATATGAAAAATTCAGATCTATTTTTATCTGATAATTAACATATCCTGTGATTTTACATTTTTTTCAAATGATCCATAATTGCACTACATAAATCAGAATTTTATAACACATATGTTGAAATATCTCACTTAATCTACCTGAAAGTCTATTTTAGTACTAACTGATGGTTAATTTTGTTTGGTGAGAACCATGATTGCCATAGTTTTGATTTGAGAACTATTTGAACCCCAAAGAAAAAGAACTGAGTGAATCTATTCTGAAAAATAACCCCAATTATTAAATTACCAATTAATGTGTACAAAGTGAGACTATGCTAATGAGATCATACAGAACTTTTTCTATTATTTAAGACATACAAAATTCTCTTACTTAAGAAAAATGTTTTAAAGCTCAGTGTATTTGTAAAACCCCAAAAGACAGAGTCTCAGACAGTTTTAATTCCCACTCTTATAATATCTTATAATTGCCTTGGATGAAATGTTGCCCTCAAGTCTTAGTCTTGGCACTGAAGTCAGTGGGAGTCACATGACTTCTACAAGGGCTATAACTTGATATTTAGTGAACAGTGTCTTAGAGAGTCTGACCCAGAGCAGTTTTCAACATTTATAAGGGAAAGTTCTATGCAGTGGTGTGTCCCTGAGTTCTCAAATGTTGATCAGAGAGATTCAAATGATCTTTACAATCAGGATTTAAACATAACCATTAAATGAGATTTTTAGTAGCACTACCAATAAATAACCGATATTTTAAATACAATAAAACCTACTTGAATATGTGCTAAAATAGTCAATGAATACCACAGTAGAGGGTGTTAATGTACATGTTTTTCTTAACAAGCAACATGTAAAACATATATTGCTGTTACTAACAGATGGGAAGCTGACAGAAAACTAACACTTTGATTTACATCACTTGGTTTTAATTCATAGCCTTTTGGTACTGTTTTGCTATGACAACAGTTTGGCATCCATTGAATTCTATATAAAAGAATGAGGCTTCTCACAGTATTAAAAAAACAGTGGCTAACTGCTGTTTCATCTTTCAAGCTAAAAAAACAAACAAACAAGGCTCTTAGCACAAAGGAAGGATAGAAGGCAAGACAGTGGTGACTATGGTGTCATTTATGGGTTCCTTTGTATCCTTAATTGCCTTTACACATGGTTAAAACGTTTGAGTTTTAAACCTCTTTGCATCTAATAGTTTTGCAAATGCCACAAATGACCAACATAGTATTGAATTGTTAATAGATTAAACAAATTATCTGCTCAGTAGTTTTCTGGTTTCTTATGTATATTGACCACTTATTTTCTTTATTTTGCAGATTGTAGCTTTGCGTGAACAAAATGCACACATTCAAAGGAAAATGGCAGCTGGTGAAGGATCTGCTGAATCCGAGCACATTGAAGGAATGGAACCAGGGCAAAAGGTTCATGAAAAGGTATAAAATGTTAGTTTTCATTAAATCACACAATCAGTATGACAAATAATCAGGCACTAGATTTTAGTAATGTGGCTATTTTATGGGACATCCATTTAGAGAGGTGTCTGCCTACTGAAAGCAGTATAAAAAAATTAACTTGAAATGGAAAAGAAATGCTAATGGGTAGGTCCTTGCTCTTTGATAGGGTATTGAGTTGGACCCATACCTTATAACAAACTCTTTTGCATAATGCTACAATTAAGGATACTATCTGCTGCTGAGTGATCCTTGTACGTTACATACAGAAGAGTAAGGTGTAGTGGCACGTAAATGTGAAAGGGTATGAATGCAAACATTGCTGCAAAAGTAGTCCATAGGGGGATGACAGAGATCTAAAAGTAATTTTCCTCTGTGGTGCCTGTAGATACTCTTCAGATTCGTGTCCATGCTCATATAGACAGAAGTGAAGAGCATGTTACTTACTTAGCACTATTGCAATAAGAAATAAGTATACAGAATTCAGGCCAAGTATTTGCTGCTTAAGGCTGAAAGAGAAAAAAAAAAAGTAGAGACTGATTTAGAAACACAATTTTCTTCTAAGTCTGAATTTTCCAGATTGATAAACACCAAGTTGAATATCTTCATCTCTTCCTTCAGAATTCTTAATTAAAATGAAAGCAAAACATAGCATTCGGCAGACAGCTGAAATGAATAGAGTTGCTGCTTGGATTTCTAATTTTGCATTTTTTTCTAATGCCGTATGATGAACACTGGCAGAAATTATACTAAAAAGTAGCACTCATAATTGCTTATTTTATAGACAATCCAATTTACCAGGGTTCACTTGCACTGCAAGCATTAATTTTACATGTTTTGTGGTTAATTTTATGTGTGAATTTTTCCTTGAGTAATCTATGTGGTTGAGAAACATACAGAAAACAAATACTGTTCCACTTCTCTGTTCTTTGCTAAATCTTACTCACAGACACATATGTGAAATTTTGATAAACAGTGAATACCCCACTCACTTGTGCTTTTAAATACAACCACAACTGCCTAACTGAAAATCTCTAGTTTCCCACTTTCTTTGCAAGCTATGTCTTCTGATTTGAGACACTGGGTTCATTATTTACAAGCAGAACTAAATAGAAATAAGACTACCCATCCTTTAAGAAATCTGCATATTTAAACATTAATGAGAGGAATGAAAGCCAAAGTAACACATTACTATCAGATGTTTTTATTAAGTATTTCCAAAATATTAAATCCAGAAAACTTCTATACTTCCTAATAAAAACAACTGAAATTGGTCAGGATAAGCTGAATTAAAGGCTTGTGCTTACTAGTTTTTGCTCCTTATATTAATGAAGGCATACTGGATAAGAAGTTAAGAAGAGACTGTATTGACACCAGATTAACCAGTGCACTCTAATTCACATCCTCTGCACTAGCTGTTCTTTAACTTTCTACAATGACCTTGGTGCACACCATCAATTCCTTCTTATTTCGTGGAATCTCTACTTTGTACGTTACTTCAGCTTAAGCCCAGACTAAGCATCCATTTAGAAAATATTTGTTCAACTTCAGCAATAAGGATGGAGCAATGAGCTATGAAGTAATGGTTTGTACCCTCCCATAATACAGGGGATCAAGGTTCAGTAGATTCTACATTTTAGATTTTGCATTTCGTGACTTGGCGGGGGGGGGGGTGGGGGGGGGAGATAATCTGCATTTCACAGCAGCACAGAAATATTTTCTAGTACTTCAATGCTTACAGTAGGTGCTAAGAGACGTTAACATGTACTTCTTTTCAGTAGCTTCCTCTCAAGAGGATAGAAAGAACAGTCCAAGTTGCCATTCTATGCCATTCATTTTCTTTTTCAAAAATAAATTGAAGAAAATGAGACACTGCCTGAGAACTGAAAAGTTAATATCACGTCAGTTATTAAAACAATATGACCAAAGTTACATTGGTATTAGCAAAATTATGAAAAAAAAAGTGAAAATTGAAAATTAAAAAAAAAATCTCCAAAACCTGAAAAATCAAAAGAAGAAAGATAAAATGAAACTTTATACATTTTATAGAATGCAGTTTATATGTGTATATATATATTTATGAGGAAAAAAAAATAGTTCAAAAGGGTATTGTTCTATTATACTATAAAATGATTTCTATAAAGCAATGGCTCATTACTTATTATATTTTTCAACTGAGCAATAAGGGAAACCAAGTTAGTAAATTTTTATGAAATAGAAATCTTATTAATGATGACAGGGTGTAATCATAAATGGAGCCTCATTATCAAGTATAAATAAAACATTTCAAAAGAAAATAATGGTAAAATGGAAGTAATGAGAAGTATTAACTATAAATACTTATTACTTCACACAGAAAAAAAGAGGAACAATTATAAAAAGACAAAAAGTGATTGGCTTTTAATTATGATTTCACAAAATTCCAAATTTTGTAAGACATCTTCTGTAGGATAGTATTAGCAGTTCCAACATGAAATTAGCCTGCCTTGGGGAAAAAAAAAAAAAAAAAAAAAAAAAAAAAAAAAAAAAAAAAAAAAAGCTAACAAGGAGCTTCTAGCTTTTTTGGCCTGGAAGAGACTGCAGACTGCACTGTGAATTGCTTTCATTGGCAGGTAGATGCCAGGCTATTAAACAGATAAGATCATGCATATTCTGTAGGGCTGACCCTAGCTAATATGATCTATGGCAATAAAAGTTCTAAGGTAAATTATTTAGGCAAGAGCAATTTAAAAGCTAACAAATATAGAAACTTGCAAAGAGGCCAACTTGCACAAAGAGAAGAGCTTTAAAGGACTTTGAAAAATTGTTTGAAAAAACACAAAGATCACCTGCTGCAGGAATTAAAATGAAACCACATCTGTTACCAAATATTCTCCTACCTAGATCTTTGACCACCTGCTGCCACCCAGATCCTTCACCTCCTCTGTAAGAACAAAAGCCTGATTTCCCCACAAGCAAAGGCCAGGAAAGGCAGATTTCCCAGTGAATAAAGTGCTCATTGAGAAATCTATTGGGAAGCAACTAGGGAAGCTGCAACAGTGGGACTGAACAGCATTGGAAATCAAGACAATACCAATGTCAGATTCATGCAGGGATGTTAAAGGAAAGAAGCTAGGCAGTGGCACAAACAGTGAAGAAGGAGCTTGCTTTTGTGCACACCTTCTTCATATTGATGGTTTCCTATCTGAAACAGCCAGCAGAGAATAACAACAGATGAGCCCTTCCTGATGGTATTGAGTGAGTATGAACAACCTCTGATGTAGCTCCAGGGTAACTTGAATGCAGGGTGTTAGTAAAGGATTAGCAAAGTTCATCTGCTGCTTCAAATTATTGCACCAGCAACACTACAGGGAGTTATTATCCTAATCAAACACAAAATGAGGATGAAGCTTTGTGAAAAGAAGGGTTGGTATTACCAGTGTTTGATGATAAGCTTCATAGCTCATCAAAAAAGATATATCCTGGAGACTGAAGTGTGGGTGTGCAGGTGATGTTGTCAAGAGATCTTTTGGTTTTCTCTGGAATAAAGTTTCAGAAGCTGATGGGCAAGAACAGACTATGTCTCATGTAAAAGCAAGAATGTCTTTGATCAGCAGATTTTTACTTAGTGAAAAAGAATAAAAAAAAGGAAGCCCACAGATGCATTTTACCACAATCCCTAGGTTGGAAGTATATGAACTTTCATAAATTTTCATAACTTTAAAAGGTTAATAGGGCAGTGTAGAAAAAGACTTCAGTTTAGAATACTAAGTGGGACGAACTTGCTAACCATTTGGATAAAGTTCTACTATAATCACAAAGTGGGAAGATGAAATGGATTAAATTTCTTATGGTCGATAAGCAGAAATATTCAGAACGTAGGACCTGTGCTGGAGATAACCTAGGGTGATGTAATTGTCCAGGGCAGAGATAGGGAATAAGCTTCATCCCTTCATATGGAAAGAGCTATCTGATAAAAACACATATTTTAAAAAAGAATTGATAAAGATATGGGAATGCTAGAATAAGGAAACATGGCACCTACACAATACGGAAACAATTTTATCTGAATTATAAAAATGTAATAAATTAACAGTGTAAAGGCAAATGTCATGGTAGGATAGGTAAACAGGAATAGAATCCTGGACCTTCTTCAACAGTGAAAGGTTTCAGTTGAAGTCTTATTTCTAGCTTTGGGTCCCACTCTTGAAGAGACATGTGGAGAGTGTTATGAATTCAGAAGAGGGCAATAAAAGCAATCAGAAATCTGGAGTACATAACCTGTGAGAAGAATGTTCAAAATGTAGGCTGAAAGCCTAGAGAACCTAATGGACACAAAATTATCTTCAAATATGTAAAATGTACCTTCAGGTATAAAGACAATCAGGCAGGCAATCAAGTGAAAGCAGTGAAACATTAGAACAGACTGCTGAGAGCAGGAATGTCCGGAACTGGAAGTTTTTACGAGAAGGTGGTGGGCTGGGTGGCCAGATCTATGACCATGTGTCACAGGTCAACTGGAGCATCATTTTAAATTGTGTAATCACAAGCACTGTCCTCTGACTGAAGCACCAAGCCTTCCAACAATTATGTTAATTCTCAATAAAAGCCATAATATAATCAGTAACTGCTTCAGAATTCTGAATGAATACAAAAGCAGTTCTATGAGATGACAAAGCAAGGCATATATCGTTCTCATTGAAAACTGCATGCCCAGTTTCCATGTATGAAGGCTAAGGGGAACTTTAAAATTGAGAAAATGGACAAAAAATAGTCTAATGATAAAACCTGTGAAATAAAGACAAATACTAAATGTGAGAAACAGTAAGTTTGTAAAATAATCCAAGAATATACAAATCTCCAGAATTACCTCTTATTGCTATGTATCAGTGTATTTTTTATGTGAAATAATGAAATCATATTAATTGTTTAAATCTCTAAGAAAATTTTCAAAATAAAGAGAAAATAGGGAAATTATGGCATACTAGTTATCCAGTTAAATTTTTTTTCTCAGTTCCAAACTATGGCATTTTGTAGACATCAAAACAAATATTAGGGATTATACACATGCAAGCTTTCCCTTCACCCATTAGTTTGTTTTTCAGACAAATGACTATACAAAGGTTAATATTTTGGGTGGAGAAAAAAACCCCTGTACATTCCAGAGACCAACATCAGCTCATTCACCTATCTAACTCATAATACGCTGTCCTCTTTCCTGTGTGATTTTTTCATTATCATTCCTTCTGAGATTTTTCAAAAAGCAATATAAAACTCCTTGTAACTGTATGAAGTAACGACTTGCAGAATTCAGTGTCTCTACTTTTATTGGCCATTTTAAACTAGCAGTCATTTTCATCTATATCCAAGGAACATGGTCAGTTTAGAGAAAGGAAATAATTTTCTACAATGTTTGAAGAATAATTCTTATTGAAATATCCTTACTAAATATAGTAACCAGTATATTTAAAGACATATTGGGACGCCTGAACCTTTGACTGAGTCTCATGCTCCATCTACCATATGAAACTGGAGCAAGAAATAGGAATGAGTGTCAGATGGTAATAGAAAGCAGTGTGCTCTCATTTCTTGATATCAACTCTGCCTCTTTAAAATGGTGCTTGCTGAACCCCCAAAACCAAGATGCTGTGAATAAGTAGTTTGTTTTCAAATAAACTCATTATTTAATACTGGTATTTGTTTCAGCTTCCGTAAGAACAGTGGAAATTGAACTATTCAGTAGAACAGCATATTTTCAGAAATGATCATATGCAAACTGGGAAGGATTGAAGTTGCTTTGGAAAACAGTGGATCTGATGTTTGTACACCTTAGATGTCCACCATTAAAGTATCTATTTCAGTTGTAATTATATCTTGCTTATTTCTGTCTCGTATTGGAGAAAATTCCTAAATTCTGTTCCACATATTTTAATTCAAACATACAATAAATCATTGCTACAATTCTTCTGATGTTAATAGAGTTTTATCAGAGATTAATTGGCCTGGGGAATGACTATATTTATTCCCAAAGATGTCATGTATGCACAGGAAGTTTCCTGCTTGACAAATCCACTTCAGCGTGGATTTCAGTTACACTGAAGACATGAAAGCTAAGTATTTAAATGCAGTGTGTATGGTGGTGTTTCTCCTTGGAAGGACAGTGTTTCTATTTTTAAACTTTATCGCTGCAATTCTTTTAATGAAACTTGTAAATACAGTTGAAACTAGTAAAATGCAAAGCCTGTTTGGTCCTATTTTACGCTTTTTTAATTTATTCTTAATAGTTTGTATGTCCCTATGAAATCTATAACCTGCTAATAAGGGTATTCTTCTTTATTCCAAAATCCATAACTGTAAAATTAAAATTCCTTAAGTAGTTTTGTGGGTTTACCTACTTTTTCTAACCACTGTGCCACACTGATCCTGCCCATAGTAAGCAAAGTTTTACCAGCATAATTTTTCCTTTCCCTTCAGAGTAATACCAGAGTATTTCAGTCAGACAGAAACAGACACATATACAGGATAGGTAAAAGAGTCTGTATTTCTGGTGCAACAAAGACCTTGTTCTCCTAAATAAATAGTTTTACATTTTATGAGGAACTCAGAGCTGTATATAATTACTTTTTACAAGAACTAAACAGCTGGGTCTGTTTTGCTTCATAACATACCTCAGGCAGTCACATTCAGCTTCTTTAAGAATCACATTTTTATTTCTTTCTCATAACACATATTACAATAATTAAATCAAATGCTAGTAGGCTATGAATACTAAAATATGTGAAAACATTGACAACAGTGGTAGACATTGTATCCTATAGGAGTAAAAGGTGTTTTGCCAAGACAAACACAGCGGGTTAAAATGTTCAGAGTACAAATCAAATGCAACTAATAAAAGTAACAATTGCCTTTCAGAGCAATCATCAGAATTATTCCATTTTTGAACTTCATGATTTTTGGATTTTCTGATCACTTCGTGTGATTAATAGAAAACTGCAGAAAATTTCCAGTTTCCGTTTTAACTTATTAGTTTATATCACATGCACTCCTTTGTTTTGAATGAATAAATTTTAAAAATCTTTCAACTGGCAGCGTAGTGGAATGCCAGAGAAAGGAGTGAAGGCAGGATATATGGAGCCCTCAGAAGAAGCATTTAAAAAGTGGAACTAGCAACGATTGAACACCAACCAGCAAAGGGGTGTTTGTAACTTAGAAAAAGTTTGCTGTAAAGATGTTTTCTTTGCCTGTTGTCTGAGTGAAGTCAGAATGCAGGATGTATAAAAAGTAGTGGGAGTGATATATAAAAAAATAGTGGGAGATACGGTCCTTGTCCCAAAGTGTGCACATTCTGAATTGAAGAAATCATACACTCCTGACACAAAATACATTTGATAGGTGGATGGTGGGTTTGTTTCCAAACAGCGCAGATATTTTTCTGGCTTACTAATCACCTCTTTCTGGATTAAGATTGATAAAGCTAATTAAAGAAGCATGTGCTGAGGGTGACTTAATGAAGATTGATGGCTTGGGACACCTGGGGAGGTGAGGAGTTTTCAGAGTGAAAGGAAACATGGATAAAAGCTGCAGCTGGGATTAAGGAGTAAATCTAGGAAAGTATGCAGTATTTCCCTGGAAAGTGTCTAGGCAAATGTTTTGTAAGTACTGTTCTGCTTAATAGTTTAGTATGTCTGCATAGCTATGAATACTTACTGCTCAACCCTATAGCATAGGGAATTTATTATACTGAGAAGCTGCATTACTTATGCAGTTTAAATGATAAATTAATAGACCTCTCTGGTTTCTAATTTTTCAAGAAGTCAGCTCTTTGTCTGTTTCATATAAATTCATTTGTCTTTTCAGTTATATAAGTTTCTTTTCCCTTTTACTCAATAGAAACCCTTACATACTATACATATTAAACCTGTTAAAACGCAGTTTTAAAAGGGGAATTTCCCAGGGGAATTTCACATTTCAATCACTGTGCTATCTGACAAAACTGGCTGACTGACCTTTGCTGGATGACTTAGTGAAATAGGTTGCCAGGACAGTCATTTCTAATGGTAAGATGGAGAAACTATAAGTTAGTCAAGGCAAATGAGGGCAGAGTTTGTGTGTATAGTTTGGTTTGGACAAACAACAAGCCCTTATAATGAAGTATCAGTAACTGATTTCTATCTCCCATGTTAAAGCTCAGACACTCTTCTGGTAGTGTAGAAGAGAATCAGCCAGGCACTCTGGAAGAGACCAGCAATAAGAAAAAAAAGAAAGCCCATCTATTAAGTGAAGTTTTTTTTTCCCCAACCTCATTTTGCAAAATAACTAAAGTGTGACATATGATCACAGGCATCGGAAAGATGAATAAGTGCTGAAAGGTGACCAGAAAGCAGACATCCTAGATTTTAAAATTAGTAATTAAAGCAGGAGTTGTTTGATGGCTCAGTAGAAAGAGTAAGGAAGTGAGGATGTTTGGAGAGAAAAGTGGTGGAGAAGTTAGCCATTTCTACATCAGTATTGGAGTAGGGAAGAAAAATTTCAGTTGAAAGAATACTGGCTTTGATAGTTGATTAGAAGTTGGAGAAAATTTGGAGTAACTGTAGACCTCTAAAGATTATGAGAATACTGCCTGACATGGACCAAAATGTGTGGAGCAACCTAGAGAAGTAGCATAACCTTCAGAGAGGCAACTAACCACTTAGAAATGACTGTGACAGCTTAGGTGCAATGCTACTATTTTTGCATAGCTTTACACGTTTTGGTTTCTGTGCTGATTATACAGAGGATGATCATACTGCTTTCACTTGTTTAGTTGCCATTTGTGATCGGACTATTGCATAGCAATGTATCTTAGTATCACTTTAAATGTTTTGCATAAGGCATTTGAATGGAATAGATGTGGAAGAACTCTATGCTGTAGTAAAAAGAATCCTCTTGAAGTCCAGTCACTGTGAGTTATAGGGTCACAGGCTTATTGGCAGATATGAAGATACATCATATCTGGAAGCAGTTAGCATTATATTCCAGTCTCCAAGAGCTTCCACAGCAATGATGTTCCGTTCTTTATAAACAATTCTGTCTTATTTTTATAGCCTTTTCTAAATATTGTGATTTTTTGGAAAACAATTTCTTGCTCAACCGTAGCTTGTACCCATTGCTCTATTTTTTTATGTATGCTTTAGGTTGTTGCTTTCCTGTCCCACCTCATACTGGAAAAGAAAAGAAAAAAGAAAACACCCTATTTCAACATGTTCTTGAGAGAACTTGCAGAATCTCATGTTCTTTCTTTACATACATTTACAATATTTATATGGTCAAATGAACCCTCACATAGTTAGAATAGAACTACCTATATGCAGACTTTTGAAAACCCATTTTACTGCTAGATTTTGTTGTTTACCAATAAATATATATGTATAATCAAAAGAGTGGTTTTTTTTTTCACAAGTTTTCATGTTTTTAAAGATTACTTGATTCTGACATGACTTGAGTGTAACGTATGTCAGAAGTCATCTGGGTATTTGCTGAAGGTAGCCAGCCAAGCATAGTTCCCTTGAACATTAGGAGGAGAACCTGAGAGAAATTAATTCAGTATGAACTCTCAAAAACCATAATGACATTATAGTGACTTAAGAACATGGTGAGGACCTCAATTTTGACACTAAGGCTTTATAGTGCAATGAACTTGCCAGTACTCCTCTAAAAAAGGATTGTGAGAGCATCTTATTAAAGAGTAGAAAAAAGGCACACAATTTTAGGTTTAAAAAAAAAACAAAACACAAAAAACCACACGACCCAGTGCTTACACTATAAAAATACTGGCTTGTTTTAGGAATTCTAAAAGACAAGACTTTTGAAATTTTAAGATTACTTTCAGTTTTCAAAGGTCCCTTTTGGTTAGACAGAGCTTAATTTAGTCCTCCAGCATAGAAATGCTTTATGCTCATGGGCATCATGTGAATCACCTGTGCTCATGCCACCAAAATTAAGGGGCACAGATGAGGAGTTCCATCAAGGTAATGAGTCCTGTCTCCACTGCAGATTGTTGAGGTAACCCCCGAGATATTATTGTTTTCCTTCTCACTACTGTCTGATGTTAAATTCTAGCACATAATACATAAATACACAAAATACTACTAGTCAATAGTATGCAGACTAAACATATTTGTCAGATGTTTTACAACTGGAGAGAAAATATCATTTGGAGGTGCTTTTTACTGTTCTTGGAATTTGTCTTCTATTTTACACCATATGTTGTTGAATGTAAGGTTCTTTCTACAAAATAAAATTGAGAAGAACTTTATTATCTAACCTGGAAAAATTTTACCATTGCTTTTGATAACTGTTGTAGTCTGGTGTCCTTACTCTTTTTGTTTTGGTTTGGTTTGGGTTTTTTTTTGGTTTGTTTTTTTTTGTTTTGTTTTTTTGTTTGGTTGGTTGGTTGGTTGGTTGGTTTTTTTTTTTGTTTTACCTTAAGTGTACCTCCAATCAGTTTGCCTTCAGTATTATTGCTAGTGTTTCATTGAAAGGGCAACATGAATTGGATAAACACAGGCTACAGTATTCTGGGTTAGTCTTATTTCACACTTTCTCATGATGTTCCTTTTATCATTGTTATTGGTTAATAAACCTTAATAAACCAGTCTGCAGCTGCTTTTCCTTTTATTATCTCATGGCAGAGAGAATACAGGAGAGAAGCAGAAATATAGGGGAAATTTATGGTTACGTGTAATGCTCCAGTTTGCTATCCTTCTCACTGTTGATACTCCTACATGAGCAGCAGATTGTCTTATTGCTGTACTTTTTGAATCCTGAAAGAAGAAAAGCAAGCCAGATACCAGGAATACTGGTTTCCTTTTCATACCGTTCAGCCCTAGGGAGCATTTAGTTTCCTCCACCATTTCCACAGACTTTAAGAAATTCAAAGATTTTTTTTTTCTACCTCCAGACATTTCTTGTTTAATCCCTATTACCCCTTACGGCTCTTGGTCTGGTGTGATATTTTTCGAACTTTGACTTCCTCTGCAGTGTGCCATTGTAGTTAATACCATCACTGTCATCAGGTTTATTTGACAATTATTCCACCCTTTCTGTTTCTCCTCCTATCTTGTTTTACTATCTTCACATGAATAAAGGCTTCCTTTATGAAGTAATAGTATCTCTGAAACTCTTAGTATGGACTGTGATTTCTCAGTCATTTATCTGATGTGGTGATATATCAGGGGTGGGGGGGGATGGGGTGGGAGGGAATGAAAAGGAAAAATCCAAAAAAAATGAGCTTCCAAAAACCCACAACAGGCATCATCTTGCTGTCACTGTTTCCCTTATTCTTCTCAGCAGAGGAATGCAAGTGCTAGCTACATTGCTACATTTGTTTGGTCTGAACTAGTCTAAGCAAAGACATCTAAGGTTGTGTTGGGCCTTTCGAGCAGGTTTCTCATCTGGCTGAGAACCTGTGGAATGGGGCAGGAGTAGAGGCCAGAGACCCTTATGGCATGTGTGGCAGGAAAGCACATGTTACAGCTGTGTGTACCTGCCACGATTGTAGAAGGTGAAAAAGATGATGAAAAATGATGATACCATTTCTGCAGCACTGAAATCTAAACAAGTAAATGTGATAGAAACAGATGGACTCTCTGCTAACTGGGTAAACTACGTAGTAGAAAAAAACTCAAAACACTGAAACGTGCGAGCTATTTGCTACATTTCTTTTTTGTGGGATAAGTAGCCATTGCTAGTAAATTCTTTTATGTGAAATAATTGAAACTAAGGAGTGTGTCCATATGCAGCTTTTTCCTGATGACTTTTAACAGACAGCATCATAAAATTTGTTGAAGATTTTATCTGCATGACTAATTTGTAAGACAGATCTTGAGACCATGCACATTTTTCGTTTTCTGTACTGGAATATTTCAACCCTTTGAAAAGTTTTCATTAACTTTCTTGCCTTCCTTTAAAGATTTTCTAATTGTTTAAGTTTACTTTCAGTACTTTCTTTTCCGCTCCCCCAAACTAATTTGACATTATTTCTTGCAAATATGGATTTTGTATGGTGTAGGGATATGACAGTTAAAAATGTCTACTTTAAAAATGTTTTTCTGAGAATGCTCTTCTGAAAAGTTTTCCCTTTTTGCTTCAGGTAATAATTAACAGATCTATTAAAAACTTAGATTTTATTATTTTAAACATTCAACTAATTATTTATTTATAATGGATTGTAATTTAATATACAGCATCAACATTGCAATTCATTAATTAATTGCAGTGGATTGTCATTAATACACAACATCAACAACAAGAAACCCTTTGAGTACCAGAAAATATTTCAACACAAAAAATTCAACCAGATAAAACAAATTCAGCTAGAGAAAGAACAAGAAAAAGAAATAAACAGGTAAAAGTTGAGACATAGACAATATTCACACCAGTAATAGGGAAGATGCTGCAGTTCTGCCCCACCGCCCCAAACCCCACCCCAGCTTATTCCATAAGGAATTTCTCTGCAGCATGGGAGGTTCCTGCTCCTTCACTAATTCAGCAAATGCATTTGAATCAGCATCCTGTACAGGACACCTTTTGCTTCTACTGTCATAGCATATTTTCTCATTCTTGTTTAAGCAATTTTTTAGGGGACAGGGGGAAGATTATTACCATAAAACTGTTGATAAAAACCCTTCTGAAAAACTGAGGAATGTGATATCTGTTATCCTTTGGATTAATGCTCAATTACTTTCCACCTGTGTCTCTTGAAGTGATTACAATAATCCATTATTGATGGGCCAACATAATGGATATATCAAAAAATAAAAACATGACATAAAAATGACAAAAGGTCAGTTAAAAGCCCTAGATAAACTTTTAAAGTATGCTTAAGAATTCTAAAAATACCAGATTTTGAGAGGAGTCTTTAAAATTTTATTTGCATTTGTAAAGAAAACTTCTTTTATTCTGACCTTACTAAGGAAAAATGTTGACATCTTTAGTAAGCTGGAAATTTTAAATACCAACCGGCTCCATATATGATTATAGGAAAAATATAAACAAAAAGTGAGCAATGATTAGAATTAAAGCAGGGAGTACAGGGAGTTCATCAAATTATGAGGGAAGTTTATGTGTATAGATAAAAATATGTACATGCATAATTGGCAATCACAATATTTGTTTAGTGATGAGAGACAAATTCTAAATGCGGTATTATTTGTCTTTCCAGAAATCTCACATACTAAGTAAATTAGTAGTAAAATTTTATGTCTTTCAGATTTAATCTATATGTGGTTTAGTTATTAATATCTTGAGAAAACAAGTTTTGTTAATGAAAAGAAAATATTTCTCTGCCAGTGAACATACTCCTAGATACTGTAGCATGCCATTTCTTGCATATGGGATTTGAATCTTGGCCTATTATAAGCTTGCAGCATTCCTGGACCACTCTTTAGAGAATTGTAGGGCAAATTCCATGCAAGATAAAATTTGTTCATCTGTGAAAACTAATAAAATTGTTGTAGGAGATTAAAACTGTGAAACAGATTATAATTGTCACAGATAAAAAAGTTATTGCAAATTTTCAAAATGGAATAAAGTGTGACTATTTTATCCTGTTTGAGTACTGGTTTGTTTACATTTGTGACTGCTGCATAGTAATGGGATTTTGATTCAAGTAGATAAATTGAACACTTTCCAAACATCAAACTAAGTGTACATAAGTTTTTAGTTTGCTACAGCATTTTACCATAGTGTCCTGAAAGTAGGTCAATGATGGTTCAGCAGATAACATAAAATATCCATAATATCATTAACTAGTATGAAGAACACAACTTTGGAACTGACTTTGATGTCATGAATTTTTAAAGTAAAGTAATTTTATTCAATGATCCACAGCAGGGCAGGTGGTGTTGATCTGGCTTCATTATATGGTTGATGGCAAAAAGAATGTTGTTAAAACCATTAAGGAAACTAATGTTCTTTGAATTTGGGAGAAGATTTCTGTATAGATATATTTTGATACTTCTATCCTGAAATTATTTATTTGCAATATAAATCATATTCCTGAGATCATATTCCAAATACGATGTGTTTTATGGAATCTCTTTTTTCTTTTTTTTTTTTTCTTCTTCTTTAAAACCATATTCATACCAGGGTTTTCAGCAGCACATAAATTGCTTCAGCAGAACTTGTTTCTCATGTAGACCTAACCAATATGTTATCCAGACTGAAAGCACTTTCTGGTACAGTGATTTTGTGATTTATTGGTATTATTTCCTGTCTGCAGAGTGGCCTATTTTGCAAATGACATGGACTTTAAGTTAAAATACTGTCTAAGTTTAGCTAAGACAAATGCATGCAATTTGGTGCTTTTTAAGAGTAGTATTGTAATCTGTACTCAAATACTGAATACTAAACTAAAGCTTTTTGTATATAGTATTCTGCTTTCAGTGCAAGTGTTTACATCTCTATGTGATGCTACATTCTGGAATCCATTGATATGAATTAATATTTTGCTATTTTTATAAGTATACCTGTCTTATCTACCATGAATATCTGTTTTTCCTTTCCTAGTTACTTCAGTAATTTTTAAAATAATCTTTGTTTTAGAAATTATTTGGTTAGAGTCCACATTAAAAGATAATTAATGAATAATGTCACTTCTTCATTAACAGCGCCTATCAAATGGCTCAATCGACTCAAATGATGAAGCCAGTCAAGTTGTTGAACTTCAGGAACTACTGGAAAAGCAAAACTATGAAATGGCACAAATGAAGGAGCGTTTGGCTGCACTGTCTTCCCGGGTGGGAGAGGTAGAACAGGAAGCAGAGACCACAAGAAAGGAGCTCATTAAAACAGAGGAAATGAACAGTAAATATCAGAGAGACATTAGAGAGGTAAGGAATTCACCACATTCACTTAATTTCTTGATTGTTGTCCCTGTGATACCTGCTACAAACTGATAAAGGCCAATGTATATGGGCAGCAAAAGCTGAGCACTGGTGAAAGCCCTTGAACACAGCAGACAGAAAATTTACATTAAGAAATAGTACTAGAAATCTATTCTTCTCTCTCAAGAAGTGAAAATGTAATTTAATTCTCCTTCCCTTTCCTCCTCTAAATTTGTGTTGCTACTTAGTGCTCCCTACAGTATCATCTCTTAGGCAGATGTTCTCCATATGTCTGGATGGTTGGCTTACAGAATCTATTTCAGCATGTATTAGTTATCTTTCCTTTATTGTTTCCTATAATATAGGCATTTCATATGGATTTATGTATGTGTGTGTATGTATATGGATTTGTATGCATATATTTAAACTGTTATTTCTATTATTCTGGAAGAAATGTTTCTTCACAGTTTCTGATGCTTGGCACAGGCTCAAAGTCTCTCCACATCTTTGTATTCTGCCCCTTTTAAGTATTATATCATTTCTATCCAGTTAGAAAGCCTAGTTTTCACTGATCTATGATCCAGGGAACTACAGGCCTGTCAGCCTGACCTCGATTCCCAGGAAGGTTACAGAGCAGATCATCCTGTGTGCCATCAGATGGGATTTGTTTCTGTTTCCTGTATTCAACAGATACTATATCATAGTTTCAAAAATCCGAAGGAAAATAAATTCTCTTTAAAACCAAAGATTTTCTGCTGACCAGACCTTACATCCCTGTCTACTGTTCCCATGAAAATTAAACTGGTAAAAAATTACATAGCATTTTTGTTACATGGTTCCTGATGGGGGATTTTTTTGTTATATTAGGCAATGGCACAAAAGGAAGATATGGAAGAAAGAATAACCACACTAGAGAAGCGCTACCTCAGTGCTCAGAGAGAATCCACCTCCATACATGACATGAACGATAAGCTAGAAAATGAACTGGCAAACAAGGAGGCCATCCTACGTCAGGTGTGGTACCTGCATTATTCAGTTGCTTTCTTTGTACCCAATGATAATTAATGCAAAAAAGGGCACAGATTGACTGGGGGAGGTTTCCATTAGGTTAATCTTTAAATTTTTAATCAACAGATCAGTTAATCTAAAATACCCTGAATTGTCCAATACCTCTGTTTCATATAAGCTACTAGAACTGTAAATAACAATTTCAAAATGTACTGTGTTGGAAAATAACTGTTTTCTGATAGTCTCTTGCATAAACGTACACAGTAATATCCCCTCAGTAATGGGATATCTTTGCTTCTTATGTAACAATTTTAGAATTTTATTTAAAAAAAAAATAGTCTGAGCTAAACAAAATTGCCTTCTGAAGGAAAGATCAAAATTTGCATACAATATATTCTGATGATTCCACATATAAGTAGAGTGTAAATAAGATAGTACAAAGCTAAGAAATCTGTGAATATGTTTTTAAAAAGTGTGTAACATGACTGCAGCTTTCTCGCTTAGTATTTTGTTTCCATGGTGATTGAAAAGCTCGAATGTAAACTGAACATAAAACACTGCTTTGTAATTTGAAGAATACAATATAAACTGAAAGTTAACATGAAATGAATATAATTCATACTGTATAATTCAAAGTCAGCCTCAGTATCAAACTTCTTTGTCACCGAACATGTCTTGAAGCAATTTAAAGTGCTATACAGGAAATTAGGCTCTATGATGTGATAATGTCTAATTCCATAACTGTATGCAGATAAATTTACACACACCTCCATGCATCCCTCTCTGTGTGTATATATGTACGTGGAACATGATCTGTACGTTAAACTAACAGAACTCAAACTCTCCAGCTTTTGCCAGATTCCTTAGACTATTATAAGAGCTATTTTCAATTGTCAAGGAAAAAATCCCACCCAACAATGGAAAAGTAAGGTACATGCATCTGAGTCTTTATTGCAGCCAATGTAAGTCATGTTGTGCTGTAGAGTTCTGCCTACTCAAAGCGGGGATCAAAAAAACTGGTCTTAGATATGGTCAGACTTAAAGTTGATTTGCAGCATTGCAATGTGAAAAGCTGACCTTTTCATGCTTTTTTAAGGATTAAAAGAGAATCTAAAATCTAAAAAAAAAAAAAAAAAAAAATCTAAAATCACACTACTTTTTCATTATGTTCTTTTTTATCCTAATTGGTGCCATTTTACAACTCCTTCACCTTTGTGTGATCAAATCATTAGTAAGACTGGCAGCCTACATTGTTCCATGCTTGAGTTAATACCTCTCCTGCAAGCTCTCTCAAATGGTGGGGTATCTTGCCTAGTAGTGAGTTTTGCTATCATTTCACTAATACCTTAGAAAGGGAGGGAAAAATCTGAATTCTGTTTTTTATTTTTTTTTACCTGTTTATCTGTCTTTGGCCTTCAGTTGGAAGACAAAAACAGGCAGCTGCAAGAGCGTCTAGAGCTGGCGGAGCAGAAGCTGCAGCAGACAATGAGGAAGGCTGAAACCCTACCTGAAGTGGAGGCTGAACTGGCTCAGAGAATTGCAGCTCTGACTAAGGTACTGACTTCTCACTTCAGAAGCCACATTGTTTGATACTGATTTACATAATGATTCCTCACCTCAAGGAGAAAACAAAAGTAGCTTCAAGCTGATTTGAAAGAAGAAAATGTTTCCTCACAAATATCTGCCACAAGTTTAACCAGGAATGGCCTCAGTGCTGTGCTTGTAATTCTTAGCATTTTGGTAACAGGAAGAGTAGTTACCCATAAGTTAACCTAGGCTATATTTACAAGGGAATCGTGTACTTCCAATACACGTGAGCGTTACTTACCCTTGGAGGATTCATTTTACTGTGTAAGAATTTGTAATTTAAGGATAAAGTGGTGAGGGAAGTCCCATTCCTACATGTACTTAGTTCTTCTGGACATTTTCATCCACCATGTATATAAACAATACTTATTTTCATTGCAATAAGTGCTATAAAATCAAATCATGGTGGCAGCTGGGATCATTTGTACAATACAACTGAAGACAACTTGCAGTACATTCTCACAAGGTTTGTTTTGAACGATTCTTTTTATCGTATATCTGCAAAAAATAAATGTGAAACCCTGACAGGATTTCAAACTGTTTTTTTTCTGATAAATTTATTATATGGTTACTATATCACAGAGAAATAAGAAGATAAAGACAAATTTTCAGTAGCATGGTTTTCATATTTGGCCTCTGATCCTTTCAGGTGCATGTGTAGTTAATACTATAGCTCAAATATTATCAGCTGCATAAAGATATATAATGAATTTTATTCTTTATCTCTTAAATGCATTTTTATTTGTCTGATTTTAAGAGATTGTGTTACATCTAATTCGGATTTATCTAAGCTTTCCTTTATTGCTAAGGAATGCTTCTAATTATTTAGGTGTTGAGCTATTTTTAAATTTAATGAATTTTTTCAGTTCTCATATTTTTCCATTAAGTGAAGCCTTAAGTGCTGAACATCTCAGTAATAAAGTCTGATTTTAAAGTAATTTAGTTAAGAAGTAGAAACAAAGAAAGGAAGGCTTTTGAGGGGGTTGGGGGAGGGGCTTTTTTATTAAGGCAGGGTCATTATTCAGTAATCGAGACTTTGTACTGTCCACTTTAGGTTTATATGAATGGGTGGAAATATGAAAGAAAGACTGAAAACTAGGGGAGGGGTGGGGAGGAATCCAAGAATAATCAACAAAAAGATCTACATGAAATACCAAATAAATATCACTGCATTTTAATAAAAATTCAGGTGCACATAAAAGAAATCCCTTGGCATTTTAACAATATTTTTCAGTTGTTTCTGATTCAGCAGATAATCACATATTCTAATGCCCTCAGTAGCTTAAAAATACTGTTTTCTGTTTTAAGAGGAATTTTCCTGAGTAAGTTCTCCAGCAATTAGCCATCAGTAAGTATTTTGCAGTCTCAAGCATGTCTTTTCTTGCAACTGCATTTTTCCTTGAACATATATAATGACAAATATTGTAAAAAAAAATCCCATTTCAACCATGCAGAACACACAGGGACTTCCATGAGATACTGTTGTTGATGTGACCATAAAGCTGCAATATACATCTCTGTTTGTCTTCTTACATTATTTCATGGGATGTGGTTAGTGAGCTAATGCTCCACCCCATTTCACTTTGATGTACTTGATCAAAGTTTTTGCCAAGCAGGAAGCTCTGTTAGATTGTAATGCTGGTTCTGATAATTTCTCAGCAATTACATGAAAAACTGAAGACATCTATTTTATTTAAAATTGTACTGCCTTGGAATACATGACGTGAAGAAGAAGGTCATAACTTGATCAATAGGCTAAATAAGGCTGTGGTTTATGTATCTTGTAAACAATGTCTTTGCAAACTGTAGAGCTTGTTAAAGGGCTGGTTTGACAGCTCTGAAGCTTAAAGGCCAGTTCTTTCCATGGATCACACAAATGAAGGTTGGAACCAAGGACAGTGCTGTAGACACTACAGCTTACTTATGTAGTTTTAAGTCAGCTAGCTGGTTTGGTCTTACCACACTAGCTATTCAAAGAAAGCTGCAACACCTACCTAAGGGGCTTAATAATGCTGAATTAATTTTGCCTTGGTTGAACCTTATGCCAACATACATGTTGTCGGTAGGATTCAAATTATCTGACTACAGACTAGCAAAAGTCTGTCTATGAGAGCAATGTGATCGCTGCAGTGTCTATGTATACTGAGTAAAACATGAGCCCTCAAATGAATTAGCCTTTCTGTGCTGAAAAAATTAAAAATCAAAGTTGATTTTCCTTGCTTTTGCACTACCTCAGTTGAAGTGGCTTCTCTGAGATTAGTGGGGTTACTATCATACCAAAAAGGTGAGTTAAGCCTAACATGCTTTACATGTATTTTAAAGGAAAGTAATATGGGTTAACTGGAAACTATGACTGCTTCACTGTGGGTAAAATATAAGACAAATTACTTACAAGTGGAGATAAACCAGAACAAATATATTCTGGATTTGACAGTACTTCCCCCCCTCAAATTTAAAAGATGCATGTTGCAGTTCTGCATTCAATTTCTTATACTCTGGCTCATAATAAATCTGGGTTGGAATTCTGTAAGAGAAGGATATAGATTCAGATGCTTCTCCATTTTTAAAATTAGTTGTTTTGGGGGGGAGAGAGGGTGTGTATATATGCTGGTGAATGTCTTTTTGCTACTTTTCCATGCCCAAACTAATTCATAAGGAGTGAACTTCCAAAAATTTGGACTATACAGTGAACTTGGATAAGTACCCATAAATTAACATTAATCATTTGAACTTTTCTTTGGCTTTGTTTCCACTATGTTCTGCCCATTGGGTGAGCAACTGGAGGGTTAGTCAGCCTGTGACAGACTAACCTGGAACAGCATGATCCCATATATTGTGCTGTCCTGCCTGGCCATCGCACTGGTATCTGTCTGGTCATGACAAGTAGCACAGCTCTCAGCATGTATCCCAAGATTTAGGTTGCCATGACTCATTAAGCCACTTTCTACTCACTCTCACAGTATTGGTCACTTTGCCTGCCCTGGAGAAGAGGCAGTTCCTAGTAGAAAGAACCTCCCACCACTATAACTACACCTTTCTTTATCCTGCAAAATGCTCATTTTCGTCAGAAGGGACAGACATTAGAGCATCCAGTATCTTCAGATGGTTAGTTTGTCAAACAGTTTCAAACAGGAGGGGTCTAGTAGAGACAACCAGAATCCACCTCCTTCCATTTGCTCACTCTCACTAGTAGTCCCTCACCCCTGTAAATCCTTGTGCAGCAGAGGTACCATGTCACTTCTCTGATCACAAGAGAGCAGTCAGCATTTTACTCCATCATTCCTGTATGCAGGTCACCAAAAATACCAACTGTGCTTTTCAGCTGCATTAGAGAAGCACTGAGATGGAGAAGAGGAAACCATAATCATAATAAACCACATTTAGCATAGTAACACCTTCAGTTAATTTTAAAGGTGATAAAAAATGACTTGAGAGTTGAAGGCCAGTGAGACAATACTTGTTTTGTGACAGTGTGGGAGTGTGGTTTGCTTTAAGCAGGGAAAAATCTGCAGAAAAGTAAAAAGAGAAGGTCTGCAATGTAAAGGATGCAAGGAGGGGAAAGAAGTTCCCCTGAAAGGAGTGGATGTGGTTCATACAGAAACCTCTCTGAGAACAAGGGAGAGAGACAAGATGTTGTGTTATCTGGAGAAGGAAGTTGATAAGTCCTCTTATCAATTAAAAAACCCAAAAAAACAAACAACCCTTTAGTGGGGAGGGAAGCCAAGGAAAACTTCACATATACAACAAATTCCCATCTTTTCAAATGTCTCTCTTATTGTGCTTCCCTTTTCTCAGGAGATTTTGCCCTCATAGAAGGAAGAAATTTGAGAAACAAATTTTACAAAGCTAAGTGGAAGGAATGGCTTATTATATTTAGGAGGTGTAGAAAGTAGTGGGGAAACAAAGGAGGGGAAAGAATGTGTGAATATGTAGTCACTGAAAGGTTGGGGCTTAGAAAAAGGGGATATTTAAGCCAATGCATTTTGTCACATTTGTAACTGGGTAGATTGTGAGCATTTGAGGAAGTAGCTGGTATCTTTGTGACTCAGGCACCATGATCACACATTTTCACCCTCAATTGCATAGGTCAGTTCAAAAATGCATTCTTTGTTCTTGAATAACTCCCTTATTCCAAAGATAGCCCAAAAGAATGTGTATCATAAGAAGCCAGTAGAAAATATGGAGACGGCAGGTCTCAAAAGTCAGGGTCTCAAAACATGGGAAATTGGTTTGTACCATTAGAAAATTTAGATTTATTCCTGCAGCTCAGCACAAGGAAGAAAAATTCTAGCACCTGTATTATACAGGTGTTTTCTACATATGAAATTGGATTTTTTTTTTTTTTTACTAAGATGCAAAGACCTAGAAAATGTGCAGTGTCAACAGTCAACATCTTTTTTGTGGGCACATTAGCAGCAGGAGCATCAGCACAGTTTTAACAGGGTTAGAGAGCATAAGCTGCTTTGGTGTTCCCTCAATGCAAAGTTTTTCCATCTGTTACTAGTTTATAATGGCAATTTCTTTGTTATTTCATGGCATAAAGAGTGCAAAGAGAGCATTAAGACTCATGCTAGTTTCTCCTAGGGGTCAGATGTAGTTAAGCTTTTGTCCATGTATTTTTAATCCAGTTTAAGATGCATAATTTCCCAAATTTATTTGGGAATAACTGAATGTTCTGGCTAAATGCTTTAAATGATAGTTGCTGAATACCACACTATGTGTCTTACTAATCCTCCTGTACAGAATACTAGCAAAAGGCTTGCAAGTCTCATATTAGGAAGAAGAATGTAGGGTAAGGTCTACCAAGCAATGTTCCATGAATTCCACTTTACAAAGTTTTTAACTCAATTAACTCTTAGTAAAACAAGTTGGAAGAAGTCCAACTTCTGTTTATGACCCTCAGAGTCCACAGTTGACCCTTCTGTCTCATGTATATAAAATTCTGCAAAGGAAACAAACTAGCACTGGTATCTCAGCCTCTGCCTCGTGCCTCAAACTACAAGGCAGAGATGGAGATATTCAATACTTTTATGGTAGGCTGCCAAGTTTCTCAAAGCCAATTCCAGTGGGAATGTCTGAGTCTGAATAACATACATGAACAACAAAAAAAATGTAGCTGCCACAGGTATGTCAATTGTAACAGTGGGGCCTGGGGACGTCTGTGCAGGAAGGATTTGCAAATCCCTCAGAAAATGGCTGATTTGCTGGGTTTTTTTGTCTGGAGGGTCCCTTTGAGACCGAAGGGCGTCCTCAGCATAAAGTGCAGAGGGAGGTGTTGAAACCCTCATTTTTTTGGGAGTATGTTCCAGTTAGGCACACCAGTTACTGGAGCTCTTTGTCTGCAGGTGGGTGCTGCAAGTGAGAGAAGATAAGAGTACATGTGTTTCTGTCTCCCTGGCCCTTACAGAGGACACCTTTTTGGTTCATGTCCCTGGTGCAGAGGCTGCCCATGCACTTGGCATGTAATAACCAGTGGTTAAAATCCCTAAACAACATTAGAGCCCAGGGTAGGTACTAAGTCTGCACACTTGCACTTGCTGCCAGATGAGTATTTCAGCCTAATTATTTAATATCTTGGTTATAAAATAATTTGGTTCCTTTAGAGTACTTTCAGAACACTTTCAGAACAAATGGTACATATTGGAAACATAAAATATTCTAATATATTCGCAGTTTTTATAATAATGGTATTTGTTTTGATTTTAAGGCATATTGAATTTTAATTAATTTTCAAGTCTTTCTATCCTACCAAAGAGATGTAAAGGGAGATGAATATGGAGATCAACTCTGTTCTTTTTATGCTGAAATATGAAGGGCAGGTACTCAGAGATACATTCAGGAAGACTTTTTTACCAAGAATTTACTTATCAATATTTTAGTATTCTGGTGAAATAACTGAAAACTATAATGCAAAAATATTTATACATAGCTCAAACATATACCTTGCTGAGTTAGACCTAGAATCACAATTATTTCATGCATTGAAAAGACCACTTCCTGCTAAAGGAATAAGGTATGGCACAGTTTGGACTAAAAATTTACTTTTAGTTTGAAAAAAATGATAAATTATACAACTAACTAGACAGGCTGTCTTTTCAAGAACAAGTTATGACAGAGAGGACCACATTTCAGAAGACTTAAATGAGATCAATTTGAACCTAGAGGTATTACTTTGGTTATCTTTGTATTTTGCATTAGCCTGTAATTAAGTGTGTGGAAGCAGTGAATATTAAGTAACTCGCTTTTAAAGTTTGCAGTCAGCTAATGAAGCTTCTAATGAGTTTAATTTTTTAGGAAGGTGCCCCCAATGGGTTCTCAATGAACATGGCTTCAAAAGAGGTAGAACTACTTAAGCCTTCTCAGAGCTTTGATAGTCTCAATTCATCTCATGACCCTTGGAGATGCATTAAGGGAAGTCCTTGGACCAATAGTGCAGCCAGGACTCAAAAAAGGGAAAATTCTATTTTCTACAGAGCAGGATAAAACTTGGTTCCTCCATGAAGGGCATAGCATGCTCTGCTGTTCTGCAATCATAGGGACTTAACTTTCCCTGCCCTATCTTTCTATTTACCTAGCTGGGAGAGGAAGCAGTGCATTAACACTTGTGTACTGAAACCAACTAATATATAAAACTGAAAGATAAGTTAAAGAAGATCATAGAGGTACTGTCACTGGTCCAAGTCATAATAACCAGAGAAAATAATTTCAGCTAATATATGAGTACAAATATATCAAACTATGTCTCCATCATGATCAGAAACAATAACTAAACTTTTTAGATGAGTTTAGTTACAAAGACTTTCCCTTAAATTTTGCAAAAATCTAAGTTTTATGAGTATAATTACTCTGAAAAGAGTAATAATGACCTTTAAAGTTAAGCAGTATCCTTGTATTTATACAAAGCAGGATTTTCTCATGCGGATATCTTCATATTAAAAGCTACAGCTTACATTTATAAATCTCTAGATCACAAGCTTCTTTTCAGTATGATCTTTTGGTCCTGATAAAACTTCTGACTTTAAGTTGTGGGTAATTTTAAGTTACGATGAACATCAGGAATTACTTTGGTATCTGTCCTAATTATTCTGATAAATCATTAGTAGAAAAGACTATGAAAAATAGACTCACTGAAAAGATACAGTTGTAAAATTAGTATTTCTTGCACATATTAAGGCTTGCTCATATAAAGATGGAGTTCAGGATCTGTTTTTGAGAGAGGGTAAATCTGACAGAGTGAAATAGATTTGACAAGCGCAAGCTCACAACTCAGTCATCAGTAGCACTAGCTGTACGCCTTATGCACATTCTTGTTTCTATAGCAACAAAACCAATATAGCATTTCCCTTTGTTTAAGGGCTTTTTTAAAATTTTTAATGTAACACAGACTTGTTTTATATGACAATAACATGAATATTCATGTTTTGCAACAAATAAACTCATTAAGGTCAACTCCTCTCAGAATTAGTAATGAATGTTTGGTTGGATTACCACTTCTATACTCAGTAGAAACTTTTCATTATCATTAATGAATTTTTATTTATAGGTTCTTCTTTTATCTGATGACCTTGATCTTCCAAAGAGATCCACCAGGGTGGATCCTTTCAAAGGGATGAAAACTGTATTGTTTATTTGGATGAAAGGGCTTTACGTAGTGTATTCTATAATGGAATATGAAAGCTTGAGCCTTGCCTCTTTTGACATTCTGTCTGTTTTCTAGAAATTAGGGAAGGTACCATGACATTGCCTAGTGGTGTAACTGACCGATCCATTACTTTAGTATTTATGCATTGTTTTCATTCCTAGAAAATGATAGAAGAATTATAAAGGAATATCTGATGTTGGCCTCAGAGTCCTGTTCTGGTGTTCAGTTCACCATAATTTAAAAAAAAAAAAAATCAAAAAACCAACATTAGATGAGACAGTATTGCTTTGAATCCACTCTAGTAATATGTCATCAGCCAGCCATCACTAACCTTGAACCTCCATGTGTAGGTTGATAGCTTTTTTAGCATTTCATTATTTTCAGTTTCTCCTCATCAACTGCATCTTATTCACCAAGTATCAGTGTAGTTTATTTCATATAAAAATCTGTCAGTTAAAAGTATTAAATTTTCAGTCACACTTTTCTTTTAAGCATTCTGTGCTGTGTTCTGTTCAGTGTCAGTGTCTTTAGTTCTGATTTTTCAATTTTGTCCCTCTCCTTTTCCTTGACTTGTTAGTCTGATCCAACCTCTTCTACCTCATCTGATGATTATCAATATGTTATGGAAGCTAAACTACAAGAAATGATCTCCATACGTAGGAAGGTAGTCCTACTGGACTTTACTTTCTATTGCTAAATAGAATCCATCTGATTTGTTTTCATTTTCTTTAACTTTTTTTTTTATTGATAATCAACCATCGTGCAGTTCAGTGCTTCAGGAGCTTACAATTTTACGATGGCAGGTTTGTGTTCAAACCATGCACAGTCTGCATGTTACATTTGGCTGATTTCATTGCTCATAAATAACTCCAATGTTTTGCTGATGCTTGGATGTAACAGGCCTTTGTAGCTGACACATTTCAAGCAATGCTGTTCAGCTGCCTGTTTAAATAAAATTTATTTTTGGAAAACTAAGTTTGCAGTTAGTAGTAGCTTGCTTTATGTTTTGTTCAAACTTTACTGAGAGAAAAACTTCCAAGGCCACTTAAATTACAGAAACGGTATTTCTATTTTTTTACAGGCAGAGGAAAGGCATGGAAACATTGAAGAACGCATGAGACACTTAGAAGCTCAACTTGAAGAGAAGAATCAGGAACTTCAAAGAGTATGTGTATTTTAGACATCTCCTGTGCACTTTTCTTTTAATTTGTCAGTATAATGCTACATTATGCACTCCAGAATCCAAATCTACCTACTGGTAAATGTTTTATTTATTACAGTAATGGCAGCATATTCCCACTTGACTTAACTGTCTTAATACACTAGTTTACACCTAGTTGCAGAGTTGAAAGTTTTCTGCTGTTACAAAAATGAATGTGTATTAATCAGTTACTGTAATTATATTTCCAGTGGATTTTTTTTAGAAGGCTATAGTTACCATTTTTTAAAATTATTTTTTAATGATGCGAGTCTGTAGTGGTCAATTTTGGACCCTACCAATCTGTCTCTTCTACATTAAAGGCAAGGCAAAGAGAAAAAATGAATGAGGAGCACAACAAAAGATTATCGGATACTGTAGACAGACTTTTGACAGAATCCAATGAGCGTCTACAGCTACACTTAAAAGAGAGGATGGCAGCACTCGAAGAAAAGGTACAGTGCAAAGAGCAGTATAAGATTTATCTTAATAAACATTTTGCTGTATGTTCTATTTTTATCAGGATGGAGACTGATTTTGTATTACTACATACTACCACAAATATGGTCTAACTTACACATTCAACTCTTAATTCAAGAGTGCGCTCAAGTGTCTTTCCAGAAGTACTGCGAATATGCTGAACATTTTGAGTCCTGGTTTTATCAGCCAAGAGTCTGATGAAGAGTTTGTAAAGGACCCATGACAGGGTATGAGGCAATGAGAGAAAGTGGACAAGAACTGAGGAATGACCACATATCAGATGTGCTGTCAATCCTTATTTAGCCTACTGATTTTACCTCACATCCTCTGGGAAGTGTAAAATACTGTCACCACAGAAGAAAGAGCATCCATCCTTGGAGAGGGAGTGTTGTTTACAAGTTTTCCATGATGGGAGACAAAGTGGTCCTGCAAAATTCAAAGCCCCTGACCAAATTTACATTTGCTCTCCTTAATTCCTCCCTCTGCTACTTATTCACCTTCAGTCTGACCTGAGGGGAATCTTTCAGTGTTTTTTCAGAAGTGTATTCAGAACCTCTCAGATGATGTTTTACTGGTTTATATCACTGAAACAAAATGTTGTACGGAGCAAGAAATAGTCTTCCCAAAAGAAGAAGCTGGGAGAAATAATTGTGTAAGAACAAGACAGTTGCTCAGTTGACTGAAGATGCAACGTTTTTGCTGTTCTAGAAAACACATGGTCCTACATATTTGAATTCTTTCCAGCATTTAAAAGTTAATATATAACTGCAGCATTACAGAATTTTAAAGACGAGCTTATATGAACTTTACAAACTTGTGCACAGAAACTACATATATATTGCGATATCTGATCTATTAGCATACCTCTAATTTCTTTCTTTTTTGTTTTTTTTTTTTTCTTCATTTTATTCTAGAATGTTTTGATTCAAGAATCTGAAAGTTTCAGGAAAAATCTGGAAGAGTCCTTACATGACAAGGTACTGCAGAATATTGTGGGGTTTTCTCTATTTATTGAAAGAGGTATATTTATTATTTGGAGATATGCATATGGTATATTAATTATCTAAATATAATGTAAAATCTTCCTGACATCAATGATAATTTCTTTAATTACCCAGGTGCCAAAAGTAGCCTTAGAAGGTCCCTAATGATTGTTCTGAGCTGAGTTCATGGTTGGTATCCTAGCCTCAGGAAGTCAGTACCAAAATTCATATTGATTTCACTGGCTCTGGAGTTTTGGTTCTATCAGTTTTAATTCTGAAAAAGTCTTGTTTAATAGAAATGTATGCATAACTGGCTGCACTTTCACAGTGAAGAATAGAATTTCTTGACAAAATTCTTCCTATCAGGTACAGTGACATTATGCTAAATAAAGATGATAGTGGCTCTTCTTCATTCATTGCAAATTAACCCCTAACACTGTGTAGTGAATCAGTCAAATAGATCATAAATATTTGTCCCAATCCCAAATACTGGATTTTATTTTGAAGTTATTCTTGCCTTGAGCACATTAGGATACTCAAATATGTCTGTATCCAGATTCACAGAAATGTTATTTCACAATGTATCAAATCCATTTAAAAGCAAGTGTATAGAATTTAAAAAATATATCTCCATTTGATAGTAATATAAATATATGGAATCCAAAATCAAGGCCTTCAAGGCATTCAGAAAGTTGTTATTTTCATCTCCATTTAGATAATCTGCAGAAAGCAGCAAGATCAAACAAACTGCTCCAGTGCCTCACCACCCTCACAGTAAAAAATTTCTTCCTAATATCTGAAACCTACCCTCCTTCAATTTAAAGCCATTATACCTTGCCCTTTCGCTACATAATCTGATCCAGAACTTCTAAATTTCCCACTTTGAAGGGTTTATGTGTTCCACTTTGATGAAGAAACTAATGAAGCAATTTCAAATGGATATAACAGCAAAGACTAATAATCTCCAAATAACTGGCAAATGTTATGAGTATCAGTCATCTCAGTAATTCTGTTCAATCAAGAAATACTATAAAAACACTATAGTAATGTTTCATTAATAATAATAATTCAGTAGCAATTATTACTGAATCTGATATTACTTAGGTGCAGAACCTTATCCTTGCTAGCACTTTGTAATACTGAACATTTTGAACTGTAGGAACAGCAGTGTAATATCTTCATACCATTGTTCTTTCTTAATTTCTTTTAAAATTCTTTGATCTCACTGTATTAGTAGATGATAATTATTTATACAATTTGAATTCCATCAACTCAACAACAGCAAGAAGTATAACTCTAGTTCAACAAATCACCTAAAACGCAGTTGTCTCTAAGTCTGCATCTCTGTCAGTAAATAAAAAGGCCAGTATGCAATCTCATACTCTCATAGAATTATTTAGGTTGGAAAAGATGATCTTGAAGATCACTGAGTCCAACCATTAATCTTACAAATGGCAAATGGTGTTTCACACACTGAACTATGCCTGGCATAGTGCACAAATCAGTGCTGGTTCTTTTCCTCACCTTGGCTTCATAAGAGACTAAAAAAAGAAGTTTCAAGGACAAACTTGTCCAGTCAACACTTCCAGCTAGTGGTTAAACAGGAGGGTGCTATATCATCTTGTAAGGTAAAACAGGCAGGTGTTCTTCCCAAGAATGCCAAGGCAGTGTAAGGATTAAAAAAGGTTTATTTCAGATGCAAGGACCACTCCTTAAGCATGCTGCACACACAGACCCTCTCCAAGGCTCTTTGTATCTTCTCTCTCTCCAACCCCACCCTCTCCAGCCCAACCCCACCCTCTCCAGCCCAAGAAGGCCTTGTCCATTTCTACAAACATGTTATTTCTCTCTGCATACCAGGGAGAGGGGTAGCTTGCTCACAGTGTCTCCCTGCAACTTTCTCTGAAATGCAGAAGGAAAGAAAAAAACCATGTAACTCATTTGAGAAGGCACTTCACAGTCTTCCTAAGTGAAATCGAGTTCTAGCTTTCTGTTACAAAATCTTGCACAATTGCACCTATCCCTACAACCTCCTTTTGATGCTAACTTCTTATTAGCAGTACTACAAGACTCGACTGAGCTCCCTTTTCAAATTATAGTCAGTCTTATGTTCATGTATATTTTCTTACTTGTTTATGAGAATAATATCTCATAAAGTAAATGTATTTTGTATATCTTACTATTCTTATTTCCAGGAAAGACTTGCCGAAGAAATTGAGAAACTGAGATCTGAACTGGATCAAATGAAATTGAGGACTGGTTCTTTAATCGAACCCACCTTGTCAAGGTAATATTTAAAGACAAAAGTTTCCTCAATTTGAGTTGAAATTGAACATAAATATAAGTGTCAAGCCTTTGCAGCAGGGATTTGTTCAAACCACGCATATAGTTATATATTTCTTTAAAAATATAAAAATTTGTGCAATTGCTGTTGCTTTTCACTTTTTTGATAGGTAAACGGTATAATATCAATTAGTATACACTGAAATATTACTGAGATTAAAGAAAGACTCTTAAATTATGAAATATTTTGAAAGGTATGTCCAAATACCCTACTTTTTTTCCCCAGACCTTAAAAATTAATTTGACACTATCATCTTTAATGCTGTAATTGATCAGCATATTTATGATCATATTTATGCTATCAATTACATCATTTTTTTAGTTAGAGAGACATAACTCAGCTGTGCTTAGTGTGCAGCAAAAGGCCACAGAACTTCAGCTAAAGATGAAGGCAGTATTCAGAGAGGTCTGAATTATGCATCTTTTTTGAGTAAAATTGAATGGAAACGAGTAAGGCAAATGCCGTAAAAATAACCTCTAACAGATTAAATTAATTTATCACACTAGAAAGTCCTTCGTGCTTAAAAGTAACCCTTGAGATAAAATTGCTACTTTATTGATAATTGTATGCCATATGCTGTTTTCATAACAAGTAACATGTGAACTTTTAAAACCTGCCAGCAAACCTGCCGGCCAAAGCTCATGAACTAAGGCTAATTTGGGAGCTCTCTAATCATGTGAAATTATTCTTGTTCCATGGGGTTTTTGCTTCCCTCAGCTATTGCCTGCCAGTTGTTGTCCTCAGGCATCTTGCTCAGTACCTGGATATGGTTTTTCCCTCAACCTTTTACTATCTCTTGGAATAACATTTTTCTATACACAGAGAAATGTAAATCAATGAAATTCAAAATGTGATGCTTATAATCATTCAAATTTTTGTTCCTTTGGGAGTGTGACTACAGGCACACAACACTTTTTTGAGAGTGCTTGCAGGGATACATGCTATTGAACTGCTGCAACGAGCAGCAGATTTGATTTTGGAGCAGCCATCACTGGTGAACAGCAGCCCCTCTTGCTGGGTAGATGAGTATCATTAGCTTGTGCTCTGTAAACAGGAGATGATTTGCACTTGTCAAAGGGCTGTTTGAACTTGATAAGCTATCTAAATGTCTTGGGAAACCAGCAGGTTCCACTGAACAGTATACTTTCCCTTCTGTAACCTCACCCTCTCAGGCATAGGAAGCTATCAGCATGAAGTATTTCTTGTTCTCAGCCCATACTCAGTTCTGCATTGGCAGGAGTTTGTGCTTTCAGCAAAATAACAAAGCTGGTCAGCAGATAAATATCTGCAGCCAGAGACTGGAACCTGGACTATTTCTTTCGTTCTGGCAACTTGCTCCACAAATGCCAAATATTATCGATTAAAATATTGTCGAACAAAATTCTATTGAGATAATTACTGTACACAAAAGGTAAAACCAGACACTGTCCTATGGGTTTTTTTGGTTAAATTTCCTTTTTTTTTTACTGTGATTATGCTATTAATATATTTTTATGTGGAAATTGCTGATGGTTTAAGAAACAGAAATTGTTCAGGTCTCTACTTCTGAGGTTGAATGCTTAAACGGTGCATAGAGCACCATTGCTCTTCTGACTTGGCTACATGGCCCATGGTTAGGATGCTTCTATTGCACCATGCAGGGGACTTTTGCTGCGGCTGTTTGACCAAGGACAGAAAGGCCAGGGAGTATTATCTGCAGCCATGAAGTCATCCCATATATATCTCACCAAAATATTCCAAGACCTACCAGGACTATAGGAAAAATTCGGGCTTAAAACTCTGAAAAGTCTCATCAAATAAAGATTAATAATTCTTAACCTAATGTTAAAATTCCTAATCCTAATGTTAAATATTGTAGGGCAGTTCACTAATATTTTCATAATGTAGAGCACAGACTTACAGCAGGAAAGCTTTATCGATGTGTTCACTCATGTACATGTAACATGCTTACAGTAACCTCAGGCATATTTTATTCAGGAGCATAATAGAAGTAAAATATAACCAGTTCTAATTATCCTGAAATCTGGTTTTTTCTTGTTAAAGTTTTGGATGGTAAGTTTTTCTGTGCACATAATTTTATTTTTTTGTTGGTTTTGTTTTGTTTTGTTTAAACAAAGAAATCTATGTTCCTAGACTGAAGGTCATTGGATTATTGTTGTTGTTATTCCTATTACTCTCTCAGTCCACTTTATATGATTTTGTTTATAGACCTCACCTTGACACATCAGCAGAGCTGAGGTACTCGGTGGGCTCACTGGTTGATAGCCAGTCTGACTATCGGTCAGCTAAAGTGATAAGGCGACCTAGAAGAGGCCGGATGGGAGTACGCAGAGATGAACCAAAGGTTAATCCCCAATTTCTTCTCATATATTCCCTAATATGAGAATGTATTTCAAGCTGTTAAGCTTACAGTTTATTGGGGTTTTTTTCCAGAAAAAAAAAGCCCACCATACTTGACTGTCTTTTCTTGATGTCTTTTGGTGTAAATTTTCGTGTTAGTAATTGTACACACCATTTGCAGTTATGTGAAAATACTTTATGTCGTTTGCAGTAATACTACAAGCATTAATGGAGAGTTAATCATTGAATAAGTATTTTTAAATGCTAGTTGCTTTCCTTTCCCATTTTTTAGATGTTTGACTTTGCAGTTGTTTTCCCTGACGTAAGTCATATACATTCTAATTCCTTCCCAGGTAAAATCACTTGGAGATCACGAGTGGAATAGGACCCAGCAGATTGGCGTTTTGAGCAGTCATCCATTTGAAAGTGACACTGAGATGTCTGACATTGATGATGATGATAGAGAAACACTTTTCAGCTCCATGGACCTGCTGTCACCAAGTGGCCATTCCGATGCCCAGACTCTGGCCATGATGCTTCAGGAGCAGCTAGATGCAATCAATAAAGAAATCAGGTATGAAGCCTGAACTTTCTGGGATGCACTTATGATTACAGCTTCAAGCTTCCTTTAGTGCTTGAGTTCAGGTGCCATTCATAACAGTTGGAAAACCACCTGTACATTTAAAGGATTGATAATGTGTCCCCTTTCCAGAGGAGAGTATTGATTGAATGAAGATAACAATGGCGTCTTTCTTTTCTAACCGTAGAAATTTCTTTCAAAAAATGTTCCAAGTGGAGAACTGTTGGCTAATTGAAGAGAAATAAGTTAGAGAAGGCTAGAACATTGCAGATTTGCCAGATTGTTGTTCACAGCCCTCTTTTCAAGGTCTTTGTCACTGTTATGCATGGCTTCACTTACTAAGTAACAACCTCCTATCAGAAATGTTTGATTTCAGTGCTCTATGTGCTTTCTTCTGGTAATTATCCCTATGTGACATCCAATATAAGCTATGTTTTCTAACACGTGGTTTTGATTTTCTTTGTAGACAAAGAATATGATTTTTCATATTCCAAGTTGGATTATAGTGCTTGGAAATGGGTAGGGAATAGAATATATCCTAATAATTTCTGTGCAAATTTAATGAAGTGATACAGAATGAAATTACGTATTTTAATTAAGAGATTTTTAATAAATGAAATAATTAAGTTTAAATAAATAAAAATAAATAAATAAAATAATAAATTATAATAATATATATTATTAATAAATAAATAAATAAATAAAAGAATTTAGGTTTAAAGCATTCCTACATGTTTTTTATGAAGGGAAAATTTAAAAAAGCTTGGTCTGTGAAAAACTTCCTCTGATTAGTGACTATTTTTCTAGAAGGAGATGAAGGAAATGTTACTAAATTTATTAGGGACTTTGTGGTAATACTATAAACATAAATATTGTGGTTAAACATATAATAAAAAATAAATTGGTTATCTTTTACCAACTATGTCTTTCTCTGATCAAGGTAAATTTCAGGGAAGAACTCTATTGGAATGTATTGAATTTTAATAACTTTTCTGTTCTGGGGGAAACTTTTTTTACAAATCTACATATTTGCTGGTCCCAGAATATCTTCATTCAGATAGGATTACACTGCTGTTTTCTCAAACCTTTTATTACACCTGTCTCTTAGTATGGGTTTCTGGGCTTACAAACAAATGTTTGATTTCAAAGACATTTTTCCATTCTAGGTCCAATCACAATTAAAAAACAAAACTAAAGAACCCAATGGAAGCATTCTATTGAGGTGATATATGTTTAAGAAGCTTACAGTGCTTGTCAGCAAGAGAGATATTTTAATGAAATTCACTTTAAAACACAGTGCTTTAGAAACAGATATCATTTTTTCATCAAATTGTAGAGATGAAACAATTTGTTTTGCAGGTTCTCTTGTTTCAATAATATGGATTATTTTAGCAATTCCCTTCTTAAAGGCCCAATTTCACTTGACTTTAAGTTTGCATTTGAACTTTAGCAAAAGAAAATCAGATGAAGGCAACATAATATTGGAATTAGTTATATGGTAAAAGGGATTGTTAACCTCCCTACCCTATACTGTCTCCTTTGCAAAGGAAACAATCTTACTGAAAGTCACACGTCAAAACTTCCTGTTGTGCACATTCTTCAAACAGGTTTTGAGAATGGAGAATTTAAGAAAAATAATTTTATGACTCGGATGATTATGAAGATACCCTTTTCAATTTTTTAGTTGACCTACAGTGTTCATCTTTGTTTTCTCTATTTCCAAATCTCATTTGAAATGAAATAGTTTTTAGTTTTGCTTTAGGGATAAGAAGAGAGAAATGCAACCATATTCTTCTTTTACTTAATAAGGTTAATCCAAGAAGAGAAAGAGTCAACAGAACTGCGTGCTGAAGAGATAGAGAACCGAGTGGCCAGTGTGAGTCTGGAAGGCTTGAATCTAGCCAGAGTCCACCAAGGTACCTCCATTACTGGCTCAGTGACAGCATCATCACTTGCAAGCTCATCTCCTCCCAGTGGACACTCAACTCCTAAACTCACCCCTCGCAGTCCAGCCAGGGAGATGGACAGAATGGGGGTTATGACGTTGGTAAGAAACTGTGACAGCACTTTTAGTTGTGATATTTCTTAAGTACTTAATCTTTTCACTGTATGACTGGTTCATCTCTCTAATTCTTTATTCACCTCTTCACCATACATACACAGATAGCAAATTCCCTAGCATACGGACATTTGGGTGGTTTGGGTCTTTTTTATAGTGGTTTTGAGCATTGCGTAATTCACTGGGGACATAATGATATGAGGATCAAGGGCCACTTTTCACTTCAATTACTGTAGTCAACTTATATGGAAAAAGATGTTTACTAATGGGAAGCTCTGAAGTGATACAGTTATCACACAGTAGTCTCTGGGACTATTGCTGAGTTTAAACTTTCAGGAAATATCTAGAAGGCATTAGGAGCTTCCACTGCTTTGTATATATGATCATTTGGATATACATGTTTTTATGTGTACTCTTTTATACTTGCAGCATTTTTATGATGGTATATCATGCACTTGAAATAAGTACTTTATAAGTACTAATAATTCATTAGTGGATATATTTCAACATTATAAGGAGCACACACATAGATATCAAGCCATGAAATTACCATGCAAAGCATTTCTAACATTATCTTTAAGGACACTTTCAAAAATGCCTGGTTCGATTTGAAAAGGGACTTGCAAAAAAATTAATTTTGACCCTAGACAAAAAGAAGCAATGCAAGTATGTGAAGGTAATATGTGTCAACATATTCAAGATGTAAAACTCTGATACTGATCAGAGTACAGTCACAGGGTTCAGCGTTCAGCATGAGCTACAAACTAGTTTGGAGCCTGGGTAAATTAATCCCTTTAAGTGCCATGAGAGAAACAAAGCAGCCCACTCTGCTGATCTGCACATACTGGGAGTAGAACAGGGTATATGTAAGCCCATTTTTAATTTGATTTTTCTCTGATAATCATAATGTCCCCAGTGTCCCCGTGGTCCATTCCTGGGAAGAAGCAGCACTTGTTCCCTGTATAGCCTCTCATAAGAGGGGAAATGAACTTTGGTCTCAATCAGAATGTAGAAATTAACTCTCCTAGCAAAGAAAGTTGCTAAGAGCAGCTGGGAACGGAGCCTGTCTGTTCATTCTTCTCAGCTGGGAGTAGGGACTTTGGTCAAGGATCCTGTAGCCAAGTATTACCTTTTCCTCAGAAATGGCAACTACTCATGTCCAGTTTAACTCCCTCCCAGTTTAGTATGGTGTTTGCTGCTTTCTTGGGAACTAAGGACAGCAGAGAGGAGGTCAGGGCAGGCAGTTGTGACTGATTCTTTTCTGCCCCCAGTTCCCACTTCTGAATAGCAGAAAAGAAAACATTAATTGCACAGATTGTTGTGGAGGAGGTGAATGTGGAGGATGCTGTGCTGCCACTTATTTCACTAAAGTAGCACCTTCACAAATATGCAGTTTGGCTGCATTTCTCCAGTTGTTTAAACTAAACAATCTGGCTACAGAAAAATGGCAATGGTTAAGCTGGCCCTCCAGCAGATACCTGCGTTGCCCGGTTGCCACGATTAGGACAGTGTAGCATTGGGTCATCAGATTCAAACATATATTGACAGCATAGCCTCTGTACTTCATGTTGCCATGGTCTCACTAGCATCCAGTTCTAACCAAGCTAAAGCTCAGATGGATATGTCTATATGAGTTGCAGTTGAACTCTTGACATCCTGCAAGCAGTAGAAGCAGCAGCCCATGGCAGGCTCAGCAGCACAGCCTGCAGCTTTGCTCACCGTCATCAACCATTTCAAGACACTTCTGCCCTGCACTGTTTCAGCAGGAGTTCAGTGTTGAATATCTTCTTCTTATTGGCTGAAGACAGACACAGGCTTGTCAGACATCCTCAAAGTGGAAACTTTGAGTCAAGAGTTTTGTAGAATCCTGGTCTCTAGAGCCCAAATTGCCAGATGACCCTGTATTGGTTGTCTGCAGAAGCAGTACTGCATGAGTTTCCACAGCCCAGGTCCACACAGTAAATAAATTCTGTACAGTATCTTCAGCTTTCCTTTAGTGAACATCCACCAAAAATAAAAATGTAAGAGGGTATGAATAAGACACATTCTAGGAGCCTTCTATTGCTGAGTAATACTGCAGTACAGAAGATGGGTGAACCTGTATTATTTTCTGAAAATGCCAGTCACTTTTTCAGATATGGTATTTGGTGATGATATTTTGTGCTTTTACTTGGTGTGACAGCAATATATTTGTAATATTAGATAAAACTTAAAAAAATATCTCCGCTGGGGATAGCCTAAATATTTATATACATATATTTATATTCTAAACTCAAAAAATAGAAAGTGCTACTATCAGCTTGCAATGTCCAACACTTTGGTGAGTTTATGAAACTGAAGGAGAGTGTAACTTTAGGGGGAAAAAAATTACTACTTTTCCAGAATAACATATATTTTAGGCATTATCCTATGTATATTGTATAATTAGTATGTATTATGGATAGTATTACAATAAAGAAATCTCTACTTCTCACTTTTGAATGTGAGAACAACAAAACTGGTATTTTATTATGCTTCAATAAGATTTATTGATAATTCTTTTTTTGTTCTTGCTGCTTTTGTTACCAATCTAAGCCAAGCGACCTGAGGAAGCATCGGAGAAAGGTATGATAGTGGGGTTCTTTTTCAGTTTGGGAAAGCACATTTATCTGCTATTTACAAAACTGGGTCTCTTGCCAGCAACTGCATCCCCTCCTCTACTTTTCATTCAGTTTCTGAACATAATCAGTCTAATCCTACCTGGAAAGGCTAGCAGGGATCATAGCTAAGCCAGAGAATCAAGGCCCACCAGTGATGCATTGGAGTAGTAGCCTCTACAGCACAAACCTGAAAGAATACTTATTTTAAAAAAATTATGGACACAAAAGAATTACCTTCAAATGTATTTTGTCCATTCTTGCTGGAGGAACCAAAGTCAGATTTCTTGAAATCTTCTGGAGCACTATAAAATTGTTTATACAACTGGCACTGAGATCTATCTTCACATAACAGAAGATGGTATTTGCAATAAATATTTACATGCTATGATAAAATTCCTTTCTGTCCATGCTTATTTTCAAGCATACTGACTTGTCTGTTAACACACTGTGGAGAGGGTGGTCATATTTATGCCTGTATTTACATTCTCTTTGCATACCTGAGAAACTTTGTTGGCTTGAATAATCCTGATTAATCCAAGAGACCCATTTACACCTGAGGTTTTCTTCATGTTTAGACCTTCACTGTGTCAACCTGTCTGGCATTAAGGGAATGAACTTCTTCTACAAGCATATTCTCATTCCTTCCAAATATGTATTTTAAGTTGCTATATTAAGGCAATTATTCTTACCCAGTAGCATCTTTCAAAAATAAGAATCCTTAAAATTTGCTCAAAAAATTGCACTTGAAACCATACATGCTTCAGTTCATTTGACAAATTCATGCAGCATATGTTAAAACATTCCTGAAAAGCTAATTCGCTCTCAATGGAGTCTCTCTCCCCCAGATTGCAGTTGTTGAAGAAGATGGACGTGAAGATAAAGCCACAATCAAATGTGAAACTTCTCCTCCTCCAACACCCCGAGCTATCAGAATGACTCATACCCTTCCTTCTTCATACCACAATGATGCCAGAAGGTAAGATATTTTTAGCATGAATTGGTACTTCACAGTTTTACCATGTAATATTAATTTCAAATCATGTTGTTTAACTAGTCCAAAGTAACCCTATTTCCCATGCCATGAGATAGAAAGCCTTATCCTTTGTTTCTTGTATCACCTTGAAAATAATTGTAAGTGTTAAAGTACATGCTGGATATTTCTGTTTTGAGGTACAGTTTTTGATTACTACTAGAAGTAGTAATACTGCAAATCCTAGAAAGGAAAACAGAAGGCTGATTACTGTATTTTTCATTAATTGTTCTTAGCAAATTAAAAATATTTATTTTCAGTCTTGCCTGATGGATAAAATGTAATTTTATTGCTCTCTATGTTGCCATATAATTTAAGGAAGATGTGATTGTTTCACCTGTTGGGGGATAATTACTAAATTATAGCCAATTAATTTGTTTGCAGAGCTGCTCAGAAGAAAATAAAAAAATTACGTGAAAATGTTAGCATGATTTTTATTCCATGTCTTTACCATCATTTTTTAGTAGTTTGCCTGCTTCATTGGAGCCAGAAAGCATTGGTCTTGGCAGTGTCAGCAGCAGTCAGGACTCCCTGCACAAAGCTCCCAAGAAGAAAGGAATCAAGTCTTCAATCGGACGTTTGTTTGGTAAAAAAGAGAAGGCTCGACTTGGACAGCTCAGTAAGGAATTAGTGGTAACAAGCTAAGGTCACCATTTCACAGTCATTTTTCCATTTTTAATTTTGCTTTTCTTTTCGGTTTTCAATTTGCTCATTTTTCTGTTTTTTCTGGTACAAATGTTCCATTAAATTTCATTGTTATCAGCAATTGTATTTGTCAAGAGTTTGCTATGACTGTAATGCAAATGAAAGGAGAGTTCTGGCACAAATTACTAGAGTCATCCTCTGCACTGAACCTGCTGCTTCAATAGCCTATTGAAGTAGAATAAAAATGCTAATAGTGTATTCTTGAATAACCAAATAAAGAGGAGGTGAGAAAGTAATAAGTAATAAACCACTTTAACAGGTGTACCTATATGATATGAAAGGTCCTTGCAAGTGTAGCTGCTTTTCAGATTTCAGTGTGTCAATAGATGCTCTCTGCTGCCTATTGCTGAATGTCCTCACCATACTCTTTCAATTAGTTATGCTGCTCACAGCAGTGGTTTGTTTTCTTCCTACTTCTTCTGCCCTTTTCCCATGCCAAGACCTTAGTCTGTTTCATTCATGGCAACAATTTTCCTCTGCCTATTTCTATAGGACGTGTCTATGTGTACACACACAACACAAGTAACAAATTGGAATAGATGTGTCAGTAAAACTAAAACCCTAGTCATGAAGGTGTCACATAATATGAATGTGTGAGGCACTAAATTTTTACCTCCATGGTGACCACATAACACTTGTAAGAGAATTTTAAGGCTTTGCAGTAATTGTAAACACTTAAGCAATACATTAGCCTGAAATTAAACACCTACACTCATATTAAAATGTGTCCTTATCACAAAAAGCCCATCACTAAAATAGTACAGAATAGAAAAGGTAATATTAAGGTCAAACTGTAAGAGTAAAATCAAATAACTGAGAATTCTTCATTTATACTCCAACCTTTCCCCTTTCCCTGTAAGAGCCTTGTGTTCTTGAAAAAAAACCAACCTAATTTCTAATTGCAATTTGAATTCCCTTTTTTTTTTTTCTCACTATGGGAAGAGTAAAACTGATTTATTCAGTCTTTTAAATGAGAATCTATTAAATAAGTCTTTCAAATACACTTGCATGTCACTGTCTGCATTCATGGAGAATTTTATAACTTTAGATTGCAGCTAAAATTAGACTTTATTAATTTGCATTTATATTCCAGAAAACCCTTTTTATTGATACTGCTGGTTCATGCATAATAATCTATGATTTCACAGTAACTCAGGAACATAGAGGACAAAGATGTAATAAATGTACTTATGTTTCCTGCAGTTCCTTGCATTGTGGAATAATGAAATAACATTTCAAGTTTATCTCAGGAACAATGCAATCTATCAGTGCATTAATTTTTTTACTCACGTGATTAATAAAACATACATAGATAAAGTCTATTTGTAATTCCCAAGACTACATCGTGAAATTACTAAAAGATATTAATGATTTGCAATTATATGACATTTTTTGTGGCTTCCATTCTTTAGCTCAACAGCAAAGATTTCAGTATAATGCACATTTTAATTAAACAAATTAGGCTTCCAAGTATATATACAATGAACAGTAGAACTGTTACTAACAAAAAAAGTAGGAGCAAAGTGTTTCTAGAAATTGAAATTGAGCAGCTAAATTATAAAGCAGTTTTTTCTCATCTTAATTTTTAACATATCAAAAGAAAACGATATATATTTAGTGGCCACTTCCATTCAATGGTAGTATCATAGAATCATAGAATAGTTTGAGTGGAAAGGGACAATGAAATTTAAAAGACAACAATCACAGTAGTGCTTGACTCAATTGCATGACAGGTATGCTATATCTGTGCAGCTATATAATTAGTAGTTCTATTTATAGTAAGATATTATATTACAGAAATTTGTATATATTGATATAGTCCTATCACTACTGCACTGCAAATATCTTTATGGTTTTCATGACATAAATTAATAATGCAATATAAATAACGAATGTAATTTATTTCCTTGCTTAAATGAAACACTCTAATTTGATATAAACACGTGCTTCTTATATTTTTTTATTATGGAAAATACTTTTTCAATTGCTTGTGTTTATATAATGTTATTTAAGAAATAATATTGGAACCTCCAGAGTTGTATCACTAACTTCAACAGAGTCAGGCTGTCTCCCATAAGAATTCCTTACTCTCTGTTCCTTGCAAAGCTCTGAAATTATTAGTTTTTGACTACTAAACTTGCTAGAGTTTTGTTGTTTTATTATTTGTTACTGTTACCATCTCTGCTAGACCATTAGAATTTTTGTTCAAAGCAGATTCATGCCTTAGGAAATCCTTCTGAGAATTAAGATTCAAGATTGCTAGATTTTTCAAGTTTTCTTTAAATTACTGGAGAAGGGGAAAGGAATGCTATGGGGAACGTAAGTGCAATTTGTTTCTTTCTTCCTTTTTTGACTTGATTTTAAACTCATCCAGTCTTCTCTCAGTTGGCAAACACTACACTAGACAGTTATGTGCTCTTCCCGCGTTATTCTAGACCTAAACCAAACAATTCATTCCAGGCATTTTTAAACCTGCCCAGGCAAGCTGATCTGCATGGTGTATGAGAGGTCAGCTTGTTAGAAAACCTTTACTGTGGCCACATCCAATACAAAGTACACTCAGTTGTTCAAAGGGCCAGATGTATTTGTCTTGTGGAGAAATGTATTATGCCAAGATTACTTTCCAACCTGTAATAATAACCCTCATATATAATAACTGCACTCATACCATCTCTCTCCAACATACTGAGATCTGGTCTCTCCAAAAAGGTGTGATATATTGATAGAGAAGTTTGCTGAATCAAAAAACTTACTACAGAGTCAGCATGGAGCATTTAATGAGATTCCGTAAAACCTGGAAAAGCAGATGAAGAAAAGAAAAGCATACGTTCATGTTCTCTGCATTTGTGAGATGCATTTACATCTTTCTCGTCATGAGACTTGCAAAAGTAGTGTCCTCTTTTAATACAGGGAAAATCTTGTCTATACAAACAAGAGTGCTAAAGCAGCAGCTACTTTAAAAGAGCAGCTTAAAACCAAGCTTTTCCAAGTAAATGTCATAAATAAACATGATGCAGCAGTGGGGTTTGTTCTCACTTGACTGAGGTGCATGTAAATTTGACTTGTAATGGGCTGTGATGCTATTTCACTGCATAACATTTATGCATTATTTTATGGTTAAAATCAATGAATCACAATTAATTTTGTGCTTACTTATTATGCCAGTGTCCACTCTACAATTGTTCACTATCCATTAGTTGAGAAATAAGAACTTGCCATTTTCAAATGGAGTCAAGCACCCATATTTTACCATACTCTTGTCTTCCTTCTCGTGCCAGTTATACACCTTGTGAACAGGAGCACAGGAGGAAAGCAGCCTTCAAAGAAGTGCTGCAGTGCCTCTGTCTGTACATGCGTGTGGGAATGAGAGGACAGTGTGAAGCCAGAGCCAGGAGATTGTACTGGCAGATCTCTTCACTGTTCCTTGAATCCAGGCAGCGATAAAAAAGTCAGAGCAACTTTCCTCTTCTGCTATAGGGAATTCGTGTTAGTGGACATACTGTGTGATCCACATGGATCATAAGTCATGTCCTTAGTTTATAATACAGTTTTATTTTGGTCCATGTGTCCTTGCTTACTGCAAGTTTGTCTTGTCACTCTGTGTAAGTTATTCAAGTTCCCATGACTTTGACAGGATTTAGGTGCCTACAAGAAATCTCCAGGGAGATGTAGGAGGCTTTTTACTTCTCTGTCAGAGTCTTTGTGTCATCTCTGTGAGTCTGCAGGGATAACAACATCAGAGACTCTAAGACTCTCTATAAAAGCAAAATGAAGACTTTAGCACCACTACATTAAGTGATGCTGTATTATGGCAATAGTAATGAGACAGTTCTTGAGAATGCACTTTCGTTTGTACATTTCTCAACTAAGATTAAAAAATGGTGAGAGCATTGCTTACTTAGTACCATGAGGCTGAGCCTTAGGAGGCAAAGTAAAACAGGCAAAGGAGATCAGTGTGCTTTTCTCATCAATTTCTACTGAACACAAGGAGGAGGAAACAATTTTTGCCCTCTATTTCTACTCTTTTCCATGTAGTAAACACTTGTCAGAATTTATTTCTGTAGGTGATAAATGTTCTCCACAAACACCAGATGTCATGGCTTAAGGAAGCAAACTTAGATGATGGTTGTAGGTGGGAGGGGAATTGAAGGGCTGAGAAGGGAAACAACTGGGAAAGAGCTATGGGAAAATACAGTGGGGGTTCAGTTTGTTTCTTTTTCCAGGAGGCTACATGGAAACAGAGGCAGCAGCTCAGGAATCTCTGGGATTAAGCAAACTTGGAACCCAAGCAGAAAAGGACAGAAGACTGAAAAAAAAGTGAGTACCTTTTTTATGTGACTTTGTTTGGCTCAAACCTGTTTAAAATGTCAGGATTTATGCTGTTTTTTATATGTAGACATGTAGGAGAAGCAAGACTATCTACTATGGCATTTTAGCATTAAGAGAGGGGAGTTTTCCCAGTGTAAAAGTTAATAAAGCTGGATATAAAATATAGAGGGAAATATTCAGAGTCTGTCAATGGCAAAATTATGAGCATAGGTGTGAAAGAGCATAGGTTTATGAGAAAGAGACATTTTTCTATTTCCCATTGTCATTATTTCTGTGCCTTTTGCTTACTGTGCAATTCTTAAAATATTAGTTAGGTATTTAATGACTCACTAGGTAGATTTTTTTCAGAAGGTTAAAAAAGACTTTTTTGTATTATCTATTGAACACAATGCTATTTCTGTTTATAGAGGTCAAAGGCTCCCCATAAACCCTAGCAGCTTCACTCTCTTTTTGCCTGACAGCAAATGGCAGCCTAGCTTTTTGTTTGCATGTATTATATAATAATTTAATGCTGTCTTTGATGCAACTCCTTGTATAAACAGTAAGTTAACTCATAGTAGCTGCCAGGAGCTATGGAGAATGAGTAAAATAAGGCTAGGAAGGCAAAAGAAATCTCTTGTCAGCACTGGAGTTCCAGTGTAATTAGAGTGTGTCAGGGAAGAAAGCTGGTGTTTAAAAATGACTTTGCAAATTCATTATGTAAACAAGCAGGTTTATTTTTCATCTGTAACCATTAACTTTACAACTATTATTTGGCTTCTGAAAGCCTCATTTTTAAATTTTCCAGTTTTTTGGGTTTCTTTCAGTCTTTTAATATTCCTTTGCAGAGTTTCAAGAGAATTTGCAAGTCTAATCTAAAGAATCTAGGGATAATGTTTGAACTTATCTTTAAATTTTTATGTAGAGTATTTTTAATCACTACTTTCGTGTCAAGCCCTTGATGAAATATAACTTTAAATTTGCACATCCACGTAATATACAATGTAAAAATTCCATTGAAATCAGCCTCAAGTTAACAATTAAAGATAGAGAAGTAGTCATTGTGCTAGCTGAGATAGAAGAAACGTTTTAAATTCAATTAAGAATCTCACAATAACATTCAAAGGGATATTACAGTTGGTAAGTCTTGTCCCTCTATTTATCTACACATTTTTAACAGTAATTAGTAATTTAGATGTATATGGATATAGAGTGTGCTACTATGCTTTTTTTACTAAACCTGAAAAGTATCTTTGAGGCCATCATTACCATTCACAAAGAATATAATTGAATTTTTGGCAGCCTTTTTTAAGTCCCTATATATCTTCCAGCTCTGGGGACTGAATGTACCACAAGGGACGAATGTGTTCACTTTGTTCACTCTTATGTGTTAGTTCTTTAAACTGGGTAAAATAACATAAGACTTGACACATACAACTGCATATATGACATGACTACTTCATATGTGAGATTGCCTACCGAGTTTCGGGTCTAGAAATAATAGGTGTACAGGTAATCTGTTATTAATGTTCTATCTAATCTCACACAATCAGACTTTCCTGTGCTTTCTGCTTTTCAAGTCTTTCCTTTTTCTCTCCTGTGTCTGTCTGTCCTTGGTTCTTTATGGATTAGATATAATCACAACGTTCTTTGCCAGAAGGAAAGAAATCTTTCCTTTGTGATTATTACTATTCAATTACTCTGAACTGTGTATTATTTATTCTATGTTCTGTAAATATGTTGTGAAGATATTTAATTTTTTTCCCTCTCCCTTTTAGATTTGCCTGTCTTCATAGTTTCTCACTTTAGGATCCTCAGAACTGCTTTTAAAATTCCTCTTAATTTACTATTACAGAAAGGCTAACATACATTGCTAGTTTATGTCTGTATATATATGTATGTATACATATATATATATGTTATATAGTTGTAGAGGAATCATAATATTGTGTTAGAGATAAACACGAGATTCTACTGAATTATGGTAGTCATTAGAGTGCCAAGGTATCTATTGAGTATAAGAGAATTAACACCTCCTTATAAGAATCACAGAATGGGTCAATTTGGCAGGGACCACAGTGGGTCACCTGGCCCAACCTCCCTGCTCAAGCAGGGTCATCCCAGAGCACATGGCACAGGATTGCATGCAGATAGTTCTTGAATATCAGTCATGTATTTGCATGTCTTAGAAAGTATTAAGTTGAAACAGTCCAGAAGTAATTTTAATGAAAAGCTTGTCTAGGTAGGTCAAATTCCTTTTTGCCAGCACTTGACAATGCATAATCCCCTCTGGAAATAGCCTTCCTATACATGCAGTAGCTGAAAGATTGCTATACTGTGTAGTGCAAATGAGAATACTGTGTAACATTAATGGTGGTGGAGATGTGTATGAGGTCTTTTAAGAAGTAATAAAAGAAGTCTGAGAATCATTTCCTATCTTGTGCTGTAGCAGTAAGATTTAAGTCCAAATGGTTGATTCCTTTTTGCTGCTAAACAAAACCATCCTACAAATCCTGCAGAGACAGTGAGCAGAGTACTGGAACACAGAGAAAAGCAATTCACCTTGTAAGGATTTCTGTGGCTAATTTAGATTAGGACGTAAATCTCCAAAAGACTCAGACCCACCAGTAGCACAGTTAAAGGATAGCCTAAAGCAGGGAAAGACTACTTTGTGTTACATTTCAGGTCTGAGAGACCACTACTTATGCTGACTTTGTCACTTCCTTTAAGAAATGAAAACCAAAACCATTACCAAAAAAAACCCCACCAAAAAACCCAAACAACCAAAACCCTCTCCAAAACTAAAAACAAATCCAAAAATCTCAAAATGTTGATGCCAGAGCCAATTCTTTTTTCCATAAAACAGGTAAAATACTGTGTACTGTAATTGTGTTTCTCTTTTACACATGCAAGTTAGATGAAATGGCTTTCAGCCCTGTTAATAGCTCAGCAAATATCCCTTTCAGTTCAGTGGTAGTTCTGATGCAGGAAAGCAAGGATTCTCCCCTTGATGTGAAACAAAGGTTTAATTCATCACTGTGATCAACACATGAGTACTGTGATAATAATCATGAGATTCACCAGACTTTGCTATTAGCTTTTATTTAGTTTGGATAGAAGTTACTATAAAAGGACAGATTCCTGTTAAAATGATATCTCTGGTATTTCTTTCAGTTTAATTAATCTCTTAAGTGAGAAATACGCAAAATTCTGAATATCCAATTTTGCATTTTTGAATGTATTCAACTTAATCAGTAATTCCACAAGGACACCTCTACCCCAGGGATGAAAATGCATGACATTTCAAATTGTCAGCTTCTGCAGCTAGTAGGCACTAATGGTCCACAGGTGATCTGGCTACCTGCTCCTCAGTAACAAACATGTGCATTGATTCTGCTTTGACCTCATGGAGTTACAAACACACTGCAGTGTGTTACAGAATTTTACTGCAATTTCCAGGCATAGAATAGGGTACTGAATTTCACTCTCAAAAGTTTAATGAGAGAATACGGTAATTCTGTAGACCACTTCTCTCTCTGGTGATTATAGTGTCATTAACCAAAATTTCAAAGTTTCCCTGCTTCTTGCTTAGAAGATGCTATTTAGATGTAAAATTTCTTTCAGTTTCAATTGCCTTCTTAGACATCATTAAAGTGTGTCCCAGTTTAAATGGGACAAGGGTCTTCTGCTGAGGATGGATTAGGAGGAAAAGACCCAAACTTCTTTTCTAAGCAATTATTAATCCAAAACCAAGAGGCTTTGATTGAAGGGAAAAAAACCCACAAATTATGGAAAAGGGAAAACAAAATAACAGCCCTTTATTAAAAGGTATGTTTGTATTAACAAGAACACAAAAAAAAACCCCAAGTAAACAACCAAGCAATACTACTATACCCACCAATAATCCCCTTCAAGAACAAAACCGATAGCCCGGCAAAAGGAAAATTTAAATAGTTCAATTTTTAGCACCCTTTGGTGTAGTTCCAACCACAGTCAGCAGGGGGCGCCGTCGGGTCACTGGAGATGTAAAACTTGTAATGTCCTGTACCATTCACCAGGTGGCGCTGTTGGGTCGTTGGAAGTGCAGAACCTGTAGTGTCCTATGGTAGTCACCAGGTGGCGCTGTTGGATCACTACAGGAGCAGAGCTTGTAATATCCAGTGCCTGTCACCAGGCGGCGCTGTGGGATCCCTGGTCACTGCCACATGGGATGGGGGAAAAAAAAAACAACACCCCCCAGGGTATATCGGAGAAAAACAACAAAAAAAAAAACCTGATTCCTCTTCCCTTCCCGAGAAAAAGGAGGGGGGGGGTGTGAACGGGAAGGGGGAAGCGGGAAAAAAAACGATAAAACAGAAAGTTCTCCCAATTGAAGAAGAAACTCACGAACTCTGGGGGGGGGGGGGGGGGGGGCTCGATGAGCAGGAACAGCTGGGAAAGAACAGCAGCAGCCAAAAAAAAAACTTCCCTCCGACCGGAAAGACAACAAAAAAAAAAAAAACCCAAAAGAACCAGCGTGTCTGCCGCTCACAGCAGCCTCTCCTCCTCCGCGCCAGCCAGCCGACTCCCCCACCTCACCTCCTTCCAGCCACACACCCTAGCTCCCCCCCAACTCCTCCCCCTTCGTTGCTAGAAAACTAATGTTCGGCCATTAGCGCTCTGGCTAGTTCTTTTGTTTTCACCTAATGGGTCTGCTGAGCACACACACACACACACACACACGGGGGGGGGGAGGGGAAGAAAAATTCCTTGCTGAAGTCAGAACTATGACAAAGTGTAATTAACACTTTGTCTCGATATGCTAGACATTTAAAAACCTTAAACAAGAGTCTCTTTTCATCCAACATTTTGTTATTACAGTAGATTTATTAGAAATAAGTCTTATTCCTAAGGCATCAGAGAAATTAGGCAAGCTGTGTAGAATTTTTAAATTATAACCAACATATTCTTAAAATTATCTGAAAAGATGAACTTAAGTTGCCTGACTCATCTGTAGATGTTTATTCTCAGACATTGAATATATGACAGCTCTAGTTAAACTTTTTAGGTCTTACTATTTGTAAATTGAGCATACAGTCCTAGGAAACAAAAGATAAAGGTAAGGGGTTTAGAGTGTTATTCCATTATTTGGTGTAAATAAATGATGTTGGGTTGTGACAATAAGTAATGCACTTCATTTTTATTATTTAAATTAGCCTTTACATTCCAATTCCCTTGTTCTATATAAAAGCTGTTAATATTTTGTATATAATATCTCCTTCCTTTTGCCTGACTCTCAGAGCCTGTTTGCCTAATGAGTAACTACTTCAAGAAAACTCAGAGCTTAGAGGTATTAATGGCACAAATACCCTTGTTATGATCTGATTAGCGTGAGACGCCTCTGCCCGAATTAAGGTTCAAATGAGACCGTATACCTTAGCCAATAATATGGACTTTATTTAACAGTAAATGTGAGGTAGAGAGATAGAAAGAAATAGGAAAGCGGGCAGGAGAGAAGTGGGTGGACAAGAAGGAGAGAGAGGCAGAGAGCTTATGTAGAAGATAGTCATCACCCATGGATCTGGCAGCACCCTGTTGGTCCTTCTTCACCCTGGGCTTCTCAGTGGTGCGGGTCCCAAAGTCATTCTTAGGGGGGTACCTCCTTTGTACAGTCCAAGTTCCAGGTATCCATGAGGTGGTCACAGATGTTTCCATAACTTAAGGTGGCATGTGTATCAGTAGCTTCCTTTCTTACAGTGGGAATTTTTGTCCAGATGCATTAACCAGGATGTTCTGAACAGATTCTACCTCTACTAGGCCTGGAATTAGTGCCTTCCTGTTTCAAATTTCACCCACCTATGCTTATCTCAAGTTCTCACTGTGGTGGCTTGTCTTGGCTGTGATCTTTAAGTCCTTACAACCCTCTGTCACCATTACATTCATTTTAATCCGCTAATGATTCAAATAATTTGCACTCATCTAAGCCATACATTTGGATTAAGATATACTCCCCAGAAGGCACCCATCACCCATGAAGAAGAGCTTTTCCATTAGTATTTTTTTCCTAGTGATTAACCAGTTTCTCTGTGGAAAACAGTCACCTAATTTCCAATTCTGTATTTTGTTGTTGACTCCAGCTACCAGTTCTCTGTGACTCTGGACAAGAATCTATTAATTCCCTATTTCCAAAACAAGCTTAAAGTGTGAGTTTTATATTTTCCAAGGAAAATCAAAGTAAATCATTCTTTCCCACGAACCTGTTTTTGGGGAGATGTACTCCACAGCTATGTGCTTTTGTTTGCCTTCTGCCTTCAAGTTCATTGCAGAAGAGCCTTGATGTTCATAATATCATCCTTTGTGGGTGTTGTACAAACTGTGCAAAATTACTTTGCCTTGGCAGTCACTCAGGGTTGTTATGATAACCCAAGGCAGGGCCCAGCATAGGAAGTTTGGGTCAATCCAGTTTCTATTCCAACTCATAAAGGTTTGCAAAAGTTTAGGTAGAGGCATAGTGTCTCCTGGAACAGCAGAAGTTGATCAATGTGTGTCCCACAAGACAATTTCATACCTCAGAAAATGAGTAGAGAACACTTGCCTAAAATAAAATAAACTGCATTCCTTTAAAAATGCACATCTCTGCTGACCTCATTTCAGGTAACAAATCAGGACACTTAACAAAAGCTGTATAAGTGTTTTATTGTCCTTTTCACTAAAATACCATACATTGGACCCTTTTTGAAAATAATCTTTAAAAATGAACTCAGCCAAACTTGAAATATTATCAACAAATAGAGTCATGTTTGCTTCCCTTTTTGCTATTACTGTCCTAATGAACATCATTTGTTTTCTCCTTGTCCACAGTTTTGCTTAGGCATGATGTCAAATTGTCCTTATCCAAAAACCTCACTGGCAGCAAATACAGCTCTTAAAGAGTCTTGCTTTGTCTCTGTATGCTTTAGTATAGCTCTGAGTGCCAGGAGTATATATTCTTTTCAGCTGGAATTTTTTATTTGATCTGCAACAATATGTAAAGAGGCAGAAAATAAGTATCTGTCTGAAGAAGTGAGAAAGCTAAAGTAAGAAAAGACTATACAAAGATAAATAAAGAAAAGACTATACATGTTGTATGTTCCATAAAGCATGTAATAATTGGTCATAATCTCTGACATTTCTCGGGATGTGTTTATTTTATCCTGTGCAAGGCAGCAATATAAGGTAAGGCTTGAGAGACTTTTAAGTCCTGTGTAGCCCTAGATTGCCACACAGAGGGGATTTTGACCTTGTATATGCTGATAGTACAGTGAAAGATTAGACTAAGGCATCCCTTCTGCATCAGTCCCAAGTACAAATTATCTCCATGAAAAAGAATTTACAAGCAAGACAGTTATTCTGGATCATGCTGGCAGGATTCCAGTCCAGAAACTGATAAATCCCCTAGTTTAATAATATGAGTCAAGTGCAGAGCTTTAACTTCATTTTTTTCTTCAGTTTAATTTGATTTGAGTCTGGACAAGAATTTATTAATTCCATATTTCCAAAACAAGCTTAAAGTGTGAGGTTTATATTTTCCAAGGACAATCAAAGTAAATCATTCTTTCCCATGAACCTGTTTTTGGGGAGATTTACTCCACAGCTACGTGCTTTTGTTTGCCTTCTGCCTTCACGTTCATTGCAGAAGAGCCTTGATGTGCCAGGACACAAGTTTTAGATCCCTGTCAGCAGGCAACTTGAACAAATGTCTAGGTAGAACATTTAGTGGAATTAAAGTTTGAAACACCATAGTTATCATTTAGTTGCTTTTGAATCCACATTATGCCTCTATAATTAGGTTAATTAATTAGGTTTCATGTATGCAATTGCAATTAGGGTTTGATGTAGTGTATTTGTGACTACAAAGAATTTCTGTCTTCTGCAGTATGCAAATTACTCTTTCTAATGATTTTCTTAATTGCATACATTTTGGAAAAATTAATCCAATTGGATTAATTAAGGTCTTTTTCTGTGCCATCCATCTAATGCTCCTCTATACTTAATCCTTATTAAACACCATTATATCCTAAACATATGGTACTTTTTTTTTTACAGTAGCTCGTAAGAATATGACATCTTTTTCACCATCCAGTCTTTTATTTTCTGAATCAGGAAAATTCAAGGTTGGCATTTAATTTCTTTCCTTCCAACTTCATATATTCATAGAAAAACTCCCTGATGTTTTTAGTAGCTGTCAGACTGATTGTCAGTTCTTCCTTCCTTTCTAGCAAACAATACAGTGTTCAGTAGCTATTGTTTTCCATTTTCTCATTCCAGTGGAGGAAGGAAAGGTATGCAGTGTTCTGATATGCAGTTTAGGATTGTCTGCTGTGTGCAATGTGGTTTTGTCTTGTCTGGATCAGTGTCTAGTCTTTGAGACATACATAAAGATTAATTTTCTTTTTAAACTGAATTCCTTTGGCAAACATTTTAACACTTACTAGAAAACTGGAACACTTCAAATCATTACTCAGTCAGAGCTTTTGCAATGTTAAAAATGTATCTTGCTCTTATATTGATATTTGGAGCCTATTTAGCATTAGAAATCTAAAGATAAATGAATATTTATTTTACAGAGGTTATTAAAACTTACTTGGATTATTCTGACAATGAGAAGAATGATACAACATATTTTATTCTATAAATCATATTTTTAAAATATTAATATTTTAAGCTGTCATCAAGATTTTAAATTATTTTCTTCATAAAAAATAAGAATATTTGTATCAGAACATTGCAAGTTTTATCTACACGTAGAAGCCTATCTTTTGCAATTTGGAATTTCTGGATAAATATAAGCTTATACCCTAGTGCATGCAGCTGGCTCTCTAAACAACAATCTCCAGCAGATGCAGATATCCCATCCAATTAACTGTAGAATTGAGATTTAAAGGAAGAATAGATAAAACAGCAGAGGAAAAAAAATCTACAAAACCTTTAGATTGTTTAAGGAAACATTTAAGGAAAATGGTGTTCCTTTAATGAAATGCTGATACATTTGTTGTCTTTTAAATAAAAGGCAAACCCCAGAATTAAATATTCATTTTTTTCTGCTGTATTTTATTACATTACAGGAAGTAATGGAATGTCCCTTGATCCTCTGCTCTTATAGTGGCCTTCAGGTCCCATAAGTTATCCTCAAGTGACTGCAAACTGCCAACTCATTAAAGCTCCAAGAAAATTACTTATACTCAAATTAATCCCCCTGTTTATTTCTCTCTATCCATACCCTGAGGAGGACTCAGAGGAAGATGAAATGAGAGGGAGTTCTGCTTCAATATACTCCAGCAGGTTCAAAGTTAAAAGCTTTTTCATCAAAGGTGTTCAAGTCAGTCTTTACAGTTAGTTTAGTACAAAATGAGCATGAATCATGAATGCATATTTGACCAGAGTGCTACTTCCATCCGATTTGGTAATTTTTTGAACAGTTCTCTAGTTCTTTACTTATATTGCATACCTTCATTGTCATTCTCTTCCTTAATTTTCCTTTCTTAAACTTTCTGTGTATATTTGTCATTTGTTTCCATCTACTTTTCCGTATGGTACTTTCTCTCCTCTCTCCCAGCTGTTCTGCTTCACTCACACACATGAAAACAAACTTTAGGTTCTCAGACCTCCTGAACTGACTGAAATGTCTGCAACCTCTTCTTAATTAAAGACTTTTCTCCAAGTTTTCTACTGCTATATCTACCAAGTGTTTTTATATCTCTGTAAATCAGTTGCTAATAGAAATACAATATTTTGAGATGTCTGGGTTTCATTCAGGCATATAATTTTCTTTTTATGATGGCAATTAAAGGGTGCTGAAGAAGTTTTATTATCAATGATGGCATCCTAGTTTCTCCTACATATACTATACCCGTTATATTGGCAATAATAGGTTACCTAGAGGGCAAATCATTTATACCAATGTTGCTACAGAACTAGTGTTAATATGACTGCCAAAATTAAAACGCTGCCTGTCATAAATAGCGATTGCAAATGTTAGTCACCAGTGTACGTCAAATCTGCATACAAAAAACCGAACAGACTAACAATCAACCAAGTCTAGGTCATTTATGATTTATGAGATATTTTGCTGAAATATTATTAAAGTGCACATAGAAAAGTAAACCTTGGTTTATAGTCCACTCAATTTTATTGTGTCTCTGTAATTTGCTTAAATCCACAGTTTTGGGATTTTCAAGATTGTTGAGGTTACACAAAAATTCTTATGAAATTATTAAAATCAAAGCAAAGAGCTTTGATTTGAAAATCTATTCCACATTCACTGTTTTTACAGTTCTTTAGCATGAATATGAATTGTAGATGGAAGGTGTGCTTTGCTAATAAGTAGCCATTATGAGCTTAATGAAAATCTCATTTTGACAGATACATCTGTTTTTTACAAGAACGCTGAAGTTCTTTAAAACATTTAAAGACCAGTTAGAAATTCTTCTATAGTTATAATGGTGGTATTATTTTATCTATCATATTATTTTTTTTATGGACTATTATATGTTCATTAACATTTATGTGCTTTTTTTCCATTCATCTCTCTTCATCTCATGAAAAGCATATCTGGGTAAGTTAAAACACCATGGCTGCTGAACATATCAATCTTCAGCACCATGTTTATTTTCTATGTTTTATTCTTATTTCTTTTTGGTTTTCTGTGAACCTTATGTAACAAATCCATGTAGAAAACTGATCTAAATGAAAACTTTCAAAGCATTCAAAATAATGGTAAACCTTGAAAGCATACACAAATTTAGGTCAAGACTTGCTCCTAAATTGCTTAACAGAATAGATTACCTACTAGGAAATAACTTCTGTCATTTTTTTAAAATAAATACGTTTTGGAAGGTCTATTTTTTTTTTTTTAATAAGCACATATTGGGAGGTCTAAATCTCATAATCACAAAAACATTAGAAAGTTTAAGTCAGTAGAAAAATTGTGAGAGTGAAGGCCTAGTTTAACAAATGCTGTTAATGCATAAATCTTGGTTAATTAAATCACAGAAGACTCACAGAGAACACAAAACCTTTCTTTTTTCTGTTTGAGCCCTCATCTGTTTCAATGCAAACATATATGCAAAAATGTTTTATTTGTGCATAAAATTTTACTATTTTCTTTTTCATCAGTTCATTTTTTCGTTTGTTTTGGGTTTTGTAATTGTTAACCTGATATCGAGTTTAAAATTTTCATCTCCTTTGATCTTTTGTACAAATGCTATTTAGTTTTGAACAAGAATTTGGAACTTAGGGAAGAAATTTCCTCTGTTCAAAGCTACAGCTTTCTAAAGTTGTAAGGGTACAAAGCCTAAAGAGAACAGGACTTACCATGTTCATTTAGAATATGTGACTATGAAATGGCTTTATAAAAATGATTATTTATTTTATAGGGGGATTGTTTAGCTGTTTCTGCAGCTCTAATTTTTTAGGGTCTGTCTTAAGCATTCTTGAATATGCTTCACTTAGTTTAAGATATATATCTTCAGAAAAAAATGCTGACCTTTAACTTGCTTACAGTTCAAATGTACACCAATAATTACAGCATTGTTAATCCATGTTATCTGGAATACTGTGAAATTTATAGTTCCTTATTTTATAGATTTAAACCTTTTGTTTATTAATTGCATCTTGATTTCTGTATTTCAGTAATTTTTTCCAAGAACTCCTTAAAATTTAATACAAAATATTTCATAAATTATATTAACAAATATTTCAATGGCCATTGTTTTCAGTCTGAATATTATATCAGGTATCAAAAAGGAGAAAGAATGAGGATTTCAGATTATTTAAAAACCAGATCACTTAAGTGTCAAAGTTGAAACAAGATCTGACCCATGTTTTAATTAGTGCAGTCTTTAAGTCAGTTGGATCATTTCAGATTAAATGAAATCAGCATTGTGGGGGAATATGAAGTCTTGAGATTCTCCCTACTCCCCCACCCCTACTTCCTACCTTAAAACCATTTATAGTATTTTTGAAAATACATAGATAAAGTGTAGCTTGTTATTTTTTGTTAGATATTTATTATCATTATTAATTTATACAAATTCAACTGCCTTATTTTTAATACAGTGTCCTAAGCTACAGGATTCTAGCCTGTCTTAAGTATTTAGCGAATGATAATAGAAAGGATAAAATCCAAATCCAACTTAATTCATTAGAAATCCTCCCTTCTGATTTTTGCAATCTTTCAATGTATGTTAGATTGCAAGCGACAGATGTGTTTAATCTTAACTGGAAATCATAGGATTACTCAGACAAATGCAGCCTGTGTGGTCTATTGACTCTCTCTATTTCTCTTTTAGAAACCAATTAGGTATAATATTTTGTTATAAACTAAACATTAGTGTCAGTGATAATAATAAACATAATAATGTTGGTTAATAATAATAATCATCATCAGAGGACCTGTGAGGTAAAAGCTTCAATCTATTTTCTTTTCAATCAAACATCCATGAGCAAAGACCATTTTGCAATCAAAATTTCCTGTTAGCCAAATTTTTAGATAAATTCTACTTGTGTTTTACAAACATGATTAAGCTGTTGACATCACCATGCCTCCTTTTAAATTTATCTCACAATTATTATTACATTTTAACTAAGAGACATTATATAGTGTGTGCTGTATAATATCCTTGAGGACTTCTCACATGAACCCTACTAGAACTATCAGAGTAAATCCTATTATTTCCGGAAATATTAAGATCTGTGTTCAAACATTATTCAAGTTTTATCAAGACAGTGTGTGGACTTTGTGTATTGCAAAGTGTTTGCATTATGTGTATTAGAAATTTATTGTTTGCTTCATGGGGGAGCCTCATCTTCATGAAGAAAATTGGGTGTTACTGAATGACACACTCTAAGTCAAGATATCACTAACTTCTTACACAAATTCTATTTAATGAATATTAATATTTTTAATAAAGTTCATAGAGTTTTATGCAATTAATTGATGCCAACTGCTGATACAGACTTAGAATTTTTCTGGTGCAAGGGAAGGACATACATAAAATAGAAAATTTGTGGAATAATAACGCAGTTTAATTCTAATCATTTCCCTCTTCCTACTGCTCCCCCTGTACCTCTCCGGTCCAAAGGGATATTGAAGCATTTATAAGTCCCCATTTTATGAGACAGTTTTGCTCTCAGATTTGTAGGTTGATCTGGGTAATTGTGCCTGGCTCCTAGAAAGGTGCTAAAGAAAATGGCCAAGTGTAGCAGTGTCTTTAGAAAGTCATTTTGGGGAGGATTAAACATCAGAAGTCAATGCTAGGGAGGTAACTCTGCTTCTTCAACACACAACTCCACAGCACAACTTAACATGTGATTTTTATTTTGCTGTCTTTGATAAAAATGTGAAAACAGCCCACTGGATGAGGCACTCTCTAAAACACACAAATACAAGTATTCCTCAAATTTTGGATGAATATTAAACAGTTGATTTTAATGAAATTTCCTGACTTTGCAAAACTAGGATCAGGGGAATGATATATTTTAAATAGCAAATTCCAGTTACTCCTATATTGTCTCCAGGAAGGGGATTTTATTCTTGAGCAGTAATAATGTTAACTTTAAAAATACAGCTTTGATTTGGAATTCATTCCAGTGGTAGTAAGTGGTTTGAAGCCATATCTTCAAAATAGTAGCATTTCTAGTAATGCCTAATTAATGTTAATTTTTCTTTGTCAGCTTGTTTTCATTTGTTGCCAAAAAAAAATAAAGGAGCATGGAAATAATTGAATTTTAATTCCCAACTCCTTATCAATACAGTGTGGACACATTATAACATAAAGTACTCTTCTGACAAAGTCTGAGGAGGAGAAAATCCCCATGTTCCCCTGCAAAGCATCTTCTAAATTAGACAAGCTGTAGAATGCTTTTTGTGACCCCCAAACCCTGTCTTTGTAATGAAGGGAAGAGGGAGTTTTGAGCTTCAGGGTATTCATCTCTTCTTCCCTGTGATCAGTTGTATGTTTCTGTTTTCAGGAAGCCAGTGACTATCCCATAATGACAACAGTAGACAACATTCTGTCCATTCTGAAATACATGGTTTATATTCCAAAATAGGCAGAGAACCAGACTCATTTTTCTGGTGATTAGCACTACTGATCAAAAAAATATATGTGTTTTCCTACATGATACTTATAACTTACTGAAAGAATGGAGTTTTTTCCTATAGTACTAGTTAATATTAAAAAAAGCCAAACCTCACCACTGGAATTTTCATTGACTTCTAATTAAAGAATGTCTCTCTTAGTTAAAAAATAGAAAGTCTGGATTTAGTTTTGGCTTATAAACTGAAGATTCAGGTTTTGCAGGTTTCCTAGTCTGTATTAAGAAGTAGTCAAAGACTAATGTTAAAAAAGTAAAATATAATTTAAATAAACTTTAATGTTAGAGTGTGGTTTAAAAGAAATATCTGAGGAAGGAAGTTTTGGAGCACAAAATTCTTTTTAAGAGAACAAAATATTCTAGAAACCCTTTTAGGATTCCTCCACATCAGTGAGGTGCTGGCCTTATGATGGCTGTATTTCTTGTGCATTTCCAAGTACAGGATTTTTAAGTTTTCACTAAAAAGTATTTTCAACCCAAAAGAATTTCCTTCCATATGCGAAGGCCATTTGGATTATGTTTATCAAAAAGTAGGCTTAGGCTATAGCATATATATATATATATATATATATATAGGGTATCTTATTTCTGGCCCTATTTTCTTCAGCCAGTCAATAACCACAACTATGTTTTCCTTTAGCTCTGTGAGGCATATTGCCTTGGAAGTCAGAGGGGTGCTTTCCTGCTCTTGGGAGAGTGTATTGGTTTGAGGATCACTGGAATAATTCTAAGCCTCCACACCAAGCCTCAAGCTGGTTCAAATGTTGCAGAAGAGTCCCTGGAACTATGTGCTTTGTGGCTCCAGTATAAAGTAATCAAGTTTTTTTTTCATGGAAGTGAGACCTGAAAGTGCCAATGCCTCTGATGGCATCTCAGTTCCTGAGGGCACACAGAGGTTTAACACCAAATCAAAGAAAGAGGCCAAAACTTACTCCCCATCTCCTTGTCAATCAGGTGCTGCTGCTCTCCTGCTTTAAGCAGGAGACAACACAAGCAAGGAAGGCCAGTGACCCTCAAAGCCATTATCTTCTTTTTTACTTAGCACGTTAGCCGCCCTGCTCTTTCAGCTGGGATAATTGAAGAGAATAGCCCAGATGAAGAAAAATCTGGAATCAGTTTCCTCCAAGGATGGCGTCCCCATGGGACACTGGCAGGGGCTGCTGCAGGGGTCGTTCCCTGGGCTTGGGCTGGCTCTGGTGAAGGAGTGCATTGCACAGGGTTTTGTGGAGTGTATGCTCTGCCATGGGATACTGAGAGTGACCAAGTGAAGAAGAGGCATTCCTGAAAGTTTGCCTCTCCCTAAGGATGGCTATGCAAGCTCACAGAGCAGGTAGCAACAGGAGTTGTGCACCTGAGGGAGGTGCAAGCACTGCTGTAGCACCCTGTAGAACCAACTCTGACAGTAGGCTGCAACCTAAATACCTCATCCACAGGTAGCTGGGTTGTGGCCCAGTCTGGCCATGCCTTAATTCTGCTCTCCTAAGCAGGCAGGTGAATATATTTCTATTGACCTTCACCACTTGTCTCCTTGGGAATGTGAGGTTCCTGAACCTCCATCAGTTGCTGAAGGTAACATGGTGTTTGTGTACCCAGAGAGCAACTTTTTTAGTGAGGGTTATGCTTTCAAAGAAAACAAAGATAGTTCTAGAGTGTCTTGGGGCATCTGAATGACAAAGGATAAGTTATACTGTAAAGGATGTGTGGGAGGAGAGGCTAGATCAACTTCAGTAATGCTGCCAAGTATTTGTAACGTTACATATTACTAAAGCATAAACACAGAAAGTAAAGTAGCTTTACTGCTATTAATATTCAGAGCCAGAGATTTAAACCTCTATGCAAAATTGCTTGTTTGAGTTTTATTTTCTACTAAAGCCAAATTTCCTCAGTCTGGCCCCTTAGCAGTGCAAAAATTCCCAAAAGACTACTTCTTGCAAGTAACATCACTCTACTGCTTTTATCTGCTGTGATTTTGTATTGCATATATTTGAAAGGCTGCTAAGGCAGTGAAGAATTGCCAAGGGATAACTGAACCACAAAGACTGTAGTAATAAAGGAGAACAGTGCAAAATTGAGGCTATAATTCCAAGATTTTCTTGTTATGTGGGAATGTAAGCAAATTTTAATACTACATTAGCATAGTCACTGTCTAATTTGTTTTTCACTACAGATTGTTGCTGAGAGGATTCTTTGTGTTTCACTCAGTAGGAGGCAGCTGAAAACATTGTTAAATACCAGAAAAAAAAAGTTCTGAAGGACTGCTTTTTCTATTCCATCACCACAGCAAATTCTTTACTCCTTTTCCAGAATTAAAAATGTCTCCTGAAATAGTTTAATGTTTTTAATATAGAGCATTTTCCTGATAGTCTGGCTGAGAAGTCTATACATAACTATGCCAAATACTGCCATATTAAGATATTTTAAGCTTTGAGAATGATGTACATACAAACTGATTGTAGTCCAGAAGAACTGCAGATGTGGAAGTTGGATTGGTAGCTGATCAACTCTGTAGAAATATATCTATGTATATTTATAAAATCAAGATACCACATCAATTCTCTAACTATAAAAATATATACATCAGTAATACATGCAGATTTCTTTTATATGTAATCAATAATTAAAAAATCCAAACATGGAACTATTAAATACACAACCAACTCTTAAATAGCCACAGGTGGCATATTTCAGGTGCAGAATAGCTGTACTCCAGACCCCTAGCATTGTGCATAGCTTGTCTAGCTGGTCTAGTGTTTCAAATACCGATGGATTTCTCAGATCCACCTGCATTTCATCCATGCTTAGTTCAGGTCTAGAAGTTGCCAATTGTGGGCCTTTCCAGAGCTAAGTTAGGCTCAGGAGGAATCCCTCAGTTTTCTTTTCACTAATGTCTTTTTTTATATGGGTGGTCCTTTAATATAGGGGATATCAATTCTTTATTGCTTTGGCTAAGAAACAGAAACCTCACCTTTTGTATGTTAAGTGTTTAAAAGGATATTGGGGGGAAAAAAAGGAAGATATGAGAATGGATTAAGGAGTGCATTCAACAGGGGAAAGACCTGTGTTGTTCACTGGTGTGTTCTGTGCTTTTCCTATGCCTGTCATTGTGCTTCACTGTTGTTATCCTTAACAAAAGGCACAGTTGCATCCATATGTCCCTACACATTCCTCCACATATTTAACATTTCTTGATCTATTTTTAGACATGAACTTCTGGAAGAAGCTCGGAGAAAAGGTTTACCTTTTGCACAGTGGGATGGGCCAACAGTGGTTGCGTGGCTGGAGGTAAGTGTTAGTCATAACTTGGAAATGTGAGTCACGTTTGTAGACTGCTTCTGTAAGCTGATCCTTACAAATTTTCAAAGAGACTGTTACGGTCTCTTCCTCTCCTATGTTGTAAATCAGAGACTGAAAGAGGCAGAAAATAAGAAAGTTTTATACAAATACACAGCCACTTTTACATGGCAAGGCTGTAACACTTCAGTGGTGATAAAAGCTCTTTGTTGGCTCAAGGAACAAGTGTCTATTCCTTGCTACATCAAGCACCCACCTTTCCTCCTGTCTGCTGTAGGTGTTGCCCACTGATCGTCAGATAGACTTTGTAGAGTTTTTCTCTTCAATTGAAAAAAAAATCCCTCTCCAAAGCTTTAACAGGAATATGCTAGTTAATAAATGAAAGATGAGAAATGAAAGCAGCTAAGGTCTTTAACATTTCTGCTTCACACTGAAATTGCTTAAGGTACCTAATAAAAAAGATTAAATGAAAACTGCAGGAAGCCAGTTCAAGCATTTGCATACACTTGGAAAATGGGATGATATCTTCCTTCCCAAAAAATATCTCTCTTAATGTGGAACAATCCTTAATTTGGCCACTACTTGACCTTTTCATAGGACTTTGGGAGTTCTGCAACCAGATTTCTATCAGAAATATTCAGTATTACAGTAAAAACTGATTTGCTGAAAAAATAAATTTCTAAATACCAAGAAAGATGTGCCCTTGATGTAATTCAGGGCAATCCACTATTTGAATTAGTTTTTGACAAATTAAATCCTCATAATTTTTGCCTTGATTTGTAGCTGAAAAATAAGAAGTGCTTCTCACTGTCTCAGAGAGGGGCTGTAAAGAGAAACTGAGAGGAACTTCTTGAGAAATATGATGCCAGTGGCACAGGAGAACACATGAGGAAGTTTATGTTGCAGTATTCAATGGAGATTGAATACTGATGAAAAAAGATAGGAGGACAGCAATACTGTGTTAATTCAGTGAGCATCGGTGTGTTCAGTCAGCAGATGAATGCTGTGCATTTCATACTGTCCTGAGGAAAATTTAATATGTGACACTTTGACTAAAGAATGAAATAAATATTAAAGAAGACAAAGGTTCAAATTTAAGATGTGACCACAGTTGTGAAATTTTCAAACTTTTCAGGGCTTAACTTTTCAGCCTTAATATTTCTTCTGGTTGCTTGTATGTAGCACAAACAAAGTTTAGATATATTTTAAGAATTTGAGGGTTTCTTAATTAATTCAGGAAAAGTATATCAATCTTGATATCTGGGTTCTCCGTCTAGAACAATTACTGTTTCCTCTTTTTAGAGACTATTCTAACATTTTTTTTGTGATAGAAACAGCTATTTGCTGAAGAATTTACTAATGTTGTTAAAGAACTAATTTACCTGATGAGCAGCGAACATTTGAATCTGTTTCTGCAGGATGAATGATTCCCAGTATTTATGCTGTTCTGCTTTTCAAGTGCATATGTGGAAAAAAAATTAATGTCAAAATAAATGAGATTATTAAATACATTTTAAAGATGTGCATAGTTTTCTCATGGCCCTTTGTTTAAGTGCAGCTGGTTGTTATCTACATAATTTTTGGGTTTTTTTCATGAAAATTTGTATTTTATTACAGTTTTTTGGAATTAGATCGTGTTTTTAAGGTTCAGGCTATTATTGGAGGAATGTAGGGTCTATTCCCATCAGTGGGAAGAACTTTTTGAAACACAATGCAGTCATTTCTCAAATTCCTTGATACATCAGGACTCAGTACAGAAAATCTTGACTGAGCTCTTTTGGAATACGACAGTCAAGTCTGTTTTCTGTGTGACATAAAAGTGATCTAGCAGCTGTTTTTTAAGGAAATATTTCCCATATTAGATATGTCTTCTTAATAACCACACAATCATTCCCTGCACTGTGTCAGATGAAATGAAAATCCTTTCAATTTGTCACTGCTTTCTAGATTTGTTGGTGATTTTACTGATGTCATTTTTTGACTCATTTCCTCAACCTCATGTCATCTTTTAGTAGGTCATTATTAAGATAACAAAAAAATAAAATAATGAAATCGGCTAATTCTGATGGCCTGTTAGAGATGCACCTTGCTAGATCTTTTTTTTCCATTGTATTATCCCTAAAATATCAATGATTATGGCATTCACTACTTAATGTTTTTTTTCACAGGCTTTGCTAAGCATAACGTACTTCATACTGTGATAAAAACTTCTCATATGTATGTATCCCTGATATAGAATTACCTCCTTTGGGAAAAAAAGAGTTGTAGACACTGACAGTCATATTAATAAGCCATAACAAAATGAGAAAGCTGAGAAAATCAAGAATAATTCATACCCAGTAGGTCCCAGGAAAGTCTGCTAAGAGCAGAGTATACCTCTTACAAGGAAAGACTGAAGTGGTGAAGCAAGGGGCTGTTGCTGATCTGGGCTAGTAAGATTAATTTAAGGAGAGGGAAAGCATGCAAGGACATATCTGCTAAATCCACAGGTGATGTAGCTGAGTTCACACTGCTGCAACTTCTAATCAGTATTTCTAGCTAAGATGTGACACCATATCAGACTGTAATCCAAATTTCCTGTAAGCTCTGTCCCTGCCAGATTGGTTATCTGAACTGTGCTTCACTTATTTCTAACGAGAAAATAAAAGCTGAGAAGTGTAAGGCTGTGCCCCATGAGTACACCATGGGGACTTACTTGGGGGAAAAAAGTCATTTTTGTGCAAAAGTGAAAAAATTACTTAATTCCTCTTAGGAGATTTTCTGTATGTAGATTACAAGATTATCAAATGGGCAGTAACACTGACTTGTGCCACTACTTGCTCATTAAAAGCCTGTGAAAGGAGTAGCCAAGGGGATGGAGGCACACAGCTATAAAGCTACTTAAAAGCATGCCTTGCTTTAAAGTTCTGGTTACAGTAAAAGCAACAAAATGAATTCACATGAAGCCATGGTAATTTCAAAGGTTCTGAAACAATTTTATTTCATTAAAGACTGTGATGTTCATGCTTATTGTTACCATGCTTATTCAGATTGATAGGTGTCCTGATGATTGATTTAATTATTTAATATTGGTCATTAATAATTGATTAATAGTGGTCACAACACCAAGCCTGACAGAGTTTAAGGAGTGTTTGGACAACACTCCCGGGCACATGGTGGGATTCCTGGGGCTGTTCTGTGCAGAGCCAGGAGCTGAACTCGATGGTTCTAGTCGGTCACTTCCAGCTTGGGATATTCTGTGACTCTCATTTTATTTGAGAAATGAAAGCAGTGCTTTGGGTGAAATGTGTCCTTTCTCTCAACAGCTGTGGCTAGGTATGCCAGCGTGGTACGTTGCTGCCTGCCGTGCCAATGTGAAGAGCGGAGCTATTATGTCTGCTTTGTCTGATACTGAGATTCAAAGAGAAATTGGAATCAGCAATCCTCTTCATCGTTTAAAACTACGATTAGCAATCCAGGAGATGGTATCACTGACAAGTCCATCAGCACCTCCAACATCCAGAACAGTGAGTCCTGTTCAGCTAACTTTTTCTCCCTGCTTCACACTGCAGGAGTCTGCAGAAAAACTTCTGTAATACCGGAGTGGCTCTATGGTAACACACACTTCACAATGGGAACGACCTAATAGGGACTCAGAATGACTTGTTCATCACTTGATTCATTGTTGATTGCTGATGTTTTTCCTTTATCAGATATTCTTTTTTTTTATATATATACTGTTGATTATCCCTGATGTTATCTAAATGATCAATATTGAGCATTTTGTTTGTAATTTTGCCTGTATTTTTGCCTTTCTCTTCCTGCAACTCTTCTGTACCGGCCTAATCAGATTGTGTTTCTCTTTTTTTGTTTGTTTGTTTCTATTTTTTTATTTCCTTTTTTTGGGGTTGAGGGTAGGCAGGAGTTGGGAGAAGTTATGTAGGAACACAGCTCTTTTGACTCTTGTTCCTATTCCCCTTTTTTGCACCCTTTCCAATGTTATCTAATTTGAGTGAGCTGGCTTTAGGCTCTTCATGCTTTTAAGAGAAGAGGTGATTGGAGGTGTGAAGGGACCCATCTGGAAGGTAGAAGTGAAGTGTATGCATTCAGTGAGCAAGGGAAAGAGAGTGGCAGCAGATGGGAGAGGTGCAAGTAAAGAAGACACACAGAGATACAAGTCAGAAGCAAAAGGGGAATATATCAAAAAGAGCAAGGAAATAGGATAGGGGAGCATAAGAATCAATATGCTACAGATAAAAAAGCACCTTTTTGTTGAAAACAAAGAAAACCAGGCCAAACGGATGAGGAGAAAAAAAAGAAGCAAGATAACAAAAGGGGAGTTTCATGCTGGGATATGGTGATGGTGATGGCTATGAAAGAAGTAATGGAGATGGAAAAAAAAAAAGAGGCTTGATCAGATAGAAAACATGGCATAGAAGTGAGAGACATAGACTACTACTCATGTAGTGTAGCTCAGATTTCTACTAGAAAGATAATAATGTTAATAATAATAGTATTTATACTTTGCAATATCATGTCTTCAGGAAATTCCTGGAGAATCATTTGATGGAAGTTAGAATTCAGATACTTTAGAAAGGTACCACATAAGCAACTGGGAAACAGGACTCTAATGTTGCTATTGATTGGTCTTTTATCTTCATGTTGATAGTGTTCTTTAAATATTGTACTTCCATATCTGACACTTTCTCCCCTGAAAATAATTTTATGTGTCATAGCCATGGTAATACTATGAATTGTAATGGATTTTACTGAAGTAAGGCAAAATAGACTCAACATGACGCTGAGTTACTACACAAAATTAATTTTGATTTTAAAAGCATAAGAGCATATTTCAAAGCATAAAAGTATTTACACTTAGGAAGTGAGAGAACATTACATTCAAGCTAAAATCACACTTTTGCCTTGTCCTTTTTAATTCTCTCTGAGTTACTGTCAGTACAAAGCTGCCCTGCCCTGGAATGTGCATTTCTGAGTCCCAAGTCTTTCTGTCTCCCCTCTCTCTCAGCAAAGGAGTTAATTTACCTCAACTCTCCAGAAAACATAGCAGACATCCCTGCCTCATCTCATTGTCCTAATCGTAATCTGATGAAAAACAACAGGATGAGGAAAAACAGTGAACAAGTGAATTCTCTTGACATTTTTTATTTACAGAAACATGGCAAAAATAATTATTTAGATTACAATATAAGCATGTGATGTGTGCAGAATATTTAGACTGGAAAATCTTTGGGAACTGAAGCTTACCTCGAGACAGAGCTGTGAGCTAAAAGTTGTATTTGCCAGTTTTTTATGAAATGCAGCTTTAATTATTATTCTTTCCTTTGTGGCGATGCTCTGCCGGATTTCATCCATCAGTTCTAATTGAAATACTCCATCACATCTGTTCAGAATCCAGTAATGGAAGACACAAAACAAGTTGTCTAAAGTTGTCTCTAGTTGCAGCATGGTAGAGGCAAGAACGTGGTTGTGCTGATGGTGATGCTATGCGCTGTTAACTTACAGTGGTGCTGCCTTTCTTCTTTACCACTGCTTACCTAATGTGGATCCCACCTGCCTTCCTGCGGGCCTTGTCCATAGCCCTCAGGCAATGTTTGGGTGACCCATGAAGAAATGGAAAATCTTGCTGCTCCAGCTAAAACGGTTAGTCTTTCCATTTCCATTTAGAATGGTTTTAGTGCTCAAAAAAGAATTGGCCTGTATCTGCTTTAACGCAAATGCCGTATCTTCTGTAGGATGCTTCCCAAGCATGCTATTAGAAAGTTGCAGGGAGTAATGAAATTGAATTTAAAGAACAGTTACATAATCTGTCAGCAAAAGAATTTAAAAACTGTATAGCCATCACAAAAATTGTGTGACCCTAAAACCAGTACTGGAGTTTTAAAGTACATAATACTTTCAGTGCCAGGGTGAAACACCATTTTAATGAAATGAAATTGTCACAGTTACACCTGCAATATTTCCACTGTACTCTACTCCCTAATACCTCTTCTAAATATAGTTTTATATATGCTGACACAGAAAGAAATAAAAAAATGTTTGAGAATGGTACATTACACAACTTCATTTTTCATCGGTGCTGTGTCTTGCTTTTTAATTTTGGGTGCATTTGAGAGTGTAATTTACTGATTGATTTTTGTCAAATCTCTCCCTAAGTACAAAAATAGTACTGTTTTTGTTTTACATGGAACATATGTTATTTTAGGTTTTGGGGTTTAGTATTACATCATAATAATTCTATAAGGGTGCTTATAAAACATGATACAATCATACAATGAGATTTCTGAAAAACTGATCTTCTATTTGGGAAACTTTATAGTCAGACCAATCTATAAATGGTTGGAGAGGTACTGGACCTAAATTTTGGTGCAATAAAGACTTATCTCTTAGAAGTTTATGCTTGTTACAGTATTTAAAGTTTCATCATCAACACTAATGAAGCCTATTCTCTTTTTTTTTTTTTTATTTTAACTGAGTTAATTTCCAATTTTATTACTGTTAGTAAAAATAAATGCAAATATAACATTGAACTGACCAGAAGTAGAGTTGATCCTGTTTACCTGGCCAGCCTGAAAAACACAGTTTTGCCATCAAAAATGTTATATAAAAAGGTCCTTTAAAATACATTCTCCAAAAGGCAGCTTTTATTGTGACTATTTTAAAATCTAACTAGAAACAAAAATTGACATCTCTAATGCTCAATTTATAAGTAAATGGTGGTATTTTGATTGTGAAACCATGAAGTGTTTTAAATAATGCTATAAAATTTCACTGAGATATAATGATTTTATACTGTGAAAATTCAGCTAGATTTGCTTTAATAAGATCTTATAGGTTTGGTCTTGTAATTTTTCAAGTAGTTTAGTCCAGGATGTTGCCACTGACTGGGGTTATTTTTTGAGGTCCTTTTTTTTTTTTTCATTTTCATTAACATACATATGAGAACTGCATATTTTTATAACATATTTTTATTGTCTTTTTACCTGCTTTACTGATTGCTTCCTGCTGGTAATACAGAAAGAGTCTGAAGAAGGCAGTTGGGCTCAGGTATGACCTTTCATGTGATTTTTTTAAACTGAAAGTTACTAATAATGTAATTGAGTACATCAATATGCATCTAGTATAGTATTGTGACAGTATTTCAATGGTTGGATTATGACACGTATTTTAGAGTTCTTCTAAATACAAAGAATATATTCTCCAGGCCAGTTTGTTAGATAAAGCAGAAAGAGGTACATGTGCTGTGAATATTTGTCATTAAAAAAATTACTACATTCCAGAGGCATATTCTACCTCCCACTTAAAACTAGTAGAAGTATTTTCCTCGTTTTTGAAAATAGGATAATAAAATACACCAAGAGTTTGAAAGCTAACTTTTCTAAAATTACTCTGAATTTTTTTAGAACAACTGTATAAAGCACACCCAAGTATCAGTCTACAAATAGTCTTGTATAACTTAGTTAGACTACCAATTAGCTATATTTTTAAAACTTCTTCCTTTCTAATATATACTCATTCTTACACAATCTTGCTGTCTTTACTGATGGCATTCTTTTTCTCTTCAAAATCTTACAAGAACGAGAAATTAGTGGACTATATTTTCCCCCACAGAAAAGGCTTGTACTATGCAATTCATTTGTGTATAATGGCATTAAAAGCAAAATCAAAAAGTTAGGCTTGAAAGTGATGCTCAGAGCTGAGCATGATCCTGTTGAGGAAGTGTTAACCTTGCAATTTATGAGTTCTCTGTTCTGTTAAGATTTGTAATACAAAATAATTGACAACAGTGAGATATAAAAATCTATTTTTCATCTTAATAGTGCAACTGGTATAAAAATAGCTCAACGTGTGTGTTTTTTCATAACTCTCTTCTTCACCCTATTGAAATTTCAGCTGAACAATGAAGCCTGAATAGTAGCTTCTAGGAGGAAGCTGACTTGCTCCTATCTCAATTAATTTGTTGAGCTCTACATATGATGTACTTAGGTTTAAGCCGTTCACAGCTGAAAATGTCTAATTAAAATGTAAGCCTGAGTGTCAAACAACTGAAATTAACTTTTACTCTCAAAAGGACTACAAGTGTGTAAGAATAACTTTTCATCAGATCGTATTCAGAAAATCCTATTTCCCCCTAAACAGTGACACAAACTTCAGTTGATTCCCTGGAGCCATGTTCGCATTACCAGGTTCATTGTAGGATTTTCCTGGCATAAATATTCTAGAAGGTCAGTTGAAAGCAAGTGAGATTATGAAACACACACGTTTTGATTGTGTAACAAGTTTGCTTGCATTTAAAACTCAAAACTGAAAAAAAAATCCTTAAAATGTACAGAGTTAGAAAACAAAACACAATGGGCAAAACTGCTATCAGTTTCACAGTGGCTACCTCTTCCAATGTTAAATGTTAAAAGAGAATTTTTTTTTTTTTTGATAGAATTTCTCTAAGCTAGGAAGTCTCACAAGAAACGAGCAGAGCAGACATACTCTGTTTTTAATCTATGGTGCAATCTTGAACAAACAAATGAACAAACTCAAGAATTTATTCCTTCTCTCCATTTTCTTTTCTCTGTAGACCCTGGCTTATGGTGATATGAACCACGAATGGATAGGAAATGAATGGCTCCCCAGTCTGGGCTTACCTCAGTACCGAAGTTACTTCATGGAATGCCTGGTAGATGCAAGGATGTTAGATCACCTGACAAAGAAAGATCTGCGTGTGCACCTAAAAATGGTGGATAGTTTTCATCGGTATGTTGGCATTAACAACTACACCTATAAAAATGCTTATGTGTCTGCTGTAGTGCTCAGGGCTGCACAGAATAAAACCACTTTCTGTTGTTCTGGTGCAGAAAACCACACACAAAAGTGAGGGCTGACTGTCAGAAATCTGAATTGAGAGATTTGTTTAGTAATAGCAACCGCATGGCAAATATGTCTCTCAAAACCAAGATAGTGATACAGATAAATTTCGCAATGAGCAGGGAACAATTAATATATCAATAAACACTTGAAAATACAGAAAGAGTAACAATTTAAGTTGTATGAAGCATGAGAAAATGTTAGACTAAGATTCAAAGCCCTGAGATCTCATAATAATGAAAAGCTATTGTGTGTAGCACATAAAAGCTGTTAACAGTACAAGCAAATTGACAGTTGTTCGGATTACCTAGGGATATGCCAGGAAGCTAAACTGGAAATATGGGAATAAAGGTATTTAGACTTTAAGATGAATGATCTTTATGTGACAAGAAGTGGATTTCTTTTAACTAAACTCTCTGATTTGTCATTTTTTTTGAGGCCTGGTTTGAGCCATTTTGTGGCTCGCAAGGGCTGACCTTTTCTGAATACAACTTTAAATGCTTTGGGTTTCTTACACTAGAATATTTATTCAAATATACTTATTTTGGTTTTGTCCATTTCATTTGGGAAATTTTTTTAATGGTTTTACTCTCTCCTCTGTTCTCAAGATTTGGTACATGAGCACCCTGAAACGCCTCATGTGAAATGCAGGAAACACATCCTACATATGTTCATATCTTCAAAATTATCTTTATTAACTCTGTAAATGTTTCTCTTTAAATAACAGAACAAGCTTGCAATATGGAATCATGTGTTTAAAGAGGTTGAATTATGATAGAAAAGAACTGGAAAAGCGAAGAGAAATGAGTCAGCATGAAATAAAAGGTGATAGCTCCTGGGAATGAGTACTGTGAATGTTTCTTCTTTTGAAGCTTGATACTGTTAACCCCTTGTCATGCCATTTTAGCAAAGCATTTAAACACGTGCTTTAAGTGAATCTAATGTAAGTCCATCTATTTTCAGAACATGTCCTAACTCCTTAAATTAGGCACAGTTAAGTACTTTGCTAAATTGGGGCTGCAGTTCCTAACGGCTGTTTGATACATACATTTTGCTAAATTGGATTTTGGGGACAGATTTTATCTGAGCCTCTTTCAGAGTCAGAAGCGGACAACCAAACAGCCTGCAGCTCAGTGGGATGTGCTGGGGACAATGCTGGAAAATGGAAGTACTCAGGACCATCTCACTGTGCTCTGGCTTTTGAAAACCTTTGCCTTTGATTTCTTAAATTGGAATGTATCATAGCAAATGTTTCTTGGAGGGGTGACCACTGGGGTAGTTGATTGGTATGTAAGAATAGTTCCTAACAAAACTGGCCTTATTAGAAGATTTAATAGCTGATTCTAAAGATTTTTTCCATGTAAAGCTCTCTAGAGCAGTTGCAGGCTCCATTTATGGCTCCTTTAATATATAACAATTAGGGTAGTTGGCTTTTTTCATTTATCAGAAATGAAACCTTTGATTACTTTGAGCATTTCTAGCTTTAGTGACTACAGCAGTTAGCACTTCTCAAGCACAATGCTGATTAGAAGAGCTAAAAAAAAAAAAAAGTGGAATTAGAAGGGGGAATGGCTACAGTGATGTTGTAGTGCTAGTGCTCAAGACAGATGATGGCACACACTAATGCAAAGACTGCCTTGGATGTGCAGCCATCAGTGCCATTCACTCTGAGTGTGTCTAGCTTTAGGCTGACATAGGGGAGTTGTGTATTGGTCTCAAATTATGGTGTGGCTCCAGTGCTAGTCATCACTAGGACAAGGGGTATAACCCACAGCCTCCTTCACCTCATCAGTCAGTTATTCGTGGTCTCAGGAGAGCTTTGGTCTCTGCCTGCCACGGTGTTTCAGTCAATCCTGACCCCAAAGTCTGGGATGCTCTTGGCCAAGCAATGGAGAATACTGCCTCCCAGAACAGCTAAATTAGCTGGACCTCTAAGGGTTCAGGAAAAAGCCTCATCACTTAGTAAAGAAAACTCAGTATTATTTGCCCACTCACAACGACAAAGATCAGTATAAATAACTTTTTTTTAATCTTACAAGCAGGGTAGGCTTATTTCTTAGAATAGCAAATCCTCAAAAATGGGTTTTCTAGCTCATTTTTTGCCTCAGCTTTATAATTGCCATGGACCTTAACAATCCTTCCAGCTTTCTGAACTAAACATAGTTTTAGTCTCTAAAATTGTGAACTCATCATTTGCTTTATGACATGTTATAAAATGGTAGGTGCTGACACAACTCTCAAAAAAACTGTTTAATACAAAACTCTCCAGTGAAGCCCTGAGGAATGGATATTTCTCCTGTGGCCTTGCACTGTTGAACTATAAAAACTTGCCTAAGAATTGAAAAGGGTATATATAGGAAGGAATTGCATTCTGGAGATGCCCTCTGGAAGCATATTTCTCTTTTGGAAACATTATTTAGAATAAAAATTTAACTTGAAGATAGCTAAAATCACACAGAATTTTTGAATAGGACATATTAAAGCTGTAGGAATGGTTTGTTGGAATTCCTTTTTTAAGAAATAAAGCAGTGTGACATCCCCAGAGCATGCACGGGTACATGCATGCACCTGTACAATTTGGAAGTCATCAGGTATCAGGAGATTGACCTGGTGTTATGTCCTTACAGATGTGCTGGTATGGAGCAACGATCGAGTCATACGCTGGATTCAAGCCATTGGCCTCCGAGAATATGCAAATAATATTCTAGAAAGTGGTGTACATGGTTCACTTATAGCACTGGATGAAAATTTTGACTACAGCAGTTTAGCTTTATTATTACAGATTCCAACACAAAACACCCAGGCAAGTTTTGCTTAAGCTACTTGTTACTCTGTACCCATTATTGTATTTTATTCATCTTCAACCATTTTAATTGTTTACTTTGGTATCTCTAGGCACGGCAGATCCTTGAGAGAGAATACAACAACCTTTTAGCACTAGGAACTGAAAGACGACTTGAGGAAGTAATTAATTTTATTTTAAGTATTTATAAAATATCACAGTGAAACATTAAAATTAAATTGAATGCATGAAGACATGTTAATTCTCGCATTGTTAAAAAAGAGTCAGTTAAAGCTTTAAGAAAAAATTAGGAATGCCCATCAAGGGCCAGTGTGGCTACATATTTGTATCACTTTTGATGCTAAATTTGGCACTGCACTCTTATCTTAAGATGAACTTTTCCGGAGAGGAAACATGCAGAACATGCACAATGGAAGTTTTACTGACCAGGGCAAGTGGTGGAAGATGTGTGTGGGCTGGATGCCTGTGCAATCTTTTCTTTAGGCCACTTACATCCTTTATCTAAAAACAAAGAAGAAAGAAGAAAAATAGATGTTCTGTTTGTTTCTATTTTGGTTTTCGAAGTTCATATTAATCAAGTGCAATTTGGGGCAGTTATCTGGGATCAAGAATCTCAAATCTAATGATGGAAATTATTCATATTAATGTAAGAGTCCAGTGCAAAAGTGTTCAAGTCTTAGACTTCTGCATATGAGGAGAAATAAAACTTTTAAAGACTTGCTGAAAATGTGAGATGCCTATGAATTCTGTGCATGCATATGAGTGTTTAATCCTTTATGAGCACTTTATGTAAGCCGCCTAATGCAGTAGACACTGCACTGTCACTGTATTAAGAGAGTTCTACTTTAGCTGATACTAAACCCCTCAACTATATCGAGCCAGAGATTTAGGAAGAGTTTTGCACCCTAACATTTAATATTCTAAAGCATTTACTTTTGCAATTGTGTCTCGAACACATTGCAGTAACTGGATGCAGTGCAACAGAGCAGGGTAGTTATTGTGGAATGCATTTAGCAGTGGGAGAGGCAGCACACAGCAGGATAATTAATCAAAACATTTCATTTTGCTTTATCAACTACAACTCTGTGTTGACAGAGCGATGACAAGAACTTCAGACGTGGCCCCTCCTGGCGACGACAGTTTCCTCCGCGCGAGGTTCATGGGATCAGCATGATGCCGGGCGCTTCGGAAACGCTGCCAGCTGGGTTCAGACTAACCACAACATCAGGGCAGTCACGGAAGATGGCAAGTGATGGTATGCAGTCACTTTTGCACTTCCTGCTGAAAAGCAAGAGGCTTATCCTAGCATGCTAAATTGACTTTTAATGCATGTCTGTCTTGCACCACAACAACTGTGTTCATTTAACTGGGATGAACAGAGTCAGGGAGAGTTGAATTAGGGAATAGAAAAGCACTGAATTGTCATAGTATTGATTTTTTCAGGTTTGTTTTAGACTGTCAGTGTTTATTTAAAATACAAAAAAAAAGGCCACGTCACCATCCTATGTCTGCAAAGGAAACATTCGAAAAGACAAGAATTAATTTACTAACTTTCAACTAAGACTGCATATAATATTTAAGCAAATTTTTCAGCTTATTAGCCTCTCAGCAGGTGGAGTGTTATTTTAGAGAATGAACTTAGAATGGGCTATCACCTCTATTTTCCTATCTGACTTTCAAATTAGGTAGCTTAGCCTTGACCATCAAATAACTGACGTTGCTAGCAGATAATTATCATCAGATGGGTAGTTAGCAAATACTGAATTTCTGACATTGAGTTATTGTATACCCCTCTTAATTTTCTCTGGAAATCTTTTAATTTCCAAAATATGCACGAACTCAGCAATGATTGGCAAAGTAACAAGCATACATAATGCAACGAAATATAATTAAAAAATAAATAAAATTTAAAAATCATTGTAAGAGAGCAAGGAGAAGGGACAAACCCCATCACAGCTATTCCTTTGGATATATGGAAGATAAAGCCAAGTATGCCTGCTTAAAGTTCTGAGAAGTATCACTACAAAGATTGGCCCATTTAAAATACTGCCATTTATTTCGTCATGAGAGAATTTAGGTCTATGGATAGACTTGTCTCTAAGTAATTTAATGCACTGCTTGTAGTGATTACATTCTGTAACTCTTGAATGAACTTGGATGACAGTATTGGCACCTAAATTCCATTAAAGCCATCTAAATTCCATTAAAGCTTCACCTTTAAAAAAAATACTTTATAGCTGCAGTTACAGAACAAATAATTTACTGATTGCATCACTGAATTCCATTGTTTCCTAGCTCTCATGGCATTTCCATGGCCCACATTACTGTAGCAGCTAAGAACCTTACAGACATTCATGGATTTTATCTTCTAGCCATAATATGAAGTAGAAGATGATATTCCCATTTTACAGAAGGGCAACTGAGGCATAAGGGAGATTTAGTGATTTACTTGAGGTGTTCCAGACAGTTTATTCTTGAGCTGGGTACTGAACTTAGTAGATTTAAAGGTAAGTAATTTTGAAGACCTACATCATGCAGGATTTGGCTTCCTATCTCGAAGCACTAAGAATGCAATAGTATTTCAAGAGCATGATAGGTAAGAGCATTAGGACTTACAACAAAATAAAGACAGAATTAAGTTTTAAACTGTATTCACTTAATACAGATTCCGGTAGCACATCAGACTTGAAGAAACACTGAGTTCTGAACTAGACTGTGCCCAGATGATTTCATAGAAAGCCACAGAACAATGTAACACCCCCCTTCCAGTGGGAAACAGATTGATTTATTTTCCTCATGATCTTAAAGAGGTTCTGGTCTGTTTCTTTTTTTTCTTTTTTTCTTTTTTTTTGCAATTTCCAGTTGCTTCATCACGACTACAGAGGTTAGACAGCTCAACAGTTCGTACATACTCATGCTGACAAGACCTAGCAAAGAAGCCAGCACTGAATTGTGAGTATTCATAAGGGACAATCATGAAAGCTCTTTGTAACCGTACAGTACACCCCACATTATCCAAGCAAGAGCCAGCGTAGAGCAGAGGACATAACTAAAGACTCACTAGCGTGGTCATTTCATCATGACAACAGTCTTAAGCTCAGTCCAGTGATGCTACCAACCATAACATTTTGAGGACATGGCAGTGGGCACAGGCAATGAATTTACTTTATGAGAACTCTTTTGAGTTCTACTATAAGCTGGGGTGGGAGGCAAAACTAGTAAAGCGGAAGATATTTACTTTTTTTTTTTTTTAATTAAAGCTATGGCTCAATTTAGAACAACAGGTAGTTGCTTAACACTTGAACAAAAGTTCCCCATACAGAAAATTTTGCAAAGTTACCTATTGCAGACATTTTTGCACTTCTCAAATAATTCAGAACTTACAAAGAAGGGATATTCTGAGCTGGATCCAACTCTGAATCAAATTTAGTACTGGAATTCATGTTGCATTTTTCACCATTTATCTTTTGAATATGGCTATGAATATCACAGATTAACTGTTCCAAAGTTCTGTGGAAATATAGATTTCTACTTCATCACAAGTTTTGCAAAAATTCCCAACATGATGAGCATTTTCATCAATATGGCACCATTTCATGCTAGTATTTTCTCAGTAAAAGTCTTCCTTTTAGTTACATGAGGACTTAAAAGGGAGCTGGAAATAATATTTGGATAGCACCAAAACCTCACCTGACATCAAACATGGTTCAATTGTTGCATGTTGAAGGCAAGACATGCCAGGATCTGCAGAAAAGTAGGAGGTTTTTTGTTTGGTTGTTGTTGTTTTTGTTTTAGATTCCCAAGACTGGGACAAGATTGGGGCCATCAAGATCTTACTAACTGCATAGGTTCAAAAAGTGCTTAGGAGTAGTAAATGATAACAGAGAGAACAGTAGATTGCTCAGGATCCTACTGATGACAGGAGCCTTAGTTCACAGATCTTCAGGAGACTGCAAGAGTATAAAACCTTAATCTTAAAAAAGGGAACTTTCCATGCTACTACTGAAAAAATAAGCACCGGGGTGGGGTTGGTTTTTTTTGTTGGGGTTTTTTTTTGTGTTTTTTTTGTTTGTTTGTGTTTTTTGTTTGGTTGGTTTTGTTTTGTTTTGTTTTTCTTAAAAAGGTAAGTTTAGCAGCTGGTCCTACAAAGATGATGATGAAGCACATAAATCATAGAAATCTTTTTCTGTGTATGTATATATAGATTAGTATGGTGTTATGTCAGCCAAGTCAATGACAGGACTTTCACTGGGTTCAGTGGTGACAGAAACACAGCAGAGGTGCGTACCTTTTCTCCTATGTGCTTCAGAACTGTGTGCTGAAAGCAATAAAGTGTGACCAAGAAATTAAGTTCAAACACCAAGCTATATATTAGGCCAACAGTAATGGGTGAGGTTTGAACAGTGCAAAAAAGGCAGAAACTGAAATTTGATATGCTAACAAAAATTATCTAAACTGTTTATTCCCACTATATTAAAAATCATCTAAAAAGTAGCAAATGAAAACCATAAGTAAAGCAACTGACTTTTCTGGCACTATTATACCAAACTTCAAAATTTAAAGAAATTGCCTGCATCTCAAAGATGAGCAGTTCTTGTTTATCCATTCATATGTGGGATGTGATAAAGGACAACAGAGGAGTTTTCAGAATTTTGTGACCACAGTTCCTGGGTAATAGTTTCTTCATGGAAGGAACTGATTGATACTTGAACAAAAGGGAAGATTATTCACACTTCTTGAAATTTTCCAGATCCAGCTTAGACTAAGACCAGACTTGTAACAACTTGCACCATCAGCAGCTGTGTTACTGTGGTGACTAACATATCTGCATGCATAGAACCAGGGACTGATTCTAACTGAGCAGCAGAGGGCAGGGACAGCTGGATGAGCTGCCACACCATAAAGATATTTAAAAGATTCTAATATAATAAAGGGGAATATGCATACAAAGAGCAAGCCAAAAAGTGAGCTACAAACAGACTGCATGTGGAAAAAATGCTCATGGCCTAATATCACAGCAGGCTGCAGATTCTTGCATTCTGCTACTCTTACAGAGATATTCCCTTACAGAGAATCTCAAAGCCTTGTATTTCAAAATAATTTAGGCCAACAATACCAATTGGATACAACCTCACAGTGTCTTACAGTGTTTCCTCACAGCAGCTGTGAATCACTCATATGCTTTCAAATTGCATTTCAGGTGGGTTTTTTTAGAAATTTGTTTAAACCATGACGAGCTGCCAGGAACCACGAACGTTCTCAGAACAGTTACATGAGCATACTGTGAGCAACCTTGTTCCAGTGCACCCTCAGTATCAAAAATTTAAGAACAATTAAGACTGCTGGTGCTGGCCATTTAAGGTTGCAAAGTTTACCACAGAGAAGAGCAGAAAGCTTTCTGCTGTGGTGGTTATATGTTGCCCAGCTGAGCATCTGAAATGCCACACAGCCAGTGTATTTGGCACTCACACTGCCCAAGCTTTCCCAACGCTCTTCTCTTATAAACACTTGTCATCACCAAGTCAGAAGGCTCAATCAGGACAGTTTTGTTGCCACTGGCTGGAGTAATAGAACATACCAGTTTCACTTCTATTCTAATGAAATAGGGGATTTGGCAAAATCAACAATGTACTTCACAAATCCTCTTTGGAACCCTTCATTGGTAAAGACAAATGGGGAAGCAGCATTCCAAAAAGATGTGAATGATAATCTGGAAGCAGCTGGTCCATAGCAAAGAAATCGTCAGGGTGAAAAAGGTAAATGCTAAAACTAAACCCAGTGTTGAATTAAGACAGCAAGAAAACAACTATAAAATGAATATAAGCAGCAGCCTATTTTGATCTAGGACAAAAATCAGTATACATTAGTAAAATATTAAAATGCATTATTAATAGGTCTATGTTGCAGATCTAAAATTAAACAAATGCATGCCTCCCACAGATAATCAAAGCCCATGTTTTAGTAAAACATGCAATAGTGTAGTTAGTGATATATTTTCTGTTGTCATTGCATCCTAGACCAAATTAGAATCACAGAATCTCACTAATTATTGTGGTTTTTTTTTTTTTCCCCTTAGATGTCATCTCTTTCTTCTACTTTACTTGAAGTGCACTATCACCACTTAGGAAAAGAGCATTAAAACTCTCTGCAAGAACAGGGTAATAAGGAAGAAAATACATAAGGTTTATCAGACAAACACAAATGATGTTCCTTTCATGTACTGGTTAACTTTAAAATAAAAAATACCTAAATTGCTATTAAAAAAAAAGAAAAACAAAACAACCTCCCTTTTTTTCTCTCAGCATCTCTGTCATCAAAAATTTGGCAGTAGTGCACATCCAAAGCTTTTATCAAATGAAGCCACTCATCTTTACATTGTTCCATTTGTTTTATTGTAAAATACTAGACATTTACGTATTTACTGTGTATGTATTTCTTTTAAAATGTGTCTTATGTAAATGGATATAAATATGATTTTTTAAAAATAAAATCTATGGTACATGGGGTCTCAGTGCAAACATTTGACAATACAGTGTCAATAATATTGTTTGTATCTTTCCATTCCACCATTTTTACAGTTTTTGGATTGTAACAGTCAAATGAATATGTTTAGCAGAGTTAGAAGCTTCAACTGAGAAAAATCTGTCAATATTAAAAGCTGAACACCTGCCTCTGATGATGTATAATAGAATGACATAACCTGGAACTGGAGCCAAAATGGACCTCTAAAGACAAAATGGAAATGTCAGATATCTGTAGAGAAGTACCATGATGGCTCACCTCTTAAAAACGTACAAATAAACCCAGGAGAACTGTTTATAAAAAAAAAAAAAAGGCAATTTAATAAAACATGATTTATACAAAAAACCAAAAACTTTCTTCTATGTTACCTGCGGACCAAGAAGAATCTTGCTTTACCAAGAGCCACCTTTTTGTTCCAGGATCTTGAAACACCAGCCAGCATTGGAAAAGTAAATCTAATATTTGCATAGAATCAGATTCTCGTTTTCAGATATATTCAACAAAGAAAGACAAGAGAAGCCAAACCCCACCATTTCTTCATTCTAACAGAGCATTAGGCTCCTGTCTAATGTTACACTTTTAGCCAAGATGGCCTTGCTGAGACTTCACAGAAGTCAGTTTTATCAGAGGAAATAACTGAAAGACAGAGTGATTAATATATAATGTATAAAAGATTAGAAGAGCAACTATTACCTGCTGTGGCTTTATTTGGTGGTGTTATTGTTGTTTATTCTTTGTTTAAATGGGAAGTTTCAAAGTAAGACCTACTTAATAGTCATTTACCTATTTGCTATTTTTCTGCTGCTTGATCTTAGCTCAAGACCTGTCTTTTAGTTATTTCTTTTAGCAGTTTGATCTGCAATGTTTGCACGTACATAAACATTTGTTTTGTCTATTTTCATTTGGCAAACTTCGGTCAATCAGATGGTGAACAATTTTTTCTCCCCCAATGTCAATAAAAAAAAAGAATTCAGTGCTATTTGTGTTTATAAGTCTATTAAGCTTGGTACGTAGGAGCATTAAATTTGGAAACCAGATGCTTCTCACAGCTAAGCATAAGCACATTTTGACACGAACAGGTCTGAGTCACCATGGAGTTACTGGTCAGAATCCGCCACGAGAGGGAGCACTGAACTTGCTGATGGGTGCGATGTGATGGCAGGGTTATAACTGTATAAAGCCAGGGCTCTTGTAAATACAGTTCTTCAGGCTTGACCAACATCGTTGCTGATGTTCTTTCTCCCTCTCCTCCCTCAGCCTCCTTCTGGATTATTTTAGAGTAGAATATCACAAAGTAGAACAATGCAAACACCATTGTCATTGGTTGCAGTATCATATGAATACACGTTCCCTTGTAAACACCCGCTTACATTTTACAGAATTTCTTTTGCAGCCCACACTGTCACAGCCCACACTAAAATTTAGGGGATGGGCTTAAATGAGATGTGTTGGGGAAAAGAATGACCCAGATCTTGTGACCAAAGATGAAGTTATCTTGCCTCAGAAGTACAGCACCGGTAGCAAAGCACCCTGATGATTCTTAGAGCCATTAGCATTAACAGTCCAGCCTCTCACATGTTTTACTCTCTGTTCAGATTGAGATTTGCAGCTACATTGAATAACTGAGTGGGGGCGGTGGGCTGGGGAGGGCCCTACCTTATACAGTGATTTGGCAAAAAACAAGGTCAGCACAGACTCAAGCTAGGCTGTTTTACTATACGAGTGTAGACCTGGTTCAACGTGACTGGCTGTGCTGTATGCAGTCCCTAGTGAAAAAACACAAGGACATTGTATGTCCTTATGTAGTTCTTATGCAACTAGTAGAGCTCACCAACTCTACAAAAATCACAGGCACCATCAGGGTATGACTCACAGTAAGTAGCACCTATCTATCACCTTTTATCTCCTACATCAGTCTGTTGGTTTATTTCATCACTTTACAGGGATATCATCCTTAACTCTATCCACCAGCACACAACAGTATTTCTGGACTCTTGAGGACCTCTTATATATCAACATCATCTGAATTTATGCATTGCTTATTGTTTCTTCCTGTGGAAAGCACTGTTGAGTTTGAGTAACTTCTCTGATTTTAAGCTTTTGTGTATACACATATTTTTTAAAGCATTTTCACATTTATTGTTCAATTAAAAACCTGCAGCTTGAGAAGTATGTAACGAGTGTATCCTCCATCCCCTGTCCTATTAAGAACTCTGTAACTATTCTGAAATAGCCTATAAAATCCAAGATAAGCTGCTTAGTATCTGTATTTGCTAAATTTCTTGGTTATATCTACCTCAGCAAAAGCACATTCTGGTTATCCTTATCATAAGGGATACAAACCACAACAAAAAAATTATCAGAAATGCAAAGAGTAAGTGCCTGCCTTTATTTAGAATATGTGTGTATTATTGACTATTACTGTGGACAAATCAAGAATTCCACAGACCTGAAAGCCAGAAAATATTTATCATATTACAAAATGACACTTCAGAAAGTTAATGAGTAAAAAAATTATAGGAATCTAATTTATAGCAGAAAGTCTAAGGGAAAAAAGAAATCACTGGAATCAAGAAAATTAATTTTAAAATTCCTAATTTTAGAAAAAATTAAAAAACATAAAGGCTTCTAATTTACAAGTGAGAGCAATTTATGTCTTCAACAATTTTCATAGTAGAATTCCTATTTACTGCTGTCCTCAGTTCATGACTTACTTTTTGTAAGCTGTTGTAGCCAAACTCAAGTTACTGGTCACATTACACAAAAACGGATTGAAAGTTACATGACATCATATATATATATAATCCCATGACTCGTCCCCTTTAAGACTATAGAAATGTATGAATTCTGTGTGCAATTTTCAGCCACCTTAATAACCAGCATATATTCACGACATGCAGAGACTTTACTATGTGTCATTGGCTGTGACAAGATGGTAAAGAACACAGTAATGTTTCTGCAGTGAAAACATTTTGTCCCAAATCACAACTAGTTTTTTAAATGTGGTAATCTTAACAGAAAGTGTCTTTGTATACTTCCGTAACTAAAATGTTTGTTATTGATGTATTAACCCATTTAATTTTTCTTGAGCAGTTCTTCAATGTGTTTAAACACGCTAGCATCTTCAATGGTTGGTGTTATCTGAAAAAGAATAATATATAGAAGCATGTGAGAGTAGACTGAATTTCATTCAGAGATTCTTCTAAATCTAGCCTTCAAAAACAATCAACAAAAAATTATCTGGAAAGCTCTGCAGCATAAAAACCTTTTGAGTAAGCCACAGTAGAATTAAAATATAACATAATACCTTAAATCATGGACCAGTTACAGAACAGTCGCGAGAATCAAAACCATAATGTTGTGCCTTTGGGTGTGCATGTGTGCCTAATTCATTAAAGCACACATCTCCAACTTGCCTTGTATGGCTTTCCACTGACAAGTGCAGAAAGAGCTGAACGTGGTATCTTGCCGGACCGTGTTTTTGGTAGCTGTTTCACAAACATCCCCTTCTGGAAAGCTGCTACAGGGCCAATGTTAGTTCGAACTTGCTCAACAATTTCATTCAAAATTTTGTCCTCTTCTGTCTTTATACCTGGTGAAGAAAGTCATATCCTTTACTTTTTCTGAGACTTTTGCAAGTCTTAGTGACATCAGTATCAGTGAGCTCTCACCTTGTCTCAGTACACACAGTGCAAATGGAACATGTCCTTTTAAAGGATCCTCCTGGCCCACAACAGCACAGTCCACCACAGCAGGATGGAAGAGAATACACTGAGGAATAGAAAACAGAATTAAACTGAACTAATAATTTAATAGATGAACATTTCAGTGAAAAAATTCCACAGTCATGGACATTTAACATAGTTACTTTTTACATTTTGACAGCAAAAGGTATTTAGTCAGTACACCTCAGGATTCCAATTACATGTGTTGCAGATGTATATGAGTGTTTACTTTCAGACATACAATTCCGTGTATTTCTCAAACAAACGCAAGAAGTAAGAACTACAGAAGCATAAGACAGAAATCTAGAACAAACCAAAGGTAATTTCTTTGGAAGAGTATCACATCTTTGGTTTTTTAGTGAGATCTTTGCTGGAACAAGTAACAGTAGTCTAACATTATAATTAACCTGGAGTTAAATGCATGGGGTAAGGACCAAAACCACAGAAGCACTCCTATTACAGAGTTATAAAGTCATATTGGTTTATTCTCTCTGACTCTCTGCAGTAACCTCATGTTACCATTAAATATCATAATTATCTGCCAGGCATCAAGAGATGCCAGGCATCTCTACCCCTAAGGTAGAGACTTAAGTATTGCTAGCTTGTTCTGTGAAATGGCTTTCCTGGAATGATCACTGGGCAAATGAGGAGCAGACAGAAACACCATGATTAGGAAGGGGATTTCTCACGCTAAATTCCTCAATTTCAAGTCTGTTGCCTCAGATAGTCAAGATTCAACTTAGGTGCTTTTCAGAACAGGGCAGGAAGGGACACCATAGATTTACAGACAAGAGTCAGATGGACCAAGACAAGCTGAGGCTACCATAATGGCTCCCCTTCACTGACTGGCAAGGTAAACACAATACCCAGTGCATTGCATAAACATGGAGCTCTAGTGGTATTAATAGATACCTTAGACAAAGAAACCAATTGTTGAGAACATAATAAAGCTGAAATACTTAGTCAAAGAATTAACAAAAAATTTGTTATGCTTGTAATGCAGCTAAAATGTAAATGCAGATAATACTTACTTGACAAGGTGACTGTCATTTAATTAGATGGCAATTCAATGAACGTCTAATTCTGTATTTACTGATCTTACTGAGAAGCTCATATTGGTCTTCTTAATGCTTTCCCATTTAACTATGCTGGGCATACATTAACGCAACTGTTGGTTTTTAGCTTTGTTCAAAAGGTGAATAGAAAAGCTTCTAGAATGTCAGAGTGATGAAACACTTTTTTGTTTCTAGAGGAAAGACCTAACTAGCAGGCAGACAAACAGACATAGATGAATACAAAGGTAATACAGCAGAGGAGGTGATTCAAATTATCTTTTGTTATAGCAGTTTCAGATTCAGGCTGAAGCAAAGAAACAATGCCCAATTCAGCCCCTGAGGGGCTGAGATTCCCTGCTGCACTTTAGTAGGGCAACACAGAAACTGACTTCTAAGGGAAAGAGGCTTAAGCAGACTAAAAGCCACCTTTATGTGAGTCAGGGCAGCAGCTCATTCAGCTCCCTGGCTGACCAATTCTCAATGGATTGACTATATTTATCTGAATTTGTTTACTTCTGTTTAATCAGAATTTCCTCTATTCTAAGTTTCCTAGCCTTTAAAAAACATAGTCACTAGCCTAACAGAAAACAAAAAAAATCACAAACAAAAAAATTACTAGTTTTGATTCAGTGAACAGTTAAATTCAGAGTTCTTGTAAATGTATTTTTTTCCTTGTACATGCCCAGCACACCTTTTCCTATACCCCCTGAATAAGCAATTGATATGTCATCAGGGAAATTTGTAACTGGCAATCAATCACAGCAGTTCCAGAGAGGTGAGTGAACAATGATATGAAATTCAGACACTATTATGAACTGCACTATTTTCAACTTTTTTGAGTTCCATGACATTAATGACTTTCAATTTAACAGCAGTTTTTTTTACAGAAATTTTCATTGTTCATTTAGCACTGCTCGTACAGCAAGAGACAAAACAGCTGTCAAGAAACTGTGAAGGAAAGTCTTCAAATCAAGAAATGTGAGTCTATGTGAAAAGAATTCAGCCAACACTGAGCACTACATTTTAGGAATAAAAGTTTCTACTCCTCAGTAACTACAGTAGTTGGTGAAATTACTTGGCATACTGACTCTATATTATCTTAACATATTCCCAAAAAAATACGTTATCAGAGCTAACAACTATGCTTCTCATATGCCTGTCTTATCAATCCCATGGTACAAACTGCTTATTACTGACTAAATTTATTGTGTTCTGGAAAACACCTTAATAGGAAGAATCTGAAATACAAAATGCTTTGGTTAAAGTATCAGTGGAAATGAAAACAAAAAGAGCAGAGAGAAAATGAAAGATTTTTGTGAGATTTTCAGTCTCAGCTTGTTCTATTGATCTCTCATTCTTCTATTTTGCTGTCAGGCAATGCTAACCTCTTCAATCGCACCAGCTGAAATTCTGTGTCCGGCAACATTGATCACATCATCAGCTCGAGACAGGACATATAAATAGCCATCTTCATCCATATAGCCAGCATCCATAGTATCATAATATCCCTAAACACGGCACAATAAAAATAAATTCAAAAAGAGTACTAGGAATACCCGTTAATTTAACATTAAACCAGCAACAAAAAAATCAGCCCTTTTTCAAATTAAATATGCTTTTGGTGCTTGAAAGATTTAATTCTGTAATGTTTTTTCACTATTTTTATGTCATAATATGCCATGCAGCTCCCTTTCCAGAAGGATTTCGTAGTCTTTGTTAAAACAGAACAGAAAACAACAGATAAACCTGGATTTCTTTCCAACTCTGCTTACTTTGATCCCTGACAGCTTGGAGGAGGATGTTGCCTTGATCCACACAAGGGGAATGGAATTGTTACAATATAATTACAGTTGTCAAACTGTCCTTAAGATATTCCTGTTTGTTGTATCCAAACACACATAATCATTGTGAAGCAACTGCACACAGGAAACAATTCGTCTGACCAATTCACTCATTTACTTTTATTTATCCAAACCTTCCATTCTGAACATTTGCATAGAGCCAATCTAGTTATTTCTATAAGGAAAGGACGAAGCCAATCCTTGGATAGTTCATCTGACATGAAAACATAACTAATGAAGTAAGGAGCCTCCAACATATTTAGGTGCACAGCGGACAAGTGTGTATTTTGGACTGACACCAAGCTAGCATGACTGCATGTCAACAGAAGTACTATATTTGAAGCTATGCTAGTCTAAGGTTGCAGGCCTATATCTTTTATTAGATCAAATGACATAAAATGGCTTTTTGGCTCAGAAGCTTAAGGTTTACTTCTTCTGTTTCAGATCTTAAAAAACCCACAGTATGCCCAAGGGCTTAAATTATAGATGAAAAAAAGTTTTATCTTGAAATGCTTTTAATTCTATACACATATAGCAAAGATCTCCAATTAAATTAAGATATGACAATTTATGATAAACTGTTATCCAGGTTAATCTATTATCATTCAGTTCTGCAGGATTACCAGAAATTTTTATAATTTATTACATAATCCTTACTGGAAATTTTTGGAAATATAACTTCTGGAATGTTTCTTCATTTTCCCAAAGACCTGAGAATGCTCCAGGAGGCAAAGGCAACCTTAAATTGAAAAGAACAGAGGGAAGTAGTAAGAAATACAGATATAAAAAGTACAACTCATGCTCTCCATTCATACTTGATATTCAGATAAATAATCATTGTTTATACCATCAGAAAACAGTTAAGCTTAATAATATGCTGATAACATAAAAAGACCATATATTACTGTGAACATATGCATATAACTCTGTACTGTATCCAGACCTTACCTTTTATATTACATAAGCCCCTCAGTAAAATAATGTTTGATGTAGTAAACACCATATACTGCACTATAAATATGTTAACAACATTCAGCTTTCAACATTTCTAAGGATTAAGAATGTCAGAAATGTGTGCATATATGCTATGATACAGGCAATTTCATTATTACAGGTATCTTTTTCTCAAACACCCATCACAATTCACATGTGCATAGACAGATGGATTATCAAATACACAAATCTTCTGTTTCTGTAAAAAGGTGTAGCTCAAAGAACTTCAACCATGAGAATATGACTAAAAATGCTTTTCTTTTATATTGAAACTGTGCTCAATATTATTGGAAATACTGGAGGAGTTCTTTGAAAGTGTATTGATTAAGAAGTGAAGCTGGAAAAATTCCGTATTGCTTTATTTTTTGAGTTTTGAATGCACACTATACACCCCTTCATCAATTAGCAATATGGGAATGAGAAAATATGGGACATTTCATATACATGTCTGTCAGAAGAAGAGAAGCTGCAGAAGCCTCAGCTAATAAAGAAGTGGTTGTTTCTTCCTTCAAATCTCTAACAGGATTAAACACAGATTTCTTCAACTGCCTAAGAGAGACATATTCAGGCATATCAACACAAGTTTTATCAAGTTTACCCGTAAGGACAGAGAGAAAATGATCATGTAAGCAAACATATTTATTCAGATAAAATCATAAATACCCCATACAGGTTTTACTACCATATGCCTGCATTCCTAACTAGCAAAAACTTAGCTAGAGGTATTTTATTTTCTATTGATAGTGTCCCTGTGACACCTGAAGGCAATATCTCTAGCAGTGAAACACTTCTGTAGCATAGCAACACTAGTATCATTATAAGTCTCCAGTGATGTTCAGGACACAAGAACGGGTGCCACCAGCTCTGTGACATGTACATTTCTAACATTATATTTACAAAAAGAATAGTTATCTATCTATCTATCTATCTACACACTAATCCTAAGTATGGCATAAATATAAATATGGTTTAAAAAGTACAAACTACATTGAAAAGGTCATATCATCCAGTAATGGTTCAAATATCTGATTTTTCACAATCCTAGTTTTTTCAGCTTAATTCAGCTCAGTTAGAATAACAGAATATGCTGCTATAAATATTACTTTATCTGAGGGCTCTGGCTCAACATGTCCCATAAATCACATTCCTTGAAAGTATGGTTAAGAAAGTATGGCCAGATATGACAAGACACTTCCCAGGTAGTCACACAGGGTTCAGGAAGGCGGCTTGGCTTCTGCCCATTTGGAAGGAATTCACTGCCCTATTTTAAGCTTTTCAAGCTTAGTAAGCATCTCTGTGGTATACAAACATGACCTATAGAGTGTTTGCTTTGAAAAAAAAAGACTTGAAAAACAATATATTGATCCTGACATTTATGCATTTATGAATTTAAAAGAAAAAAATTCTCTCGCTTAGATTCAAGAGAAACCACTAGAGAATGGCAGTTGCTATGGTTGTTGCCTGGTTGCTAATAGCATAGCAATTCTTAACAGCCTCAGTCATTGCAAATTTTGCACTTTAAATTTATTTAGCAGTCTGAAACATCTTTCTGATGGGAGAGAAAGGACAATTCATATTGATAAAGTCCTTAACTTCCCCATAGCTCTATTCAGTACTTTGCAGTTAGTCATTCAATAGAAAAAAAAATTACTGCTGAAATCAGAAAAGCATTTTACTTTCTGTAATTGTTTAGAAATCTAAACATCATAGTGTGTAACATCACCAAAAATATAACGCTTGCTCCCACCATTTCATTTTGTTCCATTTGTTCAGATTTTTTTTTTGGGGGGGGGGGGGCGGCAGGGGGTGGGTAGAGGAAGGCAGGGGGTGTCTTATGTTCGATTGTGGGGTTTTTGCAGGGTTTGTTGTTTTGGTTTTTTTTTTTTTTTTTGAAAATTGCATTGATAAGTACATCTACAGAACATATTTCCTGAGTCTGTAGAAAACAGATTGCTAAACTAGTAGCTACCACAGGTATCTCTATAGTGCATATCATAGCACAATACAGACAACATCTGAAAATGTGCTTCCGTAGCTTTTTGTGAAAGATTACTTGCAATTAATACCCATTCATCCTCTAAGCAAAAAGTGAATGCCATCTTCCATGTGTCCATCTTCCAGGCAAAATAATTCCAGAGCAATGGGCTCAGACAATTCTTTCATGGGGGTAATGCTCTTAGCATCATGACTGACTGGAATTTCTAGTTTCTGTGCAAACACAAATAAATATTAAAACTAAAAAAAGCAGAATTCAGTTTGCTGGAACACAATTACACGTATTGGAATTTTGTCAGGACATTAGAACTGAAATGTCCAGAGCCAAAAATACCTCCAACCCCTGCTGTCATGGAGAAGGCCGCCATAAATTCCAAAGGGAGCAGAACTGGATCACAATTACATGCAGGGAGCCAGAAGAGATAAAATGAGACAGTCAGAAAATAACAGCAACCCAAAAGAAAACATGCCTTCCTTTTCTCAACCTCTCCATAAAAAAAAAAAAGGGATGTCTGGTTTCACAGAATCACAGACTCAGTTTGGAAAAGACCTCTGAGATCACTGAGTCCAACCTACAACCTAACACCACCATATGAACTAGACCATGGCACTAAGGGCCCATCCAGTGTTTCATTAAACACTTCCAGGGACAGTGACTCCACCACCTCCCTGGGCAGTCCATTCCAATGTCTATTCACCCTTTCAGTGAAGAACTTCTCTCTAAACCTCCCCTGGTGCAGTTATGGACTGTGTCCTCTTTTCCTATTGCTGGCTACCTGGGAGAAAAGGCCAATACCCACCTGGCTACAACCTCCTTTCAGATAGTTGTCGAGGCTGATAAGGTCTCCGTAATAAGGTCTCCCCTGAGCCTCGTTTTATCCAGGCTAAACAACCCCAGCTCCCTCAGCTGCTCCTCATAGCACTTACGCTCCAGACCCTTCACCAGTCTCGCTGCCCTTCTCTGGACCCACTCCAACAGTTTGTGTCTGTTCTCCCTAGGAAATATAACACATGCCTACAAGAATTCAATATTTAAAAACTGTTGCCTCTTTGACCGAACACTGAGTTGATACTCACGACCTTTTGGGGTTATTTTTACTAAGAGGGTATATTAACCAAAAAATTCCAGGTATCCGTAAGTAAGTGTGATTGCCCCACAGATGGTCCTGCTTCCCTTTCACAAGGGAGAGGACCATAGAAGACCAAGACAAGAGGAAAGAGCTTCCTTCATTATCATTTCCACAATATACAAAGAAGTTGTTTTGCAAGGTTTTTCTTTGGGACGTATTCACTGTATTTCTCTAGCTATCTGTTAACACCCTCTCACATGCCAAGCCACAAAGCAGCCAGTGTTGAGCCTTTGCATCTGCTATCAGTTTGAAGATGAACTATCCCTTACACTAGTCTTGCCTTGATTTGTTCATATGGTCCTAACTGTGGTAGCATCTTCTGTCTTATCATAACTTCTTCCTTCTGCAGAAGACAGTCACAAGCTTCAACAAATATAAATTTAAGACAAGCTTGCTGGTTTTTTCTAAAACATGAATGTGTTTAGCAGTTATATTGGATCAGGCTAACTAGAGTCAACTCATCCCATTTAACTAACAAAGAAGAGGCACAGTTTCAAATCCAAGTGGAGGTTCAAGCCCAAATTCTACACTGAGATAAATAAAAACATGTGAATGAAAAAGTTTACATTTGGATTTCAAACCTCAAAGAGTATGTATAGGTCTGAATTTTGATCTCACTTATGCCAGTTTTTCACTAATACAATTACAGCAGTACAGTTATGCCACTCTCCATTTACTTTAGTGAAATCAAGATTAAAATTGTAGAACTACAAGAATATAGATCCAGGCCCATATCTCATTTCAAGGTTGAATACATTCAGAACAGCATTAGGAAAACCAGGTAAACTATGTAAATTAATGATGTAAAATATAGAGGCTCATTTAACGAAGATTCACTCTGGTTACACTTTACAAAGATAAGAAAGTAATGTCACCAAAAATTGGAGAAACTAAGACAGAGAGATAAGCTCAACAGCATCACAAAAAATCCTCTGAAGTACTTTAACAGGAACTGTTTTCTGTTAGAGAATTTTAAATTACAATCATTATTTGGTTTTTAAGCATTGTTTCAAAATTCATTTAGTTTTCATACAACAGTGGCTGACCTTTCACAGAGCAGTCCACCCTTCACTTTAGCCCAAGAAAACCTGGCTTCCATGTATCACACCCTTTCAAAATACCACTCATCCAAATTGTGTAAGATTCCTTGTTAATGGAACCAAGCAATTATAGACAGAGCACTCAAAAATAATTTACACAGAAAATTAGATTTCTGGAAGTACAAATGAAAGTCAAAAAACTATTGGAAAGGCCACCTTGCTGAAATTCAGAAAAGACATAATTTTATTTTATGGTAGACAATGACACAGGCTGTTCATTACAGCCAGTCAAAGCAAGTATAAGTCACTGTTAAATGAGTCTGGGCTTGTGAATGCAACTAAATCATCTTGACTGGCAGCTATAATTATTACTTAGCTTTTATGTAGTGCTGTGCATAAACATCACTCTTATAGAAATTTTTGATTGCAAGTTTGAAAGGCATCTGGAAGGTTTTTCAGACACCAGGAACAACAGCACATGAAAAAGGGTGGAGAAGAGGATCTCAAATGTTCCAGTCTGCATGAAATACTACTTTAGTTAGCTGAAGAGGGTCACAAAAATAGTTGGTATCAGTGTGGATTTTGCAGAAAAAATAGAAAAAATACAGGCTAGTGGGGAAGAGAGAAAGCCATCAAAAACTAGTGGAAGTGACTGGAAAATGTTCAAAATAAAAGAAGTTCAAATGCTATTTACATGTACTCAGCCAGAGATCGGCTAGAAAACCCATCTTTGGACAAATTGCTCTCACATTGGAAGTCCCACTTATTGTTTTACTTGTAAAGGAAAAAGACATAGCTGATAAACATGTAGAAGGCTGTCAGGGAGATAAATCTTTTTCTTTTGAACAGATTCTTTTTCTGAACTGACCCCCCATATAACATAGGCTAAAAGATGCCATCTACTGCCTGAACCCCACAGTTTTTAAAACAGATATCTAGGCTTGACCTAGAAAATGTCAAAGTAAACCACTAGCCTCCCAAGAATTTGCTCCAATTGTTTAATACCTTCACTATTAAAATGGTGTTTTATTTCTCACCAGAATACATCTAGCTTCAGCTTCCAGTCTCTTTATGCTAGATTAAACAGCCATCTCACAGAGATGTTTCTGTTCTCTGGGTATTTCCTGGCCTTGACAAAGTTACTATTTTACCAGTCTTGGATGAACCACATACCACAGGTTTTCATACCATATGCATTCCAGCACTATAATTCATATTTTCCCTAAAATCCAGTCACTTTTTCAATAGCCTTTTAAAATATGGACATAAGAATCAAACACAGTGCATTAACAGATTTATTAACATCATATCCACAGATAGTAATGTTGGCTCCTTTTCAGCCTCCCTATGGAATAACAAGGAATCATATTGCCTGTTTAGTTACAGTAGCAGCTACCTTTCCTTCAAAGGTCTTGTGTATTCAGAGATTCATTCACCATAACATAAAAAAGTCCTTTGAAAGGAACTGCTTTCTAGGGTTCTTCATCCTACAAATCTAGCAAATTTTCACTTTGCTTAGCTGTATAGCCTTTAATTATAAGAACATATTGCCATTTCCTCCTGGTCTCCTCTTCTTCCTGGGCAGCAGGAGAATAAAAACAAGAACTGTGACCTTTCTCATGGGGGTATCACAAGTTAGAATGTCCAAATGTTGACTCATGAAGTCTTACAAGATTTTTCTTTATTTTTTTAAATGGGATGCCAAGGTACTACAGTGTGCTGCAAAAGATTACATCTTTTTCTTTCCCTTTTCTTTCATTTAAGTTCTCTTGGTTAGCATTATTGTGAATTTAAAGAATTACATTCCTGTCCTCAGGTTGCTTCGGATTTCCACAGCGATACCAATTTTTTTTTTTGTTTTGGAATGCATTGTAAGAAATACTGAGTGAGTAAGCTTTTTATTGAACATTTATTTGCTCACTAAATACCATATAAAGATTGAACACCATACCACAAACATGGAAGCTGTAAATGAGTTGCTTACCTCTGAACAACATTTCTTCCACTAAAGGATATCCACTTGAAGGTATTTGCTTCAAAAGTACTGTCATGTTTCTGTTTGGCTAACTTAAAATCTATAATCATAAGAAGCTGTAAATTTATCATTATGATTTCTATATAAATATTTACTATTAAAATTTATCATGAATAAATATTATTTTTAAATGCTTTACATTCTTCCAGTACTGTACATAAAGTTATGCATGATTTTACTCTATATAATGGAGTAATCATTTCAATCATTCTAACTTTTGATAGAGCATTTTATTTTTCTTCCTTCAGTATCACAAAAAAAAAATCCACAACATTAATACAGAGCCTCTCACACAACCCCTAGGAGGGAATTCAATTTTTTTCAAAATCTGTTATAGCAGACCTGAATGAGAAAGGAGTGAAAGGCTGGGGAAAAATCACCCCCTCCCTTTCCTGTATGGGTTGGGTGCCATTATCAATAAACCTTCAGAGAAGCAACCCAGGGCAAAACCCCACTTACACATTCCAAATGAAATTTATGGTCTTTGAGGTTACAACATTATAAACCAATGTCACACAATAGTACATCAACAAAGGTATCTATGTTCTTTTGCCTGGTCTGAAGAAGAGCACTATGCTGGGCAAACAGTTCCACACATGGCGAACATAACTACAGGGTTAGGTGACATGAGCAGACTGATCTTCACGATGGCCAATTGGTTCTATACCCAATACACAAATGAGTTTTTCAAAATTATTATTTTTTCACTTCTCTTTCTCAAGCCCCACATTGGGAAAGCTCAATTTTGACTAGATTTAAAGACAACTGTGGGGATGGGAACTCCAGTAAAATGAGATCCCTCCTCTTTTTATTCAACTTCCCTGATACAGAGAGACAAAAAAATGCAAGGCCATTATAAGTGAACAAATAACAATTTACTAACAAGGAAAAACGGCAGCACCACAAACATACAAGGGAAACAGCTTACCCAAAATAAAGGGGACTCACCGCATCACGTGGTGCCCCAGGAAAAAGGAAGAAGAACAGCAGAGGGTCCTCCCCACCAACTACCCTTGTCTGCCCAACCAACAAAAGGAAAACAACAGGGTAAAAGCAAAAACCCAGGAAAACTGCACTGCTCACAAGGAGCCACACTACCAAACTGGCCACTCCACACCGCCCAGTTAGGTTCAGGTCTTGACTGCAGTGTTGGGCGAGTGGTGAGCAAGCAGCAGTGGTGCTCTGTGGAGGCAGTCTGGAGGCTGCAGTCCTGCTGAGCCACAGCTGTGCCCGAGTGGCAGCACTCCAGGGCAGCGGTGGCTCAGGGGCATCAGCAGCCCCTGGCTTGGCTGCTGTCTCTGCAAGGCAGGGACAGCTTCTGGCAGCAGCTGAGACCCCGGAACAACTTTTTACTCACGGACAAACACCCCATCCTCTCACTGCGCCATGGGATGGCCCCCTTCAGATGATGTAATGGTATGAATATTTATCACTATGGCTCCCCTTCCTGGCTTGTAACCATGACACATTTAGATAAATGCCTAAATGTGGGGACACAATAGGGAAGGTAAAGTCTGGTTTTAGGAGTTTGACAATAACTCCAAACAGGATCTTCTAATATAGCAATATCACTCCTAACAGGAAGTTAAAGATAGTAAGGACTCAGAAACGTATGCACACATCTTCCAACATTAACTATTAGTATATATAATTGAAATTGTTTGGCAGAGTTGCTAAGGATGGAGTTTATTCCAATTCTTTTTTGGCAGACAAGACTAAGCACCTATCCTAAGTGAATTGCGCCACTCCTGCAGTCACTGGAGAGGCATCAGCACACCTGGAAGACAATTTATTCCATCCTAGCTGAATACCTAACACATACAGGATCAATTTTCTTACAAAATACCTTTCTCTCTCTCCATTGATTACAAGCCTATGTTTTATTATGGCTTCAGGCACTAGAGGTGAGAGCTTTGAAAGATAACTTTCCACTCTGACCTGAGTTACTGATACTTCAAACCACAGTCTATAAAAGGTTGGAGCAATTTCAATTATTTTTGCTCTGTAATGGAATGCATGCACATACTTCACAATGTAATGAATGCACAATCCTACATGTGTCACAAGAAAACTATGTCTAAATACGAGTCTGCTGATTCAGGGAAGATCATGTGTGCACTTGAAGCCATGCCTGTGTGTTCTTGGGGACTTAGCCAAAGATGCTGAGATTTAGGCAGGGTATAGACTTCATCCTGAAAATACACAGTACAATAACTTCACATGATACTACTTTAGCCTCCACAGTGGTCTAGTTACATTAGGTTAGTAGTATAGCTGAGCAAAAAACCTTGACACCTCAGCAATTCCACCTCCCATGCCAACCCACTCACACTGTTAGTGCTGCACATCAGCAGCACAGTCCAGCGGCTGCAGCTCTTATGTCTCTCATCCCTAGCTCATATGCCTGTTGCCTCAATCTTCAGCTACCTTCACTAACAATTCATTACAATCGGTACATCTGTCCCAATGCTTCAGCTTTTGACAGATTTTCAGTTCACTGAAGGTTTATGCTAATCTTTTATTTCCTTCCATTCCTCTAAGCAAGCAGAAAAGACTCTGAACTACCACAGCTCTCCAGAACTTCACCACAGAAGAAATGGATGAATGCATTTCATTTTGGACTTGTATTTGCTGGTAGTCAGGAAGTGTTCAGAGCTGAAGTATTTTCTGCAACTGAAAACAGAGGTGGTTACAGCTACCACACACATCACAGAGCAGGAATCTGTCTGAGGAAAATGCCGTTTGCCTAAAAGTTGTGAAACATCCAGAATATAGAGCTGTCATGGGCTGTGGGGAGCAGCAGCCCATCGAGTGTTACAGGAATAAGAAAAGGTTCTGGCAACAGTTGAAAAGGCAGAAGGCAAGACAAATGTAACTGATGTTCACAGTGCTATCTGAACAGAGATCTTTTTATATATGAGAAGTGCCAAGAAAGGTGGACTTTCAAAAAGAATATTAAAACTTATGGAACTCATCTGACACGAGTCTGGTAAATGGTACTAAAAATCATGATGCACAGTGGGTTTTTATTCTTTCTTTCTTTTGGCTGTAGTCCTGTCCTGTACGCGTTTTGTCCAAGTACCACTACAAATTAACAATGTTTCATGCAAAGCACAGAGAGAGACTTTTTTTTTTTTTTTTTTTTTTTTTTTTTTTTTTTTTACAGAGAACAGAAAATACATTTTCTCTCTCTAGAAATGTGCGTCAATTGGGATTAGGAAACAGTGAAAGAAGAGGCAGCATCCCAACTGTAAACCAAAGCATGTCAATCTGCAGTGCTGTACTATTTCACTAAAGTGAAAGAAAAGTGTAAAGGGAATGATTCAGTATGTTGCTCATACATCACAGCAGGAAGCCTTCATCCTATGTCAACAGGCTGGTAATTATGAAAATGGTAAACTCTGCTGTAGTCTTAAGAAAAGAAGCCAGCAATCCACCCTCATTCACTCACACAATTTCATCTGCAACTTTTCAGTATCAATGGACAGTTCGGCATCCGTATCAGAGATAGACACACTTTTCAATCCCCATTACTTCAATCATTGTGTTTTATATATATCCAAACTTTAGTCAAAAGACAATCAAGCCAGGTAAGAAGCTTCCCTTAACTGTAAGATACTTATTTTTCTTACTTTACCACAATATTTCCCAAAGTCTTGGCCTTCACTGGTTCCTTATTTTCATCCAGAATCATCACTGTAAAAAAAGTAATATAGGAAAAAACCTCAAGTTTAGTAGTATATTTTTAGGCAGAGAAAAGTGTCTTTCTTCAGGGATATCAATTTATGTCACACTTCAGAGTGGTAATACACCAAACAACAAAAGGAATTAAGTAATTTGGGAGTGCCAAACTGGATAATGTCTTGGCTTTATTAACATTCAGCCTCAAGCACAAAAAGCACAAATACTCAGGCTTTGGCAACAGAAATAGGGAAACAAAGTCTCAAAAGGGAAAAACAGGGAACTGAAATTTAAAAGCAACCTTGATACTGGAAAATCTAAACTTCCAAATAGCAAAGGACCATTAAAATACATAACAAATATAAAGAAAAACTATGTGGGTAACATGAGCAAGAACTATCAACTTAGAAGGTTAACCTAGTTAATTTACTATTGGCAGTAAATGAGTATGCCTGCTTTTCAAAGGCTCTCAGGAGTCTCAGAAAGATGCCCCCCAGCTAACAAAGTTCATTGTAGTCTAGCACAAAGAGATAAAGTACCTTGTGAACTACCCAAATCTGCAGAGCAGGGTAATGCTCAAGTACACACAGAATCCAGACCTCCCAAATGAAGCCTTTTCCCTGGATGACACTGGCCCACCACCTTCAGTGAAAGAATCATATCCTGATACTGAAATTTCCGAGGAAAAACACCTGAAATAGCCTCTTCCTTGCAGTCATCTGGGAAATGAAGATACTACAACCACCTATTCCATCTAAAGGTGTGGGCATAAGAAAGGAATGACAAATACCAACTTGGCCTCTGATAAGTTAAATAAAGTGAAACAACTCAACCATAGAAGAGGAGGGAAGATTTTGACAGATTGGGCTGATAAGGATTTTAAAACATGCCTTTTGACGCCTCCTGAAGCAAAGAAAGCAATGTTCAGCTAAATCTAAATTACTACAAATAATCTTACATTCTGTATTAAAAGGTCACAGAGGAAATGGGGAAAAGAAAATTACAGACTTCTGACTAAAACTCTGCTAAGGCTTGTATGAGTCATATCATATCCTATCTGTCCAAAGAATGCCAACATCGGTCATTTACTATTTCTGGCTGAAGCTATTCCTTCAAAGAAGATGGTAGTTTTTAAGTAACTGAAGAGAGCCTGCTGAAAGCAATGGCTCAGCACATAGACACAAGCAAGAACACAAGGCCAGTTTTACAAATCAGTGACTTGGTGTAACTGGGACATAATCTGCAAACACCTTTTGAATTTATTTACTGTTAGATGGTCTAAGAACATGGTAGATTTGTTCATGTTAGATTTGGAGAGTTTAGGCTCAGAACACACAATAAGATCCACTCATATGTAGTTTTCAATGTTTTCTCTCCAATTTTTATGATATTAGAGTAAAATATAATCTTTTTTTGTAACTGATTCATCAAGGTACTAATCTCAGTCTTTAGTCTCCTCCTTGCAAGCTGCTTATTTCCATGTAGAAAAATCTGGAGAATGGAGATACTATATTGTTCACTCCTGAATTACTGAAGAACTGATTTATTTCTTCAAAATGTGGAACTTGCTTCAGTCTGAAAATGCAATTAAATTATCTGGAAAGCATTCAGTTAGATCAAAGGAAAATCACACCAAAATCTCTGACTTAAGGCAACAGACCTAGAAATTACCATGGTATCTTGAATCACTTATAAATGTAATTTGTGCCACTGCAATTTGATATCATAACTCTTATTCTCTGTGTTCTTAAAAATCAGCAAAGAATCAGTTTACTTTTAGCAATACGTAATAGGAAAGAATCTGTTAAAAAAAAAGTGGCTTTTGTAGCTTTGTATTTATATTGCAGCATAAATACAACATGACTTATCAATCATTAAGAGCTGCATGTATAATCTAAGAATACAGAATCTATCGTCTAAATGGCTTAAGTATCTCCTCTAATTAATACAATAACAGCAGGAAAACGACATCAAAACAGAAGTGGATGACAGCAAGACAGTGGCCACTATAGTAATTTTAAAAATCAGTATTTTATGAATGGCAGCATTACAGGACATAATTGGTCAAAGACTGAAAGAGGCAAAGTTATACCATAAATCTTTAGTCAATTTTAGTGCTCATTTTTTGTTTCCCTTATAAGGTATGGTAAAGATGTTGCCTTTATTCTACTTGAAGAAATTCTTTAATTACACTAGTCCCAATGTTCCAAGATATTAATTGGAAATTCTTATACTCCTGCTACTCATACTTCTTTCTCATCCTAAATCTCATATGATAGCATGCATGATAAAATTACATTCTTCCACTCTTTCCTATTTATTACAACTCTGGACAAATTCATTGGCACTGTTTTAAAGTTGTTTTTAAGCTACTGCTTATCCTCATGCCATAACTGTAAATGCCAAAACCAAGAGCTGCTGAAAATGTATTTTCTTTAATGCTCACTGCCAATCATATGTATTAGAAGAAAAAAACCATCTTAGTTGCTGTTTTCTGCTTTCTGCCCAATTCTGTGAGAACTTCTCCTGAAGACCATTTGATCTTTAATGTAATTATTTTTCAGACTTCAAGTAATTCTTGAAACCATGTTAAAATCAGGGTTCCCAGGTATTAAAATATTTTTGTGCCCTCTGCATGCAAATACCTTCCAGACAATGAGTGTTCATCTTTTTCATGTTGGTCCAAAGCCTGCCATTTCTCCCAGCTGGAAATAAAAATGCTCCACAAATACTGAAAGATAATGTGCTTAACAACTCTCTCTCAAGTTGTGTTAAAGTGCAGAAGCATTGTGGAGAAGTGTCAACAACTGTTGTATCATAGTATGTGCTATCCCTTTCATATCATAAAGGCAGGAGTAGTTGATCAGTTTTCTTGAACATAACTCTGAATTTCTCATTCACAATCACATTCCACAACACACAAAAAAGCAGAGTTTCCTGTTTCAGGAAGGAGGAAATTGTGTAAGTAACACTGTAACTTGCTCTCGCTACAATTAAGGATCACTTACTGAGGAATACAAACAATGTCGTTTTCTAGTAACATTTTTAGCATAGTATTACCATTATATCCTGGCACGGGTTTTCCTGCCTGTCCGGGTGGAGGTGTTGTAGAGTTTCCCAAACCAATACAGGAAGCAGTAATTGCAGAACCAGATTCTGTTAAGAGAACACAAATATCATCACTTAAGGTTGTTCTTAGTTTTCTTAAGTATTTATCGGTTATAAGTTTTTTGATGCTTAGCATATCAAAATAAAAAATAAAATACAATTCCTAGACAAGCAATGAAGATTTAGAATTCAGAGAATTATGGAATATCCTGAGATGGAAGGGACCCAAAGGGATCATAGAAGTCCAACTCTTTGCCCTGCATAGAACAGCCCCAAGAATCACACCATGTGCTCAAGAGCATTGTCCAAACACCTGTTGCACTGTCAGGCTTGGTGCTGAGACCACTGACACAGGGAGCCTGTTCCAGTGCCCAGTCATCCTCTGGGTGAAGAACCTTCTCCTAATATTCAACCTAATCCATCCCTGACACAACTTCATGACAATCTCTTGGGTCCTATCACTGGTCACCAGAGAGAAGAGATCAGTGCCTGCCCCTTCTCTTCCTCTCATGAGGAAGTTGTAGACTGCAATGAAGTCTCCCCTCAGTCTCCTCTTCTCCAGGCTGAATAGATCAAGTAATCTCAGCTGCTCCTCATATGGCTCCCTTTCCAGACCCTTCAACATCTTTGTAGCCCTCTTCTGGATGCTATTAGCTTAATATCTTTCTTATATTGCGGCTCCCAAAACTGCACACAATATTCAAGGTGAGGCTGCACCAGTGCAGAGCAGAGCAGGACAATCCTCTCCCTCAACCAGCTGGAGATGCTTTGCCTGATGCCCCTCAGGACACAGTTGGCCCTCCTGGCTGCCAGGGCACTGCTGACTCAGATTCAACTTGCCATCGACCAGGACCCCCAGGTCCCTTTCCATGGGGCTGCTCTCCAGCCTCTCATTCCCCAGTCTGTACATCTGGGGTTGCCCTGTCTCGGGTGCAGAATCCAGCTCTAGTCTTTGTTAAACTTCCTTGTCTCATTTCTACTTACTCTCTATATATTCCAAGTGGCCTGAACCTGCTTCCATCTCTTATGTATTTCCTGCTTACACTTAAATAATGACTTTATTCATCCACAGTCACTTGCCCTCTTTGCCTGATTTCTTTCTCATTGGGATGCAATGTTCTTGAGCCTGGAAGAAGTGATTCTTGAGTATCAATAAGCTACTCCGCCTGAAAGTATTCATGTCTTCTGATGAGCCATAATGGGCCATAGAGACAGCTGCAACACCTCAAAAGGTGTCAAATACACCAGAAGTATCCAGTGACTCAAAGTATTAAATCATCCAGCATAGAGCTCCCCGCCCCAGCAGAGGTACCAGATATGTTCCCACCTGAACCTGAGCATATATAAGTCCTGAGTTTTGGGGCTTCCACCGCCACCTTGACAGATCTGGACTGTGACTACCTTTGACAGAACATCACTTCAACCAACTGCAACAACATAGGCTCATTGCTGGATCCAGTGGGTATCTTGTGGGTCTTTCCAGTCATCTGAGGGATTGGCAGCCCTGCTCTGGCTGCCTGTACAAGCACTGCAGCCTCACACCAGTGCCATGCAAGCATCTGCCAGTATCGAATCCCAGCCATCCACCACTTCCTGCCAGCACTGACTCTCCAACTATTCCAGCCAGGTTTTCCAGGAGTGGGGGAGGTGAACCACGTGGAAGGGCAGCACATCTTATCTCTGTCCTGAGGCCACATGTTTTTTCCAGGTGGGGCAGGCCAGCTGCCATCTCAATTTGGTCCGGTGGGGTGGGCTTCGGAATTTTCTCATTATCAGTTGGTCTAACCCAATTTTATCAGTATTGTTATTAGCATTCTTCTTGGTAAAGAGTTATCTTTTCTCTTACATCCAGATGTATTTAGTCTCTCTCTCTCTGTATTGGGGAGATCAGGGGTATTGAATCTGAGGGAGGAGACTTCTGTCCAAGGTCACTGCCACTCCAAACTGTCTCAAACCGAGACATTTTTAAATGCTGCTGTAACTCTGAGCCACAGAAAACCATGTGTAGGTGGTTTAAAATATTAGCAGGAACACAGGATGAGACTATTACTTTAAACACACCACTTTATCATTCTGGATATGTTCCACGTCTCAGGTCACTTGGCCTGAAATTCACGGTCCATGCCCCCCCAAGTGCCAGCAAACAAAGCAGGTTTGTTTCCAGCTCTAAATGTATATCTGATCAGTATGGTCAAATATATTTTCACTTCTCCTGCACTAGGAAATTAGAGTTACTTTTGCTGAGAATTTTCTCAGCCTCCACAGCATTTATCTGCCACTTCAGAAGATGTTATATGACTACTCAAGTGCTTAAAGAAATAAGAAAAAGAACAAAATTACAGACTCTTGTGGAGATTTTACAGCAGGCTTTAGTAAGTAGCTGAAAATTTAGCTTTAACGGTATGGCTAAGCTAGGGCCTAAATCCAGCTGTGGGACACAAAATAACAATTATCAACCCTCTATGCTAATAAAGACAGGCTAAAAAGTTTGCTTCTTTTTTTTTCTACTCTTTCCTTATTCCTTCTTCTACATAATGCACATTCCCTGCACAATCATGGGTGGAATTTTTTCTTCCAACAAGCAGAACACCCAAGCTACAATTACAGTGGTAGCACAATATCAAAAGGATCTACCATAGCCTATCTGTGATCACACTGAAAAGTTGCAGAAAGAGAAAAATACAATTTACTCAACAGTTTGGTAGCTTCATTTTCTGCACAGTATTTATACTGAAGACTTTTCCTCTTTTACCTGAAACAGAATGGACAGGGAATTGGAAAAGATGGTAAAAGGGACAGTTTCTTTTTTGATTGTGTTAGAAAAGAAGTGGTAGCAATGTGTATATCTTGCACAGTGAGAGCTGAAAACCATACACTAGCAGATCAGACAAGAAAGGTATTCTCCTATTACCAAAACACAGGCATTATGTTTGCTACTGAGAGGTAGGGAATACCTACCTCTGTTAGCCTGATGGACAGTAATACTGGTGTGAACTGGGAATTGACAAACACTTCTAATCAAGAGCTCTCAATCCAAAAACCCTAAAAGGAGGCAGAGAATCTGAAATTCCTGAAAATTAGTTTGTGTTTGACTCTCTAGTATACGGTGAGTGAAATCAACAGAAACTAGAAAGGAAACTTCATTACACTAATTTGTATGTATTTGTCCCTGCTTTTTGGACAACAGTGAATAAAACTGAATGAAAGTCCACTTATTCTAAAGAATCACAAGTTCTAAAACTTTGTGAAAAGGTCCTTATAATTGTTGCTATTTCTTCTATTGTCTTCTCAATTATCAATGGATATATCATTTTCATATTTACCCAATGCTCTAATCTCTAAGCTATACATTCAATTCTCAGGGGTCAATAAAACTTTGTATATACACAAAAAAAATACTGGTTTTTAGTGCTTTGATTAGATATTAATTCAGAAAAGGAATCGCAAAAGCATCTGCTCCTTGTGTTAGGTTAACTGTTCCTGAATGCTAAAAATTCCCTTACAATGTAGAAGCACAAAGGAGTAGTGTCAAAGGACAGCATGAAGCTTTATGATGTATGTTTCTTGGGAAATCAACTCATATCTTCCAAATGGGATTCTGGATTGAAATATCTATTTCCCAAGCCTATGAGGAAACAACAGCCTCTTTCTAGGACAGCATTTTTTATCACAATGAAAACAGACGGAAGTGAAAGGGGAATTCCATTCAAAATTATCCTGAAATCATAAGTGTTCAGAGGAACACAAAAAAATAGGTACTGGTAAGATACTTTCCTTAACAATGAGGTGTAATACAAGTACTGTGTGGCCCTTTTATGGATTTCCAATAAATAAAGTTGCTTAGGAATCTTTGGTTTCAATTAAGATTGGTTTCTCTGCAATTCAAGTCAGGACCTATGTGGAGGTTACAAGACTTAGGTCTCAAAAGTTAAAACAGCAAGTTTGAAGAAGGACAATGCTTGTCAAGCCTACATTGTATTTCTTCTATTCCTTACATCGAGTTTCTAAATTTATGAACAGACATCCCTTACCTCATTTAATGACACTCATTTATCACTGCAGGTTATGTGAAATGAATGCACAGCACCTAGAGAGATTCCTAATTCTTCCAGGGATAACTGGATCACAAAAACAATTTCCTTTCTGCGTAACACCTTACAATGTGACAATGAAACAGTTATTTAGGAGAACAATGTTTTACATTGAAAGAGCAATGTTTCACAACTAGTTTCGTAAAATGCATTCAACATCTGCTCAGCAGATGAGCAGATTTACCTCTGAGAATAACAAAAAAGCACTTCACTGAGACAGGGAAGAGAGAGTTAATGAGAGGCTGTCTTAAAATCAAGGTTGTTCAAGTGTTCCAAGTCCCTCCTTATGCTTTTTCCTTTCAGGATAAGGGCCAATGTAAAAAAATAGCCCTCAGTAGTGACAGATGTGACATTCTTTGTTTTGTCCTGCTCTCCAAGTAGGTGGAAGATACTATTACAAAGATATTTCAATACTATTGAAATTGGATACTATTGGGTATTTCAATACTATTGAAATATCCAATATAAATTGGAAAGACTACATGAGCAGTCTGATACAAGTATTTTTGTTGCATTTGCACCTGGGAAAACAATTCTTATGTCAGAGAAGGTACTGCTGACCCAGAAATAAAAAGTGCATTCTCCTAAAAGTAGCAAGGGGAGTCCCTAAGTGTATACCTGACTTTATTCATCAGAAAGCTTCCACCTACCCTTGTGCCTGACTTGAAGAAGCTGCGCTCTGCCAAACAATGCAAAGCAACAGCTAGTAAGTTCTGTGCTCAAAACTGTCTTGCTCATTCACAGTCAACAGTGAAGTTCTATTAAAATAAACCGATTTGAAATAACTCAGGACTTTAAAGACGAAAAATATACTACTTACTCTGTACCACTTATATTCCTGATACATTATAATTTCTAGACAATGTCTCACATTCCTAAGCATAACAGACTGTCACACCGCTGAAATATACTGGGCTTTTTGGTAGGAAGTACTTAGGGAAAACACACTGCCTTTGGACAATAATATTGAAGCTTGGGCTGCGCTAAGTGGGTAATGTAAAGCTGCCTGGTTTGAGTTTCTTAGGATGCAATGGAGAGACACTGCATGCAAAAGAGGTAGGAACTTGTTATGTAGCAGGAGAGGAAAATAAGAAAAAGGAGAAACTGTCATACATTAACATACAAATGAATGCAATAAATTTAATACAGTAAATTCTCACTGTGGCAGTGCTGTTTTGAGTCATTGTTCAGTCAAGGCTATCATTTTTGTTGTGGACAATTAAAGGAATTCATACAGTAGAAGACAGCACAGATAAAATGGAAAGGAGAGTCTACGAAGGCAGAAAGCTTTGGCAGCAACTGATAACAAATCAATTCACACCACAAGAATGCATCTCTAAAGAGACTCCTTGCACATTCTCCCTCCACAAAGTAACATATTAATTATGCTAGAAAGGGTGCAATGAAGAATTCAAGAAAGTTACAGCAAAATGCTCTCTCGTATGGCAACTACTGGCCATCCTGGAACAGAATACTCTATTACCAGATGAATTATAAGACTCAAAATCATAGTATATCATACTGCTTCCTTATAATAAAACCAAATCTAAAGCATCACAGAAATCCTATGCACTGGCAGTGTCCTGAAGATTCAGGGGCCAGATCATCAAGTATTCATACAGATCTCGATTCCTTAATCCTTCAGCATATGATGGTGCAGAGCAAAGAAGTCAGTTTCTCTGTCAGTCCTTCATCACTAATACCCAAGCAAGCTTTTAACTGCAGTAGCAGTAGGTGGCCTCACTCTCCACTTGGATTTAGCACTGTTAACTCTGACAAATTCTGTCTAGATACTTATGCTGCAGGCTGGTAGTCCAAGCATCATTTTAGTCTTATGCTTACTGGTCTTGGAAGATAATTTCAAATAACTGTCTTAGCCTCTGTACAGTACAGCTCAGCCATGCCTTTAGCAAGGCCTCAAAAATATCCACTGTATAATTTTGCCAAGATGTTTTCTTTACAACTTCCCTAGAAGAGATCTACACCATGCTGGTACATAAAACATGTTATATTGTTAATGTGTAGAAAGACTAAGAACATCCAGCTAGTGCTGCATATTTACCTACAGTCTGATGCTAATTGTCCATCAACACTAAAACAAGGAGATGACATCTGGTCACTATTATCCTGGAGCACTAAAGTGCACAGAGGAGAACAGTTTGGATAATCTCAATACAACGTGATGTGTGATACTGCCACAAAAATCCACAGCATAGCTGCACCCACATTGTTAGTATATGTTGCTTTGCCATGATTTTTTTACCACCTTCTAAGACTAAAGGCTAGTGAAAATTACTTTCAGAGCTACGATAACTATATCATGAACTATCCCATCCATTTTACTCATTTCCTCTCTGTGGGATGATGGCTAGGGCTAAAATTTAGAGGAGACTAAGAATTCTGCGGTTAAACGCAGCTGCTACTCCCTGGATGGAATGCAGTCAACATGCTTTCCATACAATAGGCATCTGCTCAGAGGGATGGAGCAGAGTGTGGAGCGAAGTGGAGACTGTGTGGTCTTCCTCCATTGAAATCTCGGCAGAAAGGGGGAACACTGTGGTACTGTTGAAGTTCATGAGACCATACAGTACCTGTCAGCCAAGGGAGATGGATCAAGGTGTTTTGGTGCTGAGTCAACAACCATGTCAATCCCCTCTTAAGGTACCAAGCCACCACCACCCTCCCCCCCCATTAGGTATGGCAAGAGAACTTTACAACAATCAGAAGGTATTTATGACTAAAGCCACTCAAGCTCCACCTAAACATAATGAAATAGTATAGACATAAGCTGGGGATAAGGGGAAAATCAGAGAAGACTCCACTGGAACTGCTGGGGTCAGTCAACTGGCTGAGTCCACCTTCTCCCCTCACAGGGACGTCCCAGCTAAGAATTATACTGTATGTGCATTGAACACTGCTTTCAGACTAGAGTTTGTGTTTGTTCTTGCTCTAAATTATATTAGTAGATTTATTCATATTAGAGCTTGTGCTTGCTTGATATAATAGTAGATTGCTCTAAAACATATTTTTGCAGTCAGACACTATGGCCAACAAGCCTCAAACCTTATTAATCTGTCACAATTTGTATAAATATAGAATGTTATTCTGTAAAGTGTTAGAGCAAGTCAAGGCCTGCTGAGGGGTCTCCACACTATTGACCCCCCTTCCCCCAACAAGGGCAGTCAAATCACTCTTCAATCTTGTGAATCTGTAGGTGAAGGGTCTCATTGAGACACTGACAGACTTGGATGGGCACAAGGGTCTCAACTTTCCTGAGGGCACTGATGGCAAAATCTAAACTCTCCTTTTGTGTGACATTTTTATTTTACTTAAACTTGTCATCAAATTAAGTAAAACTTAATGAAAGAGCTTATATTTACTGAAATTCTCATGTTGTAATTTATTTAGCAAGGCACTACAGCAAATTATAGCAAAGAAGTGAGAGAAGCCACAGAGAAACAGCAATGACTAAAGAACTTGAAGAACTGTAAATTCTTAAGGATTCCCTGATTCAGTTTTATCAGCTGTCAGAAAGAAGTGTAAAATGAAATCCAGTTCACACATTATGCGCCATCCTAAACTATAAAAGGTTTTGCTGGCTAATAGTGAAACGTCAAGAACTCTTTCATGCATTGTTTGGTATTTCATTTCACTCCTTACTCCTGAGGATTATGACAGATGCAGCAGAAAAAAATCTTAAACAGTGCTCACAATTATAATTTATTTTTCCTCCATCTGACTGCATTCTTAACTTATTCCTCTTGTGAATTAAGCTATCATGTGCATAAAGCTGCATAGAGAGTGACAAAATATGGTGGGTAGCAGAGGTCTTAAAAAGCCCTCAAGAAGTATCAACTTTTAGGTGAGTCACGCAAGTTGAATGATTTGCAATCAAGATCTTCATAGCTGCCTTACAAGATGTTTCTCAAGTGCTTACAAACTTAAGTAAAGATAGAATATCACTTCTAAAGCATGACCTTCTCCATCAGGCTGCTTACAATTCAGGCTACATTCACTTGGCAGCAGATCACAGCAACTTGTTACCTTGAGGTGGGATGGCTGCAAAATATGTTTGTTCATCCCACTAGCACTCCATAAAACAGAGTGTAAAACCTCTTCGAGTTAACTGAAAGCATCATGGAAAAGCAACAATGTTTTTCACCTATTGTTCACATCCAAGTAAAATTAAAGTTGACCTTTCTCACTTGGTTAAATTGTACACAGAGACTTAAAAAAGCTCTTCTTAACTGCTTAACTTTATCTACTCAGAAATGGTCATGTAGAAACTTCACTCAGAAAGCATGGAAAAGAGATATAAATAGAAAATGAAGCAATCCATTTTTTAAAAGGTGACAAAGGAAACTAGAAAGATTCGTTAATTATACAGACAATTCAGAGCAGATATATTTGTACAATAGGACCAATACATTGTGCAAAAATTTGGCTTTTTTTTGGTTATGACTACTTGCTGTTTAGTATTTCCATTTGAAGTTCCCCTTATTCTCTACATTCTTTATTGTACAAGAGTACCAAGTGTGTTCAGTCAACAGGGCCATACACTACAGACACCACAGATAAAGGTTACTGTCAGGAAAACAGCTAAAACGGACAATGATGTGACAGCCATATTCATTTTCAGTATCCATTATATGAAGAACGATGATTTTGTAATTAAAATGCACAACTGAACACTTCACAGTTGACTTGAACTAATTTAATCGCATATCAGTGAAGATAACTGTAAAAAAAAGGTAGTCTCTTTATCCTTCTACACTTGTATGTTCCCATCTTCCTTTTCCCCACCTTTTTTCAAAGAAATGAACTCATTCATGTTTTTTTTAAAGAAGTACTATTAGTCTTTCTTTCAGACAGGTAAATTTCTGCCTAAATCAATGCTCTGATTCTGCTTGTCATGCAGCCACATGCATGGTAGGAACGGCCTAAGAGCAGAGGTACAAAGGCAGTGCCAGAGACAAAGGAGGAATGCTCTGCTCCCTCTTTCACTGGTAACTTGCCTTTATGGAAGCTTAGACCATTCACAAATCACACACCTAGATAGCCACCACTAAGCTATTTATCTCAGCATGTTTCATTTAAAACAGGAAGGGGAACACAAATATTTCCTTCCCCCAAACAATTTGCCCATTTAGTCTAATTCATGGCTTAGGGTATCACTTTACATTTTAAATGTCAAAAACAACACAGGTGCACACTTAAGTGCTTTCATAAGACAGGCCATTTCTCTGCAACAGAGGTTTAGTAACAAATAGCTTTCTGAAAGCTGATCTATATAGTTACTCTATTTTAACTTTGTATTAGATCCTAACCTGCAGTGTTATCAACAAATGCCTCCCACCTCAGCTGGGACTCTTATTTCCAGTGTTTAAAAGGAGATACTGCAGTATATTCAGTGTTGAGCTAATTAAAGCATATTCTTATTTAAACAATTGGGCAAGCCTTCCCATATTATAGCACTGAGAATGACTGCTTCAAGCCTGCTTGCAGAATCTAGAAATTGTGACATTAAGTATTAACCTGACTGTGGAGCCATATTAATATATGTACATCAACAGTTATGTACAGTTATCTGGAAGCAGAGTATTTCCCTCATTTCTTGCAAATGTACCGACGCATGAGATAAAGAAAGGTGAAAAAATAAGCTAAAGGTATTTGAAGATCTGAAGCCCGTTTCTCAAAAAAAAAAAAAAAAAAAAAAAAATTTGTTTAAAAAGTAATATGTTTTCGGAAAGTATCTGAATTTCTATGCATATTCTTAGAACTGAAGAATAAGCATGAAGAGAAACCAGTAATTCTTTCAGTATTTTCCAAATGCTTCAAAGCACTTGTATTCATAATGCATCTATTACCATGAAAACATATTACACCTGTGAAGGCCAAATACTTCTTGTATAACAGTTCTATTTCTGTCTTCAATTCACTTATTTGAAAACAAAATCAACTCCCAAACCCATAAAAATTCACCCAAGGCTCCCTTTCACAATCTTATCCAGCCACAGAATGTATTCATAAACTGTGTTGTTTTTTGGTATCATACACATACACAAGGCCTCTGAGGATTTCAAAGCACATCCAAGTAAAATCTCCAAAATTAATATACAAATCTAACTAGCTTAGCTAAAGGTTGGTGGGCCATGACAAATATTTTCCTCCTACTGTGACATCATAACTGACACATGATAAAATACTAAGAGACAAATGGAGAATATAAAAAGTAATTACACATCTCAGTGCTAAATGTTTACTGTTTAATCATTTTGAGGAACCTTAATATATGTATGCATAGTGATACTGCCAAGATGGAAAATACAGGTAAAATTGCTGCTGTGCTGTCACACTGTGCAACTCAAATATCTTTATCAGGCCTTTATCAGGGTCTAACATCTTAGAAGCACACTCCTTATATCCTCACTGAGCAGCCCTCAATCCTGCAAAGGATCATTCCATCCATGCACTAGATCCATGCAGCTTACTGTTCTTAAATCATCAGGCAAATCATCTACTTTACCCGACTGAGGACTTTATTCTCTGAGCAACATAAAAAAGCAGTTGCCATGTGACAAGAGATCAGCAACCTGTAACATCTTCACACTCAAACAAACTAGAGGTGCTGTCACAGCTCATCTCCAGGCAGATGACACTCCACTATTCTGTTTTAACATATCCATATCCTAAACGTATCCTCTCTTCTTTTGCATTTTCCTGTTCAGTGCACACTAAATATTGTTCATGGCTCAACTCCATAACTTAAGACTGTTTTACAGTTCCTTTATTTTCAATCATCTAAACCACATCAGTGAAATTTTATAAAGGAGGAAAACATTTATAATACTTCATCCATATTAATGTACATCCCTGGCTGCATGTGGAAAGACAATCAGAAAAGATTAAGATTATTAAGCACTAAGAAAGTGAAGTCAAATGGGAACAGAAAAGCTCAATACATACTTTCCATCAGTTCTAAGTCAGAAAATGTTAGCACAAAGGAGACAGAGTAGCAATGGTACCACTGATAATGAATTTGTATCAACAAAAGGGAGTTGCTGATCAGCAGTAAAAAAAAAAAAAGAGTATAAGAGAGAAAAAAAGAACCTTCTGAGAAGTATAAAGCACAGAGGTACATGCCATTTTTTTTAATTTTTTTTTACCAGAAAGACCTAGACATTTACTGACTTAACCATGCTCAAACTGCAATAAATTCAGTAAATAAAGAAAGATAAGAAGATACCTTTTTTTTTTTTTCAAGCCACAACACTCCTGCACGGCATCTTTGCAATGAGGCACATCTCCCACAATGGGTGGGACAACTTAAAGCCATGTGAAATGTACATCTGAAATGACCCTCAAATGAGAAACACTTTGGAAAGAGAAAACACACTCTGTGAAATGGGCAACACCAAATACCGCAATCAACGTATGAAGCTATAAAGAGTCATTCAAATCAAAAACACCTTAGAGAATATGTATATAATCCAGACATACCTTCTTTGATGTCCAACACACACACATAAACAGAACATAGTGGTGAACAAGACATTTTTGTAATAAAATTTCTGAGCTAAGTGGATACAGCCTAAACTACTGAAGAAGAATCCTATTCACTTGGATTCCTCAGAGAAAACTCATGAAAAATAAAGACTGGAAGATGAGCATAGATGACTGCAATACTAAAGCATTACAGAGGGCAACACAATCAGAGAAGCAACATCACCCATTTTACTAAGGCATGTCATGAATCATACATGATGGAGATGCTGAACTGTGTTAGCATGAGCAGAGATTCAATATTTTACCATTTGATGAACAAGGATTAAGGATTACATCAATAAAACGTCCAGTTCTGAGCACCTTCAACACATCAGCCTTCAACACCTAACTCTCTTCTCAACCCACCTGGAATCAGGGTGCTCCAAGGTAAGGTTTTCTTAGCTAAGCAATATAACCATGTTTTCAAATGAAGGCTCATTTAAGAAACTTCTGTAATTCTACTATTCCATGTGACTGCCCAAGTACTTTAAGTCATAATGAAACACCTTTAACAACAAAAACAAGGTGAGGTAGAAGGAGAGTGAGGATGAGGAAATTTTGTCTCTGCACTTACAGGACACTTCTGGAATGATACACAGATTGAGGACTCTGATGTTCCTCTTCCTTCACATCACTGGAATATTGTAACAAAGAGTCACAAGTTCTCTTCACAGGTTTAAGAGGCTGGTTGGCTTTCTCAAAACAATTTTGGACAAATTACTTGGCTCATTAGAAAACAAGAGTGTCAAATACTAATTCAAATCCATTTCAGTCCTTTAGGTTACACTAAATTATCATAAGATAAAAATCGCAAAAACTATGAATGTTCCAATCTCAAGAGAGAAGCAAATCATCAGGATGAGTTAGCAAGAGTTCCTTTGTTTTGACAAAGGTTGACCTGACAGATACAGAAAAAAATACATACAAGTTCTGTTCCTTTTCCTTTCTCTGAAGCTAATGGTAAAGACAACTGCACAAAATGAGACAGCCAAACAGAACTGAAAGGTCAGTCTCTGCCTTGGCAATGCCCATGGCCCCTAAAAATACCTCTTTTCTCTCTCTCCTTCAATAAGGGCAACCAAAAACCTACTTGAACTGAGTGTCCTAAGATGACATGGAAGGAATGATGAGCTACTGTTACTAGTGATATGCAGTCCACATCTGATTACTGAACAAACTGAAATGGCTGAAACAATCTATTTTCATACTCTTAAAGGACAGAATTCAAGTCTCCAGGTGGAGACAGGACAAACTCTTATTAGTTCAGTTATCTAGAAGATAATGTTCAGAGGACTCTCTAATTCAGGGCTGCAGAGCTGCAGAAATTTCTGAAGGGTAATTCCAACTTCTGTAGAATTATTTTGCAGGACATCACCTTCCACTAAAAAAATACTATTCTAATCTTGACAGGATACACACATTTTTAAAAAAGCACGAACTGCATCTACACTGAGGCACCTGATAACTTAAACCAGTAACCTGGACTTTGGAAGAAATTTGTTTCATCTCTTTCATCTCAGCTCCACACTCCTGATCCCCCTAAACCTAGAACTGAATTTCTGTCACTCAAAAAAAAAAAATTCCAAGAATTGACTCTTTTGTTGCAAATTAAAGAGCCATCCTTTCTTTAGTTTACCTTTTCTGCTGCCTTTGGGTCTGAAAATTTCACAATATTAAACAAATGCACTGGACTTATCTGCACAGTTTCGAATGGGGCAAAGCTGGAGATGACTGAAGAAAAGAACAAAATCTGGAATCCAGTTGTTAGCTGTGGGGAGATGGAGGTCTAGTCTGACAAGGTAATTGACCTAAAGAACAGTTCTGTAGTATAAACCTGGAAAGATTAGCTAACAGAATTCAGTTGCAAAACCCATCTTTCCGCACACTCACATGAAGGAGATTCTGCACAATGCTGCCAAGACTGCACAATGGAAACAGAAGAATGCTGCTTGGAGACTACATTAGTAAACTCTTCCCCATGCACAACTGTGGTAGGAAGTACTTCCTTGAAATATATTACAGTGAGTACACTTAACCATGATTCATATTTTTTACACTGAATTCAATGATACAGTTGTTTTGTTTTGTTTGTATAGTCCTAATGAAAGATCTGATCACTATTACTCCTATGTTTAATTATTTAATAAAAGTATGTCCTAATAAAAATATTACCAAGATAGCATTTGCATGTTTTAGAGGTAAGACACAGAGAAAGAAAAAGAAAATTTTAATAGTGTAACAGCATTAATTGTAGTACAGAACTTGGGTCATTCCTACCAGCAAATTTAATCACACTATGTCTCAGAATATCCAAGACTGCAGTACAATGCGCACATAATAAAATGCGTTTTTTTCAGCAGCCATAATGAATCAAACATTATGTGATCTTAGTCCTGGTGCCTGCTGCAGATATCCATTCCTTACTGCATAAGGCAGCCTATTTCCATGAAAATAGAAAATGTGCACTCTCTATTCATAGCTCTGCCTGCTGATACTCAGGGCAATAGTGGATAACTCCAGTTTGAACCTACTACACTTGCACACTCAGTAACTTTGATTTCCATAGTACACAACAAAGAAAGTTCTGTGGAAACATGTATCTTGACAGAGACTTTATGTAACTCAGATTTTATCACTGAATTTTCAGCTTCAGTTCTGTTTCATCTGAACTTTCCCACACATCCCCAAAGAGTCTCAAAATGTTTTTATTTAAAAATATCAAGAGAAAAAAACCTCTTTACATCCTGTACTTACTATGAAGAAATGGAAATCTAACAACATTTTTTCAAAATGTCAAAAGTGATGTAGGAGTTTAATTTTATTTCTTTTTAGTACAAAATGCTGAATAGCTAACATGAAAGCAGCTGAGGATGTTTAACACAAACTTTCAGAGCCTTTGTGCTTCCACAGCTTGTCACAACCTCCTGGCCGTTACCCCTTTTTTTCTTCTAGAACTCAAAGCTAGCTTCAAAACCTGGGTAACCCAAACTCACATTTCTTTGTGTATTGAGGCTTTTCCCTCAGGATGAGGGATGTGACACAGCAGGTACAACCCAAACACTGTTTAGGCTACTTCAAACGGATTTGGCAAGGCACTCTGTAGTTTATTACCTGAACACTGAAACAGAGCTACTCTACCATTTTCTTAAAACATAACTACACAGAGAGAGAGAAAATAAGGTCCAAAGTGCTTTCCTGTTCCCTTTCAGACAAAAGTATCACAAAACATGTAAATATGACTAGAGAATTTATCTCTGAGCAGAAAAAAAGCTGTTTTCAGAAACTGAATTTAAGGCCTCCTGGATAGCTTGGGGCAAGATACCTGTCTTTCTCAATTTAACCTCTGCAAGACTAGAATAACTGTGCTTACTTCATAGGGGTGTTAAAAGAATTAATTGCTTGTGTTTGCACAACTACTTTCAAGATGAAAATTGCTATTTTAGAGCTAAGTGTCAATTCGTATAAATAAGCAGAAACTAAACACCTGCACAAACCCAAAACAAGACTATCCTCTGTCCATGTACAGCTGAGCACAGGATCTGAAAATACCATTCTTTCATCCATTGCCATATCTCCAAAGAAAACAAGTTCTTAGTAGTCCTTACTTCCTCAAATCCTACTTGCCACTAATTGATCCTGTGATTTTATTTCACAGCTTGTAAGATGTGCTTATTATACTCGTAATACAAATATGAATATTTAAAATTAGGGTTTATTGGTGAAGGTGTACTGACGCAAACGACACAAAGCCTGACACAATCATGCTTTCAGGTGTAGTTGCTTTGAAGTCCCTTAACAAAGCTTTCCTCTGTTTTAAAGTATTGTTTCAACTCACAGTAATTTCACATACTCCATAAATCTACCAAGGACAAAATAAAAGAAATCATTAGGGACATTTCTTTGTGCATACTAACTTATTTCTAATTTCAATATATGGCAAAAAGGCCAAAAGCTTTGAAGATACCTTACTAAACCTGAAGAAGGAAGTGGTTCACATTCCTTTTCTAACTTTTTTTTTGATCAGCCTTTTGTTTCCCCGCACTCATACTCATGTCCATCTCCAAATGATGACTCAGTACCTTCTCATCTCTACAAAGCTTATCTTTTCCTTCCTTTTCTCAATCATTAACAAGGGAATAGAAGTTACCCTGTCATATAGGAAACACTCATTACCCATATACTGGATTACCCTCCTCCTACATCTTCTCAGTTGAAAGAGCCAAGACATAACTGCATAAGTAAGATCTACAGTACTTAGGCAAAATTAAGATGCCAACATTTCTCACAGTTTTGCAATGCTCTTTTATGGAAGAATGAAGATAAGTATCAGCTTGGGGAATAAGAACCTATTTGTCAGACTATCAAAGGTCAAAAGCATTTTCATGGGTAGAAGTAAGTTAGAAGCTTTCAGTCTCAAACTCCAGCAACTTCAGTCGCAATTTAACTGCAAAAAAGGTAATTTGTTATAAGATGTATTTTAAAAACTTATTAGTTCTACATGCAATAGCTAGCAGTCTTAACTTCTTCTTGCCAGAAGTGATTAGGGTTTTTTATTCTCTGATTTTAGTTGTCATTTTTTATTTTAGAGATAGTTCAAAAAACTGTTATGAATTTGTGGGTCCTCTATTCTGTCAGCAGTCACTAACCTTGCATATTTCTTATGAAGTGAAACAGCTACTTATCTACTCTGTAAAATATTTCGCATTCATTACATGCATCTTTAACCTCATGTACTGAAATCCAGTACTGCTGGATGGAAAAGGCTTTTCCAGCACAGAAATTCCCTTTCAACTTTTTGCCAAGTGACAGACACAGATGAATGTGACAGCACTGCTTGTTTTTTCAGTTAATGGGATACATCTTGTATTCTGCTGGAAAAGGGGTGAGTGAACATCAGAAGGGAAGGCTGCTTTCCCCTGCTGCCCTGGCTGCTGTGCTCCAGAATAAGAGAAGCATTTCAGAGAGAGGAGGACAACCTTCGCCCCAGCATTTGAGCATGTTAATCTCAAGGGAAGTCCAGGAGAACATGACAGTGTGGGCAGAAGCATTTCTATTTCATCTCAATTACCAGACCTGACTGTTCTCTACTTTAAAAATTATACAGATCTAGTTTATTATCTTGTATTCTATTAAGCACTTTTTCCTATGCAAGGGTCATTTCCTAAAGCTCAATAGAAGTCCATCCTAACAAATAGGAAATCAAAGGCAGAAGGCCCAAATTGATGAGCAAGGAGTTTCTCACTGAGCTCAGACACAGAAAGGAAGTAACAAGAGGTGGAAGTAGAAGCAGAATGACTCATAAGGACTTTAAAGATGCTGTCCAATTGAGCAGGATGGGGTTGGGAAAGCCAAGACTTATGTGAAGTGGAATCTAGCAAAGGACATGAATGACAAAAAGAAAGGAAACAGCAAAAGGAAATAGACAGAAAACACAATCCTGCTGCTCAACAGGACATGTGATCTGGCAGCAAAGGGCGCAGAAAAGGCTGAGGTACTGAATGCCTTCCTCACCTCAGTCTAATCTGCTAAGATTGACTTTCAGGATTCCCAGATCACCAAGACCAAAGGAAGTCAGGAGCAATAAAGCCTTACCCTTAGTGAAGAAGACTAGGTTAGGGAGCACTTAAACAAACTGTACATCCATAACTACGTGGGACCTCCTGAGTTGCACCCATAAGTGCTGAGAGAGCTGAGGTGCCTGATGTCATTGCAGTGCCACTCTCTATTACCTTACAAAGGTCATGGTGACTGGAAGAGGCGCTTGACGACTAGAAGAGAACAAATGCAGTCCTCTTGTCAAGAAAGACAAAAAGGAAGATTCAAGGAACTACCGGCTGGTCATCCTCACCTCAGTCCCTGGGATGGTGATCAAGTATGGAAAGCAATTCCAAACACACAGAAGACAATAAGGTGATCAGAAGTAGCAAGCACACATTTATGAAGGGGAAATAGCACATAATCAACCTGATTGCCTTCTACAATATGTTGACTAGCTTTTTGGATGAGGGGAGAGCAGTGTATGTTGCTTACCTCCACCTTAGTAAGTTTTTTGACACGACTTCCTGTAATGTTCTCAGATAAGGTGACAAAGTGTGGGTTAGATAAATGTAAACTGTCCACTGACTGATGGCACAATGACCCATTGAAAGCAAATCACTAGTGGTGTACCCCAGAGCTTGATAATGAGGCCAATACTACTTATCTTGTCCATTAATTACCTGGACATATTATCCAGGGAAATACTGTACCCTCAGCCAGTGTGCAGAAGATGTAAAACCAGGAGAAAGGGCTGATTTATCAGATGGATGTGCTGCCATTTAGAGGTATCTCAATAGGCTGAGAAATAGGTCAACAGGAACCTCATAAAGTTAGGCAGAGAGAAATGCAAAGACTGGCACCTGGAGAGAAATAACCCCAGGCACCACTACACACTGGGGACCAGCAAGCTGGAAAGAGCACAATCTGCAGAGAATGAGCTTAGGATCCTACTGGACAGCAAGATGACCATGAGGTAGCAATGCTTCCTCACAGCAAAGAAGGCCAACAGCATCCTAGGCTGCAAAAGGAAGAATATTGTCATCAGGTTCAGGGAAATGATCCTTCCAGTCTTATTCAACTTATTTATTAACAATCTGGACAAAGGGATAGAATACACCCTAAGCAAGTTTGCTGATGATACAAAACTGTGGGGGGTGGATGATACACCTGAAGGCTGTGCTGCCATTTAGCAGGACCTTTGTAGGCTGGAGAGTTGGGCAGAAAGGAAACTAATGAGGTTCAACGAAGTCAAGTGTAGAGTCCTGCATGTGGGCAAGAATAACCCGCAGTGCCGGTAACAGGTTGGGAGCTGACCTACTAGAGAGCAGGTCTGGAGAGAATGACCTGGCAGTCTTGGAGGATGACAAGTTGACCATGAGCCAGCAGTGTGTCGTTGTGGCTGGGAAGGCCAGTGGTATCCTGGGGTGCCTTGGGAAGAGTGTGGCCAGCAGGAGGTGATCCTCCCCCTCTACTCTGCCCTAGTGAGGCCACATCTGGAGTACTGTGTTCAGTTCTGGTCTCCACAGTTTAAGAAAGATAAGGAGCTACTAGAGAGACACAAAGATGATGAGGGGTCTGGAGCATCCCTCTTATGAGGAGATGCTGGAGCTGGGCCTGTTTAGTGTAGAGAAGACTGAGAGGGGATCTCACCAACACATATAAATATCTCAAAGGTGGGTGTCAAGAGGATGGTGCCGACTCTTTTCAGTGGTGCCCAGGGACACGACAAGGAGCAATGGCCATAAACTAAACCACAAGAAGTTCTGCCTCAATATGAGGAAGAACTTCACATTGAAAGCGGCAGAGCATTGGAACAGGCTGTCCAGGGAGGTCATGGAGTCTCCCTCTGGAGACATTCAAAACCCACTTGGACATGTTCCTGTGTAATCTGCCCTAGGTGCCCCTGCCTTGGCAGGGAATTTGACAAGATTATCTCTGGAGGTCCCTTCCAGCCATATCTATTCTGTGATTCTGTGATTCCTATCCACTCCACAGGACCAGTTATGGGTTTTCCAGTACAAGAGATGCAGCTACTGGAAAGAATCCAGTGAACAGCCAAGGAAAGAGAAATTTTTTATACACAGAGGGTGAGAGAGCTAGGACTACTCAGTCTGGAGAAGGCTCAGAGGAAATGTTATTAATGTGTTTAAATACTGGATGGGAGGCATCCAGTATTTACACACATTGAAGAAGCAGCAGCTAGTGGGCCAAAGACCACTTACAGGACAAGAGGAAACAGACACAAATTAAAACAGAATATTCCATCTGAGCTCAAGAAAATATGTTTTTACTATAAGGGCAATCAAATACTGGCATAGGCTGGCCAGAGAGCTTGGGGAATCCCTATCCATAGAGATAATCAAAACTGGACAGGATCCTGGGCAACGCTCTCTCTGACCCTGCTTGAGCAGGGGGGTTTAACTAAACAACCTCAGGAGATCCTCATCAACCTCAATGACTCTGAGATTCTTTCTTTCTTCTTTCTCCTTATCCCTTGAAATTCAGTTCTCTGATAAGAAATCTGACTTAGTAAATTTTTTCCTGCTGAAGGCCTTGTTTATATTCAACAGCTCACATTCCTACAGAAGTCACTTGGGTCTTCCTTCTAGTCAAATTATTAAATGCTCTCAGACAACATATCTGAAATGGCCTTAGCTCATTAAGTCCTGATACAATTTAATTTAAGAGCATGCCAGGAATATAAAAATCAAGAAACACACTTTACTCTGAGCTGGGCTCTTGTTTGTCTTTGAAAAATCTCTCAAACACAGCTCTACCTGAACACACTACGGGTTCTATTACATCTACATGGTTGTTTTAGGATCTCTCATTGATACTTTTGATACTTGAGATACCCTGAGATTAGCTCAGTTGATCAGAGCATGGTGCTAAAAACAACAAGGTTGTGGGTTTGATCGCCATATGGGCCATTCACTTAAGAGTTGGACTCATTGATCCTTGTGGGTCCCTTCCAACTCAGAATATTCTGTGAAGGTCTGTGAAGGTTCTGTGTCTGACTGAACGCAGTAACATAGAACTCTTACACTATATATATGCCAAAGCTATAGGCAATTTTTATATATCTATGTATCTGCATAAACATAGATAAAATCAAATACAGTAATATCGCTTACTGGCAGTTCAGTAGTTAGTCAAAGACATTATTTGATCTTTTAATCTTTTTCAGGATATTGTTCATTTTGCATCACTCAGGCCTGCTTTTGCCTAAAGACATTAGGATGATAGAGAACTGAACAAAATATGTCTCATCTCTTGCATTAATCAGTTAATTAGCAGATTAAATCAAGATAAAATAAAAAATGGTACTACTATCTTCCTGTATTTTTTCAGTATTTATATAAGATTGGGATGGGGAGTGTCCCAATGTTAGGGACATTTAGGGATATTTAGGGAGATTAGGCATTTTAAGCCTCCTCAACTGATTTAATTATATAATAGACGAACTAAATAGTTTTCCACTTTTATTCTAATCTTACATATTTGCTATCTGACTGATCATGGGCAAACCTCAGAAGATTTTACTTCAGAGAGGGAGATACAGAGAAACCACAGAGCTGCTGGAATACATTTCCTTTATTTAAATAGCAATAATGTGTGTAAGAAGCAAAATTCAAATCCTATCTTGTAATAGTAAAGTTTAAAAATACATGATTCCTAAGTTATAGATACATTTGATCAAGCCTTAATCCAGAATTCAATTGGGATTTTTGCAAAGTTACACATAGATTAGTACCCTGATTCCTTCATTGCAGTCTAAGTACCTAATCCTCCTCCAGTGAAATAAATGGGAGACACTCCAAAATAATCACTAGTAGGTGGATGACATCCATACAGAACAATATTAAAGAGCAAGGAGTCTACTCTGCAGCAGATTGTTCATTTTTAATTACACAAAATCTATGTGGAAAAAACTTAAGCTAAGCCTTAAAATTTCTGTCAAAACAGTCACACATAAAATACATCCAGAAAAAATACTGATGTAACCCTTTGTTTTAAACACAGATATCAGAAAATATCTTTTTTTCTATATAGATTTTAAAAATGCTGTGCTCTAAATGTATCCTGAAGTCACTTGTCAGACCACTTCCAAAAACTATTCCTCCTGCTTGAATTTTTATTTTCACACTTGATCCTGCCTATTTAAGTTTTCATGGAAAGAAATAACAGTTCTACTTGCAGAGTCAGGAAACAAGACTGAAAATCTCTCCTCACTCTATTTTACAAACAGTATTTTAAAACACTCACCAGTTTGCCACCAGTGGTCCAAGACAGGTACCTTGAACACTTCTTTTGACCATTTTAGTGTGTCCACATCACAGTGCTCACCAGCTACAAATAACGTTCTGAGCCTTTAAATAAAAATAAAGAAAGTATAAATATGGATGTGCAAAGGAAAACAAGATAACAGATACAATAAATGTCTCTGGTCACTGTTCCCAGACAAAGGGAAAAGATGAAGGGGGGCTCTTAGTCTTTGTATGTTCCCTCCTACTAAGTAATGATTGGAATATTTGCAGTATTAACTTATGCTGCAATATATAATTATTTATAAAGTTATTCATTATACATATAATTATATATCATGTATTATATAATATATTTTAATAATATATTATATATTTTGATAATGTAATATTTATATAGCATATTTAATTATATAATATATAATTATATATTTATAAAATTAATTAATACTTCATCATGTAAAAGAAGCTTTATTTTCTGAATGCAAAGACATTGGAAGACCAGAGGCAACCAACTATCAGTCAAAATAAAAAATAATTAAATGTACATAGGAACTGGGTAGATATCCATTGGGCAACACACAGGAATGGAATATCAAAAAAGAGTCCGGAAGACTTATCAGAAAAAGTAGTAAAGAAATACACAGAACTAAAAGGAAATACCTGTAGCATAACCCTTAGTTTTACATTTTTAATAATGTTCCATTTCAACAGATTTTAGTATTTTTTGAACTCTCGAGTTTTTTTAAATAGGCATTTGGAAATGAGTTGTGGGGGAAACAACAGGATAAAGCCATTTTCTTGTGGTGAAGCAGGCTACATATACATAAATACACACAAAAAACCACTAATCCTAGTAGTTTATGACAATCGGAAAAGCACTCAGCACTAGACTTCAGCTCATTGGACTAACCGCCTTCCTAGGAGAGGTGGCTGATGTCCTGTGCCTGTCAGCGTTTAAGAGGCATTTCAACAATGTCCCTAGTTTGTCCCTTTTTGTCCCTAGACAAAAGCAATGTCTCAACTTTCGGTCAGCCCTTAAGTGGTCAGGCAGCTGGAGTGGATTAGCACTATAGGTCACTTCAAACTGAACTACTCTGTTCTAGAGTCATGGATACTCATGGCACTGGCCAGAAACCACCAACCAATAAGAAGATACTAAAGATAAGAATCATTTATGATCTTGTCCCCACAACACTGAGAAAGAAATAAGCAATCCTCTTCACATAAAACGCAGAACTTCTAATTCATGTTCATGATGTAGAGATGAAATGCCCAGCCAACTATAATCAGATAAACTGCTGATTTATATTCAACACTTTCTCATTAGTACATTCCTAGTTTTGTTGTCTTTGTTGTTGACAGCATGATTTCTACAGGGAGCATGCTATTTATCTTGCTTGGCTCTTACTATCCAAAAAATATGTCAATGCTGAACTAGTTTTCTAGGTAACCTCTACAGTCCACAAAGAATAAGAGGCAACTTTAGAGAGTAATTTATCTTTAAGAGATTCAGAAGGGTAAGGGTTATTTTTTACCTAACAAAAACCAAATGAAAACAAAAATGAAACAAAATCCAAGGCCCTTGAGCAACTCTGACACATGACTAAGATAAATGATAGACACTTGGCTAAGCTACTGTTTAAAACAATAGCAATAGACACAGCTATTAAATTATTGCATTATTACTTCAGATGAATTTTCCTGCATCTCAGAGAAAGGATATCAGGAACGCCCTAAAGTTTTGCATATTGCTATTTTGCTGCACACTTAAACATGTTCCTATTGAAGCAAAATTTTGAAACAGAAAACATCTATTTGGGAAGTAATATCTAAACCAGAGGGGAGTCTAAGACACAACTTCTCTTTTTATTTTACAGATAAATCACAACAGACTGCACCTCCTTCCCTGGAAGACTGGCATGGCAATCTGAAACACTTCAACAACATTAGCGCCTGTTTGTAACCACCAAGTGCCATCCTGCCACAAGGTATAATGGGAATTCTGACTGCAGAACTGCCTTGCACGTACCCAACTGCGACAGGCCAAAGAACTTGCTTCCTTTCTGTAGAATCCACACAGGGTAGGGGCTTGTGCCTTCCCTCTCCTAAATTCTCCCTATATGGCATATGATCAAAAAAGACAAAAGGCAAACACAGATTCAGACTCCACATCAGAACTCTCTTTGCTAGCAAGGAACCTCTTTCTTCAAGTGTACAGGTATACACACTCTACAAGTGACTAAACATTTCATAAACTCAGGAGAAACTGTAGAGACTCTCTACCAAGTACTGCATCAATCCCCCTTAGGCTTCCAAGATGATAGAACGTCTCATTATATGAACAGAGCTTCATGTGACCCAACATCAGACCCTGGCATTAAAAATACTTCTCCAAAACATTCCCTTGTTAGGATTGCAGCACCCTCTCCCACTGCCAGATCAATGTCAGTGGCATTTTGTTTCATTTCAAGTCTTCCCTCAGTCCATTTTGACTGAAGACAACTGCTGAACAAAATACTTGGCTCTTGTTCTTCAGAAGTGGACACAATCTGCAGTGATTTTGTAAAACCTGTAGACTTGGGGCCACAAAAGGAGAGAATTCTTAGATATGGTGGGCACGAAACAAATTTCCCTTCAGAGTCATGTAATTTAGAGAGAAAACTAAGAGATTCATCTTTCCATGGAAATGAAATCCAGAAAGCAGATTAGGAAATTATGAGAAAAATCAATGCACATAACCAAATGGTGTCAGAAATGAGAAAGAGAAATGCACAGATCAGCCTGTCTGACCATAGAACTGGGAACACCTCTAAGAGGGAAGTTACAGATTGACTTCTCCTATAGAGACCACAGACATGCCATAACAAGTGCCCAAACTAAAGAGCATACTTTAAATATTCACACTCCATTCTCCTCCAGAGGACAGACATATGCTGATAGCATAAAATGCAGCTTTTCACACTGTAAGGACTAGTGACCTACTCACTATGTAGATGCAAGGCAGGAGAATGTACAGATTAAAGCAACATCTGGAAACATACCATATTGAACTTGAACATGTAGATGAAAGAATTCAACTTAATTTCAGAACAGGATTTTGGCCAACCCTCCTTTCCAAGAGGGCTTAGAGTGGCTTCTTACTTAGAATCAAAGGCAGGAGGTCAAATGCACAAGCAGCTATCACATCAAATAAGCAAAGTTTTCTGTACTCATAAATACTCAATGTCATTTTGGTAAACTGCTTTCTGAGCACACTGGAAGATACTGATTGTAATGAGTGTGACCCCAATCACCATCTTGCAGCTGAATGCTTTTAATTGTAAAGCACAAGCCATTGCTGCCAATTATAGTCAATAGCTAACTAGAATTTTAACACAGATAGAAGTCTATGGTAGAAGAAAACAAAATATTGTTTAAGTAATAACCACAAATATGTATTATATGAGACTTCTTTAAGGCTCATGTTCACATGCAGGGCACTTCTGTTAAGCAGTCCTCAATTTACATTATATGGAAAATTCAGTCCTTAGGCATGTTAAAAACAACATTCCAGCTATGATTTAAAATTTAAATTAATGAACGCATTAATTTCATAAAGCAATGAAAAATGGTTAAGTGTCCTTGATTTAAAAAAGGGCTATTAAAACAGCAGAAACTTATAACACTTGATGAAAAAATTAAGATACCTTCTTATCCCCTGAGCCAAAAGCAGAATTCCTCTCTTCTGACATGCCAGCTTTAATAATCACATTTAATAATCTGCAGGTCAAGATCAACTCTATGTTATGAAAAGAAGAAAAATTAGCTCTTTGGCAATTTTACAGCACAAAACCATCAAAAAGAGTATCAGAGCAAAGTGCCACAAGCCTAGCAAAGCATAAGAACTATGGATTTATTTTCTCTATCAAGCAGTATAGCAAAACAAGGAATGGCAATGGTTATAAAATGTCCCACTGAACAATTTTTTAATAGTCCACTTAAACCTTCAAAGCCTGTCAGTGTACCTGTCATTACAATTATCTACCACATTAATGCAGTTAATTGAGAAGAAAGGTCTTAAAACCTCTCTGTTAAATAAATATGTCCTCAGCTGTTCTGAAAAATTTACATTTCTTACATGAAATTCAGCGCACTCACCCTGTCCAAGAGTGAAGCAGAGTCGAATTCTGGTATTACCTGACGAAGAGGACAGATCAATGTCCCTAATGATTCTGTTGCAATCTAAATTGTTCAATTCAGCATGTACATTTTGGTGTCACTCCAAGCACAAAAGAAACCACATCTCCAAACCATTTCCCAGAAGCAGGAATATTCACATGGGTAATAATCTGAGCTTCTCTTTTTCAAATTAAAAGACCATGGAAGTTTTGGGTTTTTCTAATTCTGGATTGTACACACTAGTTTAAGGTATGTTTTACGGCAAAAAAAAAAAAAAACAAAAACAACTCTATCTGCATCATATTAAATAATATTTTTTTTCCTAAAAAGACAGCAACAAAGGTTCATTTGCACTTCTTAACACACACTGGAAATAAAGAACTCTTACTAAATGTTAATGCACCTGGAGTCTACAGACATATGTATATTTAAGCATGTAAAATATAAAAGCAGTATTTTCAGATCCTTCTGATTCTTCTCCATTGATGGGTTTGTTCATTTCCATCCTTGCACAGATTCTATCTTGGCCATGAGTATCCAAGCACCGGAGGTTTGGGTGACAGAGTAAAGAGAGACACAGAACACAACTGAAGCTCATTTCCTTCTCACGGCGTAGATGAGGGAGAGCCTCACTAAGGCTCTTCATGAGCACAGCTCAGGACTCCCACAGGAACAGCCACACATGATCTACAGCAGCACAGAGTTGCATAACTCACTTCAATTGTCCTATTTCTGTGCCTTAATCACATATCCTCTAGCAGCATGTGTGAAACACCATTTCTATGACAAAATATTTCCTTCTTATAGTTTTGAATTTGCTACTTTAATTTCACATCCTCTTGTTCCTCTGTTATGAGACAGATAATGGAATTTCTTATCTATTTATTACTCATTATTTCTGCACAGTTTTTATGCAGTCTCATATTTCTTTCAAAAGCAAGTGTGTTAATATCCGGTATCAGGTGAGCAAGCTAGAATCGCTAAATTCTCATGATATAAAATGGTAGACCATTTCTCAACAGACAAAAAGTCAAGAAAGTAAAGTAGACTATGGGACACAAATGTTGAATTGTAACTTCTACATTAATCTAATATGCTGAGTTGTTGCCCCCATTTCATGCAAAACCATCAGCTGCCAATCACTTGGAAATCAGAGTGAACCAGCTCATAACAATTATGTCAATTATAGGACAAAGTGTGATTCTAAATATGGGAAGAGTTAATGGCTTGGTGTTACGAAGCTATCTCAGGAAGATGAGAATGGATTCAAACAGAACATGCTCAGGTAGATGAGGCTCACAGAATTTGGACGTTACTTGTTTTTCAAACACAACAGGCAGCAGCAATGTGATCAGACAGCCTGCTCAGCAGCACTGGATATTATCAAAACCTGTGTCTTTAGCTCCCCTACAAATACATGGTTGAACAGGGCTTTTGTTTAAGACACATTTTGTGTCAAAAGCAAAAAAATTTCAAGATTTGATTGCAATAGCCACGAGGAATTTAAAGCATACACACTAGAACCTTTGGAAACCTTACACATTGTTTTGTGCAGAGGCCAGTGATGCCAGAAACATCAGTTCTTAACAGAAATTTATTTAACTTTTGTCATTTCAAAAGAACACAAGTCTGTTTATAACTCAATTTACTCCTGTAAATCAAGTACTCCCTTGTATACTGGAAGCTGGCATTGCCTACCAACTCTTTTCCTTAACAGTAACAAACTGTATTTTTTAGCATGATTTTTTTAGAAGTGACATTGACCTTTACCATTTTTTTTAACACAATTTCTCAGGAATGAAATGTCCATGGTTGAAATCTCTTTCCAGACTGCATTCTTGGATTTGGAGGCTCTAAAGTAAGGATTCACTTTAGCCCAGGTAGCAGAAAGATATCTCATTTCTAAGATTCTTCACCAGAAAGAAGAAAGCATCATAGATCAAGTAAATGAACTAAAAGTAAGACTGATTTCCAAGTGATTTAGACAGAATTCCCTTAACCTTGAATAGAGAAGTCCATCCGAGTAACACCCAAACCCTAGTATTTTCCTAGAATGGAAATTTTAATCACCTGATGGACTTTCTTAAAAATGCTGTGATAGAGGGTTTCCTAAAGAGATGTCACGTCCAAGTGAACAACATGGTCCAAAGATGAGTGAATTATGAGACAACTAAATTTGCAATCAAATGGAGAAGCTCATTCCATATGCATTGAATAGGAGTGATAAAATACCTCTTCATATCTGTGGCAACTGATTTCAGCAAGAAGACTCTTATCTGGAATTCTCATTGGTCAGAAAACACGACGACTTACAAAGCAGGCTAGCAGATTTCCCATTGAATGAATACTCTAAAGACAAAGTTAAGTCATTGCCTAAAAATGCCAAAGAACAGCAATTAAATATTCCAGCATCTGAATCACTTTCTTGTCAACAAACATCACAGAAGAATAGTGCAGTAGTGTCTCAAAGGAGCTTGTTTCCTACGTCAAGGAGGGGTAAGGATTGATGATAGCACTCAAAACAGATGGAAGAAAGTAAGACGAACTCATAATGAATACTTCAGGAATTAAAACAAGCTTACTAATGATGCCTCAGAGATTTTTTTATATTTTTAACTTTTATAGATTTTAGATGTGTAGTGAATGTAGATTTTAATGTAGCTGTATTATATCCCTTACCCTGTAGCATAATGTTTACACATACCCAACTCTACTACCCCATTTCATACCAATCCCTCTAAAATTCCATTAGCGTGCTTAGTCTTCTTTTCAAGGTAGAATTGTAGAAAAACACCTTAAGGCCTGGACCAGAAGGTATTACACAGACACAGCAATCTTTAAGCCCAGAACTTTGGAGAAACTCCAAGGACTGTGCGTGCTATGAAGAAGATGAAGATCAGGAAGAAGGGGTCGCAAACGCCCCCAGATCCAACTCCCAGAGGGGTGTGTTGGGAGGCAGAATGGGACAGAACCAGGGGTGGAGAGAAATGGGATAATGCTAATAAGACATTTTAGCCATATGATGCTAAGAACTCTGAAACAGGGATAGTTCAGTGGTTCAGACTCAATATTCAAAACTAACAGAAGACTTTGACCTTAATCTCTCTGTGCCTCAGCTTCCCAAGTGCAAAATACAGATAATACCACTCTCTCATCTCACAGGGGATTTGTGAGGATGAATTCAGTCATCATTTTGAAGCATGCTGATAGTATACTGATAAACGCCTTAAAACCCGTACGAGATGGCAAATAGCTCAGTCTTTGGAGCACATAATCATAAAAAATAATGAAGTTATGGGGAGGACAACCAAAACATTGACTAGCTGCTGATTTAACAAACATTAAAGATCCTGTGCACTCAACAAAATGAGAAGTTATGTGGGAAAACAGTACACAATACTGTATTACAGGGAATAAACACAGTAAAATTTAGGATGGATGTGAAATCCTAACTCAGTAAAAGCTCTTTATGTTAGTCATAGATTTTTTTAACAGCTTTCATCTCCTCTGACTATCAATATAAATTTGTAAGCAAATACATGTACACCTAAATTTTCAAGAATATGTTAAAATGCTGCTCTACAGAGGTGGGCAGATACTCCATTATTCTTAGTTCATCCAGTTTGTTTCTGGAACAAACTGCTTCCAGTGTATCCTTAGTTCACCTTTTCAGAGAGTACTGCTTTCCCAAGGCTGCCTCAGGGTCCTGCTGACGGATTGCTCTAATTGCAGTTGGTGAAGTAAAGAAGGCAGCTACTTCATGCTCTGCTAGCACACGGAAATAGGCACCAGCATCTGGCGTTCCCACAGGCTTCCCCTATGGAGAGAATAATTTAAAATGTCACAGAATAAAAATACATCATAATTCCTTGACAGTTCAAGGCTTGAACACATAACAGTAGTGGCAGCACAGCAATAGAAGTAATTTCAAGTAGCACTTTAAAGAAGGCTTTGTTAAAAATAATAATACTGTGAATATATTCACTTGTAGAATTTAATTCACAAGGTTTGGGTACCATCTCTTACATGAACACAACACAGCGCATACTAGTTGCTTAGAAAATTAGGACAAATGGACATGCAAATTAAAAAACAGACACAAAGAGCAGTTATTGCACTGCCAGCAGAGGGAGTAGTCTACATACATCCTGACTGAGAAGCAGTCTGGAAAACACCCACCCTTTGAATGAGGAGTCTCTGGACACATTGGTACTGCAGCTATACTCCCATGCGCAGGCAGCTTTTTCTTAACTAGAAATTTCTTTCAAATCTGGAAAAATTCCCACCTGGCTGCTTCCAACTGGCTTCTTGGAACCTTTGTGCTGCTAGCCCATGCAAAGCCTGGAGAGATACTGAAGAGCCCCTTTTCTGTTTTAGTGTGCTACTAGGCTATGGTCTGGTTTGGGGTTATTTGGTTGTTGGTTTTTTTTTAATTAAATATTGTCTTGGGCTAAATGGCATAGTCAAGAGAACTGTAAAATGAAGTAATGATTTATGAAAATTGTTCCATGATAAGTAATCCTTATAAAAAAATAATTAAGAACACTTTCCTGTGGTGCTGAAAATATGAAAAGCAGTCAGCATAGGATTATATCATCACAATCTTACTGTATGTAGTCAGTGCAGTGCATGAACTGCTCCATATATCCTCTGAAATTATTAAAAGATGATGTTAATGTACAATGAGTTTTAGCTCTACAGGCATCACCATAACCTTTTCACTAGAAAGACCACACTTAAAAGTGTGACTTTGGCAGAACATGCAAGTCAAGTGAGACATACACTTTTCATACTGCAAACACAGCTTTGTCAATGCTTTATGTAAGAAGTCACAAACACAGAGAAAGTTTCACTACTGAAATGTCATCATCCTTTCAGCAGTTCACCAGTAGTAACAAGACAAATTCATGCCTTCACCATCCTTGTGTAAATGCAAATTTGGAATAGATAGATTAATCGGTCCAGTGGGAAAAACCAGCATATGAAACTCTAAATAATATTTTTGATTTTACCAAGATACAGAAGGGAGGCATTTGAATATCTTGAAAAAAATGTACAAAATTCAGTAATAATGAGGTAGCACAGTAAATGTCTTTACGAAAACACACCCTAATCAAGTTAGTTGCCCCATCCCAATATAATAAGCAGCATGCTGACTGTCATGCAGGCTCACAGGAATTCATCCCTTTCCCTCACTCCCATCTGACCTCCCCTCTGCTGTCTTCCCCAGGCTTGGTCTGCATGCCAGTGCCTGGCAAGAGCCTCAACGAACCATTAATCAGATTCAAAGAACACAGGATGGCCTAGGTTGGATACCTAGGTTTTGCAGCTTTATGGTGAGACACTGCTGCTTGTGAGAGGTGTAGTTGGAAAGATTCTCATCACAAAAGATTTAAAAAACCAAGACAAAATAGAATGCACAATTGAAAAGCTGTTTTTTTTGTTTGTTGTTTGGTTTTTTTTTAAATTAAAGGATGGAGCAAGCAGTGAGAAAATAAACGAACCGAGAGAACGGAGAGAAAATAAACAAAAAAAACTCAGTTCTCAGCCCAAGCAGCAGAGTAGTATAACCAATGCCAGAACTTCTCTTTTTGCAAATAGCCTATCCTAAATTACCAAACAGAAAAGCAACATAATGCTATTTGCTTGCTGAAAAAGTGAGTTATGACCTTTATGCTGTCAGATAACATATAGTTTCCAAAGAAAAATCTTTTCCAAGACTATCTTGAAGCATCACCCCAGCAGACTTCTTCATCACAACTTTTGTTTGTTCATCAGTATTTGTACATGAACCTATTCATTCAAGTTGACATCCTCTCCCTATAACGTTCACTATACCTGCAGATCTGTAGCCACCTGCTTAGGAGCTCAAGCCTACATCAGTAATTCTAAAACAAGACTCAGACTCTGAAAAATTCCAAATTTCCACAAACTTCTCATTAACTAATTATGTAATTGAACCAGTATCAATCATCTTGGACATCAAAAAACCTAGCTGTGGAGCAATCTGAAATTGGTTAGTCTGCCAGTAATAAAGTGGGCTGTTAATTTTAACCAAATGGAAATATCCAGACCCCATAAAAGGGCTGTGTCTGACCCTGAGTACACCCACTCCCTCCCAGGTCCCACTTCACACCTGATCCCTCTCCAAGCTATGTCACAGACATGCCTATGCCTCACACTTCCAGCAAGCCTGAGCCTGAGCCAAAGAGCATCTTCCACATAAGTGGTTAAACCTTCAGTAGTGCATGGATAGGCATGCGGGACTCTGACAGGTTGATATTTATGTCACAAGTAAGCTACAGCAGCTTAGGTTTGGAGCCACAAATCTTGGTAGATAAACCAAAATAAATCAGGAGATAAACCAAATAAAACACAAACAGTAGGAGGAACAGAAAATTCACCTAACAGTTAATAGGAAATAATACCTAAAGAATAAGTCAACACTTAAGATATTCATTTCGGGGAAAAAAAAATCTGGTCCAGCTGTAAAATATTCTTACTAATTCTGCAGTATAAGTTACCTGGTGCCTCAGCAGCTGTTGCCAGTTTAGCAAATGCATAAACAAAAACTGACATAAGTAAACCAAATCTGAGATACTGCAAATTAATTTTAGAGCCCAAAAAAGCTAAAAATAAAATTGTCAGAGAGAGTTCTCATTTATTATAAAAAAATTTTAAGAAGTACTGCAAAATGCCATGAGATGCTTATTACCACATGAAATTTTGATTTTTTTAGAAGTTAGCAGCATAAACAGGGTACTTGAATTCAGAATATGCTGACAGACTGCTGAGTCAGTTTGGGGACTAGGAGCAAATTAGATGCTTTCACTGGATTTCTGCAGGGATCAGTTCAAGACCTATTGAAGACCTATTGCTATTCAGTATCTGCATCAACACTGGAGATGTAAATTGCTTTTAAAAGTTTGGCAATAATATCTGTGGTTGGCAGGAACTGAGAGCATGGGAAACAGGAATAGGGCAGTCAGAAGGAGCATGATCTGTCTCACCCTATTTAAAAAAGAGAAGTAGGAACAGACACTTCTTGTATCAGCTAGGAAGATTCATGTAGAAAAGACTTTCTTTTAATAACCTACCAAGAGACTCTGAGATAGACAAACAGATAGGAACATCTTTCTGGAAGTACCTAGATTTAGCATGTAATTTATGAGATGTCTAACAGCTGAGCAGACATCCTGAGGCAGAATGTGCAGATGATTATGATTTCATACATGATTATGAAAGAAGATTTGTAGGCAGCAAGAATGATCAAGAGGATAGAAAAGTTCTTGGAATGGAGAAAGTGAGAAGCCACTGGGATGGATTACTTGAGGAAAAAGACATACAAGAAGACCTATAATAAAATATGCAATAATGCATCAGAAATAGCACATCTGACCCCTAACAACAAAGGGTTCTTCAGGTAAAGCTAATTTCAAAATTAGGAATCATAGAATCATAGAATCAGATGGGTTGGAAAAGACCTCTGAGGCCATCAAGTCCAACCCCTGATCCACTACTACCACAGTTACTAGACTGTGGCACAAAGTGCCACATCCAGTCTCTTCTTAAACACCTCCAGGGACAGAGAATCCACCACCTCTCTGGGCAGCCCATTACAATGCCTGATTACCCTCTCTGTAAAGAATTTCTTCCTAATATCCAACTTAAACCTCCCCTGGCAGAGCTTGAGACCATGCCCTCTTGTCTTACTGATAGCTGCCTGGGAAAAGAAACAAACCTCCACCTGGCTACAATCTCCTTTCAGATAGTTGTAGAGAGTGATGAGGTGTCCCCTGAGCCTCCTCTTCTCCAGGCTAAACAACCCCAGCTCCCTCAGCCTCTCCTCACAGGACTTGTGTTCAAGTCCCTTCACCAGCCTGAAGACACTTTCTCTGCACAGGAAATGTTACACAAGGAACTCATTGCCACTAGAACATGCTGATGCTGAAGTCCACATAAAATCCTGACATATCAGGATTCAAAAGAATACATTCATAGAGGCATTCCTCTTTCTGCTGGTGATCCTGCTGCTAAACCTCCACTAAGGACTTGAAATGACATGTCCTACTCAATTCTCTCCAGAAATACAATGAGTATGAGTGATGGCAGAAAGGTCACAAAACTGCCAGACTTCAGAGACAGTGCTTGCTTTGTAAGCTGATGATACTGGCTTAGAAAAATATCAAGAAAGGCTGCATGTCTCCAAGAATTGTGTCAAAGGAGAGTAATTTTAAACCTGTTGCTGTTGCTTTGTACCCTGCAGTTTTGTTGCAACAGCAAGACCTCAGTGAGCATTGCAAGGAAGAGTCCAGGCACACAGCAATGTCTTGCTACAGCTTTGTGTGGGACAATAGCTCCTTCTCTCTCCTAGACCACTCAAATTAAGTCCTTAATGCATAGTTCCTTGACAAGTGTGGATATCCTCTTCCTTACCCTAGCTCCAGTTCAAAGTCCCAAGCACTGGAACTACAGTGCTGCCTTTTTCCTGACATCACAGTACCACAAAGTAGTAGCTAGACTTTTTCTTCATGCTGCCCTATTGCTTGCAGCTTCAAATCCTACTAGCAAGAGTAACACAGAGTGGGTTGTGAGTCTTCAGATATCTTCTGTATAGCTGAAGGTTGTCATGTCTTGGAGAAAGACAATCCAGGAGAGATTATTAAAAAAACCAAAACAAACAAACAAACCAAACCCAAAAATACACCTGCTGTATTGAAAAGAATTCATTACCATTTTCATATTCCTGACAATGGTGTAAGGGCAAGCAAAAACTGAAAGCATGTAGTTTCCATAGTAATTGGTAAAACAGTTAAGCTGTCACCTAAGTAATTTAAAAATGAACAAAACACTTTAAATAGTGAGGATATAAAGTCAGTACAGTTTTCATTCAATAGTGGTTGTCCACAGGCAAAGGGGATGAGTTCTTTCCCCAAACAGCATTCTGATAATCCCCAACCTGAAACCCATCATTAGGCAATCACTTAGGAAATCTGACTACAAATTTATGAATATTTACTGTTAAGACAGTCTTCTGAGCAGAAGAAAAATTATATACTATTCTCTTTGTAAACACTACTTTTATTCCTGTGTGTACAGACCCATTCCTTCTCTTTCCATTTTTAATCCTCAAAAAGATGATGCTGATGTCATGAACACTGTCTGAAGCCTCAATTGGTGGCATCTCAGAATAAGAAAAACAGGAAATGTACTACTTCTGTTTAATAATGTTCTCATCAAGAGCAAAAAAATCACAAAGCAGGCATGTAGGCAAACCAAATATTAACTCTGATTTTTCTTTAACCCTCACTATTAAAGAAATAGGATTTTTACTCTTTTTAGTTTCCAAAATCAGAAGTTTAAATTCAGAGTTGCCTTTATAAGGACAATAACCACAATGATCCCCATTCATTCACACAGAGATAAAACTTCACCATAAGACAAGTATGTAACAGAAAACACTGAAGGACTCATCACTTTACTCCCTGTTCCTTCTTGTCTTACTCTACACCCGTTAGAATGAAAACCTCTTTATTGTAGTGATTCTCTTCTGATAATTCATGCAACAAATTTAATCTGGCCTAGCACATCATCAGTGGTCAAAAACAGTCACTAAAAAGACTATCATAGTCTTTTTATTATCTCCAAGTACCTGCCATATTTTACACACAGCTTTCCTCTTCTGCTTAGCTAGTGTGGTGGTGCTGAGTTAATCCCCTTAGAACGAAGAATCTAATTAACATCTATTAGGTCTTTCAATATTAATTAATCTATAGTAATTTAATATGTAAGCTAATACAATATTTGAGTCCATAAATATGCATTTCTGCTACTGGGTGAAGTTTTTACTCTTTCTTATTCAGAAGATGAGGGAATTCAACCACAGTGCTCCCCAGCCTTAAAACTATAGGAATTTAGTGGAACATCACTGGAGCTTTTCCAGACAAACTAGAAAATGGAATTCTTTTGTAACAGAATTAAACTTAAAAATATAATAAAAATTATTTCTTTATTTTTTTATTATTTTGTTTCTATTTTTCTAATGACAGTCATTTATAACTTGAGTTCTTTGTTTAATTATTTGTAGAGATCCCGAAGCCACTGAAGCTCCCCAAATTGCATATCATAAGTATATTCAGCATATGGAGATGAAATAAAAATGGAGATGGGGTTTGAAAAGTACCTAACATTAGGTAAACTGTGCAATTTACAAAAACAGCCTAGAAAAGAGCTCAATTTCTTTCTTCTCCAAATGTCACACATTTAGTGTCCATGCAATACAAATAGGTACGTGTCTGCTGCCTCCAAAATTTATTAAAAAGCAACAGAACTTAAAAAATACCTTATTAATTAATTAGGATTCTAAAATAATAAAAAAGTCAAAGCAATACTTTTTAACTAATGGATAGAACATATGAAGATATTAAAACCAATTCCCAAATTATTTAGTGGACCTTTAGGAGTTCTCACAGATGTACCTGTGCTTGCCCTACAATAAAAAAACAACACACCGGAGGAATCTGACACGTCTGACCTCTAAGATGAACAAAAGGTGTAAGACAGCTGTGCAATGTGTACACATGCTCTACAAAATGTCACAAATCCACCTCTGCATCTGGGGTTATTTGCAAGTTCAAGAACACAAGTATATAATGCTTGTTCTTCCGAACATTTTTATCCACCTATAAAAATGTATGTATTTGAACATAAAGGTGTATTTAGTTACCCAGGAATCCTTTCTGCAAAATAATCTGTCTCATGAGTTTAACACAGTCTCTGTCTTGCTCGTTCCTCTTGAATTCTTCCTTTCTTTTTTTTTGTTTTCCTAGTATTTTGCCCTACTGCTTTTAAAAATGCCTTCTCGTCTCTTTTAAAAACTACTTGATTACTTTCTATTTGGAATGTCCTAGAAAAAAACATTGCTTCCTAATGCCTTTGAGAACTTGCATGTGCACTAAGAACAAAGCATCACACCCGCAATCAGCAAGCTGCCCCTCATCACTGACTCAAAAGCTTTTCAGAAGTTCCACAGTAATTTGGTTTGTAAATTCACAGAAGCAAGTAAGTTCCACCAGATCAATACATTGGAAACTCATCAAAAAAGAGCTAATCATAAGCAATTCTTAAATGAATGCCTGATTTTTATTGCCACGGTTGCACTGTAGATATTCTCTGCATCATATATTTCAGTAACATATTGATTGCAAGCTTTTACAGTCAACACAATGTAAGCAAGACAGGAAAATTTATCTGGACAGAAGGTACATAGAGATTCAAATTAAGAATAAGCATTTGGTTAAGTTTTTTCCAGCTGCTCCAATCATTGGCTGGGAGCATTAAGGCATGTGAGCTTTGCTTTAAACATTACATTTTGTTCCTTATTTAAAATTTTTCTGTTATGAAAATGATAAACAACAGGATTTTGTACAAAGCAATATACACAGGTGCCACCCAGGCAAAATCTGCTGTTATGTGAGAGATTATCAATCTTCTTCCTACTACATGTACTGGCAAAAATCTGAAATAAAATGAAACGTGAATGCAAGCACATATGGTGTCACAGATTTTGTTTACATAGCAAGTAGTGAGGTGAATTAGAACAGATTAGTAGAGCAAACCACTTAATGCCAATGCTCTTTACCTCTTCCATTATATGCTGTTTGAAGTTTATTTTAGGCTAGACTTTGCCTTGTTCACTTCACCAAAAATGCAGCTCACAGTTTTCTGATGGAAAGCTACCTTACAGATCTCTGCTCCCTTGACTAAATGGACTTCTGGGAAGTGTCATTCTGTTCCTTTCACTTGTTTCCTGCAGATGACAGTAGCATGTCACTTCATGCATCGTCAGTACACTCCACCACAGGGTTTCTATATCCCCTATCTTCCATTTCTCTTCTGTTCACAGAACCAAAATATATGCCAGTGCCTTCTTGCCAAGAAGGGAGAGGATCACTCATGAAGTCCTCTGTGCCAATAACTAGCACAAGAGAGGCTGCACATGTGCACTTTGACAACAGTGCAGCACAGGCCTAATTTAACTGTGCTTTTACTCAATGCGTAATGGAACTGCAATCAACATTGCTCATCTGAAAGACACTGGGCTATGGGGAACAGACACTCTGCAAATGTTTTTAATATTCTTACAAATTCAGGGTATTACTTTTAGTCTGAACCAACAGTGAGGACATCTTCGAGATCTTCCTTCAGGCTGAAGCACTCAGCACACCTTCTGCCAGTATCTGTATGCACAGTCCTCTGCTCTCTTTCTAATGGGTGGGGCAACTAGCAATGTACTTGTGTCAGGACTTTATCATTCACTGAAAACAGTCATCAACCCACTGAGCATCCAGGAGAGCATGGAGTGGGATGGGAGGAATACCACTGGACATCAATGTCTGCAATCTGGCAAATGTTATGGTATGATTAGAAAAGAACTGATTATGGTATGATTAGAAAAGAACCCCCAATAATCCTCTCTGTTATCAGGTTTTCCCTCCTCCACACCTCTGCTTCACACACTCCCATGCTTCAATCCAAAATCCTGTCTAATTCAATTATGCCTGACTGCAGCCTGCCATGTTCTTCCCTTTATGACCTTTTCTGAGTGTGACTTGGGGCCAAGAAATAGATAATATTGCCAACAACCACCACCTGCATTTCAAAGAAATGGTATCATCCTGCATGGCATTCGTTGTTCAAGCATCTGACTGCAGGCAGGAACACGTGGTTAGAAGTACCAGCACCACTACCACCACTGCGTAGGTCCTTAACACACTGCATTTGACTGTGGCTGGGCTTTTGTGCAGAAGGGGCCTGCGTAATCAAGGCATGCCATGTCCATGGATTATGTGGTTTCCAGGACTATGCCTAATACACAGACAGAGCTGGGATGAGGCAAGTGGTATCTCATGGAGCTTGTTGCTCCACAGAATGTCACAGCCCCCCAGAAATCGTTTCTCTATGCACAGCACCTCTCACAGGCAATTCAGACTCATGCTGCCTTCCCACAGCTTTGCAACCAACAAATTCCACCAGAAACCTCCTGAGCACAGTCCACTCAATACATGTACAAGAAAGGAAGATGCACACATACTGATGTGGGCATCTGAACCATTACCTATTGCCCGCTGAGGCAGAGGGGATGCTCATGCATGTTGTCTCTGGGGGTTGCAGGCATATATCATAAAAATATAGAAACACAGAACGGCTTGGGTCAGAAGGGACCTTAAAGTTCCAAACCTCCTGCCATGGGAGTTGTTCAGAGCTCCATCCAAACTGGCCTTCAACACTTCCAGGAATGGGGCATCCACATATAGACATGTATAGCACTGTAAGCCCACTTTTCCCAGGACTTTTCTCACACATTGTTGGTCCTGGAACTAAGGGTGTTGATGTTCTCGTTATCAGTGGGCTTGGTGGAGTACTCTCCCCTCCACTGAAGATCTATTTGAGATGTCTATGGTAGGGGCACACACACCATGCCACATCAGAAGAATGGTTTTTCCATCTCATCAAGAAGATGACCTTCATCTAATTGAACTTAATGCAGCACTACTTGTCAGCCCTGTCACATCCTGCAGCAGACTCGACATTAGTAACAGGGTGGTGTAACAGGGTGCTGGAGAAGCTTTTGGGCCTTTCAGAGCACATGCTGTTATTGCCCCTTGCTCAGTATTCTGGGACATCAATGCAATGCCTGTCACTATTGGAAAATACAGCAACAGGAAAGAGAAGTAGCAGCAAAAGAAATGGGGTTGGTGAAGAGGATAGATGCAAAAGCTTGTGAGAATTAAAGGAGCAGTTGATACTCAGAACAAGCAGACATCTAGCAATCAGTAAATATGAAGTCTCCCATCACATTTGGCCCTTTTACACAGCAGAAGAAGCACTTCAGGATAAGTTGTGAGCTCTTAATTGTTTAAAAGCTTCCCGTTGGCACACGTGCTTTTCTTTTGTCCTAGAAAACTTAACTCCACAGCGGTGCAGTCCCACTCATTGGATCCTACCATTTGATCCCAAGTGGCAAAACTTATGTCAGCTTTCTCTGTAAAGATGGCATTCATATGACTAAAACCCCTCTGTGAATCAAAGGCAGGGACAATCAGAGGACTTATTTCAGAACTGCACTGCTGATGTGATTAGAAATATCATGTAGACACATCCCTAATGACAATTGCTGTTCTGGACTTGAGGATTCTTGATCAACTTCAAAGAGGCATCTTCTGCTTGTGAAAATCTCACTTTTACAAAGACACTGAATTTTGAGCAGTAAAGCATACTTCTAACTTCCAAAATAGGAAGCAGCAAGCCACAGTCAGTTCTGTAGTCTCTGATGCACAGCAGCATTCAAAAATTTGAAGGAACCATACTAAAACTGCCCATGCCCTTTCAATACTCAGGATTCAGAAACATATTTACTAAAAATTCAAGAACAACTACAGAAGCAGCTGCCCACCAACAGAAGTGCATAAGTTCATTACAGTGAAGCACAACTCAACCAGTATCTATTTAAATGGTTGTGCAAAGATTGAAGGATTGTTTTGATAATGCTTATTCCTGTAAACAGTAACAATCCATTTCTGTTCTAGGATGGTCATCTCCACTTCTACAGTGTAATAACAAGAAAATAGAAAAAGTTTGGTTGTAATAAATATTTTCTTAAGCAGAACTTCTGCACATATGATAAAACAGTATGTTTCTGCTGTGTCATGCTGACTCCCCTGCTCCAGGACTTGGTACAGATGGTGCTCTAACAATCTCTGTATTTACAATGTCATCAAAGCTTATTTCATGCCCTTGGTATCCACTACATTCATGTACGTCTGCAGTTCTTGTATGATCAGAGTTACCATTGTATTTCCCTCAATGTTCGCATGTTTCTAGCTATCACTACAAACCTACAAAGGTGATCAGCATGCCATGATGGCAGATCTAAAACAACTTCTGCTTCTGGGACCACTGAAAAAGATAAAGCAATTACTAGGTGGGCATCACGCTTCACAGTGTTGTCGGAGAAGCTGGGATATATCCAGAAATCCCAGTGTCAAGTGGATGCAAACAACCAAGTCTCAGCACACTTAAGAGCTAATAACATCAGTGTTTTCACATAAAATGTCTTTCACTGTCACTAATGGATACTGGACACTCCCTGAAGAACAAAGAAGACGGTTCAAGCAAAACTGTAACTTCCTACCTCATGAATAGAGAGCAAATCAACAATAACTCCTGTAAAATAACAATGTAAGGCAGCGTGATTGCTATTTTGAACACCAAAGTTAGGATGCAGCAGGCCACTCTACTCAGACTAGTCTCCTCTCCATCCCACTGAGCTTCATACCACAAGGAAAAGGACTATGACCTGAATGTCACCTCACTGTTTGTTTCAGTTGCTTTGAGTGGTAGAGGGAGAAGAGAAGAAAAGAGACAAGTCTCCTTCAAAGTTCTAGTTCCAGCCATGGAGCTTTCAGTTGCATCCAACTCAGATCCAGCGTTGTTCATCTCAAGACATGCAAAACACAACACCCTCTCCTAGATCCATAATAAAAGTAGTCTAATCAACAATACAGGTATACTCCGCTTTCTGCCATTTCTAGGTCTGTTGTTTCGGAGTTCCTTGCCCTGCTAACCATTACCCTTCACACAGATGAAGTAGACAAGCTCAAAGGACAGTGAAATAAGTTTTCCTTAAAAATTACTGTAATAAATGGGAGAGTATGAACATTGAAGAAATATACACAATTCAAACATCTGTGGCATGAAGGACAGGTGTAAATGGGATCACCCAGATCATCAGCTGGAGGAGATGCTGCCTTTTCCAAGGCTGATTTTTTAGAATGGTTCATACCTCATACAAAAGTGTGGTATTTCCATGAAGGAGAGGTCCATAGCAAATATAGGAATGACCAACAACCCAGCCTAAATCAGAAGCTGCCCACCACACCTAAAATGAAATAAAAACATAATTAGAGTGAGAATTTTTAAGAGTCATTAAAAAACATTTACGTGACATTTAAATGGAATTACCTCACCAGGTTGGAGTCCGTATACAGCTGACATTGTCCAGTTTAGCATAACTGCATAGCCACCTGTTGGTCTGACAACACCCTAAATAAGAAAATTTGAGTATTTAAGGTCATATGAAGGAAAAAAATTATATTCCTGTCTCCGATTACATGTTGAGGTTTTAGCAGCAATAGATTTAAGGTTGACTAATTCCAATATTCCTAATTTAAGAAAAGGATCTATTCCAACAAGAACATGTGTGTACTAGCACTTCCACTAAAGAAGTAATTTTGTAAAACAAACAAACATACAAAAAACAAACAAAAACACAACCCAATGCCTAGATGACAATAGTTTTCAGAGGATTACTGACAAATCTAGAATTCTCTCAAAAAAACTGGATATACAAATATTTAGTCAACATGTGCTGACAAAAAATAAGAGATTGAGTATTTATCTCACACTGTGCCATCTAAATGTTAGCCATGTTTTAAATTCATTGCCTAGTCTCTCTGTATCATCACTGGATAAGAGGAACACCTGTGAAGAACACAATCCCTAAGAGAACTTGGATGAATTACTCCCTGAAATGCATCTGTCTTTCTGCACTAACTCTTTTTAAAGATGTCAGAAACCTGGCTTAAACAAATGTATATTTTTGAATGTTTATATCTGGCCTGAAGTGTACATACAAGTGCAAAACGAAGAGCATACCAGTGTTCACCTAAAGGAGGGAAATTTAGAATGAGAGAGTATCAACTGCATCATGCACCTTGGTAAACCAATAACAAGCTCTGGAACACTACTGATAGGAACATTTTGGAAATATTTTGCAATATTAGTATGGTTAATATACATTTCATATATTTCACCTTCTAGTACACCGTTCCTAGAGGAAAGAATTAGTTAAACTATGTCCTGGTGTCCTTAACTAAAATTCAGATGAACTAAAATTCAAACATCCTCTGCGCAGACATTACAATGCAGCGATCTGTCCATGCTAGGCATGGTACATTTACTTGATGTACTTCATAGAATGAAAGAGGGACTTTCAGGCCTCATTCAAGAAATGAGGAACTGTAAAGATACATTAACTCATTAAAATGGAGATTGCTAAGGGAGAGAATGGTTAACTAAGATTTCATCATTTTTAGGTAGCAGATTGCATTTGTTAGACTCAGCTTCTAACTTAGTTCCTGCTCTGAGATTAATAAAAGTTTTGCTATGAATTACTCAAAACTGAGTAATTTTAGTTGCATAAGCACTTAAGTTCCTTAAACAAATAAAAAAGTTATTTTATTCACTGAGTTACTTATTATAGCTTAGTGCTAGATGAGAATCTCCCTCTTATAAGGGTGATTCACTTACGCTGTCTACATTTTTCTCTGCAGAAACAAAAGAGTGAAGTAAACTTCTGAGAACTTTTCTCTCTGAGATAATATATTGAAACTCACAGTCAAGGAAAATTCCTGTAGTGACAAAGGATTTTATCTTGGCCTTTTTGACAATAAAATAATTCAAGATAAATGTGTTGCTTTAAAGGGCCCATCTTGAAGGTAAAAGCAGAAGACAATTTTCTCTGCAAAACTGATACTTGTTTTCCCTCACATCCTCATAGATTCTGAACTTTATAGGCAAAATCATTGAACAATTTTCTAGTAGTAGTCTAAGCACTGTCATATCCAAGGATATATGCTACTGTCTGAATCTGTGGTTGTAAGACTAGCAATAGAAAATTATATTCAGCTTGTCTTCCACACACTGTAAAAGAGCATTATAAATACCAAGCAAACACTGAGGCAGTTCTCTTTTAAAATACAATCCTTTAAAACTACGTCATTAAAACTAATTTACATTCAAAAGCAAACATTTTCAAAGAATACCCAAAGCTAATTTTCACTTACTCAATCTAAACATTTATTTTTAGGGGAATTATGTCCTCTGAATTGTTCACTAACACAAGTTTTCAGAACGTGCTTAATCCCATTTAATCTGTAACATCATTCACCGTGTCTTTTCTACAGGAAAATTAGCTAATACGTAAATAATGAACAAGACTAGCCAGAAATAAATACTATCACACAAGTGATATATTAACAAATCTTGCCATTAAGTCACTATACTAGGCTTATCTAAAACAGTTAAAACACAGAAGATAGTCCTGGATAAAAGACACTCTGCTGTCCTCAAAAGTTTATATTGTACAAACATTTTGAAGAAAATGCATCTTATTTTTGTATTACTACTATTTAAATAAACAAACATGATTTCTTGCTACACATTGCCTTTAAAGTAGTGAAATGTGAATAAGTAAGATTAAACCATTACTAGCAATGCTTATCATTTATAGCACTGTGCTCTGGCAAACATTTTCAACCTTTTAAATTAAATATTTTCCCAAGTGGAACTGCAAATAGATTGGTCACAGACATGTAGACTACAGATCTTTACCTTGGGCAAGCCTGTTGTTCCAGATGTATACAGAATATAAAGTGGATGGTCTGAGGGAACTGAGACACATTTAGAACACTGTGCTTTTGAAAGCTCTTCTTCCCAGTCAAGATCGCGACCTCGGGTAAGAGTAACGTGGCCCTGCCCATTGCAAAATAAGAAAATTGTCAAAAGAAAACCAGACAGAATAAATGGAATTTGGTCAAAAAACATTCACTATTCAAATTTTCTATACACTACTATTCAATTTTCTGTATAGTAATCTGATTAATTAGTTCTATTTACTATTTCAATCTTTCAAATAAAACCTCTGCCCTTAAAATTAAAACACAAACCACAATAGATACAGTAAAGTTTTACCTGTAAAAAAGAAAAGGCACATGCACTACATAAATGTCTGAAAGTTAACATAAAGGCATAACAAGTGTACACTCACCAAATTAGGTCGCTTGTAAATGAGAACTTTATCAGGTTTGCTCTGTACCCTTGCCAGTGCTCCTTCTAGGAAAGATATGTATTCCACTTTTCTTTTTGGTTCTACTCCAAAACTAGCTGTTACAATAAATTTGGGCTAAAAAAAAAAAAAAAAAAAAAAAAAAAAAAAAAAAAAAAAAAGGTTAGAGTTAATATATGACAGATAAGTAACAAAAAAACATGTTTTCCATTAAATTATTTAATTATGTTCAATATACAAAATTTATCACATCATTGGAAACAGGGGTTTAGATCAGTTTTCTAAAGGAGATCAAGCTTGTATGATCTTGCTGTCCATTCCTGTACTTTCTGTTCAGGAACACACTAATAATTTCAGACATTCTTCACTATCTTCAAGCCAATTTGACTAAGAAATGAACAGTATTAACTTCTAAATTGCACAAATATTAATGAACACCGAGAGAAAAACCCAGGTCCATCTTAGCTCCTCCATTAAGGAAGAGTGGTACAGTGATGTCAACAATTATCAGTCCTGTTTAGCCTGCTTTCTGTTGCACCCAATTGCATATTTCAAAACTAGCTACAGCACTTCACTGGCTCTTTCCCAGCCTGCAAATAAATGGCACAGGAGGAAAAAACTGGAGAAAGAGGGAAAAGAAGGCAAAATAGAGATGGAAGGAAACTAGAAACAGAGGAAGAGAATAAGCTAAAATCTTATGGCACATGAGGGAAGTAAAGCTAAAGTCTTTCAAGTAATGATTGCAGGACAGAGGATGCAACACCAGCAAAAATCAGATTTCTGTAATTCTGGGGATTTTTTAGAATAATTTCTATTACCAGACGAGGACTTCATAACTTTGTCAATAATTTAACTTCAGATTTTATGTAAGATTTCCTAAGTCAAGAAATATGAATACAGGCTACTTTGACTTAGGTCCCAAGATCACTATTTTTATTTCTTGATTTTTGGGAAAGAAAAGGTACCACCAAAGAAACTATGTGTTAGAATACATTTTAATTGGAAAAGAATGAGTCTGCAATCTCCTTCTTCCTGGAGTTTTAGAAGGGTATTTATCTTATGCCCCTCAGTTTGATCAAGCTAGTTTACTAATTGTATGCATTAGCATAGATCTCATTAAGTAGGCACAAACCACAGTACCACAGTTAAGGCTGCATTAAATACAGCAGAGAAAACACAGTTTTAATTGTTTTCTTTTGCAATAATAAAATGCCTCCTGTCCAAATCTGCCATTCAGGGAAGCTCCCTAATTGGTGTGTATTCAAATAAAGATTTCAGATGAGCTTTAAAATTTCAGCATTTGTTAACTTTCTCTTTTGGGATGCAGTGGTTTAATAAAAGATGATACAATACAATGCAGCTAAACTGAAAATTCATCTGGAGGCTGAAATTAAGACTGTAATAAATGTAAGATACACAATTCTATTAAATTGTTAAGGTGAAAGACTGCTATTATCACTAGTTTTACAGTCATTTGTAAATGATGCCACCTTTGCACATCAACTCCTTTGTATGCAGTAAGGATATCTAAAAATAACCAATACTAAATTGGCTAAGGTGATGTATTACCCAAGTAAAGAAGCATCATGGATCGCTATGCAAATTAAAGGCTCACTACTGGTTTTAACTCTCTGTCTACCGACATTATTTCCCCTGCACCTCAACTCCCAGATTGCTATTATACACCCATTTCCTACCTCTTCTGTGGTTCCATGTAGTCTTGCATGGTAAGATTAGACAGAAATATAACTAGTTTGAAGGAAAACCGGGAGAGTTCAAGGGTCTGCTAGAGAAGAAATGCCAGAGATAGTGAGCTATAGAAAAAAAAACCATTATGAAAGAGAAATGAAATAAAGCAAGGCCCAATCGAACAAGTTGTTGGTACAAGACCAACACTTTTATTCTGTTGTAGGGACTGTTCCTACAATTTTTTCTATAATCTCAAATACCATACAAGGCACAGTTTAGTAAAAGCAATAAAGGTTGACACTCCTGAAGGATGGGATGCCACCAGGGGGACAAGCACAAGCTCAAGGATTGGGCCCATGACAACCTAATGAGTTCAACGAGGCCAAGTGCAAGGTCCTGCACCTGCATCAGGGCAATCTCTGCAAAATCAATGTATCCTGAGGGATGAAGGGATCAAGAGCAGCCCTATTGAGAAGGACTTGGTGATGAAAAGCTGGACATGAACTGATACTGGGTGCTCACAGTCCAGAAAGCCAATTTTACACTGGGTTGCATCACAAGCAGTGTGGCCATTAGGTCAAGGGAGGGGATTCTTCCCTCCACTCTGCTCTGGTGAGACCCCATTTGGAGTACTTCATCCGGCTCTGAGGTCCTCAGCACGGGAAAGACATTGACCTGTGTAAGTAGGTCCAGAGGACAGCCATGAAGGTGATCAGAGGGGCAGAGCCCCTCTATGCTATGAGGAAAGCTGAGAGTTGGAGTCGTTCAGCTTGGAGAAGAGAAGGCTCTGGGGTAACCTCATTGTGGCATTTTAGTACCTAAAGGGAGCTTATAAGAAAGATCGAGATAAACTCTCTAGCAGGGCCTGTTGCAATGGGACCAGGGGTAATGGTTTTAAACTGAGAGGCTAGATTTATACAAGATTTAAGGAAGAAACTTTTTACAATGAGGGTGGTGAAGCACTGGCACAAGTTACCCACAGATGGGGTAGATGTCCCAGCCCCAGGAACATTCAAAGTAGGGTTTGACAGCGGTCTGAACAACCTGATCTGGTTGAAGATGTCCCTGCCCAGTGCACAGGAGTTGGACTAGATGACTTTTAAAGGTCTCTTCCAAGCCAAACTGTTCTATTATTCTATGAATCTACCTATTGTTTTGATATTGCAAATTATATATTCCCAGATTCAGGTGAAAGATGACAAAAAATCCTGTTCTCATGATCTGTATCATTTCATCAAAATTCAGTGCAGAATACCTGTAACTGCCAATACCTGACATGAGTAGAAATTACCAGCTGCAGGACTTTGCAGCATTGCCAGACCTATTTTAAATTCAAGATAAATTAAGGTAAGATGGTAACGTGTATGTACCTTTTCATAGTCACTAGAAAGTGCTTGTTATTTCTTTCACTCAGGTCTTCTAAGAGAATGTGAAATGTGACAAAATGTGACAAAAGTATCTTACAGACAGATTTCCATTGTACATTATTAACTCTTTCTACTTAATCTCACCAACATCAAGTCCTATATTGCAGCATCTAAACAAATTCATATATAAGCCTAATAAAAAGGTTAGGTTATTTTGAGACTAATTAACTTCTGAGCTCAGAAGAACATCATCTATCACAGGTACTTATATACAAATCTTAAATATAACGTCAGTAGTGTGCAATTCACTTATGATGAAAGTTTTACCATGATGCAAAACTGGAACATGTTTTGAAATTTAGAATGAGGATGTGCCTGTCCTCTTTACTCACATTTTCATTATCCATCAGATGGACCAAAAATCATCCATAATACTTAAATCTGCCTTTAAAGAAACCAAAAAGCAATGTAAATTAGGATTTAATCCATGGCCTGCAGCTAGTAATTCTATAGCTAACCCTTCAAAAGAGTTGCTATGTGACCTGGAGTAAAACATTTACACTTTCTCTGTTTTCATTTTAATACATGAAGCAAGGATTATGATTACAGTGCTGTCTCCCTCTGTTCCTCTGAAAGAAAGCATTGGGATTAATTAGCTAATAATTGCAAAATACTCTGAGTAAACATGCTAGATGATTTGTATCATAGCAACCTCCATTTTTAAAGTTTATCATTTTTCTTCTACATTATTTTCCCTAATTCTATGAGTTAACATTACTTTTTATACCTTGTTAAAAAAGTGGGGAAGTGGGAAAAAAGACAGGGAAAACTAGAGACTTGTTGTTAGCCTTTTTTCACTATTCCATCAAGCCATTTTAGCCATTTTATTAACTTTGTTAAAATACTAAGGGGCAGAAGAGAAATGCATTCAACTTTCTATTTACAGATATTTACAAAATTTAAACTTTGGTCATCTGAAAAGCACCTCTGTAAACAGAAATCTAAGTAAGTCCACAAATCCTGTGGACTTTACCCTGCAAAATGTTCTGTCTAAGCAACACGATTTAGTGATAGATGGATACCACAGACAGTCTGAATGATCCAGGTGACTGATCAAGATAACAAGGACTTTGTCTTATTCAGTAGCAGAACACAAGATCAGACCATTCCAGTTGAAACTAATGCATACATAAGCTACTGAATAGATTAGTGAAATACTATTTGCATTTTCACTAACACAGACTTACATAATGCTTTATAAACAAGCTCAACTTGTGCCAAATACAGAAGTCTTAAAGCATTGAGCTCCACTATGTTCTGTGCAGTCATTTATTTAAGGTAACTGGTTCCATAGCTGCCCAGATTAATGTAGAAATTAAATGAAGTGGAATTATAGCTTCTCCTGGTTCCAGCCATGACAGGGTTAATTTTTGCAGTAACCAAGAGAGGCATAGCCAGAACTCTGAGGTCATTCTATTCCAACTCATGCCATACACAGGGTGGGGAGGGGGATGGGTTCCTTCCCAGTCAGTGGCAGAGGGAGCAGGTCGGCAGTGCAGGTTCTGCGTGGTGAAAACTTGCCTGTGAATCATTTGCCCCCTTGTACGCTCTGTTATTAATATCCTTGCTGTTACTGTTTGTAACTGCTGGAAACTACTGTTTCCAGTAAATCATTCTTATGATATCTCAACCTGTGATCTTTACCTTTTGTGCCTCCAATTCTCCTCTCCATCCCGTCACAGAGGGAGGGGAAGGGAAAGGAGGAGTGAGCTAGCAGTGCATGGTTTGAAGAGTTTCAGCAGGAACACTGACTTGGGGAATATCATTCCTAAATCACACAGCTGAAAAAAATGTACTACCTAACATGTCTAAACATAAATAAACCAATGAAATTATTTAGGGTTGGCAGCATTTTTCTCACACGCTTGGTGAAAATGCTGGACAAAAAGCCAGTATTAAGGTAATGCTTTGTAGAAAAAGACTGACCAACAGGAGAAGAAAGTACGCTCTATACAGACAATAGTGTTTTAAACTCATGCTTTTTTAAAAGGGGTCAAAATTCATATCTCTGTCTGTTATACAAGTATCAGCCTCAGCAGAGATGTATATTGTGTTCATATTGCACCATTACGCATTATAAAAAAATTGAGACTGTGTGCCACACAAAGAGAAGTGTTACCCTCTCTGGAAAAAAAAAAAAAGAAAATCAACAAGCTTGTTATATTGACTTATAGGAGTAACTAATGCAATGGTGTTTGTCGCTCCAAATAGGGCTAGTGGGTTGACCTTGGCTGGGCACCAGGTGCCCATCAAAGCTGCTCTATCACTCCCCTTCCTAGCCATACAAGGGAGAGAGAGTAAGATGGAAAATGACTCGTGGGTTGAGAGAAGGCAGTTTACTAAAGCAAAAGTGAGAATTTGCATTCACAAGCAAAGAGGAAAATAACAAAGTTTATTTTCTATTTCCCATTAGCAAGTGATGTCTGGCCACTTCCTGGGCATCAGGGCTTCAGCACATGTGAGTGGTTCTCAGAAGGCAAACAAACAACAAATGCCCTCTCGTCCTCCTCCTTTCCTTAGCTCTTATATCTGAGCTGACATCATATGGTATGGAATATCCCTTGCGTTAATTTGGGTCTGCTGGCCCAGTTGTGTTTCCTCTCAGGATCTTGCCCTCAGCTGGAGGTGGGAGGAGGAATGCTGAGAGACAGTGCTGATGATGCTGTGCCAGTGCTGCTCAGCCTTAGCCAAAACACTGGTGTGTTGTCAGCACCCTTCTAGCTACTAATGCAAAGCACAGCACTGTGAGGGCTGCTGTGGGGAAATGAACTCCAGCTCAAGCAGACTCAATACAATATGTTATTACCTTTGCATGATCAATGCGAACAGAAAGCTCTTTAGATGCAAATCCACCAAAAATCAGGCTATGGATGGCTCCTATTCTTGCACAAGCCAGCATACAGTACACTGTCTGTGGAATCATTGGCATGTAGATGACCACACGATCTCCTTTCTTCACACCATGTCTGATCATGACATCAGCTAACTTGGAGACCTGTAATGATCAAACATTCACAACATAATAAAACTTTCTCCAGATCTGCTGGTGCCCCATATGTAAACAACTTATACACAGTCAACAGATGCAGGACATTAAGGAGACAGTATGATATGGAAAGCTGATGAATGATACAATCGAGGTTCAATAAATTTAAGACAATTTCCTTTTTGCAAAAAAAATACTGTAATACATTTTCCTTCCACAAAAATGCAATGAAGCTAATTATTGTACTTATTATAGTAAAAACCAAAATCAATAGCAATGTTTTGCAAATTTTAAAATTACACTCTAAACACTCATTCTTTTATCCAGGTAACATTTTATATTTCTCCATTTCAGCTATAAAGAACGAATTTAAGCAGGGCATTTCATAATGCAAATTCTGTCCTAACTAGCAAAGTTTGAAACACAAATCAATATGTAGTAATATTTTCTCTACTACAGCGTTGGAAACTTCTCATAATATGAGACAAGAAATCTTACAACCTGAACCAATAGTAAATACAAATTCAGAGAAACGTGTTTAGATTTAAGAGTGCACCTGTTCCCACCCACTTGTGGCATGGAAATGTGGCATCTTCTGAAGGAAAAGCAAATTACTAACTCCTCAAGAGCAACTGAATGAACTCACCTACCAGAGATTTTCTTGAGTTCCAGGGGCTGACAGCTGTGTAATACTCAGTACCTAAACCTGCTCACTGCCTTTCAATTCTTCAGTTAGACGTATATAAGCAATAGGGTAAGACTCCATGTTACTGTGCACAATGCGCAGGCTACCAGGTTAACAGGAAAAACTGCAGACTAAAAAGAAACCAAGTAGACCTAATAAACTTATTGGGAACAGAATGAAAGGAGAAGCTCCCCAGGAAGTTGTGAGCTGGAATACTCTGTAAACATGGTTACGTATCAGTAAAAAGAACATGAGTTTTGCTTGTGTTAGTTTTACATTAACGATAAGAAATTCTCTAGGATGTTCTTGGACTAAGTGAAGACAAATCTAACTTCAGAACAAAGGAGTTGCTCTGTCTTACAGGAGAACTCTTCTTACCCATTGCAGTAAAACTATTCTTTAAGAGCTTGTCAGTTACTAGAAAATACTACAATAAACATAAGAAGTTCAAAGATTCTAATTTCTTTTACGATCATTGTAACATAAATCTACTTGTACATAAATTCTTCAAATCTTTCCCGTACTGCATTATTCCTCATTTATTCACACAGATATGGTTTCAAACAAAATTTAGTCTTGTAAGAGACTCTCTTCTTCAGGTACTATCAGAAAAAAAAAGGAAAGAGGAGATAAACTCCTGAGAGCAACAGTGGGATGTTGCTTGTCAAATAAAAAACACCCAAGGTTCTGAAGAAGTAAGAATGTTTTCAGTGATCCAGCAAATAATGCAAGCAATGGGGGCAGCCTAAGCAAATAATACACGTGCAAGCAGGACAGAAGGGAAAGAACCTCTTTTTCAAGGATAAGCTAGTCAGGAGAGTAGATTTGCTTTGATTATATTATTTAAAAATTTGAGTTTTCTCTATTTAAAGAGTAGCTACATACAGTGCTAGAACCCTGTCTGATACAGACACTGAAGAGGACAATATAGCATTGCTCACTGCTTCTGTCTTCTGCGGAAACCTATACTCAGACTTTCAGTAACATGGGACAGTAACATCCAGAAGCTCCAGATGCATCTGCTCTGTTGTTGCACTAAGTCACAACACATCCACAATCAAACTATGCATATTTCTACACTTCTGCCTGAGCATTTAAGAAAATGGAAGCACAGAAGCCTCAAGTATGCGCTCTTGCATCAGAAGATAACTGCATAAGTTTCATTTTCCATAAACACTGCAAAAATCCCTTCTGTTATTTTCAACCACAAGAGAAAGTTCATAAGGCAGTCATCACCACACCAAGCTGAAAACTCATACAAACTAAAGTATCTCTATGATTTATATGTAACAGCTCTCTTATATGAAATACCACTGATGTTCAAGAAATAATGCCTTTAATGCTAAACTTATTAATACCTATCAATACTTAATGAAACTGACATACACTACCAAAACCCAACAAAAAACAAAGACTGGACATGTACACAGCTATAATTTATTGCCATAACTCCAGCATTTACAGTCATTTCTAGCTAGAATTGGTGAAAGTAATTGTAAGTAAAGATAACAACTCTACTTCCAAAGGTAAGTTAGTTTTCTATACCTCCTACTGCAAAAAAATTAAAATCTGCAAACTTATTGTAACACAGAGCTAACATCACCGTCTCAAAAAGAAACAAGAAAACGAATCATTACCTTTCTGCTTGTGAGATTCTCAAGAAGAGTGTTGACAAAGAGGCCAGAGGCAATGAAAACAGTATCAAATGAGTATTTTTATAGTTACTGTAAGTGTGAGTAGTGAACAATAAAAAGTTAAACACAATAGAAAAATATTTTTATTATTGATTATATTTATTTCATAAATAATTATTAATTATTATTAAAAAGGCAATGTTTGCCTGCTAAAGGAAAAAGCATAATTTAAACATCATAATTTGTAATTTTGTAATAGAAGACTCTCAATGCCTGTATACAAGTTAAATGATTTTGGTTCTTGGCTCTAGGAGGGAGACAGTGAAGGGATCTACATGTACTGCAAACATTTTTATTGAAAAATAAGAGGTAAATTGTATTTAAAGCCAAACACATGCAGCATGCTGTTGACAGGAACCACGTGTCAACTTTGCAAATCCCATAAGCACTTGTCTGCACTTAACCTCCCCACCCTAGAGAGTTTAATGTCACTGAAGACAATAATCCAATACGCTATGATTTTCCTTGTGCCCTTTCCCTCATCCTTCTGACAGCCAGGGAACATTTGGACAATATAATACAACAGTGTCTCTATCTGCAACTACTTGGAAGACAAGAGAATATCGGAAAGCAGACTTACACTGCCTTACAGATTGACGTGGTAGCCCTGAAACATTCAAGCAATCACTTTCTAAATAGAAGGGGAATGGGGAATAGTGAGTACTGACATTTCATTAAATTGTTAAAAGCCATAAAATCTACTTTCTTATGATATTTTGCCATTTATGGTTTATATTACGACAGTGTAGTGTACTTTATCACTCAAAAACTAACATGCTATTTCTCCACTTTTCTTCCATTTTAAGGTTGCTCTATCACTTCAATATATTTGACACTTCAGTAATAAAATCACTTGAGACCAAGTGATATAATATGAAACTCAAGTAAGCTTTCAGCTTTGAAGACTGGGGCATAAATTACACTTCTTTCAAATGCAAGTCCCCAGTGAGCATGGTTTTACTTTTACACAGCCACCAAACAAATACTACAGCTGTACTAGCAGCTCAGGTTTGGAAGTGATGCAGTTCTGAAGTAAATCCCTAGTAGTTATTAAAAGCAGTTTTGATCCATGCCAAAAGAATTCTTCTTAGAAGATACTAAACCAGAAATCCCACTCAAAATGCTCAAAAGAGGAATTTCAAATCTTCCTGGCTTGAACAATGACTGGGTCTCACAAGTGTGGAATCCTTCAATGCAAGCTAAACAAAAAGCAAAAGACATGTCAATTCACATAAATTCAAACTGACGTAGGTTAATATAGTTATTTTGGAAGAAGACACTTTTAGGGTGCGTAATTACAGAAAAAAACCTTCCTGCAGAAGAAATTACATCTTAGCCCATTTCTGATAACCTGAAGCCCTTCTTTCTCATCCATGCTTCTGTTACCTTCAATGCTCTCAGAGGCTTGGGCAGGGGAGGGTTGTTATTACTAATCCTGTCACATTACTGCACTTAGAAATTATTTATTATGGCACTGAATTCAATATGTTAACTGTGCATTGTTATTAAAAAGAATCAGAGAGAGAAATCATACTGGGTTTGTGTACATGATCTGTCAAGCATCAACAGGTACAAATAATACAATTCTCAAATTCTTGAGATTTCCTTTTAGCAAGTGAGGCATTTTAAAGAATACACCTAATGATTTAAACAGAAGGGATATTTCACGTACCTAATAACCTTTGCATTAACTTGAAAATGGTAGTGTATTCCAACACAATCAAAAAATTTCTTTTCAAATGAACAGAAGCCATTGCCTCCTATTTCCTTCTGGTATCCTTGCATTTCCTTAATACTACACAGATTCAGTAATATTTCTAACAGAATTTCATAGAATCATAGAGTATTCTGAGTTGGAAGGGACCCATCACAATAATTAAGTCCAACTCCTAGCCCTGCACAGGATACTCCAAGGATCACATCATGTGCCTGAGAGTGTTGTCCAAACACATGTTGAACTCTGTCAGGCTTGGTGCTGTGACCACTTCCCTGGGGAGCCTGTTCCAGTGCCCAATCACCTTCTGGGTGAAAAACTTTTTCCTGATATCCAACCTTAACCTCACCTGAGTCAGCTTCATGCCATTTCCTTGGGTCCTATTACTGGTCACAAGAGTGAAGAGATTAGTATGTGCCCCTCCTCTTTCCCTCACGAGGAAGTTGTAGACTGCAGTGAAGTCTCCCCTCTGTCTCCTCTAGGCTGAATAGACCAAGTGACCTCAGCCACTTCTCATACAGTTTCCCCTCAAGGTGTTTTATCATCTTCATGGTCCTCCTTTGGACACTCTCTAATAGTTTAGTATCTTTCTTATATCTGTAGTGCCCAAAACTGCACACAATATTCAAGGGGAGGCTGCCCCAGTGCAGAGCAGAGAGGGACAATCCCCTCCCTCACCCAGCTGGCAATGCTTTGCCTGATGCCCCCGAGGACAAGGTTGGCCCTCCTTGCTGCCAGGGCACTGCTTACCCATATTAAACTTGCTGTTGACCAGGACCCCCAGGTCCCCTTCTACAACACTGTTTTCCAGTGTCTCGTTTCCCAGTCTATACACACAATCAGGATTGCCCCGTCCCAGGTGCAGAATCTGGCACTTGCCCTTGTTCATACAGTTGGTGATTTGTGGGAATTTGTGTCTCCCTTATCTTTTTCTGCCATCTCACTACTGAAATTAGAGAATCTCCCATGGCATATTCAAAACTTCCACCTATATCTACATTTTACTGGCTTCAACACTGTAATCCACATTTGAAGGCCTACAAAGAAAAAAGACCAATCAGTGCATTCTGGAAGACTGTTGTGTTTTTTTAAATTTGCCAAATTCCTCCTCTTCATTTGGAAGATTTAATCTGTAACAACATATAAACACATTGAAGATGCAACTGCATGCACTATGTACAACTTCATTTTAACTAACTGTAATTCTCAAAACTTTCCAAGTGTGAAAGCAGTATAGTTGTACAGAATATCAACACAAACTGATCTTGCCATTATTTACATCAATAAGAATTTTATAAAGCTTTCCTGCAATCCTTCTTTTCCAGGTCTGTCAGGGAAAAAAAAGTTTCCCATAGGTTGGGCACTAAACAGACTTTCAACATTTCTCTCAATTATTTATAGTTTAGTTGTGCTTAACTTTAAAATTGCAGCATCACTGTAGCTCTTAGATCTAAAAATCAGTGCAACAAGGAAAAAGGATATGGATAATATGAAAATAATAGGCTGAATACAGAGCCTAAGCTATTTCTAAGGAGCCTTATTAAGTCCAGCTTAGACACCTCTGTCAGTTTTTTTCATCCTTATCACGAGTTTGATCCTGGAGCAAATAACCCAACCTGCTACAAAAGTCTGCATCTTCACATTCTGTGACCCAGTTATCCTACATAACTTCTGCTGAAAACATCTATAAATGCCACTTTAATTATCAAAAGCCAGAAAGAATTCCACCACTTCAAGTGATCTCTTGTAAAGACATTTTGCAGGCAGCCTTTCTGAAAACACATTCTCATTACACTATCGGCTTACTGGCCAGACAAACTACTAAACATTCATTGGACGGGAACAGTTCAAACAATGGTCTGAATAGAGATACACACTTTCAGGCTGGTTTAAATTGGGAAAGGAACTCCTGAAAAAAGGTAAAAGGTTTCCTTCCCCATCAGGAGGTTCATCATCATTACTCATATGTCTGATCTGCACTCATACTGATCTACTTCAGCATGAAGTCTATTTCAAAATGATAAAATACAGTATTTTTAGGTTACATTGAGCAGACTGAGAACACGTTGACAAGCAATGACTGAGGGATGTGTGCCAAACGTCAACACCCATACCGTACAGTGGTTTTGGTAGGCCTTTTCTCAAAGTCTCTCCTAGCATCTACAAACTCTACGAAAAAAAAAAATATACCAGCCTACATCCCTCCCATTTTCAGCAGATCTCTGTTGCTTTTGTTATCAGGTGTCCAGTAGTTAGCAGGTAAACATAATTAAATTTATTCCACAAGAATCGACCAGAAAGCTTTGGGAGACAAGCTACTAATCTCAAATATTACCTTTCACTCATATTCACTTCTGATTAAGAAAAATAAACTGTAGAGAATTCAAACAAAGTATTTAGAGGACTCAGCTATCAGCAAGATTATAATGAATTTCTGAGTGAGTACTGCTACATAGCCTCAGAAAACTTAAGCCAGTTCTTCCATTTGGTTTGGCAATGCTGCTGTAAGAAGAAATGTGGATGAAAGGATGTGCATGTCAACACGTAAAATTTTCTCATTCTGCACAAATTTGCCATATCCTAAAACATTTAATACACTCACAGAGAATACAGAGACAGAAACTTAGAAGACTTAATACAATAACAAGCTTAAAAAGTAGAACAAAGGCTACTTTTCAAGTTCCCTTCAGAGGAAATTTCTGCAGAGTTCACTTAAGATAATTGATATTAAAATGTTGTATTACTTCATTAAAAATGAGTATGTATTTTATATGTATATGTATTTATGTATACATTGACTTCATATATACATATATATTTGGGTATATACTGTGTATATATTGTAGTTATTAAAGGCAAATTACACAAAAATTGTATCTATAAAATTATACTTATTATATATAGCTATTAATAGATTTAGATAAGGAGCTGGGCCCTTTTAAAGTCTTCCATTTTCTTACAACACTGTGGCTAGTTGTTCAAGCTCCAGTTTACTGTATGGTGCCTACCAAGTTATTTTTTGGACTTGGTAAATCAAAAGAAAACTGGTAAAGAGTAAATGTTTTCTGTATTTTCCTTAAAAGGTAGAATGCATAACAGGTTTATCATTGTAGCTATATGACTTCTCTTCTATTACAACAGTGGAATAAAACCCTCACAACATGAATTACTGTATTATGAACTTAATTTCACATTTTAAACCATAAGTTCACATTACTCCAGACAATATGCGTATCTGAAGTAAACTGAGTGTGTTCCATTTACTGTAATGCTTCTTGCACATTGAAACACATTAAGGATGAATATGAGCCTGACTAGAACATTTCACTGTACTCAGTGGTAAGTTCAACTGTTACCTGTAACTGGAAGGAAGAAGTCAGCTAAAACAGAGGAGGCAGCAGGAGGGCAAACCACCAGCTGACAACTGTGAGAGTGGAGAACCTTGAATGGGGTAGACTGCAAACACCCATAGTGGCAACAGCCCGTGGTCAGGCACAGGGTAAATCTGAATGGGCTGATGCAGAACGAGAAATTCATGGCTCAGCCAACAGGGAAATCAAAATCCACAGACATTCCAGGTGGAAGGGCCACCAGCAACCACCAGCACCCCCATGACAGCCTACAATGGAGCAGGTGACACAGCTATTTTTAGAGCTTCCCCCTGTCAAATTTCATTTGTGGTTACACTCACTTTTGTACAGCAATAGCCAAGGTACATACACATTTCATTTCTGCAAAACTGTATTTTTCTTCATCATAGCAACTGTCAAATAACTTGACTACTCCTTTGCTTTACCTTTCAAATAAGAACTGTTAGGGGAAAAAAAATTAAATCAAATAGAGACAAGTTAAAAATTTAACCAACCAGGGAAAAAGAACTATTAAACTGTAGAATAAAAAGAGAAAATAGAAGAAGATCAAAATGTCTTGGATGCAGTATAATTTGGTACAGGTAGTACAGCTTATAAATCAGTACTGAGCACAGCAAAAGGAATAAACCAGAGAGGTAGACCATTTTTACCCCTCTGGTACCTACCTGCTGTGCAATATTTACTGCCCATTTTCCATAACAAGGTTATTCCGAAACGTACCTGCTCAAGAAGTTCCTTATATGTTATTTTCTGTTTGGTATTTGTTACAGGACTGTCAAAAATAATGGCAACTTGGTCTCCTCGGCCATTCTCAACATGACGATCTACAGCATTGTAACAGATGTTCAGCTCTCCATCTACAAACCTAAAAAAGAAGTTGGAAGTATGTAACAGTCAGTCTTCCAAACTAAGACAACAAAAACTTTTTGTATTTTAAGGTGGGTTTTTTTTAAGGAATGAGAGTACTCAATTAAAATATAACTCTTAAAATATTATAATCACTTCAGGAAGTAATTTTTTATTCTATAACCTCAAGATTTACTCAAAAAGCCAAAAAGGACTATTAGTGAAAAGATAGAACTTAAAGTACTGTACCTAATTTGACTTAATTAAGAATCTGCTAAGCTTGATCTTGGTTTAGTGTACTTTGTATCAATCACTCTGATTTTCACATCTACGGTCTCACAGAAAAAGCATAAATTCACATAAAATAATCCGACATTATGAAAACATTATTATGCTACTTTGCATTGGCACACACACGTATTCTTTTTAGGAAGAACAGGTTCAGGACTCAAAATAGTCTTATTCATCTCTTGGCAATAACAGTTAGGCATACAAGCATCTGTCTGTAGCTAAGTGAAAGTGACCCCAAGAGTAATAAGATCATATAATTATAATGCATTTGACAACACTGTTTTACATCATTGACTCAAAATTCTCTGTAAAGCAATGTGACTCATAGTCTCTTCAATAGCCAGACTTTCATCTTCCAATTAAAGAAAAACATTTCACAAATTCAGATTTCATTTTTATTGTCATTTTACATAGGAAAAGATAATTCAAGTGCAGCATAATCCTCAAATACAAACATAAAGACTGCACTGGATACAAAGATGACTCTACTAACTGAAAGATGACAAAAATCTAAAAATTAAAGTTGACTAAATGATGCCCAGTGTTTGTTTTTCTATCTGTAGGTACCTCTCTGCAGCATAAATAATAACATACAGAAAATACATAGTTGAGAGTTTCCAAAAGGTTGTACGGGAACACTGTCCAGTGATAATGTATTGTTATAATGCAGCTGGAAGTAACAGATGGTCTAAAGTAACCCACTATTAGTTAAAAGTAAATATTTCCTTCTTCATTTTTCCTGTTTAGTAAACAACTGTTCTAAGTTATATATTTTACATATTATTTTTATATCCATATGTAGAGACGCCATGGGATAGTCTTCACTGTCAAAAAATGGCAATTATGAAACCAAAAACAGTTAGATAACTCCTTTACTATTAGTAAGAAAGTGGGGGACTGTGAAAATCACAAAACCATTCTGTACTATAAACACCTTGCCATAAAAGGAAAACCACATAAGCGATAAAGGATCTGGCATTGTTTCATGTAATATAGAGAAACTCTGTACCACTGGCATAAAAGTTGTGTATGATTCAGGTCATCCATGGATTTTATATCAAATTACTGTAGGATGATATGAACAAGGGAACAAGGGAGCACAATACCTGGCTACTACGCATAATCACTTAAGAATGGTCAAAACATGAGCAGGCACCAGAGCCTTGATTCTTCTAAAGATACATGGCAACATCAACATCACCACATGAATTTTTAGCAATCCCTTAAAAACAAGTGTTTGAAAGAAGTGTGAATGCAGGTTGAATCAAGAACAAGACTATCTGGAAAGTGTGATGAGAACTTTGCTACATCCTCAAAAATACCTTTTTCTGGCTGACAAAAGCTGCTTGGCTTTAAAGAGCTGCCCTGTGCTACTGCAAACTTCTATTCTAGCAAGTCTCACACAGATGAACACCTGTGAGGAACTCTGATTTGCTTGAATAAGCTTTAGTTGAAAAAAAATAGCAGCATGAAACCAAGACCATTGTTATAAGGATGTCAATAAGATGCTCTTTCTAAAACAGAGGCCTAGAATGAGAAAGGGAATATTCTAAAAGACTGCAGAAAGACCAGAAGTGGATCTGCAGGACGTGTGTAAGAACTGCCAGTAAATCTTGCCATAATAAGCATGACTGTAAAAATGCTAATCTATTGCTAACCAAACAATTACCTCAATCCAGCTTACCAACTAAATCCAAGTGTGAGGAACCTTATTGTACACTGTGTTCTTAATGCTGACAATTTCATAACATAAAACAAGTGGAGCAGAGGAAGAGCAAAACAAATAATAATAGTACACAGTAACAATTCTAATAGATTAAAGAAACTATATTCAGTTCACCAGCAGTCTCTGAAATGCTTGTCTACCTCCACTGGTGCTACAGTGGAAAAAATGAAGGGTTGTCCTAGTCAAAAATCACAGAACTTTGGCTATAATATCCAAAATTGGCTATAACATCAAAACAGCTAGCTTCACAGCAACACTTTAAACCATTAGTCTGACAATCTATACCTATGCTTTTGTTGTTTGTTTTTTTTTTCCCATACATCCATGAAAGCAGCAGCCACATTATATCTAACTTAGACCTAATAAGGCATCTTCTTAACAATTTGAGTCTGGTTACACACATTAGGATCCCCTTGAACCTCTTTAGAACTTATGCCATACTGCCCTTTTGTGACTATGGCTCAGCACCTCCCATCTCGCCCCAGCCCTGAGATTTCTCAATCTCAAGCACTGGCACTTGACCCTTAAATCATACCATAAAATTACTACTTTATATTAATGTTTAAGGAGTTGAAGAGGACACAAAAAACTGATCTTCATGTTTTAGTCTTGGTAAGTCAGCTACTTAGGTCTTCCATAGTGGGACTCCCATTACATACAGCTTAACATGTACCATCTATGGCTTGAAAATATTTTTTTACTGCATTTCGTATTTTCTGGATGCAAAAAAAGCCTACTTGCTATTAATGAAATAAGTACAGTATTAAAGAGGGCAACACATAATTACAACAATTAATTTCACTCAAATATTCAAAAGTTATCTTGAAATTTCCAATACCATCTGCTATCTTAAGAATCAAAGCAGCTGTATTCAGAGATAATTTTTACTCTCCATGCAGTAGCTGAGAGTTAAAGCTAATAAAAAAATATAAAAAGGGAAAGAAAGAAAAGGCTTTGAATAAAGATGGCATATATGCAAAAGAAAAAGCATTAAAATTATTATTAAATATATTTAATATATTTTTCAAAAAATCTTTTGGAAAAAGCAGATTGCTAAAATTCTTTTACGGTGTATATATACTTCTCTAAGCTGGGTTCCCAGGAATCAAAGGGATTTTTTATTTATTTATTTTTCTAGATGAAATGAGAATAGAAACTGAATAAAATGTTAGACAAAACCATGACAATATTAAATAATTGGAGTTAATATGTTAATTGAATAGCATTTGAATAGCAATCTGGGCAACCTTCCTGAAGTTCAAAGGTGATTATATATTACACTTATGTCTTAGCATCACAGAAAAAAAATATGTTGTGAAATTGCCCTCTGCCTGCACACGTTAAGAAAAACTGTTTCTACAATCCTAAAGAAAAACTTGCTTTAGCCCTTTCAACTGGGATTCCACAAGAACCCAAAATAATCTGTTCAAGTCTTTCACTAACTTGAGCATTAAAAAGATTTTTCTGTCTAACATCTGAAGACCATGTTTCCCTTGTTGCAGTTTAAGACTTCCAGTTTTGACCTCTTCAAAGCCAACTCAAAGAACTTTTTCCTTCAACATTTTTGCCAAATTCTACGTGTTTTAAAACTTAGGTCTCCCTTTTGGCTTTTAAACCAAACAATTTCAATTCCTTCATTCTTTTCTTGACTAATCATGCTTCTTAGCTCTTATTATTTTTGTTGTAAGCTAAACCAGATGTTGTTTTGTCCTGTATTAGCCACGGATGCAGCTTAGAACAGTGAATGGTACGTGGAATTATTGCTTCAAAAAAAGGCAGTCAAGGGATGATGACACTGCTCAATACTTTTTGGAAATCATTTTGCATCCCAATGACGTAGTACTAGTATTTCTAAGGCAGAGACTGAAGAAGAAACACAAGGGCACGCTGCTTTCATGCTTAGAGTACTTAGAGTGTATTTAGAGAGAATTACTTGCCTTATAGCTACATTTTAAACACAGCAATAAAATACTTTCTCAGTTGAGCTCCATTCTCTGTTTTCTCTTCAGACTGTCACCTAAAAGACCCTCTTTTATGTTCTCTCTCTCTTATACTCAAAGAACTTACCTATCTGTCATCCTGCTGAGCACACTGAATCCTAGTAACAATCTGGGACTTCAGAGGCATTAAAGTACAACACTAGTATCATATACAGCCTGTTGGCACTTCAGGTGAACTTAAAAACAGGAATAAAACTGCATGTTGCACATTAAGACATTACAGAGGTTTACATAATTTGGAATTGTCTAAAGTTTTATAACCCACAGAGCAACAGATATCTGACATGCAAACAATTACAACCTTGTGTTGAGTCTTCAGACCTGCATCTTTGTATGATGCTACAGAATCACAGATTGGCTGAAGTTAGAAAGGACCTCTGGAGAGCACCTAGTGAGGCAGGTATGTGGCATTACACTCTTAAGGGGAAGGCAGCATTTAAGATTCATGGATGCTCATAGTCAAAAAGAATGACAAAAGTCAGAGGGTCTGCAAAAGCTTATGGAGTTTTATCAGTAAACTGAATACTTTGTATAGAAACTGGTATAAGTTAGTCCCTGATCTCCTAGTATAAGCACATCACAGTGGGTTTTGGACAAAGAGATAGGGCGAAAGGTAAAAGATAAAGAGACAGATGCATTAAAAAGGGGGAGAGACAAAGAAAAGAAGAAAGATAAAAAAGAGGCCTGGCTCCAGTGTCAACCCAGCTGTTCAGGGTCCTCTGGTGCACATGCACTCGGGCTTTGTGGGGGTACTTTTTTACAGGTAAGTTTCTTGCTTTCTTTGAAAATTAGTTATCATGTACAATCCTTCTTGACCTTTCTGAAAGTGGGTTAGAGGGCTTTGGGGATATTTGGTGGCCTTGATCCCCCCCCTCCATAGTCCATGCTCACTTCTCGACTTGTACTGTGTTTTGCTTAGCTCCAGGAATTAGAACAAGCACATCTGTCCCAGAATAGAGCTGCTCTACCTCTGTATGGCTCCCTTCTCCAACCACATCCTGTTCTTTCTCACAGTGTGTTATTACCAATAACCTTGGATGGCTCCACAGCTATCTGGCTATTGATATTTGAGACATACACATTGGCCCCTTTATCTTCTAGGCTTCTACAAGGTCCACCTAGAGGCAGTAGACCACGAAGGACTATGTCCAGATGGTATTTTAATATCTCCAAGGAGGGAGATCCCACAACCAACTCTGTGCCAATGCTCAGTCACCTTCACATTAAAAAAAAAACTGTTTCCTGGTGTTTAGAGGAAACAACTTGTGCTTCAGTCTGTGTTTATTGCCCATGGTCCGGTCACTGGGCAACACTGAAAAGAGTCTGGCTCCACCTTGCATGCACCCTCCCTTCAGATATTTGCCCACATTAACGAGATAATTTCAATCCGTGGCAATCTGCATCCACAGACAGAAAGATACAAGTTAAAAAGTGAAGATACAAAAGGCCTTGGAAGATAAGTTAGATTTCAGACCACAAAACATCCAATTTTCCTCTCTCATAAGGCCAAGTAACTTCCATCTGAGAAGTCACAATGCTTTACAAAGAGCTAACCATGTTACTTTCAGCAAGCAAGTTTATTGTGCTCAGCAAATGAAACCACACTTATTCGACAGAATTTGATAGCAAAACCATGTTTATTCATGTGTATTATATTCTCACTCCTTAGTTCTTCAAGAGTAACCATTCTATTGATTTCGTTATTCTATTCAGGAATGCCACCATTAACCCATCACTGCCAGGTCTACCACCACATCAGATGTCCCTAAGTGCCATATCTACACATCTTTTAGATATCTCCAGGTTTGGCAATTCCTTCACTTCCTGGGGCAGCCTGTTCCAATGCTGGACAACTTCTTCAGTGAAGACATTTTTCATAATAGACAATATTCCTAATATCCAATATTTCTATTCTAGTACCTTAACCTCCCGTGGAACAACTTGAGGCTACTTCCTCTTGTCCTATCACTTGTTACTTGGGAGAAGACCCCAACCCATCTGGCTACGACCTCCTTTAAGGCAGTTTTAGAGAGCAGTAAGGTCTCCCCTAGTCCTCCTTTTCTCCCTACTAAACAACCCCAGCTGCTCGTCACAGGACTTGTTCTCTAGACCCTTCTCTAGACCCTAATTACGCAGGCAATATGACCTGCACTTTCTGAGTAGTACCATGACCTAGAAACTGAAGTCAGTGAACCCTATCCATTCATTTTAGGACTTCTGACTGTTACACAGGTGTTGCCTAAAATTCAGCTTAAGACACATGAACAATTTGCACTACTAGAGGTACCAACCAATAATGTCAGACAGACACCAATAAGAAATCAAGCTCCACTCTATTGCTTCTGTATCTTTTAATTTGCACAGATTTGAAAATTATTATTAATTGTATTTTTAGAATTATTAGTATTTTTTAATTAAAAACAAACCAGAAAAATATAAACAGGGCAAAGAACATCAGAGTACTAATGATCCTCATCCTACATTGCCTTTTATATCCAATATCAGTTTCTTTTTGAGAAAAGATCAAAGACCATGATGTAAGCTTGCTGAAAAAAGCAGCAATGGTGGTGAACACAAAATTTTAACAGTAAAATTACTTTTGAGAAAGTATTGAAAATCCTATCCAGTAATTTACAAGATAGATATTGTATTCCATTCAGGGCAGTTCACCATTCACTGCATGGAGATATATCATACAACGCCCATGCTTTTGCCAAACATTACCGTAACCAACATCTAAATTATGGCCTACGACTTGGACAGTATTTAAGATTAAAGAATCCTGAAAGCCATAGTGCCTATGTTTTTATACACTTGCCTCCCCTGCCACCTGATGCTGGGTTTCTCATGCTCACAGCAGACTGTTCCTAGTCCAGGCCCAAAAAGGGCTGGATGGGGGAACATCAGGCACACTCCTCCAAATCATTCAGCCACATAAGGACCCACACACGTGTGTCACGCCTGACAATGCACACACCCCTCATATCGATCCATGCTGCTTTTAATCATTAAGCTTGACCAAGTGTAATCATTAAACTCCTTCAAACTCTGCAGCCATCTCCCCCATCAGTGATGACACACCACCCATCCCAGACCGGTAGTGGGGTACTTCTGCGGTAGCCACACAACCCCCAGCTCAGCACACCCGCAGCCCCTCAGCAGGCAGCCTTCCCTCCCTCCCTCCCCGTTACAGCCGAGCTCTGCCGCCCGGGCCCCCCGCCCCGCACCGAGGACAATCGGGTACTCACCAGGAGGCGCTCCCGGCGCTGCCCCTCTCTAGAGTCCGGACCCAGGGCTTGTCCCACTGGATCTGTTCGGCGGCTGCTCCCCAGACTTTCTCGGGCTCAGCCACGGAGGACCGGAAAACTTTCTCGTACTCGCCCAGCGCCCCTGAGGAGGCGGCGCGGCCGCCGGGCGGCAGGCGGAAGGCAGCGGCGGCGCGGCCCGGGAGCGGGACCCCCGCGCAGGGTCCGCCCCGCCGCCGCCAGGCCCCGCCGGCCCGGCCCGCCGCCGCAAGTTTTGGCAGCACCGCCAGCCTGCCCAGGAAACCCATTTCACGCAGCATTCAATGAAGAGGGACCGCAGTGGCTTCGCTAAAGCTCCAAAAACCCCTCGGACGGCACAGGACGGAGCGACGGCGGCTCCCCGGGGTCGGCGGGGCAGGGCGGGGCTGTCCCCGCGGCGGGCCGGGCCCCACGGCACTGCCCCGCCCGCCCCCAAAGCTGCCCCGCGGTACGAGGGGAGCGGGGCGGCAGGGCCGGATCGGAGGAGCCGCGGCCGGGCCGGGCACCATATCGGGCCGTCCGGACCCGACAGCGCTTGTCTGCGAGCGAGGGCGGGAGAGAAGCCGAAAAAAAGACAGATCGACGACACCTGGGAGTATTTGTGACTTACACGTTTGCGTGACACGTAGCCAGAGTACGCCTCAAATATTTATTTTGAAAGACATTCTTGCTTTGAGAAACCCCCCAGTGATAAAATGAAGCATACTGGAAAAAATATAAACAAATAAATGTATTATGTTTTCTAGAAGACCTTTATCATCTGTAGTGGATCTTTTGTTTTGCTCATTTTGGCATATGTTCAGAAACCCTTCCTGAGTTTCAGTGGTAATGTTTCTGAATCTTACAAAGCACAAGTCAGCTAAGACATACACCATCTCCAAATGGTATTTTGTCTCTTATGGAATTATTTTAGTGCTTTAATAGGTCTATCCATTACAGATCTCTCAGGAAATTCTTCCTGCAATCACATTATAAAAATGTCATATGGCAAAGAGGAACTCTCTGATGTATTTTATATTCATGATTAACTTAGGCATCTGTTTCCTGTTTGTTGTTGTATTAGTGAAATAGGAACATAACAATGTATCACATTGCAGGTAAAAGAATAAGGGGATGAGAAGAACTAGGCTGTTTCCCCACTACAGTAGGTTTAATACATGAAATCAATTTATAATCCTGGTGCAAAATACCTGAGGCATTGTGGAGAATCTGGCCTACAGTTCATCACAAGTTTTAGGTTGTCTTCAAAATCCCTTGTAGTCTTTCAGCATTAAGGTTGGTTGCTGCTTCTGTTTCCAAGGACCATATAGCTCACAAAGGGTTTCCCATGGCTTGTAGAGACTATTGCATTGCTCAGTGCTGTATGAACTATGTGTCCTATGCTGAACTGAAGTTCACCTCACTCTCCACCCCATCAGTGTCTCAATAACATTCAGCCCTGAGTAGCATAGTGGGATTTCCAAAAACATTCAAGTTAAGAATCAGATACTTGCTTCTAAAAACCAAGTTAATACACTCAAAACCTAAAACATCTGAAGGACTAAGTGGACATATTATGAGAAGTTCCCTGCTGCAAGCTAGAGGCTACAGCATGCTAACAAAGCAAGAAAACAAAAAATATATTTCTAAAAAAAAAAAAAAAAAAAAAAAGAGAGAGAGAGAAAACAGTAAAACTCAAACTTGTTCCCAAATATAATAATTTTATGATTACTTTTAAGAACACTGCTTTTGCCCATACTTTCATCACTTTGACATGGCTTCTGTTGTCAAAAGAGTCTGCTAGTCAAAGTTTTAAAATAAATAAAGAATTATAAAGAGAAGCTTGGAGAGACTGTGAACACTGTGACACCATGACAGCCCTGATGCACTGCTGGATGCTCAGTAGTATTGAATACATTGTACAAACATCCGTGAAGAACCCAAATTCCCAGTCAGGTCACACACAGGTGATCTCAGTATTTAAAAAATAGTCCTCAAACTGTATTTTTTATTTTCTACCTTTATGATGGCTAGGCTAATTTTGACTTAGAAGAACAAATCTAACTGAAAATTATTATGGAATCACAATTAATTTTTTTGTGTGTGCCTGCTCAGAAATGATCACACATGACCTTAGATTGGTGTTCACAATCCGAGTATGTGGCTGAATGTATTGCCATTCATGCTAATGACTTTCTACCTGAGGCATGCAACTGCCAGACTTAATAAGAGGTATCAGTTGCCTCAGCCCCATTTGTGAAGCCCACTCCCCCAAATCAAATCATTAGAGATAGAATTATGTCCACTCCCAAGGAGTAACCCTTCCTACTAATTGCCTTACATGCTACCTTCCTTGGATCAGCAACACTTTGCTGCCCATCTAATTAGGAAGGGACCCATAAGAATTGCATAGAGCCAGCCTCTGGGTGGTGATAGCAATCTTTTTCCGAGCTGAAACAATATTGCCAAGTGAGCTAAAATATTTAAGTATGTGTGTTCTGTAACACTCTAGCTATAGACATTAATACGGAACTATCCTGAGATTTAAATATCTAATGGGTTGTGTCTGGTGATGCCTAGTATTTCTTATGGTGTTGAAGAGCATGCTAGCCATTTTTCCACTCTGTCCATAGTATGTTTAGTGTGAAGGGATAAGCATTCGGCAAAGGAGTTTGCAGTGCAACAGTAAACGCTCTGGTATTCATTTTGAATATAGTCCTACTAGAAATCGTACACGAGAGGTGTAGGGGATACTAATGAACTTAATCAGAACAAGAAGTGCATTAAATTCTTATTTTAGCTAACATCCTACTATCTGTTTCCTGAATGAATGTTTCTCATGAGTATCTGTGGAACATACTTTGTTAACTAAACTCATCACAGCTCATACTGATAGCTAAGAGGGAAGAGAGTGCTAACTCTCCCAACTGCATGCCAACTCCATATTAATTGAAGCTTTGCTTACAAATGCCAGTATAGCAGAATCCTGAACTGATGAATTTTCTCTCCAAGGATTTTTTTTTCTTTCTTGCAAAACCTGATGCTCCTGAAATTTACATTCAACAACAAATTCTGAAGTAATGTCAAGAAATGGGTGTAGCAATTACCCTTGTAGCTGTAGACACTCTTGAAAAACATGAATATTTCTAGGCATAGATCTAGCAAAGAACAAACTGTGCAATATGGTGCATTTAAAAAAAAAAAAAAAAAAAAAAAAAAAGAAAAAGACACCTTTATCTGAAGCCTCTGAAGCCTTTATTTTATTTTTATTTTTAAAAGTTTTTTCCCCTACAACTGTATCCTTTAGTGTAAGCCATGCATGTTTGAAGATACACGTGTGTTGAAAACAGATTAGCAGAAAAGTAGTAAAAATACCATCTCCTGTGTACTAAACGCTCTGACTGCCCTAGTGCACAAGACAAGGAAGTCACAGTTTTCTAAAATATGCAGTAGTGTGCAGAGTTAAGTTCAAGTCAAAATAAACTTTTCTGTTTTCCTGACAGGTGGTGGAAACAGTATAAGTAACTGCCACTTACTAAGGTGCATAAGTAGATACAATAATAATTACAGTCTACTAAAACTCTCATACGGAATTCTAAATAATTAAATTATTGCTTGGAAAATATGTCCATGGTCAATCACCCTCTGCCTACTGAAGTGCTGGGAATTCATGACCTTCTATTTATTTTTGTCTTCTGAGAATGAGTGTGCAGTGTGCTAGGAGACTAATGATGAGAACTTATAAAAATGCTAAAATATCTGTCTCTACAGGCAGAAGCCATTTTAAAAGACTTCTGGAAAGTGCTGAAATCAAAGTCTGAGTCAATCCAGGTGAAAATGAGTTAGAGATCCTCTGGGACGAAAATGTGATTCTAGTTTCCATTATTACTGATTTATCATTTGGTTCCTCCCTGAGGAGATCTTACAGTTCAGGACAGCCTGTATTTCATCCATATTTTTCCAGATCTAAGTTCTATTTCTGAAAGCATCTTAGGCTTTGAAAATGTGAGAAACAAAATTAGATAGAGAATGGGGATTTCTTAATTTAAAAACAAAAGCATAACCAACCAACCAAGCTAAAAAACACCGAACCCCACATTATGTCACTTAACAAACCAAGTCCATGAAAGCAAAACATTTCCATGCAAAAGCAAAATTTATGACAAGTTCTTCAGTATTTAGACATACGTAAGGGAAAGGATCCATGGTAAATTCCATGGGGGACAAGTAGAATTTTAGCTTCTGCTTTGCATTTCTGCTGTTGTGTATTTAACTTACAAATGTGATGTCATTTTATAAAGATTGTCATTGAAATTTGATTTTTATGTAATCCATAAAAATCAGCAGCCCTGAGCTGCTCAGCTTCCTGAGAGCAAATTATTGCTTATTTGCTTCTACAAGAGTAAAATGTTCTGTTTTATCCAAAACTACTCCCATTTCTTTCACATGCCTCTACCACTGTTTTCCAGATCACTGCACCAAAACCATCACAGGCAGAAGGACTGTTATTAAAAAACTTTCAACATTCAATCCATACTCTTTGAAGGGGACAAAAGGACTTCAGGCACCAACATTCTTATTGATGTTCCTTTTGAACTTGATAACAAAAATAAACATGGACTTTGCAACTTCTTTTTTTCCCAGAAAGTTGTCTTTGTCACAGAACTGCAAAAGATTCTGTTAGCCCTCAATCTAAGTGTTAGTGTTAATGTCAGTATTGTTATAATAATAATCTTTAAATTATCTGTTATATAAATATTTCTTATCAACAACACTTTCTGAAATTGACAATACAGCCGAAGAAGTATGACGAAGTTAGTTCCTCCACTACTGAAGAAACTATGCTTAAAAATTACAATGACTGTAAGTCCTATGTTAAACTTTTAATGACAAAGATAAACCAGGAAAGCTGATTTTTCCCAGAATATCAACTAGATCTGACGTAGAGTGATTCTGTCATTTGTTTTGGAGGGATGAGGAGGGTAAGGGGACATGTGACTTGCATTTCAGTAAAGATGAAAAGTAAAAGAAAAATACATATGCTTGAGATTTTCAAAACAATACTTAAAATCCAGTACTGAGCTGCTTTGACATTCAAAGCTCTGCATTTCACATGAGAGCTCTGGGTGCACAAAGAGCAGAGAACTTGACTTATTAGCTGGGCTAAAGGCTCCTAACACTCTCTTAGGAGAACAGAGTTAGTTGGCACAGCTTTAGTATTTCTCTCATTATTTGTCGTGTCTCGTTGCAAGAAGCTGTCAGTTGTATTGCCAGGGCAGCAAACTTGCCCAGAAGCCTGGCCCATAGCAAATTATGGTTCATCCTATTAGCTATACTGAAGGGCCTCTTTTTATATAACTGATGTTGACTTAGTCTGCTTGATTTCTGTTTATCTCCTGAAGTTTCATTCTTGCAATCCCATTCTCAAGAGTTGCTGGATTTTGTCCTTGTGACATATTTCATGATCTTTATTCAACTAGATGACTATATTTAGTGTATGACAAGAAAAGTTAATGTTCAGACATGGTGGCAATATGCTGGTTTATTTCATCTGCAGAATTTTTTTGCAAATGAATGAGAAATTAGCACCTATATTGACTAAGTACCATTTTAGTAGCATATTTCATTGCAACTGTCTTTTATTACTGTGTGCTATATTTTTAAGCATGCAAAATCATCCAAAGCCATACAACAAATAATTCTGTGAATTGCTTGAATGATCCCACTTTTGAGTGGCTCCAACTGATGAAGAATGGATGAAATTTCACAGCAGCTTAGGGAAGAAATAGTAGCTGTCACTCAGTTTGCCCCAAATAACATCAGTAATAATCTCTGAAAATAGCTTTTTCTATAGCTCATCTTGAAAATTAGCATATCATAGGATTCTGGAAGAACCTAAATAAGATAAATAGGCATGAATTGAGGCCCAAGAATCATTGTATGAAGCAGAAAAACTCTTACTGGTAAGCCAGCAGCAAAACTGTATGTCCAAATACATTCAGTTGTACATTCAAGTCCATATTTTCTGATGGCCTCATTCTTTTATGGTGCTAAACTAGGCTGCCAGACATTTACATTTGCACTCTCAGAAATGCAATTCCAGAATTAAATTTCATGGCTATGGTGATTTTAAATTGCAGAGTAAAATTTTAGACTCATTAAATTTAGGCCAAACATCACTGATTATAACAGAGCAAAGGCTACATGCCCTCCCTCAAGATACTATCTTTTTATTAATTTATAGTCACAACCAGTGTAAAATGAGTACAGCAGATTCATGGAGCCTTATCCAACTTTTCACACATCAAGGAGAAATTCAGCGTCAAAGGCAGTGAAGAACCTTTTGCCATCAGATACCCTCTGGAAGCTCTATGGAACTGGAAAAAGACAGGAAAACCAATTTCCCTTTTAAAGCAGTACCATTGAAGTGGATTTTAATGAGGCAGACATTCCAAATTGAAACCTGGTCATTTTCCTTATCACTGCCATCCTATTTTTATTCTCCAAGCATCCTGAAGTTTACTCACAGTACCTATATGATTCTGATTTTTAAGGGTCAAAGAAAGGAACTTCAGCATGTAACCTGCATGTTCAAATATTTGCTCACTTCTGTTAAGGGAAAGCCATGAATTACTTGTGGTTATGGGTTTTAGGTAGTGTACAACATTGGATCTTCAGGATTTATTTTTCAGTAATAGCTTTAGGGGTCATATACTCAATATTTCTGCCCACTGGAGTAGCTGGGTTATAAATCTGTAGGACATTTGGCAGGTTCTTGCTCTGTTACCCAGTATGTGTGTTTGGAATTATATAACAAATGATATTTTATTGTGTAATTTAATAGCAGAGAAGATTGAATTCACTAATATATGTGTAAAATGTTTAGATATTCATTACAGAGGACAGTAAACTTAAGCATCCAATATGAGCTTGGGAATTTGTTAAAATTTTAGAACCAAGTCTTATGGGCTATACCCAAAGAGATTATTTTATCTGGTGTCAAACCCCAAAGAGCCCATTTTAATTTTTTTGTCTATGTATAGTAGTCTCTAGAAACTAGACTCCAGAGTCAGACTGCTTGGCCTCTGGGAATATCATGCTAGCAAAACCAGTGTCTAGGCTTTACATTTCATGGTGAATATAAAAAAAATATCCCAAGTAAAATCTGAGTCTGTACTTGTGAAATAGATTTGCTTTTCATCTCATAAAACTTTTACATGGCCTCATTAACAGCTGAAAATTATTTTTATATGGAGTTAATGCTTTGGTATGTTAATAAGGTATCCTGTAGGAAGCTACCCTGAAGGGTGCCACTTCCTCTATAGAACACTATGATATTCCATATGGAACAAACAAAAAAAGCATCCTTCCTTGTAACAACTGGAATCTTCAGTAAAATTCAGTTTCCAAAAGGGTGACCTATTTTATTGACAGATAACATATTTAATGGAAAATGAACTCACAGGATTCTCTTTTCCCTGTAACAATATTTGTTCACTCTTTACACCATTTATGGTTTGCTACTGTCTTCTTTCCTTTTGGTTAGGTATAAGTACATGTAGAAAACAAAATCTAAAAACCTCTTATTCTGGCACTAACAAACACAACAGTAGATAAAACATCATGAATAAATAGAAAAACTTGCTATTTCTGCTTGCAAGTTGCATGATAGCCGAATATCACAAGGTTTAATATTAATAATCATACAAACAATCTAGACCTTGTGAGCTACACAGTCTCTGACCAACCTAAACTACTTCTTAAACTGTAAGAAAGATCTTTCTATAAAGAGTATTAAACTGTTGTGGATATTTTCCAAGTCTGATTTGATCAGCCCTTAGTTTCTATTTCTGGCAATCAAGAATTCTGAAACTAGGAAAAATGATAAATTACTGATTAATCTCTCCTTCCAAAGCTAACAGCATGGACATGTGTAAGTTAACTTCTAAATGAAAACTACTATATGTTTTTGAGTCCCATTACTACCTTGTTTATTATGGGGTGTTACCAATCAAAAATTTTCACATACAGGAATCCCTATGTATGGGAAAACATTCCAATCATACACATTTCTTTACATTTTAGTAACAAAACAGCCTGACTAAGCCCCAAGGATAGTAAAAGATATGGATTAATTTAAAGAACTAAATTAATTTAAATTAAGTTAATCAGAGAAACAAATATTTCTTCAAAAAGTTTTTCTGATAATTTTTGGCAGTAACAGTCTTATTTTCTCAGGACCTCCAAACATAAGAACAAAATGTCTCAATATCAACCAGTAGATTTATTTCCAGATGTCAGATCAAGGATGTGTTAGGGCAAAGGTCAATTCCCTCTCATTTCTGTCTCAATACCTCTAGTGCCAGTTCAAGCAACATGGCTGTCTAGACACTGTAATTTCAAGGATGATATTTTGGAGGAAAAAAAAAAATCCTTTCTCTTCATAAGCTGAATATTTTTTCCATACACTTTTAAGGCTTTTAGAATTTTTGCAAGGTTACATCTAGATCTATAAACATATTGAAAATGCATGTTTTAATGAGAAAAAAAAATGGTGATTGTGTAATATATATAGTAAAAACAAGTGGCAAAATCACAAGTACTAGTTTTATTATTAACTTGTTTGCATCTTAACCAAAGGAAGAATTACTCCATTATGGCATGTCTTCACAAATATTGGCCATCAAATTTTGTTTTCTTTTCATACTTTTATATCAAAAGGATCAGGCAGTGTGACTAAATAAAAACAAACAAACAAACAAATAAAAAAGAATACTCTAGTATATCTTCTAACTCAAATTTTCATTCTCTGTCACAAACTTTGAAGCCATCCTTTGTCAGCCTGAAGTAGGTCCTCTCTCCTAATTGACAGTGCTAACCTCTGCAATGCAAAGGGGGGTCACAACAGGAGGAAGAAGCAGCCTCATTTTTTTATCCAGGGGCAGAACAATGGCTTGGAGATAGGAGCTGGGTTTGCACTCCAGGCTTAGTTCTCAGGGTTATTTCACAGAATTGGAAAAGGATTGAAGTTGGAAGGGACCTCTGGAGGGAAACTGGTCCAAATCTCCTGCTCAAGCAGGGCAACCTGGAGTCCAGATGGCTTTTGAGTATCTCCAATTATGTGCTAGTGTTCAGTCACCTTTGCATGAAAGTGTTTTCTGATGTTTGGAGGCAACCAACTGAGTTTCATTTTGTGCCCATTGCCACTGGTTGTGCCCCTGGGCACCACTCAGAAGAGCCTGGCTCAATCCTTCCCTGGTGGGGGGAGGATTTGTTTTTTTCCAGTCCTTGGGTATTTCTCCCAGTTGCCATGACTAATCAAAGATTATCAAGAGTGGCCTCAAAATAACATTAGTGAGTTTCTTCAACACTTGTGGATGCATCTCATCAGGTCCCATGGATTTACGTATGTCCAGTTTGCTTAAGGATTCTCTTACCTTATCCCGTTTCATCAAGAGTACATCTTCCTTGCTCCAGACTTTTTCCATGGTATCTGAAACCTGGGATTGCTTAAGACATTCTTGCTCGTAAAGTCTGAGACCAACAGGACATTTAGTACCTTAGCTTTTTCCATGCCTTGTGTAACCAGGTCCCCTGTCTCGTTGAGCAATGGGTCCATAATCTCCTCAGTCTTCCTTTCATCACTTATGTACTCATAGAAGCCCTTCTTGTTGTCTTTGACATCCCTAGCCAGATTCAATTACATTTGGGCTTTAGCTTTCCAAACTTCATCCCTTGGATGCTTAGACATGTTTCTGTATTCCTCCCATGTTACCTGTCCTTCCTCCCACCCTCCTTATGCTTCCTTTTTGTTTTTTAAGCTTGGCCAGGAGTTCCTTGTTCATCCATACAGGCCTACTGGCATCTTTATGTGCCTTGATATTCTTTTGGATAAAAAAACTCTTTTGAGCTCGGAAGAGGAGGTTTTTGATTTTTCTTTATGGATTTTATTTAAGATCCAAAAACAGGAAAAGGAAATAAGCCATTCCTTGCCTACAAAAGACACATTAATCTGTATGATACACAGTCCTAGAGGTACTTGGCTGGCTTTGCAAATTACCCTACCTGCTGTGTTCCTTTAAATAGAGGAAGTTCAGACTGCAGGTTTAGAGTCAATTGCCTCATCTGCCTAAAAATTAATTTAGACCTCAAAGTTCTAAAATATTTCTTATACTGATATAGCCCTTAGGTAGTTGCACTTCAGTCAGTTAAACTTGAGGACTTTTAAACAGAGGGATGTATGTTTAAATATTTTGTTGAACTGGAACTCTCAGCAGCCTTGTAAAAAGGTGTACAACACAGTCATGTTAGAATTTGTCCTTATTTATACACAGTACAGCATTTTTACACCTGTTTTGTATGGGTCTCATGATTAAATAAGGCACAAAGCAATAACAAATAAATCCTCTTTTTTGTTTTTGAACTTGTGATCTAGGGATGATTCACGGTAGCTCATTAATCAGGCTTAGTTATTTATTTCACTCAATTCCAAGACTCACATCGTAATGAATCCTTCACAAAAAAAAGAACACATACTGCTTATGTTATGTGTGTGCTTGAGAGGGTGTTTATGTTTTTCTGTTGCTTTTTAATTATCTTTAAATTTACTACTTCTTGTTGTGGACACTTGTGTATTTATAATAGTGTTCTATTTAGCCCTTAGATTATTCGTGCCTGAGTGCCCTTACTGCAGAAAATGGTTTAATGAGCTTCAAGAGGATAGCACTGTAAAATTAGAAAAATATAAAACAAGTGCCTGCATAGTAATGTAAGCCTTTAGCTAAAACATATTGTCCAAACCTATGATGACAATCCTCCCATGATGTACCTCATTTTTAATAGGATACTTTTATTCTTAATTGTACAGTATCTCCTTACCTAATATCTTTCTAATGAACCTCACTATAGCTAAGCATTCGAAAACTGAGATGGTTGCCCCTAACCTGAATCTTTTATATGTAACAACTCCATGTATTACCAGACTCCTCTATTCACGTTTTGGTTTTCAGAAAATTTCAGCTGTTTTGTGATGGTGACAATGGGCAACTGCCCCAATGAAATTCAGTCTTTCCATATTCATGTTTGAATAAGATGCATAATTCCATCATTTGCTTCAATTGTTTCTATTTGGAAAAACACAGATTTCACTTAGTTACTTGTTTCTTTTGGTAAAATTCATTTATTGCTCCTCCCAGTGCTAACTTTACAATTAATTTTCACAACATTTCATCTAATTGTGTTTTCACAGAGCTCAATAATGTTTTTTTGCTCAAAATATGCAAAATCAGAATGTAAAATTTGCCACAAAGCTAAAATTGACATATTTACAGTAGTGGTTATATTTCCTTTTTAATTCCTACTCTCACTCACCTATAAGGACTTTAAAATTTCTTGAAGATTTTTCTATTTCTGCTCTGTAGGATTTCCTGAAGTCTACTCTGATCTCGGTAGTGTCACAAAGTATCCTGCAATTGGCTTTTAAAGTACATTAAATATGCCATCACAGCAAATCCTTCTGATCCCATGTTATTGAAGGCTCCAAAAATATTTGTTTTTTCACTTCCTACTCTATTAATCAGGCCTCTCATCCTTCTGTCTTTGAAATGTAAAGTTTGTCTCCACTGACTGCTAAGCAAAAAGCTTCACTGTGAATGCTGTACCTTCACTTCTTCTTAAATTTGCTTCAGTTTCTCCTGTTTCCCTTTAACTCACAATTCTGCAAATGAACAGAATGAAATTACTATACAATATTCTCATCCACCATCTGTTGATGTCATTGCCTGCTCTTCTTATTTCCAAAGGATCTCTGTCTTATTTTCTAATCCTTTGTTAAAACAGTGAGATTGAGGCTACCCTATCCCTTGCCCTGGGAAGAATACTTCTTCCTCCCTTGCTGGCACTGTGCATCTCAGAAAACAATGCCATGAAAAGCTGGAAGTAAAAATGGAAGTTTTGGCTATTACCTGAGCCTGATACACAATATAGTATGCTACTTTTCACCTTTAAAGGTTTATGTATTTATACATCTAGAGGCTGCAGGAAAAGACATTTACTCCACATCATCATTATACTGATCCAATAGAAATAACTTACATTAATGAACATAAAGAAAATCTGTTTAAGTAATTACTTATGTGTTGTATGATCCTTCACCTTCCATTTTAAGTAGATCTGGAAATGCTCATGTTGCTCTATGGGTAAAGGTATCCCAGGGATGCCAAAGCTTAGCCACAGAAAAGCACAGTAGGGAGCATCTTATCCACCACCGCATGTGCTGGAGATCTTGTTAGAGATTTGTGTAATTTACAGCCTGAATCCTAAGCATTTGTACAGTGATCCATTCATGGCCCCCTGAGAAAAACTAGTATCTCTGTGAAAAGACACTTTCACAGAACCACAGAATATGCCAAGCTGGAAGGAACCCACAAGGGTCATCAAGTCCAACTCCTGGCCCTGCATAGCACCATCCCCACGAGTCACACTAGGTGCCTGAGAATACTGTCCAAACAAAGTCCAAACGTGAACTCTGTCAGAACAGAGTGCCAGTTTTTTACTTTGGAGGAAAGCTGACAGTGGGGCATGCTTCCCACTGCAGGATTGGTTTATACGGCCACAAAATTAGAGAGAGCTAGAGAATTCACAACCTGGATTAGTCTCATGATGTTGCTAGCAAGATAATAACCATACAGAGGGGAATATCATGCATCTACCATACTTTTGAATTTCTGATACTTCCCTTCCATCCAGACCCAGATGAATGACTTTTGAAGGAGTTCCTGCATTACATGAGGGGAACATAAGATTTTTAGCCCCAGGGTCCCTTAGCATTGTTGAAAGTGGTTATGAAAAGAACTGTGTGACTTGCACTCCTGAAAAGGGTTTTTAATTACCAAGCTTTATAGCTAATAACTTTGTTGTAGATTCCTACACTATAGTTAGCCTTTGGAGAACTCTAGAAGAGACATGACAATATCAGTAGTATAATGAACAAACAATTGATAGGAGTCAAGAGACCCATGTTTACTGCTGACCTTCTAGCAAGACATTTAAACTGTGTGCTTTGGCCTCTTCCTCTAAAAAATGCAGTCTTGACAGTTATCGCCCCTGGGAGTGTTTTCAGATCAATTGGTAAAATCTGAGTTATTAACAATTGGTTTTGTGCAGCAGTAGCATGGTGATCAATGTACCCTCTGTCTGCAGGTTTCAACATTCTGAGTTTCTTTGCCACTTTCGTTAGTCACCATGGGCCATTGACATAAAGACTAATAGAATAAGATTGTACTAAAAGCAAAGGCACATCTGGCTGCTTTGCTCTCTATCTTTGTCCTGGGTTTATATCAATATTGCTTTCTGATATACCATTTTCCTCCTTCTTCCACACTACTCACAGCAATGCAGCCAGAAGGGGATAATCGTAATGACAAATGACTTCTCAGTTGTTATATTACCTGGCTTTGGCTTCTATATACATTTAATGCATTCAACAGAAAATTTGAGTCAAGAAGATTCAATCACAAGCTAGAATGGCATGTCCACTGCTTTCCTCAGAAGCAGAGGAAACAGGAAGGTAGAAACAGTCAGAATATGGTGTCACAAAAACACAGCCTTCTCCATGCACAGCCCAGAAAAACTTCTAAATGAAACTTCACTCCCAAATTCTTCTCTATTTCTCATCTGGGAATCAAGAGGTTCTAATAGATGAGAAATGGATACTTATGAGTCACATAATAAATTATAAACATAACCTGCAACCATAAGTTTTTAACTATAGGGGCAAGCAGCCATAAGATGTCTGCAGGGCTATAAATATAAATATCTTCATCATTAATGCATTAGTGCAATAGTTTCTAGGACAACCTGCCATGGGCAATAGAGGTTATATTTAAATTAGCAGTCATGGCACACAGTGAGAATGGATATATGGAAGGAAATACCTGGTGCTGAGACCCTTAATGGCTAAAATAATGTCTTTTTTAAATGAAAAAATAATTAGTTTGGATTCCTTTTAATCTGACCCCAAGAATTAATTTGCTAGCAGATTAAATACATTAAGTGCATTTTGGAGCATATATTCTGCTTTATCATAACCTGAAGGGAATTCCACTTGTCTGCTGAAGGACGGGTTTGTCATGTGAAATTCCACAAACTGTCACAGAACAGGCCATGCTAAATTTCTTTTGAACATGTTACAAAAATTTTGAACTTCAGGCAGTGGCTTTGCGTAAAATGATAAAATCTGTAGAGGTTTTGTGGTACTAGCCTGCCTTCTCTCTCTAGCAGAAGAGAAGTACTGCCCAAGGCCATGAACCGCAGCTAAATGCACTACTGGCCAACTCAGTCTCTGCTCAAATGTGCAACATAAGAGGGCACATTGCCAAAATAATTTAAGGACTTGAATGTACTGAATTGTTTTCTGATTGCTTAAGAAATACTTGTCTGGTTGACAAACAAAATAAAAAAACAGCTGTTAATTTTATAGCATGCATTTTCTGGTTTGGGTTTTTTTTGTTGTTGTTTTTTAACATGAGTCACAACAGTGGTAAATAAAGTCTTATTTCAGCGCAGTTCTTTAAAAGAAGAATGATAACAAAAGCCTGTAATTTTATTTTATTATCTACGTTCCTCTTGCTTACTAATACCAAGCTGATTTTATATCAACCAGTGTTTTTTCCAGCATCAGAGCATTTGATGGCTGCCCTAGTATTGATAATGATGTAAAAAACAGGCATGTTGATCTCTTCTAGTTCTGATGGAAGAACAAAAGAAAGTGGCAAGAAGTGAGAAACTTTTTCTGACATATCAGGCAGCTAAAGCTCAAGAAGTCAATCATTAAGAGAATAGATAATTTAATATAGATTGAGTTGGACTGGTATAGAAGAGAAACTAAATTAATCCTGTGCAGACATGAGCAAGAGGCAGAGGCATCTGGCTCTCCTTCCTATGCACAAAGAACACAGAAGAAATTGAGTCACTGTTCAGGATGTATCATAAAAATCTGTTCAACCACTATGAAAATTAGCACAATCAGAAATAGGTCTTTTTTTTATTTTTTTTCCAAAGCATATTTTCAAATAGAATAGAAAGGAAAACTTCAAAAAGCTCCTTGTAGAAAACATTTTTTTTGTTGCAGTCCATGATTTTAGTATCAATGCAATTTTACTTCTATTTGTGAGGAAAATGCTTAACTGCAAAATTGAATGTTATATTGACATAGTTTTATAGCAAATCATGGCAATTATTTCACTCACATTAAATCATTTGCTGATGGGTTTTTTCCACATGACATTTTTGTAGGCTATCTTTGAAAGACTTATTATTCCTAAAAAAACCTCTGATGAAGCGATGTGGCCAGGAGAATATTTATGTAATTACTTTTTCTTTTGGCTAGTTTTGCAGGATATCATTTAATCCAAATATAAGAAATGCAAAAGTAATTACAAAAAGTAATCTCTTTTTCTACTTTGGACATGATATTCAAATACAAGGGAAATCTTAGTAGTCAGTAAACACAGAACTTCTGCGGAGCCTATAGCTGTAAAAATCTTTTTCCATGATATGAGGAATCAGAGGTCATAACCTTTCATCCCTCAGACCTTACTTAGAAGCTGAGTACTTTCTAAGGCACTAACTCACTTCTCCAACAATACTTAGGGGGGCACTGTGTGCTAACCATGACAGCTCTACTTCCTACCACTCATTACTAAGGGTCAAAAATGTTAATGCATTCCAGCTGGCTCACTTTTATGGCCAAAGCACTGTCAGTATATAGGATGCTGCTTCACAGAGTTCTACCAGTGTGGAAATGAGATGTTATTGTGCCTTTCTCACCAAATTAGATCTCCTGTCATTTTTTCCTTTGAGCATCCTGCATAATCTCAGAGAAATACACTGCATTGTCTCAGCTAAAAACTACTGATTCTCATCACAATTTTGATATGAGCACTTCTAATGAATGTGTGACCTTTTCTGAGCCACAAACAAAAAAATACATGGCCAATTAATCTTAAAAAGGGTATTTCATATACTGGAGATATAAGGAGATCTGAGTTGCACATGAGTGGGGACCAAAGAGCCTGTCACTCTACCAGGATCTGGGACAGAATTGAGCATGGAGGGTCTTAGAGCAACCAGTATCAGCTGTTGGATGCTCACCTGGGAGTTTAAAGTATTCAGCAGCTTCCCAGTTACCACAGAACCACAGCCAGTTATGGGAGCTGGACTTGGTCTACTTGCAGATGTATGCAGGACACACAGGTGGGGTCACCTGTGATTTTGATCTTGTTCATTTGCATCCATGAGAGTCTTGCCTATGAAGAAGTATAAGGTCATTCTAAACTAGTAATGATTCATGCAGTTTATTTCCAAATCAGCTAAATAAATACATTTGATTTGGTTCAGCACAAAAAGAGGATGCATGCTTGGTGGACAGAGTGGAGTAGAAATACCATAACATCCTTGCTGGCAGAAGCCCTTCAAATCCTTGCTATTCAGGGTAATAAGGATACAAAAAGGGATTTGGAGTAGCTCCTTTTAAACGTAAATGTTGTACAGATGTAGATATTTTTTAAAAATGTGTCACATACAAGCTTCTATGAAAATTAGTTTACAACATTTTAATGGTATAAAAAATGCACTATTCTTTCCTTTTTTGAATAGAAATATCACATGCTTAACATTAGCATTAAATATATGAAATCAGTGCAAGTATAATCAGCATTCTCCTCATGAAAAAATGAAGTTATCACAAAGACCAGACGTTATTTAAGATTTACATTTAAAAATACCATAAACCCTAACTCTGGAATAAGAAGTGTCAACAAACCACACATCTTTAATTAGATTTTCATTTATTTGCATTTAAAAAGAATAAAAACTTTGAGACACAGCTTTTTGCATTTTAAATTCTTAAAGTGCATCTAAGGATTCAGTGGCTTGCTGCTTTGATATTGCTGCCACTTATACACAGAATTATCAAAACTCAAGCCCTAAAAATGTAGCTATTTTTCTCCAAAGTTAACAGTATAATCATTTTTTAAATTATTGCCACTTTAATGTAATGCAGCAGATATTTTTAATATAATGCAGCATTAAAGAAAAAAAACAAATCAAAATTTAAAAATAGCCTTGGCTTATTTCTAAAATATAGCTCATTACATAGAAAGACTTACAAGAACAGTAATCCTGAAATATTTTTAGAATATTTTCTCAATTAAAAAAAGGAAAGGTGACGCAAACAGACTTCATAATACTGTACTTAATTTCTATTCAGTGGTATTGAACAAATTCATATTTTTTTTTTGTAATTCTTGTGTATTATGTTTTGCTGGTGACTTATTTGTCCTACTTAGAAACTGCTATGCTGCACTGTCTCTTTGTTCTTTTTTGCAGAAATGAGTGAAAAGTTTTATTTACGGTCATCAGAAAAAAATGTTTGCTTTTCTAATTTTCTTTATTTATGCACCTTTTTCTTGTTTTATGAGTACAGCATAGCAGAAATATTTGTCAGGTTCAAATAATATTTTCTAAAAATCTCTCTGGAATAGAGATGCAGTGGTTCATTTCTTCTGAATCACTTGCAATGAGTCTAAACACTCATCAGCAAAAATTGACCCTCTTGAGTTTTCTTAGTCTCATTTTCAAATTTCCTAATAATTCCACTGCTCTGAAATACGGGTGGTGATGATGGTTGTTTGGGGGTGGAAGAAGGGAGTTAGAGCTTATTATGGTTTGGCTCGGTTGTGGTTTTTTGACAAAATATTGGATGGCCTCTCAATGGAAACATAAATACTCCTTGTATTTAGCAGAGCCAATTACTTATCATCCATGTCTTGTTTCCCTTCTCTGAATCAGTGTCATGCAGTAATTTATAGTCTGATTCTTTTGTACAGTACTTGGTCAATTAGTTTCCATTCCCTGTTTGAAAGTAGAATATTATTTTAGAGAAGTCATACTTCACAAATGTGAATGTTCTTCACCAGCTGTGAGGAAGGTAGACAGAGAGAGAGGGTGAAGGGTTTTTTGGTGGATCTCAGTAAAAAAAGCCCAAGAAAAATGTCATACTAACATAGCTGGTTTAATAAGATAGAATAAAAAGATCAATATAGATAGTGAGTAAATCTTGCATCCCATCAGATGCTGGAAGCCCACTTTGATACAGCGTCAGACAGACCACAGATGGGATTTCTCCCAGCACACTTTGTGGATCCCATCTGTGGATGTGTTCCTCCTTGCTTTCATGCTGTAGTGCCTTAAACTTTGTGTAACAAGCAAAACCATACATCTTCTGCTGACAGGCTGGACTGTTATCTCTGTCGTAACATCACCAGCATGCAGAACATATGGAGCACTCCAGCAGATTTCCTTACATCAGCTGCTCATGCTTGAGCACAGTACCCAATACACAGATATGGCCTGATTAAGATCACTAACTCCTCAAATACAAGGTTTTCTTCAAGACTACAAATATTATGAAGGGCACTGAGTTTTGTACTGTTGATTTCAACTGTTTCACTAGTTTTACCAAAATAATACTCCAAGTGAGCACTGAAGCCAACTTTTCAAAAGCTTCCATGGCCTTCTATTCCTAATGCTCTCATTTGTTCACCCAGGTGAATAAGCATAATAGACCTCCTGAATCATCTCCTAGGAAAGAGCTTGACATCACCTTTCTCGCTTATTATTGAGTGCTTTTATCTCATCAGATACATACACAGAATGGTCTTCCCTGTTTGTAGAGAAAAATCAGAAAACATTCTTATTAATTTATCACTTTTAAAAGCCCAGTGCTTTTACTGTGATAGGGCAAAGCATTAAAAAACGTGTGCATTTTTTTCTTTTTGCTTTGTAGTGACAAAAAAAGAAATCAAAATAAGAATTCAGTTGGACTAAGAAAAAATTCATTTGCTCTCTTAAAATTTTGAGCTCTGTTAACATTCTGTCCTTTCACACATCAAAGAATGGCTACAGATACAGGTAGAAGTAATCAGTAGTCCTGGTAATAGAATTAAAATGTTATTTTTGTTTTTAAGGTTCAGAATACAGGTTCTCTGTTAGGTTAGCACTCAGAGATTGTCAGGTACTGCAATAAATAAATTCACAAAAAATTACTTCTCTATAATTTGGTAAAATACAAGGACAATCTTTATGTCAAACAGAGGAAATGCGGATTTGTACAGCAAATTCTGTAGTTCTGATTAGAGAATAAACATTACAGAAACAGGTTCAAAATTTGTTCTTATTGGGTGTAAATTTGCTTATTAGCCATTGAACCTCTGCTGTTGAAAAAGATGTCAGAAAACACAAATAGGAAATTGAAAAGTAGCATGTGTTTTCTTTAAGCAATTGCAAGATGAAATTGGGAATGGAATAATCGAACTTTTTAAATTTTATTTTGTTTTGCTCCTTGAATCTAGTTGTAAGAGTCCTGCAACTTAGGTCTCAGCATGTACGTGGTACTTAGTAGAAGCAGGAAACAGAGCCATCATGTATCGTACTCACATCTATTAAAACTTATAGAAAATAATAAAGAAAACACTAGGAATGAAATGGCATTATATGAATTAAAACATACATCTTCACCTGCGATATCAACAGCATCAAAAGATACTAAAAATGAATGTAGAGTGCCATATGAAGAACTACTAAAAAGACGTGACTTGTATAATTCAAAGAGAAAGAAAAGAAAGAAAATTGTAGAAGTATAGAAGAAACCAATAGTGTGAGTAGGTTACTTGGATGCTTGCATGTACACTCTCAAAGCATAAAGGTACATAATAGGTGTTGAAAATTAAAGAAAACATGTATCTTATTAAGGAACCATTTCATTCTCACCCCTCATAAGAACAAATTTTTTCTAGGATGGAAAAAGTCCTACAATATATCTGTTTTTCACATGTTCTGGCAAGTTTTTTGATACTTCATCTCAGTTCTGCCCATCCACCTACCTATACATCACCAGTAGTTCCATGAATAATTAAAAATTTAACAATAAAAGGGCTACCCACTGCACCTGATCTGAAAGCTCTTTCAGTTACAAGCAATGGTAACAACAGAAGGAACACTTTCATAAAATTCTGTAGAACAGCATGATCAAATTATAGCTGGTCTGAATACTAGATATTTCATTGTTCACCTCATTTCAGATATCTCTCAACCATAACAATATTCAAGTGGACATGTTCAGTTTTGTTAAACTGGCAAAAAGAGGAACCCCAAAAGACAGCTTATTTCTGTATTTTAAACAGTCTTATAGTTATACTCACACTGTGACACAACGTTAGTTTCCCCAGGTAGCACCTGTTGAAGATAGAAGCATTTTTATATTTTGGGACAGTATTTTACTATACTTGGTCTAAACTCAAAAATAGTTGAGCTGCTTCATTGCAAACTGACAAGAGTCTTGTTTGCTTAGAAACCAGAAATAGAAAATTACAACCTAAGAGCTAATGAGTCACAAAATCATTACATGAAAGCAGGTTTTAAAGCAGAAAATATTTTGCAGCCTCAGTATCACTATTGCCCATGCAGGAAAACAAGTTAGTAAAAACAAAATTGTAAGGGAGAAAAGTAAGGTAGGCTGTTTTGAACCTAGCTATCTGTAATAGCATTGCTTATAGATGTTCTTAGCCAGAGAAACAGAAAATGGAACTGTAACATAGATTTTCTCCCTCAAAATCTATTCATGTTTCATTGTGGAGGCTTTCCAGGAACAGCTTTAGTTCATTTAAGCCTGAAGGTATCATATACAGAGTGAATGAAGAGAACGTTTAGACGGGAGCAGTAGCACAAGCCAAAAAAAAGGATTTTGGTAGCTAACATGGGTGTAGGCTGAAATTGAAGTCTAATGTATCACAGTTATCACTGTTATCACTCTTCTGTGAGATTTATGCAAAACTGGCAAACTAAAACACACTGGGTACCTTTAATAATAAAATTCAAGCACAGGATAGTATCTTTCACTCAAGAGCACAGTAAGCTGAGTTACTTCATTCTGATCTTTCTATACTCGGTTGGTTTATTTTACTAATACTCAAATACCTGAATATTTTTGCAGTCCTAAGATAATCCTTAGGTGAACTCTGGCATCATACTAGAAGATTATCGGGAAAGCAAGTTTCTGCAAAACAAACAAACAAACAAACAAACAAGAAAATACTGAATTTTCATTCACTTGCTGAAAGAAAGAATTTCAAACATGACAATACAAATCAAAAAGTATCTCAGTCTTTTCACAGAAGGCAGTATGATATAGGAATGATATAAGGAATGTTGAAAGGGAAATGACTAAATGACATTCATTTGTTTTGAAATTAGAAGAAAAGATTGGTATTTCCACTTCAAGCACCTAGAACTAACATTAAGTCATCTTTTAAAGCACTCAAGTCCTTCAACACAGATGTATAGCTGCAAGATTTTATAATTCAATGAAGACCCCTCTGTCCTCTCATTGAAACAAGAAAGGAAAATGGAATTGTGTAGGTGATGCAGAGATGAAGAGTTCAAGGCCACTAGGCAAAGTGTATACTAGTTCCTAAAGTTTCCATTACACACTTCTTTTCAGCTTGCAGAGTATACTCATGGAAAGACTCTAATCAAGCTCAATTGTCCCTGCTCCTAGCCTGCATATGGAAGAGAAACATTTTAAGCAGTGCCTATTCAGGGCAGCCAACTTACCTTTCTCCAGCTGTTCACAGAATATTTTCAATCTAGGCTATAGTTACGAGGTTCAGCCTAGATAGGAAGTATAACCACAAGGAACAAAAAGTAATATTCCTTGTTAACGTACTAAAGGGAGAGCTGCACTGCAGCTGACAAGTGTTAGATAACCCAGTACCTCATACCAAATGTTTACTCATCCAATTGTCTAGACAAATCTACAGTGACACAGGCACATTTTTCAGATCCCTATCAACATCTGTGTGCTTCTATCCCAGCTAGAAGTTCTTCTAATGACCTGAATCCATCAAGTTATTTAATATGTAGGATTCCTGAATATTGTTTCAGAGTGAAAAGCTCCAAAAGAATAATAATCTTACACAGATCCCTGAAATATTACAAGTTGCTTTGTTCAGAGTTAGTATTTCCTTACTTCTTGGTCTGGCAATTCCCAAGGATGGAGCAGATCATAAAGTTCATATGAGGATATAAAAATATATAATTGCAGGAAATTTTAAATTTTGCATGAAATTTCTTCTTCCACTGCAATAATTTCCATGACTTCATTTCTAATTAAAGAAATCTTTATTCGTGTAGATTTAAGGGCATAAAGGTTTGTTATGTGCCAGAGTTTATCTCAGGTAGTGACAATATATCTTTTAGAAGTTTTAAATGAGCTCCATATTCATAGTCATAAAAATAAAGTGAAAGCCATTACATGTGGTATAGGATCTTATTATCAGCAACTGCCTACCTAGCATGACCACTATTAAAAGGCTATTCCAGCCTCTCAAACAGGAAGAATAAGGCACTATAAATGGGAGTATAAGCCACAGAGTACAAGTATTCACAGAATATTCTGAGATGGAGGGGACCCACAGAGTCCAACTCCTAAGTGAATGGCCCATAAGGGGATTGCACCCACAACCTTGGCATAAGCACCATGTTCCAACCAACAGAGCCAACCCATCCTTTCTTGCCTGTGTGCTTTATTTTTTGTTCTCCTTTGGCTGCTGATCAGGACTGCCACCCAACCTGAGTGCATAAAATCATGGCTCATAGCACTACTCGTGACGGACATAACCCCGTCTTCCTGACCACACAGGTTAGCAAAGACAATTTGCATAAATAATTACAGCATCAAAAGCAATAACCTGTACTTAACTACTATCTCTATGTGATTTTTTTTTTTAACTTTTCTTTTAGGAACAGAACAAGTCGCCCACTGCACATAAAAATTTACTACCCTGAATTCAAAGGCATTGTGTGTCAAAATAGCCCTTGCTCCTTACCAACTTCTTTCATAGTTTACAATTGAAATTTCCACAGCTCAAGGTTCTCAGGTAAATCGTTTAACCCGTTCATCTTAAGAGCCACCCACACGAGTAAAAATTACTACAAAAATAAAATCCTGACAGGAAATTAATGAAATTTGTAACTCCCAATTCAAAACTAATGCTTTGTTTTCAAGAGTAGCTTCTTTTATTTCATTTAATGCTTTACTCTTTGTCCATTAAATAAATATTTATTATGATGTTTATCTGTACAACTGATTCATTCTCAATTACCCAGAATTTGCAATTATCCTTGGATTTGCAATGAAGAGGAGTGTTTTTAAGCAGAAATGAATTTTTCCATATGATTTAACAGTTGCATAGAACATAATGAAGCAAGCAGTAATCTGCATGTATTTAATTACATCTACCAATCTGTCAGTCCTACAGCATTCACCTTTAACTGTGTTCATTATATTATTTAATTGTGCTTGATACTGTTAAGTTTTTAAACTTAGTATGTGCCATAAATAGTGTTGCTCATGGCACATGTCTCCTGTGCAGCATTCAGGTCTCCCTGCACTACTCAAGTCAGCAGATTTGCAGTTATCCTATACCATAAATGGAAAAAAAAAAAAAAAAGACATTGAAAACTAACCTTTCTAGTACTGAGACCATACATAGCATAATAGTTGCCTCCCATAAGAAATGATCCCCATCAAACAGCTGATAGTATTTACAAAATGTCTGGCTATGTTACATCCTTTATGGGGTAAAAAAAGTGTTATAAAAAAATGAAGGCAGGATTTATTCCAAAGCCTTCTAGTGATATTTGCAAAGAGCTTTTATGAGTCAGCATGCAAATTTTTCTCCATGGTGGCCTAATTTGCCAGCCATGAGGTGCTCTCAAGCTCTGCTAATCAAAACATGCAGCCCTTGTGATCAGGCTGAGCCTATTTCTCAGAAGGTGAAAGAATTTAGTTGAGTTGCCAGACCAACCTTAAACTCTTCCTTCCAAAATACAGTGGGTTTTGACACTTTCCCACTCCAATAGAGTGAAATCTAAGCACAATGCAAGACAGATTAGGCATGCAAATTCCTATTAATAATAAAGACAGGTAGGTGTGTCTCTTTCACAGTTTCTGAGGACCTTATAGACTTCAGATGCCTATTGCTGAATATACTGCTATCTAGTAATTTAAAGGTTAAATGACAAATCAGTGAGACAGTTGTAGAATTTTTTTCAGACAGATGTCTTCTAATTCAATGATTTTATTATCATTCTCTAACTTAGTTTCTTAGTTTGCCTTGTTTGGAAAGTTAAAACATCAGACATCCTCTCTTACTTGTTCGCTGATGTAATCCTATGTAAATGTTTTTCACTTATAGTGTGTGTACTAAATTACACTTCATCCTCTTCATAATTTATGACTACCAGTTGTGAAGTCTTCCTTTGTGTCTTCAACTGCGCAAAACTACTCAAACTGGCATTAGCAGTACTAAGAAGATAGCCTACAGGGGAATACATACAAAACAGATATGTAGCTATAGGTATGCTTAACTGGTAGAATCACAGGCTGGTTGAGGCTGGAAGGGTCCTCTGGGGGGTGCTTGTTCCAACACCCTGCTCAAGCAGAGCCACCTAGAACTGGTTGCCCAGGCTCATCTCCAGATGGCTTTTGAATATCTCTAAAGATGGAGACTACACAACCTCTCTGGGCAGTCTGTGCCAGTGCTCAGTCATCCTTACAATAAAAGTGTTTCCTAATGTTCACAGGGAACCTCCTGTGTTTCAGTTTGCCGCTGGTCTTGTCACCAGAAAGCAACGAAAAAACCCGTGGCTTTACCTTCTTAACACCCTTCCATTGTGAAAAGTTTCCCCTGGACCACCTTTCCTTCAGGCTGAACAGCCTCAGCCTTTCCCTTATAAGAGAGGTGCTCCAGTCCTTTAAGCATAGTGGTCCTTCACTAGACTCTCTCTAATATGTCCATATCTCTTTGGTACTGGGAAGCCCAAAACTGGACAGAGCACTCCAATGTGTGTCCTCACCAGTGCTGAGTAGAGGAGAAATGTGCCATTATACAGGACTGCACACATCAAACATATACCAGCATTTTCTGAAGTTGTTTTGATACTTCCAGATCTCAGGACTAGCATTTCTAAATTTATTTTTCAATTACTGTGCTAGATACACTGAAAGCAATTAACTTAATAAAAGAGATTGTGTGGTATATTCAGCTATTCTATGTAACTGTCTGTGTGTACTGTAATGCTGGGGCCTGAAAAACAAGCCCTGAGCCAAAGTCAACCTATAGATGAACTTTCCAACCTGATACTATATTTAGCCTAATATTGTATTTAGCCATATATCTGCTTATTAACCAAGATGCTATATAATTCTTAGTAATGCTTTAAGAGTAAACATTCATGCCTGTTAGCACAGCATATTACTAATAATTAGTGAGGCTTGCATGAATGTGTCTTTCTTTTCAGCCAAGGCCACGAGAGCAGTAGGCCTCACATAACTGAGATATAAATGTATCCATAGCTCTATATTTACAGACCATGGGGGCATTTGACAGCAGTTGGTCCAAATGGACTCCCTGATTTTCCTCTGGGCGCTGGCCAGACTTCAGGGGAAAACCAAGGAGAAAAGAAAGACAGATTGTTTTCTGCAACAGTTGAGTAATGTAAGCTTGTTTGTTTAACACTATATAAGCTGGACTGTCTCACAGCTAAGATGGAGGTTTCACCTATGAGTGGACACATTGTATAGGATTTCCCAGTTACTGGTAAAGGTTTGCTTTGCTGTGATTGGGGCTTCCCCAGTTGAAATGGGGTCTGGATGATGGTAATGTATTACACAGGGTAACTGGTGATGTCTCTCTCTTAATCACTATAATCTTTCTTTGTAGTAATGACTAGATGTATTGGTAAGTGTATCCTTTCATAATCCACTGCTTCTTTTGTAATTCCTTGCTGTTTTGAACTACAGTAAACTTACACAGTTATTCTTTAAAACTGGTGTCTGTGTTCCTTCAATCCATCCTCATTCTGGGTGCAAAACACATTGTTAAAACATGTACACATCTATGCTTCCTACTGGCTACATTTAGTATTATTTTATGCAGTGTCTCAGCTTTCTCTGTGTTAGCTTGCTCTTAGTTTTCGTTAAATAATTCAACAGTGTACTTTTCACTGTTTGAACTTTTATTTATGCTGCTATTAGGTTCTTATCTGACAGACAGCTATGGTCCTTGTAACTCTCTTCCTATCTGTGGAAGTAATTTTATTTTCTTACCCACTGCTCATGCCAGCCATGCATATCATTTCCCTTGTCTCTCCTTCTCTAAAGACATTTTTCCTGACATATACCTCTTGGAATTTCTTAATTTCAGAGATGATTTATGCCGGTAACTACTTAAATTATCTGCAGGTACATATATTCTTCAGCAGCTGTTTCTATTTAACCTTGAATTGAAGGAATGATGTATGAGAGACCTGCAAGATTTTTTTTTTCTGCTGATCTGTAAAATCATATTCTAACTTGAGTTTGAATATCTTCTCTTTCACACTTGCATAGCCCAGTAAAAGTACCTTAGTAATTCTTGGACACAACTTTAAAAGATAGCAAGATTAACATGTAAACAAATCAGTAAAATAATATATGCCTTGTGTAAAAAGAAAACTTAACCCTTTCCACAACAACCACCAAACTCGTGAGTTTTATGCAATACTCACATGATCTGAAAAGCAAACTACACTGGGACATTTTTGATTTAAGGACTGTTATCAGCCTTTTATGTCCCACACAGGGATAATAAGCACACAGGCAAATGGTCATGATATGTACTTGAATGTAACCATCCTCAAATGATGAATCAGGGCTTCAATATCTTCCTGCAATCTGCAAACGCTTAAGCTGATAGGTATCTTCAGAACCATCAAAAATGCTTTACTGATTTTTATCCCATTTAGGTCACCAAGATAAAACTTTCTCAGCAATGTGTCAGTAAATATAGCATGGATTTTTATATATTTCAGAATGCAGCTGTCAATATTTTCTGTTTAAATACATACTGCATCAAATTCTCTGTGATGAACTGATGTTCTTTATTACACCAGTTCTATATAAGATAAATGTTTGATGGAACATAAAATTTGGATATATTCAAGAGACAAGCTTACTGGCAATTTATTCATATTGATTTTAGGGCCTTGCAAGCATACATACAACTCATCCTCTTATCAGAAAATTCACTGCTGTCAGAAGGGTTTTATTCAGATGTTTGTTACTTTGCTTTGATTATATTAATAAAATAACTTTTAAAAAACCCACATACTTTCAATATTATAATAAATTCTGCCAGGAGATGATCACAAAGGATCTAGATGTTAAGCAGAGGCAGCATACAGAAGTTTTATATTACTAGTTCCTTTACTTTTAAAAATTAAATACTTTGGTAATGGAATAGTTCAATGAAGCATTCATCTGAAATACACAAGATTAAAGCCACCAGAATAATTAATAGAGCTAATTTTTATGAGGAAATAATAGAAATTGGACCAATAAGGAGATGATGTTTTGCTCCCTCATAACAAGAACTGAATTACCAATCTGGACTTAGAGGGACCTTAATGAATACAGAAAAGGTAAAGCTAATCAAACTTCTACTTCAAGATTTGATTACAAAAGTAAAGCAGTAACTTTGATCCTAAAAGTACATTATATTGAAAGCTGAGGAAAATTAAGCAAGCAGCAAAATTTAAACATAATAATAATTTTAATAAAAATATATTAATTTTAAAATTACATTTGAAATAAAATTAGAAACAATTCAAATCTTTTGCACTTTGATTTACCACTTGAGAAAGAACACATTACCCTGCACAGCCACAACCAATGTACCACTGAAATTCTGGTTTAAGCCTCATGCAATATTCACCTTATACCATAAAATAATACCCCCAATACACTGGGCAAGAGATCAAGATTTTATGACCCAGGCTTTTTAGAATAGCTGTGATCTTTGTTATAACAGAATTCTACAACCAAGGAATAAGTTTACAAATGGCAGATTAAATGGGACTTAAACCCATGCAAAAGTCAGGTGCACACATGCAATCTCCTAACATACAGAGAGATCTATTTAGTCAGTCCTCCCCACTTCCTAAACTAGATTTTCTCTCCCATCTTCAGCTCGACACCCAAGCTGGCACATATTCTCAGAACACATATGCAGAAGTGGACCTAGGAAAGCAAGAAACCGCTCCACACCTGATCTGAGATCCCTCTTATGTCTCAGATATGTTCTGAGCAGTCAGGCAGCATCAGCACATACATAAGCTAGGTTCAGGATAACTAGCAGAGGCTTGGGCACCTGGAAGGTTCAATGGAGCTAGGACTTTAAACATTTCACGATGCCCAAATACCACTTTACCTTCCTGGAGTAGCATATGACTTCCTTGTGGCTCTAGTTTCAACTTCGGGGACCAGACCCACAGCCTTGTAAGCTCCTCGGAATAGCTGATTCTGCCTGCTTGTAGTCTGCAGTCATCATGGTTAGTGAAACAGACCTCAGGTCTTGTGAGGCTTTGGTCTTGCCCTGGACTGTCTGAAGCCATGTTTTAGCTTGTTTAGCTGTGACAGCACTTATTGAGCAATGAAGTGACTACTATTCTTTAAGGTTTTGACAAGATTTTATAGAATCATAGAATAATTTAAGTTGGAAAAGACCTTCAAGATCATGGAATCCAACCATTACCCAGCACTGCCAAGTCCACCACTAAACCATGTCTAAACTAAGTGCCACATCTACACATCTTTTAAATACCTCCAGCAATGGTGACTCCACCACTTCCCTAGGCAATGTGTTTCAGTGCTTGACAACCCTTCCTTTAAGAATTTTTTTTGTATTTACCTAGATCTAGACCTAGATTTAGATCTAGATATATCTTCAACCTAAACTTGCCCTGGTCTAACAATTGTACAATTGTGTGGTAAAATACTTTCATATATTTCTCATATACTTCTCTAATGGATTATAAAAACAAATGGTTACTGTAGGGTATGAAGTACTTTTTATACTAAAATAATGTAGTGTGGAGGAGTACTAGCATGAGGTGACAGGGGGGACCTTAGAAGTTTGAACACAGAATGATTCTGGAGGCCCCAGGTCTATAAGAAACTCTGCAGCAGTCAGTTACTGATTACTGAATGAATGTAACCTTGGGAGCTGTGCAAAACCTGCATTAAACTTAACAAAACCCAGGCATATCCAGCATATGTAGAAGACAACATATATTGAAAATGCAGATGTGATGCCACATTGCAGATTAATGAAGAAAAAGCAAGTTGTAAAAAACACATGAAAATGAGCCCTGGAGTAAGAAAAAATAAGCTATTATCATCAGCATCATGGTCCTCCTATGAAAAGACCTGGGATGCTGATACCTTGATGATTAGACTGTTAAGACTTCAATTGGATTAACAATAAGCTCTTGACTTCACCTATCAGGTCCTCCCTTTTTTCCATAACAACATTGGAGTGTAACAAGTTGGTGGGACTTCAAGCACCTATTCTGTAACTCACACTCAATGAATTGAGAGCAGATTCAGGCAGTTTGAGATTTCCAAGGGGTGAATGGCTGGAAGCAATGCACCATGACAGATTAAATGCAAGTAGAGCTGCCATTTTCAAGAAATAACTTCTATTACTTATGCAAATATATTTAAGAGAATTTTTTCTAATATAAATCCCTATATTAAGGGGGGGAAGACATTGTTATATAGTGTACCAAAATAACAAGTACCCTTTTCTTCAAGATCTGGAGAGCAAAAAAACATCAGGCCTAATAACAACATTCAAATCTAAGATATGAATGATGAAGTGGTCTGTAAGAAAGGGAGAGGTGATAATATAATTCGTGTAATTTTGCTGACAGTCAGCCTTACAGACTGCTCTGCCAATCACCAAGAATAGCAACAGTCACCTAGCAAGGAGAAATGATTACAGGCAGTGAAAGATAAGGACAAAGAGTTTGTTCCTTTGCTGGGATTTCTGACTCTCAAATGCTGAATATTTATGTTAACTTATCACTCCAGTTCACACACTTCAAATGCAATGCATAAATTATTTTGTGTGTCACTGAAAAATAAATGGCATTTTCTTTGAAGTTAGCTATTCTGGACACAATAAGGCAAATTATGGTTTAATAATTGATGTCTTTGTTGCTGTCTTTTCTATTCCTGTGAGTGGTTAGAGGGAAGAGTGACTTAAATTCCTGATTTTGATTAATCTCTCCTGCCTGTGGAAAAGAGATCATAGCATGAGAGAAAACACACCAATTCAGGTAGCTCCTGTCACAAGCCGCATGTTAGATGACATCATACAGTGCTAAAAGGCCATAAACACGAAGTATGCTTTAAAGGTGCATGTCAGTCTGCTATTGCCTGAGACTATGAATATGTGTGTTGCTAACAGACACTCCAAAGATACCCAACATGCATTTCCTCGCAATTTTTGCCGTAACAAGTCACAAGATACTTCTCTTTTTTTCTATGGGAGACATTAGAAATTACTCACATGCTTTCAGAATGAACCTTGAGTGATCTCTTCATTTCCAAAGCTCTCATCATACAGATTCTAAAGTGTTTGCTCAACTTTTCCCCAAGCAGTCCCCACATTTTTTGAACCTTGTCAGGCATCTGACAGGATGAAATACAGAGCAGTTCACATAGACATTCCTTGTTTCCCATAAGCTATGTGAAGACAGCAGTATAATTCATGTTTCTTGATACATCTCAAAATCTGACAGTCTCAAATGTTACAGCAGTTGGCTAAAGGTGAAGCTCCACTGTGTCTGGAGAGTATTAAAAGGAAAGGAAATAGTTCTGAAGAAGATGCTTCCTTTGAAACAGTTTCCACTGTTGATGATCTCTCCTGTCATATTTTAAGACTGTCTGCACTCAAAATTAAAAAAAAAAAAAATTAATTCAGTGTTTCTTGATCCCAAAATATTTTTTTTGGGGGGAGGGAAGTTTATGACTATTCAGAAGGTTGCAATTAAGCATGATCTATCACTGACACAGTGATGCCAACAGTCAAGATAACCAATCCCTGCAAAATAAGCCTAATCCCTGCAACCCAAATAGAAACAAAGGCTAAAAGTAAGCACCAGTCACCTTGGTACAGCTGTCTCATTCCTTTGCAAGTGATGTGCTGGAACCCTCTGAAGTAAGGCTTTCCTGTTACTAGATAGTCATTGGATTGGTGAATAAGCAAGGATGGATCTTCATAGGAAGCCCTGTGAGGTTGAAGAGTCCTGCTAGATCTAAGCATTGCAGGAAAACTCAGAGCATCTTCAATATGACCTCTAGGCCTAACACTGGCAGGTCCAAAGCAGAAAGCTGGTATTATCATTTCTGAAATCTCTGGCCATCTGTTCTCTAAAGCTTTACAATGATATTCTGCACATATCTAAGCAACAAGGCCAGTTTTGTGGTTGATTCATAATCTCACTCCCTAAAATTCTTCATTATATTAGGAAAGTTGTCTTAATAAAAATGGGGGTGGGAATGCTTTCCCTTTCAAATCGCTACATCTACCATCTGGAATGTGCCCATCATTTTTTATGCTGTTTTATATGAATGAAACCAAGCCCCTAACAAATATCATTCAATGCCTGCAGTGTCTTGATACTGCACTGGTAAAAATATTTAAATTCTGGGGGTTTTTTAGATAATTGAAGCTTGGCTTAAACACACTCCACAACATTCATTTTGGTCTGAAGAAAACAATCATTTTTCTCTTTTTTTAATTCTCAGTGATGCAAAGCTAAAATGCCTTCCAGTGCCAGCCACAATTTGTTTTGTGGTTAGCGGAAAATGAAGTAACGCCTTTAAAATGCCTAACAGCTGGTGATGGAAGCCTCATCCAGGAAACTCTCCACACTTGCAGTTTTGCTTTCCCCTAGAGTATTGGCAATCTCTGTATTGAAATATTTACCAACCCACTGATGGGCAAAACACATCTTTTCTTTGCCTAGTCTCTTGGATTTCTTCAGTTCTTCTGTCCTTGTGGATGATAATAATCTATTTCATGAAAAATAACATTAACCCTCCAAACAATGAATGCAATTGATAAATTATGTCTCAAATAGTTCTTGCTATGCTCAGCATAAAGGCTAACTGTTCTTCTTCACTTGTCCACAATGCTGTTTTGTTTAGCAAGCCTGGAAAATAATGCCCATTCTATTTTCTTTAGCTGCACTCCATGTAATTTGTATTTGCATGGGGGAACAGGAGGAGTGGCTTTGAATAATGCAAGTTCAAAAGCCCAAGAGTTCTCCACAGAAGCATTCCCCTACTCAGCTTTCCAGGGAATTAGCACAGCTCAGTATCTTGCAGCAATGGATCCTAAAATATCCTTCATGGCTCACTGCAGTTCATTTGTTGAGTATACATGCATACGAAGATTCAATTCCGCACCCATCCCTGAAAGCGGTTTTAGATTTAATTTCTCAGGGGTTTAATGCCATAGGAGCACAGTTAAAAAGCATTTTCTGCACTTAATATTAACAAAGTGCCATAGCAGGCCAGTCTCACAGCATAAAATTCACTTAAATACTCTATTGAATACACAATAGTAGATTTCTGGATGTAAATAGCCTTTAGCTTTTACCAGAAATACCAACACAGGCATTAAGAACATTAGCATTGGGACCTCTAGGTATATCAAATATGGTATTTTAACTGAAGTGCAGGAAGCAAGGGATAATAGCATGACTATCAAAAAAACTGGAGGTAGGGTATCAAAATTTCTCCAGAGAGACAGTCATAGACAGTCATGGAATCATTTGGGTTGAAAAAGACCTTTAAGGTCATTGAGTCCAACACTAAATCTGGACATGTTCACATGAGATTTTGCTGGATGAGCCATTTGGAGCCTGGGGTCATGATTATCTTTACCATTCTCCCTTGTTTTAACTTGCTCCATCTGTCAAATCAGCATGGACACATGTAATTGCTGCATCAGGAGGACAGGACAGCCTGTCTGCTCCTGAAAAATTACTTGGTCTTCATGTGACTTGGTAGCACACATGTAAATGGAGGAAATGGCACTCATCTTTCTACTGAAGGCTGGACGAGTTCAATGAGGTTTCAGGTCACAGAATCACAGAATCAGAATCACAGGATAAGTTGACTTGGAAGGGTCAATCAAGTGTGAGCCAGGGATAGGAAATCCAAACTCTGTACCCTGCAAAGTTTTGGTCATCTTGCCAGCAGACAGCATTTTGTCATATAACACAGATAGAAGCTGTCAGAGCCCTGCCAGGACTGCTGTCTCTCATTGCATGGCAGTGTTCCCCTCAGGCAGGGAACACTCACCTTCAGCATGACCACGGAGTTCAGGAAGGCAGCCATAAAGCAGGGATATGCTATATGCTCCTCCATTTTTTTCCCGAATTGGTTATTCTTAAAGCCATCTCTACTTCTAGATTGTCAGCCTGGGAGATGAGCGATGTGTTTTGGGCAAAGCTTCTCCTTCAATAGCTGCACAGAATGAGAATGTGAAGCACACCTTATTGAAGGGGGATGGTGGTGTAACGTCTGGATACAGAGGGGGGTATCTTTTCAGCTCCACACTTCATAGTTTTAATCCTGCACCAGATGAATAATCTGAATCAAGATCCTGAAATCCCCTGCACTTCTGAAATTGTTACCTGTTCCCAGTAATAGTCCTGTTCTCTTGGAACTACCCTGGATTACAGCCACGTAGAGCAGTTTTAGATAAAAGACTGTTTTGAAATCCTTCACAAGCTAGGAAAATAGATCCAACTTCTCTTTTGCATGGATACTAAGAATTGACAGGTATCTCTGGAGGGAAAATAGAAAACAGACTTTAAAACCGTCACTGGCCCATTTGTGAGATAAAGGGTTCCCCTTCTTGCTGCCAGCAAGCTCAAACTCACAACAGTCTGTTCAGCCCCCCTTTGGGAGGGGAAAAAAATTAGTAAATCACAAAACTGAGACCTTTTGCAGGCAGAGAGCAAAAGAAAAAATGACAAGTCAAGCAAATTCCCATCCCACAGTCTGTTGATATCACTGCCCTTCTCTTGCTATTGTCCTTTCTTAGATTTTGGGCTGTTCAGTGTTCTGATACCCAGTTCTCCCCATTTGAAATCCAGTGACATTGCCTTAGTGATGCATAATCGAGTCAAACCCTGACTGCCTACGTGGGTTTCACACACAGCACTGGAGAATGCAATACAGAGATGTTCAACCCAACCAAGTCCTCTTGGGTTCAGCAAAACTAATTTAGTTCAGTCTTAGTAATGACAGACATCATACAGGTCTCATGCTCCATTCTAGTTAGTAACTCAAAACAGTGGGGAAGATCAGGGAACATTCCCCAGCTGGCACAGCCAAACTGGATCTGGAGACAAGAGGCGGCAGAGTTGCTGGACCCAAACTTACTCTGATCACGCAGACTTACCAGACTTCCCTCTCTCCTAGCACATATCATCAACTGATAAAAAGAGCTGCTATCAAGACAATAGGAGGAATTGCAGTAATAGGCTTAGTATTAATACTAATACTACTAATAATAGTATTAGTCTGGTCCAGGATTCTTGTATTTCATTACACATGGGACCTCATCCTGACGTGATTTCAACAGTGCACCTCTAGTACTGACTTGCAAATAGCAGAAGTCAGTGGGTACACCTAGTGGAGAGGATCCTGGACAGGAAAACTAAATGTATTACACTGCTAAAGGTGAGTGACATGCAACTGCAGGAAAGGTGTTGGACAAGACCAGTATATGAAAGGTTTGCTCTCAGTGTATGAAATTTTGAGGAAAGAAAGGTGACAGGAAAGGTATGAAGGAAAGGTATGAAGGAAAGAAAGGTGACAACAAAGATCAGTAGTACTTCTGCTTTTCCTCAAATGAATCATTTTAAGAATTGTGAGCATTCCCCTACCATCAGTGCTGTACCTTCACTGATTTTATTAGCTAATTTTTTTAGCTTCATGGCTGACCTGCAGAAGTAGACTCAGCTATCTTTGCATCATGTAGTATGTAATCAACCCCTTAGGGCAGATCCTCAATGCATCTAGAACAACTCAGTACATGAAGTGCATATACTGGCCAGGGTAAAGCTAAAGGAGGACATTGTACAATAAATAAAAGAAAAAAAGTATTACTGAAATCAAAGAACAAAGTTGGATTCAGAAAAAATAAGCTGAGTAGAATCAAATCAGGACATGATTTTTCTCTGATAATTTCTCTTCCTCACCCTGCCACCTCACTCTCTGGCAAAGCAGAAAGCCTTGGTTAAGGATACTCTTACTGTCCTGTGCTTTTGAAGGGAACAGACCACAAGGTCCCTAAGCTGGTCCTTCTGCCCACACCCTCACAGCAATTATCAGGAACAAACTGGCAACTGTCACTGTGCTCAGATTCTCCAAGGGCTGCTCATAAAGCATGATTAACTATATCTCCCTGAAGGGAATTTGCTTGGCTAGGCACAGCAATGCAACAAAATGTGGCTGCTTGTGCCAGTGCAGGGAGATAGGAGCATCAAACAGAGCTTCAGTATGAAGCCCTTATAGGCTCATTGCAGCACTGACTGAGATAGCTCTGACCATCACGGAGGCACTAAGACAGACCTGGAGAAAAACTGGAGGTTCATTGTTTGATGATAGCTGCTGATGTGACAGGCGTGTTGCTAAGGTGAGCCTTGTGCATCATCAGTGGTTGTGGAGAAAGCAGGGCAGAAGACTCCTATGACATGCTTTTAATCCCAGCAGTATTTGTCTCTTTCTTTAAATAGTTTTTGTGGGTTTTTTTCAAAAAGTTAGATATAAACTGTTGACACTGCTGCAGTCATTACAGCGTGAAAAATTGAGAATTTGTTCTCTGGCCTGGAACAAAACATGGGTCAACTTGAAGGTAAAGTTGATGGCTTTGAATGTGATTGAAGAGCAAAATTACCAGAACGGTATCATCTGAGGGCTCTGAGTAGATGAGCAACAGCTTGTGTTGGATAATACTGTTAGTATAGAATCATAGAATAGTATGGATTGAAAGGGACCTTTATCTCATCTGGTTTCACTCCTCCCTTCTCATCTCCCCAACACGGGCAGGGATACCTTCCACTAGACAAGGTTGCTCAAAGCCCCATCTAACCTGTCCTTGAACACTTCCAGGGATGGGGCAGCCACAGGCAACCTCTGCCAATGACTCATCACCTTCACAGCAAAGAATTTCTTCCCTATATTTACTCTAAACTTGCCTTCTTTCAGTTTGAAGTCATTCCCCCTTGTCCTATCATGACATGCTCTTGTAAAAAGTCTCTATCCTAACAGTAGTATACTGCCAAGAGGAAATGTTCCCCTGAATATTAAAAATAAGTTCTCCAAAAATCAGCCAAGAACCTTAAATTTGCGCATTTCAAGGTTTTCCTGACAGCCTTCCATGAAGAAAATATTTTATATGTCATTCAATTAGATTCTGATCCAACTCAGGCACATGTTCTCACATTAGTTAACTGCACTGAAGCAAATAAGTTTGCCGTAAGAGTGAAGAGAGAATATGCCCAGATGTTTGCAGGACTAGTCTTGCAGACTCTCCTGTTCAGGAACAAAAACTTCAAACTGCCTCTAGACAAGTAAGTTTACTAAAATACTGGGACTACACACAGTCGTATCGGCATCTGTATGCATCTAAAACCCACACATGACCTGAAGCTGGTTTTGCCTCTGGGATGCACAAGGAAATAGAGTAACTTGGCAAGTGAGCATGACTGCATTGCAGTGAGCAGATGTGATTTAATTGTTCACAATATCACATAGATCAGCTCTGAAGTGATGTTGACTGGAGATACAGAGGCATCCATTAAACTGCTTCAAGACAACCATATTTCCCCTTGTTACTCTGTCCTTCTGAATATAAAGTAATATTCTCAACAAAAATCACCAGTAGCTCTGACATTATGGTCCCCAGGTGTATTTAAATGGAATCACAGAATCATAGAATGTGCTGAGTTTGAAGGGACCCATCAGGATCATCGAGTCCAATTTCTGTGCCTGTGCAGCACACCCCAAGAGTCACACCATGTGCCTGAGACTATCATCCAAATGCTTCTTGAACTCCATCAAGCTTGGTGCTGCAACCACTTCCCTGGGGAGCCTGTTCCAGTACCCAGCCACACTCTGGGCTAAACACCTTTTCTGGATACCTACCCTAAACCTCCCCTAACCCATATGCTGATACACACATCAACTTTAGAAGCAGCTTGCTTTTCTTCACTTCCCAATTAAAATGTGAAAATGCACTCCAGATCCCAAAAGGGCTTCTTAATCATATTTTAATTTTTATGGCTCAAAAAGGTACTTACAGAGCATACTAAAATCAGTGGTAATTACAATAACTCCCTGCAATCAAAGTCCCACCCATTTTTAGATGCAAAACATAATACCACTGATTTCACATGAAAATTAACACAGGAGTAACAGTTTCAGGAAAGACAAGGCTGATAGACAGTGTTATCTGTTGTACTATTCACACTCCCAAATTAATTAGCTGTGGCAATTTTATGGAACTGTGGTTTGTCCTTGCACTTTTTTTTTTTTTTTTTGCTACACCTCTATACTTAACTATGTGTAACTATCACTATTAGTTCATCACTGATAATTCTAAAACTTTTAAAAATTACATGCATTGCTGCTTTACCATCCTTTAAATGTAAGTATCTATTTCACAACTACATATTCTTTGTCATCATTCTGTATAGGGACGTTTTGATGGAAACAATGAGAGACTCAGCAAGCACAATCAGTAAACATTCTTTTGGACAAGTCTACTTATTTCCTTTTTTTTTTTTTATTATTTTTCACTCAAAAGTTTCTTTTTAAGAAATCATATTTATCCAAAAATTCTATCCAAAATGTATACTAATAGACTGGACAAAGAGCGCAGGTGGATAATTCATTATGCTGGTCTGTGAAGAGAGCAAATCAATGCTTTTGTTCAGTTGTTCAAACAACTAAAAACACTCTATGAATCCACTCATTATCCGTAGGTTATTACTATAGGTATAGTGCTTGGAAGTGAAGCCTGAACTGGCAATAAACTAACTAACTGAAGATGTCTATGGCCTCACAGAGGATAATTTACACTTTTTTCAAAAGTCCTCAGTACTGACAAACTTAAGTTAAGATCTGATCCTTCATGATCTTCAAGTTTCAGATTTCATGGGCATCCAATAATTATCATAGATCTTAGCTTTTGCACTAATTATTTTTAAAGAGGCTTGTATTGGGTCTGGCTGAGCTGGAGTTCATTTCCCCACAGGAGCCCTCACAATGCTGTGCTTTGCATTGGTAGCTAGAAGGGTGTTGACAACACACCGGTGTTTTGGCTGCTGCTGATCACAGCATCAGCACTGTAACTCGCCCCCAGTCAAGGGCAAGATCCTAGAAGGGGACACAACCAGGCCAGCTGACCCAAACTGACCAAAGGGATATTCCATATGCCATCTCATATATAAAAGTTAAGGAAAGGAGCAGGAAGGGGGAGCATTTGTTGTTTCCAATGGCTGCTTGCTGAGGAATCATTACACGTGCTGAAGCCCTGCTTCTCAGGAAGTGGTCGGACGTCACTGCTGATGGGAAGTAGAGAATAAATCTTGTTATTTTTTCACTTTCCTTTTGAGTGCACAAGCTTTTGCTTTGCTTTTGCCTTATCCCAACCCATGAGTCTTCTTTCACCTTATTCTCTCTTCCCTCTACAGCTGGAAAAGGTAGTGACAGAGCAGCTGGGTGGGCACCTGGCATCCAGTCAAGGCCAACCCACCACAAGACTACATAGACTTACAGAATTCTATAGATTATAGGTGGAAACTCACTGGACTGAGTGAACCCTCCACCTGTAGCCCAAGGAGAATATTGGCAAAGCTTGAGCCTATTCTCCCTATTGTCAACTGCAATTGAATCTTTAACAAAACTAGAAAGAATTAAAGTCTTTTCAAAGGCCAAATTGATTTCAGTATTTGAGAAAACAGCAATTGCACAATCTACAAAAAAGTAATCCTTTACACAGTATTAGAATGTAAAATGAGTCCCGTAGGGAAGTGCAGTACAGGGTAATACAGTGGAAAAATACTGAACTAAACACAGCTGTGCATCCATAGTAGGACTTTTCAGCTCACCTGAAACATTATTTGAGATGGCATGGCTCTCCTGGGACAAAATCAACTGTACTTGAAAGTAATGCACACACTTCTCAGAAAGCACTAAATCACAATTCTCGTGGGCAACCAATATAGCACTTTGCCCAATAAACAAACTGCTGTTAAACCATCGAATTTCTGCCATGGAAATTCTGCCATCAAAGTTCTGCCATGGAAACTGTACGGAAAATAACCAATGGATTTTGTGCAAAATGGAAGGATTCTTTCTCCTTAACGTGCAAAATGCCACTCAAAAAGCAAATCTGAATGATGACAAAAATCCTCAGTCTTCTGAGAATTCACAACACATATTACAACATTACTGCAATCTCTGTCTTTAGCTGTGATGAAGTGCAGGGCAAAAGTGAAACACAAAAAGGAGAAGAGGTTAAATGTGTGTTCTGAACCTGTCCTAAGTGATCTAAGGTCTTGAAAGTTCTCTATACTTGGAATATTCTCAAAAATAAACTAGAGTTTCACACAGTGTGCAAATATTACCAAACTATGTTTAATTGTGGAATAACAGATAGAGCTATCATCCTGCAAACTGAGTGTGTAGCATTCCCCAGAGGGAATCAGGTCAATACAAGAGCAATGGAGCAACACATTGCATTTAAAAAAAATCTGCGTAAACATTTTGTAACCTCACTGCGAAATAAAGTAGCTGACCAACAAACTTCCCAATGTAAGGCTGAATGTGAAAAATCCTGCAACAAAGTGAAATTTCACAGGAAATGTAGGTAGCAACCCAAATGTTAAGCACTCAAGACAAAATTTAATCCTGACAAGACATTTAGTCCAATGACTAATATCCAGAATATGGCTAAAAAGCATAAAACAGTGCTCTGTAACCCAAACACAGATTTAGCTGTGCCTCTTGCTACAAACCCCTGTAGCCACCATAGACAGGGCTTCCACCTCTGTTAGGGATGGCTCTGGTACTGAAGCAAATAGCTGCACTTACCACAGTATTCCAGTCATGGGGCAGCATCTTAATTAACTGAAAAACTCAACATGACCCAGGAATTTGTGATTGTGGTCCAGAAAGTCAACCTTATCCTAGGCTGCACCAAGAACATGGACCTGTTGGAGTGAGTCCAGAGGAGCATCATCAAGATGATCAGAGGTCTGGAACACTCTCCTATAAAAGCAGGTTGAGAGCATTGGGGCTGTTCAGCCTAGAGAATAAAAGGCTCTGGGGAGACCTTATAGGACCTTCCTGTACCAAAAAGGGGCTAACAAGAAAGCTGGAGAGGGACTTGTCACAAAGGCATGTAGTGATAGGACTTCAAACTGAAAGAGGGCAGTTTTAGTTTAGACATTAGAAAAAATTTCTTCACTATGAGGATAGTCAGAAACTGGAACAGCTTGCCCAGAGAAGTTGTGGATGCCCCATCCCTGGAGGTGTTCAAGGCCAAGTTGGACGAGGCTTTGAGCAACCTGGTCTAGTGGAAGATGATCCTCACCATGGGGAGGCGGGGGTTGGAACTAGATGATCTTTAAGGTCTTTACAACACAAACCATTGTATGGTTCTATGAATTATGCCATGCAAAGCTTATATGTGCTACTCTGGCAGCCAATGAGTAAATTCAGAGTTGTACTGGGTTTTCCCATATTGCATTGCACTGCGCTGTGCAGAAATAATTCTCTGGCCCCTGTAGCACCAATTCTTGAGGGAAGCCCAAGGGTCATAAAGTCAGGAGAGCAATAGATCACATTCATTAACTCATCTAACCTCCTGAGTACCTCAGCCATTCTATTTTCTTCAGAAGTTAGATCAAAACAAGCCATTTAGAAAGACCTCTGATTTTTGTTTAGATTTCAAGCAATGGTGAGTAATTGGTCCCTATGTTATCCTTATTCCTAGAATAGCACAGCTTACTCAAGGTTGCATTTGTTAAACTTCCAGTCATGGGATCACCTTATGTCATCAGACTACAAATTTAAAGACTATAAATCCCTCCACTATTATTTCCTTCTTACCCTTTTCTTTGATTAATTTTGTCTAAGGTCCTTAAACCTCAAGTCAAAGCCAATTTTCTATCTTGGAAGGCAAACATCAGATCTGGACACAGTATTATGGTCAATTGTTTTATGAGTGCTAAGTACATATGAAAGATCATTTCCCTGTATGTATTTGCCACTCCTCATTTACATCTTGAAGGATTGTATTAGCCCTTTTGGCAACAGCAAACCAAGAACTTACACTGCACCTGCTACAGAAGAACACCTTCCAGTCCTAGAAGTAACTATTGCATTCTTCATCACTTACTTGCAGGAACACTAAAACACATTATTTTTAAAACTTAACAATTAAATCCAGCTATTCAGATAATTCTTACTAGTAATTTGGACAGTTTCTTAGAGAACCATAGAATAATTTAGGTTTAAAAGGACCTGAAAAATATTCAGTCTAATCTCTTGCTCAAAGCCAAGCTACTGTCACACTAGGAACAGGTTGTTCAGGTCCTTTCTCAGTCAAGTTCATTTCACAGCCTCTCTGGACCTCTTTCAATGTTCACCCACTTTCACTGTTATTTTTTAATATATAATCTGTATTACTTAAAGCATAGTCATGGAAGCCTTTACGTCCACATTTAAGGTGCTTGGACAAATTACTAAATTTTGTTTAAAAATTTAGCCAGAAAAAGTCTACAAGCATCTTACTAGCAATAGCCTTGTTCACTGGCACCTGACCACTGACTACTTGTTCAGAGATATGTCAGTAAACCAGTTAATAATCCACGTAATACATATAATAATTTCACTTGTTCAGTAAACAATGTGATATTGAATTAAAAGGTCCAATATAGCCCAAGGAATCAACAAGAAGACTGAGAATCAGATGAGTTGATTATGTCCAAAAAGATACACATTCTAAAACAGAAGGCTGGCTGGGACTCATCCTTTTTGACTGCTAACTTTTGCTATTAGAGTCCACTGTTTCTCCTGGAAGTTGGCAAAGCAAGAGCTACTGCACAGCTCCCTGCCTCATTCCACCCCTTTCTCTAGTTGCTGAATTCAGCTGTACAACTTCTGCAATTTTTCTAGTTCAGCTGCTTAAAAGTATTCTTCAGCTGGGTCTTTAATGTTCTTGAGAATTAACTGTACAGCTATGCCGATTAGAAAAAGCTTAATTTCAGCAAATGCTTCTTTTCATCTTTCCTGAGTGCAGCTAATACTTCCATTCAAGTCTCTCACCTAAGTGCCAATTAGTCCTTGTGACACACAAAATCTGACCAATGGTAGATAAGAAAAGGATAAACCCAGAGGAAGCTTACTGCTTTCCTCAGGCACCCTGCTCAAGTCCAAACATTTGATTTTTCGCAAGTTCTTTTTTTCTAAGAAGTTTATTGGTGGAAAAGTTAGTCTGGTAACAGTTTTTTGCTTAAAAATGTCTGTTTGCGAGATGGCACTTTAAGAAAGCAAGTCTGAGGGTTATGGGGTTAATTTACTGAGGGTTCATTTACTTGGCACCTTGTTCTTAATATTATTTAAAGACACTTTTATATCTGTAATCAAGTTTTTTCAAGTGTAATAACAGTTTTAGTGTCGTCACATTAGGTTGTTATAGCTCCAAATGTGTATTTCTTCTCTGTTCGGGACAATGAATCCAATATATACTAACGTGACTACTTAAGAAGAGTTAGTACACTTTATGTCAACCCAGCTGCTATGCAAGTACATAAAATTTGCATAATAAAAATCCTTATGTTAATTTTGATTTCAAAAACTGTTTGTCAGGCACTGATTTCTCTTTGATATTTTAGTCAATTGAAACATTTTTTTGCCAAGATAACCAAACAGGCTACTGTTGTTATTAATTAGAGAAATTTGTGTTGAATTCAGTTTATCAGAAGAAATAGGTGGTTCATATTTATATATATCTTTTAAACTTCTCTAATTTTAAACCCAAATGTATTTTTAATCTGCTCTGAAAACTTTTAACGCCAAATTTTCCAGTTTCCCTGATTATCTACAGTAGCATTTAAACACCCTTGCAGCAAAAGTTTTTACTGACGTGCAACCTTGAACTGCTGCACTTTCTAGTTGTTTGTGATATGTCAAAACCCAGTGGGTGAGGAGAAGAATGCTACCTTTCCCTTTAAAGTGACGCTCCACCCTATCCTAGTTCTCCTTAAACAAATACAAGATCACAGGTTTTTCACAGGGCAATAGTTAAAGAGGACATCATTCTTCACTGAGTCATTTATTTCTCTACACCACTATCCACCAGAGAAAGCAGTAGAAACTCTGTGGGATTCCACCACAGTGCCACACCTTTCTTGGATGGCAGCTGACCACCTTCCTTTCTGTTCATGTGGACAAGGGTAGACAACCAGAAAGCTGCCGGCAAACCTCACAGAGCTCCAGAGTTAAATTCCACCTTTCGCGGATGGTCTTCTGTGGAGGCCTCCACGCTCACACAAGCTACATTTACAAGAGGCGATGAGCCACCAAGTGTCTGCGACCAATCTCGCGTTCTGCAAACGTGAGGACTCGGCCCCTGGCCGTGCAGAGTGCTGTGTTTACTGAGGATGGCTGGCCGGCCGCACAGAGCCCTTAGAAAAGAGGTGATGGCAGGACTGGTCATGAGGCCGACGTTTTGATCCATCGAAAACGGCCGCTACATGGTATGTCCCTTAATCCGAGGCCCTGCACAGCGCCAGGTACCGCCTCTCCCGGCCCCGCACACGGATTTCCCTCCCCCTGCAGCCCTCGGAGCAGGGCCTCACCCACGCACACGGCCCCAGTGCCGCTGCCCAGCGCCCAGCCCCGGGACGGGCCCGCACGGGGACCACCACAAGGGCACAGCCCAGCACGGCACGTCCCGCCCCCCCGCCCCCGGCCCAGGCGAGGCCGGGCCGCTAGATCCGGCCCCCGCCGGTCCTCCCCGCCCTGCGGCGCTGCGGAGCTCCCGCCTCGCCCCTCTCTCTCCCTCCGCCGACTGCTGCGGCATCTCCGGGGCGGCAGCTCCGGCTACAACCCGGCCCCGCGCACGGCCCGGGCCGCCGCGGTTCCCGGTCTCTGCCCCGAGGCGAGCGCGGCGAGGCGGGGGCTGCCCGCAGAGCTCGGCCCCGGTGGTGCAGCGATGCCGGCAGCCCGCGCCGGGCCCCGCCGGGCTGCCCTGCTCCCGCAGCATCGCGGCGGCCCATGTGCGATGAGCCGCCCTCCCCTGGGCACCTTCTCCGCCCCGCTCGCCTCCTCCTCCCACGGAGCCACCCTCCTCCTCCGCCCACTCTCCCTGCCAGCCTCCTCCCCGCCCTTCCCCGCACTCCACGCCGGTGCCGGAGCCGCGCGTCACTCGGGCTCCAGCCCCGCCGCAGACATGGCGACACTGACAGCGGTCCAGCCGCTCACGCTGGACAGAGGTAAGCGCGGCTGCCGCCGCTCCCTGGCCGCCCTGCCCGGCCGCCCTGCCCGGGGGGCACCGCGACACGGCGACGGCTTTGCCCCCGCAGCCCCAGCGCGGCAGGCGCTGCCGCGGCAGCGCTCCGGCCCCGCTATGCCGGGGGTCGGCTGTGGCGGCGGGCAGCGGGGAGGCGCCTCCCCGCGGGGCTCGGGTGGGCGGCAGGAGAAGAGCTAACACGGAGGCAATAAAACTTTGTGCGGGCAGAGGCCGGGGCAGGGCTGGCATCCCACCGCCGACAGCGCGGCGGCGGCGCGGGACGCGGCCAGCGCTCCGCTCCGGAGACGCTCCTCGGTGCCGCTCCGCTGTCCCCGCCCTGCGGGGCTCCCCTGTCGGCGCCCCCGCCGTGGCTCGGCGCCCACGGCCCCGCGTCGCCACCCCCGCAGGTGACTGGGCGGGGGATGCTCGGTGGTGGGGCAGCGCCGTTCGCCGGCGAGTCAGGAGTCCGAACCTCTCGACGAGAGCGTCGTTTGCCGGCAAAATGCGGCTTTTTGGGGGGTGTTGCGCGGGAGTGTAGGGTGTGCGAGGAAGAGATCGTGACTGCAACTCCTCTGTTCGGCGACGGTAATGATGTTACCCTACAAAAGAGCGGCTCTGAGGATTTCCGCAGATAGTTACTCGGACTGGGTAGGGAGCACGGGTGGTGTTTGGATAGCCTTGAGCCTGTGTCAGTAACCTTATACAGGTAGTGTAAGAGGATACTAAAATCTCGAAGTTATGTTACATTTCAGCTTTTGCCTCCGGGCTGTAAAAATTGGACCTTTCCCTTGCAGTGGATTTGTTCCCGTAACAAGACTTAGCAGAAACGTCATTAGATTTCTGTGGGTTACAGGGAAGAGTAACTTACCATTCTGATTTGTTTTGCTCCTACCGTTACGTTGGGTAGAGAGGTCCAGCAGCTCCCAGTGCAGCATCCTGAATTGCAGCAGTATCCCTCCTCCTCAGTTGCATCCAGAGGCTCCGAGAGGCACCCAGCCCCTAAAAATTTTGAACTCTTGAAAGTATAATTGAGGTCAGTGCCTTGGTGTTTTAAATGTTTGTGGGGTTTTTTTAGAGGACTAAGATAGGTTTTGGAAGTAAGAGAGTTTTTTTGCTGTAAATCCTATGCAAAGGAAACACAAACTCATTTTCAAAATGATAAAAGAGAGGTAGGCACCTTTTCTAGAACCCAACTGAGAGCAAAACAGCCCACAAAGTACTCTAAATACAGTTTTCTGGCTTAAATTCCAGCATTAGTAGAAAGGGAGAATGTGAAGTTATTTTTACTGAAATAGCAAAGTGCTAGCCTGCGCTTTAAATTAAACTGCTCGGAAATCCACTGTGTAATCTACAGTTTCACCCTAATACTGTTTTCAGTAAGCAGGACAAATCTATTTTCTGGCAAAGGGTTGAACAGATGGCAATCCATTAGCAAACCTGGCTTTTCAAAGGAAATTATTGCTATTTCAGAATTATACATTCCTTTTCATTACTAAACCTATGCTTTAAAAATTCTACAATACACAAAAATGCAAATTAGTCCTAATTTAAATATAAGCATCTGTTGTCTGTGTCCAGGACATGCCTAACCATTTGGCAGGGATGCCAGCATTACAGTCTCCTTGGTTGTCAGCCAAGACTGATATTAGTTTGAGTGAGATAAAACATCATGGAATGATAGGATGTGATGTGCAAAACGAAAATATGGGCAAGAGTAAATAGATTTAAATACCGCACCTGACTTGCAGAAGGCCCCTTTGTCAGAAGGATACACTTCATCACCTGTAACATGTTGCTGTTACATCAGCTGTAGAGGGTGGGCTGAAGCAACTCCAGAAGCAATTAGACCAAGCCCAGTGCTTCCAGATATTTCCACTGTAGTCTTACTCTCACATCCATGGGAGAAGGAAAGTTACAGATGGTGAGATTTTCCAGCATTCCTATTACTTTTGTTAAAGCAGACAAGCTATGCTGTGATCAAGGCACAGCCTTGAAAAGTCTTGTATGCTCATATCCATTTTGCCATGTCCTACACAGAGCTCAACATCGCAAGAAAATAACGAGAGAGGTGGTGTTGTTTCAGGAGAGGTGGTGTTAACCTTGTGGTGCTGGAGGAATTGCTGCTTCAGGTCTATCCAGGATGCGTTCCCTCTTGTTAAGGGCCACAGAAACGGTAAAACCTTATAGCGATACTTACATTAGAAATCTGAGTTACCCTCTCCTGTGATCTCCTCCTGGACAAAACATATTCATTGTATTCTGGTACATAGATGGGAGCTTTCTTAAAGCCTGATATAAATGGCATTCAAAACCTCTATGGTAAAATGAATTACCATTTAAAGGTGAAGGGCATGTCGTGTATGAATGATTGAAAGCCAATTACATTCTGGAAGATTACTTCTGTCCAAAGCACAGGAATTAATTTCCTTAATTCCTATCATCATGTGCCTTTCTACCTGCACAAATGTGTGCAAGTTCCATTAGGGCTCTTTAATATGTAGAACAAGTTCACAAAATAATGAAAATTTTAATCACTTACAATTTAATCTCAAAGGCTTTTGCCTGATCTTTGTGTGATGCTCTGCTGGGAGGAGGGGAAGAAATCAGCAACTCTTTTGGGCAGGAAACATAGAGCAGTGCAAGCTACCAGTGGTACCACTTAGGGGAGGGTGGCCTCAAGCGTTGGGCAGCTTTGGGACGGGAAAGTGCCTGCCTGCCAGCTGAGTACAGCAGCAAAATAAGTCTTCCAACAGCCAAATAAGTCATCTCCATGAGAAAGTGCACCCTTCCTACCTTTACTGCAAATATCTTACATCCTGAATCAATACCACCCCATCAGTAATCTCGAGTGTTCATCAGAGCTAACTGGCAGAATATTTTAGGCCAATTCAACACTTAAACCCTGAAGCTGCTGGGAGCTATATCTTGTTATAGGTTGAGACAGTTTCATGTCTTTCATAAAATGATAAGGAAAAAAGGCAAGGTTGGGAATTTTTTTCTTTTTTTTTTTTTTTTTTTTTTTTTTTTCACTTTATGCTCAAGGTTATGGATTTTTAAGTACATTCTCAGCTTAATTTATGTCCATTAAAAAACCTGAAGTGTTTAATACAAAAGAGAAATGTTTAAAAGCACCTATACAGTTGTTTTTCACTTCTTCCACAGGTATGTCTTTAGTAAGAACTTTGTTGACACTCTTTACAGACAGCCCTGGTTCAGGTGGTTAGCCTTTTTCCAACAGTATTTATTAGTGCTGGCATACTGCTTATCACACCTTGCTGCCCTTCCCTCTCCTCATAATGTCCTTTGTCTTCCACAGAGGTGTTGTCTCACCCCCATGACCAGCAGTTGATGTCTTTCCCTTTATTATCCAGAGCTCAGGTCTCCCTTGGATGCTGCCTTCTGTTGCCTTGCTCTTCTCAAAGTCCTGTACAGTTAACTCCATTGCTCTATGCGTTGCCCATAATCTTTATCCATTTTCACTGTTCAGCAACCCAATTTCCTCCTCTAATCCTCTATTCTGCTGTCCTGTGACAATCGGCACCTCACCAGCCTGACGTTGTCTCAGATGCTGCGTACGCATCCAGCGACAGTGTTCTGCTTTTCTCCAAGTGCAGTGTCATCTATCCCAGCCAGCTTAATCTCCTCATGGTTATCTGAGGACCCCTGTGTATTCCTGTGCTGCAGGCATGCATTATAAGCAATGAGAAATTAAAGGAAGCTTGTGGGTGTGGTCACTCAAAGAGTGTGCTAGCACAGTTTGATGGAAGCATTGTCCACAAGTACCATTACGCTCCCAGAAATAATGTTAGGAGGGAATAGATTTCTCTGCTGTCCTTGGCATACATTTTAGGAGTGGTCATATGGAGGCCTGCAAATTGAAGGAGACATCTTTCTAGCTTTGCATTGTAGATTTTCCTATCAGAACTTCTTTATTTGGTCATACATCTGGCAAATTTTTCATAAACCTTATCTTACTTTGGATTTTACTTGTATTCTTCCTTTCAAGATGAATTTCTCCTTTGAAAGAAAACTGACCATGTATTTTCTCAGATTGCTGCAAAACTTCAGTCCCAGTTCTTCTGCATAGGATCATGAAAGTTTCTGCTTTAAAAGGGTACTTTTCAAAAGTTGGTCTTGGTTTTGAAGATATACAATTAGCCTGTGCAGACATGATTAAGAACAAGGGAATATCTTTTCATATGAAGCAGGACTTTCAACTACCTTTTGTTAATAATCCATGTCTTACTATATTTTTCCCTATATAGTTACTATTCACATCACTGATGGTTTCACTTCATTTGACTGAGGATGAAAGAAGAAACTTGAATAGACTGAATATACAGTGCTGATATTTTAATCCCTGTGAAGTTTCCTAACAAGGTCATAGCTATTGGCTATTGACAACCAAATTTCTCTTGCTTTCAAATACATCCTTGAAAACTGGAAAGACTTCTTGCTGTTTGGCTGTAATGCGTAACTGAGTTCTGTTGGTTTTTATGAAACCAAGCAAATATTTTTCCAGTGGAGTGGGTGTCCCAAAACTTCCTGAAAATACTATATACTAAGAATATGAATGGGCTTGGAATTGCCATCAGCTTTTAGAGGTGTTAGACTCTGTCAGATGTGTTATCAGATGGTGCCTGACCACTAGTATACATAGGTACTTGCTAGAGTATTCCTCCTTCCTTCCTCCTCCTCTCTTCTTGTCATTTTCCTTCTCACTATATTATCATAGCCTACATAAATGGGGATTTTTTTTACCCATCTTTGCCCACATATATATATATACAATGAAAATTGTATCGAACATAAGTTGTGGTAGACTGTACATACATTATTGTAATGTGTACTATCTTGGAAAAAAACCCCAACATACTCATCAGGAAGAGAAACTCAGATTCATAAAGTGTGAAATACAGTCCTTGACAGGGAAGTAGATCTCTGTCACCCAGGGTGAAGCCCTGTGGAGCAGTGCTAAGTGATGTGCTGCTCCCTGCCTGGCTGCCTGTCTGTCATAGGGGTGTCTTCTCTTGCTCTTCAGCCTAGTGTGCTGAAACTGAAAAATACTGCTGCAAGTGTGGCATGCTTTAAGGCTAACATATCTCCATTTGATATGCCAACTGAGGATATTTAAATAACCAAGTTAATTCTTCCAAGTAAAAAGAGAGAAAAAGGACAATTGTTTGTAGGGACAGGACAAAAATGACAATTCTAGTCACAGACTGAAATGCTTGGGGTTTTTACATCAGTGTATCAACACTTAATTGATTTTTAAATGCATTTTTATTAAAGGATAGATTAAGTTAAGCAGATGGAGACAGTGGTTTGTGGGTGATGACTGGGACTCTTTATGAGGAACTGTGTGGTTGAAGTTTTGGTTAGTTAAGTGTAGTTCAGCTGTGCCACCTGGAACTCTGGAGCTGGAGTAGGAGCAAATACCTTGTCTACATGTCATCTCTGATGTTCATGAGTGGGGTTTTAAAAGCTAAATGCACACGTTCAGCTTAAATGTCTCTGGCAGTACAGTCCTCACCTGAAGAGGAGCTTGGGTACATTGCAGCATGGGAGCTCTGTGCCAGGTGGGATACGCCTGAGGCAGCTGGCCACCCACAGGAGCACACCCCTTTCGCTGAGATCCTCCCCATAGGTAGGGCCTTGTCCTTCAGCCCAGGGTGATGCACAGTGACAATGAGATTGACAGAGAGCTGCACCTGTATGCAGACACATGGAAGCATCTTCTACAAAATTCATGGCAGCTTTTAACCTTGTCACCTTTGTGGAGTGTTGAGGTGGAATACCTTAAATTTCCAGTCAACTTTCCCTCTGAAATGTGTAACTGGTAAGAAGACAGAATTGGAGAAGCAGGATGCGTGGTCAGGACAGGTTTGTGAGACACCTTTGAAAGAGTAATGAGGATTGTGGCCAACCAATGGCTATGCAGGGACCTTGAGTTCCTCCTGCTCTGTCAGGATGAAAATATTTTTTAGACATGATAGGAGTGAATTAGTCATTTTAGTCTATATGAATTTATCCTGCATGGAGAAAAATGGTAATCTGAACTCACCTGTCTGTGTCCTGCTCCTGATGCCTCTAAGGGAACCTGCTGCTTCAGCTGAGTGAAGGGGATAGAGGCTATGACAAGACCCTGCACAGGTGCAGGATTCACCATTTGCAACAAGTTAGTGATTAGAAAGCACAAGGGGTGGTATTTTTGTACGCTGTAAATGTATATTCTCTATTTGCATGTAATATTGAAAAAGAAGAATTTGTTTTCTAAATAACATCCCTATGCTAGATCCTACAAACTTCAGTTTCACACCAATGTCTGAGAGACATTTGTGTAACTATTGGGAAAAAAAATTCATCTCTAGATGTAACTGTAAATAAACAATTTTCTTAATTCTATCCTATTGTTTGAATTGGACTTCTCTGATGTTACCAGAAGGAAAGCTTTTTAAAAATTTTGACAAGCTAAGTCATCAGCAGCCTTATGCAGAGGATAATTTATCCTTTGAGTTTGCTGTTTCAGGACGTGTTTGTGCCTATCTCTCCTTAACGTAGATGAACCTTTTGCAAGTGCAAAAAATGTAAGTACAAGTTTTTGTCTGGCCTGTGTTATCCAAATACAGAATACTATTCTTGTAGGTAGTGCAATAGAATCTAATGTATGAATTAGGTAAAACTATTAATTTCAATTGCTCATTAGAAGTACAAATAATGAGAAGTTAAGAATTCAGGGGAAACCAGATGAGGGCAGATAATGTTTTGAGAAGCATGTAACTTTGTGAGTCTGCTTTCTATCACGTGCAGTTAATTTGTTTCACATGATACATTTTTGTAAAAGTACTTTTTAGCAATGTGCATGAAATTAGTAATTTAGTAACTGTATATGTATGTATAAATCCAGGCACTTTCCAAATTAATCTCAGTCAGCTTAATCCTATTTTGAGACATTTACTGGAGAGTCAGCCTCTAAATGAGAGACATTCACTTGTTAATTCTCTATTCTGATGAGATTTGATTAATAAATACACATTTACATATAATAACAATGTTTTCCTAAGTGTATAAACCACAAGCTTGGATCTTAGATATGTTAAATACAGAGGGAGATGTTTGTACATATTTGAGAACTTGTTTTACCAGGGTCCAAAACAGAGAGGTTAAATAAATGTCAGATTTCTCAAATGCAACTCAGCTAAGCTGCCTAGAAATGCACACAGCTTCTCATGTGTTGTTACTCTACTGCTACTTTATAATTGTAAGAAAAAAGAGATGAAAAAATCTTGATTAGAAAACTGTATCTCAAGAAGAGATTGGAGGACGATTGTTTTTTATTGTTTAAAAGATGGAACAATGAAGTATCCATGAATACACAGAGCATCAAAGCATTGATTTTGTTTCTTTACAAACAGGGATAATTGTACAAGGAAGAGTATTGCCAAAGAGGCTCTTAATTTATTTCTCCTGAACAAAAGTTATATATTTACTAGTTCTTTTTGATAAAAGCCTATGTTTAGTCACTAATCCTTCACATCCTCTTTCATTTTCTATTTCAGACATGTTTTCGGAAAAAGTAAATCTCCTAGACCTTAAAGTACCAATTCCTCTACCATCAGTTAAGCATTGGGGAAGAATGTACTTGAAACAGATTAGGTGGATAATTATGGCCATCAGCAGCAATCTAAGCCCTCAGAAATTTTTATGTCATCATCTCCACGTTTTAATAGATTTGGCAGCAGTGTTTTTGTGAACCAGTACTTAACTGAATCAGCAGAGGAGCAAAAGAATAATATAACTGTTCTTTGGCATACAGAGACAGGCCAGAGAAACTTGAAGAGGGCGTGATGGTTTTAAAATCTATGAAGGAGCCTTTGGAAAAGGAGGTGGTTGTACGACTGATCCCCTCTGTAGCCTGATAGTCTTGTAACCTGATAATGATAGCTATGAGTCACTACGAATTTACCATGTGCATCCTAATGGTACGAAGTGTGTGCCACTCATATCTTAGGTAGACACCTTGAAAACTCAAGCTGCAGCCTGAGAAGAGTTCCAGTACTCCTGTACCAATTCTTGGGATCATTCAACATGTAGGAGGACACCAAACAACAGAACTGCAAAGGTGACAGTGAACTCTCTGTTTCTCACAGGGATTTTCTGTTTCAAGGTTTTGTTTGTTACTTGCTGCAGCAATTCAATAGTCACAGTTTTCTTCAAAGGTCATACTTGTTTCAAATTTGAAAGCTAACAGTGGTCAGTTGTTGTTGAAATCTGCCAACATCATATCTGTACTGCCTTGTTTTGCGGGCATTTATTAACAAAGGATTTTATTTATATTGCCTTCTTTTTGTTGTTGTAGCTTTTCAGCTACACACTTCCAAAGAACAAGGTTTTTTCCTTTCTTGAGAAATGAGTAGTATGTAGCCAGCTACCAGAGGGATTCAGTCTGCAAAAAGCAATATCCTTAAATCCACTAAAATTTAAGGGAGAATATTAACTCTCTTCTTATTACCTGAACCTACAGGTAAAGTTGTTAACTATGTGTATGTAATGACTATGTTGCGTCCATTGTTTTGCACAAATGACATCTTTTCACTGTTGTCTCATCAGACTCTGAAAACACCTAGAAAAACAAAAGATAAAATTGTGATCCTAGACTTCAAGTGACAGTTTGTATTGTCACTGTGTACACTTGCCAGTTGCCTGTAGCCATCTTTCTCATCTTTCTGGTAATAACATAAAAAGATTTAAGACTAAGATTAGCTGGAGAGATAATAACTGAGGGGAAGCAGCAGGAGACTGTAGTAATGACATGCGAACAGAGAAAAAAGTGAGAGTTACTGCTTTGGCTTGAACACAGTGCCTGTTGTGAAGGAGAATTAGCATCCCCAAGTTAACCCTACCTCCCTTTGCGAGACACCTGTTGGGGCCTTTTTTCCCCTCTTCCTGTCTTCTTCCTTGCCAACAAAAATCTCTGTGATGCAGACTAAAAACACACTGGAATGAGCAGTGTGGAAAGGCATGAGGTTGCCCATATGGCCAATAGTTTTATATGCTTACACAGGGTGTATAAATACTTACTTTTGCGTAGGCAAGGGAGCAAGAAAATGGATTTTAGCTAAGAGAAAAGTGTGGTTTTCATTCTGTTTTTCTTTGTTCAGGCAACATAATTCCTTGTAATTATTTCTGTTTTCTGCTTCTAGCTTAGTCAAATTTTTAATTCCTTCACTGATTTTGATTTTTTTCTCTATATACTTGTGGTTTAAAACACCAAAGTAAGTATTCTGTCTAAGTAGAGTCTTAGGGTTATGTTAGTGTATCAGCCCTTTCTTTTTCTTTTAATCTGGGATGAGAACCTCTAAAGTATTTACATTTGCAGTTCTAGCCAAGTGTCCAGTTCTTTTGTCTAGTGTTTAAAGGACCTTCACTCCAGCATGGTGAACAGTGCCAGCTGAGGAAGCCAGGTGTTTTCGTCATACCTAATTTCTCAGCGAATTATAGCTTTGCTTCAAAGGATTTTCTTCTTGTTATTTCATAGTTTCAAGAATTCAGACAGAACACTGTTTTACATGTCTTGTGTAGGCAGATAACTGCTTTAAACACATGCAATCTCTCCTTTTTGAAAAAATGCTTTCAGAATGACTGAGAATTTAAATAACACAAAGTCTGAAACTACAAAATACTCTACTTCCTTCAGGAAGCAAGGGTTAATTAATATATGCTTATATATTCCTTATATAAGCCTCTTATTTGAATACAAAATAAACTTTAAAAAACCTGTGGTCTTTCGGTAACATATTTATAGCCACCTGTACCTACAAAAAGAAAGGATGAAAATTATGTCTCATCTGTTCTATTCAGCGGTTAATAGCTAACTATATATCATAGTTATGATCACAAAGGGCAGGTATGATTAAGCAATGTATAGTCAAAACTACATAGAAAAGAAAGGGAAAAAAAAGAATTTTACCTTCCCTTTTCTCTAGAGGTAATCCAGGCAAATAATAATGGCATTCCATTTTAAGTACTGTGTGAGAAAATGCCATAGTTTTTAATGCTCTTCTATTTCCATTTTCAGCTCTATGTTTTGATTTTTTCACTTTAAGGATCATTTCGTATCTTGTTTTCACACTGATGCTATGTTCAATGCCTTCTATACAAAGCAGTGGGTACTGTCAAATGTAAAGGGCTGGTGTAGCTGTAGTTTCATCTTTCTCACAGGTGGCAAAATCTAGTGAAAATTTCAAACTCATATTTATGCACCTTCTCATCCTGATTGCTTTAGAAATTGCAATGAAACTAATAACTTGGAAGAACAAAAATCATACCAGTGTTTAAAAATTATTAAGTTTTAAGGTTAATTTTAAGTGCTTATCTTTTGAAAATTCTAATTGCATTATTGCTCTTCCATTATCGCTTGAATTAAGCCAGTGAAACCTATTAATTACCTATTAATTCAATCTTTACTGTTTTGTGATTTATTGTTATTTCTTTAAAAATCAGTACTGAATATGTGTCAGTACCAAACCACTTTCTCTAAGTATCTGTTGAACTCTTAATAGTTTTAGGTACTCTGTAGATCGATCTCACACATGCACAAGCAAACAAAATCTGAAATTGCTGAGACAGATGCTCCTGTGGTTTACATCAGTCATGTGAAGGCTTCAAGGAAAGAATTGGACTAGCTTTATGCACAGTAATAAATATGCTAAGAAGATTGACCCAAGAACAGTTCTCCCAGTTGGCCTTCATGGTAGGTTGAGGCTATGAATATCCATAGCTGAGGGTAAGAACAGAAATCACTTGTTAAAACTTAGTAGAGTAAGAAGGTGGTTGAGATTACTTAAGACATTATAGACATTGCAAGGTTCAGAGAACACAGAGGAGCATATTGTTCATTTAAGGGAACCTTCTGAATGTTGGAATGAGATAAGCAGAGTATTCGGGAGCAGTATGCCTGAAATGTCAGTATTTCAGTGTTTGAAGAGAGCACTGAGGAGAGTTGGTGGTATTGAGGATGCTGGGTGGAGGAGTCTCAGCACAGTTTGCTGTCTATATTTGCATCACAGCTAGCACTGCTTTCTTTGCAAATAAACTGTGTACTTTCTGTAGGTTATTTTGCAAAATGTCTCAGACCATTGCTGTCATGTTCAGGTGTGGCTGCCAAAGCTGCTGGGAAGACTCACTGTATATAGCACTGCCTTGGAGTGTGAAACAATTGGATCATAGGCTCTGTGTCTGAGAAATGGAATGAAGAACTTGAATGCCTGTGCGGTGCTTGAGAAGTTAGAGCCAAACAGAATCTATGTACAGCTCAAACATATCAAAACATGTAGACCAAAACAAGGTCTGATGAATAGCCAAAGGAAGTGAGCCTGTCCCAGGCATTGGGGAATATATGCAGAAACCCATGGGGATATGCTATTAATGGCATTGGGAGCAGTCATCTCACATCAGACAAAATGAGACAGACAGACCGACATACACTCAATTATCTCATGATTTCTTGATTTTTCTTATACATAAGAAGAAAAAGAAATCTATAAAATCATTAGTTAAGGCATTTTAAAAAGCTTTAACTCAAACTCGCATTGACCTCCCTTATAATGACACTGTTCTCATCAAATGTAACTCTTCTGAGGTATGATGTCTCCTGGACCACATGGAGGTAAATTTGCATGACTCATTCATTGTATATCTGGACAATAACAGTGGGCTTCATCATACTGTAGATGTCTGATATGTAGGATGCAGGCATTTACATCTGAGTAATTATCTAGTCTCCCTTTATGGTCAACAAAGGGACCAGGCGCTCCCAGAGTATGATTCATTTAATCTAAAATAGGTCAGATGAATCGAAGCCTGAAAGTGTCTGTTTTTCCTCATTAACTGTAACAGCAGTGTAGGGTGAGTCGCTAAGCTGTTGATGTCTACGTCAGAAGTGTGGCAGCTTGAAACCCTCACCACAAGATGAATCATCAGAGCTCTGTATGGTTGTTCTTTGTTATACCTGTTTGTGTATTTGTAGTAATATTTAACCGCAGGAGTATAAAGTGACAGTGCAATAAATCTGTAAATGCTACCCATATCAACTAAACTAGAGTATGAAAGCACCGTAGTATTATTCTTGCTATAAATAATTTGAACATACCTCACAGATGCATACTATAAAGTGTTGAATAATATTGCTGGTTTTTAACAGCTTAGCTCATTGCTCCCTGCACATCAACTGTGATTTACCATGGTGACGCACACCTTTATGCTCACTGATTAGCATGAAATTTTGCGCAAGATAATCATATCAATTTAAATGGGAAAAAAAGGCTGTTCTTTCCCTCAATGTTTCTGAAATCTTCAGATTAGATTAAATAAATATATTAAATTAATGGAAGGGCTTCTGAATTTTGAGAGAACACTGTGCTGATAGTAAGGAACCAAAGAGATGAATGGAAGCATATTGGACAATCTGGTAGTTGACCCCAGAGTAAAACTTCCCATGTTGTACAAAGCAATGGCTGACAGCAGAGCTCTACTACTACAGAACATTTTCCAGAGATATACACTAAAATTTTTCCAAAGCTGTTGCTTTAACCATGAAGCCATATAAATAGTTTGATACAATGTGGTAGGGCTGCTGGCTATGAGTTATGAATGAGTTTTGCTAATCACCAAAGAATTTTGATTTCTTAACCATTGATTACCTGCTGTCATTTGATAGTGTTTGGAGACAATTGCTAAATATAATAAAGCATCCTGTGTAGGCTTGGGGAATTATGATAAAAAGTTGATAGAATAACATTAAGAATTCTGGAATGTATTCTCAGGAGTTTAAAGGAATAACTAAACCTGAGTGCAAGTATTGGAGGAATGAAAAACTACTGACAATTATAAGAACCTTTTATGTCATACAGATTCTTCACTCTCAGTCTGATTAAATATCTTCAAGCGCAACAGAACAGAGCTTGAAAATTTCCAGGATCATTATTCTGTAATGCCATGGTGAAGCTAGAGAATATTTTAGAGACTTACTAAGTGTCCTTGCTGTCAATCTGTAGTGATGTTTAACCTCTTTGAGGTATCAAAGGGTGGTGTTTATGCAGCACATTTACTCTTCTTAGTAACCAGCCTACTAATGCAGAGAAAGTCTCCAGAATTAACAGGAATGAGGCATAGAAGGACCTTCAGAAGAAGAGAAACCTCTTCTCTGATATCTTGATAGTAAACAAGTGGTCACCATATTTTGGCTTTGCAAACAACCCAACAACTTAATTCTAGAGTAGTTACCAGAGTAAAGAAACACTGTGTTTCTGAGTGATTGCTATTTGAACCCAAACTGATATTGCATGTCATTGTAGCTTACTATTTAACTATCTAGTAGTCTCTTAAGTCAGAGGATAATATATTTATTTTAAGGACTGCAGACCATTTTACTCATAGACTAGCACAAGAAGGGAAGGTTAAACACTTATCGTGGTATACATAGAATAGTTTTTGTATTTTGCAGTATAAATCATGCATGTGCATTCTTTTTCAGGAGTCACTCTAGTATTAAATGGGACACATGTAGCATGCTAAAATAATTTGTTACATTTTTCCTAATAACTTTCAACCTATCTGACTAAACTGAGACAAACAGAAACCCTGTGCAAAATCTACCAGAGTGAAACCCCAGGGTGAAAAATTTTTCAGAGAATTCTGGAGCCTGATCTAGCCAATTTTAATGGTAATATGAAAGACCACCAAGTTCAGACCAGCCAGGATTCATTCTGTGGATTCATAATTTGCTGTCAAGTTGTAAAAGCAGTGTTGGAAAAAGCATTTGCTTTTTAAAAGATCTAGCAAATAAAACAGATCAGTCTGCAGTATTCGTTGCTAGCTATCTGAACAAGAGCCAGCAAGTGAAAAGAATATGTAAACAATATATAAAAGAATGAACTAATAACTAAGCCAGTTGACCTTTTTTTTTCAACTGCCCTACACTATATATCTATGTATACATACACGCATACAGTGTTCCACTTGTACTGCAGTATGTTACCCTGCTACTTCTTCTCAGAGTTTGTTTAGTAACCTTCTGCTTGTGTCCTGCTAGCAGTGCAAATGAAGCGTCATTCAAGTGAAAATATAGAAAGAACACTTGAAATGAAGATTTTTTTTCTGAGAGTCATGCTTTTTTTCTGATGAGTGCACTTGATAAAATATGTTCCACCCACCCGCAGCCTCCAGCCTTCTCTGTGTTCTGCTGATAATGTGACCCACCACACTGAAACAGTATTATTTCCTGAAAGGCTGTAGGCAAGCATGATGATGAGAAGAAAAAAGAGAAATGAATGTTAAACAGAATGGGAGAGAGAGGAATTGTGCATACCTATGAAGAAATCAGAAAAAAAGGAGATAATTAAAGAAAAAAGGTGGAGTAAGAGTTGGCTATAATAAGGGGGGAAATAAGTGTATATTCCTTTTAAAATGTATGCATCATAGAATACAGAGGAATAGTTCCACCCACATCATCAGTCAATTCCTATCAATTTGTGGGATATGAATGGGGGAAATGAAGATAAATTTCAATGACATTAGCACAAGTTTCATTTTATAATGGAGTTCATATTCTGGAAAATGTTTGAGAGTAGGCAAAACAATCCTTTTCAAAAGTTCAGTTAAATATCTTTGCTTAAAGAAAGGACAAAAGAAATACACAGAAATAAAAAGCAAGGGAATTTCCTTTGTGTAAAACTTAATTAATTTTAACATAATTCCAGGGTTTTTTTTAAATGTATCTATATAAATACACGCACCCTCTTTTCAGCAGGTATGTAAGAAGATCGTATTTAAGCAAAAATCCTTGGTGATAACATTTACAAGCAAAGCTGGTTAGATTTATAATCAGAGGGCAATTGGAGATGAGAATTATCCTAGCAGTATATATCAAACAAATGACAATTCTAATTGACTTTTACAGGGGTGGATTCCCTGCTATGTGCTTGGGAATAATGTAACTTGGAAGTCTTCCTCATTGCCAATCATATCACTTCTTTGAGCAAAGACTTTAGTTTTAGCTGGAGCTCAACTTGAGAGAACCATCAGCAAAAAGCCTATGCATCACTTAAGTTCTTTTGCACTGATAAATTTCACTTTTTAGCCTGTCCAAAAGCAATTGTTCATTTAAGTCTCCCCTTCAGAGTTATTAATGGAAGAACATACAGCCTATTTCATGAGACCTTATTTTATACACTCATGTTTATACATTTTTAGTCTGCTCAAAGTCTTCTCTTTCATGCCAACTGTTGTATTTTGTTTCTGACAAAGTGTCAGCTGATAACAAACATCTTTGGCCCTGAACACATGCCTCATTTTCTTTCTGTAATTTATATATTATTCCACAATCTTTCTACTCTGAGCAATATCCCACAGGTCATTGCCAAACTGAGCAAGGCCTGGGCCTAATGGTGACAAGAGAAAGAAGACTGCTTATTGTAAACAGATATGATAGGTGAATAAAAAGCAGAGTGTTTGTCATCAGCATTCATGTATTTTAGCATGGTGGATGAATCTAGAAATGTGAAATTAGAGTGCTCTTGGGCTATTCTGCTTTTTTTTACCTCCTATCACTTCTTAGTCAGAAAGTTAAGTAATCTAGTATTGGCTAGTGACAACTTAGTGCCCAGTTTTGCCTATGAGACTACATACTAAGCACCCATGCTAAACTTCAACCGGAATATGAATTTATCATTTGTATTGTAACAATCATCACTTTAGAAGTGATTAATTATTATCTAGAGTCTGGCCCACGTCCTAGGGAAATACTTAGACCTGTAGTTAACTATTCTGTATTGATTAATGAACATAAGGCTTTTTATGTTTCACTCTTAATCAGTGCAAATTTTTCATTTAATACCGTTTAGTTCAGGACCATAGCAAATTTAGGGTGATTCACAGAATTTTCATCATCATTGTGGTGATGAAACTTCAAAATAACTGCAAAATAGCAACCAGCCCGACATCTCTGGCACTATTTTTGATAAGAATAGCTGGTGAGAGGCAAAAACAAAATTTACCTGAACTGGCACTGGATAAGACCCCAGCTTTATCATCATGTATCACATGAATTATGGAGACCTTTTCTGATCTATTATGGAAGGCTGTTGAAGCTCTTTCATAATAAATCACCCAATTGCTTTGTGCTGTCTGACATACCAGTTTGCACCAACTGGTACTAATAACTAGGGAGTGTGAGTTTAGTATTTAAATGAAAGTCTTGTGTGGCAGATACAGACTTAAAAAGAAAAATTTCAAGGCAAATGATTCAATAGCTTTGTTAAAAAATCCCTTAGCCTTATTATTACCAAGAACATAAAAAATGGTGTTAGATTTTCATACTAAGTTTCCAACCTAAACAATTCTGTGATTCTATATTTCATTTACCATTTTGCCATTCTTTTGCAATCTACTGAAATGGTTCTTGCTGAAAAGTGTACTTATCTCTTCTTAAATCTTAGAACCATCCTCTGATGTGTTATCTCCCATCAGTTGTGTTCTTCTCTCTAGAATCTAATTTTTTCTTGATTTCCATGGCCTTATTATTTCCTAGATCTCCTTTGAGCTTTCTCATCATCATCTCATAGGAGCTTTAGAGGAGTTGCTGATGTACCTCTGATGTAGTAACATGGACTGGATGCCCAATAGCAGTTGAAGCACTGCTTGGAGCAGAAGCTCAGATGCAGTCTTTTAACACAAGGTTAGGGTTAGTTTCATGTGAAAGTTCATGAACTCCAAGACTGTAAGTGGAAACATCCTCCTGAAAGAAACACTGTACTTTCTGCCATGCTTCCTCTTATGCTTTGAACTGCATTTGGCAAATGCCTCTAAAAAAACTTGAGAATTATTTGGCTGTTAATCTACTAAGGCAGAATTGACTATGCTGACTAGTTGCCTGCCTCCTTTAATTAAATTGCAAATTTTTTAAGATGTCATCTTCTCTTTTCCCATCACCGATGCAGCTGGATAACAATTATTTTCTTCTAAGTGAAAATATAGGATTATGATTTAATTCCTATTGCAGCTCATCTACTGTCATGTCTTTTCTATTTTCAGAAAACTTCTCATGTCTTTGTTGCATCAGACATCTGGTCAGTATAGCTCAGCTACAAGCCAGGGATTGTAAGAACTGTTTCAATTAGCATAATTTCCCAGTCACAAATAATGTAATCTTTTTCATCGGAAAGGAGAATTATATAAGGTTCCTTCTAGACATTGTAGTAATTCTGGAGTTGTGGATAGGAATATTTATTTCTTTTTTTTCTTTGCACTTCAAGCACAGAATTAAAATGCCCCAAATACTGTTTTATCATTTAGTACTATGCATTCATTTCACTACTGGAATACAGACCTATATTTAGTAGAGTGGTGAAACTGTCCAGTAGTGGCTCTGGTTGGTATGCAAAAGACATGAGAAGACTTGAAAATGACCACACAGTCGAGATAACAGCATTGTCAGGTTCAACTATACTAGCAAACTTAAAGGAAAAGCTGCAAGGCAGCATTAAGTGGCAGAGGAGGAAAAATCCCTCTATTTAATTTCTTATCATCCTGAAGGCTGACCAGAATGTTTGGCTCAGTTCACTCCTATGTGTAAGTCAGCGTGTCCCTTGCTTGACTAGGGTAGCCTCCATGACTCCAGCCATTATTTCTTGTGCCCCTGTGTCCTTAGCCATAAAGGATTGTTGGTCATCTCATGGGTTGGGTTGATTTTTAAAAAAAATTATTTTAGTAATAGGTATGTAAATTAGGAACCAGTGTTAAAGAGAAAAAATATGAGTGAGGGTATGGGCACTGTTCAACTGGATCAGGTTCCTGCTAACCACTTAGTAGGGCTACTCACTTAAGCCCTCTGGACTTCTCTTCAGAAACACTTAGATCTTTCCCTTGACAATATACAAGTGCTTAAGGAGGATTCAGGCCACCAAAACCACTATTCCATGTATTTCTATGGGTCATACAGGTTTTGTGGGGTAGATCAGGTCTTTGGAGACCTAAACAAGAACCTTACATTTACTCTTCTCTAGCAGACTTCCTGGTCTTCCAGAGCAGACTTTACCTGTCTCTGGAAAACTTTATTAGTTGATATTTAGATTTAGATCTATGGGAAGAAAAAATCAAATACTTTTCTTGGGTGTTGTCTCCGTGATGGTGCTTACATAAAGACACAGCTTCATTTTTTCAGACTTTCTGAAAGTAAACCCTATTGTTTTCCTGTGCTATTTTCTCTTATGCAGAAAGTAATAAATATTTGGTTCTAATATGGATTAGCCACTTTGAACTGGTAGCTTTGTTGCAAACAGTATTTGCTGCTAAGACTGAACCTCTGTGTGTCTGCTGTACATGTACATGGTTTGTCCATACTTTGGGATTTGGATCTCTCAACAGCAGTGTTGTTTCCTAGCAGACTCCAGTATAACAGAAGAATAATACAGTATGTAGTTGATAAAGCTGATTTTAAATCTAAAATGACCACCAGTGTGCCCTTTTTAGTCATTTATAAGTCACTGTTTATACTAACCTGTGTTTTGTTTTCTCAACTTAGATGTTGCAAGAGCAATTGAGTTACTGGAGAAACTGCAAGAATCTGGAGAAGTACCAGTGCACAAGCTACAGTCTCTAAAGAAGGTGCTGCAGAGTGAGTTTTGTACAGCTATCAGAGAGGTATGAATTTGAGATTTTTAGTTACTTCTCAGACTAACATCCCTTTCCTGAAAAGTGTATTTGCCTTTCATGGGTAGAACCCTTCTCAAATCTTGGTTCGTGAAGCCTAGCCATGTTGATGGAGTGCTGGAGAATCATGAGTACCTTGTATAAAGGATGATGGATGTGTCTGTGGCTGCCTGCTACTGTGCAGAATGCTGAAGTTACTGAAAAGCAGACACAGAACAGTTGTGTCAGCAAGGCATCAACCCTGAGGCAATTAGCCTTGTTAAGGGGATGGGATGATTAATTACTACTTTAGTATTCTGCTCGCACTGTTTCAGGGTTGGTGGTAGCCTGTACAACACTGTGCTGGGACATGGGGACATGCCAAGTCAGGTCAGTGCAAGCTTAATGCCTCTCCCTTGAGCTCAGGTGTGTGATAGGGATGTGCTGATAGAATCAGAATGCAGTGAGAGCCAAAAGTTGCAGACGCTGAAGTTAACTGAAGCTGACAGGAATCTTGCCTTTGAAGTCAGCGGTCAGATCCCAGTGGGCTTTGCTCCACATGTCAGAAATTCTTGTCAGATTGCTAAGAACTGTGATCATTACCCTACCAGCTGTGGTCAGGGCCTTCGTAAGCTCTGCCCAACAGTAGATAAATGATAATTGTTTTCTTCTAGTCAAGCTAGAGAAGGTGCACTCAACTTCCTACGTGCATACAAGCAGTATCTTTAAAACAGTTAAATTACAAACATTCTGTTAGAACTTCCTTAGACAAGAAACCGTGATTTGATACAGCACTGTGTTGTCATCTTACCTACTAAACCAACTCCTGTTAGCCTGCCAAACAGAAGCACCTCCAAATGCCGTAATGAAGGTAACATCTTGTTAGTTAGAAAAGAAGTAAGTAAAACAGAAGTAAGAACTTCTGTTTTAGTTTATCTGTCTACAGTCTGGAACTAATCCTCTCTTGCTGAAATCAATGGGGAATCTAATGTTCCCTCAATGGTAGCAGAATTGATCTCCTGATAACTAGGCAACAGCAACAAATTGATTGGGTGGACTGCTGAGCGGTTGGAAGGAAGAAAGAGATGAGCAGACGTTAGTTTAATAAGCAAAATGGAACACATTCTTTGTTTTATGGAATATATTCTCCAATGTGAGAATCATAGAGAGGCTTCCATTTAATTAAATTGCAGTTTTCAAGGCTTTTTAAAGGGAATAGTGTTCCCTGACAGTAAATAATGCCACTGTGTAGCCTCAAAAGCTATATTCTGAGTAGTCCTTTCATTTAACCAATTAAATGCTTTTTTGAGTAACCACAAAGCATTGAAAAGTTGTGGGGTTGTTTGTTTTGGTTTTTTTCAGATAGCAGAGCCTGGTACTCCAATTGTTACAGGCAGCTTTGAATCTTTGCAGTGTCATCAGTGAAATCTTAACAAATTTATATTAATCTCTGGAAAACAGTCTTAGCAGAGGCAAACCCAAAGCTTCTTGAAACAAGTACAGAGCCTAAGAATTAGGAAAGTGGCTTAGAAAAATGCACTATCAGTTCAGTGAACTGAAAGTAGATTTTGACAAAGTTATCTCAGTGGCAAAAAAGGTCTTTGCAGAGTGTTGTGTAAAGACAACCTGCACATGACAGACTATCCAATTAGTGTTAGATTCCTACAGCCAAAAATTAGACACTTTAAGGAGCCTGGAGCTAGTTGTTACAAAAGAATTGAGCGATGATGAATGAGCAGTTCTACCAACTTAATAAAACAAAAACATTTATTTCTTTTTAAATATTTTATATATATATATAATGTAACCTGTCTAATATATCACTATCAGAGAACCAAATTTCTATGCCCTCCCCCAAAATAATACCATTCACCACTATGCATGTAAACCTTTTCTTAGGAAAAAAATCTTCAAATATATACAGCCCAGTAACAAATCTTTTCATTTAGGAAGAGTGGGAAGATTGATATACTTACATTGCGAGTACTTAAGGTTGTTCAACATGTGGCTTCTCTTTTCATTTACTTACATTAAGCCCTTGGCAAATACTTCGACTATAACTCTTTTTTTCCATTGGTTAAAAAGCTGTTGGAAAATTCCAAAAATAATTACTTCTATGTTAAAAAAAAAATTAGAAAAGCATGGGGTATTTTGGTCATGTTACATTATTAGACATCTCCAAGCACTGTAGCAAGGGCTTGTTGGATATCTGAGCTCTGTGGTGCCATTAATCAGGGATGTCCTTCTTGTATGTCCTTCATGTACACTGGAGTTTTTGAAAGCCTGCTTTATTGAACAGCACATTTTTTTCTCATTGTATTTGAGCTGTAGATAGCTGAGGCTAGACAGAAATTTCTCTGCCAATGCTCCCTCACATTGTTTATCTTCTTTTATCCTGAATGCAAGATGTGAGAGTGTGGTGACTGGATTTCAGTTTTCTTTATTAGCACCTACATAGACTAGAGGAGAGAAGTTGTTGACATTACAAGAGAATGCACAGCATTTGGAAGTAATGAGGAATGTGGGTGTGAAGCAGACCGGGTGTGAGCTGTAGGTAGGTGTAATCAAAATGGGATGAGGAGGCAGGCTTTGTATTAGTATGCAAATTCTGGAAGAGACTGCTTATTACATATAGGCAGAGACTCAGATTTTCAGTGTGGTGTGCTCAATTCTATAATGCAAGATCTGAGCCTAACTTCCTTTCATCAGAAAACCTCGTAAAAGAGATTAAGGCTGACTCTTGTAGTCCTTTAAATTGCATAATGGAGGAGCTTTGGAAAATAAAAATTTTCTTTTCCAGTCTATGAAATTATGGAAACTTAACTGTCCAGTGAGTTTGATTGTCAAAAATATGTCCCAGAGAAACTCAGTATTGGGCTAAGTGTGGGTGAAAAGGTCAAAGATGAAGCATAATCTGCATTGTATTGGTTGAATGTGACTTGTCTCTTCTACAAGTAGGAATTCTTTGGCTACAGAATGAAGGAAGCAGGAGGTCACTTTAATGATCAATTAGCCTTTAAAAGTAAGATATGTTACTAGATGACATACGTTCCAATCTAATGTGTAGGAATCTATCTGATGGCTGTAATTAATTGTATTTATGGGAACCTATTTAGTAAAGCAAACCACCGGTTCAAATCCCCACACTAATATTCCATAGAAAGTGATTGAGTGAATGAAATTTAAATAGAAGTACTTTAGCATTTTTCAAGGGTGCTATGTCAGGAAATGGTGATTAATGCTTCTCACTTAGCTAAATATAAGTACCACCAACTGAAATACTCTGTCTGGCACTAGGCAGGAATATGTATTAGGTCTGAAAATAAGGGAAATAACTAAACTATTCAATGGCCTCGGTATTTCCTTTTCACCTCAAGATCCCAAGACCAGACAACAAGTTATCCAAAGTTTGGTCACACTAAAAGTCAATTTGAAAAAAAAAAATTAATTGAGGTTTAATATTACTTATTTCAAAGGCTCCCTCGCTACATGAAGATAATTAACCTTCTATAGCCTTGTCACATGGCAAAACATGGGAATTACACCAATAAGTCCTTTACCCGTCCAGGTCTTCTTGCTGTGTATTCAAAGCTGCTGCTATGTTATAGTCGTGTGATTTCCAGGGGGTTATTGGAATAAATGAAGGACTAGGCTGTGAAACTGAATGCACAGCTGAGCTCTTGAGAAGTTATATTCACATGCAACATAAAACTAGACAACCTGAATTGATAAAGTCAATTTAATTGTTGTAAGTCAGTAAAAGGAAGTTATAAGAATTCTAAAATAAGGTGGATATCTTGGTCTGGCAAGAAACCTTAAAGACAAAGAAGATAGAATAAACAATTTGGCAGAACATAGTGGAACAAACAAGAAAAGGTGACATGCCTTAGCAACTTACGGGATTTTTCATTTACTGCTAACATCTGATAGTTGGTGCTCAAGCACCAGGAGAGTAACAATACAGCTTGATAAACACATGCATCTCCTGATGAGCAAAGTTTTCACAGAATCACAGAATATGCTGAGTTGGAAGGGACCAACAAGGGTCATCAAGTCCAACTTGTCCTGCATAGGACCATCCCCAAGAGTCACACCGTGTACCTGAGAGTATCATCCAAATGCTTCTTGAACTCTGTCAGGCTTGGTGCTGTGACCACTGCCCTGGGGAGCCTGTCCAATGCTCAGCCACCCTCTCGGTGAAGAACCTTTTCCTAGTATCCAACCTAAATCTCCCCTGACACAACTTCAGGCCATTCCCTTGGGTCTTGTCACTGGTCACCACAGAGAACAGGTCAGTGCCTGCCCCTCCTCTTCCTCTCATGAAGAAGTTGTAGACTACAATGTTCTTTCATCTTGATGCCCCAGTTTCTCTTTCTGTATGTTAAATATGTAATAGGTGTAACTTGCTTTCTTTCCAGCCTGCCTTTGGTACTCAGTTTTCTATTTCAAGATTAAATCTAATGTTTTTCCATGTAGATATTATTTGGAAGAAAATTGGACTAGTAAATGCCTATGCTGAAACATTTATCAATAACAAAATTAATCAGATCAAAATGTTTCTATAAAAATGTGGTGTGGCAACCAGACACACAAAAGGAACCACTGTTTTATTTTGTTGTCTTTTGACTCCCACCAAAAAATCAGGTCATCACAGAGAGCACTTTTGTAGGACTGAGTGACTAAAAAAAGAGGAGCAGTCAACACAAAGTACTCTTAATGTTGCATATTTTGTGAAATTTATCAGTGGAAAAGCATATTGTCTTTGAAAATAGTTCAGTTCCTACCTCAGTAGTTTAAAACTTTTAAGCTTGCTATAAAATTAACTTATAGACAGAGTATTCTGGACATTTAAAGACTACTGTTGACTTACAGTATAAGGGATAAAAATGGCAATGGGAGAACACTGACCCATTTTTTATGAGGTTTTATGATGCTCCTCAGCTACTTTAGAGATATATTTCAGTATGTTGTATAGTATTACAATCATAATTTCAGTATAACTTAGGTAGAATATTTTAATAAGCCTAGTTGGTATGTTGGAATGATTTCCTTTAATTAATACTTTTCATTTCAATGCATTACCAGTCTGAATGCCTGGAATCCCAGTGCTGCTGATATGCAGTGTGTTATTATTTGGTCATTTCCTCAAGCCACGCACGTGTGCTTTTTATTATTAACCCTGATATAAGTCTTTGCAAATAATAAGGGACCGGAAGAAGGCTTCTGGGTGGTGAAGACTGAGTCTGATGGTACTGTACTCATTATTTTACTGTAAGGTACTGAGTGATAGCAGAAGGCTGGCTGGAACCCTTAGATGTTCATTCACTTCAGATATCCCGGTATTGTGTTGTAATCCATTTTTAAAAGTCTGTACTAAATATAAGAATCTGGGTATTAGCTGGACTCAGGCAAAAATTCTCATTAATTCTTTTCTTAAATTATTAATTTAGGATTTTAATGTAGGAGTAATTTAAAGACCTGCTTTCATTATGTTTCAAGAATCTCAAAATTTGGTTATTCATTTTGGAATATAATGCTGTTCTTCTGCCTCCTAGACCTAGCCTCTGAAAGCAGAATTTCATTGTTTTCTCTCTCATGAATCGTTGTAAAAATAGAGGTTCACCAGGCCAAACTCTCTCAGTTGCCACCAAGGTAAGCCCCCAGGTCCAAATCCTGCCCTGTGTTACACCTTATTTTCACTGAGAGCTGAATATTTGTTACAGGAGGAGAAATGCAGTTCCAGTCAATCTCATCTCCACAGGGCAAGCCGAGTTTTTGAAGTTTTTAAATTATAAGATGCAAGCTTGGGAAAAAAATGTATTGAGAAGACTTTCTGCTATAATTCACAGCACAGAACTGTGATTAAGGCTCAGTTGGAAGCCTGACATCTGAAGTCCCCTACTGTCACATTTACCCATGCGCACCAAAGTGTTGGTCCCAACTGTGCAGAAGTGATATGTCGGACTTATTAAGGCAATTAGTAAACAAAAGGGCAATAGGACAATGCACAGGAGTAGAGTGAGGGAGATCTATCAGCTCAGATTTGTAACAAAAGCAGGATGCCAGTATTGGCATGATGCCTCATTAGACTGGCTAGGAAGCAAAGCTAATCTGATACTTGTTCAGAATTACTGCACCATTAATTTAGTAGTAGCACTCATGCAGTAGCAAATACGGAATTTTTCAAACTGACCAGTTTCATTCAGATTTTTGCGTGCTTATGCATTGATTGATTTGTAACTTTTCATAAAAATTTGCATTCCCGGATGCTAATTGTGAAGTTTCAGCATTTTATCCTTTTTTTAGATATTGGAGTGGATTATATGGTAAACATATTAGTTTAGTTTACCTGAGTTCTGGGGCTGTATAGCATTAGCAAGTATCTTTTACTGTACTTTTCCATTCTTCATTACCATTGTCCCAGCAATGAAAAGCCACATAAAATAATGATATAAGTTTCCACTAAATGAGTACCTCCATCACTTTTTGGAAAGGGTGTTACTTAGCTTCATTACAATATGATGGTACAGCAGAGTAATAATGTTTTCTTGTTTTACAGGGTTTTGCTTTCTGCCTCCTGGTTGCGAGTAGTGTATCTGTAATGATAAGTTGAGAGAAGGATTTGTAATGTATGTAAATGAGATCATAAAACTCCATCAGATTTCCAAAGATGAGCTGGCTGCTCTTTGTCCTGCCACCATGCTGAACTAGGCATTGAGAAAGTTCAACAGAAAAGCTTAAGTTAACAGTAAACATAATTTTTTTTTTTAATTACTGTGTTAAGATATGTGCTATTTTTTTTATAGGGTGAATGTAATCAGGAATTACTCAAATTTCGAAAAACAGTGAAGTTTCATTTGCCACTTTGCAATAAGCGATTAAAGTATTGCTCTGTTGCTCGCAAGCCCTGGATGGCATAAATGAGAACTTTTGGAAATTATAACCTTGTCACTCAGCAGATGGCCTTCATTAATGGCAATTAGATGAATTTACCAAGCTGCCCAAGTATTATCTGAAAAAAGGTATTATTTAGTCTCTGTGAAATGAAAAAGTCCCTACCCCTTTCATAACTTCACTGCAGGAGATTTAAAGCAGCTGCTGCTGCCACTTTTTTTTTTTTTCAGCTGCCTAGAGCTAAATACATCGATTTCACAGATATAGCACCCCAGGATCTGGGTCCGGGCCATATCACTGGTCTTTATCAGTGCTTTCTCCCATTGCATTTGATTAAAGATCAATTTTCAGAGTTGGCTGATGGCTATATATCTAATCATATTTGTGCTCTGCTTGCATAATTGTGCCTTTCACAACAGATAAATAAATATTTTAGTGTTGCAAGAGTCCTACAATGTATAGAATCAAAACAATGACATATCTTGTTCATGTTACAGTTTATATGGGTAGCTGTGTTGTACTTAATAAAACTCTGATGAGTGGTGCTCAGGTGATCTTATTTCAGCACAGAGCTGCAACTGTGTGTGCTACAGAAGGTGACTCCAGTGGAACATGTTTGATGCATCTCAGCATGTCAGCATTGTTTCCTCACATTATCATTTTAGTTTATTGTTGCAGTATTCTATTTGATTATGTAAAACTCTTAGGAATAAACAGAATAACCTTTGCTGCAGTTCATCTCAAGCCTCCTTCTTCCTCTTGAGAGAAACCAGTAGCAAAGTGAATTACCAAGTAATATTTATGTTGACAGGTTATTGGAAGCCACTGCAGCATTTTTTCTGCTTTGATGGAGCCTCAGTATCCCTCTGCTGCTACTTAACTGGTGTCACTGATGGGACTCCTGAGAAATGCTGCTCAATCTCCATTTTTTAATTGTGCCCTCAGAAAAAAAAAGAAAATGTAAAACTGTTTTTAACCTCCATTTTAGCTACATTTTTGTTGGCATTTAAAACAAGAAACATCAGCGATTTCCTTTTTTTCCCTGCCTTCTCAGCTTGATAGGAAGACTTGAGATGAGCTTGCACGATGATGTCATGTTTCATCCAGGTGCTCATTTTGGCAAGGTTTTGACAAATCTGATAAAGTTTGGAATATGGCTATTGTCAGTCCCAACAGCTTATACAGACTTACTGAAAAAGTGGAGGAAATTAGTGGTTACTAATGCTTGGCATATTTTTGAACTCAAAAGTAACTGGCAGTGAGGTGTGAGAGGGAATTTTAAATTACAAGCTATGAATTCCAAGTGGTCTTATGGGAATTATCTAATCACACATGTTGATATTTCTTTTTATCCCAGTATATTGCAGTAGAAGCGGTAAAAGAAACTTTTAGGACAGTATTTTGCAAAGGTTTAGTGATTGCAAAGCATACAATTTCTGATACAACTGTAGCACTGTCTTCAAAGACACCAGATCACAGTTGCCATTGACTTAGAGCAGCATATAGAACAGTGTGTAAGGGATATGAAATAAACTGAATGAGCCAATTAGATTTTTCTTATTCCTTGTAGGATTAGTTTTCATTTACAAATAAAAGTCTGTTTTCCTTATTCTTAAAAGGATGCAAAGCAACTTCCTATTCCCTTTACAGTGTCAGTGATGATTCCAGATGGAATTGACACTGGAGGGAAGAAGAGGAGGCACACAGAGGTCTTGTGTGTTCTAACAGCAACACCAGGAGTGTTTTAATTGACTCACCCAATACGTGCAGAGGATGTGACAGCATGAGTTTTCTGGTACATCTGCTACATTCTTCTGCTTGCACATAAGGGAGGAAAGAGGTTCTGGCCCCAGCTCGTAACCCCTGTTGGGTTGTTTCTTGGACAGACGCAGGTTCATATGGCAAGAACTCAGGGACCAAAACTTGGGTGAGCTTTCAGACACCACCACAGACACTGTCAGGGCAGAGTATGTTCCACCCTTTTCCACACAAAAAAAAATGAAAAATGCCATTTTAACTTGAGCTTTCATAAAGTATTACACCCTAAATTAAAATATTATACCCTTGAAGTGATTATACTTAATTTATTTTTGACAGTGTTTCCGGCCCTTGTGGTTTTTCTCCTCCTAAGAGGAGGAGACAGCTTAATAATGCATCAAGATTCGGATAATTTTTTTCACTTTGGTAAAACTGACCTAGTTTCCTCCATAATCCCCACTCCCGAAGAAGGAAACTGTTAAATAAAATATCCTCAATGAAAATGTTAAAGCCAACATTCATAATATTTCTTCCACATGGTCTGAATTTAAAACTGTCTCATCTCCCCAGATTGTTAAACAAGACTGAATTTCATTTACAGGTTTGAGCTTCTTAATGTCTTAGCATCCCTACTGCATCATGTGGCAATATTCATCCAGTGTTACTTCATGAAAGGGGACTGTTGCAACAGTTGTGAAAATGATGCAGAAGTTTTGTTTTAAAAATAAACACCAATGGGTTGCCCAATGCAAACATGTAAGTGCTCAAAGGCTAATGAGAGCTTATCATGTAAAAATATTCAGAATGCCAGCAACCTTGAATGACCACATTCTGTCAGATATAAATAGCTCATTAATACAGACTAGTTGTCACAAAGCAGCTTTTTCAAATTCAGTTGTCCAAATTCAGTAGCTGCAGGCAACAACTTATGTAATACAGACTTGTTGGTGCTTCCAGTAAGAACAATGCCTTCCTCTGAAAGGTACTTCAACCATTTCAACCTCCCTGTACTCACAGGTGTCTCTCGACTTCTCCTTTTGACATTGACAAAAGAAGAACTTTTGGCAGCTTGCACTCAGGGCCAGACTGAAGATTATGTACTGCATATACCCTGTGAACATGGGTGTGAGATTGCCTAATTCTGCTTCTGTCAGGATTGCTCAAACACCTGTCATAGTCCTATAACAAAATGGGCCTTTGTGATTCATTTGCTCAAGCAACCTTGTTTAAGAAGAATCTAAGTCTGTTACAACCATGAAGTTGCGGTGGGTGTACATGGTTCTTCCACAACCAGTGGTTTTCTGGGGTTCTGTCCTTCACGAGGACTGCTATTTAGAAAGTCTTCTCAAATTCTCTTGCTTTTCAGTTATCCAGAATAGTCTCTTCCACAATTTTTTTAATTAACTACCAAAGATAAAAGTAGCTATTAACACAAGGAAAAAACAATGTTAATATTTTTCTAGTCAGCCTGATTGATAGAAAATCAGTCTGCTTTCTACTACCCTGTGGAACTGGAACTACTATCTTCTGGACTATGGTGTATGACAGTGTTTAGTACAGTATCTTAGAGGTTGATTGAGATACTCCTTTTCACTTGACATCTTAGAAGGGAGAAATATTTTCTTCATCATTTCCAACATATGAAGGCAGTTAGGAAGACAAGGATTCAGCTAGTTGATGGCAGAAGCGTTGTACTTAGGTGTAAGTAAATAACCATCTCTTATAGCTTAGCCTCAGTTCTGCAAGGATGCCCACATGTATACCGTTCCATTGACATGACTGCAGAAGCACAATGAAACCAATTATGTCTTCCTTGCATTGGTTATTCTCATCTCCCCTCTCTACTGTCTGTCAGACTCGTCCTCCTTTCCTTCAAAGTTTCTTCCAAAATTAGATACACATTTCTTTTCTACACTGAAGCAACAAAAATATGGCAGATGAACTAATATGATGCCAGATCATGCTAATATATATGTTAAACATAATTTATCAGTCTTTTTGCAAGTTTCTTCTTCATTTCACCTTTTTACCTGCTTACCTATGATTTGCCTAAGTCACTTAGGTTGTGACTTCTTGCAGGAAGTGTTTTAATGTCTCTTTATTATTATCATACTGCATGACTGTGGAAACGCATTACTACTACTTACATATATTATCTCATATGCTAAGAAACCCCTAACATTTTCAAAAGGGTTACTTCCCCACTTAAAAATTTCAGAAAACTTCATCTGGACCTACTTCACAGGTCTGACTTGCAATATACTCTGTTGGGTTGTGTTTGTGGAGTGTTTTGAGCTCTAGTTCATTGCTGTAAAATGATTTCTGCCTCATGCCTCTTCCCTTCTGGTGTTCAGACCAAGTTGTACTTAAGTTGAGCATCATTATTGTAGGTACAGTTGTACTTAGAATTACATATTTCATTAGGGAATGAAGCACTGAATACCTCTTAGAGAAGTTAATGGAATAAAATTGTTTAATTAAATTCTAACTTTGAGAATTCATCAGAAAAGATGCTGCATCATTCAGGCTGTAAACAGAATGCCACTTGTAGCCACCTTTATAAAACAGGCTGCTAAGTGCACTGTTATTCCTGGACCTTCTCCTAAAGCTTTGCATTGACTTAAATAGCCCAGCCCTAAATAATGTGCTGCTTTGTTATGAGTCTGTAAGGAGTAATTTTCAGTAAGAAACTAGCTCCTAAAGTATCTGTAAGGCAATCCCCCTTCCTGAGCTTCAGTAATCCGAAACCAGCTGCTTTGCCTCCCAGCTGAATGTGTGGGGATGAGGACCATCATCATTACAATAATACTTGCTGCCTCTGTCTCACTGCAGCTCCTGCTGGGAGAAGTGCATTTCTCTGTGCCTGTGAGAGCTGCCACAGTGCAAGGAGGATTCACTGCCAAGTTCAGATTTTTTAGCTGTAGTTTACCTCCTTTGCTCTTTTCGCAATCTTTGTGTACTGTGGGAGAATAACTTTAGCTTATGGTGTCAGAGGAGACTACCTGCAGAAGCTGAAAAAAGTCTGAGATCTGTATTCATGCTTTCAGGAGTATATCTTGGTGGGAGTGTTGTATTCACTGCACCACAGGGAAGCGCAAACAAAGCCTAGTAGGTCTTGCTCCACAGCACAAATGAGATCTGTGTGAACAGACCCTTGTCTGCAATATGCCTTTACCCAATGAACATTCAGCACACAGACACTGGCAGTCTTGAAATCGCTGGGGGGGAAATTATCTGTAACATTACCATTTACCTTACGGCTGCAGCTTTGCATCTTGAAACATTGACATTTCACCTGTAATTTAATCTCTATTATTAATGAATCGTGGAAACTCTTCCCTAGGCACTAGACCATCAGACTGTGCATGGAGTCTGTCAGCAAATAATATTACTAAACACCCATGTAGTCTTATAGACACTCAAAAAAGACATAGCTGTACATACAAAAATAGATGTGCAGCTCTTTTTCAAGTTACTACCATAGTAACCATCTAGATACTGTCATGGGCAACTGACTCTATGTGGCCCTTCTTGAGCAAGGGGGTGGGACAAGATGACCGGCAGAGGTCCCTTCCAACCTCAGACAATCTGTGATTCTGTGATACATTAATTTTCTTTCTTCAACTCAATCTTATTACACAATGATGTCTTTCAAAATGGTTCATCTGTCATGGACAACAAAGGTCCCTGTTGTAAAAGGGGGGATTTTCAAATACTTATAATTAAATTCTGCACCTTTGTCTTCTCCTTACTGAGTGATATTTTGTCCAAGTAATGAAACCTAGAGGAGATCTTACACAGGCATCTTAAGGATGACATTTTTAGATTCAGGAGAATTGCTAAATCTTAAAAATATAATCAGTTGATCAGATAATAGATAGTTATCTCTGTGTGTATATATATGTAATAGATAATGCATAACGTAATAATAACATCAAAAGAAAAGATTTTATAAAACTGCTTCAATTACTTGCCATGTACAGTGGATTTAAAATGAAGCTAATTCCACAATAGGAGGATTTAAATGTCACCTTATTCAGTTTGAGAACAAAGAGCTATTTTCTGTTTATGTGTTCTGTATACATAAAAGAGGCAGCAGAATGGATTCATTGTGCACAAATCATGGCTAAGGTGGTGCTGAAAACAGCAGAGATAAAGGAGGTAGTGTGGCTACAGGAAAACAACATTTGTTTATGGACTTCGGTGTACTTTTTGTGCATTGTGAGAATGAGCAGTGATTAGATCTGAACTCTACAAAGAGTTCAAGGGGCTTGGTGGAACAGGTATGATTAATCTCTATTTGGTTGTTAAACTGATTTAGTAATAAGATAGTTTTGTGGGTGTACATTTTATCATTCTTAAATTCAAATTACATTAAGCATTATGAACAGTCAAATAGGATAATTAGATTTACAAATACGTCAAGCAAATATTCAAGACTGGTTGCATCTGTTGCTTATAGAGAGTGAGATTTGACATGCAAGACTTTTTTCAAAGAGCTGTACTGTCGATACTATGTTCATGGATAACTTTGCAGGACAGCATTTAAAATCTGTTAGCATGGAGAATTTACAAATTAACGCAAAGATTGTATGACATCACTGATCACGTTTTTTTTGCAAGTTTTTTAGTAGCTGGATTCTTTTTTAACATACTAGTTCAATCACACATTAGTGAGTCTGTTCTTTCACCAGTATGCAAGTTAGTTACCAGGATGCCGGGTATTACAAAGTCTACCAGCTAGATACTGGTAGGATGGTAGGATGCAGTCAATAGAAAGTTATATAACATCAAACCTAGCAAGTAATCACATGAAAGTAAACATCTTTGTGATATTTCACCTTAATCATGAATGTTTTAAAGAATTTTTTAGTCACTGTTCCTCTATATGAAATACTGTGACCTGTTTTCAAAGAAATTTAATGTAATAACAGTTCAATACTCAAATACATGCTTTTAGACATTATAAAAACCCACAGCTTTTATAGCTGTGCAAGCAAAAACAATAGGTACAATCTGCTCTCATGCTTTTAGATGAAGGGGAACCTGAAGAAAATACAGCATTGTCACTGTTTCAGTACAGTATGGGATTTAAAGAAACAAGTATTTAATGATTCATTACTGCAATTACACAGTATTCTTCTTATATAATGTAGTCGCTGGTTTTATATAGTAATATGCCCTACAACGTACTAAAATAAACTTTGAACTTGCTGTGCAGTATATTGATGAGTAAATAGGCTTGAACACTTTTTAATGCTGGTGTCATCCAGTACAAAAAACAAACTAAACAAGAGATCCTTTAGAGGCTATGAAAGAGCTTTCTTTTCCCATGTTTTTTAAATCAAGGGCAAAATCCTGGCTTATACTCTGGTCATTGTTACCAATGGAAGCAAGATTTCATTTCCAGTGCAGAAAGCAGGAAACTTTCCAGCACCCTCCCCTTGTCTCAGTTTTTTTCACTGGCCTAAGGTTTTTTTAATTTAGTTCTAGAATGACACATGTGCTGATAATACTCAATCTTTTAGCTGTATTTTGCAAGTGTTTAGCATATTTTAGTTCTCTAAAATGGATTAAATTTGTTATCTTCTTTCTTTTTTTTGCCTTTTCCTTGTGTATGATATCCCTAAAAAAGGGTTTGGAGATCAGTCACCCCAAACATTTTGCTATACAAGAGTGCTTGATTATGACACAATGACTGCCCACTGAAGTCAGAAATGAGCCACAAATCTTAGTTTTGTTTAGATGTTTGTAGCATATGCATGTCAGCGTGTTCAGTTTTACAACACACAAAACAATTCATTGGGACAGGCGGATGGGGAGGTTTTACCCATCAGTGGGAGAAGCCATTGTTTATAGGTCAATTAGGTACAGGATTGTACTTCTCTACCACAGTAGCATTTACATTATCAAAGAGGAAAGTTATGGCACTCCTGCTAAAGTATCAGCAAATGGGTGAAAGGTAAATATATTTTTGAAAGTACAATTGAATCTGCACTCCTCGAGGTACCTAAGGAGATTGTTGTAAGAGCTAACATACCTCACCAGCAAAAGGTCTCTGAGGAGTGCAGCCTGAGACGTAAAGCACATGAGAAGACAAAATTTCTCATGAAGTAGGTCAAGAAAATGCCCACCACAAATCAATGGCATATAGGAACATTTTTTTATGCTTGGTGATTTTATAAGAAAATTAAATGTAAATGTTTGGTTTGTTTGCATTCATCTTTGTCTTTCAAAAAACTTTCTGTAATATATAAATTTTTTTTTGCTATCAAAATAACTAGCTAGTATCAAGGCATTGGTTGTTATTTTTAATCTAAGAGTATGACAAATCTAGAAAACAAAGGCATGTAAGATGTTTCTCCTTACTGAAGATGTTTAAAAGGGAGAGTAAAGGACTGGGGGAAGTGGGCCAAGAGTGTATCTCAGAAAAAAGCGACAGAAAGTTATATATATTGGCAGTGTTGTTTTAATGTAATTTATGGGAATGTACAATTATTTTCTAAAGGATAATCTTACCCGTTGATCATGTCTGACCTATCAGACTGCCAGCCCTTTTCACTATTCCTAGTTATAGTTGATGAAAGCTAGTACTCTGACCTTTCTTCAAAACTTTATTTTCACTTCCAGTCTTCAGCTGAGCGGCATTCTTCTTCTGAATGCTGAGAAACTTACATAATTTTTAACATCAGTCTCACAAGTCTTTAGTTCATTGGAAAGTTCAAAGAACAAAGAAGCCATTGTTGGAGGCTGAGGTACCACTCAGATCAGTTCAGATCATTTGCATTCAAGTCAGTTGCCTGGAGACACCAGTTTTTGATATTACAGAACTTAACTGTTCTGGTTTTGGGAAACTGCTCACTAGAAATGGGAAGGGAATTGTGTTGGAAGATGTATAGTTAAGTTTGCAAAGTGTCATGAGAAACACAGACTGATGTTCTTTATAAACCTAAGCATGCTCAAGTTTAGCAGACACCTGACTGTGTGATTACATGAATACAGCATTAATGAAAGTCTTACAAGGGAAACTCTCCCGTCTGGGTTAATGTACAATCCTTGTTTTGCTTCTAGAATTAATTTCATTTTATTTCCATAAACATTTTAGGTGTATCAATACATGCATGAAACCATAACTGTTAATGGCTGTCCCGAATTCCGAGCCAGGGCCACTGCAAAGGTAGGATACGTGCAACTGTTGAAATATGTGTTACCAAAGTGATCTAGTAATTGACTGTGCGCGTGTGTGTTTCAGGTATTCGTGTGTACACTGTAAGAAAATTTAGACATCAGTGGCAGCCCAGAGTCTAGAACCAGTGCTACTTCCCAGGTAACAATCATAATGGAAAATTTCAACCTTTATGCTGCTTCTGTAGCTTAAGAAAAGAGAATGATTTTATGGAATATAATGCTTTCTGAAAAGTTGCTTTGCAAAAGCAAAACTGGTTCATTCTGTAGAATTCCGCCTGCAACAACCAATATTTTAAGGGACTATTTTCCCATATATCTTATCCAGAGAGGGCACAATTATTTGGGAGATAGAAACTAAAGAGTCAAAATTCCCCTTTTAAGTAATGGAAACTGCAGGTACTGGGCAAGTGGTAAGGATGAGCAGTGAGAAAAATGCCTAGTCAACGATTTTTTACTCCATAGCCGAATGCAAGCGTGTTTTTTTTCCGATACATTGCCTGTTTTGATAAAATACATTGTCTCTTTGTCCATGTGGACCTGCCTTTCTTATCCTTAGACTATGACGGCTACATTACTGCTATTACTAAGATGATAATTTTCTAGGGGAATTCACACAACCATGAAAGAACCCATTCTATGTGCCAGTATGAAATATGCTCTGTATTTTCATAACATGCCCAAAGATAGATGCTTCCAAATAAGGGGATCCAAATGGATTTCTTTTTCCCATTATCATTTTGTATGAAACACTATCTTCTTTGTGGCATAGCAGATTCTATGCAAAATAGGTAAACTTGCAAAACCGATAAAACTTTTTTAGCGGTACTTGTTTATGGTCCATTCCTGTGAAGATAAACTCCCTGAAATCCTAATGGAACTGAGATCTTACCATTATGTATTTATGTTCAGAGATTTTAATTTAAAGCTGTATCAGAAGATGAAGGTTGGGAGCATGTTACAAAATTATTTTAGAGTACTTCAGAGAAGCAAGCTCTATAATAGTCAGGAAATAACCTAATATACCTTAAATTGCAGTGTATTTTCCTTATTAAATAGGACATTCTTTTCCGTAGGATGTTCTTCTGATTTTAACCTTCTAAGTGAAAGTTAATGGTCAATGTAAATTTGGTAAGTTCTATGGTGGTTCTATATAGAGAAGTGTGTATATGAAATCCTGATTTGTTTACACTGTAGATAAACATAGAAATTATTGCTATGTTATTTAGTAAATGGGGAGAACTCCAATTAGTGTTTCCCATTCTCATTTCTTATTCATATAGAACAGCAGGTTACAGAGCAATGTTTCAATATCACAATATTTATTTCCTGGTTATTTCTGGGCTGTCTGCATTTCATTCTCCTAGTGCATTCATGTCTGACATAAAATGTATGCATGATGACAAGTTCTGCATGTGCAAAACCACGTAATTGAGAATGCTCCATTATGCCATGTCATCCAATAGCTTCTATTAAGCATAAACATGTTAGGATGCTCAAAAATATTAGTGTAATGTAGAATTATTCAAGCAGTTTGATCTACAAGTGCATGTTGAAAAGTATAAAAGATTTTCTTAATGTTTTCTTTACTGATTTACTAAGATCTACGAGTAAGAAAATGCTTGTAATGAAAAATGAAGTAAAAATGTAACATTTTTCTGGATGCAAGCTTTATAGTATATTACTTCTTTTTTTCCTAGAATAATATTAACAATCAAGGATTTTTATAATTGATTTATATATCTGTTGTCTTAAGATTTACTTTTTCAATAAAAATTTTGATCCAGTTATGTAATAAAACCTCCTGTTCAGGAGTTACTTAGTTTGTGAGATTTTAAAAAGATTATAAATTAAACTTTTCAATAGAAGAATATAATTTTAGGATTTAAAATAATTCCATAACTCTGAAAGCAAAACAGAGAGTCAACAATTCAGTTCATCCACTTTATTTCAATTAGGAACGCATTAGAGATCACATTATCTTATCCCACAGGAATAGATTTTCTTCCTGTGGAAAGGCAAAGAAGAAATGGAATAGTGATCATAAGCATTCACTACCACAGAGTAAGGCTTCCCAGTGCCTTCTGGCTCTGCTGCTAACTTTCTGCGCTATCTTTGACAAGTCACCTGAACTCTGTGTTCCTCTGTTTATTCCTTTATTTCAAAAATATTGTCAAAGGACTTAATGTTTTTAAAATACTTTCAGATAATCAGAAAATGTCAGAGTAAGATACTGAAATGTTTTCACAGGAAGGAATTCTTCCTGCAAATGAGCAACAGCGTCTATCACTGTTCTCCCTAAATAGCCAAGTCACTCATTTTTTTTCTTCCAGGCAACAGTTGCTGCATTTGCTGCAAGCGAGGGCCATTCACACCCACGAGTGGTGGAGCTGCCAAAGACTGAGGAAGGCCTGGGCTTTAACGTCATGGGAGGAAAAGAACAAAATTCACCTATTTATATTTCTCGCATCATTCCTGGAGGAGTGGCAGAAAGGCATGGTGGGCTCAAACGTGGGGACCAGCTGCTTTCAGTTAATGGAGTGGTATGTGGAAATTTGATAACGCTTTCATTTTCATCTGGATTTTCACTTTTCACATATTTCTAATACCATGATTTAAAATACAGCCACACAAAACAAAAAGAATTAGCTTTGTGAGAGACCTTAAGTGTGCATTTTTGGTGCAGTGAGGCAAAGCTCCATGGAGGACTTTGTGCCACTACAATTCCTGGCGCTGGAGAGTGCTTGAAGAGCTTAATTTCAAATCCAGACCACCTGCCTAATTTACAAAGAAGCTATGTCCTTATTTGATGATTCTGTAAATTCCTTTTGCAGTAAAAGCCTAATAACAGACTGTTTTTCTTTCATTTCATAGCCTCTGAGGCACACAGCCCTTTCCAAGCACAGTGGCACTTGTTCAGTCTTGTGACCTTCAGAGCCTTTGAACACATAAAATCAAAAGACATTTAGTAAACGCATTTGGGGCTGATTTGCAATGGAAGGTTCATTCTAGATTTCTCTCAGTGACATTCATTGAGCTACCTGATGATATCTTTGTTAGAGAAATCAGCTCTACAAATGTACATATATAGGGAGCATTTATTCTCAGTAAACAGGTACATTACTTATTAATTTTTTGTTTAAGACAAAGTGGAGTATTTTGCAGTAGTTTCATTGTGAATGTCAATGTGGAGGTTAAAATAAAAGGGTTGTTGGAATTGACAGGGCAAGGTTCTGATTCCACAATATGGTCAAATTCTGCATTTCAGTTCTTTTGCTCCCTTTTACAAGGGAATGTCAAGTAGCAAAAAGGTAAGTGTATTTGTTCATATAACCCTACACTTCCCTTGATGAAAATGTAATCCTTTTCGTGCAAAGCACCATCTAAATCTCACAGTTAAGTGCACCAAAGGCATGTAGGAGCAATTTCTGAATCCAGTCATAAATATAAGACTTTACAACTTGGATTTCTTCTTTGTTGCAAGCCCATAAACAATTAAAAAATGCCTTCTTCTAAATGTTTTTGTGTTTTCATCTGTTTCTCTCAAAAATATCCTCTTTCTTTTGAAAAAGTATGTGTGCAACACTTCAGACAGACTTTTTACCATTTCTTAAATCAACTATTATGTTCTCAAAAGAGAAATATTACTTCTGGAAACTTTCCTGCACCAATAAACAGTGAGAAAGAAAAGATACAAAAAAACCCCAACAAAACAGAATAAAAGAAATAAACTGAGTATTTCATAAAGTAAATTGCCTGAACTTCACTGATTGGAAGTAGATCAAAGAATTTTGTTGTTGTTCAGCATTTCTTCCAACAGGTGAATAAAAAGGCAGACAAAAAGAGTTTTAATTCACTAATTAATGGATAGTTCTTGAAAAATCCTTTTACTGTCAAAGCATCTAGGCAAATAACAGAAAGAAAAGTGGTGAACCTTCAGATGTTAAGATATATTGAATATGACCCTCTTGTCACCTCTATTTTATGATTCTCTGTTCAAAAATTTCATGCATGTGCTCTAGAATATATATTAAGGTATGCAGCAAAAAAAAACACAATTCAAAGTTCCCAGTTGCATGTACACGTGAGAAAGTTGATTTAGAGACACAAGAGAAATATTTTTGTGTTCAGAATCTGAACAACAGAATTTGAAGTTTGAATTGCAGTTGCATACTTGAAATAATCATAGAATCAAAGAATCATAGAAGGGTTTGGGTTGGAATGGACCTTAAAGATTGTCTAGTTCCAACATCCCTGCCGTAGGCAGGGACACCTTTCACTAGACTCAATTGCTCAGAGCCCTATTCAACTTGGCTTTGAGCACTTCCAGGGATCAGACATCCACAACTTCTCTGGGAAACCTATTCCATTGCCTCACCATCCTCACAGTAATAAGCAACTTTTCATAAACCAATTTTGGGCTGAATTAAACCTATACAATATAATTCCTAAAAAGGCAAAAATTATAGAAGTGATTATTTGTTTGCAGACAGCTTGAGACAGGACAAAAAAATATCTAAATTAGTGTTGTTCACTGGGACTGATTCACTCTGTGCTTCTCTTAATTTAGCAGGAGAAAAGCAAATATACAGTATGTACAATAGAGCAGACAGCTCTGCAGTGGAACATGAATATCTGTGACTTGTTTGTGCTGAGGCACTGATGGTTATCCAACTTCGTAATTATCAACATAAAATTAGAGCCGTGTGTTCAGAATCCAGATTTGTTATCCCAGCCTGACTGGGATGACTGTTCCTTGAGCTGTTTCACTGTTTGTTAAAAATTAGTGTTTTCTCATTATGCTGGGGATTTTGTTACATACTTTTGTCCCACACCCCTTAAAAATAAAGGAAATTGAAAGCAGTAAGCCTTGCAGATGGCTCAGCACTTGCTGATACCTCTCCATATCTGGCAAAGATACCTTGTGTGAGTCAGAGGAAGGATGTAAAACAGATTTATAATGGCTAATTTGTCACCCAAGTATAGATACCTAATAGAAATATTCTCAGTTTCTCAGCTTGTGGGCTAACAGATTTTCTTTTTTGTCTGCAATAAAGTGGGATTTTTTTTTCTAGATTTATAACAAATCTGTGAACCAGGATACAGTAATTGTTGGTGTTTGCCTGCACCATATCTACAGTTCTTTCAGCTGTTCTTGTCTCTACAGTATTTTTCATTCCTCTCTTTGATGCAATCTGCCAATGCAATACTGAAAATAAAGGAGTAAATATATATAATAAAAGATTACATATTAAGTAAATATGTGCATTCCAAAACAATTTTATTCAATCCCATGTTTGATGGGTAGTTCTAAAGTAACATGAGTGTCAGATCCTTGCAATGTCCCCCAACCAGCATAATGTAGTCAACAAAATACCTTATACAGGAATGACTGATACCAGTATGAGTCCTTTGCCAGCACAGTCTCAGAGGTTTGCACAGGTGGAAGAATTCAAACAGCAAAATAACTTCCTTTGCCCTTTCCTTTCCCACACTCCAAGGGGCTCTGCTGTGTCACTTGTGCAGCTGCTGTTATGCAGGGTGAAGCATCTTTAATGCCTTCAAAATAGGAGTGCAAGCATCAGTGAAGACATTAAGTATAGCAATCAGATAAATAGCAACTGAAAGCTGTGGCTGTCAAGACCTAAGTGAGGTGCGTTCGGAGAGTAGTATTTGTTTTAGCAGCACTATCTTTGTTATTTTACCCTCTTTGCTTACGGTTCAGGGCATTAGGCTTAATTCTGTATCATTACTATCCAAGTCAGTGGGAGTTTTCCATTGACCTGGATAGAAACAAAGTCAAACCCTTCATTTCGAATTAGAAAATACTGTCTGTAAACTGTAAGAACAAGGCTGGAGGCAAACAGGGGAGAAAACAGACAGTCATTAATTAAATGCAGTTTACTAGCTTGAACAAAATATTAAGATACATCATCTTGTTATTCCCCTACAGAACAATCACAATTGCTTATTGATGTCAGAACCGTCATGTAGCTTGGGAGCTTACAATGTGTTCATAGCCTGTTCTAAGTACCTGCTGTTGCACAGCAAAACCGATCACACCACCACTGAATACACTGTTGTTTCTGCTGAATGTCCATGCTGTGCCATACTGACCATGATTTACAAACAAAAAATGAAATATAATACAAAGCCAAATTTTGTGCAGTTTCTCTTAAGGCGAGACCTGTATTTACAAAAGCCAGTATCAGAGCCAGTCACAAAGAATGTGCTTACTATAAAAGAGAGCTGGTTACAACACGTATTAGTTATGATCACCTTTTCTAACTAACATCGAGCAGTTATTTTCCAGTTCTGCTCTGTCCTTGTATGGTGCATGTCCATGGCATTGCAGCGCTGCTGCCTGGGAGCTGCCATTCCATACTTAGACAGGATCCTGCAGTAGCATCAATAACCTGTGCCCTGAGCTGCAGAAGGACTGCAGTGGGAAGGGGGAGCCAAAGCAATAGATGGCAGAGGGCAGAAAGGGGGTGAGGTCAGGGCTTGTCTCCTTCCCTGTGGGGAGAATGGGGAGCTCTGCCTGCAGCTGTAGCAGCAGGGCTGGGGGAGCATGGATGGGGCTTCTCACAGGGGTCCTTTAAATGTGAAGGGAGAGGAAGCAGCAGGCCATGAAGAAATGGGCCTTAGGAAGATCTGGAGCGGCTTAGGCACTGCCTCTGGAAGCAAAGCACGTATCAGGTCAAGGCAGAGGCTTGTCCCAGCCCAGACCTGTAGGTGGTTATTCTCTGGTCTCTGGAGTTCAAAGGAAGAAAAGGATGTTACAGTATGAAAGCTGACTATGACTGGCTGGTGTTGGTGTGCAGCCAGGGAGCATGACCTGGGCTAGGGGATGTGGGGAAGAAGTTTTCATTTGTATCTGTGACTTGTTCATTACAGCAGTTTCACAAAACACTGTGTTCATCTATATCTTTTAATTTTAGCTCTCTTTAAAGCAATAGACGCATTCACTGTTACTTATGCAATGATAGTTTCCTTTTTTATTTTCCCAAATATTTGTAAGGAAATAATTTCTTTCTCCAAATTAGTTTTTCAGTAGCAGTGCTTGTCCAGCATATTTATCCCAATTTCTAAGAAATCTGGTCATCAGAGATCATGAATTTTCTTTAAGATATTTGGACCTACTGGAGGAATTTCATGAACACACAGTTCAAAAATTGTATTTTGAAGGGTTTTTTTGAAGGTTTTCTCTGTTTCTGGTAATTGTTTCAACGCCTGAAATGACATTCATTATTTCTCTGAGTTGCGTTGATGTTTTCAAAGCATCTTAAAATTTCTGTAGAAACTCAAGTCCAATTAGTTGACTCAGACATAAAATAATTATTTGTATTAATATAGTGAAAGATATTTAACAGGAGAAGGAAGATAACTAGCAAGACAATAATCTGGAATTGTTTATATTATCTATGTAGAAATGTTTGAGTCTGCTTTTTGAAACTTTTGAATCATTATTTTTAGCTCTTATTGTGCCACAGCAGAAGTGGTTCTTATTCACTGTTCTTGCACAATACTACTCAGTCAAATAGGATAGATGAAAATAGAAAGAGTTTTCTTCTGGCAGTTGCTATAACACTGTTAAGTTATTCTTTTTGCAAATAAAAATATTTGAACTTCAACTATTTTGAATGCTTCTGCTTCTCTTTGGGTATAGGTCCATTTCAAATAGCATGGTATACATACGAGTTTTAAAGCACAGCAGGTGGTAAAACTTTAATTTATTTTAAGTGGAAAGAAAATTACTTTTTTTAGGTAGTCTAAAATCCATGTGAGGATCTCAGATGTGCAAGCTGTTGGGGTTTTTTTGTGTGCAGAGATACTTTTGGTTTTTGGAATATCTCTTACAACACATGTGGATAATCGTACACCATTAAAAATTTCCCCCCTTTTTATTTAATGTGTGGAACAATCCTTATGCCTGAAAAGCACTCCATTTAGTCCACTTAATAGTAGAAACTGAATACTCTTCACAACTGAGCCATGTCCCTGTTTTGGAAATTTACTGTTTCAAACAACATTAGCATAGAAATCAGAGCCTAAGCCCCTTTGGGAGTACTTTTGTTTTCACAGCAGATATCATTTTACTATAAAACATTTTCCAGAAAGGGAGGAAAAATATATATTCCTTCAGCAAGAGTTTGTAATGTGTCAGTTTTTTTTCAGTTTCATTACTTAAAATTAACCAGATAAAGACTAGTTTATTTCCAACAGAGAACCCATATCATGTAAATGTTAAACATCTGAGCAATGCCATTAACTTTCTAAGACACATGTTGTCCTGGGGAGCAGCAGGCATCCTCCTCCACCTACAGCTCAGCAACTTGGAAAAAGAAGGCTCCATAAAGACTTTTGGGCAGCCTTTCAGTACCTAAAGGGGCCTACTGAGGAGCTGGAGAGGGACTTTTACAAGGCCGTGTAGTGATAGGACAAGGGGAAATGGCTTCAAATGGAAAGAGGGTAGATTTAGATTAAATAATAGGAAGAAATTCTTTACCGTGAGGGTGGTGAGGCACTGGAATAGGTTGCCCAGAGAAGTTGTGGATGCCCCATCCCTGGAAGTGCTCAGTGCCAGGTTGGATGAAGCCCTGAGCAACCTGGTCTAGTGGAAGGCATCCCCTATGGCGGGGAGTTGGAACAAGATGATCTTAAAAGGTCCCTTCCAACCCAAACCATTTGATGATGATGGTGATGACTATTTAATCATCGCATGTCCTTTCCTGTATAATCAAGCAGGGACAGGGCATAAGAAAGGAACCGCTGTTACAAACTCACAATTTCTTCATTTCTTACCAACATTTAAATAGGATTTTATTTTTGTACCTTGCAAACAATTTGTTTGGGTTTTTCAACATTATTTTTGTTTGCAAAAAGCTGGTTGAATATCTCCTCTCAATCTCACACAGATCAGAAATTAGATTTGTAATTGTAACCTAAAACAGATTTAAGTTATTTTAAATATAAAAATTAATACATCTGTAGCAATGCATAAGTCTTACTTAACAGCCTTTCTGTATGAAGAAGACACAGTTTTAGGTCAAAGCACCATTTTCATTATTAAATCTCTTCTCCCTGCTCCCAGAGTGTGGAAGGAGAACACCACGAGAAGGCGGTGGAGCTGCTGAAGGCAGCTAAGGACAGCGTCAAGCTGGTGGTACGCTACACTCCCAAGGTGCTGGAGGAGATGGAGGCTCGCTTCGAAAAACTGAGAACAGCCCGGCGCCGGCAACAGCAGCAATTGCTCATTCAGCAGCAGCAACAGCAGCAAACTACACAGCAAAACCATATGTCGTAGGTGAGAGGATTCATTGGTCTTCCTTAAAGTCCACTGACAGCACCCTGTCTGGGCTAGCTGCTCCCAGGGGTCCAGGGGTCTGTCAGGGCAGTATCTGATGCCAGGGCCCAGACAGGAGCAGGGCAGCAGTAGGCCCAGACTGCCTGGGGATGGGGATGGGGACAGGCTGGGCCATGACCCCACAGGTGGTCCCAGCTCAGTGGGACCCTGTGGCTGGGCAGGGTAGGGCTGTGGGGAGCTGAAAACTGGCCCTGCTGGGGCACTGCTGGAGCAGGGGATGATGGCCCTGGGGGCTGACATAAGGTCCTGGGCTGTGGACAGGGTGGAAGAAGCTCCAAGGCAGGACAGTCAGGGAGCTGGAGGTAAGTGCTTGGGGACCCAGAAAGCACTTACTGCAGTCAGGATGAGGAGAGCTTATTATTTGGTACATTGCCACATGGTTTGTCCCAGTAAAAACGCATTTTGAAAATAGATTAAAGGCACTAGCAAATTGTGGAGCCAATTTCCAACTAATAACCCTGAGATCAATAGCCATTGTGCAGCTCTGGCTTATCTGCAAAGCAAAAGAAGTCTGTAGTTCCTGGGAAGTTTTTTTTGCATTAAAAACTAGAGCATTTATGACAAGTAAAAATATGCCACCAGATTTAGACACAGTTCAATGCATTTTCAACTAATTAGTTACCCCTCTGCAACAGAATATCTAGATTTGCTGGTGGTAGGTGAAGAAAAGTCTTCCTAGTCCCTTCCTTGCTACAGGGAACACAAACTTCACTCTATGGTTACTCTGCAGGGCACCTACAAGTGCTTACTGCTCAGGTACAGTTTTGGTAGGAAGTATTTAGTTTGCTCTTGACTGGCATTCAATATTGCAATAGCTTCCAAGAGGCTTGCAAGTTTCCCAGTGTAATCAAAACATCTGGCATGTAAGGTTAAGAGATTCGGTTTCTCTGAAATCATTGAGAGTTTTTGCCATTAGTACGTTTATAGCTTTGCTCTGTTTGCCTAAATGAAATCCAGTAGGAAGCGTGTCCCAATGACTTACATTCCAACTCTCTGCATCTCCCTCTATATCTCATATCTGTTTGTTCCCAAAAGAGGACATTTACATTAATATGAGTCCACAGGTAACTCAGAAAGTCCCCAAATGGTCAAAAACTGAAGCTTATCATGATGGTTTCATCGTTATTAATGTTAACACTGATCTCTGTTGATAGTTAGGGGAAAACACCCACCTTGTAAACCCCCTGTACTGTGATCACCAGAATTCCAGATTTGTGGATGCAAACAAATGCTCTAAGTAGGTTCTGAATCCCACCTTAGGGCCTCCACTCAGACAGGAGATACAAACAGTAGTATATATGCAGTCGGGTTTCTGTGTAAAACAGGGCCATTGCAGGACATGGACATACACGTGAAGTTTTTAATTTTGTTCAGTTACCTAACTCTTTTAATCATCAAGTAATGTATTTTTACTGATTTTATTTTTTTTTTAATATTTATTAAGGGAAGAAAGGCAAGGCAGAGACAGGCAGCAGCTTAATTCCTCAATTCTTTGTGCTTGCTCTGATGAATGTGTTTCTTTAATTCTAGGATATTCTCAAGGAAGAAAAAGCCTCAATCAAGAGTTCAGTAATCAAGCAACCAGAGCTGTACTTCAGTATTCCAGCAAAACAGAACAACTACATGAAACAGAATTCATCTGGAGAATATACAATACAAGACTAATGTAGTTAAGTGAGCCATAGAGAGGGTACCTTCATGATAAGGCTTTTCAGCACACAGCGGTCACAGATACCTGCTACTGTTGTGACTCTGTTCCTAATGAGAAAGCATGATTGGTAAACCCTATGAAACACAGAAGTCCAGGGCTTCCAAATAATTGTATTTGATCTAATCTTGCACTCCTTACTCTGACAAATTTGCCAGTTGGCTTTCTTTTAGTCACTGAAAATTTTGTTTAAGGAGGTCGAGATTGGCTGCTTTTGAGGACAGGATCTTTCTCTACAGTTATCTCCAGAAATGTACATTTACATCAGTTCAAAATTTTGCCACAGACATCAAACTTATATATCACGCTTCATAACCACTTTGTACTATATATTGTAGAGCTGTTTTAACTTAACTTCCTGTTTATAATTTTCAAATTTCCCTCTGGAAATAGCAATTTACTATATTTATAAAGTATTCCATTTGTAGAAGCAATTGGCTTTTTACTCTTGGTGTTTCCATATATTTTATTATGCATCAACAGAGTGAGAAAGTTTTAGGTCAGCTTTAATTTTATTAGTAGTAAAGTTAGGGAAGCCTAGAACTGTATTTTTAAACGTATAGGTATTGCTCGTATCTATTATAGTTACTATTCAGAAATCTATAACTGGATATATTATATATTTATTCCATAAAATATATATTGTCTGAATGTACCTTTTAGAGAAGTAGGGTCTTTGCTTAGCATGTATTGCAAATGTGGTAAGCTAATGTTAGCAAAAGACCAAGCTTTGTTAGGCAGATATTACTGTGATTGCATAATCTCTGCATTTCTGTATTGTTTAATTTATTTTCCTGTCTAATGTTAATATATTTTAGAGAAGAGGAATTGTAAGTTGTTTCTTTTAAGACTCACACATTATCATTTAAATCAATTTGAAATTAGAGTTCTTTTTTTTTTTAATTAAACCAAATTGGAATGTGCAAAGAAAATCTATAACTAAGTTCTTAAGTTTACATGTCTGCTTTTCCAAAGAAGATAGTCAAAGCTGGAAGGCTATAGATGTCACCTGCTTTCAGAAAGTAAGAAAATGGACCCCCAAATCCTAAGAAAAAATAAAATAATAATTTTCACATGCCTTCTATGCTTCATTAAAAAAGATGGGGGGAGAAAAGGAGCTTAGAGAAGAACCCTACAGTCATTTGCATGTTGAAAACTCCAGCTGATGTCAGTTAAAGTTCAGTAATGAGAGGAATGTAGAAATAGTTAAAACCAGTATTCTGGTTGAGAACTTGGAACGAAGTCAGAAACAGTATTTTGAAGGATCTGTTCTCAAGGAGAGAGAGAGACAAAGGAAAACAGGGGAAATTGGCAGTATCATAGCATATGTTAGAAACCAAATGCAGGCTAGCCAGAAGTCTTGACAGTGTTTGATTAGTGTAAGTAGTCATTAAAAGGAAGTTACTGTATTTTTAAAACCAAATAGCATGGATTCATCTCGAGAAGCCTCATTTTATACTGAGAAGTAATTCTATCTAGTAGTCATCAGTGACAATATCAATTAAGACAGTGAAGTTTGAGAACTATCAGAACTGAAGATGAAATATATTGTATTGTGCTCTGCACGGTGTCTTTTTATACTTAATAAAATTGTACCTACCTATTTTAAAACTGTATTCTCAAACAGACATTGCTATTAATATTGACAGTATATAAATTGTTATTATGACTGCATATAACTGTTCTGTATCTCATGAGTATGATTTGAATTACACTAATAGCTGCATTTTCAGAGACCAAGTATTCAGAGTTAGCCCACTGTACTGCATTTTTTCATACTGCCTCTCCACCTCTTCCCCTCCTCTTCCTCAAAAAATTTGAGTGGAATGTGCTGATTAATAAATTTCAATAATAGACTGTCATTCATCTAGAGAAGCATACCAAATTAATTTTCATATATTATTATTCAATAAATTATTTACACACACTAAAATTAACATTCTAATCTTTGCCAACATTTAACAATAAGAGAAAAATATAAGTAAAATCCAACTGTCAACAAATTTGAAGTGGAAATAAGAAAAAATAACTTTCCATCACTTTTCATGCCCCTTACTGATCAATAAAACATAGCCATTTAATCACAGAATAATCTCTATCCCTAAACCTATCACATGCATTTGTTTGAAGCCAGTATTTTAATTTGTGATTTAAATATCTTCAGTCTGGATGCAGTAAGGCACACATGCATTGGTGAATTGGTACCCAAAAGACATGCAGGGAGGACAACACTTCGCATTCAGGCCAGCAGATGTTTGTGGATTGTGTTTTAACTGGCATTTGCTGTTCCACTACACTGAATTAATATTCTTTCAGTGAATTTAGTGACTTTTATCACCCATATTTACCGCTGGGGCTGTCTCATGTTTCCCTGCACTGGCAGCAAACTGAGGTAGATCCAAGAAGCCTTTTCTATCTCTTTATTACAGTAACCAAAGGGGTATTTACACACTCTTGCGTGAGGTTCCCTTATGCCAGAAATCCAGATGCAAGACCTAATAATAATAGAGAATGCAAGGTGTGTGGCATTTACCTAGAGAAGTTGATGGCTCTGCTGTGCTAGCCCTGTTTTTTTTTTTGTTTTGTTTGTGTAATTTGATCTGACTGGCACTTTATAGGGCGTTGAAGGGTTCTGTAGTCCTTGATAAGTGAAAAGCTCAACAGCTTGTATTTTCATCTTTTCCTTCTCCAGTGACAAATCATAGATGGAAGGTCAATGAATGCCCATGAGTGAGAGAAATGATGTAAAAATATACCTGCAGTTCCCTGGTGAATAATACTACAGATCTCATAGTCCTATATGTTGTACCTTGTGTATGTATTTATCACAGCCAAGCTCCCAGTATGACTTAGGAACCTTTGGGATCTCTTGCAGAAGGCTCAAAATTATATGCCTCATTTGTACTAGAAGAAACTGTTTATTCATGTACTAACTTTGGGGATTTGAGAGTTCTAAGTGAAATTAAGATCTCATGAGCAAAGTTTCTAGAATAAGTTCCTAGAATAAAAAAATAATAATAAAAAAAAAAAAACTAAACAAGAAAGGGAGTGGTTTTGCCTGTGTTTGAAATAAAACAGGATTTTAAGCATAATTTTTAGCATAAACTAGAATTTATTATGCTCACAAAAGATGTATTTTATTACAGGATGAGCATCTGTTTCAGAAAGTAGGAATTCTGTCTGAATCATTCTGCAAAAGAAAACCAGCCAATCTCCTGATGCAGAATTGTGTTCTACAAGCGCTAAGGAGACCCTTCCATGTGTAACCAGTGGATTATTATCTAGAAGTCGTACTTTCCTTGCATTAGTATTAATGAGATCATTTCCATATCCAGCATTCAATAAAATAAAACAAGTTTCAAACCAAGACAGTATTCTGGGTCAGTTTGCAGGAATGTGCTGCCTGCTGCAATACATGTCTGATGAGAAATACCCATTGTGCTTGCCCAGGAGAAGGTCAGGATGAATTGGGGATGTGCTCAAACACTCTTGCAAGGAGACCCATGCTCACCCTGCTTGTCTGTGAAGTGAATGCAATGCCTCTACCTTCAGCTGTCTAAAATAAAGCTGCAGAGCTTACACTGATTGTTTCCAAAGTCAACAGAGAGTTAGAGGGATCCATCGAATGAGATTCAACCCATCTCTGACATATATCTTTAAATAGGATAAAGCATCCTGTAAAAAAGTTTATAAGCAGAGCCACTGACTAAATAGCCTAAACTACTAGCTTGGAGCAAGTAATATCTGTTGGGGAGTGGGAGAGGGGTTGCTGCTACACTCATACACAGCTTCCAAATAAATAAATATCAAGTCCCCAGTGTTTGAATTCCCTAGTGATAAACCTCTGCACTTATAGCTCAGATGAGTAAGAGGCTTTGCACGTGTTCTGGTTTGTAAGGAGGTTCCGGTTTTTAGAGATGTCTGTTCTGAAACATTCTAAGAAATGTAAGAGCTCAGCACAGGTATTGTTAACAAAAAGCTTTGGTTGCAGTGCATACAGGAGAAGACTGTAACAAGGTTCATCATGAGAATGCTAACAGCAGAAGTCTGAACTGCTACCCCCAACACTGGGCACATTTTACAGTAGCTGCAGCCAAAAAGATGAAATGCTGCTTTTGATTTTTGGTTACAAACAGAGATGTACAAAAATGAAAGCCATCAAACTTGCAACATAGGAATTTGCTATAACAAGTCATAGCAAAACTTGACTAGTTCTGAAATCTAAAACTTGCAGTTATCTAGGATTAACAGATTAAAAGCAGAAGATGTCTATAAGGAACAGCCAAAATCAAAGAGAAAAAAAATGCCATAGGGGCTTAATCTCTGATCAGCCTTTAATTTACTTTCTTATAGTTAGTTTCACTCTTACCAACTTATCAACCACAAGGGAAGCTTATGATTCAGCAACTGCACTTATTTTTGTCAAAACCATAGAGAGCTGATAGGGTAGAGGAATACCTTTTTCTTTCCTTCCTCTCTCTGAGACTTGTGTGAAGCTGTCTGCTCCAAAAAGGTGATACCCAAACACATCCTAGCCCTACAGAGAATTTCTTCATTAGTCATATTACAGTTTCTCCCCAACTAGCAATTCTCAGTGTGTTTCCTTGAAGTGAGGATGTTTTATAAACACACAAATTCATGTTTATTTCAAGGAGAAGTCTGTGTTAAGCCTGAAGCTGTAAATCTTGCCCAGCCTTTTAATTTTGTCATCCCAAACCAGACCAACAGTTGCACTTGTGATATCCAGTTGGGACCCTGAGATTAGCTTGTAAACTGGTCCAGTATAAAACAACTAGATCCCAGGAGTTGCTTCCTTAACATTTCTGTTGAAATTGAAGAAATGTAAAATACAAAGTATAGCTTTTGAAGTACAGAGAGTAGCCAAGACAGCACTACCGAAAAGGGAAGATACTTGGGATTTTTCACTCATACATGAAAACTTCTCCAGGAATACAGAATATCGTTTTTATCTACACAAGTTACTTTTCTATGTTGGGAGGAACATTCTCGGAAGAAACCATCTCTCTAATAACAGGTTTGGAAAGAGCAAGACAAGATGCTTATCTAAAACAGCATGGCAAAAATTCTGGGTATGTTAAAGTAGCCATGAACAATTTGGTGGGTAAGGATGGGCCTAAGTCAGATAAGTCAGAGATACTTCTCCAGTGATCTCTCTCCTATCCCTCCACTTTTCTGACCTGCAAATTCCCTTAGATAAGAGCCCAAATATCACCACAAAGCTATTCCAACTCTCAGTATTCCCCTAGTCTTTTTTCCATGCAAGTTTTCTCTTATCTGAGCAGTGACCCTTTTTGATGTCTTTTTGCAATGTCCTCAGCCAGGTGTGGCATTTAGACTTTTCCACATCTACCTCCTGGAGTGCTCTGCTCTTCACTTGCACTCCCTATCCAGTAGCTGCCCTCTCACGGCCAGCATTGCCAGCTGTCTTAGTTGCCCTGCACAAAATAGTTTTGCTAGCCTTAGGAACACGGAAAAAAATATGTTGAGGGGGTAGAAAAATGGTAGATAAATCTTGAAAAACTTTTTTCAGGATATACCAATAATGACTCCTCTTTCCTGAGTCAGCCCCTTTTCAGCAGATGATGTTTACCTCTCTCCTGATAAAGCACTCTGCAATGACACGGACTGTGGAACAGCCATACACCCTCCTCTTGCTGAAACAGTAGCTCCTTGTCTGGAACCAATGGACATCTAAGCCTGCTTGAAGGTATTACACCATGAATTCACACATGTGGAATAGGTCAGCATCACTGTGCAGACACTTGAGTTTTACAGGTGATGAAAATCCAGCATTCTGGCATACAGACCCAAGACTCTCTGGAATTTCAGGGGTGGAAATGTGGAATCAGTTTCTGGCAACGTCCTTACATTGAGTCAGAGACTTCAGCCATCCAGTCTGAAAGTGTTTGTATTATTAAAAGACATGTAGGAACCAATGTTTCATTTGTTTCAAAATTCTGTTTCAAAGTAAGTTTTCAACAGTAAGAAATGAAAAAGCAAGAACCTGTCTTAAATTCCTGGAAATCAAACACGCAGCAAACTATTAATTTCTGTACTAACTTCATGCTTCAGGTGCAGAACTTCCACCAGCACCACCTTTCAAGCCTCGGCTTTGTGCATTTTGTACTTATCTTGTCTGTAGTTTCAATTTCTTTCTGTCAAGAAAGAAATTACACTGTTTACTGTTCTGCCTTAGTACCCCTAAAGGAAAGCATAAACTTGACTGCTTACTTGAAGGGGGTTTAAGCATCAATTAACTCAGATTAGAGTTTAAGTGCTGACTAGATCTTCTGAAGCAATATTTGTCTCCACTGTTCTATGTTGCACTATATCACGTTTACTGCTCCTTTTTATGAATATATCTATGTGTCCTTACCTACACTTGACTACATTCAGTGGGCAGCGCCACGGTGCAGCTCGCAGTTTAATAAATAAGCTAAGGGAGACGCCTAGTGTAAAACGATGCTCATGGCACCTTTGGCGGCTCGTTCCGGTGTCATTGCTGCAGGCTGCTTTTCTGCTAGCGTTAAAAAACGGCACACAGAGATATACACAGCATTCATTTAGCATATTTGCACACATTTTACAGTGAATGGACAATCGGGAAAACTGAACTCCATTTAATGTGTGCAATAACACGTGGTTGTGTGGTGCTAAGAATGGCAAATAGCAATAGGATTACAGCAATAGAAGCAATATTCTTACCTGGATAATAATTCTAGGATTAACGTAAATGTTGCTTAATATGGTTAGTGGACTGCACACAGTCAGGGTCTGATCAGTGCACCTGCTGTTGCTGCTGCTGAAGATTATACATGTGCTGATGAAAGAAATAACCCGAAGCATCATTAGGCAAGTGTATCATCCACAGCGAAGTGAAGGAAAGATGAAGCACATCTCCATGCCTTGTAGAAGGGAGCCATGTGAACCAGGTGCAGTAACAAATGGATGCAAGTCACGAATCTCACACTGCAGCAGCTGCTCTGCCTTTGAAGGGGACTTGTCAAGGATAGCCATCAAACTGGGTTTCCCTGGTAGCTGTGATTTTCTCAAAGATAATAGTCTATACCGTGGCAAGGCACTGCCTTCCTCAGAGGGACACCCAAACACAGCCCTGGATCATTAGATCCAGGTATATTTATGGATTAGCTTTAGAGGCATTTTATTTCTCCCTCTCTAGATACTATAATTTTTTTCTTCTTTCTCCGCAAACTCTAATCAAGGCTTTGATCTTTATCTGAAGTACAAAGATATTTTAAAGAGGTTTTTTGTTTGTTTTTTTCAGCAGGGAAAAAACAAAGTAGGGGCTACATTTTGTACACCACAGCTTATATTCTCAGGCAGCTTCCTCTCTGAAGGGCCTGTGAGAAGGCAATACCCCCAAAAAGCACAAGCTTGACAAATAGAGGAAGCCTCAGAAAACTGGCACCCGTGTTTGGAAGAGAGGCCAGAGGAAAGCAGCCAGGATGATAAAACAGCCCTACCTTGAGCAAGCTCCAGTGGTCAAGCCCAGGCTCTGACAGCCTTCACTGTCTGTTAAGGGCCAAATCTCCTATTCAGTTTTCCCATTCTGAGTATGGTGCTTAACAACAGCCCTAATTCTCCACTTCTGTTAGAAATCCACTTACTCTGATAAGGGTTACAATCCTGGGCCAAGAAGGGTAGGTAACAGGAGACCTCTGCTCATCCTGAATTATCTGATGTGACTACATAACTGTTTACCAAATTTAAAGTCAAATACTTTAAAGCTAAGTAAGAAAAACCCCCACATTTTATCAAAATCTATGTTGATTGCTTCAAATAATAATCTCCTGACATCTCTAAAGAAGTCATCCATTGAGGTTGGCGTGGCTGAGATGGTTTCTTCTCCTTGTCCTTGGCTAATTCTAGGATGATTATTTTAAATCTGAATGGAATGAGCATGTGAGAATTACGTCACTGACTCTAATAGAAGTGCAAGTTATTTTCATGAGATACAAAAGTTTCCAACCAGATTTTTTGCTGAATTAATGAACCCTCAGCAGCTGTCTTCATTTCAATTAATACACCTCCAAAGCATATTTTAGAAGCAGTCATCTTGCCTTTATCAAATTATTCAGCTCAGCTACTTAGATGTAATACTGATCTGACTTACTAAGGTGATGAATGCAATCTTAAAGTAAATTTGCTCTGTAAGCCAGGAGTCGAACACTGACAATCTTCAAAGCTGGAGAAAAAATAGGAGCAAAAAAGAGAATAGTTCCTACTGTCAAATCAGATGAAGATTTGACAGATTTTTCTGACTTTAAGACTAACTGTTGAAGCGGCTGAAGTGACTCAGAAGTCAGTCAGAACATCTGACATTTTTTCAGAGGTCGGTGTCAGTGAAGGTGCAATTAATTGTGGCTAACATCTCTCTGCCACTGATGGAGGGAATAATTATCTCCTTTAGAGGTGAATAATGATTCACCTCATTTATGTAATCGTTACTGACACAATATTTTTTTTTCCAGAGAAGACAGCAGAATAATTTTCTCATTCTCCTCCTCCATCCTTCTCCCTTCTGCCTTGCCAGTCTTTAACAGGTTTCTCATTCAGCCAGCAAAGCAGCGTAAAACCATTCTCTCACCTTTCCCATAGAAAGCACTGTGCTTTCTTGATTTGTCAGTAGGAGCATCCTATTCCCTACTTGTCACTAAAGAAAATATATTGGGTAATTATATCTCTTCCATCTCATAATATTGATAATAGGAAATACCTCTTTTTCTCCATTCACTACAGAGGAAACCTAGATGAATAGACCAGATAGGAAGTCTAAATTTTAGATGCTATAGTATGCAACATTCTAGCTCTAGATGAGCACGAAAATATTTACCACCAGGACAGTAACTGCCAGTAGTGCACAGAAGCCAAGCAAACTCTGACTTTATGAAGTAGCAGGCAGTAACTGAGAGAAAGAACTATGTCTGTACATGTCTGTGACATAGAGATGATATTGAATGAACAATTGCTAGGATGTAATTCTAGGAAATTGCATGCTACCTGGCCATAAAACCATCTGGTGATGTGTATTTTGTTGGTTTCAAGATAACAGAACACTAAAGATCAGAGGGATCACACCAGCTGAAACCAGAACTGAGAATCCTGTAGCCCAACAAGAGCAGAAAGTGGGGCAAGCATTGCCATGAGCTCTCCCCCGTAATTCACTTCCAGGAACTTGAGTTTCCTCAGAAGGGTCTTAAATCAAAAATCAGGTTTAATTGTATTTAGTATCCCTTGATGAATTTCTCCTACAAGAATTTTTCTAGAGGCTTTTTGAAGTATTTATCAACTACTCAGCCTGCAGCAGAGTTCCTTAGTTTACTCACACATGGTGCAAAGAACCATTTATTTTTGTTTTGAACTTATTATTTTACATTTTCTTTTGAATTATTTTGTTGCCCCAGGTTGCTCTACTGGGATAGACATTAAAAATCATTCCACCTCTGCCTTTTCATGCCACTCATGGCTTTTATCATGCCTTTATATTTTGTCTAGATATTTTAATAAAGAAATGCATCTTCCTTGAGTCATCAGTCTTCTGATGCTGTATAAATGGTACAAAAAGTATAAAAAGTATAAAAAGAATTAAAAATAAAATAGAATTCCTAGTTACTGTGCAACCTACACTCCCTTTAGAGAAGCCATTTAGGAATCTTTGATCACATTTGTTGCCTTCCCATGAATCTTTTAATATTTTACTACAGAAATCTTCAGATGGGTGTACTAGAGGAGCCTTTACAGTCTGAGTGCACACTGAGATTTGTATAATAGCACAGTGTTATTTTCTGATTGCTCGTTATCCTTTTCTCTATTACACCTAATACCATTTATTATAACTTTCAGATCTCATTCCTGAGTGACAGCAGGCAAGACAACCCACAATTTTATATGTGAAGTTAGCGGTGTTGTTCCCTGTGTGCCTAATTTTCATCTGCCATTTTAACAGCCAGTCACTGAATCCCATGGAGTCCTTCTGCAGTTCTTACAGACAGTTTGGATTTATTATTTACTATTCTGATTTATTTACATCAACAAGCTTTTTCTCCTTTCCAGTCACATCTCTTTTCCAAATCACTTCGAATATGTTATACTTCACTCATGACTTCAATGTGAAAACCAAACCTTTACTTCCACATCATTTCTTCTAACTTCCTCCAATCATTTATCCAAGCAAAAGTAATGACAGGAATTCTATATAATTTTGATTACTTTTAAAAAGGTGGGGGGTTTAAAGCTATTTATTTACTTATCTTAAATTGCCAAAGAGCAATTTCCAACTGTAGTAGAATTTTAAGGGTTTATATAACAAGATGTTTAGTTTGTTTTGTTTTTTTTTTTTTAATTTTACCTCTTTGCTTCTCCAGAGAAATTTCACATCCCCTCTTGAATTTGAGAGCTGCTGGTAAAGAGGGTTCAGATAATTTAATCAAGGCAGATCCTACTCTCAAAAGTGAGTTTCTTCTGGGCATGCATACCTGGAGAGCAATATGAAAAGGAAGATTTGTTTTAAAAACAAAAACAAAACAAAACAAAACAAAACAAAACAAAAAAAAAAAAAAAAAAAAAGAAAAAAAAAAGGGCAAACCATATAGAAAACAAAATTTGTATTATACATACATTTTGTGTAATGGGTGTTTTGTGTAATGGGTGTTGCTCTCTGCTTTTTATTTATAAAGCAACACTAATGACAAATCCCAATAAGCAGAGCTTAGTCTTGCTAACAGGCTGAAAGAGACATATGGCCAAAAGAATATTCAATAAAACTTGAGGGGAAAAAAATGTTTATATTGAGAAAAAGACATTTACTTTAACAACTTATCTGATGCCTTCTAACAGTTGTTTTGAGAAGAACTAATAGGAATGACCAAAAAAAACCACAACCACCAACATAAGACCTCAACACACTGTTAGCAACCTGCTACTGTGCACAGTGGTTTCTCAGCCCAACGTGCATGTTATTTCCCCTTTGCTGTTGTCACCTGATGATTTGGGATCGGCTTCAGGGCATGTTGCACTCCACAAGGAGTTGTTCTGCTGCCTCTACTGAGCCCCTGCAGCAGCACTGCTTCTGGAGACACTCTGCTTGCTGCACATTTAATTCTCCCTTCTATCCTGTACACTTGCCCTGAGGCCAAATATTGCCTGTTTTCCCATAGAGGTGCAGTCACTCTATTTGATATCTTTAAGCTAAAGAATTTGTGATGCTTCAAAGAAAAGCATAAACAAGGGAGTAGGATTTGTGTCTGGAGAACTATTTGCTCACAAAATAGTGATCTAATGCTGTATTTTACAACTAGATCCCCAAATCCTCTAAAATGACAAATCCAAACTGTCTGAAATCGTCCCCTAACTGTTTGAAGCACCACCTGCCTCTTACTAAAAGAAAAAACTCCAGAAACCAACTTTACACTGAAAATATTAACCATATCTAGCCAGGATAAAATAATTTTATCAAAATTCATAGCAGATGGCATGTTACATCATAAATCATTCTGCAAAAATGTTACCGGTATGAAATTAGATACAATAGCACATTATTACAAAACCCCTTCATGTACCACTTTTTAAATACAATTAAAAAAAAGGTGAAAAAATTACACCCATGCAATTAGCATTTGACTGTGTTTTTTGAGCACTTTTAAAGAGCTCATGTTTATTGGGCACTGATTATCTCTTAAAGGTACAATCACAGACCAAGATTTCACTGCAATGTACAGGAGTGAAAAATAGAGAAAATTTTTGCCATCTATAGCCCAAAGTACACAACTACATACCTGGATTTATAATGCATGCCCCTGGCTTCACGAGGGAGTCCATGCCATCATAAGCAGGCCATGCATCTGATTGAACTGAGATCTTACAGACAGATTTCCTAAGATACTCACGTGCCTGTAAATAGAGGCAAAATTCAAGGACTGGATCCCAAGGGCATCATGGGAGCTAAGAAAAGCCTTTTCTTTAACAATTTAGGATCACAAAATTGGATTTTTTTTTCAGGATAATTCCTGGGATTTGATAACCCTGAGGGTACCAACATTTACCAGTGACTCAGTTTCCATAAGGAGATTTCTGGAAGCCTGCACTTCCTGACAGTGCCCTTTCTGTCTCACCTTGTTTTACCCTCCCTGGGAACCCTGAATCCCAACAAGAGAAGCTCCCACATCACTCACTTCCCCAAAAGTGGCAAGTGGTCACTGCAGTCCTGTGTTCACAGAATCACAGAATCACAGAAAGGGTCAGGCTGGAAGGGACAATAGTGGGTCACCTGGTCCAACCTCCCTGCTCAAGCAGGGCCATTCTAGAGCACATGGCACAGGATTGTGTCCAGCTGCTTTTTGAGTATCTCCAGTGAGAGAGACTCCACAACCTCTCTGGGCAATCTGTTCCAGTCCACAATAAAGAAGTTCTTCCTCATATTCAGGTGGAACTTTCTGTGCATCAGTTTTCTGCCCATTGCCTCTTGTCCTATTGCTTGGCATCACGAGCAGAGCTTGGATCCGTCCTCTTGACACCCTCTCTTCAGATACTTATAGACATTGATGAGATCCTTTCTCAGTCATCTCTTCTAGAGGCTGAACAGTCCCAGCTCCCTCAGCCTTTCCTTGTAAGAGAGGTGCTCCAATCTCTTAATTATCTTTGTCACCCTCCATTGGACCAGCTCCATGCTCCAGAAGCACCATGACTCTCCTAGACTGAGGAGCCCCAAACTGGACACAGGCCCCCAGCCTGTACTGGTGCTTGAGGTTGTTCCTTCCCAGGTGCAAGACCCTGTACTTGCCTTTGTTGAATTTCAGACAGTTCCTGTCTGCCCATCTTTCCAACATGTCCTTCTGAAGGGCTGCACAGCACTCTGGGATATCAGCCACTCCTCCCAGCTCTGTGTCACCAATGAACTCGCTGAGGAGGTGAGTGGATGCATCCCATCAAGGCTCATGTTCATACCTAATTTACCCCGTGTGACAAAATTTGAAGGTGTAACATGATCAGGAAAGTCTGGGTCATCTCCAAGGGAGAAGAGTGGAGGGGTGTTTGATACCCTATGCCCTTTAATTTTTCCTCTTTTAAAAATATTTTTGTGCCTTTCTGTAGTTCCCAGAAAAACATCTCTTATTAGCTGATTTCCTTTTGCAGTTTTAAAACACAGTGTACTCCCCAGTCCTTAAGAAAGTGTTGCAGCAACACTGCACTTCGTAGCTGAATTTTCTCAGTTATATAAGACACAACACAACAACATGCTCCAGCATGTGTACCTGAGGTAACTGCCATTTCATTCTCAGTTCATTAGCCTTCTTCCCATATAGTCATAATTCAATTCAACAACAGAGAATAAAAATACCTGCAGGTAGCGCAGATTCCTCCTTCTCTGGTTTTCATTCAGTGCATTGCTGCAGCAGCTACTTTGTGTAATAAGCAAACCTGTTAATCATTCCTGGACATAACTATTCAAAGTGCATAGTCACCATTGCAAAAAAACTTCCTCCAATATGTGACAAAGGCAGAGAATAAGTTATTATAAATTACTATTCCAGTATGTATGCTTCATATTTGTCAGAAACCTTATTGCAATTGTCCTAAAGCTCCAGCTTCTCCTAAGAGGATCAAGTTTGGCAAGGGGACCTCCTCTAGAAAGCAAAAAGGTATAGAAACACCTACCTGAGTCACAATAGTTGTGGTGGATTAAGATTTTCCTGTTACTATTGCTCATACTTCTCCCAGGCCACAGCAGTCAATGGAATTTCCTGTCACAAGGTCTCCAGTTCACAGCCCAGCAAAAATCCACCTTCTGCAGCAGCCCAGCGGTTACAAAGCTCTTGCTTTAGGATATCCATTCAGCCTGGTGAAGAGGAATGGGCTGCAGGTCCTAATCCTGCCTAATGTGCTTATTGAGAAGTTTGCCACCTTTGTGACCAAAATACTTGTTGCATCACACAAGGGACAGATATGAAAATACAGATGAGCAGATTGCTCCCATGCACATGTGGAGCATATACAAGTGGTCTTGTCACAAGATTGAATGTGCTCTCATGGCAGGATGGAGATCACCAACAGTTTACCCATATATTAAAAAGCCACATGACCAGAAAGATCACAGTGCCCTACAGATAAAGGGGATCATAGGCCACACAACTCATGCACCCCAAACCTGGAGAAAAAAGGAAAAGAAAGCTGACTTAGGGGCAAATTAAATGTCTAAGAAGGCAAAGTCATCATGCAAGCTGCAGGAAGGACAATTTAGTTTAGTCCATGCGGTGGTGCAGCTCAAATATGCACTGAAAACACTGTGTCCCAAAACACCCTCTTCTCTCCTTATCAAACCAGTCTCTTCTGCATAGGCAGAAAAGGGCTCACTGACTCATCTTCCCACATCATGAGTGAGTGCTATGGCAACCCATGTAATAAAAGGGAAACAATTTCACATCCACCTTCTGCTTTGTAAATGAAGTGTTTATTCCTACTCAGACCATGAAACACAGAGCTCAGACACAGGACAGAAAGTCAGACAGACAGAGAGATGGACAGATTGATCTTGACTGGGGAAAGACATTATATTCCAATCCAGATTAAGACACTTAAGTAAGACATGTTCTTCATTAAATTCTTCTCACTGTTTAGGCAGAGCCCTGATTCACATTATGTATTCACACACATTACACTGGGGCCCAGGTGCCCCATCATATGCTGAAGCCCTGGTGCTTGTGGCTCTGGAGTCTCTGATTCTCAGCTACATTTAAACACCTAATCACACTGGAGAATTTGAGCCTTTGTCTGCCATAGAATTTTGTATAGTGCCTAACTCCTGTGTATTTCAATGCTTTAAATAGTACAGTTGATTTTTTAAGCCTTATATCTAAAATTCTGCACTTCAACATTTTAAAGAGATGGGATTTTTAAAAAATTGTACATTCTGTAGAAAAATCTGTCTCTCAAGTTTCAGAACTTTGCAGGGGAGAGGCAGACTTCAGACCTTGTCCTGTACTTTCTAATTTTTTTTTGTTGAGACTAGAAACATTAGAACTACTACTGGGCCCAAAATAGATTTACCACTTTCAAATACTCCCCAGAGACAGCTGAGTAGCATAATGATGCTTTATCCTATGTTAGTGACAAAATAAATTGCTTTTCCAGCACACACACAGAGCTTTATAAAAAGAATAATCCCACTGGAAAAAGGATTCTTCAGCTTTGAATTCCTGCACCCAAAAGAGCCTCAGCTGAAGCAGCCTTCTCCAGAGAAGCCAGAGGGAGTGAAAGCTCGTACAAGTTAGGGTGTTACTTGAAGGCAGGCACTTCTACTAAGACCAGAATTATTTTTAATTTTATAAGTATTTGTGTGTTTTACTTTCTGCTGGACTGGTGTCATGCTTATAATTTCCAGTTTTCAGGCTACAGCTATTTGAGTTATGTTTGGCTTGGATACACAGCATATGCTTTCAATATGAATTCAGGATTTTTTCCCTTCTCTTACCAGTTGCTTCACTGCATTTAGTTGCAGTGGAAGAATTATAGCACCAAAATTAATCCAAAGGCCCTTTTCCCTACTTCCCTCTCTAAGTTAGAGCACAGGTCTGCCAGTCTGCCATGCCAAACAGCACCGATGTCAGCTCAGGACCTGATGAGTCCTGCCTGAGCATGCATGTCATCAGCAAATTTTGAGGACTATTTAATTGCTGGAGCAATGCTCTTATTCTTGCAGTGCAGGCAGTTCTCAGATAACCCACATTTTCAACTAGGTTATACACAGCTATTCTCTTTTTCTAAAGGAAACAAGAAATAGGAACATAAAAACACTCATAAACCACAAAATATTTGCCAGGCACATTTCTTTCTAGAATTAGAGGAAGAAGAGTTGTAGGTGTTGCTCACAGATTTTAACCAAGTGACCGTCAAGATCAGATTCGAACAGAGCTGTTCAGGTAGCTAAAAGATGCAGAACCTCACCTTTGCAGAACTACTACTTCCCATGAGCCTCTAACTTCTCTAAAGAAGCCCCTAAGGTTTCCAAACATTGCTGCAGCAATATGATAATAAAGCTACTGGGGAAGGTCTTTTCCAGAGACACTATGGGCATCCATATCTGACATGCCAGGATTACATATAATAAAATTGAATTGGGGGTTGAAGACTCAGTCAAGCATCGCATGACCAATCCCCCAAAAAAGTAGTCTTATGACATTTTACATAAATAATCTGTTAATGTTTATAAACTGGTTTTCTTCCTTCCCACAGATCGTCTCAATTTTTAAGCTTTGAACTTGCTGAAACTTGCATATGTAAATTATGCCTGTGAACAGGTACTTCTACTGGCTCAAAAGGATGTGAAAATAATCTTGGTTGCATCTTACTCTCATATCTTATACACACTGATTTCTTTTTAATGAGTCTAAAATTTGTTATTTAAAAAGTGAAGGGTTTTATCATGTGTTCAGCAAAATCTCTCTGACTTTATGTCTAACTAGACAGTTGGGCAACATTTTTAAAAATACAGTTAAGTTCCAGATGAATTCTTTACCATTACCTTACACTTTCTACCTATCAATAACTGTCGCACTCAGTAGATAGATACCTACGTTATCTTACCTATTCAGGAAGAGCTGATTGACATTCAAGACCACCAAGAAAAACACTGCAATTACTGTAAGTGCATTCCCTTATTCTATGTGCCACACCTGTAAAATGTTCACAAAATGTCCGCAAATGTCCACAAAATGTCCCTTGAGTTCATTTAATCCATGACTTTGAGCTCCATCTGCTACAGTGCTCACTCAGGACAGGAGAGGTGATGTGTTGTGTGGAGTTATTTGGCACCACAGCCAGATCAGGTCAGGTCACTGCTACACTTGCACTGCTCCTTGCAAGACTTCTTCTTGAGTCGGGTGGTTCCTGTTATAGTAATTCCTGTAACATACACCTCAAATCATGTCATACAACAATTTAAAGGTATTTCCATTACAAACTCCGCCCCTAGTTCTTTTGGGCTGGGTTATAGGATTTAACATTGTAATGAACTGCTCCCCTTGCTCCCAGCAACTACTACCTAACAGTAGTAGTTATCTTATTTACTTAGTATAAGCTGATTGGCACTCAAGACCATAGAAAAAAACACTAGTTACTGTGAGAACAATTTCAAGCTCTTACTTCTAGAGATCATGGCCAAATAAAACAGAAAACATGACTGTTCTTGATATGCCACAGTGTGTGAACAGAGAGCTCTGGCTCTCAAGCACACTGCAAGTTGTGTGAATCAGTGTATACATTATAATCACAACAAAAAGCAATTTTCCAGCACTTTTCATTTAAAGAAAAATTCCTCTGAGAAAGTGGTTTTGGGGGGTGGGGCAGAAAATCTCCCAAGGATTGCTGAGCTGAAAGGATCAACCAGGAAGCTTCTGTCACAGGAGAAAGAAGGCAGGGCTGGTGGGGAGGGCAGTGAGCAGCCTTTGGGCCTGGGACAGCATCTGAGACACAGGCTCACTGCAGTTAAGCCTCAACATTAGCTAGGCTAGTCCTTCTTTCAGCTTGAAGCCGTGCCCCTGCCCTTGTTTACCCTCAGCAGGGTAACCCCTCCTTTCAAAAGCAAAGGAACAGTTTCAGATACCAGAGGATTTGGGGCAGAGGATCTGGACATTCTAATGTTTTCAGACTTCAGTCATCATGAATATCACTTTACAGCTCGGTGCATAAACAGTCCATTTCTGAAGACTGAGAAAATGAATATAATGTAACTATACTGTAGGCCTTCTGGCCCAAATCTGTTCCAGGAGCTTCAGTGGAGTTGCGACAAGAATAAACCTAGCTATTTAGCTGTACTTTATAATACGCTATTTCTGATTAAAAGAGAGATTACATGAAAGTAAACATTTCTTTCTGTAAGTATTAAACCCAAATGGCACTCAAACTTATTCATATAACCAAGTGCATTGTTTATAAACAATAAAATTTTCATGGATGGAAAAAAATGGGCAACAAAAAGCATTAATAAAATAGGATTATTCATTTTATAAATAGGAATGTAAGGAATTATGGTATGGTTGAAATGATGTATTAAATCAAGACTATACACCAAAATACATGCTTCTTTTATTCTTACAGTCCTTATCTTCGACAGAAAGGAGAGCAATGGGAACACGGGTTGTGCGAGGCAGATAGGGCCAGGACACGCCTCAGAGCAGATCACTTCTGTTTGAGAAGTCCAGTCTCATGAGCACTTTTCTAAAAGGAGCTTTGACTGTCCTACTTATTAGGAAGTTTAGAAATAACAAGTTTCACATTTCAAAGTTCTGTCATTTTTGTATTTCACCCAGGCAATAAACATGAGAAATTTGTACCCTGTGAAACGTGCATTTCAGGCACTGGTAGGACACAGCTGCCAAAGTCCTTGTTTACTTGGTTTCTCCTCTACTTCATGCTCAGCATAAGGAATTTTAGAGTTATTAAATTTTTTCCCAGTTGCCCAGAGTCACCATCCCTTTGCTTCAAACTGAGTAGCTGCATATATAACTCTGTGACAACTGCCCGCCCTGCTTTCTGTGCTTACCTTTTTGGTTTCAGCAGGAGCTCCCTTTTTCCTGTCACCAGGTATGTCTTCCAAAGGGAATTCCCAATATGAGACAGTCACTGTCACCCAGACTCAGTGTTAATCCACCTGTATTTCCAGCAATCGAGCAGTTTCAGATCAGTGAGCTGTCCCCTTTCCCACCTTGAAGCACCTGCATAAGATGTGTCTTCCTTGGCCAGTTGCACAACAGGAACAAACTCCTGCACTATGCTGTGACCAGGTAAACAGTCTCATAGAGTTTGCAAGGAAGATAAGGGTTAATACTTAAACTCAGAATGAGGCCCAGAAAAATCCCCATTTAATCATGCAGGGATTATGAGCTCAACTCTTATTGTTTAGGTGCTGCATAAACCTTCACTAATGACTGAGGTCCTGAAAGTGCCCAGCAGGATAGTGCTCATCCATTTGCAGAAGTTTAATACTTAGAAATTCACATTCATGAGTTCCCAGCATTATATATAACCAGAGAAAAAGGACCAAAGGACTTCCAGGTGCTCACTCAAGGCACAATTTAATGAAATGTAGGAATCTTAGGATCAAAATGATAGCCACCAATAGGCATACACCCAGAGAAGAAGGGAGTTTGGTGATCTTCTCCTAATAAAAACTTGATACTATCCAACAGAGAGAGAATCATGGCAGTGAGGACCAAAGCAAAGGCAGCCACTTCCCAGATGACAGACCAACTCTATTCTGGCCTACTGGAAAAGTTTTTGATGTTTTTAAAGCTACTTTTTTTCAAGTTACTGAGATATTTTAATTAAATCTGAGAAAAAATTTTTGCTGTGATGTGATCTCTACCGTCTATATAGATGATTACAAGTCTATGCAGAAGCATTAACTCTGAGGAAAGGATTTCAGATTTATACTTCAGATGCATCTTCAGCATTGCCAGCAGAGACATTCCTTCTCTTCTTTTCAAAGCACTCAAGCAGAAAGATTCAGAATTGCACTATTAGTTCAGTGAAGATGATCCAAAAGAGCAATTGTAGAACTAAATACTTTTCAAAATAAAAATACTCCTTGTTTCTCTATTTCTTGAAAGTATCATGAAGGGGACAGGAACATAAACAAATCTAGTATTTTTTCAGACTAGTAAAAAAAAAAAAAACAAAACAAAACAAAACAAACAAACAAAAAAAACAACAACAACAAAAAAAAAGTCCAAACAAACAACAGGCAACATCTTGCATACATCACTACTTAAAACATGAAAATGAGTGCAACAGAATGAGCTTTTAGCAGATTCAAATACATCCATTTACAAAAAAATTAATCCCTTTCCTGGAGCAGTGGTGCATTTGCTAGTGAGGTCTTTGCACTTTGCACAGGTGTAACAGACTATAGTCACTGTATTCTCACTGCTAATTAAGTTGTTATTAATTTATTAATGTTCTAAATTCTGTGGAATCAAACCATTAGAGGTTGATTTAATCCACAGTTTGGCTCACTATAATGCATTATAAGCACACCACCTTGAGATTTTATACTGTAGCCAGACCTTTGAGAAAGTAGCTGGACTGTTCAGTGGGCTTGGCATGAGGTCTGTGAGTGTCCAAGACGCATAACCTCCTGGAGATAGGAAAGTGAGGCACCTGCTGGATGGAGGGAAAATATATCACACCATGTCTGGGAAGGGGAATAACTCCTTCAGTCCATCCGTATACTGGCAGACGGGTGTATCTCTTGGACTGGGTGGAATGAACAGCACGAGATATAGCGAGGGTAAAGGCCACTAATTAAACCTAATCTAATACTCAACAGAAAACTCAAAAGAGATTACAAGAAAAAACAGCTCTTCTCTTTCTTAGTCATTTCACTAATCCAGTTGGCTCTAGGAGAAGCCTGGCCCTGATACCCTGGAGCAGCAGCACATGGATGCATTGCTCGTTCCCTCCACATTTAGGGGTGAACTTTTCCATCCCTCACACAGGGTCAAATTAGCCAGCAGGATCCCAGCCCAGTCTGCAGCTGGTCAAGCTCATTACATCTTTAGTTGCCAGGAAGGCAGTTGTGACCAGCTGTAAGGCTGATACCCTGTACAGAGCCTGCCTAAGGTCAGCAGTCATCATCTGGCCAGCTGCAGGTCCTCCAGGGACTCCAAGGTCCAGCTGAGAGGAGTAAGGAGAAGTGATGAGTGAGTCAGGGGCTCTGCAGAGGAGAAGAAGGAGAAGGAGAAGGAGAAGGAGAAGGAGAAGGAGAAGGAGAAGGAGAAGGAGAAGGAGAAGGAGAAGGAGAAGGAGAAGGAGAAGGAGAAGGAGAAGGAGAAGGAGAAGGAGAAGGAGAAGGAGAAGGAGAAGAAGGGAGGAGGAGGTACCTGCTGTGGTTAAGTCTAAGTGCTCCTGACAAGCAGGCTGAGATGGGAAGATGAAGATGATGAATTTTCACTGAAATGCAGCTATGAATTTGAAGTGTTCCTGGGCATATTTAGACAATCAGTATGACTTGACCCCTTCATCCTCTAAAACCTAATTACTAAAAGTTTATCACTTTTAAGCCTTACCACAGGAAAAAAAAAAAGGAGTTTGATTGATCTTTTCCTACAGGCAAAATGAATGTTTTTCCCTACAAGCAATTCAAGAAATTTGAACATAGAGCAAGCAGAACTGTTATCTTGACGATATATTTAAGGGGTCTTTTCCAGGTTTCTATGTTAGTTTTGCAATGTACAGTGGGCCTTTTGATCTGAACTTAAAACATGTATTTCTCTAAAGGTCTCTGCTTTTTTAAACATTTCTTAATGAAAGATAAAAGACAATAGGAACTCCATACAAACACACACACACAAAAAAGAAGCTGCTTCCCTCAGTCATTAGCCAAAAAAAGCATGATTTTCGGACGTAAAATTAAAATACAACATTAATTATGGTCTTTTTTTAAATTGTACAGAATTATGCCCTTCTTTGTAGTGACTGACAGACAGAAAACTTGCAGCTCCTATGTTATATTCATTATTCTGACATTCATGAGGCATCTTTACCTGTCTTGCCTGTGAGGCCACTGCACAGTACCTCAGAGCCTGAAGCACTCAGCCACGTAGTAAGAGTTGGGATTGGTGGAGCTCAGATTTTCTAGACCATCATCTTCTTATGTGTTTCTGGGTACTGCCTTCCTTAAATGAACGTGTTTCATATAGAATACAATTCTTTTTTTTCAGTTTCACATCCTATTATTATTATTAAATATGCTAAATGTGACCACAACAGTGTATCTTCCAAGACCACAGCCTTTTTTTTTATATCTTGCTCTTCCCAATCCACAGACTAAAGGCAGTTTCATGGGGCTCACTTTCATTCCTTATGAGGATTACAGCACATTTTGGCATGGGAGCTTTTTTCGTGGATGTCCTGTAATTAAGATTTTGTTTCCTTGGTGTGTATAACAAAATCCACAGGTTGTAAACTAGCCTAGTAGGACTTAGGAAGCTATGGACAAACATCCCACGGAATACTTCTCCTCTCACTCTCAGAAGTTACTTCTCAGAAGTACTGACCTTTTTGCAACTCTTAAAATGTCTGCCAGCCAAAGAGAGGTGTACATTACCAACATGTGATTTGCTAGTGTTACTCTGCATACTTCACCCAAGATCACTTGCCAAGGTCAGCACAGTGCAGATTGAAATGTTGAAAGTTCTCCAGCTTAGCTCACTTTAAAATACCATTTAAAATCATCTGTCCTGCATTAGATCCTTGGGAATAATCAGTATCCTTGGGATGGTATTTTGGTTAAGAGGAGCAAACACTGCAGCAATGTGTGAGAAATCATGAAATAAAACCAGGGATGTTCACAGTCTTGCATAAAGATTCCTATGAACAGAAGGCTCAGGAAGTGATCCCCCTTAACCAAGAAAGACTATGTTGTGTTGAGGCACTTGCATACTCCTGAAGCATCTGTAATGACAAGAGTGTGCTAATGCCTTGTTTGTACCTCTGCACGACCTCAACCCAGGGTTTTCAAACCACTTTTTCTACTCCGTGATTACTTGGGAAATACTATATACACAGAAAGCCCATTCTGTAAAGGCTCCTCCTGAAATACTCTGCTAAAAAGAAAAAAAAAAATCATTTATCTCAAGGTCACATGGCAAGGGCAGAAAGTGATTTTGAAGGAAGCTGTGCTCAAGGGCCAGGCTGGCCTTGCCCTGTGCCAGACACACACCTGCTACCCCCTTCAGCTGCAGGCTCAGACAGGCAGGTAGGTGCCACCTCACTTTCTCTGTGGCCCTTTGTGGGGGACACGGTCCCTCAGTGTGCTGTGGGGACGGAGCCATCCCTAAGTTAGGCTTCTTTCCTCCTCAGTTCAGAGACGCTGCCAAAAAGCAGTCAGGTGGTAACTTTTGGTGACATGACTAAGTTGGGCTGGGTTCAAGTGAAAGATTTATCAGAGGTGAAATACCACTTCCAGGCCTGTTGGCCACTGACTGCTAACAACATAAACACAAATGGCAAATACATTCTTATGCCACTCTAGTGAGTTGTATGTCCCTTCCCACTCAGAGTATTAATCATGTGAGACATTTCTTGATGCTCTGAAGGAGCCCATGTCTTCACCTCATCTCTGCCTTTCTAGTTTCTTTTTTTTTTTTTTTTTTTTGGTGGGAGAGGCAGCTAGACACCTTTTGAATTACAGCTAAAGGAGTGCAAAGAGCTGGAAATTTTTCATGATAGAAATACTTAGACTGAGTTCCTGGAAGGAAATACTTGTTAAGTCTGAAACAGATGAAGATTTAACCTGGTTATTTCTAGACCCATGTAGAGTAACAAATTTTTATCCTGGCTGGTAAGACCAAAGTCATTAGGAGCAAATAAATGTATATTGCTTAGCAAATATTGTGAAATACACCTCGTGGCTTGTGAAAGAGATATGTGTGGTTTGTTCTTACTAGTTTTACTAAATTTATCTCTGACAGAGCACTGAGTAAAATTCCCTGTCAAAGTAACAGAGCTATATAATGCAGTTGTTTTAAAAGGAGAGTCGCCACGCAATTTTAGGGCAAAATCCTGGAATACACAGTCAGTCTTCACACCCAGTGAAAGAAACAAGAGCTTTACTGGTGCAGGGAAAGGAAGACAGAGAGGGGAGGATAGAAAAATATGACTATTAATATCACTTTTACAGAAGGTAAATATGACTACGAAATATCACTTGTAGAGAAAATAAAGGAAACTTTATTATGTGCCCATAACAGGACCCTTAATGGGAGACACATTTTTGTTTCTCCATGAGCTGTTTCAGAATGATATGCACTGGTGAAGTGAGAAACAAGTTCCTAGGCCTCAACCCGGCAAGACGCTCTATCTCCCGGCTCTGGACCGCAGTGATGAGGCGGGGGAGACCTAGGCTAGGTGACGGCTGAATAGGAGTGCAGGCGGCCGCCCCGCAGCCAGGTCTGGCTGCCCTCCCCCATACCAGGGAATGCACTTAAAGAACCAGTCTGCCAGACAGCTCTCTCACAGCACGTTTTATTTGCAGCGGGGTTTCCGGGGTAGCGCGCGTGTCCCGAGCCCCGGGGTCTGCCAGCCCCAGAGAGAGACGGCGGCCCAAGGGGCACCGGGGCTGCCCCTCTCTCCCGAGAAGCATTTGCAGGAGGCGGCTGGGTACGGGGACGGCTCTGGCGGGACAGCAGCAGCCCCGGAGGCGGCAGCAGGCGCGGGGTGCCGGCCCTCCTGGCCACTCATAGCGCCTGGTAGGTCCGTCGGGGCGGCGGCGTCCCGGGCGTCCCCGGCCCCGAGTCGATGCTGGCGCTGGGCGAGAGAGAGTCGGCGTCGCGGAGGGGCAGCCCTGGTTCCTCCCCCGGGGAGAGACGGTCCACGATGCTGGAGAGGCAGTCCAGGCTGGACAGGGCTCTGCTCTGATCGGCGGCGTAGGCTGCGCCGATGACAGGGAAAGGGGACGGGGACACGGCAATGCGTTACCCTGGGGCCCCGCTCTGCTTTCCCCAGATGCCATGGGAAGTGAGGGGGCCGCGGCTCGGCTCGGCTTACCGTGGGCCATCTCGGAGCAGTAGACCGCGTCGAAGCTGCTGCCTCTCGCCGACCAGACGGGACTGCCGCAGTCGGCCTGCAAGATAGCGAGGGGCGAGTGCCGGCCCAGCCGCCCGCGCCCAGGGGCCAGAGCGACGCTCCCCACGAAGGGGAAGCGCCTTGAAGGCCGGCGTGGAGGGAGCCCCGGCGCCCGCGGGGCAGCGAGGCAGCAGCCCCATGGCCACGTTGCTGCCGCTGGGCAGCCCCTTCCCCGCCTCCCCCCGCCCCATGCCGAACCCCTCTGCGGCACCGCGCTAAGAGAGGAGGAGAGAGACTCCGGGACCTGGGGCTGGGGCGCCTGCAGGGTGCTCTCAGGCAGCGCTACCGCCCCACCAAGCATCCCCGGACAGCCCACGTGCGTGCTCAAGGGCAAATCTGGGAAGGGGTCTGTTATAAGGAAAACCGCCTGCCTTTTCCTGATGTCCGGGTGCGTTTGGCCCGTCCCACACCCATGGGACTGGTCTCAAGAAGTTAGGCCGAGGGGACCTGTCCGCGGGCCTTCCTGAGGTCCCCACAACCCGATCTCTCCTGCCTCCCTCTTACCATCCCATCGGAGCAGCTGGAAGTGGGGCTGGTCGGTTCGGAGCAACTCTGTCCCGGCAGGTGATAGTAGTTTTCTACCTGTTCCCTCAAGAGCTCCTGGAGGCTCTCGATGTATCTGATGGCGTTTCTCAGAATCTCTACTTTGGGGAGTCTCTGGTTGGGGTTGGCAGTGGTGCATCTCTTCAGGGTCTCAAAAGCCTGGTTCACTTTCTTCAGCCTCCTCCTCTCCCTCATGGTGGCCGCCTTCCGCCGGTCCATTGTAGTGGATTTTCTTTTGCAGGCTTTGCAAGCCCACATGAGGCAGTGACCGGCCTGGTGGTGGCCAGTGGGAACTCGGACATGCTCCTCTTCCTCGGAGCAGGCAGGCTCGGGGGGCTCGTGGGCGCCGAAGGGGGGCAGATCCCTGGGCTCAAAATCGTCGGGGAACTCGCCCTCCGGGGAGGAGAGGCAGGAGCTGTCGTAGAAGAGCTCGGACGGGGAGAACTTGCAGCTGTCCATCACCTCCATCCCTGCTGCGGAGCCGTCAGTGCGGGACGGCAGCCACCGGCTCTCGGCGAGGCGCTCCGCAGCGCGATGGGGCAGTTTCCTCCGTAATTAGCGACCCGAGACCAAGTGTCTTTTGGGTGATGCAGGGGGCCCTTATATATACATGGAAAGGGAGGCTGGTCTGCAGCGGCCAGTCTTTATTAGCATATCCCACCACAGCCCCTGCCGGGGGCTGTCTGGACAAGCCCCCTCTAGTTCGCAGGAGACAATTTGCTCCGCACCGCGCCTTTGGGGAGCCGAGCATTTTTCTAATGAACGACCTCGCCAGAACTGGTTGCGACATCTCGGAAATTTCAATTTCAACCAATTCTGGGAATTTTCAGTTTTGGTATGGAAAGAGGGGCAGTGGACGCGCAGGAACCACTGACATTTCCAACAGAGTTCTTCCTCATCCCGATGTTCCTATCTCCCATCACATGCTGCCTCTGGGGAATTAACCTTGAGCACCCCCATTGCACCTACCGTGTCTGCTTGCATATCTTTATTTCCCACAACCCATGGTCCAGGTCTGGCCTGAAACAAGCTACCCTTCTTTTTAGACCTAAGATATGTTCATTTATATCGAGGAGAGCGTTGTCCTGTAGTTAAAGTTGTGTCACCAGCTGCTTAAATTTACAAATTAGGGGACAAAACGGCACAGCTACTTGTGTCCAGGAGAGACGAGGAGGGGGGGAAACCGAGATATTAGTGCTGTCGGATCGGGTCACGGGGAAAGATGTTCACAAAAGAAAAGTGTATGTGTTTGCTCCGAAACAAATCCCCTTCCCATTCTTTCTCCTACTTGTGTGACTTGGTGCTGCTTAGAGACACAACAGTCAAGCAGTGCCTTGGGCTTGCTAATTTTCTGCTTTTAGGCAAACTTGTACCGTTACAGATGAGTCCCAGCTGCCAGTGCAACAAACCCCTCCTGGAAGTGTAAAATTTCTAACCCCGCAATCCCTAAGTAACTTTACACAAGCCGGGGACAAAAGCCTTGCAGAGCCCCAGCCGCAGCAGTAGCCGAGCGGAGCGGTGCAAGGGTCATTAGAGTGGTAATGAAGCCATTTAACAGGCATTTGCTAACGCGCAGGAATCCTTTGGTTTCATCCAGGTGGCTTTTGTAGCTGAGGAAAATATTATGAGAAGGCAAAGGAAACCTTCCCTACCTGGGAATAAAATTATATGACCTAGGTTAACTCAAACGGAGAGCAAGTGACCCAGCAGCGGTTCAAACACTACGGAGCCGGTCTGTGTGCCCAGGAAAAAGGTGTCTTCAGTTAGCCTCCCTTCAGGAAAAGGTAATGCGGTGGTATGGCGAGCCGGTTGTCTCAAGGAGATGCTGATCAAGTGAGCAAGGCAGGTAGGGAGTATCTTCTGAGAGAGATGCCCTGTAGCAGCCACATCGCTGGAAAGCGATCCTCACGGGTGAGGTGGAGAGCAGCCAGCAGCTCGGCCGCGGTTGAGGCTGGAGGGACCCCATCTGCTCCCTGTTTCCCCTCCACCACCACCCCCGAATCCCCAACGGCGGATTTCCACTCTTAGGCTAAAACTTCTTCTAAAAAACAACCATGCACACACTCTGCTTCCTTCGAGCAGACGCATGATTATCTGAAGTCTGGGAAAGGCTACATCTGCACTACTTTGGTTTATTTGGGGCCATAAACAGGGGGAGCCCCCTTTGAAATCAATACTGTAGGAAAAGCAGGGAGTTGGTAAAGGAATAAAGTTACAGAAAGGGGAAAGCTCAGAATTTCAGGACTCTGTCGCTCTGAAGGGCAGGTTGCTGTTTTGTTGGGCCACATCTGAAACAGGGCAGTTCTCCACTGTTTTGCTAAGATAGCGTCGGTCAGAAGGAGTTCTGCTAGGCAGTAACTTAAACTCTTCACTGGGCTGTGGCGTGCACACACGGAGACACAGACACATACACGCAATTTTATTTACCACGTTTGCATTGCGTAAAATAGAGCTGTTTATATATTCATGCTTCATGCATAAAAACCCCTTAAACTTTGAAGTGCCGATTGCAGTTCCGATCACCTTTCTTGGTTGGTGCATGCTTGGTTTCTTTCCAAGCATGCACTGTGGATCTCCCCTTGACCAAGCCAACTCCCTCAGTCCTGCTCTCTTGGCATGAAGAGCTTTAGCTCGCAGCTTTGACTCTTAGCTCAGCGGGGGGCTGTTAAAAACCGTGTTTTTCCCAAAAAGTCTTTGAGTAGCTAGAAAAATGTCTTTCCTTTTTCCTTAAATATTTTTGGGCAAGGGTAAGAAAGCATGGAAGAGTCTGTCATTCAGGAAAAAAAAAAAGATCTGTAGTATTCCTTAAGGAGTCCCCGGCTCCTCCGGTAAAGTGATCTCAAAACAAATTTGCAAAAATGCAGTAGGCGAGTGGAACTAAAGAAAGGGGAGAGAAAACACGAACTACAAGGCTGGCTAATGAGGTTTCTGGGGAAGCGCGAGGTGGGGGGGGGGGGGGGGCGGGGGAGGATACTGCTGCATTTCAGGAGGCTCAAGTACGGAAAGCGGGAAGCAGCCTGAGAATTAGACACTGTCTGCTCCTGTGGACGGGTAGAGAGAAAATGGTGAATGTGTCAGTCTCTCTTTATATGATGCTCCTCACACCAGTCCTCCCCGCTCCTCAGCAATCGCCGTGCCGCACCTATTTCTGGAGGGATTTCCATCCCATGTGGCACCGTTTCCAGACTATGTCGTGTTTTTCCGAACCCCATGCCTTTCTATTTGGGAAAAGAAAATCCCACCGAAACCAGAAATCACTGGGCTGATGAGGTGAGAGGTGTTTGGAGTCCACCCGAGCTCCCCCCAAACCCCGGCCCTTCGGAGCGTCTTGCGCGCTGCCCCGCCGGCCTCTGGCCTCGACGGAGCGCGCAGCCGGGCCCCGGTGCAGCGCGGCGAGAGCGTCACTCGGGGATGAAGCTTAATACTGCCAAGCCGCTCTGCTCCCGCTGTCCGTGGGTGCCGGCAGAGGCGGCGAGGGCTACCCCGCACTGCCCCGGCAGCAAAACTGTTTTCTAGTCGGGCTGGTGGGGCCGGGCGCTTCCAGCCGTGTGAGAAACGTTTGGTTCCCCCCAGCGCTGAGAACCGTGCGCACCTAAGTAAACACATTAGTACCTGCCAGAGGGATTTGTATAGGGGACAGCTGAAGAAGGCATTGGCCTCTGTTGGCTCCCTGGGACTCCCAGGAGAGATCAAAGGGACAAGAGGGATATTTTAGCAGCCTTGAGACTGGGAAAAGTTGCTAGTTCCTGCTATAGGACGGACGTCCCAGCAAACACATGGTTCAATTATTCAGCCTCTTCCCTCCCCTGCCCCCCACATCCATTCCCTGCTCAAAACAGCAGCGATCCACGCAGGAATTTTCCCCAGGAAATGGCTGCTGTGTCGCCGCCTGCCTCCCTTGACGTCGAGCTCAGAGAATAAGCTGAGCACAGTACTGGCTGTCCGTCTCCCTCCCTGGATGGTGGGTGATTTTACCAAGGAAAATAAAGATGGAAAAAAAATAAAAATAATTTTAAAAAATGGGCTTTAAACACTCGGTCGTGTCACTTCAGAGGAAAGCAGTGACAACGCGGCGGCACTACAGAGAGACATACCATCTTCTCCCCCTTTCGCCTTCCCCCCATCGCTCCCCGGCCCCGCAGGCATTTCGGGCGGGCTGCGATGCCTTGCCACGCCGGGCCAGGCACCCTCCGCTCCTGAGGGAGCGAGCAGGTGGTTCCCTGGGGAGCGGAGCAGGTAGAGGCTCAGGGGCCTGTGTTGAGTATGGGCTTTCGAGCCTTTGTTAAATGAACTGCATTGGGAAGGAGAGAGCGGCAGGGGCTCTTGCATTCGCTTAAGAACTTCGCTGACTTTGTCCGTGGCCTCTCCGGAAAAAGACTTGATTAAATCACAAACTTCTGGTCTTTACCCAGTTACTACCCTTTGATTTTGTGATTATAGTGCCCTATTTGCTTTGGCTGAAGACTTGAATAAAGATTATCTTTATTAATATCTAACACAAACATCTTAATTGCAAACACACTGACTACCTTCAGTGGCAAGCCCGGTATGTCAGCCACAGCCATGGAGGTCACGAAAAGTCTCTCTGGGAGATATTTTCTTTATTTAATGAAAAATACTCTCCTTTAGGCAAACTTACTCCAAACAATCGCTCAAGTTACCCTGCTGCTGGAGAAGACGCTGTAGTGGGAGTCCTATTGGGCAGAACGGGTTGTTCGTGGAAGTCAATGCTGAGCTGCAGATTAATCTGACATTCGGCTGTCCAGATATCGGCGCTACACTGTGGCTTTGGGGAGTGGCTCAGCACCGCTCCTACCCTGCTGCGGGCGGTGGGTCCCGCGTGTGAACTGTTTGTAGCCCTTCCCGCGCACCTGGCGGGGATCGAACAAATTAGGAAGGAAGACGACGAGCTGCTAGCCCGATCTGAAATACTCTGTGGCTGGTCAACTGCCTTCGCTACAGAAGGGAGATGCACCTCCTCCCCTGTCTCGCCAGGTCGCAGAGATGGCACGCAGGGGGCCGCGCTCCCCGACGCGCCACTTTCTGGAAAATCCGAGGGTTCCCCGAATCAAAGGGGTTTAATTTGAAAGGAGAAAAAGAGTGAAACCGTCGCATCACTGTGCCCACCACACTGTCCTGCAGCAATTATTCTTTAGAACGGAGTGTCTCATTATAGAGCAATCAAGAGCTAGCACTTGACTGGTTTAAAAATCCGACTGGCCACAGCGGCATAGAAAAGGCGGTAGGAAGGCACGGTGATGGGAGAGCCGGCTCTCAGAGAAGGCTCTGCCCAGAGCTTCCACTTCAGACGGGTGTGCCCATGCCCGAGCAGGCCGGGAAGGGGGAGACCTTCCCGAAACGCTACTGTGACCTTTCAAAAAACAAGAACAAAAAATAAATCAATGGCTAAAACTGACGAGGAGAGCGCCGGCGGGTAGAGTTGAAGTGTTATCCCTTTGCTTGCGCAGGCTCTCCGGCGAGCCCTGTGTCTGTGTGCTTAGGGCAGAATGTGCTGTTCCCTGACGGCCACGTCTTCCCGGGGGTATAATCTGTTACAAACCGTAACGCTCTGACTGTGAGCAGCTCTGCTCCACCATCCTCAGGCTGTGTTTTATCACATCACTGAGTGAAAGGCTTCATATGTTGTTACCTCCCCACCTCCAAACCCTTTCGGCCCCTTAACCCTTTCCTTGCCGGGAAACCCCATTCCCTTCTCCCTCAGGCACAAAGAAGTCAAGGGGAGTTACTGTTCCTGGGAAGAAACCACAGCTGCTCCCAGGCCCCAAGAGAGCGGGCTTCTTGTCGCTGCCTATCGCTGCCCCGTTAGGGCAGCAGGACCATCATTTTTGCTGAAGACAATGCCTGCGTTCAAGTCCTCGGTGCCGAGAGGAAGAAGCGGGACGCCCTGAGCCTCTCCCAGCTCAAGGACCGGGGAGGGAGGTGGAGGGGCAGGGCTGTCTTTTCGCGTGTCCCGTTTCTAAGCTCACCCTCCATGTGCAGAGCAAGGCCGAAGAAGCGTCCCTGCCTGGCTAGGTACTCGAGCGGCCCTGTTGGACATTTTAGGGGAGCAGTATCGCTTTCCAGGGGGACGTGCGTTGCGCAAGCATGGCAAGGAATCGGGCCGCGGGGCGCTGCGGGAGCAGGAGAGGCGGCGGGCCCTGCTCGTGCTTCCCTGGGAGCCCGTGGGGAGAGTTAGGCGGGTAACTCACATAGCAGGAGCGGCCCTAAATAAGGAGAGACGGTCCTTAGAGGAGTAAACGAAGGAAAAAAATCTATCCCGAGTCCTGCTTCCAGTCATACGGGTCGTGCTTCGGCTATACGGATCTGACTCATCTGGGCTTCATCTCGCTGAAGTCGATGGCAGGTTTTAACTCCGGGGTAGGATTATTATGAAATTACAAGGAGGGGAGGAAAACACTGTAACACAAAGAGCTTTATTTTACAATCCAAGAAATCCATCTGTTCTTATATACAATATCACATTCCACCATTTAAATATATATGTCATGTTTACAAAAGAAAAGACAGTACTGAAATTATTTACAGGAACCAAACGAGGCGGGAACTCTTTAAATATGACTCACACGAAATGCGACCAACAGCTTCACTCAGACAGGAATGAACTTCCCGGTGAGTCTCGGACAAAGAGGATCACCGGTACACAGGTAAATATCTTAAATTAGGAAAAAAAAAGAAGGGTGGTCTATGCAACACAATTTAAAGAAAACAAAACTTGTGGGGAAAAAAAAGAACACAAAGAAAAGAGGGAAAGTCTATCTGGCTCGAGTCAGTGAGAGCCATTTTCTTTGGGGTAGGTGTACCTTGAATCAACCTTAACAAGGCCCCTACTTGGGCTTTCCACTGCGTTAATTTGCTTTGTTACTTGTTTAGAGAAAAGAGGATAGGGTCTGCACCTCGTTAAACATACTACCACAGAACTGGGTTTATTTCTCCACCGCTTCCTCCGCACTGGGCAATTTGGGCTCGTCGGAAGAAATACTGTCCACTATTGAAGAGAGGCAGCGAAGGCTGCTGGAGGCCGACGACTCGACAACGGAGCCTCCTGCTCAACGAGAGAAAAGGCATTAAAGAGCAAACCGTTCCTCCTCGCCGGGCCTGCGGCACGGGGGCTCCAGGATGCCGGAGAGCCCGGGCAAAGGAGGGAAGGGTGAAAGACGGACCGCCAGGGCCGCAGCCTTCGGGGCAAGGGAAGGGCGCTCGGCCCCGGGGAGGGCGGGCGAGCAGTGCCGGCGGAGCAGGGGCCGGCCATAGGACGAGTTACCTTCTTTCGGGCTGATTCCTAGGGCTCGGGAATGGTCAGAAACGGTTTGCCAGTCGGAGCTGCAGGTGCTCAGGAAGTCCGAACTGGCGATCTGCGGCACACAGGCGGGGCGGGAGTGGGGAGACACGGGGAGAGAATGTGTGTTAGTGAGGTGGCCCGCGGCTCCCCGGGCCGGCCGGGCCTGGCCGGCTGACTTCTGGAGGCCCGAGGACTCGCAGGTTCCCCGAGGAGGAGGGAGGTGACGGGTGCGGCGGCTCCGCTGGCTGCCGGGGCGGCGGGAGGGATCAAGCGGCAGTGCTTACATTTCCCTGCTTGGGGCTGAAGCTGAAGGGGTCCCCCCCGATCTCCTGCATTTTCTCCTGCTGATCCAGCCTGTGCAAGAGGTCCTGCAGCCTCTCAATGTAGCTGATGGCGCTCCTCAGTATCTCTACCTTGGGCAGCCTCTGATTGGGGTTCGCCACAGTCCTCCTTTTCAGAGCCTCGAAGGCTTCGTTGATCTTCTTCAACCTCCTCCTCTCCCGGAGGGTGGCTGCTTTCCGTCTGTCCGTGGGGGCCGACTTTCGCTTGCAAGTTTTACAAGCCCAGATCAAACACTGGCCGGGGAAGTGAGGGGGTTGTAGTCCCGGGGGTGCCAGCACATGTTCCTCTCCGCTGCTGTCACTGCCGGCCTCTGGCTGCATTTGGTCCTGACATGGGGACAAGGTGCCATCGCTGCCTGGGTACAGCGGGGATCCCTCAGCCATTTCCAGCTGCTGCAGGGCTCCATTCTCCCCGTCCAAGTAGAAGAAATAGGAGCCAGTTTCAAAAAGGTCCATCATGCTGTCCCCCGGCTTCTCTGCCTGCTTGAGTTGGGTGGCAGGCTCAAAAACACCCCGAGGAACAACCCAGATGGAATTTAATTAGTGCAGTGACATAAGTCCCCCGTGCTTTATATAGGAGCTGCTGAAATCCTATCCAGCTTTTAGCTGTCGCGGTGTATCACCCTCCAAAACTGATTACAGCCAGTCTTGCGGGCGCTGTCCTGAGAACATCTCCTATTTAGAAGGGGGAGGGGGGACACTAGGGGAGGGAGGCAAGTTTAGGAAAGAAAAAAAAAAAGAAAAAAAAAAAGACGAAAACAAGAACCCCCCCTTCCCTCCAAAACCTCACAACCCAGCTTCCTACCAGCCCCCGAAATCCCGTGGGTTCGGGGTGCAGGCAAAGGAGGCAAAGTGGGGACTCAGGAGCTGCATCCCGGCTCGGCCCTGCTGCCGAGCCCTCTGGGGCACGGCTGGAGGACAAAGGCGCGGAGCTGCGCAGGGAGCCCTCCCCCAGCCTACCTCTCACACCCTCACGCTCCCTGCCCCGGTGCTAAGTATAGATCTATAAGGAGAGATTTCAAAGACAGCTATCACTTTCCAAATAGACAGGTTAATATTTTCAGAAGAAACCCCTGCTATTTCCCCCGCCGCCCCCCACCTTCCTCTCGAAGCATGCCATTCCTGTGACCCAAGCCACCAGGGCCAGCCCAAGGTTAGGAGCCAAGCTCGCTGTCCCTCCACACGTACAGGGAGGATTGCCAATGCAGAGCCTTGCTGTGATGATGAGGCACCCACAGATATTGCACCTCGGCTTAGCCTTTCAGTCTGAACTTTCCCACGTTGCCCATGAGGTGACAGGAGTGATTCCAGGTGACTGGGTTACAGTGTGATGGGGCTCTCTGGACAGCCCTTGTCCTTGACAGTGTTTAGGGCAGGCAAAGCCCAGGCATATGGTGTAACTGAAGTTTGATCCCTTGGGCCTGGCAGGGTATACAGAACTTCCTGGCCACTGAGACAGAAATGGAGTTTGTGATCACTGTCTGTTAGTGTATGCTGTAATGTCACATCATGTCTGAGCCTATCTTCCTTGAAGAAAGAGAAAGAATGGGAAAATGGCCTGTTTGCCTCTTTCACTGGACTGCCTTGTGTTCCTTAAATCCCCTGTAATTTCTTTATGCTTATGTTAATATACATATGCACATGTGCCATATCTAAAGGCAGACACAAATATGTATGTATGTTATTGTGGATAAGTAAATATATTTCTCTGTGTGTACATGTCTGTGTACACACACACATGTACACTTTTTCACAGAAACTCAGAATAAGACGCAGAGTGGATGAAGCGCCTGGAATGTTCTCATAGCTCTCAAATGTAGCACTTCATTCTTTCTGAAGGTAAGTGTGAGGTACTTATTAATTTCTCTAAAGCTACAATGAAATTAATAATTGACTGTTTCTGCAAAACTACAAACCAATTTCTTGGCGTACAAAAGTCTTAACGACTAAGAGTAGTTGTGGTTTTGTTTTGAGTACATTAGTGTTGTTGGAATGGGTCTTAATTCTGCTTTAATGAGGCAGAACAATATACAGTTTTGGATGAGACAGAGAAATTCAGATGTTTTTCAGTGAAACTGATTCTGATACTATTCCACCAGTGAGAGCTTTTTCCATCTTCAGATTAGAAAAAGGGCAGTCTGACCATCAGACAGTTTCTCAGTTTCCATACTCTGCAACTTTCTTTCTGTTTGACCTTTGACCAGTCACTTAATTTCCCTGTGATTTAATTTTCTACCTTTAAAAATGGATATAATGTTGACCTTTACCCACCCTTTGTGTCTCTCATTTAATTTGCTGACTCTCCAGGGAGAAGCTACCCCTTGGCATTACATGCTTTGGAGTCCCACAGGCATGTTTCTCCCATACCATTAGTAATGGTAGAGAAAAGGGAAAAAAAAAAAAAGGAAAAAAAAAAAAGAAAAAAAAAAGAAAAAAAAAAAGAAAAAAAATGAAACCCCCCCCAAGTGTGCAGCTTATTTTGATTTATTTTTTTTTTTTTTTCACATTTAGTACGCTCATTTATTTCTTTTATTTTAATATTTTGTTTCTTCACTACTGCTCTGGGAATGTTCAGAACAAGACGGAGACAAAATCAGTCTACTGGTAAGGTGCACAGATGAAAACTTACTTTAAGGGAGAAGGACAATTACCAAACTGTTTTCCTTTTAGAGTTTTAAGTGTACTTAGCGAGCTGGGAAACTGGAAACTTAGGATCCAGATGCTCCTATTGCTGTCAACAGATTTTTTTTTTTTTTTTTTTTTAAACAGGAAACAAAATTAATTCTTTCTTTTCAGCACTTTTAGTAATAGAGTAAACAGATTTGGTTCCTTGCAGGGACATGTACACAGCATAATTAGCACTTTATTGAGCACAACTCCTATCAACTGTAAATAAATTTTAAATGGAGTGAAGTAGACCAGTTTCCCCATGATATAAGTAACCTGAATTTTGCTGTAGCCATTCCAGCTCCTTGGAGAATATAACACAGCTAGCAAACAGCCCTAGCATATATGAGCAAAATGTTCTTAGAACTAAAACCGAATCAAGTAGAAGATTCAAAAGTTAGTACTGGCTTTTTTTCTCTTCGTGCCTTGCATTCCGGATCGTGTTAGATATAAGCACAAAGACATAAGAGGAAGTAAAAGCATGTGAATAAGAACAACTGGATATAGAATTGGAAGGAGGACCATTGCTAAACTCTGCTTGATAGAACCTTTCAGAAAAACTCACTCTCAGTCTGAAGCCAGCTCTTCATTTAATAGTTAGTGCTTCCAACAGAATGCTGTGGTACTCTACTGGAAATGTACTTTTGGCATATTTACACAAATAAAACGTGACGTACTGTATTTGGTCTACGAGGTCTATTAGCCTTACCAATGAAGTATTTCAGAAAGTAAGTGAATTGTAAATTCAGTGAGTGGTCAGGATGACTCAAATCCAAGAAAGATGTGCTGTATTTTAAGTCACAGCTGATCTTCAGATCCTCCAAATTCATTTTTCCACATACGTTTTTCTGGATAACTGTGGTTAAATATTAGTCCTGGAACTGCCTGGGTCACTCTTAACACCTTGAGGTTTAAGCAGAAATCTAGTCCAAAACTTTAAAGAAATATTTTGTCATCTAGGACCCACTTAGCACTGCATACCACTCCAAATACCTCCTTTTCCTCCTTCACTCTTCTCAAGATTCTTCCAGCCACAAGCACTGTGCATTTTAAACCTTTGCTCTCTTTGACACTTCTTTTCAGTGGCATTGGTACTCAGTGGAGACACATCCTATCCATTCCGGTGTGTCACTGTGAAATGGCACCTGGGTGAAGGTGAAATTTTCAGGCCATCTTTGTCATAGCCCTATTCTACTCATACAATACCTGATTTGAGAGATAGTTGGATACTTTAGCTATTAGGGTAATGATTCTTATGTTGCTTCTTACAGATTTATATAGTGCAAGTTGCCAGTGTAGGTCCATCTGTTGGCATACTGGGATTCTCAGAGTTTGTCTCTACTTTGGATACAGAAATATTTCTGTTCACATTTTCACTCTCCTTTTCAACAGCATCTTTCTTAGCAGAAACTTTCAACATAGTTTATTGTTAATATAGAGTGTTGTTCTGCCTTTATGTATGTTTTTTTAAAACAGTTTCTATTCTTCAAAATTTGTGTTTTACCAGGCTTCTAATTCATCCTACATTTGTCTTGATAACTTCTACTGATTGCTATTTCTAACATGACCTTTCCCTGCCCCCCTGAACAGTAACGTTTTCCATCAGTAGCTTTTTTAATCTTATTTCTCAACAGAAAAATAATATGCTCTCCTCATTACAGTCTCAAGGCAACCACTTAGAGTATCTTTCCTACAGAAAACATTTATGCTCTTACTCTTGTTGTGTTCTCTGTTTGCACAGACCTTCTGACCTGAGTTTGGTGGGGTGTTCAGGTGAGGGTAGGTGGCATGTACAGAAATATGCGTCAGTTCATGTTTTATTGTCACTTGCAGCCTGTGTGGTAACAAACTTAGGACACGAGTCTAAGCTGTTAGAGGATTAATTGTCTGTCATTCCTCAAAGTGGATTAGTAGGTGCTCTCAAATATTCACCCAGGATGTGTTTACATTCTCATTTTAATTTGTCAGGAATGTACTTGTGGAACAAATCTCTGACTAGCCTCCACTTACTGCACTTTCAATACTCCTTACAGAGTGCTCTCAAGAGGGTGTCATCTGGGCTCTGTTCAGGAGAAGCTGAGCTGGAAGGCACCTTGAAATATGAAGGGGTTTCTAAGTCATCATCACTGCTGGTCTCTACAGATCTGTACCTGTCTCACCTGTGTTATCTGCTAAGATTCAGAGTTACAGTTCTTTGGAAAGAACTAGAGAAATATGATTTGCTGCTGAAATAGTGTATTATGCCAAGGATTGCAAATAGAGTATTAGAAACTTCATCTCTCCTTTCCCTTCAGAAGAATATTTTAAGCAGATGGGAAGGACTGAGATACCTCTACTTCTTAAAGATATTTACAGTGGCAGAGATGTGTGTAGTGGGTGAGTTGGTGCACAAAAGATAGGCAGCCTGCTAAAGAAAACATATGTATTCCTGAATCTACAACATATTACAGAAATGTTTGGAGAACAGAGATTAGAGGTTTTCCATGAGTTTTCTGGAAAGTCTGGGCAGTGTAGGCTCTATGAGGGATCAGAACTTCATACACTGACAATAACCTATGGGAAATTTAAGAAAAAGAACATTTCTGATGTTAATGGAAGCATAATTCGAGCTACTGGAACAGAGCATATGAAACTTCATGGCTTGTGGTATGTAGCAGAACTTCTTAGCTGAATTTCATCTCTTTGTGCCTTAAAATGTCTGAATTTCACAGATGTCTGCGTGGATAACACAGACCAGCTTAAATTCTTGATTTTAATTTATGTATGTTGTTAGACTATCATCTGACTTTTACATACAGAGAATCTGTTGTTTTCTTGACCATACTGAAATTCTGCTTGTCCAAGGAAATTATATTATTTGCATATCCATATTGGCATAGGCACTCTCACTGGAGATTTAGAAACTGACTAGAGGAAGGTTGTGTGTACTGTGCATGCCAGTGCTTGTGTATAAGTATGTGACATTTCAGAGAATTCAAAAGCATGTGGGAGTAACCATTCCTCAAAAGCAAGTTTTACAAGTAGAGTAGTGGATGGTTTAGTATATGCTCTGGAGATGGAAAGCTAGAAAGGTAGGAACTTGGCAAAGACAACATGGACTTTGTAGGGGAAGATTTAAAAATTCTTATTCACAGAGGTCTTGGCTGAATAGCTGTTCCAAATTATTGCTGTTTTCCTTTAATTGGATATGGACTTTAGTGCTCATACCAGTTACAGTCCTGTTAGTATCTGAGAGGTGCAACCTTGCTAACTAAACAGACTTCTCCAGTTCAATATGGTAAGGTAGGATTTCATTGCAGCTCTTATGTTGGCCAGTTATGAGACACAGTTCTAAATGGCAGATGCTTTAATGCCTGTGTCAGGGTCTACAGTGACAAATAGTCACCACTGCACAAACACATTTATTTTACTACAGGACATTTTCCTGGGGAGGAGGGAGTGCCTATCAGAAACCCATTGCACTGCTGCTGGCTGGGACAAGCATTTTCCATGGTTCTGTCCACAAGCAGGCATTGCTTGCAGGAAGAAAGGGAGTAATGACAGATGTCTTCTACTTGTGATTAGGCAAAACATGGGGAACATGAAATGTGACTAGAGTACAGGACACATCATGCGTTGTAGAATCATATTTTTGTTATCATGTTTGTTTTGTAATTACAGGAAAGGTTATTTTTACAGTATGTGCTGATTTGTCTGTTTCCACTACAAACTGTTGGAAGCGTAAAATGCATTTTCACACCATGTAGTTTCAGAACATGATGACTGTGACATCTAAACCTAATCTCAGGAAAAGGGCAATAGTTAAACCATAGTATTCATTTTACTTCTGCAAGTGAAAGGAAGAAAAGGGTATGTGGAGATCTAGTTTCTGTATCCAGCACAGGCTAATCACACCCCTGCTGTCTGTAGACAGAAAGAGAGCTTAGTGCCCAGACTATGGAAAAATGACAGCTTACTTTTTAGGGGCTCAGGAGGGGGTTTTGCAGAGCTGCGGATATTCATGGAAGACTGGGATGACAGTGTCTTGGAAGTGGAAGCTGTGAAGATGCATTGAAGGTAATGAATGTAGATCACTCCCTCCCCAGCAAGAACATAGGGATTGATTAAAACAGCACATCACAAAAACATGGAATGGTATGCCAGATAATCACTTTTTATACATAAATTGTATTCAGCTGTTTCATCATCCATTATCAAATACTCTTTTGGTTTCCTGGTTAGCTCCATGACATACAAGTGTGCCAGTGTAACAAGCCGTTTAAGTATAGATACATAGCATTGGATGGTTCAGATAAAAGTTAAGCTGTAGTCAAATGCAGGCATTATTTGGTCTTAATTCCTGGTGCTGCACTAACTCAGTCCTCAGTTTTTTATACTGTCATGGATTTAAAATGCAGAAACAACTGAAAAGGGAATATTTTGATATATTATTGTTGCCAGAATGTATCTACAACATTGGAAATAATGCAGTCATGTAATGGCCCTATAAAATTCCTTTTTTTTCCTCATCAGATTTTATATATTTACTCAGTTATCTGTAAGTTCAAAATTTCTGAATTTTATTTTCAGTAGTCTGCTGCCTTAGCGGGCAATCAGTTTACCTCGTAATTTTGAAAAAATGTTGATTTCACCATGATTTGTACTTTGTACATTTTACATTGATTTGTACTTCAAGCTTTTGTTCTCCATGAGGCATCATTATCACTTGCTTTCCAGATCTTACATTGCTCTTAGTTGAAAAAATAAAGCTGTTGTCATGCACTTTGTTATAACTTGTTTGAGATCCTTTGGGTGATATGCCATCAATCTTTTGCAGTATATGATAAATAAAGAATGTTGGTCTTGCTGTCCTGTCACATTTTCTGCTTTAGCAGAGATAATTGCTATGTTCTAAGTGTTGTCCTACAAGTTCTTCCTTAAGTAAAACAGATAGCTTTGCTGAGTCAATCTCATCTTTGAAAAGCATGTATGCACCATCCCAATTTCCATAAATATGTTCCTGACTGATTTGAACGAATTGTGGTTAGTCTATGTATGTATGTGTTAGTGTATGTAACCATTCCCTTTCCAAGCATCATTTAGATTCTTTTCTGCATGTAGCTTTTGACAAGTCTTTTGATTGCTGCATATCCATAATCCTTGGGCTTTAATGGAATTCAGTGTAAAAAAAAAAAGTTTGTATATTTATTTCTATTCACTTCTCCCTCTCTTCTTTGCATTATAGCAAGAAAAAAAGTCTTCACAGGTCTACATTTCTTTATCCCTAAGAATAGACTGATCATCAAGTGTTTTGATCAATCATTCTAACTTCTTACCATCTCCACTTTGTTTGAACTGGTACATCGGTTGGTTTATTTTAGGTCCTGTTTTCACTTTCTGCATCAACAGGCTTCTTCTAGTCATTGAAAGACAAATGTACTTCTATCCCTTCCCTGTGATAACCTGCTCAGTTGTTGCATTGGGTCTGGCTGAGCTGGAGTTCATTTCCCAATAGCAGCCCTCACAATGCTGTGCTTTGCATTGGTAGCTAGAAGGGGGTTGATAACACACTGGTGTTTTGGCTGCTGCTGAGCACAGCACCAGCACTGTAACATTCATTCCTCAGTTGAGGGCAAGCTCCTGGGAGGGGACACAAGTAGGCCAGCTGACCCAAACTGGCCAAAGGGTTATTCCAGACCATATGATGTCAGCTCAGATGCAAAGGCTAAAGGCAAGGAGCAGGAAGAGGGGCATTCATTGTCTCCAATAGCTGCCTGCTGAGAAACCATCACACGTGCTGAAGCCCTGCTGCTTGGGAGTGGCCGACCATCACTGCTCACAGGAAGTAGAGAATAAACCCTATCTTTCACTTTGCTTTGCCTTTGCGCTCGCAAGCTTCCGCTTTGCTTTTGCTTTAAATAAACTGCCTTGTCCCAAACCATGAGTAGTTTTTCCACCTTACTCTCTCCCCTGTCTGGCTGGGAAGGGGAGTGATAGAGCAGATGGGTGGCACCTGGCTTCCAGCCAAGGTCAACCCACCACAGTTGTCCACCTGGAAAATGCCTCAAAAATCCTAAAAGTTTTATCTCCCATTAGACATAGGGATGAAGTACTTGAGGTGCCACATTGCTGTCCACAAAATTTGTCATCTGTATTTTTTGAGAAAGGGCAATATCAGATACTTCAGTGGAAAATCCAGGGTGGTCTGAAGAGGTTTCAACAGAGAAGTTTCTTACTAATTCCTTCAGTTACAGTGTTGTGAGCCCTCAAACATGTATCACTTCCTTACAAAACATAAATTCTGTATAATGCATCTGGAACTAGAGAAAATATTAATACAGAACCCCAAGTATCTTATCTACAGAGGATTTCAAAAGGGAAATAGCTGCTGTTTTTGGAAAATAGAAGCTATTGAGATAAAGTCATCTGGAAAGAAATTTGCACTGTATTAAATAGCAGTTATGACCTTGAATCCAACATATATTGTATCATGATGTTATTGAAACCTGTTGCACAGCTGCAAAACTGTTTTAGGCTGTGAAGGTCATTGAGTTGTTCAGCTGTGTGACATTTAAGGTACACGCTTGCATGTAAGGTTGGTTACCTGTGACCTGTCACTGCAAGAAATACAGCAGCTTATATTGTACTCCACCTCTTTGTTCTTCATTTGACATAATTTCACTTAATAACTTCTGCATGTTTATAAACTAAGATTTCATTTCCTTCGATATTCCTAAAGGCTTAAAAATGTGTTCTTTCAAGTACACAGGGATCTAGATATTTTAACATGGTTTCTTGAACGTGCCACAGGTATATGGCATAAAGGAAAATCTGCAAATTTATTGTTTGAGACTTTTAAAATAAGTAAATGGCTCTGACCATTAGCTCTGTACAATGTTAAAACAGCCTAGCAATGTTCCAAGAGTACGAAGCAGTCCTATGATTATGCTAAAAGAGAACATTAAATTTCTCAAGGTATGGGAAGAACCTTGGCTGAGCTGATACTTTTCCTTCACTGTGCAATTCACTGGGCACATAGAAACAAAGACAGGAATAAAAATGGGATAGTATTCAGAGATTCTAAATGACAAAATGGGTCTTACCCTTCACATTCTAATCAGACTTCACCAAAGTATGCTCAAAGCCCACTTGTATTTCATTTTTCAACAGACTACTCAGGACAACATTTCAGAGAAATTGCACAGACTGAAAGATTGCTAGATGCCTTCTCTGCCTGTAAAAATCATCTAAATAAGGCTCTAACTGAATTGATGTATACATGTGGATTTTTAGAGAAAATGTATTGATTATGATTTTGGAGAAATGTTTTGATAATTAAACACTGAGGAAAAGTTCAGAAGAAAGAAACATAATCTGTTTTGATTACATAACACCCTTCACCCCTGAAAAGCAATCTTGGATCTGTGTTCTGAATCTGGAACTGACAATTTATAGCTATGTTTAGACTCAGAGAATATTTAGAGAAAATATTTTTGTTGTGAAGTGTAAACCAGCTGGCTTATAACAGAATCTGTGGTCCGGTAGTGTCGTTATTTGTAAACAACATTCATGCATTATTACAACAGCCTAATAAAAATGTTTGCGTGGAAGTGTAAGCTTTACAATTATTACTTTGAAGTATTATTGATTACTATAATTACTAAAAAATAGAATGGATGGAAGTAATTGTGTACTAGAAGTTCCTAAATAAACTCCAAATGACAAATAATAAATTAGTTTTATTTTATAGGTCCATACATAGTAGCCTAGTCATGTTCTGTCCAGTGGGAACTGCTGAGTGCTTTGGACTTCTAAAAAGCCCGGTGTTTAAATGAGATGATTACTTATAGATTTTAAATGTAATTTTATGAGGATACAATTAACTGTAAAAACTTTGTGTTGTAACTACTGTTTTGGGCAGCCATGGTGAAACAGCACTGGCTTTCCAGTAGTGTCTGAAGGTAGTTTCTGAAACTAGAAGTTATATGAAAAGGGAAGAGTTAGAACCAGATCAGTTTAGAACATGGCATTTACCATTCATGTAACTGCACCTTATCTTTCTCTTCTTTCAGAGATGGTTATTTCCAGCCATATTAACTGGCAAGTTGCAAATTCAGCGGTGACCAGAGGTAATGACAGTAGTTGTGTTTACAGCAGGGAGGCAGTCTGTGGAAAACAATCATAGATTGCTTTCTTCTTGCATTCACATTGCTGTCATCAGTAAACCATGTCCTGCTTTGAGGAATCAGGATCTGTTGAATTAAATGAAAGATACACAAGACAGAACTTCTGTTTCAGAACCGATTACCATCTTCAAACTACTATAGGAAAAGAAGTAATTGAACTGAACTGGTCATCATAATCAGGAATATGATCATCACTGGTAAAGTCAATGGTGCAAACACCGAAAATTAAAATAAGTTAACATTCACTGGACAATACAAAATTATCTAAATTTCTGCTTTGGCTATGTTGAACAACACCAGTGTTTTCTGAATCAGTGTAAAGATTCTGAGTGCTCTTCCTATACAGTCAATTGAGTCCACTCAATGGTATCAAACAGACTCACCTCACAATTTTTCTCATCTCTGAGTATCAAACAAGTATTTAACAACAGGATAAAAAACCATCATATTTGGAAGGTACACAGTAAAAAATACAAAGGCTCTGAAATATTTACAGGAATGACCATTAGCAGTGAAATGGGTAAGGAAGAAGTTGTCCCTGAAGATTCAATCTTTTCTTTTGTCATCTTTGCATCAAGCTGCAAAATCCACCCTGCACGCTGTACTAACCCTCAAGGACATTATGGTAAAGAAAATTATGAGAAGCCTTAGATAAACTTTTTCTACAGTAATTTCCAAGGAAATTACTTTTCATTATTACAAGAGAGTTAGAAAACAAGATCAAACATTTGAGTGTCAATGATGAATTACAAAGAAAGATTGCCAAGTAATTAATAAATAATTAATTGAAATTGCTTTTGAAGAGAACCCTCTGAATGTTCTGGATCATTATGGTTGCTCCATTTGGATCAAAAAGTCATTTACAGAAAGATGCGCTCTCTCTCTCTCTCTCTATATAGTCTTGATCCAGCTGATGCTAGGTCTGAGTATTTGATGGAATAAGGAGCTAGTAATGATCACACAATTGACATCAGCTTTACAAACTGTATTATTCATTATATTGGCTGAAAAGTAGTGTTTGAGCACACTCGAGCAGCATCAATACCTCATGTATGCCGACATTTAGCTGTCTTTCCAGGCAGAAGATGTGTCTTTGCAGAAGCTGATTTTACACAGGCAGCAGCAACAGTTTATAAACAACAAAGAGTCTGCAGATGCTCAGATTATCACCTCTCATTGAGGAGCTTTCTCAGTCAAACATCTCAAATTTGACATTTCCATGGTCCCAAGAATTTTGTGACACTTCACATAAACTATTTTCCAGAATTCCAGCTGTTCAGTACTGTGATTATGTCCTGATGCTGGATTCAGTTAACGGTGAACTTACTTAGCATTTTTGGGAAGTTTTAAACTGCTTATAAAGTTATGTTTCTGAAGTAACAGGAGAAAATATGAGACTAGAAAACAGCAATGTCACTTTTTTGAGATATATGATATTCTCTGACAGAAGATGCTCACAGTGTCCCTGAATTCAGGCAAGAATTTTATGAATAGTAGGGAAACTATCTGAAATGATTGAACTATCTTTTTTTCCCTCACCACCATGAGCTATCTAACAAAATATTGCAACTGTGTTTTTATTTCTGAAAAAAGTCACTGAGTCACCTTAATTATAGCAAATTCAAACACTGCATGTGTGCATACACAGCCCAACAATTGTGTCTGCAACTCAAACTGACACCAGTACGTAGAGAGTTGTAAATCATACTAAAGTTAGTCAAACTACTTAATGCAAGTTTTCAAAGGCCCCTAAAATTCTGAGTAAACCATGGTCTAGAATGGTCTTATCAACTGTACCAGACCCTTGCAGGGAATTGGCTTTCTAATTGTGATAGCTTCTGGAAATACCTTGAGATTATTTTAATCAAAAATACCTGAGGTGGAAATTTGAATTCTTTCTGATTTGTTTGGAACTCAGTAGTATATGATAACAGAATTTATTTGTGTCTGATGAGTCCAAGTTATACCAACAGCTTTTTCATTTGAGCTGTCACTGCACATCACTGATCTCAACAGGCAGTCATGCCGAACTATGGTGAAGACAACCAGAAATGCACTACAGATAATCTTGAAAGAGATTTCATGATAAGACTTGTCAGGTTCTCATTGTCCTGCATAGCACTTCATGACCAGTTTACTAGAATTGGTTCCCAGTCAGTTGCATCTTAGTTTATATCTTCGTGATCTTAATTCTATTGTACCTGAGGCAATGCAGTACTAGTAGGAACAGACTGGGTTAATCTCAGCCATCCATACATTCCTTTTTGCCGTAAGAATTAATATGTGACAGAAACTATTGAGCCAAACCAAATGGCTTCCTTTAACAAATATCAGTCATTAGACCTACCGTGTGTAGTCTATGTCCCTCATCCACGTACTTGCTCTTTGACACAGTGAGCTTACAGAAGTAATTAATGGATAAGTGTGACTCTTCCAACTTTCTGTTTTCCAGAGCACATCCCTGCCTAGTTCTGTAAGTATCTGTTTACAGACATGTTGTCCATGAATTTATCTAATCCCTTTCTGAACATCCCAATATTGTCTCACCTCCCAAAGTATTTTTTGTAATTACTTACATCTGATAGGGCTTGCAGGATCAAGTCCCAAAGGACAAGCCGGTGAAGGGAAACCTAGATAGATAATCCTTCTTGGACTTACCATGAGAAGGGTCTAAGAGCTGCCAAGAGACATCAGGAAATGCATAGGTTAGCACATGCCAATTAGCAGTAATGCCATCAAGGGACTGACTCCATGTGGGATTTACATGCCTGTGCCCCAGTTTGAGTGCCTAAACTCACACATGCTGCAAAACCTTAGAGATGTCTGGAAAAGCATATATGCCACGTTTTTCATCACTAAATTTCCAGAGGTATCAGAACATCATCTTCTGGATGTATGCAGAAATTCTTCATTGTTGGCTCAGCAGAGCAGCTGGGGGCATTATTTTTCATGTGTTTCTGCCTGACGTATTGACAGGACCTAAAACAGATGGACTCAGTACACAATTTCTAGAGTGGACCTTGAACACAACTTAGCCAGGGTTATTTTATGTGGCAGTTCAGGACTTACTGGAATGTCATTCTTGATGAGACTGTAACTACCTCTTGGTGCAGCCACAAGATAAATGACCCTCTTGACGTACCAAGACCCTGAGTAACCTGATCAAACTTCGAAATTGGACCTGGGTTAGGTGACCTCCACAGGTCCTTTCCAGCCTAAATTATTGTAATACTCTGTTCTAAAGCTGAGGAAGAGCAGTCATGAACAACAGAGTCAAAAAAAGTCTGGGAAAGAAAGGATAGCATAGGCATGTTTAGGACAAAATCAGAAAGACGAATGACAAAGAAATCATTATCAAAAGTCATAAAAATTAGGAAGAAACTTTTATTAAAGATTGCAATGGCAAGAGAACTAAGGAAGCCTGGACAGAGAGAAAGTCATTAACAGATGACACCATGCTTAATGCCTCTCTCAATTCAAAATACAATTAAAAAATGAAGTGCAATTAGCCAGTTAACAAAATTATTAGCACTAATAACAAAAGTAAAAGTAGTCAGGACAGGACAGGAAAAACAAGAGGTAAAATAGTTAGATTAACTTACATGTTAAAATTGGTTTGGCCTCAGTGTAATTAAAGAATTGCCTGAAATGATTGCAGTGCCATTTCCCAATGACTTTGAGAAGGTGTGGTGGATGAGTGAGATTGCAGAAAATATAGATGGGCAAATGTAACTCAGAAACAGAAGGAAAGGGGGACTTGTAGATGAGGAGAAGTTCAACCTAAGTTTCTGTGAAAATACTGGAAAATGTTACGATATTTGTGTGCACCTGTAAGAATACAAAGGGGTGAATAATGCCAACACGGATTAGTCTTGTTCCTGTTAAAAAATCTTCGAGACAAATAAATTTATTGTCCTGCCATAATAGGAGAACAATTCTTTTGGTTATGGAATAAGCAGAAAACACATGATTTTAATGAAAGTTTTAATACATTTTCACATTACATCCTCATATGAAGACTAGGAAAATTAAACTCTTGTGGATATTCAACTCTTTGGAAACTCATCAAAGAAGAACTCTCAAATGAGAGACTTCCTAGGCTTCTGCTCTGGGAACTTTTGCTTTTATTAATAAGATGGTGGAATAGAGAATATGCTCATCAAGTTTACAGATATCACAGAGACATCATGAATTGTCATCTTGTTGGAGGACATGCCTGGATTTTGAATTTTCCGTGATGAATAAGAAATCTGGTCTTTAATAGACTTCAATTCAATGAGGACAAGGGCACAGATGAGAACTTTGGGAAGCCGGATCACTGCAGAAATAGAGACCAAGTAACTAACTAGGTGGTAATTCTACAAAAGAAGGAAGCTGATGGTTATAGTGATCATAAGATGAATATATGTCATGCTGTTGAGAAAAGAACCCCACACTTCCCCCTAGGACACAGAAACAGGAGGGAAGCACATGAGGTAGTCCTTGCCTCCTGTTCTAGGCTGGTAAGACTCAGCTGCAATTCCTCATCCATTTTCAGGGACTGGACTGCATCTTAAAACTGATACCTCTGGTACAACTATAAAAAGCACAGAATGGTAACGCAGAATGCTAACAAGAAAGATGACATGCTTAGAAACGTGTAAATGATGAATGAATGTGCTGATACAGAGACTAGAAAAGTCAAGGGAAAGTGCTGGCAGTGATCAGGCAAACAGTAAACACTGCAAAGAGGAACAGTAAACTGATGCACCTGTTTACATGGATAGAAACAAATACATGCAATTAGTTATAATAAGACAGTAAGTATCATGATAGAAGGAAAAACACAAGACTGGCTTGGCTGCAGAGAAGCAGCATGCTAGGAGCGATGTTGCCTTCACACACAGTATGCAGACAAAGGGAAAATGAGATTACTTTTTTGCCTTCTTCTGCTATAAAATATGTTGTCACTGTTCTTCATTAGAAAGAATTCCATTTTGCTTGGGATAATTGAGGAGCATTAAGGGTGGAAAAATAAATCATAGAACCATAGAACTAACTGGGTTGGAAGAGACCTTCGAGATCATCAAGTCCAACTCTTGATCCAACCCCACTGTGATTAGGGCAGTCAAGGTATCAGTGCTCTTTCAGGAAGGGAGAAGATCCAGCCGAGTTTCTGTAATTTTTTTTATTACTGTATTTTGGGTTTTGAACAGCTGCCTTCCACATTTCATGTGAGAGCCTGCCCCCCTCAGGCTACATTGCTTTCTGAAGGAATATCTGAATATTCTGGGAAATGTCACTACTGGGACAAGACAGAAAATGCAACCTTAGCCCAGGGATCAGCATATTTGCCTGAGATGTGACAAACAAGGATAAACAGTTCCCTGTTTGGAATCAAGCAGAGGATGAAAGCAAATCAGTGTCTCTTATGTATTATCTGAGTACTTAAAACTGAAGTCTACAGATATATTCCTGGATTTTTTTTTTAGAAGGGGAAATCAGAATGGATAATTCCAATTGAATTACACAACAACTGAATCACAATTAGAGGATGATTCCTTAACAAGAGGACATGACAATCATAGAGCTGTGTGGACACGTACACTTTGCTATTTTTTATCTGTGTCATCGATCCTTGTTTTTTCTTGAGTTTCATTCATAATTTCTGAAAATGCATTTCTTAAGTTGCTATTTTTCTATGTGTTCTGTAGTTTGAGCACTTAAATGTCAGCTAAGGATTCTGCTGAACAACAGGGTATCCAAGAGTTAAGTGCTATAACATTTAAGTGTCCTTGAAATTCTCTAACACAAACCAACTCCTATTTTATGTCATTACTCCTTTCCCAATACCTTTCTCTTTGACCTTCAGATAAAAACAAAAAAAAAACCCCAAACTAAGAACAAAACAAACAAAAACCCCCAAACCAAACCAACCAAACAACAACAACAAAAACAACAAACCAAAACCCAAAACAAACTAACAAAAAAACAGGGAGGGGGGAAAACCAGAGAGAAGCATTCTCAAAACTTCGGTACACAGGGAAGCAGGAAAAGAATACACACGTGGAAAGGCTAACATGCAGTAGATTGCATTGACTGCCCTGTGATCTCACTGCTTCACTGGGTAACAGGACTGGGCTGAGTGTCTGGGCTATTCTGATCATGTTGGCCTCAACAGCTTCCCCTGACTCACTTCCTCCCAAAGGCAGGCTTTGGATTACTCAGCAATGCCAGCAGACCCTCACTGCCAGTCATGTGATATTTCTTTGGCATGGAAACTGTATTTGAATTGGGTGCAGCAGAAGGGTAGCCTCTGCTGAAACACAGAGACTAAAATTATTCTTGCAGTCCTTCTACACTTCTTCTACAGTGTATACTGCATTGATTTCATAAATGTGATCGAAAATATCCTGCATAGACCATGAAAATTATTTTAAAATAGTAATAGAAAATCTCAGTTCACTTGATTTGTAGTCTCTTAGAAATAAAACCCTAAGGGCTTTATCACAGACTTACATCTTTGAAAGATGAAGTTTTTAGCCAACTCTGATTTGAGTTTGGAATTTCTTTGTAAGGAAAAAGCAAAACACATCATATAATATTGGATATCAATGAAATAAAATATTTCTGTATTTAAGCAATACAATATTCTTTTCTCCTAAACATTTTAATACATGCTGTGTCAAACACATTGTTCAAAATGGATTTTTGCTAAGTACGAGCTTGTTCTCAAACAGATACTGGCTTTATTAACACATTTTTATCAAGCTCATGTCAAACTTTTAAATCCTTCTGGAATTGATGCCAACTGCCCATTTTGACACTTGTTTATTAGTTTTCTCTCAATGGAAGCATTCTCCCTCTTTCAGCTGTTGTAGAAATTTAATGTTTCATGAAGTCTCCTTACATGACACTGGTGAACATTTTTCCTGATTTTGGAGAAACAGATATTATGACAGCCCAAAATTTATTTTTTAAATCAGAACAAATTATTTCTGTAGATCAAGACTTAATGCTCATGAAGCAAGCTAATCACACCTGACCTGACTGATTTGGATATGCTTTTAGTTTCAAGAGCTTGAGTATTGCTTGTGCATGCATACTTGAGAAAGGATATGTGAGTGTAGTATATTGTAATAGTGATAACAAGTTACTAAAATGCTGGCATTTTCAGTTAATTCTTGTAATTTTTCTATTATTCCAGACACAAAGCCAGAAGATTTTTGTTCCCAAAGACTGAAAAAGAGGGAAGGGGTGACAATTACCTGCTGTACTCCTGAGATGGTCATCTGGAATCTTTCCAGAAAGATGATGCTAGCCCTTGGTAAAGTCTCTCTTAGCTCCATATGGAGAGCCACTGCCTACCATTTCTTTATTGTCAAGGTGAGAGAACTGAAGAGATCATGAAAGCAAAGCAAAGCAAAACAAAGCAAAGCAAAGCATTTTTTAGTTTGTTTTGGGATGATATTATAGGAGAAGTACTTTATTACTTTGATGGTATTCTCAGATGTGATAGAAGGTGTGCAAAGACATTTTTGTGGAGAAACTGTGGTTTCCTCACAGAGCTTTCAAATGCAAATACACAGGACACAGAGATGTTAAGGAAAAAAAGGTTTAATAAAATTTAAAAAATTTTTTAATTATTTTTTATTTTTTGGTCTTAGGGAGCTGAGATACACAGAAATTAAGTGATTTGTTTCAGAGATACACAGTTCATGAACTTGAAACTAAGAACAGATTGTCTCCCACACTAGGAGAAGACCATCTTTCTCTGACTAACAGTTAGCTCTGGTAGTGATGCCAGGCATCCCTTCTGGTTTCAGAGAGGGCAGAGCAGTATGCAGGAGAGGAATGTTTGTCTCATTAAATTTTAGCAGAGCTATTATAGCTGACACAATTAATCTCCATTAACCAGCAACCTGTTATGTCCCCCATATGTGCTTCGGAGTATCAGTAAAGAAGTGCAAAAAGAATGGGAAAATCAGGAAATGATAAATGTATCTGCCTTCAAGAGCATTCAGTCACACTCTTACTGTACAGCTTATTTAGTAGATAAGTTCTTAAAATAATAGCCACTCTGCAGGATGTAGTATATTTTTGGGGAATTGCAATAATCTGGCCATTATTATAGAAATTTTTTATCAAAGCATCCTTCTAATGGTTATTTTATCAGGACAGCTCAATATATTTGTTAGGCAACCTGTAATATTCAAAAGTCAGTATCTCCAAATCCCCACTGTGAAAGAGAAAAAAAAAAAAAAAAAGATACAAAGGGCAGAAATGTGTCAAAACTTTAAGTGCATATCTAGAAGGTGAAAGTAAGTCTCTGTAAGTCAAATGCACTATTAATACCAGTTAAACAAGAGGTTTGATTCTTGGTATCCTAAGCAGCAAAGATGAGTTGCTAACAACAACAGTGATAGTCCTGATTTTTCTTGTTTATACTTAGCAGAGAAAAGTTCAGTTTAAACTCCTACATATAAATGTCAGACAGCTTTGGGAACATTTTTTGAACTCCCTGACTGGGACAGTCAATAACTATCCTGTTCTCAAAAAGGAGTACGATTACATGCTAGGCAGCCAGTCTCCTCAGGTTAATTCCTTGTCCATGCCTGGAGTGAAGTATTGTGTTAGGGCAGCTCAATGAAGAATTCTGTGCATGACATGCAAGCCCAGATTCACACTATCTATTTTGTCTGTGTAATATTGACAGAGAATTAGTAGAATTCTGTAAGAAAAATAGTTAAATGGAGCTATTGTGAATCCAAACGGAAGACTGATAAATGAAAAAGCAGTGTTCTGTAATTGTTTTATGCTGGATTCTGAGAAAGGGATTCCCAAAATATGAATCAAATTAAATTCTATTTATCTGAAATTATTCCTAGCTTGTGAGCACATGCAGACAGCAGACTGAGGAAAAGAGAGGGACATACAAGTTTAACTACTTTTCTGCTTGTGCCTCCATTAGTGGAAGAAAATCTTCTTTGTCTATATTCTATCTGTCTATGTATCTGTCTACACCTGTGGTGTCAAAATATTTGTTTCTATATTTAAGATTAGTGAAAGAATCAACTAAATAGAGTCCTTTTCCTAGCACTGACTTGAATCACAAAGGATGTTAAAAGCTGTAATAATAGGTGTTTCCTGCATTTGTGTTTTTCAAGTAAGCCAGGGATATTTTACAGTAAACCTTATTTAACTGCATTCCTGCATGGATGGCAAGAGTTCCCTGTATCTTGCAGTACTCAGCTGAAAGGTTGTGTTATGTTGTCCCAAATATTCTCTGTGTGTTCTAGGACACATACCCTGCTCAGCAGGCTTCATGGAATGCAGCTGTGAATGGTACAGCTTTAGTTGCATATTAGGTTTCCAGTATCCAAGTATTCTTTTTATATCATTCAGAACTCCATCTCTTGCAAAATATTTCAGGAACATCCTTGTAAAACTTCTCTCGGCTTTTACAGTATTGACTGTAAAGAGTATTGGAATGGTTTATTCATGATTACAGTGGATAGCTGGGTGCAGCTGTCATCCTACAAAAAGATCACCCTGGTTACACCAATCAACAAGCAGAGTAAGATGATCCAAATATATCTGAAACCTTCTAAATGCTATCTTTCAACTGAAATACAGAGTCACAACTTCATTGCAAACTGCCTGCTGATGTTGGATCTATGAAATGTATCATACACTGTTACTCGGTGCTGAAAAGCCTGTGATTTTAATGGTTCTTTACATAGTAGAATCTAAAAAAGGGTCTACATGATAAGGGAGTTGTGAGAATAAATAATTAAATTAAGAATGAGTTCATAATTTTTTGGGAAAAGCAATTGGGAGAAGAGAATGGCCATGCAAAATATCAAACACTTTTTTCAGCTGATACTGAACAATGACAAATGCTAAAATTTATACCAGAATTTCTTACAGCAGTAGGGGGAACTCCTGGATAGGAAGCCAGCTTACCCTTACAATTGCATACAGTGTCAGTGCTGCAAAGGCATCCAACTGATACCACAGTTCAGCTCTGAGACCACAGACCACAAAAGCAGGTTTGCACTTGCCTCATAGCTCGTGATTGTAGCCACAGATAGAACAGGGCAGAAAATATATTGAGCAAGAGTCAGCCCAAAAATGCAGATGATATTTTATGATGTCATTTAGAAATCAACTCATTGGAAGGAGACAGAGAAACATTTTGAAGTAAGGCCACTACACACTTGTAGATCATGCCTGCAGTATTTGATTTCAGATGATCCATAGTACTGTTTACAATTCCTTCTAATATAACCACATATAGACAAGCAATACAGCATTAGAAAAGAGAGTAAAACATGGAGAACAACGCTGGCAGGACTTGTATTTTTAACACCATACATAGAATGGTGACAACAGTCGCAGAGAAGTGGTTGAAAACAGTGGTTCAACTTCCGGTGCATTTTCCTTAAAATCAAAATCGACAAAGACATGTTCAGCACTATGTGTCAATGGTTTCCAGTTGCAGTTGACTGTAGTCAGTGCATTGCAATTTTTTTCAGCACTGATGGGCATGTAACTTAATTATAAAACAACACTGAATTCATTATTACCATATGCATATTGTCTAAACCAGAGAGCTAATTGGATACTTTTCATAGGTCTTAAAACAGAAATTAATTAGGATCTATTTTTATCATTTATTTCCATGGATAGACAATGATGTTGTGTTACAGCACACATGCAATACCCTCTGAAACAAGTACTTCTCAAATTTGATTGTAACTCTCTGTCAAAATATTTTCAGAAAATTTTTTTTCTGTTTACAGATTTTGCAGGGCTCTGTGTCCTGAATTTCCGCAAATTTATGTTCACATTTAGGATGCCTTGTAATTTCTGTATTCAACCAAGAAAGCTCCCTGTCTTGTTACCTAGTGTAAAATATGATTGACTCATTGCTTTTACTGCTTTGTCTTAGTAACTGCTTATGAGCATACTCTGTATTACAGCAGTATACAGATGGTATTACACAGATTAATTCACATTATTAATCTTTCACATAATGTTATGAATTTAAATCACTGAAAAGCTCCATATACACAGTAAAATCACAACTTTTCACAATTATTTTTATCAATTCTTTTAACAATATAAGAAGTACTTAAAATTCAACATGAGTATGATGTTCTGCTGTCTTTCTCTTACCTTTGTGAACAGAACAGATCAGTTTTTAAGGACACTGACAGTAGTCTCTAGTAATAATATCCATCAGAAGTGGCTATAAATATTTATATATAAAGACTGCTTCTTCTATGCATGGAGATTTATCAGTCTCTATAAATTGCCCAGATAATTTAATACAGTATGACCTAGTTTCAATACAATTGCAATAATCCTAGAGAATCTCTGAATAATCCTATTGAATTTCTGAATTTTTCTGCAATTTTTATTTATTCCTTTTCTAATTTTGATAGAGTACACTCTTGATATATTAGTGATGCCAAGAATTTGTAGAAGTTTGAGTGGTGATATTAAAAATGAATTGGCATGCTGCTTTGTTTATGTACACATACTCTTAAAAGAGAAATTGCTTGCCTCCTGCTCTGCAGTGCTGTCAGTAGCACCACCATAGCTGTCATTGCATAAGGAAAGGAGGGATGAAAGACAAGAGACTGTGGAAATTCTTCATGACTGAACCAAGGTCTGGAGGAATTTCCTGATATATAGATGCTCTTCTATCCCTGTAAAGCACTGGCAGACACACAAGAAGGTCGGTGAACTACTGCTACGTTTATATTGAAAACCAGTTACTGGAGAGAGTTGCTTAAAGATACTTTTTTCCCTGACCATATATCTTATGGATTGTGGCCAATTATTGCTGAATATTATCTTTTACCTTGAAGACAATGCAAAATGTGTCAAGGGAGCACATATGAGATTGCTTACATCAAATGATACAGTAAACTTCTTGAATTGCTTTTCAGCTTTTCACTTTGCCTCTACAGCAAAGAAACTCCATTTTCTAGTCTCTTACTAAGTTGTCAGACCAGCAGACTACCAAACGCAATGTCTGACCATAGGCAGGTTCCCTAAAGGAGTATATGGGAGTCTTCATCGTTAATTATTTTATAATAAACAGAAAACACTTATGCGCATTTGAAACTTCTGGAGCTCATCTGTAAACTGCATAAGGCTTTTTAGATTTTTCCTCCAATCAAAAGAGGAATGACACATACAAATATTCCACTGTTGTAGGTATAAGATTATAAAAGATTATGACTCTATAATGTCAGTTTATCACAGTGCTGCATGTACTGCTACCAAGTACAACTACAAATCATGAAAAACATCTGTAAGTCCCTATAAGCAATTTGTCAGAATACTTTAAAGTACATGTATAATAAATGAAGAACACATGTTTCATAGGAACCAAACGAAACTAGAGCTGTACCAAATGCTTTGCCAGAGACTTGAACAGCTGTGGACATCACCTCTCTCTTGCTCTATCCAGCTTTAAAAGGCATTGTTTACTTTTTAGCTTGACAGGTGATGTTTGCAATACTGTCAATCTTCCTAAAAGACAGATTGCCCAAATATCTTCATATACCACTTCCACCTCCTTAAACTCTGTCTTTTGATTTTCATTTAGATATTTGGCACTTTCTGCTAAATTACAAGGGGTCTTCACTATACCAATCTTGCCAGCTTCTAAAAACACCTACTGTCTTTTGCTTCTGAAAAGTACCAGGTTACCCACTGCACAGCATTTTCTGTAGCACTGTAGCTACAGTCGAGAAATTGAAAGGTTTATTCTTTTACTCTTCCATTCAGTCTGTGCACCTGCAAACACAGCCCCTCACATGCAAATTTCAAAGTCCTAAAGAGGTTTTTCTGACTTTCCTGAGCTTGATGAGTCAACAAGGCACTTTTGATTTCTTATGTCTAAACATAATATAAGATGGCAACTCCAAAGTCTTTTTGCTGTTATTTTTTGCACTCAGATTAAAGTCACGTTTCAGTGTTATTCAGAATGATGACGCATTTCTTTAAACAAAGAAAAACTTAGCAATCAACCTTCCCCCCAATAACATCAATTGAATACCGTCATTTCCATGTAAAACTAGGGCACACAGTTTAATTATCTCTCTAGTCTTCCTACTCTACATATTTTTGCTCTGTTTCAGATCTATTTCCAATAATAATAATCATCATCATCAGTGGAAGTGGAAGATGTTTTCTTTTATTAAATCTCAAAATATTAGCTCCCATAATTTTTAGTGTCTACAGTGATGCTCAGCCTGAGGAAGGAGCAACAACATTTTTACTTGACAACACTGTCATAAAATATGTTGACAGTAAATTTTGAGCAACCTTTTGAATAGTGTTATATTCAAGAAATGTGAATGAATTCTAAACATTCTATTACATGAGTCAATCTAAAATTCTTTGTAATAGATTATAGATTTACAGTTTTATTTTATTTTATATTTGAAAAGTAGCAGAAATGTTAAATACTTTCTTCTGCATTGAACATATGCCATCACCATTATATATTAAAAAAACCAACCTGCTGATTATTAAATAGCTTAAATAGCCCCAAGTGTCCCTGAAGAGCTACTGTGTGCTGTGTAAGAGTTGAATAATCCTTTCCATGTCAGAAGGTGACTCTTCAGCTGTTCAGGATCATGAGCTGATATGCTACCACTTGTAAAAAAAATATTCAAAACACAAGAACATACAGTTATGTAAAGATCATTGTGATGGTATTGGAATTAATCTGCAAAAACTGACAACATTGAAGCCAATCTAGCAAGAATGATTCAAGAAACTGAAGCTTTTACTTAAAACCAAAACATTCAGAACACAGCAAATTCACACCAAAAAAGTTCAAAGGAAATATGAAATTTTTACAGCTTATTTGGCTCATTTTTCTTTTACAAAGATAATCAGAAAAAAAGGAATATGTTCAAACACACTATACTTAAACACATACTGGGTGCACTATTTATATAACACCAGAAGTGCAGTCTGTGCAAAGGTACTCCAAATCACTATTGCTCAGTGTTCTGAATAAAATACTTATATTTATTTCTGAAGGCACATTGATAGAAGAGAAGATGCTTTCTTTAATCATCAAAATAGGGGAATTCACTTTGGCCCCTGTGCTTAGAAAAATATGACTTTGACTTTCAAAATCTCATTTTCTTCCATATTTACTCCTAGTATTTACATGGTAGTTTCTTCCCATTCAAGCTCCACATCACCTGCAAAAGAAACAGATACATTATGCTAACCTACCTTGTAAACAAATAGTAAGTAATGGCAGATGACTATTTTTGGCTGAATTTAGAAGATTTTGCAGGGAAAAGAAGTGGAAAGCTTGAGCAATGGCTATGACTATAAGGAAGAATAAAAAGCAGCAAAATGTTAGAAAATTACATTTTTGAAGCCAAAAAATGCATGTCAAAGTATTTTTTTCCTGCTTCTTAGTCTGGACAAGTCTATGAAAAAATGATTTTGAGACAGTTTGTATCTCCTTACCTTCCATGGCATCCAGAGAGTCCATCTTTTGCAGTGCTGAATAATTTACAAAACATATGGGCTGACTACTTCCCTTGCTTGTCAACAGATCCAGTACACATTGATGTAAAAATATATACTGTGCCTGTAAGATGTGAATTTACAGACGCTTGGTTAGAAGAAAAATGTACTTCTAATACCAAAAATTTTTAAATTTTTTTATAACATCTAGATATTCTCAAGGTAACTGCAGTTTAACTTAGCAATCTCAGTACTTCAGTGACCGTATCGTATATGCCTGATCTGGTTTCATTCATTATGAAGCATAGTGCTTTAAAATTTGTCAAAATATATTAAGCTTTATGCACAGTAAGATATATGAAATTACATTAACCATAACTGAGACTGATAAGCTCTTCCAAAATTTTCTGTCAAAGTTTGCTCTATGAAAAGACTTTTTGCCACTAGATTCAGACTGAAGAAACTGAACCACATGAATGTAATATTTAGATAAGAAAATTTCCCTCTTTCTAGCATAGAGAAAACCAGCAGGGTGCACTCAAATGCAGAAGTTCAAGTAAAGCTAAACCTTTATGTTATAGGAGCATGCACCATTGCCAGGAGCAAAAAAACCCACATTACTTTTAGTGATACTACTTGAACTGTAGCCTCATTTTTAACAAACTATAGTGCGAAGTTAATCTGACACTTCCAAGGACATAAAGTAAGGCAATGTAAGAATGAAAAAAAGGAATGAAAATAGATAGAAATAAAATAAATAGATTAATAAATATCTTCACACAGGAGAAGTAATGTATATGTAGATGCAGAAAACGAGCCAGATCACAGTATCAGAAATTTGTTCCGGTTGGAAGAGGCCTCTTGGGATTACATAGTGCAACTACCCACTGCTCAAGCCGTGTCAGCTAAAATATGTTTCCCAGAACCTTGTCAAGATGAATTTGGAATATCTCCACTAAAATCACTTTATTATAGTGTAACTTTTACTAAGGTAAGAATAAGTAAATTTTCTGCTCAATAATTGCTATTTTGTTTCAGAACTGCCATCAGTTTTCAAGTCAAGTGTTTCAGATGTATAAAAGAAATTCGCTTACACAGAGACGTTTTATGCCCACAGCTCCAGAGGTAATTAAAACAGGCTTTCACAGGCCCCTGAAGCACACAGTACCATTATGCTTTCCAATAGCTTTCTTACTGAAGTAATAGCATAGCATTACTTTTCACAAAATAGCCTTTGTACTAGGCAACAAGAAAAACTTTAACATGTCTGTTGGACAAATATGGATTTCTAGAATTAAGGTCTGAAGTTTCAGTGGAGTTTGGATTAGTTATTCCAACTCAGAAGGCAAACTCTGAAAGCTCTATAATCTCTTGTATTCATACAGCTGCTTCTGATGTAGCAATAAAATCTTTCTTGGTTTGCCAGGGGAGAATGAAGCACGCTACCTGGGCAATGTACGTGTAACAAGTTATTTTCCCAGTTAGAATCAATGAAATTCTTAACTATTCTGCATCCACTGGCTACAGTAACAGATTGTGACTGTTGGCAAAAGGAAAAGCATTTTGAAGCTATAAACAAGCAAAATACAGGTCTGAGAACAATCAGTTTTTACTTTTTTTGCCCATGGGTCTTATAGACAGCTTGACTGATGGATCTCTAAACTGAGCTCTGGGAAGGAATTGCTCCTCTCTTTATATCTTCTGTGCTGATCACGTAAAATCTGATTAATGGGCAACTCAACAGTATTTTATAACAGAACTCTCAGAATAGCTTGACTTCTGAATCCACCATAAAACTTTACAAGATTGATTCCCTCTGGACAAGTTTTGTACTGATCTGACTTTTGTAGTCTTGCAAACATGAGCTAGAAATTACCTGGACAGAGAACAACCTGTCTCAGACTTTTTCAACTAGCGTACAGATTGATTCTTGATCTGTTAGGAAATCATAACTATGACGTCATCATCTTGTATTGCATTTTGGCACACCTTTTCCCTGCCCAAATATGCAAATAAAGAGGTATACAAAACTTATGCATATTTAAAAAATGTACATCGATCTTATCTAATGTCTTACCATTTAATTATTTTATTTTGGGAGTGCTCCCATTAAATTTTCTTCCAGCTTTTGATTTATTTTCAGACGATTCTACTTGCAGTCAAAAGAGTGAAACAACAACCAAAAAGCATTCTCATGATTCATCATCACAAGAAAGTCCTGGCAATCATTTAGTTTCATCAAGACTTCAGACAGAAAAATTTAAACAAATTGTAATCAGACTGCACCTTACAAGATATATCATGGCAGAGTATCACCAGGAGGTCTCAGAAAATCTTCTGAAGTGCAGTTGCTGAAGAGAGGTTAACTGCTTTGTATATTCTGACACATTTTTCCTATATTCTGCAGTGATATGGAATAGCAGAATTGCATTCCCAATGGAGCAAGTCTCCTTACATTAAAATCAATTTAAATCTATCAGTTGTGAGGAGGTTCATCCTGAAAGTACTTATCCATACTGAGAAGGTAGTGAGTTGTGCTGTAGACTCAAAGGCTTCAGGTTGTGGGTTAGATCTGGCCTGCAAGAGACTTTTGCCAGAAGCCTTATGCAAATACGGCTGATTTCTGTTCCACTGGGCATTTAGGATCAACTTTATATTCTTCTATTACTCCTTTACATACACTCAGAATTCCAGATATAGCAGAGGTCTTCCTCACCAGCAGTATATCACAAACTTATATCCATACTGAATAAATCTGCCAGAAATGTCCTTTTTTAGACCCCAAACCCACAATTGCCTTGAGTTTTAACACTGAAGTCTGTGCATAGATTTATTTGTCTGTGCTATTTTGATGCAATTGAAACAGAATCAAGGAATTAGTAATGAGTTCAAAGGTAAATGAATATTTAAAAGTTTAGAGGACTATGCCACATATACATACACACAAAAAAAATCACAGTTAAGTAGTTAAATAAAATCAAATTAGGTAGTGAATGAGCAAATCCATTTTTAATTTAACAAGTGTTCTTCTCCCAAAACATGAAATAAACTTTCTCAAATACTGAGAAATTGTTGTGTAGGTTCTAAAATCAAAATAGCACTCTTTTCAGCACTTGTCAAGACTTTGCTGGCCAAGTATACTTAAATAGATACAAATCATATATCTGCACATTGCTTGAAATAAACATGAGCAGGGTTTGGTAAAAATGTTTTATACAGCTCATTATTATGAGCTTTCTAGTCTTGTTTGTAGATCAGAAAATGAGATGATTAACTTTTTAACAATAGGAAAACAGAATAGATACATCTTACCAGATTCTGTACCATACACATTCTTTCACTTCTTAGCTCAGCTACAAGTCCATAGATATCCACAAAATCATGGTCATTTACATGTTGGGTTAAATGGTCAAGTGCAATATAAACACCTGTTCTTCCAACACCAGCACTGCAAACACAATACATGAGACAAAACAAAGCCTTTATGTTAATACTTTTTATATTTTCTTAGAATATTCTAGATAAACTAAGTTTATTGTGAAAAGAAAACTTTGGAAAAAAACCCTAAATCTTTTTTTCAGTATTTACATTTTGTGATGTGTGTGTCTCCTTGCTGAATGGAATAAAGTGAACTCTTGAGCCATCTTGATTTGAGACATGTTCTGATTTTGATTTTGCAAAATGGTTGCATCAGACAAATAAAATACACCTAAACCAAACCTGTTTAAGTGGAAAAAACATTCTACAGGTTTTCTGTAACTTTTCTAGAGCTCACTAACGGAAAGAAAGAAGTCATAAGATTTTGCAAAATCACATCTGGATTCTGAGATACTTCTGGTATTTGACACAAAACTACATGAGATCTGGCAAAACATTTAAAAGAAAATACTTTTAAAATGAGGATGAGTGTGCAAGACATGCTGCTAGCTAGTGTTTTATTTAAAGGCCTCATAATGAACATGATTTTCTGAAAATCATTATCAGACTTCCCTGCAATTGGTATAATAAATGCAGGGTATATCACCGCAGATAATCAGGAGATATATAGCAAAACTCTTGAACCTGCAAGATCTAATGATCAGAAAGCAATGAATGAGTTCTCTAAATATGAAAACACATAAGGAAGCTTTATAAACATTAGAAATTTGAGCATAGGTGGAGTATCTGGCCAATGGTGTCCCCTTTACATATCTGCTTTCTGAAAACAGGATAGGATTCATTGCAGAGGGGTTCCAGAGAATGTCAGTGTTCTGAAAACATGAAGAGTGTGTTGTTCTCTCCTGTAATAGTCTCTCTGGCCCTTGCAGTATGGGGGAATGTCTGTCAAAGACAATGATATCTAATAAATGAGGCTTTACCACCCATTGTGGGTGGCACCCTGAGGACACTGAGGACAAATAAAAAGAACTCCCATGCATGATAAAGTGGATGGTTAGGGAAGAGATTTCTGGCACCAAAGCCAGCTTTTCTTTCACGTATTTCCAAGTAGCACATGAGAGTGAGGCAAAGAATCAAATCTGAGATAAGACTGCTATTTTGGAGTGTGCCCACTCGTTCAGCAGGAACACCAACCTGCACAAAAATGCAGACACACTCAATACTTTGCTTAAGACAGCCTTCCCCACACACTCTTTGAAATAGCGGTCTAAGGGTATTGAGTATGAAACCAGTTGGAACTATGACAGCTGAACACCTCTAACCACCAGACCATTTATTTAAGAGTCTAAATATAGATTTTATCTGTTTACAGGCAACAGAGTTTGAAATCTGGCCTATGCAAACCTTTATTCCTATATGTCATTCTCTGTGGCTTCCAAATAGTTTCTTCCTTATGATATGTGACATGTACATTATAAATACATTTTTTATACTTGTTTGTTAAGAAGAGCTCTAATTATAATAGAAGTAATTTAAATAAGCACAAGTCGTTGCTATTTCTCCTCTTATGGTTAAAGAGGAAAACAGAGGTAAATCCAGCAGTACCTTATGGTAATTGTTGAAGCAATAATTTCACTGACATCACCTCAATGGCTTTCCATGAATGGAAGAACCCACATACTTTGGCATTTTTCCTCCCAGAAAGGATTAAGAACTGCTAGAGGAACTTCACTGCTGTCCATATCAGAATGATATCTGTGCACTCAGTCTTTGTTTTTGTTCTTCTGGCAACTTTCCTGCATATTAATATGCACTTGAAATTCTAAGACACTAAACAATGATTTGGTGAATGTGCTTACCTGCAGTGAACCACCATTGGTGTGTTATCATGTGCCCGACTTGCACGAATAAGTTTTACAAAATGGATAATTGGTGCAGTCATTTCAGGGACTCCGTGTTCTGGCCAAGAAGTAAAGTTACACTGCCGCACCGTCATGCAGTCTCCATGCTGGAAAATATAAAATAAGGTAATTTTTACAGAAGAAATGTTACAGAAGGCTCAGTAAGTTACATATAGGCTTCTCAACAATTTCATGTAAAAAATAAAGTCTGAATAGCACAATAATTATAAGATGTAATGGCGTGAAGGAATAATTTGTTGTGCTCAGAGCTTACGGCAGGCGGGTTTTCTTGAAATGGCATCAAGTCTATCTTTCAGGAGCTATTAATGACTTTGGCAGTCACTCTCCATTTCAGTTACTGTATCAATGTAATTTTTAGATTGAAGGTTGAAATTTCTGTGACTCCTTTAGAAGATTAGTGAACTGGAATAAGAAATTTGTTTAGGAAAGAGGTAACCACTCCAAGACTGATCCAGTGTAGTGAAGGCAAACCCAAATACACTGGTAAACACTGATATATTTTCTAAGTGTTTGATGCCCTCTCAATCAGAGCAGCAGCAACAGCAACCTAAAGAAAAGTGCAGGTTATGATCTGATATCTAAATTATTTATGAAGGACATAAAAATGAAAGAACAGGACCATGCTAAAGGCCTGTGAAGATCAATATCCAGTTACCAACAGTGGTTAAGGAAAAATATTAAGGAACATTTTAAAACACTACAACAATATATCTATAGTTTGTGACCTGTGACTTTAGCCAGAGACAGTATCTCAAAATTTATTAGTACTTGTCAGAATTTTCTTCCACTAAATTATGAAGATTTTTTGAAGCCCTATGTTTTAACATTCACAATATCCTGCAACGAGTGATACAGTTTAATAAACTGTTGTGTAATGAGCCAGTTCTGTTTTTTTTTAATTTCCTTTGAATCAGTCATTTGCTCTTTTCAAATTGCAAGTAACACTGAACAACTGTGAGCAATTATGTGTAGCAACTACTTCATGTCTATGCTTTTTCTAAAAACTGATCAACATAAAAATTAAAGAGAAATTACTTTTGGATGCAATATGGATACAATTTTGAGTTATTTGCCTTTTACTTTCAGAGGAAGGTCATCAAGAACCCACCCATTTGTGAAAGGAAGATGAAGTACAATCTTAAAACCAGCAATACGACACATTTAATGACATGCTTGTAAAGGGCATAGCCTATTCTTCAGGGTAGTTCACCTGTAGTAAATGCCAAGTCAGATTATCTTCCCATGCTCCCCCTGGTTAACACACGTGACTTCACATTTTGCTGACATGCATATTTACTCTAAATAGTCCCTTTTCCAGTCTTGTTTACTCTATGTCCTATTTTAGCTGAAAAAAGACTTCTCTCAACTATTTTTAAATGTTCAATTGCCCTGTACTATGTGCACAATATATCCTTACTGGGTGACCACTGAGACAATCCCCTAACTCCTATGTGCCTTTTGTCACATGCATGTGCCACAGAATGGTAATATACGTGTTTGGATAGCCAAATTCAGGTTACAGGATCTGGCTGCACTATATACAACACATATCAAGGTTGGGAGTGCGTAAAAAGGCTGACTTTATCTTGGGTCATTATTCTCAGGTTGTTTCTGAGCCTTCCTGCTGCTCTGACTTAATACTAAGTAATAATTTTTCCAGAGAGTGAGAACTATAGTGGATCTATGCTGTAGCCCTAACACCATTTCCCAGGACAAAGAGTGGGAGTAATACTGATGATTCTCATTTATATTGGGTGCAGCTCCTGGGGGTGGAGGCCAAAATGGCTGGTGGTACAATGCAAAACAGCTGCATCAAAGAATCTTTTCCTTTAATCTGAGAGGGATACATTCAAAGGTATTTGTCTGATTCCAGAATGGTTAAGATTACTCCTTTCTAGAACAGACAATTGAGGTGCCCAAGTAGAAACCTCACCTCCCACCAGATCAGAGTTTCAGTAACCTTGATAGGCCCTTCAAAGCTTGTCAAAAAATATCTGACCTCTTTGTCACAGAAATTCTCAGGAAATAAAACATGAATGAAAACAAAATGTAGGATAGGCAGTACAGTGTATATGCATTAAAAGATTAAAAGAAGAACACTGAGGGGGTATTTGGGTGGGATGCAGCACGTCTGATATTCTTTGGGGTGTTGGATGGATTTTATAAAATCAGCTTCCAGTTCTGGCTTACCCTTTCAATTTTTAGATCTCTGATGGTCCAGTCTATTTGAACATCTTCCATCAATTTAGTAATCACTATATCCCCAAACACAGTCACTGGTTTATTATCTTCTGGCCAGTACTGATGACATCTTATCTGCAGGGAGATGATTACTAATTAATTAACATTATTGTATTATAATCTTGACAGAAACTACATACAGAATTTCCATTTATATCAAATGCTTTTAATTGGTACACTGGTAACTTACACGTCCTTTTTCAAAACACTGTGTAAGCATCACGAGTGTTTTAGCTCTTGTCTCCCACACCATTCTCCAGAAATCGCCCACCGTTCCTGGTAATGGTCCCTGAGTTGCAATAAACTCATTTGGGCATAAATAACCCTAGGAAAAAGAAAACATTTTACACATAATGGTTGGCAAGGAAAAAAAAAGGAGTTTGCATGTGACTCATAGTTGTGCCTGTATCTGTCACACTTAAGGCTAAAACCTAGTCAGACGTATTAAGCAAATTGGCATAGGCCTGGCTAAGCACTGCATGGCAGCCTGCCTTGGAAAACTAAGGAAGTAACAGCATTTTTTTTTTTAGTCCAGTTATGAAACAATAGTCTACTAAAGTTTGGGAAATGCCATGCTAATAGAAATGCATTTAGCAGAGAAATTACAGGGATATCAGGTCATCAATTCCCATTTAAGTTATCTAAAGCTTCATACCAGCCTTACTGTAGATGTAGGCAGGGGCCACCAAGAACTATGTCTGAGGTGGCCAACATAGTAGAATTAAATACTGCCAAGGAGCAGTGGAACCAGGGAAACAACTAAGGAGCAGTCTGAGAGCAAGGTCATCCCCACCGATGACCTTGTTCTTCTCGTGCTCATCAGGGATCTGCTGTAACTTAGGGCTGGAGCTTTCTCAAAGAAATGATCCCTGATAAAAGGTCTTCAAGAAACCTACTTTAGATGTAGACTTTTATTTTAGCATTGCCTTATACTGTTTAACTTATTTATAAATTTATAAATTGATGTAAAACTTGGGAGGAAGGAAGCTTGTTGAAAAAAATCTGTGTAAGTGCTGTCAGTGTGTGGTTTCACTTGTTTCCTCAAATAAAGAAAGCATACCTACAGGAACTGCTATGTCTACAGAAAGTAAAATAACAATAATAAGAATAAATTTATGCTGTAGTACTAGGAGTTTATAATATCACAGAGTTCTGCTTATTGCTCAAAACAACTGACACAGAGGTTTACAGCACCACCAAAGCTCCTTTTCAGAATTATAGCCCTATAATTCACAGCTGTCTGTTACTTACTCCATCTATAATATAAAGAACAGGTGGAAATGGGAAACTGTGTTAATCCTCCCTAATGTGAAAGCAAGGTGAGAAACTATGATTCAGGGATGCAAAGCTCACAGTTCAATTACTGAGTTTTTCTTGTTTAACCCATGCAAATAAAAGTAGCAGCAGAGTTCCCATTTTTTAAAACTATATACAAGACTTGTCCTTTCCTCTCTTTATATTTGTGCATATGTATATACAGCTAGATAATTAGGTATGTAAATACACACATACAAATATTGCAGAGGTTCGGTTATATGCATTTATATATTTACACATCTACAAATACATAGAGATTTAAAGGGCAAAGCTGTAGCCTTGAGAAATAGTAACATCAGAGTTGCCTATTGAAAGATGAATGGTGACCCAAAATGAGATGCCTGTATGCAGTAAAGACCAGCAAAATCTCAGCAGGGAACATTCTCTGTAACTGGCTTTTGCTGCAGGTTTTTGGAAGTTGCTGTTCATGGTCCCTGCATAAGACATGACATTTCAGTTAGTAATAGGAAGGGTAAGGACTAGGCCATGCTCCAAGCTGTCTGTTTTCCTTCACAGTTGTTCTGTATATAGTCCCAGTGTCAAGTGGCATGGTTCTCTCTATCTGCTGTCAGAACAAAAACATTCCATATAAAGGGAATAAACAGCATTTTCTAATGAGAAAGGAAGATGCTCTCAGCTCCATGGCTTATTTTCTGTGATTGTCTTTCATTTACCTGAAAATAACTATTTCTACTTGCCACTGTGTCATCAGTTTAGACTACAGTCTGGATGTCTTGCTATGTGTTTGAAAACTGTGTAAGCAAATCAGGTCTTGACCTCATGTGAGATCACCAGCCACTGCTAAAAGAAATTAAATACATAATTATAATTCATATTTTGAGCTTCAACAGCAAAAAAATTCAGGTAAAAATATAGATAAAGAATTTACTGAGTACACAATAAAAAAAATGAAAAGTCTAGGAAGAAAGCTGACGATGAGAAATACAGTATTAGTTTCTTCCTCAAGAAGCCTATTTGCATTTTCCTCTGTCACACCTTTCAAAAATAATAAGGGCCATGCCAAATCTATCACCCATTTCTATAAAAGTTTTCAGTTCAGTTATCTTTACATTGTCCTGTTCGTATGCGACAACTTTAACTCCTGAACCAAGAGACCAAATAACACCTGTCTAAACAATTGACCTCTGTGGGAGTTTCACAATTGTCTTTAATAACAATGATATGAGACAATTTATAAAAAGTAATTTGCTGAACACAGTTTTGATTCTTACTGGAACCACTGTTTAGCAATAAAAATGGAATAATATGTACTTTTAATTAGTCATGATCAGTGCCACAGAAGTCACTTGAAAAATGCCATGGCAACAGTGGCTGTAGTGAATGAAAGAAAAATTAGAATTCTGTTCTTCTTGCAAGTTATTTTTTGACTCTCTCTTCTACTAAAAAAAAAATATAGTAAAAATGTGAGAGACTTTCTACTTACAGATACATAGCTGGCATTAATGTAGTCAGATCCAGGAATACCAGCATCAGGCATCAGCTTTACTCTGTTGTTGTTATCTACCATGGAAATGAAGTCTAGTTAAACAAAAGATTTCTTCAAAAAACATAGAAATATGTAATAAGTATTCCTGAAGTGCTAATAAATAAAAAATACTGGATTTGTTGCTAATCTAACAATATTTGACATAGTGGAACACTAATTACAAAGGTAATTCAACCTATTTCCATGACTGTATGGACATTCTTTAATGTTCCAGACACGTTTTATATAATACTTATTACTTTCAAAGGTGCCAAAACCTTCAGTGGGGTGTATGTATGGAAATATTCTCTGCCTAAAAGTAGCCTGTGTACTTAGAGCCATGCTGTTCTAGCACACACAGCCTCTGTGTGGATCAGACAGCAGGGGCAGGCATCTGACAGTTTTTCCTATGTACTTGCTGCCCAGGTCACAGATTTGAGCCAGATCCTGGCATTTTTACATAGTTTTACTTATTTTACATAAGTTAAACTTGTTATTAAAAAAAAAACACCAAGGGTTTCTGATTTTGTCCCATCGAAGATACGCAGAAACATGTCATGTACGAAATCCCAAAATTTTCATGTTTGATCCTCAACTTAGTTAAAAACTAATTAGAATACAAAGGTAAAGATTTATTAATCTTGTCTGTTTATATTTCACTGTGTGTCATGAATATAAAATTTTAGTGACTGTAACTTAGAGTGTGTCTTGAACAAGGCAATAGATAGCAGGAACAGCTGCTCTGAAAAGCTAATAGCACAGAATGTAGCATTATTAACCAAGGAATGCCATGCACTCCATCTCACATCACAGCTAATGCCTAAAATAATAATGACATTTCTTGTCTTATTAACTGAAAAATGAAGCAGTGTTGAGTATAGAGAGACAGACTCCTGTCTCCTGTGATAATATCTAGCCTGGGCTTATAAGTTATCATACAGTCACTCTGATCTTCTGTGGAACCTCTGTAGCACATGTACACATATCCACAAGAAAGCATAGCCAGGCCCCTGAGGTGGCTAAATGCACAAACATGTGGATTTTATATGTTTAAAAAAATTACTTCTTACTAAAGGGGGAAAAAATCCAATGAGCAAGAATGGTAGAAAGTTTGCTACATGGCTTAAATTACAAAGCTAAGAAACTGTTGAGGCTACAGTTTCTTGCACCTGTATATTAAAGCTTGTGAGAGCAAGTTGAAAGCTACTTGCAAATAAAACTGTCTTTAAAAATCATAAAGAAAAGACAGATTACTTGACAGAAAATTATTTCATAATGTGGATGTGATTGAACTGCCATTTCAACAGCAGATCAAACAAAAATACACTTGCATTCCAAATATATGCTGCGCTATTGAAAGTAAAGAGCAAAACGGGGAAGTTGATCAGTAGACTCACATACATGGCTTTATGTTTGGGAAACGATTCTTAGACCTGTTCCAAGGCAGATCAGCATCAGTTGAAGCAAGGTCTTCAAGAAACTTGGGAAGTTCCTGTAGAGGAATAAATATTTGTTGGAAAACTTTTGCAATTAAGTGAATTTAAAATATGACACAATCATCCAGCAAGAGGAAAAATTCCATAGTTCTGCAACACAGTGCTTTTCTAAGAAAAGCTGGAAGCGTTATAGAGCCTTCACTGTCAAGCCCAGTTACACCAGCAATGTTAGATGCAGCACTGCAGACAATGCTGTCAAGTTGAACAATTAAAGCTTATATGAACTTTCACCTTTACAAGCCTGGATAAAGTCAGTCTATCACCTTTTGTAGTTACTTTCTGTTTTTTTTCATGAAGTCACATGCTTGGTTACATTGCCCTACTGACTCAACCTTAGTCCTAAATAATGCCTTTTCCTGACTCCTGTGCTTGGGACAGTTCTTGCCACAGCATGAGAACTAATGAGAGTTTAATTAACTTGAGACAACTGGCAATTAGCTATTATTCATAGAACTGTTTGCAAAAGGGATGGGAAAAGTTATGTTGGGTTGTACTGCATTTTCATAACTGGTGATTAGTTCTATTTGGAAGGATGGAGAATCATTCATATTGACAAACTCATTTGATGGGTACCTCTGTGAGCATAAATAGGTATAATTTCCCAAATTGATTAAAACAGTGGAGACAACTTCATAACTTGTTAATGGAGAAACTTCACTGATGTGATGATCTTGTAGCAGTGTTAGGAGAATAGAAAACTCAGAAAATCTAGAATTTCAAATACATAATTAATTACCTGCAATACATTTTTCCTTTTGTTTGACAAATGTTAAATGGAAGCCTGTTTCAACATCCACCTAAGATATAAGTTAAGAAATTGGATTTGGAGAAGATTGCTTTGAATGAGCACAATAGAAAATTTTGCTACTTATGTTAAGTAATCGCTTCAAAATCCCTTTCAAATTTGTCTTCTAATATTAGAGGTTACTCTCTGTATGGGCTTCTTCCAAAAGTGGGGCAGATAACATTACTATCAGGTTCAATGTTAATCATTTTCAAGTGGTTTTTTGCTCAGGTATTTGAGATATTTTGTGTTTTATTAAAAAAAAATTAATTACTAGTAAATAAACTATTAGCAAATAAATAAATGAGAGAGGTAGTGAAAAATGGAAAACCAGGGGAGTTTTATTCTGTGTTTTTCTTTCATTGCTAATTCAAATATTTTGTCAGCCTTATCTGTAAAACACAGCTAAGGGTGGAGATGTTAAAATTCCTCTTATTCAGAAAGATGAAACTCTTACACAAAATTTTTCTTACTGAATGTTGCACGAAGAAAGGACATACACAAAATGACTATGGCATTTTGCAGGTGTTTTAGACCATGGAATCCCATATCATGTGAACTTTAACTAGCCTCATTTGCCTCACTCCTCCAAGTCCTAGTTTTCTAGTTAATTAGAAGTAGCATCACTGGACAGGATTTTGTAGTAGAGAGAAAATAGAGAAGCAGATTATGTTATTTTCATAATGATGCTTTCTTTTCTGAACCAGTGCTCAAATGCCTCATACTAATTCTCTGCATCAATATGGGTTTCAGTCTAAATTACTACTTTCAGAATAGAGGAAAGACTGTTTGGATTTCCAGATTCAATAACAGCTTCTCATGGAGACCATATTTCTTTGCAGACTCAGAAAACTTTGAAATAATTAATTTGCATTTTGTTTACTGTAGTACTTTAATGGCACTCTGGTATCATGTATTTGGAGGTATTGCACTCTTTTATTCATGAACAGAACTCATCATAGAACAATTTCATAAGCATTTATGTCTCAGTAATTTGCTACCAGAAAAGATTAATTTCTTAAAGGTATTGAGAGCCACGTGAATCAGCTGGAAAGCTGGAGGTTTGAATAGCAGCTGGGTGGTGCCCATCATCAATTACTTTGGCTCCCTATGGTTTCTTTAAACCTGTCTTATCTGACAAGGCATCGACCCAGATCCATTCTGAGGTCTTGATTCTCTTCTCATCATGTTTACAGAAATGTTCTGTTCCCATGTAATCGAGACTGAACCTTAAAGATCTTCTGGTACAGCAGCTTGGTTGTCCAGCAAATTAGATGAAACCAGAAATGTCCCTGGAGTCCAAGACTGAGTGGAATGGAAAGAGCTACATTTATGCTTGAAAATTCTAAACTATGTTTTTTGTGGATGGAAACAATGCAAATCCTGAGGTCTGATTGTTTGTTGTATGCATTGCCTGTATGCATTGTCATTTCTGACGCTGTTTCAAGTGCACTGTCAATCCTATTATTCATCTGTTAAGACATGCTACAAATACTATAAATACATTCTGAATCAGGTACTGAAACCGCCTTGAGATTCTGCCTGCCCCTGGACAAGTCATCTGGGAAGATTTCACTACACTCTGAAACGTGGAAGCTGAAGCTCAGAGAGAAAAACTACTGGAAGTCTGAATGGCATATAAACCCATTTATAATAAGTTGACTATATAACTTAGTTGAATGAGGCCTCAGTTTCTTATATTTCTCTAAATTTTAACTGGAATGCAAAGATTTTGATTTGATAAAAACACTATTGTTTAAGATTTAAGGCATTACAATGCTCCGAGGCTTACCCAATGTGGGTCACACCTAAAGAAAGTAATACTAGAAACTTTCCAGCAATGAATGTTAATATGTGAAAAAGCTATTGCTAGTAAAACCTTTCATCTGTTCAGTCATGCATAATGTAACTATAATCATTCTCATTCAAGTGAAATAACACTTCTGCTTTCAGAAAAAAAAAAAGTTCTTACTTCCTTGCTAAGAGAATTTTATGGTGATTTTTATTATTAAATCCAGACCAATTTTACCTAACAAGCATGACAAAAAAGCTGTAGAAATACCATTAATCTTTACACACTTTTGTAAGTGTTCCCTCATAAACTGAAATATTATAATGGAGCAGAAGAAAAGCCAATTGTTAAGTCTTCATTCTTTTAATACAAATGGTAAGCAATTCATGATAAATTTATAAATCCAAAATAATAAACTCACTGAAAACTGACAAATTATTTTGAGGAGGGCAAATGACTATATCTGTTAAAAACATAACGATGATAAAGATTCTGAAATAACAAGAAAAGAAGATATTGTAAGAAAAAATATGATAGCTGTAAAATGAAAATAGTGAAAACTTTGAGGTATAAATTTGAAACTATATATGCATTATATTATCTGTAATGTGTATTTTGAAACCAAGACCCTTTTCAGAAAGAAAGACAGGTTTGCTGTGTTCATCTACTCATACAAGGAAACAGAGGCTATTCTCACAGAAGCTATTCTCAGAGCATAACAAGGATGACGTTATTTGTAGAGGAACAAAAAGCAAACAATCATGAACAAACTTTTTAATTTCTGCACTGAAATCTATGAAAAAAACCACATTTCTGAGTTTCATGGCAGTATGACCGAGGCCTGAAAATTTCACAGAATAAACACTAACTGTGTTTTTGGAGTCACCATCACTCAGGAAGACGAACATATTTATAGCAGCTAAATATACTTGTGTGTATGTTAGAAACTCTGAATAATCTGTTCTTAGGTAAACTATATATACATCACTATACAGGTAAAAGCATAAATATGGTGTTCTTGCCAAGGCTGAAGTCTAAAGAAGATCATCTTTTGCTGACATTAAGGTGAATAATTCTGACAAGGTTGCAGTATAGACTGCAGAATTCAAATCAGTGTAATATTACTTTCTAAACAATCAACCTGGTAATTGGGTATTGATTATCAAGGCCAGAGTCCTTCATGGCCTTGTCTGCTTAAAATGGACATGAAATGTGACACATGAAACGACTGAAGGTCTTGCGATGTTGTGACAACTGCTAGCAACATACCGAAAATTCTTCCTGAAACTTTAGGTTGTTGTTTGTACAAAGCTCTTCAACATGCTGTAGGAAGGATTTCTTGCTTATTGGCCTGAAAGTAATGACAGAAGATTTAGAAACCCACAGGGAATGTCTTTGTTCTTCTTTTTATTAACTGCAGTTTATTAATAAGCAATGTTTCTCAGTTCAATAGAAAGTGATACTTACAGGCAGAAAATTATAAATTGCTTACAGCATGTTTATTTGACTTCCTTTTGGTCACTTAAAATAGAACCATTTTCTCCCCTTGTTGTTTCCCCTCAAAATTTTTTATGTTGCTAATGTTAACAGCACTGTAGTATAAGACTGTTTTTATAGGTAACAGCATTTCAATGCTTTGACAGTAAATTTGTAAAGTTATCATTGCGTTCTAAAGTACATCAGTCTTTGTTGCACAGAAAACATTTTATACATTGCAAGGTTTTAGACTTATAAAATATTGCAGTGACCTCATTCTCATAATGACATGGTTTTAAAATCGTGAGGAGTTTAAATATCCCTGTATTACTTCCCAAGCTAAAACACAGACATGCAGGCTTCACCCCAGAGAGAGAGAACGCATTTCTCCAGTTACCATGCAATTAGTCATGCTTTTATGATTTATACGCAGCTTGGAGTTTTTTTCTAATAAACATAGAAGAGGGAACCACACATTGAGACTCACTGATGAACACAACTTAAAAATCTGTATTAAACTTACTTGATGGATTTTCTATAACTAAGTAACCTGCAACAGAGATTTTTGTTAAATGTAGCAAACTGAGTTAACCAATATTGTACATATTAATAGGTTCTAGATTAAATACCAAGTAACTAAAGAACTAGATGTGTTTCTCTTATGGATTCAAATTCAGATATCTTGCCTAATGGTCTTTTTAGTTTTTATCTCAGGTATTGGCAGATATCAATAAGGTAGTTGCAGTTTCTATCATTCTTTTCAGATCATTTTACAGTACTCTGGGCTCATATGGACTTGGGAAATCCACACTTGCAGCACAACATTTTTTATACATGGACAGGCTTCATTTTACACTACGTACCAAATATCATTCTTCTAAGGGCCATTTCAGAGCATAAGGATACAATTAATGTGACTGAACACAGATACATATTTCTGAGTCACTCTAGATTTCTTTTATAATCAGTGAAGAGAAATAGGTGTGATTTAATCTCATTTTAGGCAGATATCTAAAATAACTCACAGATGAAGCATACTATTGGTGTGCCTCTACAGAAATCACAGCTATGGCTGTTTTTCTAAAGATTTTTAAAAATAGTGTCCTGGTTTCATGTTCATTTTTAACATGTTCACTGCTGTTTCCATGCGTGACAATTTTAAAAACTATGATACGTATTAAATCTTTAACTTGATTCCACAGCAGGTTTCATGAAGATATTACATGAGCATCTATACTCAGGGTACTTTCAGATGGCCTTGAAACTTGGTCAACATTGCCTCTGAACCTATTTTAAAAAGCCTCAGCATTATGGATTTAGAAACCAAATTTTGGGCATTTAGATTGACAAAGCTTGTCTAAAGCCTACAAGTTTGAAATAATACACTTTAAAAGATAACTTGCCCCTTCAAAAAAACCTGTAAATACACATAAACCTTTTATGTGTCTTTCTCTACAAAAATCATACATTCTTACAGACAAATATTACAGAAAGTATTCTGTAATACAAATCCAAATGTCTACTGTACTGCTGTCATAATTTTAATGGAAAAGAAGAAACTGCTTTAAAATAAGCTGGTTTATGAACTTATTCTTTATTATTTAAATTTTAATTTAGATAATAAAATGAGATTAATATAATTGATGAATCATGATATTAATACAGTTGTTGAATCATTTATTATTAAGCATCAGAGAAGTCAGCTTCAAAGCTACTAAAGATGCCTTTGTGATACATACTTCGTTAGAACAGTTTTCTTCAGACAAAGCAAATGGCTATGAAAGCTTCACTGGGTCAGTCTCACTGGAGTTAAAAGTGTAAGTATTCACAGAAAAGGGGTCTAACTCAGAGTGCTTACAGGACAATTAGAGCTTCAGAATGAAAAAGAAAGTAGTAAGATAGCAGAGCATGCAACTCTATTTATTCAGAATGTTAAGACATGTAGCTTGTGCTTATTGTATCACTTAGGTTGTTTGCATTATGTGGCAGATGAAACTACCTTCTAGTAATATTGGCAACATAACAGAATTAGTTTCCTAATAAAAAAGTATTCTTAATAGCTGTGCCATGTACTTAATAGCATGTGCAGCAATGCACTGCACACAAATATATTTGTCTTTGAGCAGAATATAAACTCTTTTTAGGCTTTTTTTCCAGGATAAAATTATAATTGGTCTTTGCAGAGAAATTACACTTGTTTCTCCTTTGAATTTACCTATCTTCACTACAGAACAATGGAAAAAAATTGTGTCCTAGTTGACATTGCACTAATTTTTCAAATACTGATAGCTCTCCTCTCAAATTCACAGCAACTAGTGGCTTACTGCACCTAATTTGCAGTAAAAAACATACAATTTGGTCATTAGGGAATAAAAATTACTTCTGTGCTGCATATAATCAGTGCAGGTATGTTATTAGTGTTTCAGTATGGAAGGTACATGGATCCAACAGCAAAGACCATAGAAGACAGGCAGCACCATTAACACCACCTTACTCAACAATATTTCTTTTTTTTTACTTGCACTCAAAGCAGGAAAGTAAAGTAATGAAATAGCTTAGGAAATTAGTGTTGCATGTGTTGCTTTCAATTCAATTATTAATATTAATAACAGGCTATTTTTTAAAGGCATAATAATATGTTGTCTTTTACAAGCAGTATACCTTTTTTTAAGAAGCAAGGCATCTGCAGATTGACACTAACTTGTCTGTGGGCATTTAAGTGAAAAACTTGATTTTTGAAACTTTTGTTAGTAGCAAGTGCACATAGCTGTGGCTTGGCAGCTCAGAAAATAAGATTATTTGCTTTAAATGCTTATATGAAAATTCATGTCTTTCTTGAATAACTGTCGTAAAGGTGTTTGCCTTGTTGTGTAAGGATCTTCAGAAAGGATGAATTTTGTGTTCTCTTTAAAAACTTCCACCTGTGCTAAGTTTCAGCATACTTAGGCTTAAAAAATTAGTATCTTTCCACATCTCTTGACTTGGAATACGTAATAATAATCTTACAGTGTTTCAACAATTAACAAATACTCATCTACCTATAATCTTGTCCTCCACATTTCCCAGTCTTTTGTATAAAACATAAGAATACAAATATCACTAGATCTTGATGAGCACAGTTTAGAATCAAACCACAAAGTTGAAAATTTCCCTATTTCAGCTGGACCATTTCAGATTCCCACTTGTCTGACTTTGAAACTAGGAAAGAAAAACATTATCTCAGATAAAGAATGCTTTATTGCCTTAAATCTAATTTTCTTTTAAAACAGTGTATTGTTTCATGTGTGGGATTTTTTTGAAGTCTATCAAAAATCTGAATCCCACTCAGATTACTTATGATAGAGCTAGAAAGAAGGCATTTATTTGTGTTGGCAGTGGTAACTGAAGACCATATTGCCCCACAGACTCTGCTTTCTCTCTGGGTCAATCATCTGAAATCCACAGGGAATTAAAACTTTGTCCAAATAGAAAACGGCAGAAATGACTATGTAGGCAAAAGGCTTAACTCATAAGCACCATTGACACTTCCTAGGACCAAGGGAGGAACTAATTTTTAACAAGTTAATTGAAAGTAATATGGAGCTTAACCCTTCCTAAATATTAAGGGCCTAAAGAAAGAGAACTCGTGGACATTTCTTCCATTATACCATGCCTATCCCCACTCAAAGGAAGATAGATCTGTCCACAGAAAAAACCAGGCTGGTCTATAGAAAGTAATGTGTGTGCAAAATTGTTACCTCAAATACAGACACCTTCCAGATGTATAGTATATAGGGAGGGTGAGATCAGACAATCATTTTATAGACAGTACTTTTTCTAAAGGATTTCTAGTTACCTGGTATTTGCAATGGCTACAGTGTCTGTAATGCAGAAAAATTTCTTCTGAGTCTGTGCCCCATTTGTTTGACAAGCTGTGTCAGAGTGAAGGAAAAGCCATACAGCATCAACTAAAAGGTGAAGCTTCTCAAGGAAAGATTTTAGGAAACAGAGATCCGCATAGCTTTATCTTGCTGCAGAAACCACTGCAAAAGGAGTGTGACAGATAGGCTGTCTCCTAGGTGAGCAACTGGAACAGGGAAGAGTTACTTGTCTCTCCCCAAACCTGGTGCACCCATAAAATTTAGTGACAGAATCTGTTCACAGAAGATTAGTTTCTGCCTTGAAAAGTGACTTAGCAAACCCTATGGACATGTTTTAAAAGTTAAGTAATGAGGGCACCAGTATATGTATATTCAGTGTGCTTAATGAAACAAAGTTTAGATTGATGGGCTGTATATGTTTTAAACAAGGTTGTTTTTTTTCTGTTATTGCCTGTCTCACACCATCTCCACTACCATGAACAGTACTGTCTGTCCCAAACACTCAATTTGGATTCATAAGGAAGGCCTCATTTTCCACTCAACTCAGTAGAACCTGATTCCCTGCATGTCCTCTGAAACTCCATCCAATTAATTAATTGTCTAACAAAGATTTGTTGAGAGACACTGTATACGTACTTGCTAGTATCAGTAATTTTAGACACTGAAGTATTTCAAGTAAATTTTTTTTAGTATGACCATTCTGTTAAAAGCTTTCTACTGGGGACTGGGATTTTCCATTAATTTCACAGTCTGAAAAAAAAATGTTAACCCCAAAAAAAGTTTCAAAATTGTCAAATGGGATACTTAGCACTTTTAAATTTGTCTTTTTCTACTTAAAATTACTTTTGTAATGCAAAATATTTAATATGAAAAAAGTTATAAAAATGTTTGAAACGTAATGTTTTGATTAACCTATACTGAACATTTGCTAAGCTTCAAGCTGTCAAATTTTTGATCTAGTAAGGATAAAAAATATTTCCAATTATATTCATAGAGAACAGAAAAACTTTTCTACTCCTTTTCATTTCTTGTGTGATACCAGCTGCACAAATTTTCTGATACGAGCCAAGATCATAGGCCATGATTCACTAAGTATGAAAGAGTGTCTAAAGAGATAGTCAAGAAGGATCTTGGGGAGCAGGCTAGAGTATTTTGATGTGGATGAACAGTGTCAGCTGCAAGTGCATGCCTTTATTGATTTATAGTCTCTACCATGATAAATAATATACTGTCTGAGAAATGAAAAAACATGTGGTTTCAAAAACATCCCCTTCAAATGAGCATTGAATGGGGTGATGAGTAGGTAGAGAAAAAAAAATCTATACTGTTCTTTTATCACCTAAGATTTTCACACAAACTCCCCATCACTTTTTCAGAGTAGAAAGCTGGATAAGATTACAGCTGATTTACTGTTATCCAAGAAATACAAACATGACAGTCTGGAAAAAGAGTCTGCCCATCTATGCTTTCCTCATACACTTACAGGATACCATAAACTGAAACACAGTAAGCTTTGCAAACACAGCTGAGACACCTGCCTAAATGCAGTCAGTGCATGGCAGTAGGTTGTACAGATGCAGTCATGCCCATTCCAAATGCATGGGAAATTTGTAAAGGTTACACTGTAGTCATCAACATATAATACAATAATTTAACATGCTAACATGTCACTGCTTTAACAACAAATCATGAAATTAAAGGGTCAACACCAGAACTGGAACTGGGATTGACTTCAACATAGATGTTCCCCAAAGGCAGCAAGTATGAAAGCTCTTTCATGATGCAACTGTGGAAGTTTGAAAACAGGTAGCAAAAATATTTTAGACATTAAGTGTTGCAGTAAACTGCCTTGGCACATGCTGCCATGCTTCTGCCAGCTCCTGGATATTAGCAGGAAGGACACCGAAAACATCTCTTTTGGTCACTGGCATTATGAGAACAGAATATTACAGATATTGAAAAATTCTTTGAAGCTTAAAAAAAGAAAAAAAAAACCAACATAATAAACTAAAAAATTTGATCAGGTAAAGGACAACCTGCCCCTCATTACTATGTGTATGTTATGTGATAGGGTCCCACAGTACTTTTTCTGTCTTCCAGTTAAAAAGGTGTCCTGAATTCTATCCTGAGGAACTCTCAGTCAGTGCCTGCACTTCAAATTTCAACAATTTGTCCTAATGCTGAACAAGAGACATGAGCAAAGAGGCCACTGTAGCTTCAGTACCACTACTGTTCAAAAACTAATAATCAAAAATTTTAACAGCCACATCATGTACCTTACAATGTCAGAAATAGAGTTTTGCTTTTGACCATTAAAGAAGGGGTGGAAGGAGAAAAGAGAAAAATACAGATGGAACAACATGACAAATTGCCAACCAAGGTGTGCGACTGATTCATTAAAATAAGGGTGATGTAACTAAAACTGCTGAAGCACAGTTCAGTAAAGGCCTTGCTATGACTAGATCACATAACGAAGTTTACATAAGTATGAAACAATATAGTTTGCAATTACCCTGGATAGTTTGAGACTCTACAAATCTAAAATACACATAATTTAGAAGTGGCAGAATAGTATCTAAAAATTAATAAAACATTTGACTGTGGGGATATATTGCTGAGATGGTAGGGGTATAGTATGAAACTCCTTCAGTGTAAGTACAAAAGGCAGTTAAGAAAAAACCAAAGAATTTATCTTAAGTATATACATTCTAACTGCCAAAGTAAAGTAACAGCATATTTCTTATGTTGCATTTGCACTACCTTTGTTTCAAGGATAGGTTGTATATCTCAGGGCTAAATTGCCATAATGTGTTACAATTTCCATGTAAAATAGTTGTGGAACTGTTATAACTTAAAGTTAGGTATTAAAAATAGATATGATTTCATGATGATAAATACAATTTTTGTCATTAGTATGTCTGCAAAGATAGACATTTCATTTTGATTAACTATATTGCTCAATATAGTACAGGAACACACAGGTTAAGAGAACAGAATGGAAAACACACCATGTTGCTTCAATAATACAAAAACTTACTGGATGACAAATATCTCCTTGCGTCTAAAGAAAAATGAAGAGTATCTGGAAGTAAAATCCATTAACACTTTAGTATATAAAAAAAATGAATACCATTCTTATTCAGCTAACAGTTTGGAAGCAAGGTAATATTGAAGATCCATCAAGATCATTTATATGAGTTACAGTTATCACAGTGCATTGGCTATGGTTCTGTCTTCAGAGGATTTTTCCACTGTTACTAGCACGTACTAAACAATACTATCCCAACAACAAGTGTCCCACACTCAACACATCACATCCGCAACATCAGTGATTTCCAGATGATTCACAGTATGTTTTCTCATCTGTCACAAGCAGCCATTCTTGTGTGCTCTATTTTGGACAGATTTGTACAAGCAATCTTACTCCTTGCCACACACATAGACATATACAAAAAGCCCAGGTCAACAACTAACAACCTTTCATCTTCCAGTTATTCCTAACCTGCAACAATAGGATGTTTGACTTCTAGGGCAAGACTAGGGCTTCTCATCTTTAAGAAGACTGCCTACCACAGTGTTTCATCTGTGACACAGCAGGGAAAATAGTGGCAGGTGAGGAATGTTTGCCAAACATTTCTGACTCAGTTGGATGCCCCATATCATTAAGAATAATAGTTATATGTATTTGGTGAATAATATCCATATTTCTGGCAGTCAAAAAGAGTGGTTTTCCTTCTGATAAATATCTGCAATAAGATTCCTTGTCAGATACAAAATTCAAAAAGCCTGGAATTGCTGAGTGCACCTTAAAGGAGTAGATGTTAGGATAGCCAGTTCGCTGAGCTCCACAGAAACCCAGATGTTATGTAAATTCTTTGGTTAAAAAAAAAAAAAAAAAAAAAAAAAAAAGTTTTCGGAATGTCAATTAAACAATGACAGATTTGTTAATGAATTAGTTGACTTGTTCGCTAATTAGTTGACAGTGATTTCTGGAAGTTTGGCTCTTTCAAAATACTTATGTACATTTTCAGCCTACAGAAATACTGTGCCATTAAAACATCAGAAATTCTGCATGTTTAAAAATATGTAACCCTTTTTTGGCTAACACAATTAAACAGTGATTTGCACTTAGATCTTTATCTTGTTGTAAAAAGAGCTTAAGATTAAGTGATTTTCTAAAGGCTAGTGAGAAGTGTCTTGAGGATGGAGGTCATTCTTTGAAAAAGGATCTCAGTGACCTGTGTAAGTAAGAACAGCACAAACACTTCTAAACAAGCAAAGGTCAGAAAGGGGTCATGGCTACAGACCCTTTGGACTACTGTTTTGCCTAAGGAGTATGCTTACCGTGTAAATCTCTCATCCTTCAGCTCCAGGTCTGCCACTGTGATCAGCTGATCCAGTTTGAACTTAGTGTCAATAATTTCAGCATCTCGCGGGGAGTATGTGCCTCCCTCTTTTTGCTTTTGCCGAATTCTAAACAGAAAATAAAGTGAAAAATAAACATGCAAAAAACTTAAGGACACATATGTCAATACTTTGATTTGACAGGCTGAAACTGAAAAATGGTTGCTGAGAATCCTTCTTTGGCCTTTAGTCTCTTCCCTCCAACAGTTTAATTTAGTCAACAAATGTAACTGCAGTTACATTGTCTAAAATTCAGAAGAAAAAAATCTAGCTGCTATATTATTTTAGTTTTCCAACATAAATTCTTTGGAATTGTCTGAGTAATGCAGCTGAGCAAGAACAGAAATGATGAATGAGCAAACTAACGTGTGTGCAGTGCCCAGCCTGCTTCTTTACATGGAGATTCTGTTCACAGTTTGAATTAGAACTCAATTTCTCTTTCATGTGTGCTACCTCAATGTATTTCAGTGATAAATTTATTAGCAAGACAGAAAATAGAATTTAGAATATTTATTTCACATCCAGCTATAAATAGTGTTAGCCATCATGATAACTGCAACCAGCTGACACTCTGATCTGTCAATAGAGAAGTGGCTTTGGAAATTTAAGGTAGGCTACCACTGATTTGCCCTATGGACAAGTTGGGTTTTCTTCACCTATGGAGTTATCCTTTCTAGTCTTCATGTGTCCCTCCTTAATTCTCTACATAAAAGACAAAAAACTCCAATCAAAAACCAACACATTTTGAAATGACAGATTTTTTCCATTTCTAAGACCATTTCAACTCTTCTTTAAAACATTTCTGAGTGTTTTCAAACACACTATGGCAAGGATACATAAATCTCACCTTGCAAAAGCATATACTGCAGCCACCAAAAGAACAATTGAAAGTATACACAGAGTAACAGCAAGGATAACTTCTACAGATCTTCCAGTTAGTCCTTCACCTGCAACAGAAAGTGGAAAGCTAGTATTTCATAGATTCTTTAGAATTTTTTCATTTCTGACAGTGTGAAATAAGGGAATGATGAAAGACAAACTCTTTTTGTCTCTGTGCAACTGCATCCGTTTTGTGGTGGCTGAAGCAGTGGTTCAGAAGGAAAAATATAACAAAACCAGAAACAATTTATGTAGAGGTTCCTGAGCACTGCTGATCTGTATAATACATAACATTAATAATACATGGCTAGAGCTACACGTGTAGCCATCCCATGGGGCTTTTCAGTTTTATCTGCTCAACACCTTGGCCTGACCTAAGCTCTTGCTTCAGTCTCTGTGCAGCCAAGAACAGAGGAGGACTACTCAAACTCCTCAACTGGAAAAGGCAGAGCACAATTCTAAAGCTATGAGACTTACTGCCACTGAAAAGCACAAAAAAAAGATGCTATTTTTAGAGATATTCTAAGGGTGCTGAAAGAACCCTACTAGTGACCAGATCAGAACTTCTTGGATTAATCTACCTCACTGACCATTAACTCATGCTCCTTGTTTATGTGAATTGGTGATATTGTCAAGAATAACCACCAGTAGGTCAAAAGTGTTCATAAAAACCTCTCTGATAATCATCAGTCCTTAAAAGTGAGAATGAAAATTCATTCAGAAACTGACAAAGTACTTAGATTGAAGTTTCTAGACCTTTTTTTGAACCTCTTTAGTTTTAAATTTCTGAGACTCATTTTATTTTCCACCCTTCCTGGTAATCCAGTACCTATCTAAAAAAAACCCTCATCCTCTTTTTCCCTTGGGTAACAGTGAAAATAACCAAAGCAACAGAATCCTACTGCTGGGATTGTTCACGTATGTTGACATTCACCTTCACTGCTGATCCACTGTAGAAAACCTAGTTCCTGTTTAGCCCCAAGAAGGGGGAGAAAATGTACTGCTTCCTGCCATATGAAACTGAGATTTCCCACTCAAAAGACAACATCCTCCCAAGGACACACTGGAAAACACTGTAATCCTGGCTTTGTTTCTCTCAAAAGGCTCTGGTTTTGGATTAGAGAATATGTGGCAGATGATCTGGACTGATGTCCATGGGAGAACATCATTCAAATTCAAAATGATCCTGATTTTTCTGAAGAAATGATCTTAAAACAGTAGAATGCAATTTTGTAAGATGAAGTGCATGGTTCTATATGTAGGTAGGAATAATCAGCTACAATAATACAGCATAGTAAACAGTAGGTTAGGTAGATATTTATCAAAAGAAAGTATGGGATTAGTGTGGACTAAAATTACATGGATAAGAAATATCACTCCTGTATGAAATGACAGGCAACAGAATTCAGTAGAGTTTACAAAACACCTGAAATAATTCTTCCACTGCATTAAAAAAGTTTTAGATGAAACACTGGACACTATAAGGTAAGAAAAATTTAGGCCAGGGAAAGACAAAAGAATAGAAAAGCAAGTATATACAGTAAAGTTTCAATGACAAAATGAATGAAAAAGTCCGTACCACTTGCTTATTACTGTGATGAGGCAAAAATGCTAGAAATGTGGAAGAAGGACAGAAGAATATACAGAGAAACCTCTACAGTGGTTCTATCTATTTTGCAGTGAACAGTGAAGTCTGCGTTAAGCCCTACAGTTAACATCAGTTCAAACAATGTTACTAACCATTGGCAGAATACCCACCAAGAATAAAAACTTCACATTTTTTCCTACTTTTTTGCACTAGGGAAGGACTACACTTGTCTGTGTAGATATGTCTGAAGAGATGATCATGGGCAAGGGAAGGAGAAAAAACAGAAAATATTACATTATATAATTCTGAGCTGCTGCACACAATGCACGATGATAAGAAAGTGCAATAATAGAATATATTGTCAATTTCTATGCAAAAGGCAATGTCAGGAAATCCCATTTTGATTATTTCTTATCCCATCAGCTTTATATTTCACATGGGAAAAGTACACTTACACAACTTACCAGCTGCCTCACAATGATTTGCTGACCAAACTATCAGAGTTTACAAAAAGGTTATAATCTGCCTTGATGTATTAGAAGTTTAAACAGAATTTATCACCACATCTTAATTATCTCATGGAAAAATCCTGACCTTTCCTTGTAGTATGGACATTATTTTTGCAATGTCAGTCATGGGTTATGAAGAAGAAACTCCTCCTCTCCAGCTTAAGAGGAGGGTTGTGGTAACTCCGAGTATGGTTGAGTGGGTGCACCCTATTAAAGTGTATCTTTTACTATAATTTAAAAAAAACATTATTGCAGCTGTGTATTCCAATAATTTCTGCTTCAGTGTTCTTTCCTAGCAAAATTCCTGTTGTTTAACAAGCACATCTGACATCTGTCACAGAGAAATCTCTCAAGGTTTCCATATTTTTTTCTATTGCAAATTATACAAGGTTAGCTTTCTGATTTTCCAGATCAAAGACCTATCTATTCTATTAATAGATTTAGAAACCAAAACAATGTAGGATACTTTGAACTGTTGTGAATACCTCTGCCAATATTTAAATTAGTGTTTTATCTACTAAAGTGAAACTGTAATGTTGGAAAACCACACATTTCAGTGATTATTATGACAGAAGCTAATTGATTTAAAATAAAATTGCAATTCTGATTTCAGGAACCATAAACTTCTCTTGGAAAGAAATTTATGTTATGAGTGTAATGTAAGTAATTGGGTCACAAAGATATCTAGAAGCTACTGATCTTTCTTGTATGTTTTCTGAATTAGGCCTCTAGAACAAGATCAAAGTTCACATAATTAAAGATGTTCTAGAAGAAAACACTTGGGCAAGGTTCCTTATGTCTCCAGAGATAATGTGTCTGAAAAAATCTATTTTCCTTATTCACTTAAGATGACATTGGTAATGGCATTGCCTGTGCTGCATCCTTAAGATCACTTAAGTGTAGTACCTCCATCACTTGTAGTATACCTGTTTGAAGCTGTTTTCACAGAACTTTTAAAAAACATTTAAAGAACTTTCAATTATCTATTCTATGTAAGTTTTTTTTCTTGTTGTATGGATGAGGATGCTGTAGTCTGGCCTTAAAAACCATTGCTTGACGTTAAAGTTTAGCACAGAAGGCATTGGATGTGTATGAGGAGCCATGGATATCTGAGAACTTATTCCTTGTTTTGTTTTGTTTTCCTATTACATTTTATTCAGCATACAAACAGGTGGTGCTTATTTATCATCTGCAAAATAGAAAGTGTGACAAATTTTCAGTAAAAATACATAAGAAAATGAGTTAGAATATCTGCCTGCCACTAAGTATTGCAGACTTTTCTGATAGAGAGAAGAAAGTTGCCCAGAGAACTGAATAGAATTGGACTCATTTCCAGTAAACTTGTTTTCCTTAACTGGAACACTATCTTTCCCTTAGTGGGCAAAATATTAGCTTAATTGACTAATAACTTTTAAACTCAGAACATATAAAGACAATTTTTATGTTGTACTTCCAAAATATTCAGGGCTAGAGAAATAGGACTAGATCCTTTTAGAATATTGAGGTAGTGAATTAGCATTTCATGGTCTTCAGTAGCAGATCATGTAACAAATTTCTAAAATGGATTCGATGAATAAGGGAGCTCATATCACAGAAGATGAATGCCAAGCGAAAACTATGTGCCCACTAAAATTCTTCTGGGTACTCATACAGTTGTCTTGGGATCCATTTTCAGAAAGTCTGGGCTAATGCTTAGCTAAGTTTTTGTCTTGAAAATATATTAGAAGAACTTACAGATCTTATTACAGTTTGCTATAAGAGACATAATTCCCAATTTTGGGGGTATATCAACAAAGGAATTATGTTGTATTTCAGACTAAATAACAGCTGGTCTATTGCCCAGTGACATTAGAACCAGATGGATTCTATTATACAATATTAATTTATTAATTCACATGGGGCTTTGTCCGTATCTAAAGATGAAGGGGTTAGAGGGTCATATCCTCAGATAACCTGCCACTAGGCTCACTGGAATATAACCATAGAATAATTTAGGTTGGAAGAGTCCTTTAAGATCATAGAATCCAACTGCTAACTCAACAAGTTAGCAAGTCCATCACTAAAGCATGTCCCTAAGTGCCACATCTACGTGTCTTTTAAATGCCTCCAGGGATAGTGACTCTACCACTTCCCTAGGTAGCCTGTTCCAATGTTTGACAGCTATTTCTATGAAGAAATTTTTCCTGATATTCAGTCTAAATCTCCCCTGGCACAACTTGAAGCCATGTCCTATTTCTTGTTACTTGGGAGAAGAGATCAGCCCCTACGTGGCTACAACCCTCTCTCAGGTAGCTCTAGAGAACAATAACGTCTACCCTGAGCCTCCTTTTCTCTAGACTGAAGAAGTCCAGCTCCCTCAGCTGCTCCTCATAAGACTTGTGCTCCAGACCCTTCACCAGCTCTGTTGCCCTTCTCTGGAGAAGGAGAACCTCTGGAGAAGCTCTAGCACCTCAATATTCTTCCGGTAGTGAGGGGCCCAGAACTGGACACAGCACTCAAGGTATGGCCTCATCAGGGCTGAGTACAGAAGGACAATCACTGCCCTGGTCCTGGTGGGCTACACAATTTCTGATACAGGCCAGGATGCCATTGGCCTTGGCCACCAGGGCACACGCTGGCTCATGTTCAGCTGGCTGTCAACCAGCACTTCCAGGTCCTTTTTCCCTTGGGCACTCTGCCCAGGGCAGAGTCTTGGGCACTCTTTCCAGGTACTCTGTCTCCAGCCTGTCGTGCTGCCTGGGGTTGTTGTGACCCAAGTGCAGGACCCAGCACTTGGTCTTGTTGAATGTCATATCGTTGGTCTCAGACCATGAATCCAGGCTGTCCAGATCCCTCTGCAGAGCCTTCCTACTCTCCATCAGATCAATCAGTGCTCCTGCCCAACTTGGTGTCATCTGCAAACTGACTGAGGGTGCCCTTGATCCCCCTAGTCCAGACCATCAATAAAGACATTAAACAGGACTGGCTGAATACTGAGTCCAGGGGGAACAGTTCTAGTGACCAGCCACCAGCTGGATGTAATTCCATTTAACCACCATTCTTTGGGCCTAGCCACCCAGCCAGTTTTTTACCCAGCTAAAAGTGTACAACACTAGTTCTATATCCACCACAGAAGGAAACAGCACAAACAGTAGAGCTTCTGGAAGAGCTTCAACAAGCAAAAAGAACCATCCTGACAACATGGTGTTTTTATTGGTATAACTGAATCTCTGCAAATGAACTTTGTCAATACTGCTTCTTCATTTAACAGTCCAGACTGAGGTAAAGTCTCTTGGCAACCTCAAAAGGATATACAAGGAAATAAATATGTTTCCTCAGCCATTTTGGTCAAGCTAGGTCCAACAAAAATAGAGATAATTTACTTAATGGAAACCAGTGTACTAAAAAGAAAAATGGAATTGTCTAGACCCTTGGAAATAGAGAAATACTTAAGTAAATGATACTCTCCTTACCTAACGTTTTGATAGGGTCAGAATAGTCAGAATCTGTGAACTGTCCTTTAATGTTAGTTGCTCTGAATTTAAATCTGTGAAATAAAAGCAAGAAAACTAATGAAATAAAATTTTATGTGCATTTTCTTAAATATTGTTTCACTTAGAAACTAAAAACTATTTTTAGCTTCAGTATAATATAAGTTGAAATCATTATTCATCTGCAAAAGGGACATTATGACAGATATTATGGAATGTCAATATCCTGAATGTCTTAAAAAACCCTATATGAATTACTCGTCTTGATTTTGGGTTTATATATTTTAAGAACACAGTAAACATCTTTTGTTGCTTGAAAAATTTTGTAAATAATTTGTCTCCCATATTTATGCTCAACCAAAAAAATTTAAAATTAGAAACACATGACAACTATTTCAATCTGCACCTTTTCTAATTAAACTACATGTTTTATGTGTTTGCCTAAAACTATATTTCACTTTAACCCTTCTCTTGGACAAATTGAGACAAATGTACTTACAGGTACTGCTTTCTTGGTTTCAGTGGGCCATTACATATTTTATCTTGACTGCCTGGTATCATACACGTAGTATCAGCACCTATGACATATATCTCTTCCTTCCCACTCAGAACTTCTCTTCCTTCTACACATGGTGGGTTTGGAAAACCTTCATTTGTAAAATATGGCCTTGGTCTGTTGAAGTAGGCATCATACCACTTAGTAACATTCCCATCATGCTGAGCTATTGTCAAGAAAAGAAATAATAGATACAATTTATGTTCCAGTCAAACTGTAATTGAAGAAGTTAAATGGGAAAGTAAATTTTTTAAGAGCTTAGCATGTTATTGGTGCCATTTACACAACTAAATCTATAGCTGCGTTTGCACTTGAACACTAATTTCTTATACTATCCACTATACATGTTTTGTTATCTCTGAGTAAGTCAATAGTTACAAAATTTGAGGGGAAATTTCACACAGGAGCTCTGCCTGTCAAGGATATTACTGGTTCAATCCACTTGACCTTGAAACTGAGCATGGCTAGCTAGCAGAGACAGTAAAAAGTGTTTACTCAAGACAGTAAAGACTGTTTCATAAATTAAATTAGTAGATTTGCATAAGTGGATGATACTCAGCAGCTTATGAGAAAAATCTTCAAAATATTGCTTAGCATGGTGTTTGCATATCTCACTTCAGTAAAATCTTCACTGCAATAGTTATGAAGTAGGATTAGTGGTAAAATGCAAGATTCAGAAAAAGGTGACACACATAATGCACGTTCGCTTGATGTGAATGCTTTACTTCTATACTTTGAAACCAAGGAAAATAAGGGAATTAAATACCTGAAATTTGTCCTTCTTAGGTAAAGTAAGCCTGATCATATGATGTCCTATCATAAAACTCCCACTCACATTGGCAAGCAATTACTCAAAAGAGTTTCACAGCACTGTTCATACGAATAAATGTTCATCAGTCCGTACAAGGGAACAAACATTCTTACCCACAGTCTACAGAAGGGACTTATATAACTTCCTCTGCCCATATTATGAGATGGAAATAACAACTGCACATGACTGCATTCTTTTACAGGCAACACTAATAGTGACTGAAGAATAACCTTGCCAAAAAGAGAAAGGTTTCAGATTTTTTTACCTTCACAAATGTCTAATACTGGGTCTTAAAAAAAAAAAAAAAGAAAAGAAAGAAATATAATGACAAAAGTAAGAACAGAATACTGGTGGCTTCAAAGAGCATGGATGACACTTCATTGGCAAGTGCTCCCAAAATCCAGTACCCAGGCCATAGGTATTGTGAAAGGTACTTTGCTCTTGGTGCTATTGTCATAGCTAAAGTGACTTTGTTAGCTCTTTTCTGAAGTGAAACTACTGAAACCCAAGAAAATAAAGAAAAAAGACAAACAGCCTGAACCTGATAAAGTTTTCTAGAGAACTTATAAAATCCTACCTCCAGCTTCCACAACAAGAACTTGTATCTTCTTGATGGGGCCATGATCATCACTGTAATAACATATTGGCATTTTGATTGCAATTGTTGTACTTGTGACGAGTAATGCCCCATTAGTATCATAAACTGGTACTGGTTTCTTTTTAGGTCTTGGTGGTTCTGTTTTTAAACAAAGATATACCACAGAGTTCTGTTTTACAATATTTTCACTACAGGTACTTTGTTCAGGAACATTTTGTTATGCATGAAAAATCTCCAGCATGTTTTCAGGGATGACCTAATGTTTTACTTAATAACTTAAGACTCTAAAAACTATATTCCGATAAATGCCTATGTGTATCGGTTTTCAATTAAAAGAGAAAACAAAAAGACTGCATCTTAGTTTTTCAATTAATTTCACTTTGTTTATTTTGACAACTGTTATATTGCAAACTTAGCGTTACCTCTGTCATATTCTAAGCTGTTCACTGATGATAATTAAAATATTGAACTCAATATGGTTACTTCTTTGAGTCTGCACATGCTTTACAGTATTGTTCAGATACAAATAGCAAACGATCAGTAGGTATGCAGCAAAATTGAACACTACAATTCAAGGCTATCAGTTACACATTCCTGTTCCTGCATCATGTGGCTTCTAAATAATAGCCAAAGGCATACAGCTGTGTACTCAGCAATTTCTTCAGCATTTATAGAGATTTCAGATAAAGGGTATTTTATGAGACATACCTTTGATATCCATGGTTATTTTCAATTGAATTTTCGGCCCTGCACCAGCACCATTAATTGCATATACCTTAAAAAAACAAACACTTGCTTAATAATTCTTTGTAAGAGCTTCATATTGGCCAGTTCTGGATATATTTGAAGCAAATATGAATGCCAAAATACTCCTTTTGTCATTCACACTTTGCTATAACTTACTTTACAATCCTAAGCATAGTAACACTTTATCACTTGTAATGCAGCTCTTATGAAAAGGAGAAAACAAGCCCACTTAAATGGTTGTATTTCTTCCTCTTATGTCCCAGTTTCTGACTATTTGAAAGTACTTTATGCATATACTCCTTAGCAAGCTCCTCTTGCAGAATTGGACCTTTCAGGGGAGCCCAGTGAGCAATGCATGTAGTGATATAAGAGAGATTTAGTCCTGTGCTTGTGACAATGTGTCACAGACTGCTTTGCTACTGCATAGGAACTGGTCATCTGCAGTAGGGATGTGTCCTGCTCCCACTCACTCTAGCCTCTTCACTGCTTCCCTCATTCCTCAGACTTGCCTCTCTTTGCACCCCAGCTAACATTCTTGGCATGGAAATCTCATATTCAGCCAAAGTTTGTGTTCCCTATTCAAACTAATCTCACACATATCAAAGGAAAAAAATCCAAAGCAAAACTATCAGTTCTTACGCTGACATTATAGGTATTTCCTCCTTTTAGTCCTTCTATCATGGCAGTGACTGACTGATCTTTTGTTTCAATGACACTAAGGTTGTGGATCTGGATGGCACCGGGATCATCTTCATTGTAAACCATAGCTTGATACACTTGAATATTTCCATTTGGTTCAGATGGTGGCACAAATGTTACTTGGAACTTTGTTACTTCATCTGGTAACTTCCGAAAAGTTATGTTGTTAGGTGGGTCTTCAGGCACTGAAACAAATATCTCAATGATTAACTTATCAGTTTACTACTATTACTATTAGAGTAAAACCAGCAAAATTACAAATCATATTTTTTTGCATATCAGTATTATTCCATTGATATTTTCTGGGTTTTATTAAAAAAATCTCAAAAATTTCTTCTGATTACCTACTCAGAAAGCCTGAAGGCATCATTTTACCTTGAAATACATCTGGGGCAAACAAACCCTAGCATGGGTTGACAAGCAAGAAGCAAGTGTCAGTGAGTATCCCTTTCTGAAAGCCCTCTGTCAACAGCAAACTTCCTCCCAACATATAAACAAGCAACTGTACCATCTAACAGTCTATGCTTATCACAGCTAACTCTTTAGGAAAACATTTTCCTCTAGCTGATGCCCAGACACAAGCTCAACATGCATTTTTTCCAGTAGTAGTTTCTTGTCAAATGCTTATTCCAGTAGCTTATTCTCAAGACAGCAAAGGTATAAATCATTTTCCTGATGTCCCTATCTGAAAGAAAAGGCTGTAACATTCTTTTCAGGCAGCTAAATATTTATTGCTCTACCTGAGCAGACAAGTATGTAGCATGACCTCTAAATAGTGAAATCAACACATTCAGCTGAGGATTTAGATGCAGTTCTCATACTTTCCATTTTTTTAATATCAACAAACAAATGCTTACTCAGGGTTCTCTGGAGTAAGTCTGTGTAAACCAGTCCTAACTGAGCTATATGCCAGACTGTACAAACCAGATGAGACAGGATGGAAAAAAAAATGTTCCTCTCTAAGGTTACTGCACCTCCTAATGTATCACACATTTAAATAAGAGAAAGGACTACCAAAACAGGATATCACAGGATATTGTCTGTCTCAGGATAGACCTAGCTAGCACTTAATTTATTCTTCTTTAATTTTTCCACAGTAAAGCCCATACCACCTTCTAGGGATATAACAGGTTATGAAATCCTTAGAATTTTACTTATTAAAGGTATTGGAGAGATACACATACATACTCACTTCATATCATATGATTAGGGACCTTGGATTTTCATACATTAAAGGAAAGATAAATGATAAATACAATCACTGTGTAGTATGTTTAAATCTGAAATTAACCTGAGTATGTAGCTAAAAAAGCTGACCTTCAGCTGACCTCGCTAGAGACACAGTTGATAAATAGTTCAAATGAAATAAAACTTTAATACCTTTTGAGAAAATATTTTCATTCAAAACCAGCAAAGATAGTAGACCATAACCATCTTTGAATGTAAAGTTAGGACTTCATCTTCCCCATGTACATCTATTTATATTTTTCTAAGCAAATCCCATATTATAATCTAATATCTAATATTTTTAAATATTAAAGAAAAAATATTGTGAGGACAAATCTGTATTAAAAGCACACCTTGTGTTCGCAATTCATATTTATTTGTCAAACGAAAGAGAAAACTGCAAAGTTTGTTCCATACAACATAGAAAAAAATACAAACCTGCTTCAAAAGTGGAGACAATCACTGGAGAACTAGCCTTCCCTTCTAGGAGTGCAGCGTTAACATCCCCCGTAAAGGCAATGATTACTACAGAATACCTTGTAAATGCTTTTAGATTAGAAATTTCTAAGACTTTACCCTCATCGTTTGTCTTCAAAAACTGAGCTTTATAGTTGCCATTATCTACCTGTAAAAAAAGGAACAGAGTTAAAAAAAAATGTTACAAGGCTTGAAACACCCAAACCCAGGAAATTATTATTTGAACATCTTATTTAACTTCGATTCTTCCCCTTTTCTAAGGAGTTATGTAAAGGGTTCACAAGAAGTCTCTAGCTACCAAGACTAGAAAGCTGCACTGAGGAATACACTCCCATCTCACCCATGTGTTGCCTCTCTGTCATGTTCTGTAGTACGGGGTTCAGGAAAGGGCAATTTGCTAGGTGCTGTCCTTACAGCAAGCAAGCATGAACTAATTTGTACACACTGGGCCAGGGGAACTGTAGTGACCTGAAATGGGAATCAAACTAGGCAAAGATCCAGAAGACGAGCAGCCATATAGCAAAAAATTGTTTGGAATACAAAAACAACTAGAAAATGGGGTGGCATTTTATAATGTGTATACAACTGCAGAAAGTGCAATTCCTCTTGGGATATATTAATAGAAGCCCTTTATATGAGACAGTGAGTAAGGAGTAATTCTCTCACTAGAAAAACTTGAAAGCAGAAATATACAGGGTTCAATCTAGAAAAGGGGGGATGGTAGGAGACTTCGAAATATATTAAAAAATGATGTAAATAAATTGAAGATAATCCATTGTTTACAATGTTCATGAAAGTAGAAATTTTACTTGCACAAAAAAAATTAGATTTAAAAATTACATGACCTACAATGATATACCTAAATAAGTAACTAAAACTCTACCTATAAGTTTAGCTAGAAAATAAAACAATCTATTGAGGGTTGCTGAGCAATTTTCAAAACCAGACATTAGAGGGAAAGTGTAATAAATGATTTGTGAGGAATCCTTTAGGTACATTTGTTTCTGTGTTAGAGCAGACTATGGGTTGGATTACATTTTGGGCTACCTGTCATCTTTACATTTCAAATAATCTGTAGTTCTGTAGACAAATCTCTGTTGTTAGACTTTATATCTAATCAATCACTTCTAATGGTAACCTCAAAAAAGGAGAAAAAGGAAAAATGGGATCTTTTCTAGTGTTTGATCAAGTATCATTTACAAAATTTTATTTATGTCTATTCCCATTACTTCACTTAATAATGTTTTTATTATTGTTTCTTCAGTGTGTAATTTGAAAAGAGGATTAGGTAGCTGTACAGTAGTTTTCCCACTGAACAAAATCAGTATTAAATGCACCTGATAAAACATAAGAATAGCTCAAGCATATCTTTTATTTGACAGCCATATATCCCCACTGAGAATTAACCTGAACGAAACTTTCTGATGGATAAAACAGACATTCATTTCCTGGGATAGCCATCAAGAGCTGAAGCACTTTCTTCTATCTGACTATCAAAAAACTGGCATATAATTATTTATACAACAGCTACGATACAATCAGCACTACATTATTAAATTTATTTCTATTCTTCATGAAATTTAATGGTTCAATTCCATTTTCCTTACCCATTTCCAGGAATATTTTATTCTGGACTATTCTAATTATAGTAGACAGCACGACAAAGTAAAACATGCCTCTGAGGAACAATAATGAAGGAGTACTTTTTAGTTTTTCTGATCTACAAAACTGCAAGGAAGATCCTAGTAATTTAAACAGAACCCTAATACACTGAGTCATGAATACTAATTACTAACTTTTACTACATAGCAGAGTAGAAAACTGAATTATTCTGTTTGGTGATCCTATTTTTATAAATCCTTAAAGATACTCAGTTAAAAATAAAAATGAGTAAAGTTATACATACAGGAAGTTTGTGGAATTTGGAGTCTTCATAAAAATTTCCCAGTGGGACTATAAAATATAAACTAAAATTTTCACTGAAAAAGATTGTGACAGCTTTATTGGCCTTTAAGAAAGAATAGATTTGTCTGTCTACTAAATTTCTACAGAACTGGCACCTGTAGTTACTGATCATTAGACAGACAACATCTGATTACAAGGAATCCATAGACACAGAGCTGATTACATGAAATATATTGTGGAAATAACCAAACAAACTCACTTTGTGAAATATAAAAAAAAATATTCCAAACTGAAGATTTAAAACAGTTTCCAAATGTTGGCAGGTTCACATGGAATAGTTCACATTCTATAGCTCATCTTGCTTTAGGAATTTTACTATAACTTGTATTGAAAAGGTATTTATAGTATTTCCAGAGTGTTGAATCAGATTATTATTTAGGAATTATCAGAGAGAGAAGAAATTTTTTCAATACAAATGGATTAAATATTAAATACAAAAAAATTCAAGATTTGAAAACTGAATTTGAAAGTTTTATAAAAAATGAAATGTTTTTCTGTTAATGCACTACAATGCTGTTTAGGCAAAAGTGACAGGAATTTTTCAGGAGGAAGAAGTCTTCTCTAACTTTATTAAAGGAGAAATAAAACTCATTATATAGTTTCTAGTGACCTACCCATTGGGCCAAGAAACCATTCCTTCCCTGTAAGTACTCCCCTTGCTCTCCTATATCCTTCATCCTGCCATTCTACTCCTACTCCTGTAGGAATCATGTTTAGAACTGAATAAATTTCACTCTACATCTTGTACAATGAAGTTAGAGGAAGAGAAAATTGCAGGACTACACATTAGACTCTCTTCTAACTTTTCTGAGAACCTTAAAAATGTTTTGTATTTTTTTACTGACCTCCTTAGAAATTTTGATTGCACAAAAACCTCAGCAGTAATATGTTGGCATGTCTGTAATACTTTTGACAGACTCAGAAACATTGAAAATACTCACATAATCTTACTCTCAGAAAATAAAAAGAACTTTTAAAAGCCTTAAATAGTTTGAAGTAGTCTTTAATTTTTTGTTTTGGTTTGCTTTGGGTTTTTTGCTACTATCTAACAGACTACTTCAGAAGTTTTGAAACTGCAAACAGCAACTCTTCCTGGGTAAAGTCTGGTACGCTACTTCCTATTTTTACTGATAGCCCTGTCTGTATAATTTCTGGCAGAACAAGGAACCTATATCCTACTTCTCATGTGCTTGAACTTAGTAGCATATCTTGCCACAGGGCAGGAAATTAGGTTTATTAATGGTGGTTTTAAGGAGTTTTGTAAGAGTAGTAGAGGATGAAAAGAGAAAGGCCACTAGAGCTTTTCTCTAATGTCAGCTTTTTTTGGTTATAAAGATCAAGGAGAAAGAAGCGTTATTGCTGTGCTACCAAAATACAGCTAATCTGATGGACAGAACACCGAGTGCAAAGTGGGAAATCTAGTTTGACTTTAAAGTTTGCCCTCTGGTGCCATGTAACTTTGTATAACTCATTTCCTTTTGCTAGGCTCCACTTTGGTTTGTAAAATCACTGGGATGAACCTTTTCTTCCTTTGAACTAAAAAGAAGTCATTATAGTTAGAAAGATGTACACTTTCACAAAGCTCAGCTACTGTTTTCCTGTGTACATTTATAGCTACTTTTTTTTTCTCCAAGAGCTATTACTAGCACACATTTTTTAATACAAAGTAATTAATTTCTCTCCCATTAAGAAATTAATAAATCTACAATTAATTCTTACGTGGAATTTATGTGGAAATAGACACAGTCTTTTTTTTTTTCTTTTTCAGTCCAGTTATTTCTGTCCTGTAATTTCTGCTGTGGTGTTTATATGATCAAACATCTGTATAACTACCAAGAGTAAAACAGAGTTGCCTTACTGAGGTAACGTCTATGAGGTAGCATGTTGGTCCTGTGATGATGGCAGGTTCACTCCAGGTGATATTAATACTGTGAGGAGATGTAGCTAAAACAGTCACGTTTTCTGGAGGACCATCTGGAGCTGCAGAAAAAACTATGCATGAAAATCATGGCCAAAGAAGTACACAAAAAATAACCCAGTAATTTCAGTGGCCAATAGAGATTTGAAAATAATTTTTTTTCACACATTTACCATTATACACTTCTAAATAATTGTAACTTTCTTTTCCTTTTTCATCTGTAAAGCATATCGTGTGATTTAGAAACACATCTTTCATTGTAACCACTATGACTTTTCTGGAGTATGAACTGCCAACAACTTCATCTTAAATTGAAATTATAGGATTATTGAATTAAAAGTTTTTATATTAATTTTACATGAGGCAAGCAAAATATATGCAACTATTTAGAAAAATTATAGTTGTTTATGTCAAATGAATCATTCAAAGAGACAGAAATTGTGAAAATACCTGATTTTCTGCATGCTAGAAAAAATTGCCAGCAATATTAGAGAATACAAGTAGAACCAACTTTCTACATTTCCTTTCAATTTATTCTTAACATGTTTAGAAGCTCCAGAAAACAAACACAAAAAAAGTGGTAGGAATTAAAAGAGGGCAAGAATGCTCATGTTAAGAAATGGGATTTTCCTAAAATTTCCTTTTGTCAAGGTGACATGTGAATTAACTAGTTATTTCTTACTCATTAATAAGAAATTAATGAAATCATAATACCAACAACACAGAAGTTCTCAGTAAGTGGTATTACTTTTTCATAATGACCACTTTAAATATCAGGAAAACAGAACTTGGAAAGAAATGACAACAGATTTGTAGATAACTTCAGAACTTGGCTCCATGGTGCCTTTTTTTGGGGTCTACTACAAAAAAAGAGACAACTATGGTAAGTATCACAGAACAGCCTATTATAGAAGCAACAGATTTGGACATATTTCTGGAACCTGGGTTCATGGTGCCTTTTTTTTAACCTACCACAAAAATATACATATCAGTTAACAGTATGTTATAAAAGCATTATTAAAGTGATCATACCTATTCTAACCAGAAGGTGCAGTTTCGTTTCTAAAACAAAATTAATGCAGGTATATGTAGCTTGCTGCCATTAATCATTAGATAAGAGGGGTTAATGAGGAAAAAAATGGAGGGTATACAAGGCTACTTAGTTTTTTAGGAGGAAAACAGGGTAGGAAAAGGAAAAAACCACTGAATGAAGTATGTAGCTATTGGACTTATGTATGAAAGATTAATGAGGAAAATAATAAAACTTTGCACTACAAATTTGACACCATGGCTGCAGAAAAAAACAGGAAGATTTGGGAGTAAATAAAGTGCTATGATGAGTTTAGGGTGTTAGATATAGGAATTAGATTGCTGTGCTGGGATTAGCAGGAATATACAAGACTTTATAGGAAGGATCAAATTCAACCATTGGAAGCAGTCCCCAAAAATATTGAATAGCATGGAACAACTGAATGAAGAGCGTAACTGAACAAACTGTGAGAGCACATGAGGGGTGGTGAAAGAGGAGAGTGCTCAGTGAAGGCTGGCTGTCAAGTGGGGAGCTACAACAGATAAAACAAAATACAAGGGCAAACTTCTTCCCTGAAAATTAGAACAAGCACAAATAAAGTTTATTTTCAGGTAATGCATGTCAGACTTGTTGCAAATAAAGTTTATTTTCCGGTAACGCATGTCAGACTTGTTGCTCAAACAGCGTCTTTCAGTGTAAACAATGCTTTCAGTAACTATGGCAGTGGTATTTATTAGCTTTACTGCAAAATGAAATTTCTGAAAAACAGTATAAAATTATATTTATAGCTTATTGAGCCTTAGTTTTCAAACCAACCAAGTTTCCAAAGACAATTTTCCATCACTTTTTTATAGAACTAGTGGAGCATTTAATCTCTCAGAATTTTTTTCAGAGGCCACTTTACATTTATGCATTAGACAACAACCATGTGAAATAATTTTAAAGCATAATCTAATCTACAAATTATCCAGCCTGCAGTTATTTAAATGGGTGATTTCCATATGTAGTTTACACTTGATTTATTTTTAGATCTTTGTAATAAAATTCTGATTGAACATGTTATATTTAAGATACTTGTCTAAAATACATCTAAGGGTTAATACCTGGTTAATTTTCACAGTGAACAGTAAAATATCAGACATTAACCAAATAATTTTTAAATGTAGGAATATTTTCTAAAATAATATGTATGATTAGAAATAAAACTAAAAAATTAAAGGTATCTAACATGACTTGTGTCTTAAAAACCCATCTTTTTTAAAACTGTGTTTGATTCAGTGCCACATTCTGATATAGGTTTGCTTGTGAAATTAATCTAGTCAATATGAGGCCATATCACTACACTCTTTCTCTTATAAATCACAGCAATTTACCCAGTAGAAATGACCTAGTCTTATTCTCTCATTCCCCATAATCCAATCACTTCCTCTCATAAGCACTTTTCTCCTGGTTTTCACAATAATGCATTTTCTGTAACTAATAACCATCATTTCCTGATTATCATGCTTCTATCCTTGCACAGGAATGCGGGTCTTATAGAGGTCAGGGTCATCTTTCCCATCCATCTGTGTCCTGGTGCTAAGGCAGCAGTTAAGTGCGTTAGTTTGAAGATAAGCCTGGATAGCCCATCATTTAGCATAATCCTCAAAAATAAAACTGAATACTCCACTCTTCTAACAGAAATCCATGGTTGCCAGTTTGGTTAAGATCAGCTCTTCTCTTTTCTTTTTTTTTTTCCCCAACAAAAATTGTGTGTTTCGGTTATCTGATTTTATAATCATCCAGACTACTTTTACTTATATTTAAGCCACTACACCAGGTCATATTTACTTTACAGTGTTTAGTTCTGAGGAAATGAAAGGAACAAATTAAAATAAGTTCTCTCAGGCAAAACTTTCCAGAAGAAAGGGCACATAACAAGACATGAAATCTCATTACTTTTCATCATACATACTTTTCATCTTTAATAGTACCAAGCAATTGGGCATCAGCAGAGATTGGGAAATAAGGTGCTGAAAAGAGAAGCATAACCCTCTGCCCCATGCATCTATGTCCAAGTCTTCATGGGATATTCGAACATCTGGGGTTTTCCTTTTTACCTCAGTATATCCTGGCATTAAGAGACTTGGCAGTTTACCAAAAAGCATCGCATTGTGTAACTGTACGAGATCCAAAATGAGGTCAGTGATCTCACTGTCATTTATCTTCCATCTAACACTGACCCTCCACACTTATTTTTCTCTTAGAAAACAGAAGTTCGGCTGATCTTACTCCCCTTATAAATGGAAAAGTGAAGGTCAGGGTAAGTGCAGGTGTGAGCAAATGATGTTTCCTTAGCTGTGTAAAACATTTCTTGCTCTTTCCCTTACTGTGACTCAACACTGTGATATTCTGTGCTGGTAACTATATAAATCTAAGTTATGACAAAAATATTTAATCTTTCAGAGTAGATTTGACTCCTGGGTAATCAATCAGCTAAGAAATAACAGTGCCGTCAAACTATTTTATGAGACAATAGGACAATTCCTGTGAGGATAATTTGTAAGACAGAAGGCTGAATAGGTTATCTGTGTGATGCGAGAACCAGACTGTACTGAACAACCTATAACATTTTCCATGGAGCAACTCTATAACCATACTCAGTACAAAACACTGCCATTATTTTTTGCTTGAAACTTGCAAATGGGTTAAAGAATCTTAAAAATAATTCCTGTAGCCTTACATTTGCCTTCATAATGAAAAACTGAAACAAGTTAAGATCCTCACCTTAGTCACTGGATATTGAGAATTATTAGGTATTTCTGCACTAGCACAACAGTCAAATCCTCAGCACTTGCAAAAAATACTTAGGATTTCTGTTATGTAATTTTTGCTGCTGTTGAAGTTTCTTTTCTGTATATGCTGGGAAATTAGTCTAACCGTTTTCAGCTGAAATGCTGTAACCTCCTGAATATGAATATAATACCTATAATATTTTCTTTAGGTTTGAGAGAAACACAAACTTATGAGCATTCAATGAATTATGAAGAAAATCATTTGACAGTTATTTCATAACCAAGGTAACTTTACCTTCAGGAGAAGCAATGCCTTACAGAGGCATTTCTTGAAAATTAAGCGAAACAGTGGCTAACTTCTGCCCTTCCATTGATTTTATGGGCTAAGTACTCAGGGTATTTTACATAGCAGCTAAGCACCCTTAAGCCCTAACAGACCATGTTTATTGGCTGTGTATCTGCAGGCTAATCCAGAGGGTGCTTGGCCCTGTCCATGAGGGAAAGGAGAGGGGGATCAACACCTGTTCTCTAGATACATTCTGCAAGGCTGCCCAGAGTACTGAGTCTGTTTGGTTCATTCTAAATTTTTCTTTCCTGCTATAGGCTTTGAAAGAGGGGAACTAAGGTTTTCTTTAGTCTGTTTAACAGTATTTCTAAAGTTTAGTCTTTGCCATAAATGAGATGGCTAGGGAATTGCCCTTGCTAAAGATCAGCCACTGCTCAGGAAGGCTCCCAGAGCTGCTGAAGCACAATGGAGTTTCCAGCTGGCTACCCAGCTGTGACATGTCACCGTCCTCTTTTTTTACTCCTCAGCTGATTGCCATTAACCCAGGAAAAAAGACCAGCAACCAGCCATGATATCTGGAATAGTGCCCATGCTTCCTTGACTCCACAGAGGTGTGGTTTATAGGCAGCTTATCTCCTGATATGTCACCAATTAAGCTCACACGAAATTTGTTGCTGCCTACTTCCTTCACCACAGACACAGCCCCAAACACTTGGGCTGGAAGAACAGATGGAACTTTTTCACTTCTACCCCACAACTTTTAAACTATCAAATAGAGCATACAGAGGACCTACTGCTGAGAATGACACTGTACTGGAGTGGAAAGGTCCTGTGCAGTCTAATGAGATTTTTATAATTTTAACTACATCTTCTCAGTGGGACTGCTAGGAAACTAGTTCTTTCTTAAACCAAATTATCACCATCTAGAGAGTAAATAACAAAGAGGATTCTAACTTTATGCATTTATATGTGTTTTCATTATTTGTTTTTCTGTCCAGATTTAATCCCCAATTTTTCTAAACTCAGTTAACAATTTTCTGAAAACAAATATTTGCGTATGTCAGCAGCTGAATTCTATCAATTTAATAGTAAGGCATCTCCCCAGAGCATCTGGCTCAAGAATTGCACAACTTCTGTTAGTTATTTTCTGTTCCATCTGGATATATTAGGGTTTTTTTCTTCTTCTTCATTTAAAATATTGCATTAATTTACAGGCAGAGCATCCCCATAAGAGTCACTGGACAAAGAAAGTACATGCACATGAGAATGACTCTGCAGCTGATTCCAGTACTTCTCAATCCAAAGGACTGCTTCTGTGCTTTACAGGAAAAACAGGCTGTTATGATATTTTCTCTCATGGTGTACAAATCTCTTTGGGGCTTAGAATGTCTCTATTTCAACTTCTCATCTGCAAATGAAGGTGACAATATTTGCTTACCTAGTAGAGAAATGTGATGTATTTGAAGATAGATGGATGTATTACTGTTCAGTGAGTGCACAGATACTAAAAGAAGCCTTAGATAAAAGCCTCCTGCATTCACATCAAATGGTTTTAAAAACATGAGTGGAACAAAATAAATATGTGGACCCTTCAGTAATCCCTGGTACACAGTTATTAATGTCCTCGGTATCTGCATTATTATTACTTTGTAAGGGGAAATAAGTGAAGGAGTCATGATTCAGTCAGGCAACTCATGGTGATTCTCAGTTATTCTACACAGGCCAGAGGCTGGACCTTAGATATTGTCTGACCTAGGATGGCTGTAAACTGGTAGGGAAGGTCATTTGTCCCCATGACTACTGCCTAAATAATATATGTTTCACATCCCCTTCTCTCAAATATTAAATGATGACTTATCTGTGACAACTAACTCTTCTCTTACATAGAATCTTCAATCCTCAGCTGAGGCATGAGAGTTCTAATATGTGTCAAGGCAATTCTCTACAAGTTGCTCGGCTAATCTGATTTGCAAACTCCATAGGTGTATATGGTCTTGGAAAGAAGTCTCTAATTCCTCTGAAACTATTGCTTAAATTCTATTGCCAGAAACATACGTCAGAACTTCAGGAAAGTGTTGCAATGTTATTTAACAGACCTTTAATCAAACAATTAAAAAAAGGAGTACTTTTCATTGACACGCCCCATGAGTGAAGATGTATTGAAAATGGCTTATCAACCCAAATAAGCCAAAATTCAGACTTACCAAGCCTAGACGTGTAGTATTGCTAAGGATTGAAGTTGGTGTTGGGTAAGCAGTAAATATAATAGAGCATATAAAAGGCATTAAAATATCGAGAAATGTTAAGTATGTATACCTACCACATGATTTATACCATGATATTTCATAGGTGAAGAGTTGAAATAAACCCTTATAAACCTCACCAACATCGTAGACCTATGAAGAAATAACTTCTACCAAGTGTTCTTTCTTATTTAGGTGAACATCACATTGTTACAGCATTATGAGACATGGGAGATATCCTTACTTACAGCCAGGAAGTGTTTGTGTTGAAATCCAAGGTGAAGAACTGCCATAACCAACATTCGTACTAGCAGCAACTGCAAATCTGTACCATCTATATTTTTTCAGTCCATACACTGTGTCTTCTATCCAGTCATCCATCACATTTTCGTATAAATATTGATGCATCTCATATTCAACACATTCCTTAGTTTCCCAGTCACTGCAGTGGATGGATTGTAGTTGTGTGGTTATCTTGTAGTTTTGAAAGTAGCCAAGGATAGATTTTGGTGTTCTCCAATTCAAAGTCACACTTGTTGATTGCACATTGGAAAAAACAATATCCCTGGGAGCACTAGGAACTACAGATTAAAACACTTGTAAGACATCTTAATATGAATGAAAAGTGATTGCAATTATAATCCTTTTATTCAGTGTTGACAAAAATATTTTAATAAGCACGTCTAAAGACCAAGATTCAACTTCATATGGTTAACAGAAATAATTCCATTGGTATAAATCCCACTGTACATATATAGGTGCTGTACATTTACAGTAGTTTTTGAAATAAAAAATAATACTTCCAGGTGTGGCATGCAGGAGCAGCTTTGAGAGGTGTGACATTCCTGTTGCTACTTTTGGGGCTATATCTGAACTGAGGGAGGGAATATCAAGCAAAGTTGTTTTTGGCCTACCCATATCATCTTTTAGTGCTATTGCTAACTGGGCTTCTTTACCTCTTACTTAGAAATATTCATTTGTCTCTCTCTCTCGCAGTAACATATGAAATCCTCACACAATACCTCGAGGTTTCATAAGTCTCCTGTTTCACCTTCTGAATGGAAAGATTCAATACACACAGTATGTTTGCCTAGCATTATATAAGTGCTTTACAAGTTGTTCAGCAAATAACAAATTAAAAGAACAATGACAAAAAGAGCTGAATAACATCGCAATATGGAGCAAAAAAAGAAATTTCCCACAAATGCTGCTTCCATTTATTTATATACATAAGTATATATGAGTATACACAAGTTATATTCATGTCCATGGAGATAGAAGTAGTGCATGTTGTGTACTCACATACACATGTACACATTTATTCTATCTATAGTGAGCCAACAGTGTACTCCCAGCTCTCACAGACTAGATGTAACATATGGTTTTGTGCTATATCACATAATCATACAGTAAGCTAATATTATCTCTAAGACTCTGAAAGATAATACTAATACTCTCTGTGGCAAAAACTGTGCTGACCAATCAGCTCAGAAATCATTTTGTGCATTTAGCTTTAAAGAGTGCTTTAGAGTCTTTGGGGGAAGAGGTATCAGTGGTCAAAGAAAAACACATGATACACCCTCAAACTGAAACTGAAGAAGTCCCAAGGCTTACATAAAGAAGAAAAGCATCACAGACCAACATTACTGGGGAAGAAAGAGAAAACCTTCCTTTTTGTTTTTGTTCAGCCTTGTGGGAATATCTGGTATCTGCTTTTTCAGCAACAATTTGTTTGTTGAAATCATCAGCATATAACAAGCTGAAACTTCTTCACTAAATATAAATATTTAAAATGAAGTGTAAATTATGAGTCAAACCAAGCTGTGATGGTGAAAAGGTTGAGAAATAAAAATCCCTTGAAATGAGCCTAAAGCAGGTGGAGTCTGCAGGAGGGGGACCAGGCAAAGAACCGTGGGCCCTTCCCCCGTTCTTCCAATCAGCAGTCGCAGAGAAGTACACAACATCACAGCATGCAACAGCCCCATATGCTCCCAACCTGCTACACAGTAGCCAGATACAGAACAAGAACAAACTGTCTAAGAAAGTGTTCACCAAAGACAACTTCTATCAATATAACCCATTTTATCAAAATTAAAGTTGTTTTGCTCTGCTGTTATTAGCATAAAGATAAGTACAGAAAGTAGTAAAAATACCCAAAACATGCTGTATCATTCTTGCATGTGCACAGATTTGGAGAAGTAATAGGCAGCTTATTGACTTTCCAAAAGAAATAAACACTGCAATATTTTCATAAAAAATCTGTAAACTGTATTAGATATTTGTTTAAATTACAAGAAAAGACTTAATTTGACCATTACTTAGGGAAAAATGAAGTCTGAGAAATCTTAAATTGTTACTAGAACACAGCTGTATCTTTCCTCTAAAAATCCCCTATGCTATTATAATATAAGCTATTAATATCTGTTAAGGTACTGCAAAAAATATTAATCTTACACACTCAATTATGACAATGATAAAATGTGGGATAGAATGGATTAAACTATTGGAGTGAAAAAAGAGTTATCACCCAGTCTCACTCTGAAGTTGAGTTAAAGTATTTTAAGGCCCAATATTATGTATTTCAGGAATTAAAAAATCAAGTCAGAAATTCAAAAGATATCAGAAGAGGTAAAAATAAAAAGCATTTAAGGAAATCAAATTCTCCTCTTTCTCACTCAGAGGGGATTACTATTCTTTTTTTTGATAAGAAATATGACCTCACCTTCACTGATACAACTCCAGGAACTTTTGCTATGATAGGAACAACCATCACTGGCGAGTTTGGAATAAAAGTGTGAAAGTATGCAACATGGAGATGTAAACAATGGTCTTTAATGCCTCTTAGTCTACCATTACTAACTTCTATCTGCTGAAAACTGATTACTGGGCTGTATTCCAGTACTGAAACAGGGGCTTGCAATGAAGTAGATAGTAACTGGTTGCTTGCTGACTGTTAATAGGAAGTTCATATGGAAATATATATAACTTCACTTGCTCAAATGTGCAGCTGGTAAAACCATGGCTGGCACAACTGCAGTCTCTGCACCTAAAACAAGACAGGTTAAAGAGGCTAGTCACAAGTATAGAATGAGCAGTGCCCATGTTCTAGACAGGATAGTAGGCTTTCCTTCTTAAGGACAGTACCTTGTTCCCCCAGTTTGAACACAGAAGACATCAGAAAGAACTGAAAATTAGCAATTTAGATGGAAAAGATGCTTGGCTTTCATAAAACTAGAAATTATATCAGACAAAATGACAGTGGCTCTGATTTGTGGGCTCTCATACAGACCAAGAGAAGTCTACTAAATCCAGCCTCCATGACCTTTCCTTGTATTCGGAAAAGAGACAAATTCACTGACAGTAGGGGAAAGAATGGAAGGCTGAGAAATTATTTTTCTTTCTATCTGTACTTTTTCCCACTGATTACAGAGGGAGCCCATTTACATTATCTTCATAAGGCTGAAGGTAATGCCTGTGATAATCCCTGTAAGTAACACTACATGAAAACTACCATTTTTAAAGATAAACTTGCAGGTATCATCATAACAGACAGATTAGACAGCCATTTCTTCTTTCAGGACTAAAGCTTTTCTAGCTATTTTACGTTGCCATTTTTCCAGTTTACTAAGATCTATACAAACAAAATATTTTGAGCCCACAAAATAAAGGGTCAGCCAGCACAATTCACAATAAAATTGTTTCTGTCAGTGCCTAGACAGACCTTTAAAATGAAACCAGAACCTTAAACATTAGTCAGTTTAAAATCAAGATCATTTTATCTCCTTGCTTACATGGACATATCAAATATAAATATAATCACTCATTAGGACAAATGAAAATATGTGATCTGAATCTGGAGCAAATCGAAGAGGTTCAATCCTAGGACCACAGTGAAGAGGAGTGACACCCAGTGGCACAGTATCTCTTGCACTTGATGACTGTGTTCACAGACAATTTCAAGACAGCTATGCTATTGGGTTACAGATACAAGGAGGATTACAATTACTCTAGCATGGAGAATCAGATTTCCATTCCTCAAGAATGACTAAAATTCCCCCAACTTTTTCTGTCCACAGATGGTACTGATTTGAACAAACCATTCCATGCTTCCTAGAGTAATCAAGCAGCTTGTTTAAATTTTCTAAACATGACTTAACTATGATGAAGTGATCACTGTTCACAGTAAAAATTATCGAAGCCAAAAATCGTGTCTTTGTCAGCTACTATTTCAGATTACATTGGAACTATAAGATACATGAAGACTTACGTAGCTGCTCTTATACACTGCTGCTTAGATATGCTCCTAATGGGAACTTTATTATTAATCCCGATTTTCAGGGAGATGCACTGAAAGATAAGGCATGAAAGAGGCTGTGCTTGTGGTGTTGTAAGAAACTAATTGTTGGGGACTGTGCCCTGATTAGCTAGCTAGCATTCTTGGCTAATCCCATGTTTAAATTTCTCAAGAATCATACATAGGATTCCTTAAGTCTCATCACATATCTGACAGTCTTTCCCTATCGTATTATGTTGCATTTGCTATGATTCAGCTAGCTCTGGGAGCAGGGAGTTTTTCTAAGACTGAAACATTTGGTGCAATGTACTCTACCTAATTTTCCATTTAATAGCTTCTAATTCAGCTTCTGAAAACCAGTCAGGGAGCTGGCAGAGAGAGGCACTAGCCATGAAATGCTGGTGAATTCAGTTGCTGGACTGGAAGAGAAATGAGGTATTTTCAGGTTCATCTACCATTGTTCCCATAATGGCTTAATTTCAATGAAAAGTGCCTGAAGCCAGATCTATATGGGGTTTTAAGCTCCTAAAACCTATTTACGTGCCTGAACTCCTACTGAAGTTAACAGGAAGCTAAGTACCTTCATAGAAGTAACTTTCACAGATCTTGGCCCTGCTTCCTTATTCTTGTCTGGCTGCAATGCTAATCAGCCCTTCCAAAACTGGTGGACTGCTCTGAGATTAAGTTTTTATTTGAGAACCTAAATGAAAGGAAATTCCTGGTAGAAAAAGCACTGGTACTGTGCAAAGACTCAGATCAAGTTGAACTTGGCCAGTGGAACTGGTTTAAACTAACAAAAACACTTGCTGGAAAAAAATCTTATTCACAATGCAAAGATAACCTAAGGGCAGCAAAGGACACACACACACACAAATCTACTGAGAAAAGAGAGGTTATGGCTTTCTGTAAAGACTTCTGTGGAAAGCAATGACTACAGCTGCAGGGGCAGTGAACAGAAGACGGTAATATGATACAGCATAGTTCCTAACAAAGTTAATAAAAAAAAGTCTGCCTACAGAACAGCTGCTTGTAGCTGGAGTTTGGATTAAAAGAACAGCGGCAGCCTAGAAATCTGTTGGGTGGTATTAAGAGCATGAATAGGAGGAAAGTGAAGAACAAAGTAGAACAGATAGCAGTGGGCACAGACCAGAAAAAAAGCCTTCAGAAAACAGAAATATCTGAAAAGAAAAGGAATATTCTGTATCGATTATCTCTGTTGGATTTTGAAAGCTTAGTTACCAAATGAGTTCCCTGGGTTAAGCTGATAACCCTGATCACACTAAGTACTAAGCTAGTATAGACTGCTATACTAGATTAGGTGGACTCATCAAAATATAAAGTCCTGCTCAGTAGGAATAAATACATCATGAATAGGCCCCAAGTTATTTTACTAACATAAAAATGCAAAAACCTGTAGACTATTTTTCCCATGACTCAGAACTGACATAATCAGACATGCCTTAAAGGAACTTGCACAGTTGAGAACATGTCTTAAAAGAGCCTCTCTGGACCATGTTTCTTAGACCTTAGCCCATTAGAAAACTCAGTCTAAAACTGTGAGATTTAAGCACTGAAAAATCAAATCCTACAAATCTAGGGAGACATGTACTCCTTTAAGCTAAAAAGAGAAGTTGTGAAAAGCTGTCAGTACTCAAGTCTTGAATTAAATGAGAATGTTCAGCTTTCCATCAAACTAAACCAGAGTCTACTTTTCCATAAACAATGTATTTGATCTGTAAATGCTTTCCATGTTAATTTTGTATTATATGCCACCACCATTTCTTATATACTAATGCACAGTTGCTCTAGTCCCCACAAAAATACTCCTTCATCTATTTTTATCAACTTGCTCACAAAAATAACATCATTGCAATTTCAATGGCAGCAACCAAGTGATCACTGCATTTGTCTAGTGAAGATTTGCCATCAGTATGAAAGCCGTTAATTTAAATTTATACAAAAAAAACAAGTAATCAGAAAGTGTGAAAAAAAAATCTACATTACGTAAATAAAAGTGAGCTGGGGAAAAAAAATCAGTCATCTTGGAAATAAGTGTTTCAAAGATTCTTAGTCATGATTCACTCTGTCATTTTTTGATTATTTTACTTTATTATAATTTGGAAACATGAATTTTCAGCACTGATTGAAGAAGTGAAACACACTGCTCCTATTTGCATTAGTGACAGGGGACACCAAAGCTCTGCCATTTCCAATACTGTGGCTCTGCAGAAGGCTCATTCCTCAGGATAACCAGGCCAACACACTGCATTGCACATCATGCTTGAAGCCCTAAGAACCACTTTAGGGTACAGGTTTACACATTATTCCAGTACATCATTTTCTTCACTGGTTAATGAGGAAATTCATGTAACTCCAACTCAGAGATATCATGAGCTGCCATATACTAAGAAAAGGATTTATGGCCAAGCAAACAGCATTTCCTTGGATATCCAGAAGGCTTTAAGCTCCTACTATGCTTTGTGCTCCTCACAGACCTTGATGAAAAAAAATCCCACATTTTCCAATGAGCACCTCCATACTGCAGATACAAACCCAGAATCTTCAAAGTTTCCCTTGAGCAGAAATTAAAGACATTTTGTGCACACATAACAAAAGATGATGTTAATTTGCCACCTCCACACCAAAAGACCTAAGAAACTTTCCCATTACCAATTCTTTTAGCCACTACTCTCCTTCATGCACACAGCATACTTCTGTGTGTAGTTAGAATTGGCCAGCAAAGTTAAGCCCAGATTAAATTTAAAAATGCTTCCTGGACAGATTTCTATACATAGTTCTTTTAAAAGTAAGCTGTGAATGAAATGTGTTTAGTAGAAAACAAATGGTAAGAACTGTCACTAGAGTACAATGGGGGCCTCAAACTTTCCGAGACTCTGTGCTCAGTTATAATATTAAGTATTACTAGCAGTAAGGGCTGGGGGGAGGGAGGAATTACTCTGCGTGTCTTAATACTACAATCAATACAATTAATATCCTCAGAGAATAATGAAAAGTCGATAAAGAAAAATCCAAATTAAAAAAATTGAAAGTAGTAGCACATTTCTTTATATAATTCAAGCTTTGAATACCCTCAAGTGGCTTTTTAATTATTCTATTGTTAACTGAATGTCTCAGACTTCTGAGTTACTCAATCTTCACAGTTTTAGTGTTCCTTTTGGAGAAGTTTCCTCCATTTTATGGCTCTTCTCCCCCCTAAAAATTCACTCAACATTGATAAAATTGCATTTCAACATGTGCATTATCTTGAAAATAATTCAAGGATAGCTATTCAGTCATAAAATCCTAACTCAGTTATGCAAGTGTATGTATACTACATTATCTTTCATATCCTTTATAATGTATTTAATCACAAATTAAGACTACCACTATAAAGCTGACATGTAGCCTGGCAGAGGTGGTATACCATGACAATGGAACTAGATTGGGCACAAAACACTATTAATCTCCTCATAAATTTAACCTTCATGATTCATGTTTAATTGTACCCAGATATGAACAAATTTACCTCAAAAAAGGCAAATAATCTTGCTAAGAATTTAAAGGTCAAACACTATGCAGTGGAACACTGAGCCAAATTCGATTTCACTTTATGTCAGAAACAAATGCATTGACGGTGACTCAGTTCTGGCTACATACTCTGTGACTAATCTTAGGCCACCATAAATAAGAAGCTGACAACAGCTATTAAACTGTTTCCATTCCCATCCATGAATCTCCAGTTCCTAGTATCCACTCACCACAAAACAATTCATGCAAACACACAGTTAAGGAAATGTCCTAATAATAACTAATTTGTTGTAAATATGACTAAGCAACAACAAAACTGGAAAGGGTCTGTGCAGCTTATATGACAAAAAATACATGTATTGCAGTATAAATCCTTCACTTAGGAAAACTCCCATTGATAAGACACATAAGACACATGTTGTTACAAACTGAAGACTGGTGTAGTTTTTTTTTCCTTGCTAGTACAGCTCTTTATAACATAGACCACAAGAGACTGCTAATCTCCCTCTCAAGCCCAGGCTTAACCCACAGCTTTCTCAGTCTTTCCTCAAGCACTAATTAATAGCCAACACCACATTTTGTATAAATCCCAACAATTAACTTTCTCAGGAGCCAGGTTTCTTTAACAATAATAGAAGCCTTTTCCTTACCCTTCAAGATATAAACCACAGGGCAAGCCTCCTGTTCTCCTCTCTACCAGAGGGTAACAACCCTCCTATAGGACTAACTTCAAGTCTGAACACCATTCCCAGGTTCAGTCTTGCTCAAGCTCTGAGTTGGCTGTTCAGCAGCCCTAATTTAAAAGAAAGGTCTGAGAGTTATGACTGTATTTAAGAAGTGTACTGAAGTGCGTTAGCGCGTGTCCACATCCAGCACAGCAGCTAAGCTCACTACATTACTTCCAGCCAAGTGTCAGATAGGAGTATGCTCACATCTAATAAAAAATACCTTTTCAAAAGTGGACTTTGCACCCTGCTGATAAACAGCAGTTTCTGAGCAAACAAGAGAATGGACGACTCAGGCAGAAGTCTTAAATTGCCAAGGAGCTGGGCAGAAGGCCACCAGGAGGGATCAAAAAATGGCAGCATTTTTAGGGAAGCTGTTGATGAAGAAGCCAATTCAGAGTGAACATTTTATCAGAAATACGAATGAGTGCCACCTCATACTTCAAATAAGGAATGTGGTGAGGCTGTAGTGGGATGGACTATACCATGAGGACAGGCGGCCATCAAAGTACAACCCTGGCTATTTTCACAATGTTGGCCACACTACACTAGCAAGGGGCTGCCCTGCTTGTCCTTGTTTGGAGCTCAGCCATTTGGTCTGGAACCAAAGCAGCAGTAGTTCAGCTGACAACACAGATGTGATGTAGATTCATCCAGACATGCACATCCATAAGTCTAATTTTAAGAAGTGTGGAAATCAAAGCTCATAATGGGACACTAGGTCTTTGTGAACAGGAGGGATCCAAAGGAGGTGCATGCCACTCAGGAAGTTACCAACAAGAAGTCCAAGTGTAAGGAAGGGTAAGTCTGATCTCCTCCAAGTTCAGATGTCTGATTCGAGTCTGAGTAGCAAAGCTGCTTCCCTCCACTTGTCATCCAGAACATAAACCTTTCTGCTGACACAGACTCTGTATTTAGCATTTGACAGAACTGAGAAAACTTACTCTTTCAGTTGAAATATATGTGAGAATGAGTGCTGCAACTCACCTTTTAAATTATTCAATAACTTAGTAATGAAATTATTACAAAACCTAGGTTTGGTTTCTAAGCATCAGGGGGTAGAGTTGTGCTCCCCCATCCCACCTCATTTCCTTATCCAGATGTTCTAAACTAGAGACCTCCTCAACTCCACCACAGAAATTGGTGTCTCTGAAGAGAATACAAGAAAAGAAACTAAATACAGTAATTGCTCCTGTAATTCAGTAGAAAGGTGGAGTCTTTTCTGGATCTTGCTTGCAGAACATAATTTTTAATTTTTATATTAAACTATCAACAAATAAAAAAAAAAAAGATAAATAGTACCAATAGTAGAAATCACCCCTGACTGGGGAAGAGAGCTGAAACAGGCCTTTGCTTCCTGCACTGAGAGTTGGGCTCCTCGCCACTTCCAATTTAGAAGGTAGGTATGTAGATATTTACAGAGAACTAACACTGCATTTTGACAGAAATTCATCCCCATGTCAAATGAAAGCACAGCCAAGATAAGGTGAAGTGTGAACTGAGTGTGTATAAAGGAAGACAGACTTTGGGTAACAATTTTTCACTTCAGTGCCAAAAAGCCTGCCTACGTTCTTCTTTGGATTTAGCTCATGATTTTCTTTCTTGTTTAAAAAATTCTATCCATCAAGAGTAATGACAAAGTCTGCTTTTAGAACCTAAATTCTTCCCAATTGCACAAATTGTGAAATCTTTATTTTCAGTTAAGTTCCAGCACTAGCAGCTAGTAAAAGCAAAACACAAATTTTGTTCCCGAAAACATTTTTGGACTTTCAGTCTCAAATATGCTAAAGGCAGATATTATAAGGAAAAAAATAATAGGTGATCATAAATTAATAAAACAACTCTTCAAACTCACACAGAAAAAAGTGCTTTTTGAAATGGCAATTAATTCTTATCAACAAGTTTATTCTAAAACAGGAGAAAGGGGAAGCCCTGTTTTTCTTCATTCACTATTAGCAAGACATTTAAATAACAGAAGGATTTAATTGCCTGTATTGAAACTTATTTCAGGTCTGCTTGTTTCATAGTCATCATTTCAATTGAGCAAAAAAATTAACTTGAATAATTTTTTTTTTACCTTTTTCTGGAAGGGTACTGATATTGCATATCTGTTCTTCACCATCACCAGCAGACGTTGCAGCTTTTATTTTAATTTGATAAGTCATATTGGAAAGCAGATTTCTAAAAGTATGCAGTGTATCATAAGATGAAAAATTCGTAGAATTTCCTTCAACTGTAATGATGTAATGTGTAATTATACCGTTGGATGAAGCAGGAGGGTCCCACTGCACTAGGATTGATTGCCAGCTCATTGCAATACAATGAACATTCTGGACAGCATCTGGTACTTAAAAGATACACATAGACCAAAGATTAACATTCACACACAATTAAAGTTCTAATCACAGAATAATATCATTAGAGAAGCAGACCCAGTGTTCATGGGAACAGTGAAATGTTGCAGTGTCAGATGAATCAATAAAAGAAACACATTGAGAGAACAAAAGTATATCTTTGTCCCCATTAAATGGTTCATTTCCAACTACTATGAATGTGATTGATGATAGCACTTGAAGCAGAAGAAGCCACCTAGCTGGCTTTTCCCCAGTTGTGTGATCCAATTTTGTTTTCACATCTGCCCCTATTCTCCGTATCTTTTTTTAAATAAACTGTAGTAAAGCATACACAGTAGTGTGAAATCCATATATGTTCTCCACAACAGCATCAACAGCAGAAGTTCCTTATTTATCTGTTAGCTTTGTTTCTTTTAGGCACTTCATCACACCTCTCTGTTCTTCCAGCAGAGGTACAACCTGCATGGAAGTCATGAGGCAGGTTTCAGAGCTATCATATCAGTGTTACTATCTTACAGTTCCCAATTCATTTGCTGGTGAGAAAATTTTTTAAATGCTTATAAAAAATTTAATGAAATGTAGCAAATATTATAATCATGTTGAAAATAGAGCAATTATATGTGAACAATTGGTTAAATGGGAAAATGAATTAAAGTATTTCTGAAAGGGCTAAATTACTGGCTGTACCATATAAGAGAAAATGAATACACAGTGAGGAGTGGCCCAACCTACTTCCTCTTCCAGGAATCCATACAATAGTAAAAAGACTCTCAGAGATATAGCAGAAACAGAGGGAAACATATTCATTATCACTACACACAGGTAAATAAATCTCTTTAAAAAGATTAATTTTCTTTTCAGAATTTAAAGAGAAAATTTCTTTTTAAAAAGCAACATCTGCAGAACAAGGAAGATTAACTGACACTTTTAATAAAGACTAGGGACGGAATTCTTAGAGGGACTCAGAGGGCAACTGATCCAGCAATTGCCCAAAATCCGAGTTAGAGGGAAAGGAAACGTGCTGCAACTGCCTAAGCATAAAATCTGAAAAAAAGTTATAATATTACTAAATCATGCTCCTGAGAGAAATGTCTCTCCAGCACTTCCGAAGAAAGTACCGTGAGTATGGAGTGTTTGTGGTGAAATGAGACAACTGAACGATGACCACAGCTTTTTCGCAGGACAGCCTTCAGCTGCAGGGATCCAACTGCCAAACTAAACCTGTTTAGTGATAGTCCAGATTTCTGATGGTGTGTAACTCCTGGGTACAAGAAGCAGCATAATTTTCCCCAGAAACTCTGCTTTACCAGTTCCAGCAGGAATCTCTCACTGGAAATGTGATCTTGGAAAAACAATAGTAATATGGAATCTTTTGATACTTTGTCTGCTCCCTTTGCTGACAGTTTAAAGGAAGATGGGGGTCCCCTGACCCGTGGCCATTCCCTGGCCCTGATAGCCCTTATAAAGCTCAGGAGCCTGGAGATTGCTCTGGCCTGGCAAAGGAGCTCCAGTTTTGCCCAATGGTAAGTTTCACTAATGCATAGTTCTCATGGGCTCTTCTTCAGTGAATATTGAGTATTTCACTTTTAGTGGCTAGCTTCCTTCCTAAATGAAATTATTTAAAAAATGTTAAAAATTTCTATTTTTTTAATACAGTTTCCAGTTCATTTGCCAATATTTTGACCGGCTGCTTTTGATACTGCTAGCATTTCAGTTATTTTCACAGGGATCTGAATTATCACTTTGATCTGCAAAGACTGATATCTATCTAATTTTTCTCCCTTTATCTGTGATGCTATTAAAATATTTATAGTAGCCATATAAGCCTCTCATTTCAGATGAGGACAGTTCTAATTCTACACTTCCGACATCAAACTTCAAACCCAGCCTACAACAGGAATGTGAATAGATGTTACACAGGCAGAAGGCAATGAGATAGTGTTGCATCAGGTTTTCTTTGGAGAGAAAATGAAGACAGCTATTCAGCCATACAAGGAAAATATAAATAAACATATATAAACAGAACTGCAGCTTAAAAAAAGTTATGTCTAACCTGATTCCATTGTTGTAAACTGGACAGCATTACTGAACTGATTGCCATTCCCAAGCTTGGTAAATGCAGAGATACTGATAGAATAGGGGCTGAATGGTTCTAATCCAACAAGGTTTGCTTCATGGTTTGAACCTGAAATATTCTTAACGAAGGAAAAATTACTAGTACACATTGTGAGCCTCACCTGGAACCTACTGAAATAAACAGAAGATTTACAGACACAGTTTTGCCTCTCCTACTCTGCGTAGCTTTCAGTCAAATACTGAAAGCTTTTGCCAGCTCCACACCACCTCATCAATACCTCTCACCTACTTCCTTGCTACACCTCTGCAGTGGAAGTTGTCGTGGGTCATAGCTTCTTATTTCTTTTACTTTATCTGAACTAGATACACAGATTGAAGAAAAGCTTAAAAAAAACCCCCTCAAACCAAAACAAAAAAGCAAAACAAAACAAAAACCAAACCAAAACAAAAGTTAAAAACCACAATTCAATTCCTTTTAGCTGTTTTTCTTAGAGCATGCAAGCCATACTTTATTCAAATGTTGAGATGACTATAATAAAAGTTCCATTTCATGCTATCTTTATAAGAACTGTATTAGTGAGGGAGTTGGGGTATTGAAGCTCTTCACAGTCACTCACGTAACTTAAAATGTGTGTCTTAAACTGCTATCTCACTGCAGTAATATCTTTTCCCCGCAGCTTTTCCAAGCATCTAGGGTGAACAGGACTCACTATGCAGTTTCTATGATTGAGATGCAATCTTGACCTCAGCTTGCTGCCTTTGCAGTTCATGGCGCATGTCTTGATGTCACCCAGCCAACCAGATTTAAGCAGATAGAAATGTCTTGTTCAAATTTTGTTTATCGTTGAATCACAGAGTCATAGAATGGTTTGGGTTGGAAGACCATCCAGTTCCAAACTCAGTGCTGTGAGCAGGAAACCTTCCACTACACCAGAATAATCAGAGCCCCATTCAACTTGGCCCTGAACACTCCTATAGCAACTATTTCAGTTAAAGTTTATTCAGTTATTCCTATTCTGTAAAAATTAAAAATAATTTGCAAACATCTAAACAGTTTTTTAGCTATTTTTCAGCATGACTAGGAATTTGTATTTTGAATCCTGACAGTCCAGAGATATTAAATAGCTAAACAAAGACAGCCACAAAACAAGTAAATTCTGTCATTTTCTAACATCAAGCTTACACTGAAAGATGAAGTAAATATTCATAAATCTCACCATTAATGAAACATTAAAAGCTCAAAGCAAATTAAAACCTAACAATTTTTTTCTATCTAATTTTAAGAATGTAATTACAATTATGGTGGTAGGGTAAGTAAACTGTCTTAGCAAACAGGAATTTAGAGGAGCTTCATAATTCTAGGAGCATAACAAGACACTTAAAATATTTGTCATATATTTTGTTCCTAAAGCATGAAATAAATATTTTTAAAAATTAAACACTTTTTTATAAACATACCCGATAAAATAGTGTTTCTGTGCTGTTTTGATAAATCTTAAAATTATATATCATAATAACACCATTTGACTGGGGACTTGGATCCCATTTTAGCCACACGGAATCTGCAGTATAGTTGATAATGGTCAAATTCTGGGGTGGAGCTAATGGCACTACAAAAGAGAAATACTTTTGAGTTCCAAATGACAAAGCAATCCAGGCAAAACAAAACACTTTATAGATGCAGGAGAACATACATATTTTTCTTAACATTTTTACATGAACTCAAGCTAACAATACTTCATTGCTGTTTCAATCTTTCTATTTGACATGCAACAAATTTCATTAATCCAGAATACATGCTTAATCAGCAAAGGATCTTAGAGATCTAAAAAAAATCTATTAATCATTTAAACATCCACACTGTCAGAACTAAGACATTTAACAAAAATCATATTACATGTATTACTGGAATGTGATATCCTTTGCTTCCTACATCAAGTGTTGAACCCAACTCAACATATATTTACAAGATACGTAATTTACCATGCAGGGGAGGCAAGATCAATATATAAGAGACGTGTGTGAATGTGTCAGAAATATTTCCATGTTTTAACATTTTTCAATTATATGGGGGCATGAAGAGAAAGGTACTGTTCCTTGCTTCAAAATGTCTGACACACAGCAAACCATTACACATTCCAAAATCAAAATATATTTCTTCTTGGAGTTATTTTTGTAATCCTATGCAAAATATGACTTCCTCTTGCATACTGTGACAGGACGAAGAGCACTCAGAAAACACTTCCTTTGTAGTGTTTCCTTCTTCTGAAAGCTCTTCACTCACAGACAATGGAAAATTAATTCTTCATCTCAACAGGTCTGATGCTCAGACCTAAGATGGATGCAGTAATATAGGGTTGATATTTCAAAGTTGGTTACAATTGAATTTGCTCACCTGACTCATCTGTGTAGAACTGAAGCACAGCAGATGGCCCAGGTCCTTTTATTGTTCTTGCAGCTGCATAAATGCTGTACAGTGTGAATGGCAGAAGGTCTTCCAAGACGATAAAATTATTGGTGGTAGAGAATGAGCTATTCCTTTCTGGTCCAAATAAATTTAAATCATAACTTATTATGATACCATTTGGCTTAACAGGAGGGTCCCATGAAAACATAACTGAGGTAGTAGAGAGATTTGAAAATGTTTTGATTATAGGTGCTGATTCTGGGACTACATGAAGAAATAAGAAAGAGAAAAAGAGGGATAACCTCAGGAAAATCTAAGCTACAATGAAAAATTCTATTTCATAGTATCAAAATAGAAATGTGTAGCAGTTTGTGTCATTGCATAACACAAAACCTTCAAGTTAACATGACAAAAATAAACAATATTTTTGTTTCCTTTTAGAACACTGTTTGAGTTTTTTACTACATTTCCTTAGGAAGTAATAAAATATCTTACCATCTTCATCTGTTCTTATATGCAGACTTAGAGCATGCTGTTCAGAAGATCCTTTATCAGTGGCTGGTGTGATTTTCAGAATGTAATCAGTATATTTCTCCAGATTGTCAAAAATTATGCTTGTGTTGTAAGTAAGGAAAGACAAAATCTTACTGGTTCCTCGTTGCATTAAACTTAGAGAAATGTGAAAGAAGACTAAGCCATTTGGCTGGGATGGTGGAAGCCAGCTTACATTCACAGAAGATGAGGAAATGTTTTGATAGACCAGATTTTCAACAAAACCTTCTGGGACTATGAGAGATAATAAACAAAAAATTCAATGCATGGATTACAGTAATGAAATACCCAAACTCAAACCAAAAATAACTCTTCAAATTATGATTAGTCAGAAAATGTCACGTCACTTGTTATATTTTTACAACTTTTAAAAATAACTTATGTTTCAATATCAAAAATAAAATACTTTGGAGTCATATTTGAATAATCATTTATGTTAAATTTGTTTAAGAAAAGTTTCTTAATGATGGTTTAAGACAATATTTTTATTGCTTGTGAACTACATTCTTAGTATTACAAAGTAAAGACTCAGATTAAAATGCCTTCCTTGCAAAGAAAAATATTGCAGCATTGAAAACCACACTTACTATTTTGATTGGGATTTTTTACTTTGCCATCATAACAGCAAAACAATTTTCAAGTTAGAGAATATTTCATAAATGTAAGCACTGATATACACTGAGCATTAAAAAGTTATTAACTTACTATCCTGATCTGTATACACATCTATTTTTTCACTGGTTCTGTTTCCATCCCCAAAAGCTGTGCTTGCAGTTAACCATAAAATATAATGGCTGTATTTTGCCAAGTCATCCAGAACTACAAACAGGGGCATACTGACGTTGCTGTCATTACCATAAGATGTGAAATTCTAGAGGGAAAAAAAAAAGAATAATGTTGCCATTGAAAATGTTATTTATTCATTGATTTCTCTTTCTAGTTCCCCATTTAGCTATCACCACCACCAGATATGATTTACCATAGTGTTCAAGAGACATAAAGCTACATTTTGACTCCTATTGTTACTCCTTGTAATTACACAGAGCATATAATTGACTCCTCCTGTTGTTTGTAGCTGTTAAATGACAATTTGCAGATTAAATCTGTAATATTTCAATGTGTTTATCCATGCTGCATCAAGAAAATGACAAAAAAGTACATCCACTAATTGCTCAAATGATCACACACGTTACTGCCTTGCTTTATCATCACAAAGCAAACCAAGGGACTTCTCTCACTTTATTCTATTTTTATGAGAGCAGATTTTGAATTTAAAACTTCCAGCAGAGATCTCACTGCACCACTTGATAAACTGTTCCTTTTGTTAGTTGTGCCTTCCAATAAAAACATGCCATTATCTCTAATGCAAATTTCTATACCTGATGTACCATGTTAAACTGAAGACATCAATAGAAATGTTTTCCTGAAAATTGTTGAGAGGTTATGCAGCCCATGAGCATATTCACCTCCAGCACTTGGTAGGAAGTAAAATTTTTGCTCCTGATTCAGAGAGTCAGTATCCTCTGTGGCAGCCACATTGCCCCACTGAGCAGATAGCATGGGCAGTACTACTCAGGACCAAAGTCCTAATTTTTCTACATAGAAACATTTTCAGGAGAAGCTGCATTTTGTCCAACCCCCTGATGAATTTACTAGCACACATTCCAGTTATTTGGCCTGCTTCCTATTTTTGGTGTTCATCTTATCACCCCACCTCTTTAAAATCAAAGCTATCTTTCAATTAAACTCATTTCTAAAAAAGAGAGGCTGTGAGAGAAGACTTATTAAAGCAGGAAAAATACAACAATAATGTCTGAGTATTTAAACTCAGAAACACCACATAAGAACAGAGACATGCAAAAACTGCATACTAAAAAAGGAGTTGTATTTCTCAGGAGGAAAATTCCTACTGAAGAAATCACTGCAATATGCTCTACCACACAGTTGAGTCAATACTGTGCAAATTGTATCCAATGTTGATGTCTGTCATCAATGCGCATCAATTTATATATCATGCAACACTTCACTAATTTTTTGTACAGGCAAGATCATTTTATTTTTGCAGAGAACAACAAATGACAATCTCAGAGAATTTTATGCTAATATCTGAAGACCTAGTTTTGCATACAGCCACTACTACTTAGATAATATAAATAAGTAAATGGTTTGTTTGGCAATGAAAATTTAAACCTTTGTTTTGAATGCAGAACAGAAGCTGCATGAATTGGTGGTATAAATTTCTATATCCACTCTTATTAATTGACTTAAAGCACCATGTTAGTTCTGTCTGAAAGATTAGGTTAAGTCAATATATGTCAAAATACAAAAGCATTCCACCTTAATATGTGACTTCTAAAAGTAATTTGAATCTCACTATCATCATAACTAACCGAAAAGGCTGTGAAGAGCTTTGCATTACACTTGCACAGGTTAAGATACAGGAAACAGACAGTAGAATTCTAAGGTATTTAACTAAACTCTGTGATCCTTAAGCACAACGTGACAGAAAATATCATCTAGCCCAGAAGAAGCATTCTAATACCATCCTGTTGTTATTATGATTAGATATTGTAATTAGAAGTAATTAATAATTTATAATAACACTATCTAACAATCAGATTTTTTTTAAGAAGACCTTACATAATTATCTGAGGTTTCAAGATAAAAATATCAAGGGTACCACATCAAGTTTTGATTCTAGATTTAATTGGAGTTTATTGATATGAACAGCTGAAAATTCAATGCTTAGTTTAAAAAGCATACCTTTACAATTTAGCCAGCTGTCTGGCAGTTAAGGACTCCGTGAACCAAGGTGAACATTATAACAACAGGGTTTTGTTGGTTCAACAAAAACTATTTTAAGAGAGAGTCCCTTTACTATAAAGAGCCCAAGGAAAGGGGATTATCTCAAACTTCTGATATGACAAAATATTAGAAAAAAAAAAAAAAAAAGGAGCACATAATTAGGAGTAACAGTGAGCAGGAAGAACTGGGTGGGTACAAACTGAGAAAAGACAAAACTTCTACTAATTGTACCCTGGAGATAGAACACTATAGGAAGTTTTACAATTAACTGTGGCTGCAGATGAAAGCAAACAGCTTAGGATCTTTGGCTACAGCTGAAGAAATTCTTCCTTCAGTCCCTTTCTTCATCCATACATGAAAGAAGTTTTGACATAGCAAAGTATCAGATTATTAAAAGCAGCTAAGTGTAAGCAATACACACAGGCCATGAAAGTGTCAGCAGAAAGCAGTATATTCTTCAGGAAGCAGCAGATATTTCCAGTGGCATAAAGCTGTAATTAGTTGCACACAGAAAATGCAGTGCTGCTGTTCTTCACTGTTAACCTTTTCCCCCTTTTCTGCTTTCTTCTTTAGGTTCATCATACTGCGCTCTTGTTTTCAGTCAGAGGATCACATACTTGACTCTGGCAATCAGATGAGAGTGGTGACACTTTGTGGACTAATCCAAGTCATCCTTCAAGAAGCATAATGCACACTGTTCCAGTAGCAACCTAAGTGAAGATGTTTCCTTTTTGTGTGCTGTACCATTCCGAGGCCATGTATTAGAAAAATTGCAGAGTATTTTTGGGAAGTTCTGCTATTTATCCCTATTGTGGTCATAGTGGTGAAAGAAAATGTTTGATTGTTAATGTAGCATATTGTTTACATCCCCTTTTCTGCATCCCAAAGGTAATCTAAATTGACTTTCACTCTGAACTGTATCTAGTCATGGTCACTTTGGTTGGCTCAAAGTACACATTGGATGATCAGGGGTCTGATGTTCAGTTGCTTAAAAGAGTTGTAAATTTTTTTCAGTAGTTCGATCCTGGTTTCCCTGGCAGAGTAGGACAGTTGTCATCTGTACTGAAATTCCTACACTGGGGATCTTTATCCAAGCATAAATTTATATTTTTAATTAGCACCTTTCCCACTTTCTTGTTAATCAAAACACAAGTATGTAGAAATTGAATAAAAGTTTATTCAAGTCAAGGATATCTTTCATAGATCAGTATTTAGCTATGAGATGATTACTTCCATAGATTTTTTGACTTCTTTCCTCAATAAGACTGAGAATGTGGGCAGTATGATTGCTTCAAGCAGCAGGCTTTGTCAGCACACATGCTATATCTTTACTGCATTGGGACACAATAGCAAACGTATATCAAAAAATAGCATTTTCTCTAGACCTATGTAGCAGAAGATAAAAGATAAACATGAACTTGAACCTAGCCCTATGTATGTGATGGTCTCTTCTACTTGGCTATCAGTCATTCCTCCCTCTCCGACACTTTTTCTTTCGCAACCTACTAGTGTCCTCATAGAAATAGCCCACTCATCTACCAAAACCCTCAAATCTAATCTCCATCACTAAATATTTCCTTCTGCTGTTCTGGTTCTGAATCTTAGATCTGAGCGTCCCTGGCCTTCTGGCTGGGCAGCTGCAGTGTGACTTTTCATGTAAACCTATAAAGCAAAGAAACTATACATTATTTTTCTGACCTATGAAGATATACAACGTTTTCCTGTTTGAAGAAAAACTGGTTTTCCTGCAAGTTTCTGCATAATGTCAAGGAGCAAACCACATTTTTTATCTCAGGTATTTTGCTATGTTTGTGGGGTTTTTCCCCTAAAAAAAAGTTTCACTCTGAAGCTACTAACTTCCTGATTTTATCATATAAATACTCTGTGTTTTATATTAATTAGGTTTTAGTATGCCTGAGGAGTTTGAGAATGTGTGATAAGAGAGACTGAGACAACAGAAGAACACACTAGTTTTCTGATGATTCTTGTAGCTACTTCAGATTATACCAGCATTAGTATGTGTTAATTTGCTTGATATTCTTCAGCGAGGGTGGTTTTTCGGGCATCTAGAAGATATGGTTCAAGACTTGTACCTCTGAAATTATGTCCTGATAAAGAAGCAGATTAAAGACTGGTAGAGATTGGCTGCCTACAACAGCACATCTGAGAAGTTTGAGTTCCTTGAACTGTGAAAAGATTGTCTCCTTTTTCAATTGTCATGGATAATTTCTAAAACTGAAAATACAGTTTGGATAAACATAAGCAGAATGGTGACCTCCATGGAGAGTGTTCTAATTAAGAATTATTTTGCTTTCCAAATATGTGCAATAAAAAACTTAGCAACAGACTTGCAAATACATGGTTATACTTCTAAGTTCTAGATAGTCATAAGCTGCATGTATGCATACACTTATGCAGCTCACAACTGTCTGTATCTGTCATATATATATATTTATGATCTATTTTGCTGTTGTAAAAAGAGTAATGTAAAATATCTGACAGAAATGAGTTTCCTTTTTTTCATCTGTTTGAAATCTGTCCTGCATCCACAGGAATTCCAAGGTATAGAATAGAACTGCAATGTAGATATGGTAATTTTCATGTGTAAACAGTGAACAGACAGGATGTGAAGTGCAGAAGAAGTTAAGGGAAGCAGAAGGATTAAGATTCAATCCTGATTTGAGAGATTAATGGTCATATTCCATGGACGGTAAGAGACACATGCAACAGCAGCTGAAATCTATCTTCTGGTGGCAGAGGCATAGGATAAAAAATTCAAGTTAAAAGGATGAAAAAGGTAGTTTCCACACATAGAAGTAGAGCACCTTTCTGCCATCCACTACATAGTATGCCAGAGCAGTGGTAATTTCCACTGGTGCCACCATCTTTTCCCTGGCCAACTACATCATACAGTTATGAAACTGGACCCTCACTTTGCTGGGCCAACGCTATTGTTCTTCATCTTCCCTATCTTTCTCTTTTATTTCCAGAGTCTGAGGACCATCCAGAGGGATTTTAGCTCTCAGTGTATCAGTTTCACCTTACTCATTCACCTCAGAGTTTCTTCCTAAAGGCAAAACTAGTCCAAGTCCATATACTCCTCTAAAATCTCCTAAGATTTCCAAGAATTAGGTAAATGCAGAGATTCTTCACAGAATAGGGTAGTTCATGTAATGCACCAATGTAAAGGTTCCTCCAAGGATTTTTTTTTAAAAATGTTGTTGCTATCTCAGTGTGAGCAAATAAAGTCTACCTTCTGAACCATACCCCTGATTTTAATCTCATCAGAATATGAATTCATGGCACAATCTTGCTTGCATATGAAACTATGCAAAGCCTGGCAACCACAAAGCTTCACAGAAGTCAGAGTAATGTAAACACTGAAGTATATCAGCAATTATTCAGTCACAGGTATTTGTAATATTTGTGAATATTTCTTCTAGGTATCCTCAAATACATGTATACCTCATCCTGGACACATTTTGAGCATAAAGTTATGCAGTAGAGGTTATTTTTCATGCAAAAGTTTCTTAATTAATTTATATTTTTTTATTTTCTTCCATATGTGTAAAACTTGTGACCAAAAACCTGTAAAAGAAGCTTTTTTCTCTTATTATATTTTTGTACCATAATATATTCATAGAAAGGAGAACAGAAAAACTATATATACAGTTAGTAAGTATGGTGCATAAATAAGAATGAAAGTAAACAGAACAAAAAAATCCTACAAGGAAATGTGTGGATCACCAAAATATTATTTATAATATTTTCGCTTTTAAGCTTTAACTTAAAAATCTCAATATCTTTGAGATATAAGAATCTCAATATCTTTCAGTCTACTAAACAGTCATTTCCTTTTGACAATAAGAAAAATATGAAGTAAAACTGTTACCTACTTTCATATTAACTTCTTATTTTTAAGACTGTAGAAACATGAATTAAAAAGTAAAATCAGAAATGTTAGAGAAATTTATTCAAATTGATAATTAGACTAAAATAAATAAGGTTGTGATGTGATTGTAGTGGGTCTTGTGTCCCACTTATATATGTTAAGTGTATATATGAGTTAAATGTATATATACCTGTATATATAGTTCTTGCATAATGAAATATTACACAAAATGTATTGGCTTTAATGCTTAATTATATGAAAGCACAATGAAATATATATGATTACAAGACGTGCTTCTGTCTTTATAAGTTAAAAAATTACATAATGATAAAAGATATATTCAAAAACATATACTGACAACTATAAAATTGAGTTTATCTTTACTGAATTATTAGAACATTTCACTGACTTCTACAAAAGAATAATATAAAAGTACGCTTACCTGTATGAATATTCCTGAATTATTTTTGAAATAAACTGAGTAGTACAGTATATTTCCATTAGGCTTTTGGGGAGGAGACCAGAATAGCATTATTGATGTGGAAGTAAGGTTTCTGTATGCAACATCTTTCGGTGGATCACTTGGTGCTGGAAAAATTTTGAGTTTTAGCATACCTAAAGCTTTGTACCTCAAGGTTTTGTACATTTTAGAGCCTGAGAAACATCCACTATAGATTTGACAGCGTCCTATGTCAAATTAAATGTCTTTCTGATTATGATATAAAACCTGCTTTTGGAAATGATGAAAAGAAAGTATATGTAAAAGAATTTTTAAAACACTTTTCCAGACACATTTGTATTTTGCTGCATTTTTAAACAGATAGTGTTTTCTTATAGAATTTGTCCTGTATTTACTGTTCTGGATACATAGAAAATCTAACTTGCAGACATAGAAGTTGACCAAGTTACACCTCTGTACTCCAATTATAGATAACAGGCCTTATTAAATTAAACAAGGCTGACAGAAATTTAAGGCTGAATGAAAATAAAGGTTTATGCTATATTTAAGCTTACCTCCTTCAGAAGTTCTGAATGTTATAATATCACTTTTTATATTGCCATCTCCAAATCTTGTACTTGCTGTAAGGTAAGCACTATACTCATTGTTATATTCTAGGTCTGTGAACTCCAATGATGTTTCTGTTACATTAACACTCCTTTCTGACATTTTATTCCTGAAGAAAAGGTGTTTTATTAAAAATATACACACACCATATCCATATGTATACAGCTATAGCATTATGTTATAAAATTGAAAAATGCAATATGGTGGTAAATACAAGTATTTTAGGCTTTAAAAAGAGACTAGGATTACTTTTTGTCTTTTATGTTGAAAAGCTCACTTTTGTACCGTTGTATCACAATAGGGCTCTTAATGTTGTTTTTTTTAAAAAACACCCAAAACCTCCACAGAAATACATTTATAAATTAAATCAACAAAGACAATGATAATATAGAATATTAAGGAGGACCATTTCTCCTAGGAAATAACTCCTATGAAATTTTTATCTGGTACCCTTGGGAAGGACATGGTAGGGCATAACTAAATTGTCTCTCTGGACAGGAATAGCGAAATATAAAAAGATTATAGCAGGGAGCATGCCCTACTGTGACTCTGTGAAATTGGTCAGAAGGCTGAAGTTATAAATGGAATAATAGAAGATGATATGGAACAGGAATTAGCTGGTGCTGAGTTAATTCTGGTGGAATGTAGCAGGGGATCAGAATGGAACTCTAGTAAGGTCAAAACCCGCCTAGAAAGACTGTAAGATGTAACATTAATAAAACGCTGGTATTAGCATAGGTATGAAATGATTATCAGAAAGTAAAATAAGATACAAGAAATAACTAACTTGCGTTCAAAAAGTCTGCTATTCCTTGTAAAGTTAATGTAATCTTTTAAGAAAAAATAGGAGGAAAAAAATCGCACTATCTAACATTCCATTCCTGCAAAGATTTCTGTATGAGTAGGTGATCTGTGTCCCCAGTAGAATTTCATTCAGGGATGATAATTTGATAAGTAAAACCAAATATCTTGCTTTAGGAATCACTGTGGAGCTCTTCACAAATGAGAATGGGTTCTAATACAAAAAAAAAAAAAAAAAAAAAAAAAAAAGGGAAAAGTGATTCAAAATTATTAGATGGGCCAATTTTCATCCTTTGTTAACTGAATGAATGTCCCATTAGCAAAGGTCACCATCAGATACATCTGAAATAAAAATAACTAAATAACTGCAATAAGAAAATGTATGAGAATAAAAAAAACACAACAAATTCTTTCTAACCCTTTCAGATTTTGAGTGGAATTGAATGTCACTTAACATGGGAAATATTCTTGGTAACAGGGAAAGTTAAAATTTACATTTTTCCCAAACTTCTGACATTTTTAATAGTCAGTAAAAAGATACAAAAGGCTGCAGCTGCAGTTATCAAATTCTATACAAAGACATTTTTTCCTGGATCTTTGCCCAATACATTCATATGGAAATCTTATGGATCTTATGGAAAAACATATCTGGTTGTAATTCAAGTAAGAAGAAAATCCACTGCTTAGTGTTGCAAACATTTCTACTCCAAGAAACTTCATTCTTACATCTTACTCACCAAAAAAAATTTCAACAACCAGATATAGAAAGAGGAACAAAAGCTTGAGGTGTTTCAAGAGAAGATGATTTTCTACTCAGAAACAAATGAGATTGACATAAAAATTAGAAAATACTGATCAAAGTGAGTGCAGTTTTTGCAGACAACGAGAAAGAAAGTATGTAGCAGAATCAGCTAAGCCAAGAAATTTTACTGAAGAAAAAGTAATAAAAAATGCAAGTAACAGAGGTTCTAAGAAATTGCATACTTTCACTTGACAAAGACAGGTACCATATTTTCTTAAAAATCTTTACCTCAAAGTAGATTGATTCACTAATTATCTGACAGAAATTTTCTGAAAAGGATAATGCCAAAAAACAACAGCTATGTATAAGTTTGTCAATTTTGTAAATAAGCCTTTAATACTCTAGAATTACAGACTTAGGCAGTATGAGTTTGTAGGCTCAAGGCACACAGGCTTTACTACCTGCTAGCACCCAAAATCACCTTGTCCTGTGACAAATACCATGAAATACAACACTGAAAAAATTCCAGATATTACTCTTTCTATTCAAGTAGTTGTACATACTTGTTCCGGATCAGCTAAAGAAAGGGTACCAAATTCTCTATGACTGTTACAGAATATTTAAGAAGTGAAGGAACCTTTATTTAACATCTATAGTAACCTTCATCATTTTTTTATTGAGAAGCTCTGGGATCAACAATCTCCCCTAAAATATATTGAATATCTCCCAAAAGCAGCAACTATATGGCACTGCAGTTTGCCTTGTCAAATCTCACCCTGCACTGCATTTTATGCAACTGTATAGACAATTCTGTTAAATACTTAAAATTCCTCTCCTTCCTCCACCCCTCCCTCCCCCTCAAGGAAGGAGTGAAGTTATGGCCCCTTTGAATGCAATGGGAGTTTTTCTCCAATGTCCTTGCCTTAACATGATACCTAAAGCCTCTCTAATTTTAGATATGGCACAGTATGGACAAGTAAGAGAGAGCAAGGAGAATATGCAAGTAAGAGGGACAAGGCTCACTGCAAAAAGTTATATGGGTGCTTAATTAAAATATTTAGAAAGATGGATCAATTAAAAGGGTTTTTTTAATAATTCTTGCAAAATCCTTTGTCATAATACCAAAAACAGTAAGTTATAAGGGAATTTAAGGATGAAAAATTGTATAAACTCAAGTCTTTGAAAACCGCTTGAATCAGAACCATAGCCCTTATCATGAAGTAACTCTTCTCTAGCTCAAGGACAGTCATTAATTTAAATGGGGTTTGTCATTAAAGAGCAACAGACAATCCCAGTACAGGAGAAGTAACAAAAGAAGACAAATTTAACTTTTCTTGAAAGAAGAGCTCACTGCTGTTCAGTTTAAAAAAAAATAAAAAAAATCAATAGGAACTGAGGCCAAACCCTAACTCCAAACTGCCAAGTAACAACAAAATAATAAATGTAAGCTCCACAGTAGTGTGCTTATAACAACTGTCGATTTCCACATCTGGTTCACATCTTACAAAGCGCACTTTAGTATTTGCTTCCTGCACCTTAGTAGTGGCAATAACATGGTAAAGCATAAATGTAACATATCAAAAGTGATCAATAACAAAATATTTTCACTCCCAGTAGAAGTTACAGATAGATCTTTGCAGAGATGCCACATCACTGGACCAAACTATGTTATACAGTGAATAGGACAGAAGCTGCAAGTTCTAAAGTGACAAAATTCCTTTTTAGAGGTGAAAAATATCACAGGAGGGATGATGGAAAAAAATAGGAAAAAAGAAAAGATAGAAAAAATAAAACACAGCGAATTAATAATATCTGTTAAAAATACTGATTTGCTATGAATGTAATCAATACAAAATATAACAGTGGACATAATTGATAGCACATACAAAGACTCTGAACATGGCTCTTACACACTTTCTATAAAAGGGGGCAATATTTTTCTGTTTTAAGCCTATTTCAAATCTCCTTGACAATTCAGCATGGGCTTGCACCCTGCCTTACAGTAGGTCTAATCAGAATACAATGAAAATGCTCTACTTTAAAATTGAATTCATTTACTTTAATATAACCTTTGGGAAAATGCTTGCAAAATATTTAATACCCTAATTTTCAGCTACTCTGAAAATACAGAAGTCTAGTATTTTAAGTGCTGAATGAATATTCATTCTCCAAAAACATGTAATCAACACATTGTGTAAGAAAAAACCCACATTCCCGATGGGTTACAGATTAATATTTATTCTCAGAACTACTTCCAGAAAATCTTACCAGACATAAACTGTGTAATAGAGGATAATTCCATTTGGCTCCAGTGGAGGTTTCCATGACAACTTCACAGTGACACCCAACAACTGTTTTACAGAGAGGGATTGTGGAGGAGAACTCGGAGCTATAGAATGAGAGAACAGGACACAACATCTTGTTAAACAGTTAAGATCAATGGGATATGCAACATCCTTAAATAGGTTTTTAATTATTTGTGATGAAAAGTGAACTTTGTACCATATTGGTACAGTATCCATCAGCTAATGTTAAGACACAGCTTCTTTTCCTTTTTCTGACAGATGATAAAGGAAGATTTTGCATGGTGGTGTTAGAACATCTGTTTCTGTGATTCAATGGAAAAAAATACTCCATGAGAAAACAGAGCAATGGTTAGGTCACAGTGATTCCCCTACTGCCCAAGTATATTGCTGTAAATTTTTTCCCCATTCTAATAAAAGCAAGAGCTTTATAGTATGAACACATGCAAAATATAGCATAATAGTTCCCCTGAGGAAAAAGAGGTGCTGTAAAGAATTATACAAAGCACTAAAAGGTGGAAGAATGGGTAAGCATGGCATTGAGAGACAATAAAATTGTGGGATACTAGGCAGCAGTAAAATTTATTCACTCCATCAAATAAGGACCACATTGATACATTTAACATATCACAGTGGCAAATGAAAAGATAGGCATTCACTGAGACCCTTAAAATTAATTTTAAGATGACCTCTACATGACACCATATCACAACTGCATGGAGAAACATTGTAAGTAAACGAAAATGTTAGACCATGTTTGATTTCATTCTAAAGCTTGTACTAGTTTTGCTGAGAAAAATAAACCCACGTATGCATAAGTGATACCGCTTTGTATTAGCATGTTATTAAGAAATAAATATTTTTCTTCATCCTGATTCACGGACCTATGTATCACTATGCAGTAATATTAGAATCGCTTTTGTTTTTCTCAAATTAAACCGAGGAGCATCATGCACTAAAAATTCAGGTCATATCTGTAGTCATGCATGAAAATGGAGAATATGAGCATAACTATTAGCAAATCTATGAAACATTTGGTCTGAACCTTGGAACACTGTGTTCCTGTGAATAAGGAACATGTGGTGTATTATAAATATTGTTGTTTTTCAGTTCTTGTTCCTTCTTTCACTATCCTGAAAGTTGGCATAAAGGTTTTATAACTTTTTACATTTCAGAAAAAATATTTTCTATTTTTCATGAACAAAAGGTTCAGTGTATTCAGCGTCTGTATTTACCAGATAAAAATGTTGACAGCTGTATTCAGTGTTTTATTTGTTATATTATCCTCAGTGCTTGTATAAAAAAAGATCTGTCATACAGTGAATGTCATGTCTTTTTGGCATGTCTACTTCATTCTAAAATTCTTATTCAGAGGATTTTTTTTATTTTTGCTAAAGAATAGAAACTACATTGCTCCATATAAAATTACTCTATGAAAAAGATGGATTTATCCAAATTGGCTGTTTTCAATCTGCTCCGGCAACATAACTCTTGAGCAAACGTTTTTTTACTGATTCTATGAATGTAAGCCCATCAGCATCTTGAAGATTTGCAATGATCCATTATCATCAATACCGGAATTTTAGGCAAATCAATGCTTCCTAAGACATGAAAAGAGACTTAATCTAGGAATGGCTGGTGGGATGTTTGCATCGATGCCACTTTAGTATAGATTCCCAGAGACTTCCTCTTCAAACAATGGATAGAGACAGACACAGGCTCTTCCAAAATGTATCACAGCACTTAATTTAAGATTTTTGCTTTGAATTTATTTTCATGAATCCCCCTGCAGAAACTATAGAGGTGACCAAGGATAACGTCCTAGAACTAAATGGTGTACTGAAAGTACAAATATAATTCTAAGGTTCCTCTGCTGACTTGTGACCTACCGTACAGATTAGCATATTAGCTACATGTAGCTACAAGTAGCAACAAATGTGTTCTCTCCTCAGCCTGCAGTGCAGAACACTGCTCAGTTTGGGAGTCCGATGCTACAGACTTTGAGCATTTTCATAATGTGAATAATTTGACATGTATCTATCTGTATCTGTACATGCATCTGTTTAGAAGAATACAAATATCTCCAAAGGAAAAAATCCACATAAATGCTCCTGGACCATTCAAGCTGTCTTTTTGTGATTTTCCCTTTCCTCAGCTCTCATGTGTCTGAAAAACCAAACACAATATTTACTTCTACCGTGTGGTGTATTAGACTATAATAATATGAGTATATTTAGATTCTTCATATTCATAAGGTATTCATAAGACCAAATGTCCATGCACTGCAATTGTGCCATTTCACATAGCTTGTACTGGTAAATATATTGATAGATGGATGGAGAGAGAGAGAAAGAGAGACAGAGAGTGAGAGAAAGCATGTTCGTGTGTAGATAGACTAGCACAGATAGCAATAGAGAGACATAACTGCCAAAAAAACTAGCATAAAACTTAAACATAGCTGACATGAAGTGTAAGAGTAATTTAAGAATACAGGCAGACAATAATACACTGCAACTTCTGTTTTGACTTACCATCTTCATCAGTTAGTATGTGCAGAGGTGAACTACGAAGGCCCTCCCCCATTCTGGTACTAGCAGACACTTCTACAGTATATTTGGTATATTTATTTAAATCTAAATAAAAAAGAATAATTCAATGAACCAACCATTCACTGCGACAAAGCAGTTTTTTAATGAAGTATTTTTGAAGAGCTGAGTAGGCCTACCACTTACATTGATCTGTGTCATTAGAGATGGAAATAAACATTAAGAAAGCTTGAACATAAAGTATTTTGCAAAAGCAAGGGCAAAGCTCTAATTACCAGTTTGTACTTCATATTCCTAGAATGCTTTTCATTTTGTCCTTGATTTTACTCTGAAAATGAAATGGTTAAGGTATTGAGCTCCCAGCATTAACTGCTGCATCATGCCTCAGCAACAGTGACAGAACTTAGAAAAAGAAGCATATGTGAGTAGAAAGGGAAGTTTTTTGTCCAGTATTTTTACCCAAATTAAAATAAGAAAGATACGTTGGTGACTTGAGGGTTTACTTTGTTACAATCTCTTTTAACAAAGATATCTATTGAAGTTACTTGTACTTTAAACATCTAAAATAGAATGAGATGTATATTAGACTCTACATCATTCATGGCCCATTTCACCACATTACACAATGGTTATTTCGCAGACAGGTAGCAAAAACCTTTATATAAGCACAAGAAGGATCGTGTCCAACCAATGAACTAATTTATCTCCATCTGTCTGTTGAAGACTTCCCAGAACGATTTACAGTTGCCATAAGTTCCAGATCATTATATGCTGACCTGTAATACGTAGTGTCAGAAGAGTAGTGTTTAGAACTTTTTGCTCGGTCCCATTAGTCCCCTTAAGATATATTGTGTAGGTCTGTATAATTCCATTGGGAATGGATGGTGGAAAAAATGATAATTCAATTTCCATGGATGAAATGTTCCTATAGGTTATATTTTCTGGTGCAGACTCAGGAACTAGAAGGAAAAAATTATATTCATAGAAGATTTCAGTTCGTTTCATTGATCTGTGAAGAATTTCTATGAAGTGGTTTAAAAGAAACATTGCAAACCTTTGGATTTGTATTATATTTTTTGTGTAAAATACATTTTAGAAGAGGCTGAATTGGAAGATCAAAAACACATTACAGCAATAAGCTAATTTTTAAAAAGAATTGATAGAAATCATCTTAATATGCCTGATTAAAAAAATCCAGAGCATGGCGCTAAACTTTCCTTCTAACACTCCAGAACTATCACTGCAATTCTTCATGTTAGCTATTGTTAGGAGATTTTACGTGTCGTGCTGCCATAATTAACACTTTGCATCATCAATATGTATTTTCTTTCTTTTTCCCAGGTCATCTATACAAACAGAACAAACACATGTATGAAAAAAAAAAAAAAAAAAAAAGAAGCCTGTTTTAAGAGCCCTGAAAGCCTGCCCCCTCTTAGAGGTTTGGCTGCTGGGGCTCAGGGCCAGCTTAACAATACTGTCAAAGGCTGCCTCCTCCTTGCTTATTACATGCTCCCAGGCAATGCTGCAGGGAGGCTGCAGATGGGGCTGACCACTGGCCTCTGGGAGCTGCTTTCAGAGGTGGTTCTTGTGCTTTGCTCCTGTTTGAGCTACAGCTCCTGCTTCATCGCTGTCATGGCTGCGCTTGGCCACGGACCCACTGATCAGTTCCCTGACTTGCAGACTGACATTGCAGTCTGGCCTCAGCTTGGCTCCACCATTACAGACCTGCCCAGCTGTCACCAAGCTGTGTCTGACTTGGTTAGTGCTACTGCACCTGCTAACTTTCCTGGCTTGACCTCTGACCTGCTCGTACACGTGAAGTGTTGGCTCCTCACCCCTTTCAGAGAACCCGGCCTTGCTCTTTTGCTTGGTTTATAAAAAAGAAAAACAGGATTCAAACTAACTGCCTTGCAAAGAAATCACATACTTCTAAAATTAATTAATCTTATCTCCTGGGCATCAAAGGTTATCATAAAGCAGTTTATTGTAGAAAATTTTCATTTAAAAAAAAAATATAATATACTCACCAGTTTCAGAAGTTCTGACCAGAAGTGGGAAAGATGACTGATTCCCATGGCCAATTCTGGTGAATGCTCTTACAGAGATGTTGTAGAGAGTATATGGCTTCATTTCACTTAGTGATATACTTGTAGATGAGGCATTTTTAATAAAAAAATCATTAGAATCACTGTACAGAACTTCATAGTGAGTTATGAGACCATTAGGCTGCTCAGGTGGTAACCATCTCAGATTTATTTCTGTTGCACTTACATTTATTAATTCTATGTTTTGAGGTGGGGAGTCTGGTTCTGCAATACAGAAATCAGGAAAAAGCCCTTTAAATTAACTGAATACAGGGCTAATAGCATAAATCTATTGGATCCTAGCTTTCATATTAGCTAACTGTACCAAAAGGACTACACTTGTTCTGTCACTCTCCTCAAAGCCTTAATACTTTTTATCTCACTTAATTTTGGTATGTCTTCTTTTCCACTAGGAAACCTAGATGTCTTTTTGAGTCACAACACTTTTGCTTTTCAAGAATTGCTTTTCTCATCCACTTTTAAATTTATCTAAAACTGCATTTTTTAAGAAAAAAAACTCTTCTCTCTATTGATCTCATGCAGACTGATTCTTCAGATTGTCTTATTGTCCTCCTCATATTCAGTTCTTTAAATTTAGATTCATGCCCTCTTACTGCTTTCTACATAAATAACCATCCTCCTTATTTCACTCAATCAGCTACTGAACAACAAAAGGGACTGTATGCACTGTAACTAAATTCCCTTTGGTGACCCTGGTGTAAATCTTGGTGTGAAGGTCATGCACAAAATAAGTCCAGCTCTGAGATAGTGTGTTGGATAAATCTACTGGCAGTGTATGAGTTCATGTGACTTCAGTGAGCTAATAAGGCATGGAAGCACTGAAGGAGTGAGTGGGCTGCACTTACAAATAAAATCAGCTCTGAATGTCAACTTTGATTCCTCTGAAGGCTTCATCACTTCACCCCTGAGATAATCTGTCTATAAAATTAAAAAAAAAAAAAATTCTACATACTCAGGATTATAGGATTCATTTTGTGTACGAATTACCTATCCGCTGATATTTCATGAAATTTATCATGAATTTTTTTTGGCTGAAAGGTCTCATAAACCACTTTCATTCCTGATTTCTGAGCGCATGAATGGAAAGTGTTAACTGTAACAGATCACTATTCTCTGGATGACAAGACTGCCCACATGGTTATTTCCCATGTGAAGAAGCTTAATTTTTAATTGAAATACATTTTGCAATTTATGTGGCATGGTACAATATTTAAATGCAATAGCCTAGTACCTTCCATCCTAACACAGGTTATTGAAGACTGCTGTAGTGAATCTTTTATTTGGAGGTATCTGTCTTTTCAAGAGTCAAATTGTCATTTCTAGGTTGGCTAAAATTAGGAGACACGAATCTCAGCTTGTATTACCCCAGGAAAACTCGAGAACAAGAAGGAGAAGACAAATAATTATGTGTAGCCTCATAAAAAAGGCAGGAATTATTGTTGGTTTTCTCACTTGTTTCCTCAAGCCTTACATACCTCTCTTGCAAATGGATGAACTGTTGGCCTGAAACTCTACTTTGAAAAATTTCTTTAAGACTCAGAGGCAAAGGAATTGTAAACTTCCAGAGAAAAAAATATTTAGATAAGTAATTTTCTGCTCTTGTGATATGCATTTCCTCTGTAAATCTAATAGCATAGAAGCATACAACTTTAAAAATATTTGCAAGTACTTTAGGTTTCACTGTTGAATTTTATATTTTGAGTGATTATTCAGATCACCTAAGCTTCATAAATCCGCATGATTTTTTAATCCCATAATCCTTTCCTCTCTGTTATTGACACTCAATTATTTTTCTTGTATTATAGTATATTTGTGAATGAGAGAGATAAATGGAAAATGGAAAATCCCCTTCTGTATTACTTTTGTAAAAATTGGAAATAACTGTGCTGAATCAAGTGAAAAAACAACAATACAAATGAGGAAAGATTGATACTTGTGACTCTGCTCTGTAAATCAAATTCATATATTTTCTTTGCAGAAGCCAATGACAACTTCAGCTATTGTCCCAGCGCCTTCATGGCTGAAACTGTCTTGCAAGCAATTAAGGAAGACCCAGAAATCTTCAAAAAGTAGCATTAAACACTATGTTAGGACTATTGATCAGTGTTAAAACTAATAAAGCCCCCAAAACTCTACAGAAACAATTGCATATAATATCATTCATTGTAAAAAATCTTTACTTTATCAGCATCTTTGCTTACAGATAGCAATATGGCCTCTGAATAGTGGAAGGCTGCCTTATCCAGGAGCTTCAAAACCAACCTAATTTCCTCATGATAACATAAAAATAAAAAGAATATGAAGGCATAGATATTACAGTTTAGATGGGTGCTAGGGACAAGTTTTCAGTGAGGCAAGCTCAGCTCTGCAGCTTTCCTTCCATTTGTCTCTCACAATTGAAATTCATTGATTGCTGCAGCTTTTGTTACTATTTTCATCACTTACCGAAACATGGTCTGAATGAAGACACTGACTGATAGAAGATTAATAATTTCAACAAACATTGATTTATGCACTTTCTTCCCCCTTCATGTACATGCCCAGTCTTCTTTCTGAACAAACACAAACTTCAGTACAGAAAGCAAATCATCATTTCAGTGTACTTACCATCTTCAGGGGTTCTCACGAAAATGTCATTCTTTTCAGACAAAGCACTTTCTCCAATTGCAGTAGAGGCTCCCACTCTCATTTTATAATCAGTGTACTTTTTTAAGCCTGAAAAGATTAAGTAAAAAAATCTTGACTTATTAAACATATTTATTTTGTCATAGCTACTTATGAAACTATAAAACTGAATTCTGTTGTAAGACTTTTTGATACACATTTGTTACCTAAAATACAGAATACGTATAATACCATTTATGTGGGGGCAGGCAAATAGGCATGCAGTTAAACCAACACACTTTGAAATAAGTCAACTAGCTTCAACCCTGTAACTAGCTTAAAGAATTTATTTGTCAAAAAAAAAGGATGGGTATATGTATATCCAAATACGTGGGTTTATTCTATATTCATTACTCTGATTAGCATAAATAAATGCCTGAAACCCTATTAGGAATGGATTTACTTCAATTACTATAAAAATTATCGACTTAACATAAGAAAATTACTAATGTTAGAAAAACACTGTGAAAAAAACTCAAGTCTAAAAAGTAATTGACAATATAGGAATACTTTTCTATGTGGACAGAAGATGCTGAGGCAAAAATTCCAAGGAGAAATCCACTTCATGTATTACTACTCATACCACTTCCCAAATTACTGCTTATCTTACCTAGCCCTGTTCTCCCATCTCACATTCACTACATATTTCTCCACAGTAGACAGGTCTCTAACAGTTGTGTCCCAACCTTGTTTCTACATGCAGTTATGTTGTGTGCATGTGGATGTGTGTGTATATGTGAGAATTGATCCATCTACTTTGAAAATGGCTACATTATATAAAGTTAGAAAAAATTATTTTGTATCATTTGTGTGCAAGTTTAAATTTTTACCTTTTTTTTAAGAAAATGACACTATACCTGTCATAAGTAAGCTGTTGTTTGAAGTAGTTGTATGGAATGCTCTTTTTGTATCCAGTTCAATTGCATAAACTGTATAATGAATGATTTTCCCGTTGGGATTTGCTGGAGGATCCCAATACAGCAGAACAGAGGAAGAACTAATATTCTTGTAAGATATATTTTGTACTGAGCTTGGAACTTCAACAAAAACATAAAAATATAACAATAAGTAAATAAATTACTAAAACAAAATTCCAATGTTCAGTGAAAAAAGTCATGTATGTTAACCTTGATAATATCAGAGTTACAACAACTTTACCTTGTTCACGTGTCCTGACCGTAATAAGAGATGGTGGTCCTTCTCCGATAGCAGTGAAAGCGGACACACTAATTGTGTAATCTGTGAAAGGTGCGAGGCCCTTTATAACATATGACAGTTCTTCAGCCAAAATGTTGATGGTATCTGTGAATAAATGGAGAGAAACAGCTACTTACTCATAAACCCGTTTTCTTTTCTTATGCGTTCTGAACTCACTTTGGCAGGCAACCTGAAACTATTTCATTGTAAAATAATTAACTTTCACGGCAATTACAGAAATATAAAGAAAAGTCTACACTCCATCTTTTAACTACACAAAGCAGAGTCTATTATAGGTCCATTTTCATGTGTACAATAGATAGATTGGCCTAGGTGAAAGAATGAATAGGCAACAAGTAGAACTGTAAAGTCTGTGAGAAGTCCCCCAGAAACTAGGGAAAAGTACATTTGTATATGGCCTAGTCTCTCCAGTGATTTCAAAACCGTGGTTCCTGGATCAATAAAATTTTTAAAGTTTTTAAAATATATTAAAGAAAGACACATTCCCTCTTCCTTGCCCTCTTAATGATGCTAAAAGAACTATACTTGGAAAGGCTGCCTTCACAGATCTCTTCACACTGGTATTTTTAGCAGAAGAGTTGTGGTCAGCAAAATGAAGAAGACATGCATACCCACAAAGAGTTTTTGGTGCATCTGCAATAAAGTTCAAAGTCACCCACAATCCAACTATGATAGCCAAAACCATCTGTTATAAAGCAGTCATTATGCCAGTGCAAATGAAAAAGCGTGGGTCCTTCACATATCTGAGTATCAGGCTCAGAGTTTTGTGAAGGCATAGAAAAATCAGCAGACCCTGTTGAAAATTTGACTGTCAACAGTTTTAAGTACTGTAACTCCTATAAAATAATATCCTTAGTCTAGATCACAACAGACATTGTCTGAAATCAATTTTTCAGCAACACAGACATCTTTAAACAACTCAATACTTCAAGATGGATGAGGCCATAAAAAGAGGATTTGCATTTAAAACACTGTATGTTTTCTGTGTATATCAAGGACGATTCTTCAGGATTAACATAGTACAGAAAATATCCACTGTAGTTTAAAATTGTGGGGAGTGGGCCTGCAGTGGTCTACAAGCAATGGAGAAAAATGCAGGAGAGCTGCAAGGAAGGGGCCTCCGAGGAAGAAATCCATCTATCCTGACAACTGCAGCTACAGGATACGCCTGAATCCAGCGATAAGGGCAGCTAGCAAGACCCCCACAGACCCCCCTGTCTGTGCCTCCCACCACTTCTCCCCTTGCATTCCCTTTACCATATATGGCCAAATATACCCCCTAGCCTATCCTTTCAAACCGCCTTATCACTAAAACCCTGGATTTGGTGTTTCAAGCCAAAGACCCACCCTTGTTCCCGAATTCTCTGTATCCCACTGTATAAAAGCTAACTTCTTGTTGTATTAAACGGCCATTTTGTGGGACACATATCGCGTGTGTGTGTGTCTCTTTCCCCAATGCAAAGTGTGCCCTCAGGGTCCATTCGCCATGGGGATCCCCCTCACCCCATAAGCGATATAAAATAATGGATTGAATTCTGGTATTAGATACTGGTGTATATAGAGGAATTCAGTGACTTCATTAAGTTAATTTAAAAATTTAAAAAAAAAAATAAAAACTTTAGTTTCTCCCCACTGTTCAAAACACTGTAAAAATTTAGAGAGGTATTTGAAATTCCTGCCTGTCAGCTGAAGCCTGCTTAACGATTTGTAAATATCCATACTTGGTAAAGAAATAGTGGCCCATTGATGATACAGAACAAGTGTACTCAGAATGACATCACCATGTCATGGGGTCACCTCCACCTGTTTGTAACCCATATAGCAAAGTTGTAACTTTTTGACCTATTTACCTTCACTGACATTTGAAAACCTATTAGTCAAAAGGCTTAGAGAAATCAAGGTCTCTGAAGGGCTTGGAGATATGTTAATCCCTGGCAATCACACCTGCTTTGGCAACTGTAATAACTGATTGTCTATGCAGCTTGGCTGATGGCTTTCGGGTGCTTCTTTCACTAGGAAGAAGGTCAGCTGGGTGACAAGGGGCTAGTTCCTGCCTGTGTGGCATTCCCATTTGCTTCAGAAGGTTATTTGGTAGTAAAAAAATCTGACTCCAGCAAATGACCCATTTATAATATGCTTGAACCATGTGCTAGAGATCATATATGGGACAGTGATGAGGGTCCTTCAGAACAAAGAAACAGGTAGAAAAATATCCTAAAATATCTCACCCAAAGCAGAATGCAGTTCTGCAGCTTCATTTATAGCAGGCAAGTTATCACCAGAGACACTTGTAAATATTACTGGAGAAGCTGTCTGAATGCTGGAAAACATTTCAGCTGAACCTTCATATAAATCATTGGCTGTTTCCAATGAATTCCAAGTGGGAGAAGAAGGTTTGATGTTTTCATTTATTGTGTATGGCTCCAAGGCATCAATCAAATACTAAAAATTAGAAATAGAAAAATAAATCACAAATCTTGACATCACTAAATTATATAATTAAATTTATATATAATACAGAAATAGTGTTTGTATATTTGTATATATATATATATATGCATACTATTTAAATGTTGGCATACAAACCTTATCTTTCACTACAGTAACTAACTTTGCAAAATACAATCTTTATAATAAAAAAGCTCAGTTGCCAGTAGCCTACAACCTTTTATTCTGACTACTGTTTAATCAAACACCTTTTTTTTATTATTATTTCTTAAAATACGGATTTTATAGTAAGGTGGCAATTTTAGAGTAAGGCCTTTACCTGTAATGCTATATCCTTGGAGCTATAGTGAACAGATACACATTTGAACTTGGGAGATTCTATTTGTACTGAGTGTGTTCTGAAAGAGGGTAGCAGGCACTGAAAACAAGAGGACTTCAGATATCCCTACTAGGCCCTGAAGAAAAGGATTAACAGGTTCACTAGGTCACTGAGACATAATAAGTCGAGAGGAAGAAAAACAGAAGCTAATTAATTGAAGGGGAGGGAAAATTAGGGACTACATATTTAAAAAGGGAGAGTGAAAGGAAAGTAAGTGATATAGCCTCAAATGTTGGAAAGGGATGGCAGCAGATTTAAGGGATCAAGGACAGAAAGGAGGGGATAAATAAAAGCAGAAGAGAAAAGAGAGAGAGGCTAGAACATAGGTACAAAATGGTGTGTAAGCATCAAATCATTATGCCCCTTCAGAATCTGGGACCAAACCCAGGACTCCAGTGTCTCTAAATTGTTCTGCTGTCATCTGGAGCACTCCACACTCACACATACAGCCCACCTCATTGCCAGAAACAGATGTTTTTACAGTGATGTAACTACTACACATTAGTTCTTTCCCTATGGAATCTGGATGGAGGGAGGGAAAGGCAGCTTTTTTACCCCATTAACTAGGGATTCATCAGCCACAGGCAGAGATACAGCATCAATCTCACCTAAGTATCAAGAGGTAAAAGCTACATATGACCCATCTTCACCAGCTTTTTATAGCAAAGTAGTAGCTCACACTGAGATACTTTTTGCTTAAAAGGGTTGTCCACATATAAGACAATAATATTTTATTGCTACTAGTTGTTGAGTACAGTTATCACTGTGGATCTGACAGTTCAAATCCCATAGATGCTCTAAGATTTTGCCAATAGGGTTCTAAACAAAGCAAAGTTAATTATGTTTTGATTTGGTTTTTAATTTAAAAATTAAATACACTATAATAAAGCAGCAATGATGCTATACTAAGAACTCAGAAACTAGGAAATTCCATCATCAAAATATTTATGTGCAGACAATTTTAATTTTTTTTGTGTCTGTACTATGATACAATCTTTAATTATAAAGTGATATACTTAATTTTACAAGGATGCCTGTCTGATTTAATTAATGGATCCTTATCTGAATTTTTTTTCCTTACTCCTTTTTTAATGTTTGCCTCCAGGGCTCTGTATAATGTATATCATTCAACTTGAAAGTGAACTCCTTCATTGAGCTCTACATCAAAAACTTAGATTCTGATCCAGATCCAGTGAAAGACACCACTGTCTGAAATTAAAAAAAAAAAGGAATTATGCAAACTTTGGGCACCTATATTCAAAATTCAAACCAAAAAGCCCAATCTCAGGAAGAATTCAATCCTGAGCTAAATGTTTACTAGGAGTCTGCACTTCTGTGCTGTGTACTCTGAGCTGCTCCTCTAAGACTATAAAGCATATCAGCACCCAAAATCCAGAAGCTGGACTGATCGACAGCATAAGTCCCCAAAGAGATATGATCCCATAGATGCCTGCAGATATCCTTAGTAAGCATGGAGTTCAGCATGTAGCATTGTACATGTTAATTTAAGGATTCAAATGGGGGCAGAAAGGCTAGGTGTGTCTGCCTTGCTAGTAGAACCCTTAACCAGTCTTGGGACACTTTTGCTGAATTCAGTTCGGCACAGCATTCACACTCACATCTTCTAGAGGTTTTGCTGAGTGGCTGTGTATCAGTCTAGGCACATAAATATGTGTATCAGTCTAGACAACTCTTATAGGGTGTGTATCAATCTAGGCACCTAACTCTTACAGTTAGATCACCCTAAAAGAAAAGAACTCAAGGACTCAGAAGGGCTATGGCTTCCTGCCTTCAGTAGCTAATACAGCCTGGATCATTCTGCCAGATTTTTTTTTTTTTAAATTCTTATGGAGAGAGCATCATGAGAATCTTTTTGAAACCCAGACAGAGAGAGTGGAGAGAGGAAGGTGGCTTTTGAAAGCATTAACAACTCACCTGTGGTGGTTAATTCCACATTCTACAACTATCAGATTAGGCAGAAAGCAAATTTAATATAGCCAAAAAAAATCCATATAAAAAAAAAAGAATACCATATTTTTATCTCCAAGAATAACGTTTTCCAGAGTCATGAGTGTTTTCTGCACATGTACTTTAACTCTGTACTGGGTAATGATTCCATTTGGCTGTCGTGGCTTCCTCCAAACAATTTTTACATATGTGGCTTCCACTTCTACCAAGTGTAAATCTGATACGGCACCTGGGACTAAATATTAAAGAAGGAACTTGATTTGATTAAACACCTATGATTATTACAAGCATTTTCAGTACTGCATGCAAAATACAACAGGCATCTTGTCAGATTTCACATCCTTTACTTTTGAATTGATCTTGTGCAGGTGCAGGTAGAGAGTTACTTCACATATTTTCTTAGCAAACAAGTTACAGTTCTAAAAATATGGGTTTTTAACATATATGACATATGTATGCATACAGAGACTAAGATGATGAAAATCAGGATAGCTCTACCGAAGTGTGTGTATTGGAATCAAGCAGGTCTTTGCTGTCTTCTTATATGGAATCTGAAGTATATTTGAAAATTAAAGATGAATTCTAAAATCAAAACCATACAAGTAAACAGCTGAAAAAAAAATGTGTCGTATCTGGTTCATTTCTCTTTTATAACAGGTTTTGGTTCAATTTCTTCATTAACTATTTAGTCTTAATGGTACTGTACTTTCCATAGTACTGCCAGAGACAAAATACATGTTTATTCAATAGAATGATACTCAGATTTGATATGAAAAAAATTTTTTTTTCCTAATACGCTTCAGTAAAATACAATCTTGAAATTACTTGCATAATGAGGATTTGTAGATTTGGCATTAAAATAGGACATTACGTTACTCTAAAAAAAGTATCAAACCCACTAATTTGTCCTTTGGCTTTTGACAGTGCATTTTGACATAAGATGAGAAGGCGTGTACTCAGGTATGCTATCTCTGGAAATTGTCTCTGAGAGCTTCTCTGCTTAGGGAAATAATATAAATAAGGATAGGTGTTCCTCCTAGTGTTACACCTTGACAATAAACAATGCCAGCAACCACTGATTGAGAGATTTTCTAAATTTGTGTTGTGTGGCATAAACATAAGATAGAAATAACTATCTTGAAACTGCTTATCACACACTGAATCTTGTGCATCTTCAGATGTTGACCAAAAATCCTGCACAATCTCACATACATCTAAGATAAAACTTCATTTCTATGTAGCACAGGACTCTAATCTGGCGAGTTGACTATTGGGAGCCAAAACTTCTAAACCACTTGACTGCACCAGGACAAGACCTTGATGTCGGGTCTGCCTCAAAGCTGAATTCCCTGGTAAGTTCCAGGGTGTTCACCCTAATATGGGGCCTTGGATTTGGCGAGAATTAGTCAAACGAGAGGTTTCATAAGAAACATTAGGGCTGAACAGCTGTGGGGAATCCTGCGCTGTTTTTTGTTTCCACTTGCTGCCATCTAATGGGGAAGAGGTGAGTCCTACAACTTGATTACCATATCTAAAAATAACTACTTTCATTCAGAAAGAGAATTCATGTCTTGCACAGTCTCTGAGGGGCTCTGATAGCGGATAAATGTAGTGACAGTGTCTGAACTGAACAAAACCAGAGCAATAAATGACATAAGTTTCAGCTAAATGCTTTCTTGTAATGCTCCTGTAAGATACCCATTCTCCGCTTTGCAAAGTACCTGAAAGGCTCTAAAGGGAAAACTGAAACCCTCTATCATGTACAGTGCATATATTTTGCTTCCCTATGATTACTTACCATCTGCAGGAGTGAAAACTGTAAGGTTAGTCTTTGGCCCCACCCCAGCACTTGTTTCAGCACCAACGTACACATCGTATGTTGTAAACGGCACGAGGTTACTAAATATAAATTTATGGTCTTTTGTGCTGTTATCCAGAATATGACCTGGAATTAAAAATGAAATTATTCTAGCTCAAAAATAAAAACATTCCACAGGTACTTTCCAGGATGATGAAAGATAAAAAGAAAAATTTCTTTGTGGAAAAGCTAATTTCAAACCAACTTCAGTGGAATAATACTGAACAATCAACCAATAAGCCGCTACAAAAAGGTGTGGGTTTTAAGAGGAAGGTATTTAAAAAAAAAAAAAAAAAAAGAAAATCTCTACTGGTTTTCCTGTGTGGTCTCATAAAAACATTAGAATACAGCTCATAAACTTCTTACTTAGCTACAAGCAGTTCTAAAATTTATATTTATATACATGTCAAAGTTCAAAAAATTTCCAAAAACATCAAAACAGACTCAAACAGTTGATTGCATACTGCACAAGAATGAAAATCCTCCAGAAATCTTTAACAGAAAGAGAAAACAGTAAAGGTAAGATAGAGAATGATTTGGATGTAGAAGCACAGTAATTCAGCTGCAAGACTGAGGAAAAGTTGTTTTTCTCCATTCTTAAGAACATCTCATGTGAATTTAATTTTGTAGTCCTCCTCATGATGGACTTTTCCCTTAAAAATAATCTAAGAATTATTAAAACATCTAATAGTAAAAAGGATACATAACACTGCTTTCAAACATTCATTTTTGATTGACAGGCACAGTAAGAATACAAGTGCAAGGAAACCATCACAAAAATAAGGAAAAGAAATGGTAACATCCACTCTGACTTACCAGATGGTCCATACAGCTCAACTCTGTAACTAAACTTTCCTGTTACTATGGCTGGGGGGTCCCACATTACTGAGAAAGACTTTGCTGTAATGTTGCTCTTGGCAAAATTTTGTGGTGGGTCTTCTGGAACTTAAACAATATTGGAAAAAGTCTTTGAGCATAAAATAATTTATATTAGGATTTCGAAAAACCACATATGAGATAACTGATTTTAAACATAAAATATTCTGAAGGCAAGATACATTAAAAGTATATCTCATTAAAATTACTAAATTTCCCTTTTAAGGTAATGTTCAGAAAAGGTATCAAGACAGCTGGTAGTATGCAAATAGTCATTAAGAGACAAAGATGGCAGGGATTCTACCAACTTTAGCATGGATTTCACCATGTTATAGATTACATACAGAAGATGCTCAAATATGATTGTGAGGCTCAGCAGTACAGAGCTCACATCAGGTGAGTTTTCCTTCCCTGAACAGATTCATTTTTTGCATAGACAATTCTTCAAAATTCTTCTTCTTGCAGCTCTAATGATATATATTACTATCCCAAAAGCTAAACCTGTAACCAATGAAGTTTGCTAAAATGTTGTATACATGAGTAATTTTCTATTTTCATTACACTATTTGTGAAAATTAAATGAACCCAACACGGAACATTATGGAATGCCACCTCTGGTCTCTCTAAAGTACCCCTTACTGCATTTAAAAAGTAAAGAGAGATTATTACTAATATTAGAAACAGAATCCAATTAAAGGAGATGGAATTGTTTACATCTACATAGAGTAAAATCAAACCTTTACTGAAATGTTGCATACAGAAGTAAACTTATGGAAAATGCTTGACACAAATTTCTATGAAAATCAGTCTTGATGAGTCACGTCTGAGATTTAAGACAATAGGGAGATAAACTTTGATCCTGTAAACAAATACACAACTAATATACTGCTCTCATAAAGTACTATTGTCTTTTGTAAAAGCTATTATATAAATGAAAGAAATTAAAAATCATGTAATTTCTAAAATATATGCTATAGGTTAGTTAGTAGTGACTACTTAATCATTCTTAGCTTCGCAAATTGCATTATGTTAAAACTGCACTTATTTCTGAAGCATCACCTTAAAAGTCCACTATTTTTCCCAAGTTTTAATATTTTTCTCTTTATAAAAGTGTCCTCCAATTGACAGCCATTCCAGCAACGGAAGGATTTCCATGCAGATTTTTCAAAAAATATCTAGCATTTTAAAACACCTTAAAGAAGTAGCCTCCTTTTCAACAATCAAAGTAAGAAAAATATCATCTTTTTGTCAGAAACACAGGAGAGCTGCAGTATGGTTCAGAAAGTTCTAGATGGGGGAAACAGAAATAGTTTTCAGTGTGGAGCACCAATGAGCATGGGTGTACCAGTGTGCTGCTAAGAGGAAGGACTTACTGAGGCTGGGACAAGTAGGACTGACTGTGCCTGTGGCCCTGCACACACTCACACTGACCAGTAAGCCAACCTCTCTTTTCACAGACCCTGGCTCTATGCAAGGAAAGAAAGCCTTATCTTCCAAACAGTTGACAAATTTCTATGCATATGGTGAAACTAAATCGTATTGCATAAGCTTTTCATCACTTTCCAGGGTTTTCTTATTACCAGTGCACCTATCCTGGGATGTTAAGAGAGTGAAAAATAAATTGGAAATTAGCCCTGGTATCATTAGAAGAGAAACTTCCAACTTGTCCAAAATTTCATTAACCTGAACAGAGCAGCAAATTAAGGCTACTCAGATTCTATCGAAGAAATTCAAATTAACTATTCTAGAAGGGAATAAAATTTCTTTTCATCTGAACAGTGCTATGAATCTTGTATGTGAAAGGGAACTGAGTAATATCAAACAGGGTCAAGAAAAAGAACGATGTACTAGCAAACAGAGAGCCAGAATAATTCTTCTAAAATACCTTTATGGTATAGCTCTACTAACAGTGCTGTCCACTAGCTAAGCCATTATAAAACTCCTTCTCCTGGGCCTTTGTTTCCAATTCTAACTTCTCAGTGCAAGTAATCCAAAATCAACTTCACCCAGTGCTTAAGGATTTCTTCATCACTGAACAACTTTCTGCAAGACTGGGAAGCATATAACAGGAGTTTTCTTTTTACTTATGTCTCTACAAAGGCAAAGAAGCTTTAAGTGCATTGCTATGTACACAGTACACATACTTTTTGAATAATATGACTGACTCCTTTTCCCTCCATCTTTATTTTTAATTCTCCTTCCATTGTACTATTAATTGCAGTTCTTAAATTATCTTCAGTTTTTCATAAAATTTGATCTGTCCTGACCATATCTTTGATACCTTTGATGCCTAATAATAACTGAACTCCCACTGTACATTAATAGATACATTGTTAAATACATTTTCAGTTGATTCCATCAGGTAAAATTAAGTAGTCATGTAAATACAAAAGCATGATGCAGATAAAGACAGATTCAGACTGAAGTATCTTGCAACAAAAATTCAAACTGGTATTTTGAAGTTTTTACCTAAATTTGAGAACTTTATTTCCATTTTAAAGCAGTATGTACCTGATTCTGGTGTCCGGACAATTGCACTGTCAATGTAGCCTGCTTCAGTGGTAACTGCAGAAACTTCAAAAAGATAGGTGGTATATGGCCTGAGGTTAGTTATAACATAGCTAATTGGTTCATTCCAAACAGAGCTCATCTGACTTGGTGCCTCTGTATTTGGTGCAACTGTAGTCTGTGAAGGAACTGTGGATTTCCCAAAAGTAGTTGAAGGAGTGGTAGTACTCCATAGAAATGATTCACTCTTATCCTATAAAGACAAAATATGAAACATGATAAGCTGTATCTATAACCTATAATTGCAAATATATGTAGATCAAAAAAAGGCAGACCACCTTTGAAAAAATATTAGCCTGAATTGGTTCTCTGTTTTACACTCCATTTCCAAATTTGGGTTGACAGTGCTGGTACATCCTGTCAGTCATATCTGACTGAATGGAAGCATCTCTCTAGGATTCATTTAATTATTCCCAGATTCCATTTTCAGGGTTCAGTCTCTCCCTTGAAAAAAGTTCCGTAGTGAGGTCTTTTTACATCACATATGTATTCTACATATGTATGTATATATATATATATATATATATATACATATACTATGGATAAAACCAGACAAGAGTTTCTTAGTAAACCCTGCCAGGAGACAACTCTGGAAAACTGTTAAACATTATGCTAAGCAATATTTATGATTCAGTAGGTGGCAGCCTGCCTTCTTACTGCTGAATTAAATCAGCCTGGTGTCAGGAACCTTCACAATGCCTAAGAAGGTCTTCCAAATAAAATCTGAAACTAAAGTTATTGTAATTTTTGTCATTTAAAAACTGAACTTTTCATTAAAGTACTAAGCCTAGCAAACTTAGGGGGTGAGGGAAGAGAAAAAGAAAAAAGTTTGAGTAGTTGCATCAGTCTCCTCAGAGTAAGAAGGAAAAGGAGAATAAATGCTAGAAAAGATAACTTTCTTCAAGAAATTCTGAAAGGTATACAGTGGTCACAGGTATTCAATGAATAGTCAAAATTCAGAAAATTTTCACTGAATGCTTATTTTAAGAACAATGTAGACCACAAACGTATTTTTGAAAATCACTCTGATAATCATGGCTCTTTTTATTTTGATATGAGAAGTATTTAAAAAATATTTAAATGTGATACACAGAATAAAGAATGCTTTCAAAATATAAAAATCAGTGTCGTACTACATAAAAAATAGGACATTAACATTACTCTGTGTCTTCACTGACCAAAAAAGTCCCTTGAGTTCTTGTTTTTTTCTAACTGAATATCCTATAAAACAAACAAACAACAAATTAAAAATTGAAAGCTGAAAAAAAAATCTATTTTGTGATTTTCTGTTAAATGGATGCCAAATTTAACCTTTCTTAACATTTTTATTTGGATTAAATTGAGCTTTTCAAGGAAAAGCATTCAATTTAAATGATTTTCAGCAAAAAGTTTTTTCTTCAACCATTGCATCCTGCCTTGGGTCTAAGTTTGTAAGGCATTTGGAACTGTTCTGAAAAGCAAACCTCTCCACTTTTTATGTCTCAAAATTCAAATGTGTAACTATATTCAATGTAAAACTATATTCTGTGGGACAAGTCTATTTCTAGTTTAAAAGGTTTACAGCACTTACATTACATTCTGGTAACCTCCCAGACAGAAGGTCCTCTACTTTAACCAAGACATCTTTCACTACAATTCCACTTCTTGCATGTTTCACACTAATCTTGAAACTAGTTATCTTTCCATTTGGTTGCCGAGGGAGAAACCAGATCAGATTTACAGCTGAAGAATTTAAGGCTTCAACTGTGAGATTCACTACTTTACCTGGAGCTTGAAAACAAAACAAAACAAAGCAGTGAGATAAACTTTTCTTCTCAGCACTGAAAAAAAAGAAAATTTCTCTTTTTTTTTTTTTTTGGCAATGCCATTTCTAGTTTCCAAACCCTGAAGCAAATAGATAACAATCATTCACAGACTGATATACAACCAGCTCTTTCTCAATCGAGTTTAAATAAGAAATATAACTATTTCAGTCTCATAATAATATAGTAATTGTTTTGGTCAACTTAAAAATATTCTTTCTAGAAGAAAGTCACCTACTATGCCAAAAGTAGCAAAATTTTGCCTATTTTTATTTGTTTAAGAGCATCTGACAACACTGGGTGTTTTATTTCACTTTACCTGTGTCATCTTTTCAGCTGCATATAGATTTATGGGAGCTTTAAATAACTCAGTTTAATCGGACTATTCACTATTACTGCAGAAATGGTGTTCTTTGTAGCAGTGAGAGTTTCTGTGGCCTTTTTTCAGAGTATCTGTATTAATCAGAGCACAAAGGAAGGAGATGCAGCATTCTAATGAGATTTTACATGCTATCTGGACTTTCCTGCAAATTAGAGCACTGTCTCTCTCTTAGCCCTGCCTAAGGCAGGTCTTCAGCAAGTCCTGCAATAGGTAACCTCAATACTATGGAGAGAAGGGTTAGCTTTTTACACTCAAAAAATACAACATTCCACAATTCAGATTCCTATTTAGTGCTTTCAGTCCTGCTTAATCTTTTCCAGACTTCTCATCTTTTTCCCCCTCCTTCCAGTCCACAGCCTTTAAATTCAAATAATTTTATCTTCTGGCTAACTTTCTTACTTTAAACTGCACATCTGCATGTTAATCAAGATGTTTGGCTTTCTTTAGCCATCAAAGCAAGAGTTAAAATGAAAAAAAGGTTGAGAAGATAAAGTATAAATATAATATCAGTGACACATAACTCACCTAGAATTTGAAGAAACCTTCCAATTACATTCATAATAGGCAATTTTAGCTTTAATAAAAATGTGGTCAGAAATGCATCAAAAAGTAAAAAGCTTATGTTCTCATATAGACAGATGTTAGTGTTGTCCTCTGTCAAAGATGAGTAAATCATAAAGCTCACAGAAATATGGCTTTCCATCAGCAATAATGTACAGAGAATAGTGAAAAATAATGATTTTTCATAGCTCCATGTGGCACGTTTACTACTCCTTCTCGTATTTGATTTTGTATATTATTGCATTACCTTAGTAATCTCATGCAGAGTGATGATTTTCAGACATTAATTAAGATATCTCACTCTGTAGTTTGCACAGAAACAGAAAGCAGCCTAAACACAGAGGGACAACACTGCCATGGCAGTATGAATTCTGAGACTTATTCACCCTGGTGTAGCTGGGCTGGTGCCAGCTCTTCAGCCAAGGCACAAATGCTCCTGGAGCACGAGCAAGACCACAAACGCTGTAAGTAAAGATTATGAAAACTCAAACTACATTTTTTTTAATCTTCAAAACAACTCCAATTTTGATTTTCATTTCAGATTTTTTTTTTTTTTTCAGAATTAGGACACACAAATTTAGTAAAATAGTTTCTGTTCTGGGCTTCTTAGGACCCAGCACTAAACTAATATGGATTCATTTAAGTAGGCAATGCCAAAGCTGATCCCACAACAAAATCTGTCTCCTAGTACTGTGGCAGGCAACAACAGATGGGTTCATCTAATAGGTAGCTCTGCTCTCCTGTGACCTTACTTTCTGAAAGCAGCCTACCTAGAAACTGGCATAGGAAAAGTCTAACAAGAGACAGACTTTGCATATGTAGCAGTTGTATTAGAGACACCCATGTGTGCATACTCCAAATTATGTTGTTAGCAAATAGAATAAAATAAATCTTTGCTAACTGAGAGAACAAGAAAATAATTACAGTTTTGTTCTAAATGCATTATAATTTTTTCAAGTATGAACATTGCCATGGATAGTTTATTTGAACAAATTAGAGCAGATTTGATTAAAATAACTAGCAGCTTTATTAAAATTACCACTTTCTGCAGTCTGAAAAAGGAAAAGATCACTAAACACTCCAATACCAGCACTGTTCTCAGCAGCAACCTACAGGAAAAAAAAGAATCCACATTAGAGAATCTATAGCATATATAGTTTCAGGAATATGAAAATCTCAAGGATATACAGGGATTCAGCTTTTAGCTTTTAAATATACAAATGAACATGCCTTTTCTAACTGCATTGTTTAATTTACACTCAATATATAAATGTAGAAAAATAAAAGGGAGAAAGTATGAAATAGCATAAGAAACTGAGAAAATCACGTGTGAATATCCACACACTGGAAGTGCTGAGTCCCTATTTATGGCAGTCAACCACAAGAATAACATCAGTGACACTCCTGTTGCTTAACACAATTCACTTAAACCAGCTTTCGCAATCCTATTTTACTTACTACGAGTTAAAAAAGTAAAAAGGAATACAGGTTCTCTTTTATTTCTCCTGATGGATAGGAAGTGCAGGTCAACCTTCCTCAGAGAAGAAACCCAAGGAAAACATGTCTTTTCATGGAAAGACAATATGTCAGGGAACTGTGGATGCACTTTATGGTGGATGTCCTTCAGTGCTCAGTGCTCACGATCATAGCAGTCTTCCCACAGAAGGGCACTACACTGAGATTTTGTGGAGATAAACGAAACAACAAAACTATTTCTCCACAATACAGGACTTAGTGACAATTCGATGCAGTGATGGGCCATGGCATGCATTACTTACAAAGAGGAATGAAGTCTAACTTCTTATTTTGAGAAATGAAAGAAACAACAAAAGGTAAAACATGAGCAACATTCCAACAGTGTTGTTGAGAGGTGTGTGAAAGAAGCAAAGTGAAAAGCTCTCCAGCTTTCTCCAGAGTCCTTCACTCCTGCCAGTGTCAAGCAACAAGGGTATGGCAGTGGAGCTGAGGGAGCTGATGGCACAGACTTTGGGGAACACAGGGTGAGAAGGGGCAGATGTGCAAAACTAAGTGTGGATGGCTGTAGAAGTGACAGACAGCACACAGAAAGGGAAAAAGAAAGCAGGATCCCACAGGTCAGAATGGGAAACTTGTTCTAATCACTTCTTGGCACTAAACAGTGCATCTGTCAAAGACTGTAAAGCTGTTTAAACAAAAGGACTAAGCCACAGCAGAAAAACACAACTAACACAAGGTAGTGCATAAGACTTAATCTAGGATGGAAAGGAAAACCTGTGTCACTGTCTAGCTCCTTCCTAAACCACACAAACGTGCCCTCCATGCACATACACGTCATGACTACAGGCAACCCTACCTACTTGTGCATCACAGAGACAATGACTTGAAACATCCTTAAACATTGGTGAATTCTACAGTAATTGCAGTAGCTGAGGAAATTAACTGGAGAGCTTCAGGGGACTGACAGACAGTCAAAAAATTCTTACAGTATTTACATGATGTTATATATACCCTCACCTAAGCAATGAGTTTTATCTCAAAGTAGGTATTGTAGAAAGAGTTCAGAAAGAAAAACTAGCATTAAGATAAACATTGAAACTCCTATTTTATATGTGTAGTTTCAAGACAACTCAAAGTTACTATGACAGAAGTATGCAAAAATTTGCATGGTAAAGGTTTCAGCCACAAACACTGATTAGCTGTGAAGAGAAATCAAAATAAACGCTTACACAGTGTACGGGTAGCTTATAGAGACCGCAGCCACAAAGAGCCATTATAGAAAAAAGCTTGGAAACATTTAAAAAAGGACACTTTTACTACACAGATAACAAAGTACTATGCAAAGTTCAAGTAGCTGCAGTTTATGTTAGGAAGGCTTATTAATTGTTATGCTTTTTGACTAATGTTGTCACTGATTATTTAAGTTGGGGAAAAAAAAATCTTCCATGCATAATTTCACAAAATTATCGATGATCAGATGTTCAGAATTATCCATAGCTCTCCAACATTTAAAAAAAAAATCAACTCTTGTAACTGCTATTCCCTTAAAAGGAATATGTTTTGCTTTTCGTTAGATGTAAAGAAACTAAGACTGGACTGTTTCAAACAGGTTGGAAACCCATATTCAAATCTTATAAGCTCTAATGAACTGTAATGTCACAGTATTTACCAGAAAGAATTTCACAGTGGGATCAAGCCAGGTACCCTAAAACAATGAAGAATCTTCACTTATACAAAATTCAAGAGCTACTTCTGAAGATACAATAGACCCCAAACATTAACCAAAGAACCACAAGAAATTCCTCAAGAGAAGGAAAACATGTCATATTTCTTTTTGTCCACATATATGAGGTAGAAAGTGTTCCATCTTAGTCATTGTTAATGGGTCACAAATCAGTGAATCAAATTCTCTCTAATATCAATGTTTTAGGCACCAGGAATGGGAGCAATTGCTTCCCATATATATCAAGAAAGGGTGAATTATTGCTAAATAAAATAAATTATTTAAAATTACTCACAGCTTTCCCAGGGGAGATTCATATGAGAAGCAAAGAATGTAATTTCCAAAATCTTTAATAATGAACCCTACAGAAGAGCTCCAGAGGTACTCCTGATTGCAAATTGAGTTCTCTTAAAAATGTATTTTGTCTGAGGAGAATAATCTGCTTAGATCCTAAGTGATAATGCTTTTATCAAATGGCAGACAAACTTTTTTTTTTTTTTAGGGGGGGCTGTGTTTTGGAGGTTCTTTTAGCAGATGACTGGAGGCAGGAGCCTAAAGGATAAAAATTTCTCAAGCTGTGGATATACTGGCTTTCATCAGCATGGTTGTCAGCACTAGATTCACAGTGAGCAACTTTCCTGCAGTGGCAGGCATAGTTACATGTTTTACTTTCTTACATACACACACCACCCTTACAAAGGATCCTTGCTCAGCCTGATTCCTAGTCTGGTCAACTTCAGTTTTCTTTATAGCTTTGTGCTGTATGAAATTACATCACAGAATCACACAATATTCTAAGTTGGAATGGACCCAAGAAGGATCACCAAGTCCAGCTCTTAAATAAAGGGCCCAACAGGGATCAAACCCACAATCTTGCTTTTATGAGCACCCTGCTTTAACCACATGAGCTAATTTCAGGGTCATGATATGGAATGAAGCAAACAAAAAACACAATTTCATTTAATTCTTGATTTTGAAAAGAGGTTCTTATGAAAGAGTAAATCAGGCAAAGAATTGCTTGGCAAGAGAATAGCAGTTAATTTCTGTCCACCTGAAGTCATGTATTGTTGAAGAGTTCAGAGATGGACCAGGAATGCCATAGAAGTGGCATAGAAGACTGATCTGGATCTGACTGAGATGATTTAGAAATCTACATGTAATATCCAAAGTGCACCAGTCATTTGAAAGATTAAACCTCAATGAAGATGAAGACGGATTTAAATGTTTCTGAAAAGTCTACCCTTTGTTTTTTGTATTTTAGCACATAATGTCATACGTCAATAAGAATATCACTAGAAGAAACTAAATTTCAGTACAATTTTGCTTGGAAATATTTTTAAGTACATTTAAAAAACCACTATTGTAAACAAATACTTGACTACTGTATTTTGTTATATGGTAACAGTAATTAGCAATGTCCCTCTGAAAACTCTATAGAGACCTACTATAAACTTACACAATTTACAATAAATCAGAATTCAAAATAGTAAGAGTCATTCGTAAAGCTTTTACCATAATTTCATAAGTTGTTCCAGGATTAAGACTGGTGAGAAGAACTTCCAAACTATCTGGCTTTGTTGTGACCTGTGTATAAGCTGTTTGCCTCCATGGGCAGACTTCTTTATATTTAACAATATAGGAGAGAATTCTGCCATTGGGATGCAGTGGTGTATTCCATGACAGCAGAATCCCAGCAGAGCCCACTCTTTCACCTGCAAGGAACACAGGGGGTCCAGGATCTAAAAAAAAACCATGCACATATAAAACAGTTTTTAATTAATTTTCCTGATAGTGGAGATACTTCCACAGATTCTATAGAGAAATTAAACCGTCTGCCAGCATAAACTCATGAACCTACTGAAAACTGATGTACTGGCTATTACAAAAATGATTTAATGAATTATGAATCACTTGTATAAGAATGTAAAAAATGTAATGCTCGAATCTTTCTCTTAAAAACACACTTTAATGACAATTCGATATTTGCCATATTCTAGCATTCTTAATTAAAGTTCTTTTCCCTGAAACATCAAAAGCAAATTCCCTTTCTTAAAAAAGACATCTGATACAGCTACATTTTTTTTAATGTCTCTGAACATTTCTGTATGTACCATTATACATACAAATTGGCGTATGGATATTATTACATGACACAAAAGAGAATTTTTCAAAAGCTTGTAAATTCTCATGATCTCATAGAACACCTCAGATTCAGTGTATTTTTAAACAGTTAAAGAAGATGAAATATTTTAATTACTATTCAAAACTGATTGTAATTTCTTACACACTACTGTGCATATAATAAACACAAACAATTATAGCCTAAAAAAAAGTCAACAACATTTCATTAGTCATTTTTAACTCACTTGTCACATTTGTTGTCACTGTTCTACTTGCAGGTGAACTATAAAGTGAAGAAGAAACTGCAGAAACTGTAACATTGTATGTTGTTCCAGGAATAGTATTAGAAAAATCAGCCTGAAATAGGACATAGATTAATTTAAGCCTTTTACTGAGAAACATAAAAATAAACAAACAAACCCCACAAAACAAAACACAAAAAAAATCATAGAAAAGTTTAATCCTTTCATTACTGAAAGTAATCTGTTAATAAGCTTTTAGAGATATAACAATATTTGCAACAGTAAAAAATCGTAGTTTACATCTGTTAGCTACAGTACACTATTTTGCTGTCTTATTTAACTACCCTCCATAAGATTTGTATAACATTCAATATTAAAGAACAACAAAATTAACTATTAATTTTATCAGAGAATCACTTATCAGTGTATCTATAAAGGCTTTTCTATATCATCATCATTATCAAAATGAAGATGAGGCATTATAAAATTACCCTTTGAAAGAATGAACAAAAAAGCAACCTGAGAAACAAGTTTTTGACTCTTAAGCTAGCCCATGCTTTGAAATCAATATAATTTATTTTTTTTTAGCAAGCAACTATATAAAATACCTGTGTCTTTGCAGTTCCAATGAAAAACAAAAGCAAAATATCCAGAACAACCATTATTTCTGTTAATCTTATTATAATTTCCAGATGGCAGACTCAAAAAGTGCTCCTATATCTTTTTGATGGCTTAGCAGTGAAGTGTTGCCTGCATTAATGATTTAAGCACAGGTCTTCCTGGCAAGTACACAATTAATGAGTCTGTATTACTCAATAGCTCTGCCCTCCCTTGTAAACTATTCATGAACCCTTGGATGACTGGCTGTATCCTTCTACTAGACTTTAAAAAAAAGTAAATTCACTACTTTTTGTTAAGTAATAAACTCTGGATGCTGAAATTTGCCCTCACCAATCTTTCAGTAACACTTTCATATTCGCATTCGCATTAAACAGCTAAGGGGGAAAGCTTCAATTTCTCACCAGCACAGTGCATAAGGAAAAGGTGGCCATGCAAGTCCTGTAATAAAAGCACATACTTGATACTCCCTAACTCCAAGATCTAGGATAACAACAGAAGCATGGTCAGGAATAAGATCCACATGAAATCTGTCTACAAGTCCATATGGTAGTCTCCAATACAGTGAAAAAAAATATGATGAAATATTGAAGAATCTAAGTCCTTCTGGCTTTGCAGGTTCTGAAAGAGAATTTTGGAATAAAAGATATAAACCCCCTTGAAAAATATATTAGTAGTTACAACGGAATGTAAAAGCATCCAAAAAGAGTTTACTTGCTACATGAAGGATAATTACTAATTAATCTGGGCACTACAGTTGCTATACCTGCTCTGAGAATTGGCTGATAGACTCCCAAGTACGCTGCATAGAAATCTCCATTCCCAGAGAGCAAGCTTAAGGATCTCTGCCCAATTAACAACAATCTCTGCACAGTCCTGGTGTTGCTGCTGCCCTCAGCCTTAAAGTTAGTACTACTTCTACTACTGACATAATGTTGCTGTTGAAATTCAAGATATAGCTACTGCTTATTCTGCTGCTAGCAGTTTCTGAACTCTTTTATACATTTCATGTATTTGGAATTCTAGTAATTCCACAAACTCTGGTGAGTGAAGTCCCTAAAATTTGGTGGTCTGGTCCTTTCATTAAAGCCAAGTTTCCACCTGCTGCTGTCACATCATCTCATTTTCATCTGCCTTTAAATGCACCTTTAAATGTGTATAGTCCACTCAAATGCTAATAATTAATCAATTTTTAAGTTCTTCAGTAGGTCATTAAAATGTAGCCATGTGTATTTATCTCCTTTCTACTCTGGAACGTATACACAACTAACAGCTTTCCCCTGTGCTTATCTCTCATAGCATGCCCAGTCAGTGATGTTATTTGTCACATTTCAAATTCACCACTACCCTTGCACTCAGCCCTCTATCTGCTTTACTAACATGGTTCTCCAGAATTTAAACTAAATCTTCTAGCACTGTTTATACATTAGTATCATACTGTGCAGTTTGAATATCATATTGCTTCCACCCTGAAAGAGCTCCACTCCTTTCTTATTTGCTCTAAATCTGTTTAGATTATGTATCTTTCATCAACTCTTTGCAATAACTATTCAAAGTGGCAAAACTGTTTCAGATGGATTAATCCAGTTCTGCTATCAATAATCTGAAATATTAAAATATACAAATATTACCTTTAGATGTTATATTCAGTCTGTATTTGTCTCATTTTCGTTTTTAACTCATTACTTTATTTTAACACTAACAGAACAAAATATATATGAATAATAGTGGAGGTGGTTAAGTTTAACTGAGAGCATAGTTTCTTCCTTTTAGTATAGTCCCACAAATCTTAAGTCCTGCAGCTATCGTCAGTGCTACTATTTCCATGGACCTCAAATTCCTTTAAAGCTGGATTTTATGCTTTTAGAGGTCTTTTTATACAACCTGGGGTTAATCTCGGAGTGTAACGTACAATATAAAGCCTTAACTCTACAAACATTTCTAAACCTGTTTAACTTCCCTCACTGCAAAAAACCTACTGAAATGAGGTAAGGTAAAACACAGCTCCTTGCAGCATAAGACATGAAACTGGTCAAATGAAATGCAGCACAGCTAAAGAAATTATGTTTCTGGTAGTGTATCACTACATGCAGGTTGGATAGGGTATAAGTAATGTATGTCCAGAGTGACAGCAAACTATTATGTGCAAGATCTCCCAAAATTTCAGTGTTATGCTACAAAGTAAGATGTAAAAAGCTAAACCTGAATTGTTAGTGGCAGGTACCATTCATTGGCAAAGAGAGAAAGCAAGAAACCATACAGACCTGTTACAAATTCAATGAAAGAAGCAGCTCCTTCAATATTTCCTTTCACTCTTTGCAGTGTGAAATTATAATTGCCCCCAGCAATCAAGTCCATAACAGTGAAGTCAGTCAGTGTTCCTGGAATCCTTAAAACTTTTGTAAAGGTGTTGTTTGATAAAGATGCTTTATAAGAAGTGAAGTTTGTCCTGGTTGGATTCCACATTACAGTTGCAGATGAAGTATTTATCATTTTTAATGTCAGACCACATATCCCAGCAGGTTCTACATAAAAAATATTAAGATTATTACAAAAAAAATTTAATCAGTAGTCCTTAAAACACAAGAAAATACTAGTTTTTAAAAATCGAATTTTTTTCTTTAAATTAATTGAGACTTCACAGCATCATGAAATATTGATACAAATTTTAGAACTATGTTTTTATGGCTATATAGTAAACAGTTCCATAATGTTGCACAGAGTAAACTGGGGATGTATCTCCTGTGTACATTATGTAATTTACAGAAGAAAATTCCAAATTTATCAGATCTTCTGTAAGAACACTAACACCGCTCACTGTTAAAACGGAATGGGAATGGAACACTTTTTAAGCAGAACTAGAGATTTTACTCAGCCTAAAGTTTTCTAAAACACATCATAGGCCATACAATTTTTGAAAACTGTTCATCTGTACACTTAGGGACACAGTAAATAGCATAGTCTCTGTGATTACCCCTTTTTTCCTTTTTAAATAATCCTTTTGATTACAGTAAGATAACTAAAATTGCAGACAATGTACAAGTAATACCTCCATTAATCTGTGCAGCACAGTTGCAGTTAGGAAAGAAAAATGTTTTCATTCCTCCTAAAAAGTGAATCATCTAAATTATTCTTTTATCTTGCTTGAAACTTTCCCAAAAAATACTAATTAACGTATTCTTATTATTCAACATGAAAAAAAATCTGAAAGGTTTACCATTAAAATTATAAACTCCCCATAATACCCATACACTGTACTCATTCACAATTCTCTTGAAAATATTTACTTGAGGATAAAAAGCACCTTTAGGACCATGATTATTTTGCTGCACTTTTGATTAACAAGAATCTGCAGGACAAGATCTGGGGTTTTTTCAGAGATTCACTCATCTTTGAATAACTAAACATGGAGCCCCCTTGACTATTAACTCAGTTAAGGAGTTTTAGTATGAACAAGCCATAGAAAATCCACTGAAAAAGGGAGGAGATCTACAGTGTGCATGTATATAAATGTGAGAGTTGATCTATTTTCTGATTACTATTAGCTGTTCTTTACCCCCTTTGGCAGCTAGAATTCTATATAAATCTTTTTCTTCAAATCTCTTCTAAAAACAAACATACCTCTTTTTATATTGTATCACAGGATTACTGGAAAACATGTTTGCTCAGAGACAGAAAACGAGTGAAAGATACTGGTTTCTGGACCTTGTTAAGCTCTATGAAACACAATTTCTCTTTCTATATTAGGTGTTCTGTGGCCTTGTACAGGAACAATCCTCCAGTCTGAGACTATGGGCTTGCAAGAACTTAAGAGATGCAGAAACAATTGCAAAAAAAATTCAAGATGTTTCTCAAAGTATAGAAAGCTATTCTGGCTCTGTTGAAGCTGGAATAATTTTGAGTTCACCTTGTTTTTCAAAAAGCCCTCTTCAGCTATGTCTACACTCCTCAACTTCAATCCAGTGTGTTATGTGGAAGGGTCCTGTTTAAACGAGTATCTAAAAAAGAAGCAGAACTTTCCTCCCAAAGATAAAGTTTCTTTTTGAAATATGTGACCCTTTAGAGCCACTTACAAACAGTGATTTAAATGTCTCTGAATATTTACTAGTTTTCAAAACAACAAGTTATAAGGTATTTTCTTACTTGTGATGACTTTTTTCTCCACAGCCACAGAGGAATCCAAGCCTTTAACTGTTCTTAAATGAAAAACGTATTCTGTCCCAGGGGCTAGATTTTGCACTACAGCTCTGCTGTCATAAAAAGTTCTGATAAGCGGCTTGTCATTATTCATTGGAAAATATGAAAGCTATTGAAGAAAAAAGAATTTCTTATATTAGATCATTCAACTTTATGAAAGTATTTTTCAGAGAGTGCAACTATCTGTTAATATGAAAATATTTAGAATATTTTCCATATTTTAAAGACAAAACAAATGAAGAAGCTTTATATTATGTTCGACATTTACTTTAAGATTCATTAACAGCCCAGTGAATAGGCAGTGGTGAAAGCAATGGCTTTAATAGTAGATGTAGGAAGCAAAGTTAAGCCATGACTTACAGGTTTTTGCTCTTGGGTGAAGGATAATAAAGTATACTCTGACTATGCAGTCACACAGCTGTACTGATAAACTGCACAATTAACTAACTGTACCTTTCTGGCAAAAAAATGACAACAAAAAAAAGAAAACAAATCAAACAAATATAAAAAAAAATTCACTCATGCACTCTTCAGAGTTCAGATTCTGAAAAGAATACCAAGGAATCAGTCACTCAACTCTGCCCACTGTTATGCCTTGGAAATTCTTTTGTTTACAGCCACTGCAGAGAAAAAAAGTGCTGGAGACGCCAAGTAATTGAAATTTGGGCACTTAACTCCTAGAGGCTCTGAGGATTCTTTCTGACCTCCCAGACAACTCTAAGGTGACTAAAAAAATTCTTGTGACAGCCCTTTGTAGGGACATAGGAGACTGTCCCTGCTTCATATCTGCACTAGCGAAAGGCAAGATGCAGACTGTGCCTGCCCTGCAGAGGAGGGCACTAGACAAGCATTTCCAACATGGACACATGGGTTTCTCAGACATGGCTGTTAATACTAAGAGATCAAGGTTTGCAACTGGCTGCATCAGCAACTCCTATCCTGCCACGTGTTATTTCATACAACAGAAGAGAGATATTATACACATGGCAGTGACCTGAAAGCACTTTGTTTTATCTGCTATTCATTCGGGGAAGAACAATACACTTTCCCCCTGTATATTTTACCAGCACAGTGCCTATTTATGCAAACTAAATCTTGGAAACTGTTGTCACCTTATTAGAATTACAGCACTGAAAGATGCTAGAATCAAAGCTATAGATTAAAGATTTACTTCTAGTATAAACAAGTTAGGAAAGTACCTTTTGTGAACTCTTTGCTCTACAAACTACAATATATTGCATAGAGAGTTGGTGACCAGAGATAATTAATTTTAAATGATTAGTAAATTGATCCCTTTTATGCAGGTGCACCTTACTAAGCAACCAGTCTACAGAAGCCTTTCTCATTAAAGATTTAAAGATAAGCTCATTTATTCAAACAAAGCACTGTCTAATGTGGCTGGCTGCTAGCTCTATGAGATGCTGAACAATAATACTGTGCCATAAAGATCAATATTACAGATGACAATTATTTTCCACAGGATGGTAAAAATAGCATGACCACATTCAAAAGTGTATCTGAACTGGTTCAAAACAAGATAATTGAATTTAATTTTAAAATTTGTAAAAATACTCCAGGCTGCACCAGCAAATAGTGTTGAGAGGTTAACTGGCTACTCTTATCCATTCAGATCAATGCAACTTTACACTAATGAAGAGAGAAGAAATTTCAAAGAACTATGCTAAGCCTACTTAGATATTTAGGTAAGGATATAATTGAAATCATGGGAGAGAGGGATTAAAATAATTGAACACTGTAGTACTCAGGTATAAACCATGTAGACCATTAAAGCAAAGTACTTTGTCTCATTGTAGTGCTACATCCTAAAGAATATCCTAGCCAAGTAAGTTAACTGTACAAGATTATACTTTGAAATCTGTATTGATTCGAATGACATATTTAAAACAACAGTATACTATCACAAAGTTTTGTTGACCACATGACTGTGTTAATGCAGTGGCTGCAAAATGCAAAGGATGATACAAGACAGACTGCAAAAGCCAGGATACAAAAGAGAGACTGGTTGTATATCATAGTGAAACTTGATCCACCGACGAAGTATTTAGATGTCATAGTGGATTTTTTCTGAAAGAGAATTAAGAGAAGCAAAATAACTCTAGATTTTCTGCAAGTGATAGGGTTCAAACTACAAATGCTGAAGAGCCACGCTGTTATATCAGCCATAAAATACTAGTACTCAGCTTCTTTTTGAGAAAAAAAAAATTAAAAGTCCAGTGTAGTGAAATTTAATTTAAGAAGAAGAGATACTGAATAATGATCAAACAAATTAAAAGAAAATTATGGGGAGTATCCAAAAGTGTTGTGGTATAAAAAATATTGAAATGCAACTTTGATACATAATACCACTCAAAAAGTTTGTAAAGGGAATGCAGAAAGAGCAAAACCCTTTGAACAGTAAAAAGTATTACTCTGAGAAAGATATCATTAAAACCTGCAGGTCTTGTCTATACAAGAAAAATAAAATCTATAAGCTTGTATAAGCAAGCTTATTTATTTTGCAAGTTAACTTAAATACCGGGAAACAGGGCAGAGCAGAAACACAGGTCAGGGGGCCAAAAGAGACTGAAAGGCACATTGAAAATGGTATAATAACTGATAAAAAAAGGGATCTAAACACAAAACGAGCTTATCTGGATGTTGGAGAAACCACTAGCTGACAAAAACACAAAGTGAACACTCACTGTAGACAAGGCATCTGAGAAATAGTAACTGAACTATTTGTTTCAGTGGTCCAGGATGTTCCCACACAGAATCATTATTAATGAACTATGAATTTTGAGTCAAATTGTGTTGTCTTGAACTGAAATGTTCACAGAAGTTTTAAAAATAGTCTGATAGTAATCAGAAAGGTAGACAGCATGGAACCAAAACAGAAAACACTACTAACCATCTGATTACTCCATCGTGTACCCACACCTATGTGAAAAACCAATCTCAAGAAGGATATCAAAGGATTAGAAAAACTAAAGAAAAAGATAATAAGAGATGTAGAACATCTTCCATAAAAGAATGCTGCTCAAAAGACAATTGAGATAATTGAAATTTATAAAATGAAAGGTATGGGTATGGTGAACAGGGAAGTATTAGCTATTTCTAATAAAACAAGAAGTTAAAGAATACCTGGTTTGAAATAAAAAAGTGTACTTTTTTAAACAGGGCATAAAAAAATTCTAAAGTATAAGTGACTGAACAAATTCAGGAATAGTAACTGTTTTTATTTACGTATAAACAAATCCCTAAACTTCTTAATACCCAAGGCTTGGAGGGTATGGACAGTATCAAATGTTTTCAGTTTTGTCTAATAAATTGCTTTATTAAAAAAAAAAAAAAGTTTTATTCTGTAACTTTCTAAACAAAGCATTTAGATTCTTCTGTATGGAATGTATTTTTTATCTTTTACTGTAATTAAAAGAATTGGTGTTACAAATTTGGAAAGCTAAGGAGAAAAGATTACATTGCTGTTGCATTCAAACTTTGATCTGTAATCGTTTTTATTGCACACTAGCTGAAAAATCAATTTTTGAAAGCTATGAAAAGCATAATTTTAGAATATTCTTTTTTTTAATTGTTATGCAATAGGAAGTATGTATTTAGCTGGCCTTTCCGCGTAGCAGTATTCTCTCCCATACTTCCATGAGTTATACAGACAAATGTTTATTGCTGGGTTTGTAGTACATACAGCATGATAATTTCATTGAGAAATCACCAGGAAAAAAAAAAAAAAAAAAAGCATTGGTTTCTTCCCACCCTTATCTCACCTGAAACATATCAAATCCTCCTCTTGGCAGTTTCCAAGAAAAATAGACTGTATTTTCTTCTTGTCCAAATGCCTGGAAATCTGATGGCGGACCAGGATCTGAGGATGCAACATTTAAATTTAAAATAATCTATATTAATTTTAAGGAAATTGGCATTTACAGAATACACTGCTGTAATTCATTATTTTATAGTTCCATGTAGTAACAGATTTCATTTTGCACTTAAGAAGACCGTCAAATAAATGAAAATTTGTTTTGACATATTAGCAATAGAATCAGAAATAAAATAAAAATTATACATTTTTATAGAAAAATTTAACATCCTAATATTACTGTTGATTCAGTTGTTGGCAGAATCCCACCAAATAGAGATGAAAATTGTTTGTGTTTTAAAAGCTTTTATATGCTTAGTAGCTTTCAGAGATGTTTATATTGAAAAGAAAGACTTATATGCATTAATCCAGACATTATTAAGATGTATTGATTAATAAGGAATAGCTTTTCTTAGACAATACCTTAAAATGTAACAAGCTTAGTTATTTGAAACTATGAAAAGTCATTAATAAACTGAACCTACAGGTGTTAATCTTGAGGATGATCGGGTGACTTCTTTTTAATCCATTGGTTGTCACAATATTGATTAAGAAATCAGTGCCTGGTAGAAGATGCTCAAATTTGTACCTTCTATGAAGATTAAAAGAAGACATTGTGTTCTTTAGGATTCTAAAAATGCACGTCTCTTCATATGTTTATTCTTTATAGTTTTATGGATATTATTTACACATGTGTATATACATGTTTATATGTTGTCACTCAAAAAATATTTTAGTATTATGAAATCTTAAATAGACTGCATTGCACTATGGTTCACAGCAAGTTCAAGTGCTAGAAAGTTCTGAATTATTAAATTAAACATCCAGAATGGCACACAGGTTCTATTAGTGCTCAATCCAATGTAGTATTTTGTTTGCTCTTCTTTGCACAAGCACATTATATGAGACCTGCAATTTGTCAAAAAATGCATTTCTTAAAGTACATGATATAGAACCGTATGTCAACTGAATCATCAAATATATATAACATATAAATAACAGCACAGGCTACTTGTTTTAAATATATAATGAAACAGCTGCTTTGAGTTATGTCAGTTATTTTTTAAATGTAATCATCATACCTTACACCAGAAGATAACATTTTCTTCTCGCTGAAGTCCTTACTATTAATTGAAAGAACATATCCATCAAATATATTTTGGGCTGGTGGCCAGGTGACAGTTATTGACTCAGAGTCTCTGCTGTAGTTCAGGTATTGAACTGCACTTGGTACTGTGTGAAAATACAACAAAATGCATTGATTCAAAAAACCATTATAAACACATTTCTTTATGACAGGCCTCTCATCATCAGAATGCAATGAAAATTCCACATAACCCTCCTTATCTCAAGGACATACAGACTACTACAAGAGCAGAAATGTCAGTATAAGTGGTAGCATACCGGACAGACACCAAAGTCATGACTAGCACAGTATTTCTTATTCAACAGTGACCAAAAGCATACGTCTCTAGAAAAGCAAGAATTGCATAGAGTGATAATCCCCTTCTTAATCTCCTAAACTGCATTTTGCAGCCCAGGAACTTCATGAGCCAAAGGTGATTTTTTTTTAGTTTAGTAAACCTCAGCAGATTTTTTCCTTTATGCATGTCTTTGGTCTCCACGTGAACACATGATCATAATCATCACATAAAACATCTTGTGTCCAGAAGTTCTGCAATTTATCTACAAATTTAATAAAAAACATTTACATTTGCTTGTTTTCTACTTTCTCTCTTCTAGTTCAAGTCCTTAGTTCTTGAAAAAGAAATGTCAGAGAATTATCATTTATTTGCTTCATAATTGCCTCTCCATGACTTGTCCTCTCAGAACTGATTTTGCATCACATTTTACATTCCTGTATCCATTCTACCTCAGTGGTACCTTAAATGCAACACAGTACGTATCTTCAATCACATATGCTGAACCTTCTCAATCACATCTACTATGCTTTATTTTTCCATATTAGCTTAGAGGAAAACATAACATGCCGGATCTAACAGCCTGAGAGGCCATATTCTTGGGTTCAAGCAACTAGAAGTATTAGAATAGAGAGGAGAACTACACTGCTGAGAATCAAATGTCCTAAATGTAGAAAATCCCAAATTTACTTGTGCTGTACAGGGAGGCCAGTGAGAAAACATCATAAAACTAATTTAGCTCTGAACATTTAAGTGTGGCCAAACTCAGCACTGAAGTGAAAACAAAGCATATAAGAGAAGTCTAAGAAAAAAATTTGTTATATATAGTGCTGGTAGCCAGACTGTGTATAAATATCAATTAACTGGACTGTACAGCTGGTTGAGTCAACGTGAAGTCAACATTGGTAGTTCATCATACAAAGGAACCATATTCAGATTCTTAAGGGTCACTTGCAGTCAAAGAATAAGAAAAATAACAATGTAAGTGAATAAAAAGAAAATTACAAAGACAGTTGAGTTGCTTTTCTCTGAGACAAAAAGGAAATGCAGGAAGAAAGCAAGACAGGAGTAAAAGAAATACTGAATTTCACAACATTGTGGTCTCACCTGTGTCTATTTCCTTTGTCACAAAAAGACTATCTCTGAAACCTTCCTTCTCTGTTCGAATTGCAAAATTGTACAGCTTACCAGGACTAAGGTTGGAAAACATTGCTGTTTCTTGCTTAACCTTCTGGACCTAGAAATAGAAATACAGCTTTCACAAAACTGTTTGCAAAATTTTCTTATCTTATGTAAATGGTACATTCAACTACTTTAATGGGGGACATAGCTTCTTCTTAATAGAATGCTGACAAATAACTGCATTGCTTATATACACAAGTGATGTTCCAAAAAATATACCCTGAAAGCACTTGCACAATTTGTACATGTAACTTCATATTGCTCAAAATCTCCATCAGCCCGATCCCAAGTGATCTGTATTGAAGTGTCAGTAACGTCACCTTCTCGTACATTGAGTGGAGCTGCCAGACCTAGAGAACAACATAAAACACATTGCAGTTTAATCCAAGACTTTGTTCAATCTAACACTTTTTTTTATCTCCTGTGGAGACATAAAAGTGAAGATAACCATTAAGAGATTCAAACAAATAGGAGTGCAAAATCTATCTCAGGCATACAGAGACATAGCAGTTCCAAAACAGAGAAAGGAATAATGGAGAAAGGAAAAAGATGTAGGAAAATTACTTGCTTCTTTTTCTTAAAATTGCCAGAGGCTGAACATGCATTTCTCCAAGGATAGAGCTGGCATTCCAAGGTGGGAAAGTTCTCCAGAATTAAGTTGATCCCTCCAATACCACCACCATAATGGCCATAATGTACTTAAATTTTGTCAAACAGCTCAGCAAAACTGGGTATATCAGGCTAGACAAATACATTTTAACCCTATAGTCTTGTTAGGTACAACTTAGATCACATTACAGAGGAGTATCCATTCTTCTTTACATCTATTTCATCCCTATCACAGCTGTTTCTGTCTGGAATATACCAAAACTTACCCTTTTTCCAAGAAAAACTGTGTACATGTGAGGGTTAGGACATCTCTTTGGTCCAAGTTTTTGGGGCCCCAGAAGAGACAGACAAAAACTGGGTTTTCTAAGGCAGTTTGCCACTAAATCTAGAAAATGTTTCCATAAGGTTGATCAAACATGAAGTTTTTCTTGTGAAAATCCTTGAAAGCTGATTTTGCAAGGATTGATACCATCTTGAAGGATGATATTTTGAAGAAAAATCAGCTTTCTAGTCTTTCACAATCTGGGAAAGATTTTTTTCTGTCTTGCCCTCATTCTCCTCCTCTTTCTTCCTTAATTCTTTCTACCTTATCTTAATTTTTACTTGCATAAAATTTCTACTGTGAAAGAAACAGAGCAGAAAAGAATTTCAAAAGAAAATGGTAAAATGGGAAAAGAAAAACTTATGGAAGTATAAAGATAATAAAAAATAGGAAAGTCAAACCAGAATTTCAGCAGGTATTTTTCAACAGTTATTAAGTTCCTACTAAAATTTCATTTTTAAAATCCTTGCTAGAATTTTTTTTAATGTCTTTGTCATTGAACTTATTATCTTGGAGAATCTCAAAGTTTTTATTATTTGCTGAAAGATGCACCAGGAGCAATGAGCTTCATAATTTCAAGACACAGAAATAACTTCATTGATACTCATCTACTTGTTTAAAGTAAGCAGTCAAAATATGTATTGTTTCCCATAAGGACAACAATTTAATACACCCTCAATTCCTGAAATACTTGCTAGACATTTTATAGACAATATAAAAAACACAATTTAGCAAGTTTAGAAATTATAAGGTATTGTTATAGTCTTGTTTAAAAATCAGCTAGCGTTAGTACAACTGCAAATTGCTTACAGATATATCAAGATGATTTTTGAATAGCATGTCATTTCTATTGCATTGAAATAAAAATAAAGTCAAAAAGGTTCAAAAATCGGGATTTTATATGGTGCAATTTTATAAGAACTTAAAATACTTACATGTTTTTACACCATATACATGGTAACAGGAGCTCAACATTTTTCCACTTTTTGTGGAGACACAGAAATCATATTCTGTTCCTGCAGTAAGGTTTTCAATTGTTATTTTACCATCACTTTTTAAAGTGAATGTTGCATTAGGTCCTTCTTTACTTGTAACATAAACACCATCAAATACTCCAATATCAGGCATACGAACAAATAGTACCACTGCATTGCTATAAAGCCCATAAGGAACTACAATTTGAACAGGTTTGGGCTCTAAAAAAAAAAAAAAAAAGAAAAAAAAAAAAAGAAAGAAAATTGCCACATGTTAAATCAGTTGAAAATAAATTAAATGAAAACCACATAATGAATCTAAAGCAACTTCCCTGAGAAATATGCTTGCCCAGTGCAAACTAATAGCTATCACAGTAAAACATTGCTCAGAAACAAAGAACAACCCGATCTTTTAAGTGTTTATTACTGGAATTACCTTTTCAACCACAACTGCACTAGGAAGGTAAGCAGGATAGCTGGAAAAATACACAGAAATTTAAATGTGGACAGGGAGATGACCATGGAGAATGAGATATATTTGATGGATACAACATTGACGTGTTCAGTTTTCTTCCCTTACAGTTGACTCTGACAGCTGTGAAATATCCCATCTAGAATTTTGTCATCTGTGTCGGGAATAAGGTATTAAACCTAATCCTATATAAAAAATTATGAAAAAAGACTAAGACTGCTACTCTCCAAAATACTGTAATCATTTAGAAAAAAAAAAATTATAATGCAGCATTTTATGTATCTATAACCTGAGAGCTGCAGCCTTTAAATACCACTTGTATAAGTGAACCTTGCCCATTCCTTTCACATATGCAAAAAATTTAAACTGAACCAAAAGCATTTCAACATTTTGGTAAACTAAGACCCTTCAATAAACCCTTCCCTATGGATGGGGAAGATCCTTTGATAAACAATGTAAAGCTTTTACTTTTCACCTCCTACTACTTCTCTTTCTACCCCTTTCCTAGTACTCTCTCACTAATGGTAGGGCAATTTCTTTCTCGCAGTTCACAGAACAACTAAAGTATCTCCAAAAATAAATCAGTTGTTTCAACCATTACAGTATTTCCCCATTTCAATGCAAACCAATGATTCACCCAGTTTCTTCTGCCAATTGGAACAGGATTTCCAGCTGTGGTCCTCATTGCAGTTGTCACTACTATCAGTGTGCTTTCCAAGGCTGTACCTTCCTTTCAAAAATTGTTAACTTTGCTGTTAACAACTAGGGTTGGATCTGTACATTTTATATTTTAGTTTTGATCACTGGCTATTTAGCAAATCGACTTTATCTAAAAAATATGCTAGAAGTATCAGCAATAGTTAGACCAATACATGTATTATAGTCTGTAGTTTCCACCATAAACAGTATCTTACTTAAAGTGCATTGAATGGTCTTCAGTTCACTCAGAGTTCCATTATTCACACTTGCCACTGCTATTTCATAAGCCATTCCAGGAATTAGGAGATCAATCTTAAATTCTTCTATATTCCTTAATGTAAACTTTTTTGTTTCACCTATGTCTGCATTAGGTTTCACTTCGATGTAGGATTCCTGACACTCTTGTGGCAGCTTCCAGTGAAGGATTACACTTTCTTCTTGTATATCCTCTGGGTGAATATAAACAGCTGTCGGTGGACTGACAGCTTGATCAAAGAAAAAGATGTCAGTATAAAGCCATATATCAAACTTACAATCAATCTACAATCACTTCCCAATGATGTCTCTTAGTTTATTTTTTTCTTCTAAAACTTCATGATTTTAGAACTATTGATTCATTTACTTATTTCTTAAAATAGTTTGCATGCAACTACATGTTACAGGCAGATTCTGCTTTCTGTTTTCTCATAACAAATAGATACTTATTTTGAAAGCATATTCCATTCCACTGGATACATACAGAGTAAAAAGATGACACAGTCTGAGTCACAGTATCTATTATTAGAAAATTAATTAATCTGTTTTAACCTAAAAAAAATTTGAGAAATCACAGTAATGTTTCTACTTTGCTAAAATTAAAGACACAAACTATAAATCAGTATTTCTCAAGCAGAATGTCACTTCTTTATCTCATACTATTATGCTATAAGTAGGTAAATGAATAAATAAATAAGGGTATAGGTATATTCCAAATTTTGGAAGTTTCTGAAGTATATCCCAACAGCCACAACTTGTACAAGGCCTTAAAAATACCTTAATGCCTTGTATTTTCAATTTAATCTCTGTCTAGCAAAATAAAACAAGAAATGGATACCTCACCTGTTGTGATTAATATAGGCTTTTCATGGCAGCTGAGAGTTCCTTTCTCTCCTACATTCTGTAAATATACCTGATACTGATGATAAGGTTTTATATTTCGTATGACTATTGAAGTCTTGCTTTTTTCAATTGGTAACTGTTCCCAGATGTTGGTTTCAGTATCCAACACGTTGACAAGGTAGTATTGAAAAGAAGCACTGGACGAATGTTGTGGAGGATTCCATTTTAAATGTATTTCTGCAGATGAAACATATGTAGCCTCTAACTTCTGGGAGTGCAACGGCCCTATTGAATAATATTAGGAACAGAAACAGGATAAAAATATTCCCCGGGAACACGAAGCATACTTGCACCTAAAATTGTGTCCATAAAGTAGTTTTTTCTTAAGGATATCTCCACTTGATTGCCTTTAGGTGCAAAGGCATTTTCATCTCTACCAACTCGTAAGTTTCATTTGGCTTCATTCAGCTAAACTTTACCAGAATACAAGTTGATTGTGAATGAATTTTACCTTGGCCATACTGCATCACTCAGCAAGTCAAAATACAATGGATTTTTAAACCATAGAGATCATCTTAATCTTAACTGCAGATATACAGGCATAACTCTGCTTGTTCTGACAAAATCTTTTACTTCAGATTTGAAAAAATGCTTCAGCATTTCACCAGCATGGTCAAAAAATACTTTACTGCTACTGTGACATCCAGCTTTACCTTTGGTTATAAGTAGAGACTCTGAGTAAAATTATTGTAATAATGGGATTTTAAAATATACTTAACAGAAACAGAATTTGTATGGCTTTCCTCTTGCAGCCACTGAAAATGCTGCATTTTTCCTAATCAATCCCAACAAAAGATTTTAGCACAAAGCTAAATGAAATTTTTAGGATCCACTCTGCAAACTAGTAAATACTGGATCAGAATTCATGTTTAGATTTATTTATATTTTCAGACAAAATATCAACACAGGAAATTGTTTAATTAAAGAAAAATATAAAAAAGTATGATTATTTGGTTATTATTGCTATTTATTTTTGTTACTTACTTGTTTCTACCTTCAGAATTGGACTTAATATAGACTGTGCTCCTTCTGAGTTCCTTGCTGCTAATAAAAAACTATAGTGAAGGCCAGGAGACAAGTGCCCAACTTTTATTTGAGTTGCATTCGCAGGTAAGTTCAGAATGTATGGTTTCCACTGATCAACATAGTACTTGATTATAAGTGCAAAGCCTGACTTGAGCCACATGCCCATATGACTCCACATAAGTACAGCTTCAGTTGTCTTGACATTATGCATACTAAAAGTGATGTTTTCTGGTACCAAAGGTACTGAAAAAGAAGATCAAAGGTTAAAAAAAAAAAATTAACTACAACCTTTTTCTTTTTGTATTTTTTTCTTCAAATATAAATGCAGTCAGGGTAAGGTTTTTAAAATAAATGCAGAAGACTGAAAAATAATTACATTCATATTCACAAATATATGGCAGCTGTACATAGCAGAAAAATCCTGTGAAGAAATAATCTGGACCAGTAGGATCTCTCTGAAGGGCATAGCAATCAGTTTGGTTTTCTGGTATCATTGACAAAGCTGAGATACCAGCTCTAAGAAGATAAGGAGATCCATCTGTCCACAAGAGCTGACCTTCTTCCTGGATTCAAAAAAAAAAAAAAAAAAAAAAAGAAATTAGGAAAACATGTATTTTTAGATTCTATTGATGAATTTTTAAGGCTTCCCTCACTGCAGGTATATTTCCTAAACATGCAAAACTTGTGTACTTCATTTATACAAATTAATTATATAGGAATATTTTGAATAAAGTAAATGTTTCAGTTTAAAATTCTATCCCTTCTATTACAAAAGATTACAAGATAATAAAATAACATAATGTAAGTCACATAAGTATGTTTCATCATTACAAATAAGCCTTTAAAATCACTACTAATCAAATAATTTAATAATCTTGTATGGATAATTGTCTAAAAATATCATTCACTTTGAAAAAAAAACAAAATAGCAGAAAATAATAATAAATCCAGTCTGAAAGTAAATATTTAGCTGAGGAAAAAAAAAAAACCCACATGGCTAGATTCACAACCAGATAAGAAAATGCTATCTTTCTCCTTTCTCCTGTTTGCTGGTTGCTCAGCATTTAGGACACACTCACACCTCCCTCCAAGTTTCTTACCTTTGAGTTACTTTCAGTTATTCCAGCAGAGCTCTACAAATATTAGACTGGGGCAACATGATATTTTGGAGGAAAAATGCTTGTAGAATATGCTTACAGCATTGCAACACAGATCCCTCCAGTGGGAGACAGGTTTCAGTCTACACTGCACTAACACGTACTAACATCTACAGGGGATTTATAGAAAACCCAGCACATTTCTGCATGGCATTCAGGCACTCTCCGGTGGTAAACTTGTATAAAGTGCTTTCAGGCATAGAAGTCCATGGTCCTACAGCCTAAGTAAACTCTTTAAGTAATGTAATGGAGAAAAGTTGAGGTGCCACCATCATGTTAAGGCTTCTGATGTTTACTCTTTTATTAAAGATGTTTAGAAGTGGGGAAGGGGAGGAGAAAAAAGAATTTTTTTTCCACTGCTCTGGGAAAACAAAAAATCATGTTTGTTGAGACTGAGACTATTTTTTCAATTAATTTGTTGTATTGAAAAAATATAAAATAAAATATTGTTATATAATTCATTTTCCCAGGAGAGCAAAGAAGATTTTCAATAGTATGAAACAATTCAACTTGACTTTCAGGAGAACTTGTGGGTATAGTCTGCCATTTCAGAAATGCTATATAGATCATTTTTTTTTATACTGGTCTTCTTGGTCACCAGAGTTAACAACAAGCACAGGAAATCACAAGATACTACTATGATGCAAACTTCTGCAGCAAAGTTTGTACAAAAAACCTCAGTGAACAATCTTTGGCTACCTTTACCACTTCTTAGCTCTGAAGAACTGCACAGAATGTCAGGATGGGCATGAGGGTACCACCAAAGAATTTCATTCATTCTTATCTGGGGCACTGACCTATATCTCCAGGGCCTCTGCTGCTTTTCACAAGAATGTTCAGCCTCATCAGGAATGGTTTTAATTCAGATACAGATCAAAATAGGGTTAAAGAAGGAGACACTGTGAGAATTCAAATACTACAGAACTAATGTTGCTCACAATGTCACTAATTTTTATCAATGTCACAATGCTTGGCAGTCTTCTTTAAGGCTGCTGAAATCTTCTGAGTAGGTTATAGTCTCAATTTCTTCTCATTAAATATTTCAAGTACCATGGGAACTGAGAGAGAAAAACACTTGAAAACAGAAATTTAACTCCCTAGTGTTCCAAATATGAATGAGAAAGCAAAAATAATTTAAGTCATATTTTTTTATCTCAGATTTTAAACAAATCCTGCAACTCCTAGAGTATATCCCATGATTTTTGAGCTCCTGAGGTAAGTACAATTCGATGCAAGTACAATTTAGAGTTCTCATAAAATGAGAACAAATGAAAACAATGACACTTCAGAATGAAAGGTGTTCATCCAGTACTTGAACACACTAATTAAGAAAAAATAATTAGGAAAGAAGTGCTTGGAAAGCAATCATTTTATTATTATCCCTTGCTATTCTTAAGATATGGCACTCATTAGTTCATTTAACTGACTGACTCCCACAGACACAAAAATGCATGCAATGATTGAACAGTTGACTGAAATTCCAAACTGGCAATTAACTCTTTTCTGTGTAATCAGAGTTAAAACCCCCCAGATTTCTAGTACTCTTTCCCGCACATCAAAATATTATGCTTCCATGGAACATCTATTTCTGGCAAGCCACTTACAAACACCTATATTCTCTTAAAATACCAGTTGGTTATGATGAATATCACTATGGTGTAAAAATTACAGCCATTTGAGAAGTGACTCCACAGTCTCGTATACAAAATAATATTATATATAAAATGCACATATAAATAGTGCTTTACTAACCAGGATGGTTAGAGTGCTTCTCTAACCACAAACTTACACAAATCTGTGTTTCTTCAATCTGCACGTTATCCCACTCTGACTTGTTTGTGTAGCCCCAGCCAGCAAAAAATATTTTTTCTGTCTTTGAGGGGGTATGACACTTACCACTCCTGCTCTTACACATAAAGTTTGTTTTGCTTTTACTTTTTTCGCATTATTTCTTTGAAAATAATTTGATCAAAACAATATTAAAATTAAATTTCAAAGTGCAGATTTTTTAAACTGAAAAACAGTGGCTTTCTCCCAGCCTTCTGATACTTAACACAAAAGAAGTTTTCACTAAACCAAATCACAGAAGACTGGATCCCACATTTCTGGCAAATGCCTCCATCTTTCTAAGCACTTTGCCAGTATTTTTATTTGTGTCTGTAGTTGTAACATGGTGAATCATGTTGTAACAGCAGGTGCAACATTAAGAACCTTCATATCTCAAATATGAGGAACAGGAAACCTTTCACAAGAAATACCTTGCTCCGATTCCTTTCTCCACTGGCCTATCCAGCACCTATACTGAGCAGAATTCCCTAAGCTTAACACTCAACATTTTAGACCTGCATCAAAATTGAGAAAGCCAACCCCAGACTTCGTAACTACACATAGTACCGCATGTGTAGACTAAGATTTAAAATCTGGTAATACAGCACCACCTACAGGCAAAACAATATCCCAGGGAAATACAGACAAACACGAAAATAGAGAAAAGTTAAACAGGTTATGTATAAACGATGGGGTTTTTTTCACAGCTAAAACCTTCTGAAGATTTTTAGTGTTTCTAAATAGGAAGAAATAATGATTGCTCTTCTCATTAATAATAACTATATAAACAAATAACCAATGTACCATTTAGCAATATTTATTCCAAACAATTGGGCTCCACATACCAGAATGTTTTTGCTTCCATATGTGTAATAGCAAAGAAGATAAAATAGACTGACCTTTAAGTCATTAAGACCTGTCCATATCATGATTATTCGACTAATTTTCTGGAGATATGACAACATAAAACCATATTCTTCTTCGCTCCCAATGTCAAGAAGATGTGCCCCTTGTGAAGACATTCCACAGATTTGTTGTGCTGCTTTCCATGGCTTGCTCTCCTTACCCATTCGATAGCAGCTGCTTTGGAATGCCACCCACCCTTCGGAACAGGTGCCTACAGGTGAAGGACAGGATTTTAGAGAGATTCTGTATCATTCATGTCAGTGCTACAGTGTAAGATTTCTTACAATTACACAGACATTTTGATGACAATTGCATTTAATGAATTCATGATTTCAACTCCCCAAATATTCAGTAATTATGAGTCAACAGTCCTTCAAAATCCTGAGTGTCTTAAAAAATCTGACTGACTAAATTAGAAGAGTATCAGCTACAAGCCAGTGAAGGGGGAAATAAAATAAATAAAGGAAAAAAGATATCCACTAATTTTCAATCCTACTCCAGACAAAAACAAAAACAAAAAAATTCTTTAGGCTTAGTTTCTGATGGTTCATTCTTTTAAACATTAAAACTTAAGTTAACAAATAACTTGCTTTTAATAGCTTCCTGAGTTTAGAAAAATAATTATTCCCTTGACTTTGAGTGTATATTATTCTTTCTTTTTCTAATTTTAAAGATTTTAAGTTGCATTATCAGAGTAGCACATTTAAAGGAATGAAGTTACGTAACTAAGCCATAACATCCTCAGAATCCTGCCTCCTTTATAGCGCTTCTTACAAAGCAGCACAGCTAGACCAGCCTTTCAGCAGTACAAAACCTTCATTTTGAAAGTGTTCCAAATGCTTATCAAGTTCAGGATTTCCACTGCCTTTTCATTGAAATTATATAGAAAATTCAATACATACACTCGAATAATTATAATTTTTAACTTCAACATTGACTTGACTCTATTTTAGATTGCAAAAATACAGTTAGCCTAAAATCTTTGCACATAAAAATCTGAATTATTCGTACTAAAAATACTAAGAAATACTAAGTAGAAATAACTTTTCTATTTCAGTAACATTTAATTTCTTTCCTCATTCCAGGACTAAAACAATCCACATCTACTATAAGTTGTAAAATGGAATATAGGATTTTACAATTTACTCTTAACTTATCTAGAAAATAACTTGCATCCACTGTGACTCAAGAAAAAACTCAAATATATACCTGTTTCAGCTTGAACATCCAGTAACTGAGACACTTTTACAAATTCAAGATGTAATTGTTCAAATATAAACTTAAATGTATATAAGGTGGCAGGTGTCAAATTTCTCCATACAAAAAATCCACTGGGTCTTTTTATGATCTCAGAAGTACCATTCAGTGAAACAGAAACTGAAAATTCTTTGGTCACCATACTCCAATTAAAAGACACAGTAGTGGTTGTCACAAATGTTTTTATGTACTTTTCAGAAATTCCACCTAGTACAACAAGAAAAAATAAACACTGTTTTTACCACAAAGGAATAATTAACTCAGAGTTCCATCAACATTATTATTTTTTTCTTTTGAGAAATGATGAGAGATACACACAGTAGGGAAAGAAAGGTAGTGTCATTTAGGAATGTCATGGTTTAATTTATTGTCATGGTACCTTAACTTATGTCTGAAGCAACAAGAAATGAAAGTGCACAGCTTAAGGAGTGTTTGGCTGTAAAAGTACATACTTTGATAGAATAGCAGTTAAGTAACAGATGTCCAGTGCAGTAACCCACTAGTAGCATAAGTGTGAACCATTTTCTGCAGCTTCTGAGTGTACTTTCAGCATTCAACAGCTGCTGCAATGTTTTCAACCATATATTTTTCCCAATTATGTTGTTTGTATTCATAATCTAGTCTGTATTCCAAAGCTAGTGTGAGCTTGTAATGTGTAAAAAGGTAATGCTATAAACTATTTTAATTAACAAAATTAAGATTAGAAAGCCCTTTCATTTTAGTAATTGGTGGGACTTATGGTCCTAAACAGATTTACATCTTTTTATAAGCTCAGGATATTTTTATAAGCTCAGTGACCAGACTCACAAATTCCTATACGAAAAATTTATTCCAGTGAGTCGCAAGGCTAAGACCTTCAAGCTACTAATTAACCCTTTCTAAAGTGGGAATGTCATGAAGTAGAAACAAAAATATTTATTTTTTTAAGTTATAAAAGAAATACAATCACAACCCTATGTTGATATGAAATTGCCAGGCTTTAAGTAACTTTCTCCACGGTCATCTTTTATAAATCTCTTCTCCTAGAATTACTGTAGTACAGCAAAACCTGTGATATTTAAAAATCTCATGAACTTTTACATCAGTCCCATATTTCAGAATTGTTACACTAAACAAACAAGTTATATGAAATTATTCCTACTACACCTCATGGCTGAAAATATACATCAATTTCAAGTTTCTAAATACCTGACTAATCTCTAGATTTAAACTCCTGATTCTCTAATCTTCAGTATTAAACTAACTATAAAGATACCAATATATTTTTGTGCTACTTTACTTACGTGTCTTAAATGATTTTACACTTAAGATTCGGCCACTTTTTAGGGATTCTATTGTTATATCATACTTCTTATTTTCCTCAAGCAGAACTGTAGTACTGACAGGCTCTTGTTCAGCTTTAGAAATGTTTCTTACAATCTGCAAGTAAAAGAATTTCTGAATATAGTGGAAGTAATAAAAATAAAATTCATAAATTATCTATAAAGTTTTAAAAGGGTAGCTGATATTGCAGAACATCAAACTTGAGGCTTCAGTTAAACTGCAAAATACCCAACATTTAAAGCAAAACCTTTTAGAAATCACACTATTAACAAACACCTTCATATTGAAATCCCCTTATTTTCTTTATGTTCCAGAACATCCTGTACTCAAAATAAGAACACCCTCCCACAGAGAGGTAGGTGTAGTGTCTGTGTCTCTCCTGGAGAAGTTAGACTCCTCATTCAAAGAGTTCTTCTCCTTGAAGATCTTGCATATCCTTAATATTGAACATATGCCTATCTATCCTTATTCAACAGAATACTTGAAAGTCTTTTAAGTTCTGCTGGTTTAAGGATGACTCTGTAACAATGCACATAAATTACATTAATTACAAAATTCAGTAACAATTGTTGAAACTTTCTCTTTACTTGCTATTTTGAATTAAAAAAAAAAAAAAAAAAAAAAAAAAAAGGCAATCAGACCCACAGTGCTACTAGTTACCCTTATTTACAGCTTAAATACATATGGAACTACTCAGTCCTTAGACTGATGAAATTTACTTTTTGACTGAAAGCATCTGTTTGCTGGCACGTCACAATATAGTAGTCTGGATCCTCTCCTTTCGGCAGTTCAGTCCACTCCATCAAAACTGCCCTAGCAGGCTTTTTCCCTTGGTCACAGTCTAGACACTCTAAACCCTGTAACAGAAACATACAGGAATGCAACTTAGCAGAAAATGCAGAAAATATACCTCTAACTAAATAATTAAATTCTGTCAGTTTTAACTGATTTTAACCATAGTTTGTCAGCTAGCAACAGTTTTTATATGGACCAGTATTACCAGTCCTACTGTGTGACATATAAGGCTTCATAATTTTTTACAAGTTCTGCAGGTACAGGTTCTAGTTTTCTTTCTCTCCAGAGGTGGACAAACCATGTCAGTTGACCCAAATATGACAGAAATCTGTCACCATTTTAGAAACAAGGTCAGAGATGTCACTTGCAGTGAACATGTTGTCACAGCAGACAGTCAGGAGCTGGAAGCCTCAGTTCCATTCTTCCATTATGCATCAAAGACTTTAGTGGAATCACTTTCACAATTTTCAAATATCTTAGAAAAAGAGAAAATAATGTTCAAGACATAAAGAAATAATTTATTAAACACACACCTCCCTACCAATCCAATTTATCCATGGCAGCACAAAATTCATTCTGTGTTTTTGACAACGCCATGCAGCTCTACAGGCAGAGTGACTGGAGAGTGGCCAGGCAGAAAAGGACAGGGGGATACTGATTGACAGGAGGCTGAACATGAGCCAGCAGTGTGCCCAGGTGGCCAAGAAGGCCAATGGCATCCTGGCCTGTATGAGGAACAGTGTGGCCAGAAGGACCAGGGAAGTGATTCTGCCCCTGTACTCAGCGCTGGTGAAGCCACACCTGGAGTGCTGTGTCCAGTTCTGGGCCCCTCAGTTCAGGAAGGATGTTGAAGGGCTGAAGCAAGTTCAAAGAAGGGCAACAAGGCTGGGGAAGAGACTGGAGTCCTATGAGGAAAGGTTGAGAAAGCTGGGGTTGTTCAGTCGGGAGGAGGCTCAGGGGAGACCTTATCACCCTCTACAACTTCCTGAAAAGAGGTTGTAGCCAGGTGGGGTTTGGGTTCTTCTCCCAGGCAACCAGCAGTAGGACAAGGGGCACAGTCTTAAGACTGGATGTGGCACTTAGTGCCATGGTCTAGTTGACATGGTGGTGTTGGGTCATAAGTTGGACCTGATGATCTCAGAGGTCTTTTCCAACCTAAGTGATTTTGTGATCCTGTTTCAAATTCTTACAGAGGTCAACTCATTCTAGACAAAAGCCTTCTGTATTTTTGATACTACCTTTTCGATAACTTTGCCTGCCTTTGAAAGACTTTGGATTAACATTTCAGAAAAGCAGGTTCCTCCTCTATTTGAATTTCATTTGGAATCAGAAATTTACGGGCTTTTTCTATCTAATATAATCTGAATCACACCTCTCAAATTCAGATAAATTGGTGCATGTGATGCCAATCCATACCATATAGTATTTATAAAAGATGCAGTTCTCTCTTTTATGTTTTATTTTTATTTTCTTTATGAATTGAGATGACAAATGCCATCATTTAGCAATCAACTCAAAATGTAGTTCAAAAAAACTAAACAGAAATAAAAATCAAATAGGAATCCCTAGGACACTAAAATAAAAGTTAGGAGTTTTATTATTGTATTACTTTGTGTTGTCCTGTAGAGTAATCTTCCATGCACAAAAAAACCCCAAACCACAAACAAAACAAATAAACAAAAAACCCACACATATAAAAAGCAAAAATATTCAGTTTTTTTCTTTTTTTTTTTTTTTTTGAAATACAACATACCCTGGAACTCAGTTATCTTACCATAACTTCCTTTAACTAATGACAAACTAACTTAACTATAAATCTATCAAGATTTAATGCTCAGAGTTTGGATTATACTTTTTGAAGTATATACTTTATAAAGGTTATAAAGCCATTAACCTCTATAAATTCTTTAGAAGAGGTTACATAAAACCATTGGGATGAACTGACACACTAGACCAGTAATGATGGCATACACACAGGTGTTTTGAGGAACACTTTTTCTCAAAAAGTTGCAGGCTTTTAATTGACAGGTGTATAGCTGACTTGCATTTCCTGTAAACTATCTACTGCTGAGAATCCAAAGGGTAGGAAAATCTGGTTTTAAAGATAAAAAATATATATTTGGCAATAATTGAATTAACTGTTTAAAATAATTTTCCACCATCAGCAATAATGTATGCCATTTTACTGTACATAAATACAAGCTCCTTAGACCTAAAAGGCAAGAACTACATTTTCAAGTGTACACAGAAATTGTTCTATACTTATATCCAGTGAGAGGGATTTAAAATGTCTCTTTTTGTTGTCAGCACCTTTTCAGTAATTTTTAGGCCCTTGTACAAAGACAGCAGAAATTTAAAAAAGAAAAAAAGAAAGCATTATTAAATTGAGCACAAATACCTAAGTTTCAAATCTATTTTCAGGTTAGCTACACATCAACCAGGAGACCTAAAAAAACCAAACACTTATTGACTTCTGCTATCGACCACTTCTCAAACCAAGACTCAAGTAGGCTTCTCAGTCTGAAAAAGAGGCACTTGAGGGAAAATACAGCAGAGGTCTTAAGCAGCCAGAAGGGAGCAGAGATTGATTTTCATTTTCTCTTCAAGTACAAGCACTGTGAAGGATGAAGCATAGCTGGTATGCTCCAGATTCAGTGCAAACAAAAACAAAATAAAACAAAAACAAAACAAACAAAAACAAAAAGGGGGGCAGTTCTTCACAAAATAAATAGTTTATCTGACAAAGCTAAAACAAGTAATAAAAGTTTCAAGGGGTGTCAGAGAAGGCCCATTCATGTTCATAGAAGAGAACCACACTGAAGCTCACAAAATGCATTGCAAATACATCCATTTCAAGAAGTCCTTAAGCTGCAAATGGTGGGAAATTAATAGAGTATAGGTAATTCTCATATGCTACTCTTACAGTCCTCCCCAAAGATCTGCTTTTTACCACTATCAGAGGTATGATATTAAACTCACTGAAGTTTTTACTTTACCCCATCCCTGTTTAAAAGGTGACTTAAAGATGCTGAGATCTCTTATTTCTTCTGGGGAACAACATTAAACCCAAAGCAGCAGGAAATAAAAGAGATTAAGAATCACAAAAGAGCTTCTAACAATTTAAATAGAAGGAAGACTGGGAATGTTCAGTAGCACTAAATAAGAGCTACCTGACAGCTAAAACAACAGAAAAAAACCCCAGTCCAAATCGCATACCACTTATTTTCAACATTCAATTACAATAGCTATCCACCTTCAAAACACAGAGCATTTCTCTTACCTTAAATAAACATTTTAATAAAATCAGAAGAAGAATTGCTTGATCCATAGAGAAAGAAATGTTATAAGTCCCAGTGTCCTGAAGTGCTTGAATCACCACAGCTTCAAAGCAAAATCATGTTAGGATATCTAAGACATAAGGGAAAAATGGATACACATATTTATACTTCACATGGATGCAGCACCAGCCAATGGCAGGCCAGAGATTTGTGTGTTTCATCTGGCTCTGCCTTTTCCCAAGCCTCGTATCAAGTTTCCTGAGATCAGAAGGCCTTCCTTTAACTTCACTGAACTGTGGATGTGACTGCTGTTTGTAGTCATTTAAAAACCACTCAGTGTAAAAAATATCAGGCTTTTTTTTTTGTTTTTATGAGATTACCAGATCAAAATTCATTAAAATCAGCGAAATCCCTTACTTACTTTTCTCCACTCTCTGATTGTTTTCTACAGTACACATTTCTAGATAGTCGTCCCTTTGTCAGTGTTTAAAATAAGCCTTAAAACACTTTTCTGTGGAAGCACTAAGCACAGCTGCAGAGCCCATTGATACATATTATGATCTTACAGAGGTCCTACAAAAAGTTACCAGCATAAAAAATCTATAAACAAAGAATAGGCAAAAATGAATAGTAATAGGAACACTGATCCATTTTACTGATCTCTTTGGGCTCCTGATAAGAACTCAGCTCAGAAAAATATATTGGTTGACATCCACCTTTGGCCAGATGTGAAGCAGCAATTTCAATTAAACTTACCTCAGTATAATTCCCAGTGCCTTAACCCTCCCCAAAATTAACCTTTTTAATAGAAAATTGGTTTTGCACTGTGTTCTCTGAAATTAAATCATCTTAATAAGCTGATAAAAATTGTTAACTAATTATAGAATAAATAAAAATCAGTACCACTGGATATATGTACCATAAAAATGAGCAACACTCATATTATTTACTGTGTATTTTTTTTCAGTGGGTTGTTCCTGATTTTTACTAAAACTGTATCCAACTGAACTGTGAATTGTGAAATAAGGACTACAATTTTTAACTACAGCTTTATTTAGAACTTATAGTAAACAAGGCAGGCTTACTCTCACCAGAAAAATACCATTTTGGGGCTTTTATGTTACCCAGGCTCAAGGACACGCATAGCAAATGAAAAGCTGCAGCAATGAAACCCCTGATCTCAAAACACTGAGTCAACTTCACTCTCTGAGAAGCACACACATACACAGCACACACGAGTGTAATCACCTGAGTGCTATTTTAGCTATCACTGACAAGAGTAAGCTGCTGCCTATTCAGCTGTTTTGCAAAGCAGACATACTCAATTTTTTTTTTCCCAGAGAAATTTGTAGTCATTGAGCACAAAGGGAGGCTTTATTAACAAAGCAATTTTCAAGACACCAGCAGGAGCCCTCTCTGCATTAACCGCATCAAATTAAGTGAGAATGCACATTCCACCCTTATCAAAAGAACACTCCCCAAAACACAACCAGTTCCCTTTTATTCAGCATTTCCAGTGATTAAGTTTTAGCATCATTCACTATTAGTTTTCTCCAAAATGCAACATCAGTACAGAAGCAGCTCTTCAAGTTCCCTCATATAAAAACTAGTTGTGAAAGTAGAAACTGCATGTATAAGACATTTATTCAGACTTCCTCCTTGCAGTAAGGTTCTCAAATCTTGGATCTTAGGGAATATTTTACCACTGATTTCAATAGGTATATGACCCTCTATTTGGCCTATGTGTAGGATTATTTTTCCAAATAGGCAAAAATTACAGTTCTTAAATGATCAGTATGTGGCTGCTAAGATCTGGTCAGTGTATCGTATTTTCAGTTGCTTACAGTCCATTGTCCTTCAGCTCTGATTATATCTTTCCACCCTAAGCTGTGGTGACCTTTTAATGATAATGGATAGATAATTTTTGAAGTGTCCTTGTTCTATAGGTAGCTTGCACATTCCACTTGGCACTTAAAGAAAGGTTAAAGAAAATTTAGTACATGATATCATGTACAGACCGTCTCAACCATAACCTTTTCTCAATAAAAACTTTTTTTTCTTTTGCATTAATGTTAAGTGCTGAAGTCTATCCCTCAGAAGATTTTTTATGAATGTTTTTTGAAAATATATTCCCTAGCATCACCTCAAGGTAACATCTGGTAAAAGATTTGATGGGACAGAACTCAAAAAAATCAGTTCAAGTTAATGTTTTCCATTGCCACAGTATTCCCAAGTGGTACCTTCATGTTTATTTGACAGCAAGTTTTCACACAAAGTTGAGTCTCTGAAATAACTGGAAATTCGATTTTTCCTTGGAATTCTTATAAAAGGAGAACTGGAAGAAAAAGAAATGAGATGGCAAGAACTGTATAGAACCAATGCATAATAATTATTAAAAAAAATTATCCAGGCTATGGATCAGCAGTGCAGAAGGCCAAGAGAAAAAAGTGTCAGGAAAACTGATGAAGAAGGGGGAAAGAAGTCACATTTGAAACAGTGCTTTGGCACTGCTTTAAGCACTGTGAACAGCACAGTGACCATTGACCATTTTTAACCCCAGGGTGTGTTTCTGTAATACCTCTGCCTTTCAGTATATTATGTGGCTTGTAACTATGTTCAGACACGAAACTTCAGGCCTGATCCTGCCCAGAAATATCACCAATGCACAGGCTCATATATTTGAGAAGAGCTTTGCATGCAATGTGGAAATAAATCAAGTAAATGTATTACATTTTACTTCTTATATTTATTATACAGATTTGGCTAGCTAAAAAAGGAGAATATTAGGAACCTATAAAGTTATACTCTCAGATTTTATTAATGAAAATACACAATAAGTGGCTTAAACTTAAATTTAAAAGCTTTGCCTCAAATATTTGCATATTGAGGCAAGAGTTGGTCTTAACAAATGGGCTGGTAATAAGGTAGTGAAATTATAGCAGTCAAATATAAATAATATGGGCAAAGACTTACCATTTTACAGAGGCATATTCAGGTACAATCTGATTTTAAGTATAGAGATATATTTATGTAAACCCCTAAAATATCTGCACAGTTTTATGCATAAGCCTTTATATTGTAGAACTTATGCAAGCACAGGGAGAAGAAAGCAGTGGCAATGTAAGAACGCAGGGCTTGTGGAAGCAGCTACAAATGGGAGAAATGACAAGGCATGGCAGGACTGCAGCAGGACTGCACTCCACCATGCACACTTCTTCCCAGCTCCTCTCATTTTTCAGTGACAGTGTGGGAGTTTCAGAAGGATGCACTCCCAGCCTTTCTCTTAGAAGAGTAGAAATTATTGGAGTCTTAGTTCCAGAGAGAGTAGGAGGGAGGGAACTCTGTGTTCATTAAAGCTCTTTTAGTCAATAACAAACAGATATTAATTTTCATATTTAACTAAGATTCAAGTTGGCTCAGCTTTCCAAAGCAGATCACAAGACACCTGTGCATGCAGGGTTACAATTTAAGGCAGGAATGCAGAGTTGAAGAGAGATAAGAAAACCAAGACAGAACAAACTGCATCTATGTTTATATTTATATTTATATTTACGTTGCAGATAAAGGAAACATTTGGAGCAAAACAGTCCTGCCACACTGCAGGCTCATTCAAACCTTCTATCAGTTGCAAGGCCTGCAAGGGTTAGTTCACAGTATATAAAATATACCACATTGCGCCAATGTCATTTTCATGGAGGTAACAGGGTTGGTAGTCTAGGAAATGGTTCATGGGTTTCAATTGGTGTTTGCTTTCTGACCAGGCCAAAGCAGCCCAAGTTTGAAGTTTAATTGTAAAATGAAAGGCAACGTTAGAGCCATCCTATTCAGCAGCACTGAAGATGTATGATTTTGCTGTAGGCTTCAGTCGCTACTGATTGTTGCACTTTAAAAAACAATTTTAGGTAAGTGGGAAAAAAATATTCTAATACCATTTTAATATCCTTACAAGTTGTCATGAAGTTAATTTTAAACATAACTGCTTTTTTAATTTACAGGTTTGCCTGAGATTTTGCCTTAGCATTCATTTTTAGTAGCAAAGGTAAATTATTGCATCAACACTGATTTTTTATCACTCTGCAAATTAATGCTTGCTAAATTCTTTTTAATTACAAATACAGTTCTAAAACTTAAAAAAGCACATGGCTTATAAAAAGCACAACTGTTCAATCAAAACACATTAAGTGTTCAGTGATTATATGGAAGAAATGCTGTATTGCAAGAGGTTCCTTTTTATCAAATGCTAAATTCATTAAGAAGTTTTGGGCCAAACTCTCTTAATGTAAATATAGGATTCCTACCTCTATGTTAAAAAATCAAAAGGCTCTAAGGATATATTTTTCTATTAAAAGTTGTCCTTTTAATTTCCTCTACGAATAAACTATGGCTATGGCTATGATTTAAATTCTATTTCTTGCACACGTGAAAAGTTTCTGTACACAAATTCTTACAGCAGTATCAGAGAACATTTTGGTTCTAGGCCCTGGTATCTAATACAATTTGAAATATCTGCCATACGAATCATAAAAATGTGCAAATGAAGCATATGTTTTCTCAAAGCATCACTTTATTTTGATCACTGGGTTATCATTATTTCTTTATAGTGGCTAAATATTTTACTGATAATACAATGTATTCCTCCTTAATTTTTAAACCAAGTCACTATTTTTAAGGATATGGATGAGTAGATGAGTCTTGTTAGTAAAGACAGATTTCCCTAGGTAAGCTATTTTTCTTTATAAGCCATCAAACTAAATATAACAAAAATTTAAAGATTTGTCACACAAAGTAGCCTTGGGGTTTAAAGGGGTTTTCAAATTTTATACTACTTATTTTTCATTGCAATAACCCATGTGATAATCCAAGCTTTTTGTAAGTAAATGATAACAGCATGAAATTATAACTGTTTGTCAAAAGGTTTCAGAGTTTTAGACAAGAATTTTAATTCTGAATCAATTTTGATGATAAGGAAAATAGTGTCATACTTTAAACTGTTTTCATTCAGTGAGTTTATAAAGCAAAGTAATCCCATAAAAACAAGCTATAAATTTTATCCTTATTTTTAAGAGAAGGTTATATAGTATGTTTAATAAAGGGGAGATTACATTCAGCCTAAGGTGCTGAAGCATGGACATTCACAGCTTGATTGAGCATGAATAACTCACCTAAGCCCTTCAAAACATTTATTTTAACTGATTTTTTTTTTTCCTGGACTCAAAAACTGTGAACCATAAATTCAGTAAATAGTCCAAATCTCAGTATTTTTTTAAACAAAAAGGTATTTTATAAAAATATACTGAACACAAATCTTCAGACTGGAAACCCATCATAACTAGTTAAAATGTTCTGGGGTTTTTTTTAATAAATATATTCACATATAATCTTATTCTATAGCTAGTAGAGAGCTAATTTCTTTTCTGTGAAAAGTGAAAAATGGATACAAAATAGAATTTTTCATACCATAAACAGCTTTAGATATTTTTAATAAAGGCACAAAATCTTAACATCTTCAGCCTTTGCCTGGTCATGCTTCATATTTATAATATACATAAAAATTAAATATATGCCTAAGGTTTAAAGATATTATTACAATTGTGCTGTGTACTCTGAAGATTTCCTACAATTACTTACAGATAATAGTCATGTTGTTTCTCAGTGGCTTACAGTATAATCAGAGTACAATCACTGATAACAGATTAATGGACAAAAGATAGATTTTTAAGCAAGAAAAAATGTGTTGCAGTTGAACTCACTATTTTTTAAATAAATTAATTCAGTCATTCTCAAAACTCTAATATGTTCTTTACCCTTTAAGCATGGGACCAGTGATAGTTTTCAACTGGAAGTCACTAAATAAATGAACCATTGAGAAATTCTCAACTTTGATAAGTAGCCATGATCCAAAATTTTAAAATATTGGAAGCACAGACATTAACCAGCTTTCAACAGCTCATCAGAAAGCCACTGTGTAGAAATAAATGATGGTTACACCTTGTCCAAAAGGATTTATGTTTTTCTTTCTATACATGCCAATATTTTAAAAGTCAATTTGAAGAATAACAAACAGCACTTTTACTAAATTTGCAAAAAGTTACATTATAAAGCATAACCGAGGACTTTTTTATATCCCTGCAGAGTACTACAACCATCCATGGTCAAAAAATTATGTCTGGTGAAAGGAAACTCATTTTATTTCTTCAGATTAAATTTTATCCGCGGTAATGTTCAGTTCCATTGGCATGAGCAGTCTATAGGCTCCTGAAGGACGTACATAATTTCAGTGCCATTTCCTGAGCAGCGCAGTGGCACAGTCAGATTACGTGTTCCAGTTTCTCGACAACATTTACAGAATCTTAAATGGCTATCAATATTGACATTGAAAATTGTTGCAGACGGGCATTTTCCATCACAAGAAGCCACGTTTATCTATGAGTAAAATAAGAACTGAAATTAGACATCTTAAATTTTGTTTCAAAAATATTACATTTCAAACTTCTTTGTGATTAAAATCCATTTTTACATTTGAGAAGGACTGTTGTCTTAAAAATTGTTTTAACTTCTAAAACTCATTCATTCTAAGTTTAGCCACATTTAAAATATTTTTATTAACCTTTTCTTTATTGTTTAATCATATACGTTTTGCCTCAAGCTTGAGCAAACAGGGTACCAAAATCAAATCCTCAGTTTAAAAATCAGTAATTTCTAAACAGCACAGCTGAATCCATGTCCTTTCCATGTTCACTGATGAAAAGTTAAATTCTTCTAAGCAAAATGAAGGGAATTCTATCTTTCTTCTTGAAGGTTCAAGAGGAAAAGCATAGCAATGGAAAAGCTTTCCCCTTTCTTGCTCATATTACTTGTGACTAAGGGCTGTGTTGTCACTCTAAGAAATATATCTAAAAAGTAGATGCAGTAACAAACCAGCAAGGGCACAGACTGGCTAAAAAATTATATATGCTCTAGACTGAAGTCACTTTCTCTCACTACTACTTTATCTGAGGAATTTTCTTATCTGATAATCTGACAGAAAAAATTTATAATTTTTAATTAAAACAAGCAGTGTTGTTAATAGCTGGGAAGTCGAGAACGGCTATACTAGATCTAGTTCTTTCTGTGATAGTTTTAGACCTGATTTCTTATGCAGGCAAGACATATGAAAGGTATTTTGATCCATTTCCTTTCAAAGAGCTTGTGGTGAAATGTGCCATATCCATACAAATTAGACCAAGAAATTACTCTGACATCTTTTAAATTTCCTGAAATTTAACAAGGGTAAAAAAAGACTTTGTCCTAAGCACTAATAATCCCAGTTATTAATTAAAAACCTAATCATACTCTGCCCTTTCCAAAGTTTGACAGCATTAATCTGGCTAAAGAACACGTATGTAGTTCCAAACCAGTCACAGCAGATACCACCATCTGATAGGTCAAAATCACACAACTGAAAAAGAGTGCCAGTAGGGGAGTTGGAGAGGAAAGGAATTGGAGCTAAGGGTATGAGTTGGAATTCTGAGGACAAGAAAATCCAGAGGTGAAGGGTAAGGGAATCGACTGTGCAAAGGTGTGCAGCCATCAAGGAAATCAGGAGTAAGAAGATCCTGGGAGAAGAGGGTTGTAATACAAATAGAGGTGGAATGGTGATCGGTCTTTTTCAAAGATGGGTAGAGAGGGAAGGAAATATGATATACGATAGAAAGTCATAAAAAGGAAGGCTTCATTTGTTCTGTCATTCAAGACATGACCTGGCCAACATTCTTGTTGCTCCTCTCTGAATGCTGTAATTCTCCAGCAGTGTAGAAGCTCCACAGCTCCACAGAGCACTCTCATTAGTACTGCAGAACTGAATTGTAAGAGACTCTATAATGCATTTGTTTCCACTGCCTATCCATTTCCCTAAATGTTGTAGCTCTTAGTTAGCTTTTCTGTCAGCACAAAAGAAGATATTTTCACAGAACTGGATGACAGGGCAAGGATCTTTTCAACTAGGTTAAAAAAACTATGAGGTTTGACAAAATCTTTCCTTTTAATATTCTTTATTTGGTCAATGCCATGTCCTTATTTTCTCACATTGCTGTCCCTTAAACTAAATTGCACTACAGTTACTAATGTAACTGTGAAGCTCTTCAGCATCTTCTCTTAACTGGAAAATTACTGTAATTCCATCTATATATTTATATTCCAAATATATATATACTTACCAAATGTCACTGTTGAACTTCAATCAGGATATCTTTTAATATGTAATGATATTTTGCCTCTTCCCTAATTATTGTTTATGTTCTTCAACAGAATCTTACCAAAGGCCTTTTGGAAGTCTTGAGATACTTCGTCAAATGCTTCTCTTTTAAGTGCTACATGAGAAATACATTTGCTACTCAGAAATATCCAGGGTTTTGTAGTTGGGGCTACACCAAAGGTGAGAAATAAGATGTCAAGCAGACACAGAAATAAATGGGATCATGAATTTATGATATGGAGACCCATGCTATGTGCAGGAGAAAACACACAGAGTGTAAAGGTCTTCAAAGGTGAATGGAGCACTGTTTCCATCACATTCTAAGTTGAAATATTTCTAGTTCTCTTTTAGAGTGGGATGGTTTTTTGTGCTGAAGAGTTCAGTGCTTTCATTAGTTACAAGCAATTACGGTGTGTATTTTTCATTTGAAGCCAGATGTTTTTTCAGTAGGAGGGCTCAGTGTTTCAGTCATAGGAATAGCTAATTTTACTGCATTTATGAGTAGGATAACATTCCTAGGGTGAAAGGTCTGATTCTGAGAAGACAGCAGCTTTTTTTGTTGCTTGTTATTCATTATAACCAAGTTCTTAGTACTTAATTTGGCATGCCACAGGCTCTTTTATGCTTACCGGGCTTTGACTTATACAGTCATTTTTTCTTATGGTTGTTCTGATTGTCATTTTCTGGCAAATTCTTTCTTCCTTTTTGCCTGATAAAATACAGAAAATGCATACTGAATCAATACACCTTTTTTACTGCATTTCCTACAAAAAAAAGTGAAACTATTAACATAATTTAAATAATTATACTTTGTTTTCCTTAATGTATGTCGGAAATGTACACACAGAAACTATTACTCCTATTTTTTTTTTAATCTAATAGATTAGTAAATAGTTCTTGTGCAGAATTATCTGTGTTAGAGCTGGCACGTATGAGGCAACAAGTGGCCCAAATAAGCTACATAGATTTTATAAATATTAAAATATGAATATGATTTTAATTGCACATATGGCAAGACAAATGTAAGCAATGAGGAAAAAAGATGTCTCCAGTAATTTTGAATAGTATTAGAATTAATTCTGTTTTATTGCAAATGTTGAATGTAAAAAGAATTTTAATTTTATATTTTAGATAATTTTCAGAACATAACACTGAGAAGGTGAAGCTGTGAATGTGATTACACTGATGCTGTTTTGCAAGTTTAAAAAATAAATATAATTACATAATTTTAATATATTTTTGTGAGAGATTTCCTTCAGGGAATCTTTGAAAGAGAGAGATGCACACATTTGCTAAATATGGTGCACTTTTTATCACTAGATTTGAAGCATGTAGCACTGAGTCAGCATTCAGAGCTAGGATTAGGGAAATACTACATTTTTATGCACAATTTGGGAGATATTGATAGGAGTTGTTTCTTTTTATTTGAAAAATAAAACCATAGAGAGCAAAGCCATTTTTAACATAATGAAAAACTAAAAACATAATTTTTCATGCTGCACTACATATCAGACTGTTATTACTATCTGTGTAACAGAAGTTAATTAGCTCTCCTATTTCAATTTCCATTAAAATCATGTAATAGTTTTGCTGTGGAACCATTCTGGATATCCAGCATATAAAATAATAAGCACTATTCAGCAGAGTTTCTCAACCTTCCACACATGCTTTCATGGTTGGGTGAACACAAAAAGAAAAACTCGTCTGTTCCCCAGAAGCTGGTGCACACTTTTATAAGATAATTGAGCTCTGAGTAACCAAGATATTCTGCAGCCACAGCTCCACTGAGTATTTAAAAATTAGGTTTTCTGCAGAGTACCTCTAGATTTTAATCTGTGCATTCAGACTAAAACAAGATTATGTTATTGAATTAGCAAACTGCTGTATGATCGAAGCTGTTAGCCTGTGATATCTGTCTTTTCCTTCCTCAGAAACACTTAAGAAAAAGTTCTGTGATATTTCCATCAGAAAATGTTTGCCAGCATGAGTACATGCTGGCAAATGTAAACAATGCAATCTTTGTATTGCTACAAGTCATGTAGAGATATATACGACATTTCAGCATATAAAGTGCTGATGTCTAATGAAGCTGCTATACTTTTCTCTCCCCAACACTGAACTGTAAAGATCGTCATTCAATATCAGATGTGTTTTGTTATTCACTCCTTATTTCAGTAATGAGTTTCTGTGACTTACCTATCCTAAAAAATTAAGAATTATGAGTGCAATGCAACAGTTCTGTAACATTCTGTATTTTCTGTGTAAAAAGTATATATTACCACGTGGTTGCAATTGTATGTCTCGGCCCCACCCTCAACATTTTCCTAACTGTGTAAACATATTATTTGTGACAAAGAAGAAATACAGCATAAATCCATATCTGCAAAGGTGAGACCAGACAGTAACAGACACTCTTGCTCTATTTTAAGACCAAAAAAAAATTACATCAAAAATTTCATAAACCTGGGATCAGATTTAGAATCTCTTGGTAACTTCATTCAAAACTATGATATTGTTTTTTACATTTTATAGTACCACTACCCTGTAAAGTAAATTCATGTGATAACACAAATTTCAGCAAGAGCAGGAGAAATAACCATAAATGGATGAATCTAATTCTGACAGGTGCTGAGCAGTGAACCTTAACCAGGCTTTAGAAAACCACTGACTGGGGAGGCGAACAGAGGATCAGCATCTCTCAGTATCAGTCCCAGAACCATTAACTGCATATTAACATTTACTGATGATGACAGCTATGACACATATATCAAGTACTGCTTACACTATTATCAAAAAAAGGAAAATACAGTATTAAAAATAATACCTGGTTCACAATTAATACTATCAGTAGGCACTACTGGATTAATGGCAAAGGGTAATAGACCCAATCCAGAACCTGGCAGAATCATTAGGAATAGAAGATTCTCATGAAATAAAAACATTTCTGTATAAATGACATTTCATTAATTCTTACACTGCCAACCGCAATTTTTCTTTTAATAAAAGATGATGACCTTTCCTGTCAGTCTTCTACAATTTAGAAACCCCACAGCTGCTTCAAGTCTCACTATAGATGGCCTAAACTTTATTACTCTCCTGATTAACACAAAACTGGAATGATGCTTACTTTTAAACCGAACTTTTGCAATAACTCTCTCTATGGCAAGGTAAGAATTAAATATACGCACTCACTTTGCATGCATCAAATCAAGCTCTTTCAGAAAAGTTATTTGTCCCCATTAAAACCCCAAGGTGTTGCAAGCTCTATTTATAAGTACTCTTCTTAACTGCTTCACCACAGGGCACATGCTTTTAGTTAAAAATAAAACAAAATAAAAATAAAATAGCATATAATTGTTTGAATTATATCTGGGGTTTTTAGCAGCCACCTCAGCAAGTATTTCTGAAGTATAACAATGGCCACAGAATATGGCCAAAATTATAAATCTTCTTGATCAAAAGAAAACAAATAGTCAATAATTTTTAAGACTAAGTTTCTAAATAAAGCCAACCTAATTTTGAGGGAAAGTTAAATATTTTTAACACAGTTTTCTCATGAGAGAATGAATACTGCCAGTAAGATTGTAGCGCATTTTGGTGTGTTACTTCTCTATGGTGGTTCTCATTAAAAAATGTACTATATTGTATTAAAATACCCTTTATTGTCTACATTTTGTATACAATAGAATACCAATATTTACAGTTCACTTTTTAAGACTAGCATAAGGTGGTATTGTTCTGTATTAGATAAATATCAATATTTTTTAACCAAATTATATAAAATACATTGCACTTTAGTTTTATGTAATAACTGTGCAATATATGGTTATATGTCTGTGACTTGTTAGTCAATATTATTAAGTAAATGTTTGGCTACAAAAATGCCAAAAATTTATTGGCTCATATATTTTTACTCTAATGTTGAAGACAAAAATGGCCAAAAAGGAGGGGGAGGATTTTCCGAAATGTTGAACATGTTCTTGCTCTACACAATTAGTTTTATACAACAGTGGGGGCTTTATATATAAATAATTATATACCTTGTTAATAAAATTATCTTAGTCAAAATTGCAGCAAAAATCAGTTTGTTCTCAATCAACTTTAAAAATTGCATAAATTATGAAATCTTTATGTCAGCCTGAGTTAAATTTCATTGTATTTTAAAGTTAAACACTCAGAAAATGTGTATGTATTCCCAGTTATTAAAAAGTTGATTTTATATGAGTTGCTATCTTCACTATTACTATAACTTTTCCTCATTTGAGATTTTAATAAAGTATTCCAGTATTTTGGCCCTTGAAAATACATATTAGGGTTACAGAATAAATCAGTAGGTTTGAAGATATATTGCAAAAATGGCACTGAATTAGGAATCAATTTTAGGGGGAAAAAAATCCTTGTCTTTTATGGTGAAAATCATATAGGCAATATTTTAGAGCCATCTAAGCAATAAAGAGAATTTGTTCATTATTTTAATTGAGATAGCTTTTAATCTTCCATGGGTTATAATTTGAGAGATTTGGTTATACTCCAGAATAATAATGTTAAAAATCACCAAGTCAGCAGCCAAATGAAGCAATACATTTTAATAAAAGTAGTTAGGTAACTACAACACTTCTTATGTGATTTGCAGGGGGACTGCATGCTTTCTCCTTCATCTCCCAGCAACTGATGTTAAAAAACAAGCCCTCCAAAATCAAAGCCAAACTAGCACATATTGCAGCCTCCATCACTTACAGGTCTTGCAGCAGCCATCATTATACGTCTGCACAATTCCTCCATTCTAGGAAAATAAAAGGAGAATATAGCAAAAAACACTGTGCCTGATGCAAAGGTAAACTGTATCTCAAGACATTCCCTGTTTTAAAGATGCTCATCTAATAAAAAGTAGTATCACTGAAATGAAGGGAATTACACAGATATGTATCAGCTGAAGGTTTGGTTCACAAATTCTTTGCAACCTTTGAAACTGAAAATGAACTCATCATTGCTGACAAGTTCAGTGGTGTTCAGTTGACATCTCCTTTGAAAAAATCACTTAATTTCTATAAGCATATTTTTATATCATCCACTACCATCTGTTTCCCCATAACTGAGACTTATCAGGATAGTTTAAAAAATTCACGTGTGTAGCCCAGAACTGCATATCCAGCAGTTAACAGAACATAAATAGAGTTCTTAAGATAACAACAGATAAAAGACATTTTTCAGCTTCTATCTTCATGGAGCATTCATTTTTTATCTCATTAAAGAAAAATCACTGAATAAGTTGTTCAAGGACTTCTGAGCACTTAGACACTTGAATCCATATTCCTGAATGATCCTGAGATGCCTGGCTGAAGAGCTTTCTTCTCAGCTACTGGTTTAAGTTTATGTTCAACATCTCTGGAAAACAGATCAGACTGATTCAAGAAGTTAATTTTAGGTCCCCATTCTTTAAATTCTTAACCATTATTACTAAGGAAAGATCCCAATAATGGTGTCAAAATGGTTCCAAGGAAGAAACTCAAGCCTACAGTCAAAGTAGTACAGACACTAATTTTAGATAGTGAACCTTCTTCAGGATTGGAAAAAATAGGAATTTTTTTAAACAAATGCAATGGATAAGTAGGACGTGTACTAAATTCATAATCTGTAGTGAAGGCAACAATGGTACTCACCCTCTCTACATATATATTTATTATTATTTGTAGCTTATATTAAATATATGGGGTACTGCAAGTGCAAGAATTATAAGAAGTATTCTAAAGTTAGAGAAGTATTAAATTAGAAATTAAACTAAACAAACAAGCAATGTATGTGAAGAATACATGTTCTTCAAAGCAGTTTATATGGGTATGCCACATTTACATTTTTAGATATACGATGTAGGTAGATACCCTCTCATGTGATAGATATTTTTTTATTATGTTATAAAAAGTTTATTTTAAGAGATAATAAAATTTATATATACTCTGTCATCTTCCTAATCTTTGCACAACTTAAGGAATTTTTTAATATAGTCTACTTTTATATGCAGCATTTCTGGATTGCTTGGTGTGATTTATTTCGTCTATGTGCACTACGAACTTGGCTAAGTGTTATTCTCAACTAAAGTAAGACACTGATTAGCACCTTATGTAGTGGTATGTTAAGAATGATTCCAATTCCACAATATTTTAAAAGCAGTCATCAAGACCCAAATCAAATTTTTATACTGCTCACAGATACTTTGTCAGTTGAAAAGCCAACGGGAGCATAGGAAACGACTGCAAATTGCTAGTTTACATGTTTTTACTTACCACTTTTTTTCATTTAAAGGAACTACATGAGCTATCCATGCATTGTCAAGTGTAAGCCAAACTCCAGAGCAGTTATTGTCACTTACCTCACCCAAAGTACAAACCTTTGTACACTCAGTGTCATTAAACGGGGGGCAGACAACACTTGATCCCAGTATGATAGCCCCTGCAGCAGTCTTCACACATTTGTAGTTGGTGCAGTTGGAGCTCCAGGTACTTCCTTCCTGAGTGTACGAACCAAAGCCATTGTCAGGAAAGCCAAAACATTTCAGCTTAATCTACAACTTCAAGTGTCTGTAAAAGTGGTTTTCCTCATGCCATAGTACCTACTGGAGTGGAAAGTCTTGCATACCACCCAGAGGTAACAAGAGGAAAGACCATCCCTCCAGCTACCAGTGGCTACTCCTCCCTGGAGCCATGGCTCTATTCTCCAGCATGCTGCTCAGCAGGGGTTTCCTAGTGCAGAATTAAAGGGCTCTGTGCCAGTTAAATAGTTTGGTTTGCTCTGAAAGCAATGGGAAGTATGAACCAAGTTATGGCCACATTTAAACTTCCATGTACATCCATTCTGAAATACACCACCAAGATTCTGAACCCCAGTGCTTCAGTTTGCACTCTTCATAGTAACCAGCATGAGAAGAGTTGCCCTGAGAAGAGGGGGACATAGGAGTCCTGATATGGACTCAGAAGCTCCCAACACATCTAAATCACAGTATATGACTTAGAGTTACAATTTGAACCCTTCCCTGCACTTGGAGCATATCCAACCCTAAGTAAATTATAAAATTTACATATCTTTATAGAAAATGTTACAAGCAAAAACATGAAAAAAGTGAAATGGCAGGTCTTTAAATAAACCCACTCTCTTCCTATTGTACACCATAAATAGTCTCTAAGTCTGTAAACAGCAGTAAGGAGGCATGAAGCAAGACTGACAGCATGAGTTAACTAAGAAATGACTGTCAGACACCTGTACTATTATAGTTACTTCCTATCTCTGTCCAAAGACACTTACCTCATACACAATAAGTGTTCCGTTCTCCGTATGAAAAGAGCAGGACACATTTTGACACATACCACAACAAGTATGGTGACTGAAGGAAGGAATATATATTTGATGCTGAAAAGAAAGGAAAGAAAAAAACAAGCAAGTATTTTTAAACATATAGGATATGGACATTCTTTAATTTCTAAAACTAAAAATACCAAGAAAAAAATATACAGATGGATGGATGGTTGGATGCGTGGATGGGTGCATGGTTGGAAGGATGGTAAGATATGTTTATGTATGCTGCTAGAAACTGCCTCTAAAAATAATCCTGTAGACACAAGACACACATCATCATTCTTAAATTCTCATATTCTTGCTGAGTTAACAGGATTAACAAAAGTTTTCACTAAAACTTTTATCCTAATTGTGCAGTTGTGCTCACAAATTGCATCATTCCTGTGTTTTAAGAATACTGACTGCTTCACATTGCTGGGAACAGTTCATCATTGTGAAATGCATGGCATTGTATCCTGTGTTCTGATCTTTTTCTTGTAAACACTGTACAGTGTAACAAAGGTCTCCATCCAAGTACTGAATTACTGACTGTCCAGGATTCAGTACTGTGACTTCTTGGAAGATGCACACATCATCCTTTTCTAAAATGAAAAGAAATAAATGTTACCAGAGCGGGACAAAAAAATCATCAAACAAATTAACAGAATCACTGGTAAGACAAAAGTAGGGCAAAGTCCTGTACACTGCAAAAGTATTGTAACTTTTGGACTTGATTATTTGTGGTTTGAATTATTAAAAAGAGGGGGAGGAAGTATAAAACAACTTAAGAAAATGCTACAAAATGTAAAACTGCCTAATGTTGATAGTGTTCCTACAATGGAAGTAATAAAAAATTTGTTGTTCTTACTTTTAAAGTGTTCCAATATTTAACATTCAACTAATCTGCACATTACAAAATGTAGCCTTTCTGTCAATAAACTAGTATGTCTCCAATTACCTGTAGGCCAGTAATCTGCTCAAGCTGTACCATAAATGTGTGCTTTGTTCCCTGAGGCAGTTTAGCCTGGGCTGCTGTCAGGACCACAGCATACCACCATGAAAGTGCAGCTGAAATCTAGTCTACCGTGGGGTAGCTGAGCGAGGGAAGGGAGTAGAGATCTCATCTTAAGACCGGCTACCTACTCGTGTGCTGGCTGAACAGGTCTGTTGCTCTGGTGTGAGATGTTGTGCCATTTGCACTTGAAAGTGGATTAGAGGCAGTTGCATTGCTCACACTCAGCTGCACTTCACAATATGCTTTCCATTTGCCCCTCAGCCGAGAGACTGTACCTGACTCTGATAGCAGGGGCAGTTTTACAACACTCTTACACCCCGCAAGAATAGACACAAAATGGTTGGGCTAGCAGACAAAGCCTCATTTTCCAGAAAAAGAGTATAACTGCATAACTAGGTAGACACACATCAAATCAAGACAAAGGAGCATTTATGTTTGAGAAGGTTACTATGGTTCTATTTCTGCTTTCTTTGCATGCCTTTTCTGCTAAAAACTAAAACACAACAACAAAGAATACGAAAAAGTTACCACAAATGTAGTGAGTGCATCCGCAAGCACTGGAAACACTACTATCTATTTTTTTAACTTCTCCCTAGGTATAAAAAGATAAAAGTTTGCAAATTCATGCACAATTACATGTAGTGCTAAGCAGACAATTTTTCCTTAAAAATGTAAAATATTACTTTCATCAATTCTACCCCTGTTTTCATAAAAGAGAAAAATTGTAATGTTCCCAAGAAACAGGAGCACATTCAGAGTTATTCAATGTATTTTTCTCTTTAAACACAAAAAACCACTTCATTTTCTGTACAAGTGCATACGAGCAGCTGAGTAAATAAAAAGCACTTTTTTCCTGAGATACAGAGTTATTTCAATAATACACATATTAGTAAAAGATTGCCTTCTAAGAAGTTACTTCCAAAAAATAAGTGAAATTCAAATTTAAAACTCCTAATTAGACTTTATGTTATGCAATCTTCACATATGGATATTTGATATGGAAAATATCATCACTATGGTTATAATGGTAGTTTGAACATTCATTCATAACTATTTTCCAGATCACAGTCCCTATTACAACAAACTACACGAGAAGGAAAATATTTATGAATTCTCCTATCAGCTAATTCAATAATGTTAAATCATTGTCATCTAAAGCATAAATGATAACAAAAAAATGCATTTCTTCAGATGATATGTATGGTTATAAAACTCATTCCTCATTAATTATTTTTAAAAATGGGAACTATTCCTGTAGAAAACCTTACCAGCATATTGTTTAGTGTCAATATTGAATAGGACAATATTACAATTGCTTTTCTTCTTTTGACATCTTACAACAAAGAAAGTGAAATTTCTCGAAGGAATAGTTGACAACACTGTGCAGACACTTGTTGGAACCACGTTCTTGAGCTGAGGACTGGGAGGCTGTACCACCCTGTCCATGTTCAACCTCCTCACCCTTTGCAACTAATTGAAACAAGGAATATAAAGGGAAGAGTAACAGGGCTGGAGACCATTAATAAAAATATCTAAAAACACCGCTTACCAATTTACAGGTCAGCATAGTAGCATTTTCACAGTTACATTCTGAGAAAAAAACAAAACAAAACAAAACGTGTCAATCGGTTAGCTTTAGTTAACAGCTGTGACTAAGGAATAAAGCAATAATAATTACCACAGTGCCATTCTGGACAACATTGCCCAAGTATTTTTTCCTTCACAGGTGTCATATCATCTGTGCAAATCATAGGAGGCTCAGAACAAAGATTTTCATCACAAACTAAATGAGGGAAAAAGACACATATGAGAATTTACTCAAATTTACTTCATATTTTCCAGCTTACATTTCTTTGATATGCTATTTTTAAACTAATGTGATGTTACATAAATTTTATTGTGTTTCTTAAGCATCTGAATTACATTTGGAACTAAAAAAATAACAAAGATTTTCAAAAGTGATCTTAGTTGCCTTAGAACATATTTAAATTTTCACAAAACATCACACAGGATTCATTTAATATTCATCCTACTTCAGAATCAATCAAGATTATAACCAGTACCAAAGACAATTAAAATCATAGTCTTTGGAAAACACAGGGTTTTTTCTTCTCAGATACAAATGTTCTGTAAAGCACACTCCCATAAGATAACAGGGAGCAAATGCCATCCTGGAATGACACTAACAAGAAAATACTTGCCTCTCTTATCAGAGGTGGCTTACTGGGACTTTGAGAGAAGATCATACACTAAGATGTAGATCAAACCTGCCAGAATTTGGCAAAAAAAGAATGCCAAAGGCTTTTGCAGAAACTTTCACCAGGGCAAAAGTGCTAGGAAAAGGGTAGGACCAAAATATAGAAACAACTGAACTAAAAATTACTGAACTCCAAACTTAGTGGAAGACAATTTAACTAATTGAAGCTACCCTGAAAGAGTGCAATAGGACAAGACTGCAGCAGCATAAGAGTCAATTTAAATTAAGCAGTTACACTTGTAGACATTACTACCTTACTAAAGAACTTATAGCACAATCTATATGTTTTATGAGGCTATGAAAGGGACTAGGGTTACACTGCAAATATTTTTCTTCTGGCTGCTCATTGTTTGAAAAGTAATCAACCCTACTCCTTCCCCTAAAAGCTAAAAGTGCAAAGAAACTGCCTAAGCATTAATGAATGGTACAACAGTGGTACTACAACACAGAAGCTATTTTAATAAATGTGTTTAAATATATGAACAATTGTATACTTACACTCCTAGCATGGGATTCAGTTCCATATTAATATATCAGTACTTAGATCATCATGAAAATAACTATATTCTGTCTGGTGAACTAAATAACCTCTCCAGGCTCCACTGACTAGGCTCATTAGACCACCACTGAGCATACCATGAACTCTGAATCTACCTTCATTCGGATCTCTTAGTCTATATCTGAAGCCCACCCTAAATGCTGAATCAAAAAATCTACACACACACAGAGACACACACACAAATTCTGTTGTTTTTACTAAGTTTGGCAACATAATGAACTGACAACTGTTACACTCACCGCAGTAGTAATGAGGACAACAGTAATGTATGGTATTAAGGTCTACAGTGAGAATTTCCCCTTCATCACACAAAGGAACAGGCTCAATACAGGATTCACAAACTAATCATTAAAAAAAAAAGGTCAGACATTTACAGAGTTTTGAACACTAAAAAGTTAGCACATGTGAATTCCATTTAATAGACTAAATAACAAGTAATATTGTGTTTCTTACTTATATAACAGAACTTCCATGGATTTTATATAAAAACTTAAAAAAAGTCAAGTATGATGGTGAAAATTATGTTAGAAAGAAAAGATCCCCAAACCCAAAAATAATTATTATCCAGTCACCCTGATCCATGTGAAGTCTCACTGACCTCTCCAAGAATTCCTAGCTTAAGTTTCTTGGTTTAGAATTATAGTCTGGTTTTGTACATTTTTGACTATTCCTTAATTCTCCATAAAAATATATGAGGCTTCTTACCACAGAGATGTGAGAAACAACAGGGATCTTCCTGTTTTGCTTCAACAATAAATTGATCTTCTCTGCAGTCCAATTGGGAAGCATTGAAACAAACTGAAGGATCACATTCTGTAGGATGCGAAACAAACACTATCTTAAAAGAGGTCACCAAGACAATACTAAAAAGATAAAGAAAATATATTCTTGATCTACTTAGTAAAATAAAACACCCCAAATTGACTGTAAATCAGAAATGACACAAAACACAAACACAAAAAAAATATTGGGGAATGAGGACAAAAAAATGTATCTCATTGCCTGGTACTATTTACAGTGTCCCATTCTGTTAACAGTCAAAACAACTTGTAATGCATTTTTTTTTTCAATATACAATGCAGGTATGGAAAACTTCCCAGTAACTGTGGTTTTGTATTTCCCTTACCACATCGGTACTGTGGACAACAGGACAGGGGATGGTAGCCTACCACTAATTTTTCATTGGGTTTGCATGTTGGAATAATGGCATCACACAATGACATGTTACATTCTGTGGAATAAAAGAAAAAACAATCAATTTTGGTGTATTTAAACCGATACAATTGCAAGTTCTACAGTTTAAGATATTTATACCATCTAGTACAGAGGTCCACTAAATAAGAGCAGCCCAAGACAGCTTAAAGTGCACTCCATACCATCATGACTTTTGAGCTCAACACAAGCAAGCAGCTATATCCCTCCTAAAATGGGTATTTACTTGCTCTGCTTCCTATACATGAAGCCAGCTAAAATGTCCCACTGATTTCTCCTAAGCAAATTTAAAATATAGCATTGATTACAGGTATCTAATGAGGAAAAGCACCACATCAGCTGGACCATTTGTTCTCAATTTCCTTGAAGATTTTAAGAAGAAATAAGTATATTTTGTTTAATGTTTTAGGAGTAATAAGTTTGTTCTCTTTCCTAACAATCATGCAGTGATCAGCTCACAGAGAACCACATCTGCAAAACAGCAGTAGATCAGAGGATGCTGCTTGTCACACCAAAGCACTGGTAAGGAAAGCAAACAGGGTCTAATGACTGCCCGAATTATCAAGGTACTTCTATCATCAAATAGATATAAATTTATTATTAAATTTCATGCAAGAGCTTAAAAAATAATTTTTAACAGAAGCTTTAACTGGTGGACTTCTAAGAAAAAATTTATTTCAGCGAGTCAATTCTTATATAGAAAAGAAGCCTGAATTCCTGGCCCAACCAGCCACAAATACTCAAAAATTACTTCTGAAAAATGTTACCTTGAACCCTGCCTAAAGTTTGTCAGCTGCAAGTGAATGTCAAGCACTTACCTTATACTTCTGTTACTGAAAGCAAGTGTGGTACATACCACAAACTTTCTTAGGACAGCAAGCTCTCTCTTCAATGACATGGACAATAACTTCTCCTTCTCTTTCACAGACTGGCAGTGGATCCTCATTGCATTCAGGTTCTACAGCAACAATGCTTCCATTTTCTAAACAGCCATACATGCAACAGCCTCTCATGGACCCATTCCAGATCTCCCCAGCAGCGCGGGGTTGTCCTTTACTGTCTGTACATGCTGGAAGAAAAAACCCGTGACATCCCTTCAGCACATAGACAGCTGCCATTTTCTATAAGCAACTATGAATTGTATAAAATTATTGCATAAAATAATACATCTATCAAGCATTATGATAAAGGAATCTGAGAAAGGATGATGACCTTAAAAGCCCCAAAGGAATGAATGCTTCACTATGGATGAAAATGGGTGAGGGCAAGGTACAGAACCTGCCCATGCTATTCTCCCTGAGTACTAGAGGAAGAAAAGCTTGAAAGGTATGGAACAATGACCATCATTTTCACCCCAACAGAAGTGCATCAGCACTGGCTCTTAAATCAAAGTGAACTGAAAGCACAAAATGCCGTAGCTCAAGACACAGCTAGGCGCTGTTGAATGGACCTCTACCAGATTCACACTCACTGAAGACTGACACAGAACTTAAACTATTACACTGAACTGTGGTTAACATCATCATATCTGCAAAACTACTCTGTTCTGATGTACTTACTACATTTTTCTTCTGGTATACAGAGGTCAGAGTCTGTTCTATGCAGAATGGTGCCATTTTTACACAGACAGTCTTCCCTTAAATAGGAGCAGGGAGAATCTTCATAGAACCATTTATTTAAGCATGTCTTAGCTTCACAGGGTTGCACACAAGGCTGGTATTCCTTGCCCTCAGGACAAGTTAATGCTACAAGGAATAAAAACAGGACATCGAGTGTTTCTGTTATTCTTTCAGCATTTCATTGTATAAATAGGTAGTGAGAACAAATTACTGTATTACAGAAAGTATGCATTTATACTTTTAATAGTACCTTAGGTAAGCAACTCATTCTACTGAGATTAAACTCATTCGTGACACTTTAACTAAAATAATATATCTTTAGAACTTGTACCCCGATTTACCTATCCTGTGATAAAATGAGATAGTACTTAAAATAATAATAGAAAGTAATACATTTTTAACTCATCATTAAACACTAAATCACTATAAAATCTCATCATTAAAGACACATGGTGTATAGAATATGGCTATAGGCTTACAACAGTAATCAGCTGTCCTCCATTTAATGCAGATGTTGTGTTTGTTACACAAAGCCACATATGCAGAAAGTGCATCACACTCATAATTCCAAAAATAAGTACTGCTGATCCACATCTTCTCACAAAATTCCTGTGGTGACACCTAGGAATATATTGAAATTGGGAACTAAAAAGTATAAGGACTTCATGTAATTAAAATAAATCATTAATTACAAGAAATAATACAGCCCCAAGGGAAGAAAAATCATTAGCAGTGCCTAAATTTAAAAACTCCTTTTTTCTCAGAATACTCATTCTAGAAAACTTAAACAACCAGTTTTGTATGCTCATCAGAACACAGAACACAGTTCTAAGGAGATTTTTGCACTACTTGCAAGACCTTTCAGTATAGCCCTGTCAACAATCTCAACTAAACATTTTTGCTATACCTTCCATAAAATCCTGCTGTGAATGAATTCTTTATTACTCTCTTTCTGTGTCTGTAGGACCTGAGAGCCTATGTTTCTGAGTCTAAACAAGTGGTGCAACCTATCTTACTTCTGTTGTTTCCACTTGCATAAGTTCATAACATGGTGGAAGTCGGATTTTGTTTCATTCTGCCTGTTCGCTACTGTGCTGCACTGGTGCTGCTCTCCCTTCTTGATTCCAAACTGCTTACCATTGCTTCCTCTCACTAAGTTTCTGTGGCAAATATAGTTCCTTCCTTTCATAAGAACTTGCTTCCTCTTTTTCTACCTGGGAAAAATGAGGAGAGGTCTTGGGAATGTGAAGGAAGAGGCTCAGCTGCCTGCAATACTTTTAACAGCATTTGTCCCTGATGAAAAACAAAGTTTAACACAACACAAACTAAGGGTGGAAAGGCAGGACAGCAAGAAGTGAATCAGAAATCTGAACGCATTTATCTCTGAGAAGAAAGGGACACTTGAGTAATTAATCCTTTTTATTTTTAATTAAGCAGGGAAAGTCAGTCAGACCTCAGAGATTCGGGATTTCCTCATTTTCTGTTCTGGGAAGCAGCTGTGCTGCACCTACCCTCCTCTAGTGGCAAGATGCATGCTACAGCTGTATTTCCAGTAGAAAGTACAGTTTTCAGAAACAAATTACAATGATTTGTTTAAGAAATGCTACCAAATTGTCAACATAATAGTGACTAGGTCAAAATTTAACTGGAAATTTCTTTAGTCAAATAAGTCTCAGACTGCATAAGTCACTGTTGTATGCAGCAGAAGCATGAGACTTTCTGTTCTAGTGGCCCATAACATGAATTTAATAAAAATACCTCTTTTGGAACATATTTGCCTTGACATGATGATCTGGTGTCTTGCCTTTGAGAATTTCCTATTAATTATTTTAAAATAAATAATTTTTAAAACAACATAATAGCACAGAGATCAATATAAATGTGTGCATATATCTCTCCCTCTTTTCTTAATTATATAACTTTTATTTGAATTGCATCTGCAATTTTTCTGATCTTCGTACTCACTTTCTTGTGACAAGGGATGAAAATGCTTCTGTTTAACAGTTCCATACAGTATGTGCAGTTATCTTCAGTACAGTTTCTTACTGGCCTCCTCGTTGTTACATCAAGTGATTTCTCAATTTCCCAACTCTTAATGAACATTTCAATTTCCTCCATATTTGTAATTATGGTCATGTTTTGCATTTTCAGGTCATCACTGGGATCTCCATTACACACCCCTGGAGACAGAGCATCATATTTAAAGCACAAAAAAAACCAGGTGCCTACTTTTGGGAAAGAAAAGTGCACTTAATAGGGTAAGATTAACACTGTGTCAGGCTGAGCCATGCAACTTAGTCACCTGAGTTTATAAATGAAAGCAGCAATATGTCCACTGTAGTTCCAACCTTCTGCTTGTGACTTTAGTTCTCACCCCAATGGCTAAAATGAGCAGATCATACAATACATCTAATTATATCTTTCCCAACAAATAATTAACTTTTGAGAGAAACTGCCAAAAATATGTAGTGTTGAGTGTAGCAAATTTGCTGATATGGCACTAGATTCTGATCTCATTCTACTGAATAGCAGTCAGCTCCTTGTGAGTAACTGTAGATGGATTTCAAGTTAACTGCTTGTCACTGAGGATTTGACATGTATTGAAACAACTGAACCTTCTAAATGCAAAAAGTTGTGAAAAGAATCTTTTGATGAACAAATTGCTTTCTCAAGAGAAAATGTGGTTCTTACTCAATTTATTAATAAACCATACTAGTGGTTTATATCTCAGGAACTGATTAGGCAAAGTCCTCCATCTTGCTCTGACTTTCCCTCTGCACCGTTAAGCCCACACTAAGCCCTTGCCTTTGCACTTCCAGCCCTGCAGTCTGATGCTCTCCAGGGTCCCTTGTTAGAACTGGACTAGCTTGGTGTGACAGGCTGTTTTTCTTTCAGACAGCATGGAGAAATACAGAAGATGTATTTGCATGATAAGAAGCATTTGACAGTAGAAAAACATCCCACTATTCTTAACTCTTCTGCTTCTTCCTGCAAATCACTAAACTGATGGAGTTAGAATTTGTAGGGTCATACTACAGAATTACAGAATAAACACAGCTTTCAAAAATAAAGCCAATTTACCACATAGTCACACAATTTTTTCTATTATGAGAGGAAAAGAATTGAAGAATTCCCATCAGGAATAAACAGCAGAGAATAGGATACAAGTGCTAAAGAAGGTTTCAGACTTTCCTGCAAAATATCAAGTAGAACAGCACTTTAAAGTGAAGTTTGGATTCGTCTGCAAAGTCTTCCTCTTTGTATCTTCTCATGACACAAAGAGCAACTCTTCCATAACTATTCTATAATTCTTCCTTCGTCAGCTTCATCTCATCCCACTCTTTCAGCATGCATAGAGAGGATAGCATGATACTGGGAAAAGATGCAGGGACAACATGCACCTTCTCACTAGATCTAGGAGAATTCCTTTTCTTCAATCAGAATATAGCAATTGATTTTAAAAACTTGATTTGTTCACATTTAAAGCATATCTGAATTGCATTGTTTGCTTTTAAAACTAAAAGTGGTTTAAAAGATTATAAAAAGTTCATTTTCCTTTTCAATACGGGGTAGACTACATAAAATTACAATGCACCAGAAAATGAACATCTATGATAGAATTAAAGCAATTCTGAAATACCTGCTTACACTTCTCGATATTATTCATATGGCCAGAGTTATAAAAAGGCTCTCAGGGAAGCCTGAAACATGCTGAATTTACCATCATTATAATTCAAGTCAGAGACAACTCAGCACAGTTTTGGACCCTAGATCCAACCTCAAGAGGTTTAAATTCAGATTCACCATCCTCAGGAGACTTGGACCCTTTTTATTGCACAGCAATAAGATGACATTGCTAACAACAGCCAGACAGTCTTCTCTCCATAATCACTGAAATATGTCACTGTCACTACCTGAACTTCATCAGCAGCCACTTTTCCGTTGAAAATTTTTCTCTTTTCTTTACTTGGCTTCAAGAATATTCTTAAAAACAGGCAGAAAAAAGTAAATTTTTTTAAAGCTATTTAGATACAATGTGCTGATCACTACTTATTCTAAAAAGTAATTTATTAGCATGCAGTGCTTTCAAACAGAATGATTAATTTATTGTTATTAATTAGCATTATTTCACAAGCCCACTTCACACAGGATTGTCATCATAACTTATGAGGGTCAAAAGGAGAGCTGTAAGGACAGCTTGTCACAGACACAAAAGGGAGTTGCAAATTTCAAATGGGAAGTTATTAAATAAGAAAAAAATTGTGACCATAGTCTCACCACAAAGTCCTTCTGTCTGCATCGATGTATTAGAGTGTAATCCATACTGTATATCTATGATGCCTGTAACATGAGCCCACTTGATGCTAATACCAGCTGGGGTATTAACAACGTACATTGCGCCAGTATCCTGCATACTCAGTCCTTCTTTTGAAAATGGTAATGGCTGAATTACAGAATCCACTACTACCTAAAATAAACCAAACACATTTTAGCGATAAAACCAGATTTCAATTATGTATTTTATATGTATTTCTATTTTATAACAAAAGTTACTTTTTTAAAGCCTATCACATACAACAGGCACAGTGTTACAACATAGAGCTTCCCATCAGTGCCATTTCCTATAACTGCAAATGAAGTAGGCATGAGAAACAAAATCTTTTCTAACTAAGGAAGGAATAAATCTTATTTATCATATATTGTATCATAAAACAAAACCTCGTTCCAATTATTCAAAGTTATCTGTTCTGACTTGTAATTGACTAGCAGGAAAGGCAGATTAAGTATTTATCCCATCTTGGAACATTTTTGTTCAGTTTTAGGGTTTTTGAAAGTACAGTCTCAAGTATAACTGCTTTTTCAGCTTCTTTAAAATCTCTAAAGAACTTTGAAGTGTTATTTTGGGTAAATGACATGTAAGTGAAGGATGGTATCAGAAATGTATATTGTTTTGCTTTTAGGACATCATAAATTACTGGGAACCTGAACTGAAAAACTAGTCCTAACCCTGTAGTCTTTAATTTTAAATCTGAATTATTACAGTCTACAACAGAATAGCTCTCCGGCTATTTTTTAAGCCCATATACTGTTGATATATACTTACTTTTCTTGCTAAGCGATTTATAAGAATTTTACATGTGGGTGTTGTGACATTTAATTTCTTAAAACAGAGCCCTGAAGTGCTTGCAGGTGGAACCTTGAAAGAAAAGTGACAAATAAGTTTAATTATTATTGTTTTTCTAATTCTGTGCCAGCGGTATTGGGAATTTTTTCGATATATAGCATTAATGCATTTTATAATTAGTAAAATAAAAAAGTACTTACTAGTTTTCTTATTGAATTTGCACTCTGGAAAACATTTTAAAAAAATAGAAGTGCAATGATGATCAGCAGCATTTTTATTTATCAAAATGAAGTTGACTACTCCTTTGTCTTTAAAGTTCTTCTACAATCCGCTAAATAATTACACTAATTTAATATATTCCTTATAAATAATAAAAAATACACACTTACCAGCTAATGGAGTGCACATGCTTAAAGGCCCTTTCAAAAAATATGTCTTAAAGAACTACAGCTACAGACTTCTAAAGCCCATCTGCCTATGTGTTCTACATTACCATCTGTAGACTAACCAAGAAATGGTGAAGAGAGAAATTTAATAGTAATTTGATAGCAATTTAATAGAAAACCTCTAAACCAGTACACAACTGGTGCACTTAAGAGTCTTAAAATTCAAGTGTCCAGTTGCCCAGTGAGAGTAAATAAAGAAGGATGGGAAGGAAAGAAGCCTTTTGAAGTTCCTCATCAGTAACTTGTTTATCCACAAATCAAGGATGGAAACAAGCCAGTTGCTCAAGGGCTGCATAAATTAGGACTACAGACAATGTAAAGGAAATGTATGTATAGATTCTAAGGATGAGACTGACCTGACCTTAACTGGCAGTCTAAATTAAAGTGGCCAGATCCCCTCTGTAGGCAATGCAGAGTTAGACAACTACAAAGAACAACTTGCCACAGTAATCCCAGTGCAATTAATATTTTCCTAAAATAACTACAAAATATTTTTGTGACTATCCAAAATATTTTATTATTTTGACCATATTGTAAAGTGTAAGTTCAAGGCCAGAAGAAGACTTGTGCATGGAGAGCCTGAAAGGAGACATACATATTCAGAAGTTATGGCACCTCTTCTAATTTAAACACAACCTACATTTGAATTTCCTTATAATATAACAAAATAATTACTATTTAACCTGAAACAAAATACTTTTATCTAGAGAGCATGATTAAGCACACTCCTTGAAAATTAAATAACTTGCCATTTTTCAGTGGGTATGGCTTTTATATCTAAGTTTTAGTTGACATATTTTTGCATAATTTCATACCTATAACAAAAAAATTCAAGAAACTATTACAATGATTGCAAAAATGCAAGAATTTTACCTGATTAGCAGGACATTTTTCAATATGAGCAACAATAATTTCTCCTGGTAACTTGACTAAAATGTAGGAAGCTGTATTGCAGAGGGCTATGTTGTTTCCATCAAATGTAATGATACTCAGTTCAGACAGTACAGAACATTGACCTAAAAAAGTAATTTAATGAGGTTACCACAAAACCAAATACAGGACATTTCTCAAACCTTTCAGTTCTAACATTATTTTCTTTCACATATACGTTCATATACATATATATATAGAGAGAGAGATGACCTTGTTCTGCAGACAAAATATTGAGCCATAAGCAGAATGAAGTTTTTAGGTACTCAGTGGAAATACCTTAACCTACTGTTGTGTGCCCAAGACAGGGGAAAATGTTTAAAATGGTGATAATTTTCAATTAAGTCATTGTTTTACAGGCAAGGTCAATGAATCTGTACAGTTTGAGATAAAATATATGCATTAAAATATACATATTTTTGAGATACTGATAACAAGGAACTTTTCTGTCCTATCTTGAAAAAAATATAAAGTGCAATATTGGATTAATTAATCAATGACCAAATACTATTGGCTGATTATCATTAATCAGTAACTGCAAAGTTTAAATATGACTTCTCTTTAGCCTTTTTGTTCCCTTGGCAGACACTCATCTGCCAGTTTCCGCAGTTTCTAAACATGAGTAAAAACTGCAGTTAGAGAAACTGAAACTGGGGGGGTTCTGTCTTTCAGCAAATGCTAGAAATTTTTTTTTTTTCATCACAAAATTTTGAAATCTTAACATTTTTACTGATAGAAATTCTGAAAAGTCTCATCTGGAAAACATTGGTGTTCATGCTGCAGATGTCATTTCAATGTTTTCATTCTAAACAAAATATTTTGATTCTCTTGAATGTTATAATATAAAGTGGTTGAACTTCAATTCAAATATACCAAAACATTCAGTATATTTGAATCTGTGCTCATGAATAACTCTTTTAAATTCATTCCAGTATTCAACCTCATATTCCCACTGGAAAAAAATCTTAATTTATTACTTGAAATTTAAGGATCAAGACTCTATATTTTATTAAAAAATAAAACAGTGACTTACAGGGACATTCCCATTCTGGACAACAATTATCAGTGTTAACTTGAACAGGCATTCCTCGAAAACCACAATCTGGCTTCTGCACATCCTTAGGGCAGTTTCTTGAAAGGTTGTATAACATCCAACCCATATTAACACATACATACTGGCTACATTTGTCATCAGATTCAAGATATCTTGGCTGTCATATAAGGAAAAAAACAACCAGAATCAGCTCTAAGTGCTCTTATGAAGTCCAAACAATTACTTATCCATCCCCCTGCTCTGAGAGCGTATCAGCGTATCTACCTGCCCCTTATCAGTTATTTTGGAATGATTTGCACTTGTGTGGTTGTAACAGGTGGCAACAATACATGTTCCATCTAACACTACATCCTTCCTGTTCCATCTAACTTTGGTGGAATACCCTACAAAATGCATTATCCACTGAGGCTATGTGTTATAGTCAGTAATATTCCGAAGCATTTTAAGAAACACATAATCATGCATTCCCATCAGTTTAAAGCATATGACAAAGAAACAAATGAGAAAAGGAAAGACAGAGTGAGATTAGGCAGAAACCCAAAAATTCCATGGAATATGGCTTCTTCTGCACCTCAGTAATATATTTAGCTATCTAGAACAAGCATATAGCTTTAAAGCCTTTTTTTTTCAGAGTGATGCATCCAAGTTGTAGGATATCCCAGAGCAGTGTAAGAGCAAAAATAAAACTACCTTCTAAGAATAACTGGGTATTTAAAAATATACAAATTAAAAAGAAAATAGGAACTATTTAAAATCTCTGATGTTACATATGTAGCATAACAGAATAGACTGAAAAGTAATATACAATTTAACATATAGGGACAAGTAAAACTGATCATACCACACACTCAGAAGATGTAGACATCAGCGTATGCATCATCGTACCAAAGTAAGCCTTGTCAGCTACAGCTGTTGTTTCTGAAGAGGAAGGCAGAGCCATTCCACCACTAGAATGAGATAAACCTATTTTAGTTCTCTCTGTGGCCTCTGTTAAACTAAAATAATGTTTAATGGGTTTCTGTGTTGGGATTTTGGACCTATCTGATGTTGTTAGACCTGGGACTCCAGAAAGAGAGATATTTTTTACTGAGGTTGTATTTCTTGAAAAAAGCAAACTCTGAACTGCAGTTAATGGCAAATAAGGAAGGGAAGATTTGTCAGTTGTGGTTTCCTTTGTCTTGGTAACATTTCTTTGCTCATGTGAAGTCTGACCACTTTGTGAAATTTCCACAGTTCTCTCATATGAGGTTGAGTATTTAACTTCTGAAGCTGTATATGAGGTACTCTTCATCTGTGACAATGGACTTGTAGTACCAGTTGTTTTCATTACAATAATTTTTGGAGTTTCTTTAGTGCTCTGTGAAGCTTGAGTTACTGCAGTTGTAAACAAAGATTTGTGTGTTTCTATGGTGGTAAGAACTGAAGCAGAAGCCATATAAAAATCCAAATCAGCAACAAAAGAATCAGTGGTTTTTGTAGTAATCCTAGAGGCTAGAGTAGTGCCTGAAGTAACTACTAAACTGGCTGAAGAGCTAGGTGGTATTTTTGCAAAAATATAAGGTGCTTTTGAGGATGTGGCATTCACTGTTGTGTTCATGATCACTGGTGTAGTGGATTGAGTGATGATTCCAGCTGATATGGCTGATATTTTTCCGTCTTCTTCTGCAGAACTTACCGAAGAACTCTGCTTTCCTAGAGAAACATTAGAGATATGAGTGGTCTTAGGAGGAGGTGAAGGCATAGGGGGCTGGCTTTCTCAAGTGGTTTCAGAAATTTTAGGCATTATTAATGAGGACATTACAATGGACAATTTTAGTGCTGCTGAAAGGTTGGTAGAAGGGATTATATTTAAAGTGAATTTAGAAAAATACACACAAGTCAGAACATCTATAACTGGAATTTCTGAAGTTCCTTGTGTATCTAGAGATGAAACTGATGCTTGAGTAGCAGTTATATTTTGTGTTAGTGATGATGTGCTAATGACTGTGGGAATCAATGAAGAACTTGTAGTCTGAAACGTCACATAAGATGGTACTGATGTTGATAACAAGGTTATAAATAAAGATGATGACCTTGTAAGAGAAGGATGTTTAGGAATGAAAGTTACTGAACTTTGAGCCAGAGGGTCAGTTCTCAATTCTGTATCTGAACTGCTTGGGTATATTCTCTAACTTCTGAAGTAGTTATTGATGTAGCATTTAGAGGTACTACCAGAGTCCTGAGAGGGAAGACTGTAGACATAATGGATTTCATTGGCTTTTTAGAAATGGATGACACTGAAATTAGTGTGCATTATATACTTATTTTCTCTTGAGGCTTTACTTACTACAGACACATCAAAGATTGTTGAATTGAGTAGAGGAATGGAAGCTGCAGAAGGTATTTTATAAAGACTTTTGGAGGCAACATTGAGAGTTACCGTAACTTTGGGCTTTAGGGAGGTAACCAAGGAATGCACTGGTATAGATATTGTGCATGTTACAGAAGGAGTTGGAGAAGTGTTTATAGGGATTTGAGAAGCAACTTGAGGTGAAGATACAGTCATTACTGGCACAGTAGCATAAATGCTGCCTTTTTTTTAATGGAGATGTCTGCTTGGGAACAGTTATCAAAATTTGCACTGAAGAAAAAAATGGCTTTGGAGAAAAATTAGCTGCAGAACTTGCATTTAATGATATCAGAGAAGTTTTAGACAAGGACTTTGTTGTTTTGAAATATGAAACTATGATCAATTGAGGAAAACTTGTCTCAGAGCTAGCAAATCTAGTAGTCATAGGAATTTGAGTATGGGAGATGGCCTAACTGCAGGCTGCTTAGGCTAAGAAATGGAGTTATGAAGTTGTGAAGGAATATAAACATCCACAATGAGTAAGCGGAAAAGGAAGAAGAAAAACTGTAAATAACAGGTGTTGTTGTGAGATATGCCAGTGCGTGAAAGGATGATGTCCACCTATCAAAGGATAAGCCTGGACACGTAGACAGGACCCCATAACCAATGAAAGATAACCTATGTACACATGGACAGAGAAAAAGAATATAAAACTAAGCCTGTTGTAAATAAAGTTGTCATTGACTGCCAATCAAGGGAATGTGCGTCTTTACATCTGCTGCATTTGTGGAGCAGTTGAAGTAAGTGCAGAAAACCATGTTGGGTAAACTGCAGTTTGATCAATGCCAACCTCATTCTAACAGACAAAGCAGATACAGGAGAAGTAGATGTGCTTAATGTCAACCATGGACCTGGAAGAAATACAGGTCTTATGAAAGTTGCTCTGCCAGCCAGCAAAGCAGACAAAGACACTTCAGAGGATATTTCTGCTCCCTTAAAATTACTTACTGAAGGACTCCTACTCTTCCCAATACCTGCAGTCAGCTCAGATGTGACAAAAGATGGGTTGAAGGTTAAAGTTGTTAATGCTGAGGTAGGGGAAACTGTTCCTAACTGAGTGGCTGATGTTTCAAGTGAAAATGGAACTACCGCTAGGGAGGTGGGTGTTAATAACGCAGAATGTGTTGGAATAGGACTTGCACTGAGCAGGGCTGTTGAAATTGTTGTTGTAATACGTAAAATTAAAGATGTATTAGAACTGACAGTATGTGATGTGACTGCTGATGCTTGAAGAAGAGTTGGAAAATATGTTGAAGATATGAGTTTGGAAAGGACAGTAGGGCTGGCTGTGATGTGTAGTACATTAGAAGCGTTCACTGTACTTGGTAATGAAAATGTTGAATAGGTGGCTGCATTAGATGCTTCCAATGAGTAAAAGTCTGTAATGGACTGTGCTGACATATTTATTCCCCTTAAAGTTGTGTTTGCCTCCATGGTTATTTTGTCTGTCACATCAATATGAGTTGGTTCATTCCCCAAAGTAACAAATAAAGGAGGTTTCTGAGGAAATCTCTCCAAGGTAGCATCCGTGTGAGAGATTAACAATGAAGGTTTCGTTCCAATTTCTGATCCTGTAGGTGTCACAGGTATGCCTAAAAGGAAAAGTGCACATTTCACTGTCTTTTATGAATTATTAGTAAAGCAAAACAGTAATATCTATCTCTACTCAAGTCCCATTTAAATGTTAGCAAATCAGGGCTTGCCAATGATTCCAGGTTGCCCGATGATTTTGAGGACTCAGCTGACTCAATTTTCAAATTTTCTTTGCAAATGAAGTAATTAATTTTTTATTATTAGTGAAAATCTTGATTTTGCAGAGCAATTTTGAAGCAACAAGGGAATACCATGGAAAATTCAGTAAATCCAAAATAGTAAAATATTTGGAATAAAGATAAACTTTTTGTTAGCAAATATCAAGCACAATATATTTAATTCAAAATTTGTTAAATAAAACAAGATAGAGTATTAAAATTTAATTTTAATATTAAAAGAATACTGTATTCTCCAAGATAAGCAAGCAATGTGTTATCTTTATACACCAGAACTTATGAAATAGATGTTTTCAATTATTTGTTAGTGGTGTCCCGCTATCTGAAAAGAATGAACTTTTTGCCACAGCAGTATTTCTTTCATTTGGGATCTTTCCCTCATATGTGTACAATGTACAAGCATTATATACTCAAATATAGTTGTCATGAGTATAACATCATGACTAAAGGTTATATTTAACCCACAGAGAAATTAAATAAAATTAAATTTTTAATATGGCTTGTTTGAATGTAGAAGCTGTATTTTGGGAATGGACTGGGAATGGAGTCTATGTCCCAGAGAGACAATCTTCAACAGAAAGATGTTCCAATAAATAACTTAGTTTTTAAAAAATGGACTGTTGATTAAGCCTTTCCTGGGATCTCTAGAGTAAAATATAAGTTTAGACCAGTATAATAAAATATACTTACAGTCTTCTGGATAAACACATCTATGTGTGACCTCATCGAGGATCATGTTTTTGGGACAGTATGGCATGCATCCTTCAACCCTGTAAAATATTTTATAGTCAATTCTGAAGCCACAAGGGAAGCATAAAATAATTTTAAATTATTTTTCTTTGGCAAAAAAAAAAATAATAATGTCTCTTCTATCAGAGCTCTGAGAACTGTCTAATGTAATGGCAAATACAGAATTTTGAGGCATTTTAAGGTCAAAAAGTTATTGAACAGCATAATTCTGCTTCTAAATTTCTAACAGTCATTTCTTTTGCATAGGCTGATGAACACGATAGCTTTGGACCATTCTGCTTCCACAACCAGGTGGAAGTTTAGAACCCTAAGCAGAAAGGTTTTCCAAAGAATAATCAATGTTCATTTGAAACATAAAAATGTTTAGACCAACTCTATAGAAAGTCTTTTGTTGTGTACTTTCAGCATAAGAGAGTGCAGACAAGTCCATATAATCCCATACTTTTTTATTTTGGGGTGACTTTTTAATAAGAAAATCATGGCATTAACACCCAGTGTGCCCATATGGAAAACGCTAAGAATACAAACACAGAAAATTAGCAATATTTGTAATATTCCAAATCATGAACTGCATATGCCTAGGGAGGTAGTCTGATATTCAAAATATCCTTTCTTTTCCAGCACATTGTGCCTTCAGTTTTTAGGCATTTTTTCTTTTATACAAGTTCCCTCCTCTTACAGGAGAGGGCGCATTACTCCCTTACTTTACCTCCAGTTTTTTGTCTCTGTCATATAAACACCGGAAAGATGTAGTCATTTTATCATCATGGGATGCTGGTTTAGGATGTGAATATAAATCCATTGAAGGAAATAGCCTTCATTTAATTTTTATTTTCTACTTAACCACAACCAGAAGCTAATCCTCTGGGCTAAATACAAACCTTCTTGTGTTGAAATATCACATATAAACAGGAATATATACCGTGGGAAACAAGAGGCTTATTACAAATATTTTTATATGACATGTGAGAGTTTCTCACAAGAGCGAAACTGAAAATGAGTAAAAATGAATGGATATTGCAAGTGCAGTAATATTCAGGAAGCACATTACAAAAACAATACAGCAGCAGTGTGAGCTTAATTTTACTTACGGAGGAAGGAATTTACATGCTATTCCTTCAGGATCACTACATGTCTTAAAACAAGGATTAGCACAAGATTCATATCGCCATTCACAGATCCTTCTATAAGGCACAGAAGCACTAAGTTCTGAGAAAGAAGGGTATTATTTATTGATTGTATAGTCAATCAAACACAAATTTACAGCCCTATCTATACATTGGGATTTTCAGATAAATGAAAACATGGAAACCAAATAGATGAATTCTTCAGAACTTTCAAATAGGTGAGATTTTGTTCAAGTATTTTAAATTCATTCAAACTAGAAGAAACTTCAAGCTTCAACAATAAAAACAGCTACTCACTTATACAATATATTCTGTTTAAAAATCTTAAAAATCAGTTGAAGATAGTGAAGATACTGTTGGTTGCAGAAGCAATACAATTACTCAATTAGTTTAAAAAAATAAATATCTTAACCTCACTAATGAAATATTAACATGCACCATTTTGTGACATATAAATTTCGTTTTGAAAGTGTAAACAAATGAAAATGTAGTTCAAAGATAAAGTGACCATCATCTGCAAAAATTACAAAATAATAGCATTTTGAGATGGAATGGAATGGAAGACTAAGAAAGAAAGTAATTAAAAATAGGTTAACAAAATTTGTTACTATTGCTGATGAAAGACAAATGCTCTGAAGGCAAGCAGAAAAACAATACTTATCCCTGGGGGTTATGTAAAATTTACCTTCAATGCTAAAGCTACTGAAATGTTTGAATTCTTCTGAATCATTGTACTTTGCGACTTTAACACTGGATGAGGTGAGAATGATGAAAAAGCCTTTTTTACTGTGTAGTTCAAAGGCACTGAGCCCTGGACTCCAGAGACCATGGTGGTGGAAAAAGGTGGCTCGTCTCTGAAAGGAGGCACTTGCCTGCCACTGTTCCAACCCAATGATTTCATTGTCATGTACGTACAGAAAGTAGTTTGGTCTTTCAGCAGATTCCAGGGAAACAAGAGAGAGAGCTTCCAAAGAAGAAAAAAAAAATAATTATAGTAAGATTTTCACGGAAGACAACTTACAATTGAGATTAAATTCTATATATTGGCTTTTAAGTGGCTCCTTTTAAACATCTGCTTTTCACAAAAAAATATTTAAATTGGAGAATTGACAAGACTGAATTAATTCTTTTGTTCTATATATTTTTCATTTCAAAATAACATCTAAAAACCTTATTTTCCCACTGAAAAAAAATCAGATATATTTAAGCTTCTTTCACTTTCCTGTGAAGACAGACCTTCTCTAATTTGAGGGTTTGGGATTTTTTTTTAGCAAATTAAATTACGTGATTAAAGCAATAACAAAATCTGTACTGACACAAATGGCATATATGTGAAGAAAGGAAAATATATACAGAAGAAAAAGTATTTAAACTTTTTTTTTTTTTTTGGTGTTATAGTCTATGTAAGTCTTTGATAAGTGAAAAATAGAGCTTAGGAATAGTTGTTCACCTAAGAAAGTATCTTCTACACTGTATGGAAATGCTGCTTACTAACAATGCAGAAACCAGACTGATCATTCTAAGTTGCACATTTTCTTGTCCAGTGAAAGTAACAAGTAAGAAGAAAAGATAAAGTAGAATTGATTTTACTGGAGACAAAAATATCCTGCATGGACCTTCAGTGTTGATAATTGCTAGATACATGTGCAAAATTTTCCAGTTTTCCAGTTATACAAACTAAATTTTTTTCATAAAGGTATTTTATTCACTTGTGGTTTTTTTAATATTTCTAGAACAATCTTTGAGAATTCAGCTTTAAATCTGGCAGTGAGATTTTCTACTATAAAAAAAAAAAAATTAAAAATTAAAAAGTTTTGAAGTTGACCTCTTCATCCTCACTTATTCCAGTAACTAAAAATATCTAGACTATTTTGGGATATTTGGAAGATGCTGTAAAAAATCACTCATATAGTTTGATATATATATTGCCATTAGCAAAACTGCTAAGAACACTTACATAGATCTTTATCTTTGAAAAGACCTGGAGTTATCATGAAGCTGAAAATTACATTTCCATATGCTCCAGTTCTAGGCAGAGGAAAAATCCTTCTGCTGGATACATTAGCCCCTATAATTGTGTCATTTGCTCCAAAACTTGCCAAAATATAGGGTCCTTCACCAAGACCTAAGGGAAGAAAAATCAAATAGAAAAAGAAAAATCCTCATTGCATAACATACAAAACTTTAGTCTTAATTTTCTGCTTGGTTTCACTTGATAGTGGAAATATGCATAATGCTGTCTTTAAGCCTGGTAGGCAGCTAAGCACCACACAGCTGCTCACTGTCTCTATATCCCTAAAGAGAATCAGGGGGGAAGAACTGAAAAAAACTCATGGGTGAAGATAAAGACAGTTTAATTTGGTTTGGGTTTTGCTTTTAATGAAGGAAAGAAAAAGAAACAGAGGAAAACAATTGCAAGAAAAGTGATGCATAAAAACCTAATTCCTCACCACCAGCCAATCAATGCCTAGCTGGGCCCTAAGCAACACAAGCCCCCATGTATTGGGTCTGGCTGAACTGGAGTTCGTTTCCCCACAGTAGCCCTCACAGTGCTGTGCTTTGCATTGGTAGCTAGAAGGGGGTTGATAACACACCAGTGTTTTGGCTACTGATGAGCACAGCACCAGCACTGTAACATTCCTTCCTCAGTCAAGGCCAAGATCCTGGGAGGGGACACAAGTAGGCCCAAACTGACCAAAGGGATATTCCAGACCATATGAGTTCAGCTCAGATATAAAAGGCCAGGAGCAGGAAGGGGGGAATTCATTGTCTCCAATGGCTGCCTGCCAAGGAACCATCACATGTGCCGAAGCCCTGCTTCTTGGGAGTGGCCAACCATTACTGCTCATGGGAAGTAGATAATAAACCCTGCCATCTTTCGCTTTACTTTGCTTTTGTGTGCAAAAGCTTGCGCTTTTGCTTTAAATAAACTGCCTTGTCCCAACCCACGAGTTGTTCTTACTCTCTCCCCTGTCCAGCTGGGAAGGAGAATGATAGAGTGGCTGGGTGGGCACCTGGTGTGCAGCCAAGGTCAAGCAACCACACCCAGAAAACCTCCCTCCCAGTTTTTATTGCTGAGCACATCATCATATGTTCTGCAACATCCCTTTCATCAGTTGGGGTCAGCTGTCTCAACTGTGTCACCTCCAACTTCTTGTGTAGCCCCAGCCTGCACACTGGTGGATCAGAATGATAAGCAGGAAAAGCCTTCATGCTGTGTAAGCAGTAACTAAAACATCATTGTCATGACAAACACAAAATATATCATCATATTAACTATACAAAGAAAGTCAGCTCTATCCAAGCCAAACCAGTACTCCTTTCTATTTCTTCATAGAATTGTAGAATTGTTAAGGTTGGAAAAGACCTTTACGATCATCAAGTCCAATTGTCAACCCATCCCTACCATGATGTTCACCATTAAACCATGTCCTCAAACATTTTTGAATAAAGTAAAATTCCCTGCTACAAAGTAATTATGGAGACCCAGTAATACCTAGCAAAATCTACATGCTGCTATTCTACTGGGCCAGACAGGAGGAGAAAAGTATCATCTCTATATGATGCTCATTATAGGATGTAAGTTGCAAAAAAAGATATATTAAAAGTCACATTCATATAATTGCATTTAGTCAAGTTTCCCTTTCCTTTCAACATCTTGCACCCTGCAAAACATGTGCACAGTATCCAAATATTAGAGCGAATGACAGGGGAGTTCATTTTATTAAATCAATACCACGCTCATTCTAAAGTACTGCTCTTTTTACAGTACAGTACTTGTAAGACTCAAGCATAAATCCCATAACATATCAATTTTAAAGTATTGCAGGTCCCAGTTCTGAAATGTACAGTACAAGCACAAGCTAACATTATCCTAGAGCTTTTCCCTGACTTCAGCAGTATGCTATATGGTGGATTAATCCACCCACACATTGAACATTATGAGGTTCTAATTGAGGTATTAGGGATTACTAAAATCATTCAACACAGTTGGGCCACTGACCTTTACTCATTAAAAATAGAAGCAATGTTAAAACTACACACATCAAGTCCAAGAGAAAGCCCATAAATTAATTAAACTAAGTTTTTAAAACAGGAATATCAAATACTACATACCTTGATTGTAATATTCACAGTCATAAGCTAAAAGAAAAAGAAAACAAGTACATTATTATTACAAAGTAGCAAGAGAAGCCATGCATATTTGCATCCTAAAAAGTGTAAAGTTCATTTTCAACAGCAGAAGTTTCATCTTCCACAAGATATTTCAGCCAGAGATTTTATTTCCTTAGGCTTTTGTTCAATTACATATAGCTGTATTTAAGTAGATGTGCAAGGACAGCAGACCTGAAGCATGAAATATCCCACAGCCAAGAACCCTTCTTGATGTCAATGAAAAAGAAGAATGGACTGGATCTCTTTACAGCCCTACACAGAGCACTGGATGTACCCCAGATCTGCCACACAGGTCCCTTTCCAACAGTCTCTGCACTAGCACACCCTGAGCACAGTCACCTCTCTTTGGTAAGACAGCAGATTTGGGTGTATAAGGCTAGCACAGCCAACACACAGACAGCTTGAAAATTGTGAAGTACGTTTATTATCCACCTACTTCTGTCATATTTGTATAACTGTGCAGCAAAAAGGCCAAAGGCCTTAGAGATGAGCTCTGGTGCATGACCACCCCAGATACACACCACAGAGCAAAGGAGATCGCCAGTGAATCGCTGCTCCCTGCTGGCAGCACTTGTGGGCATAAGCTGCAATACTGGTACACAAACACTCACAGTCCCCACCAAGATTGCAGTTGCATGTATCTGTGTGACAATTTTTGATAAAAGAAGTCACATCAATCTGTAGGGGAAAAAAAAAAAAAAAAAGGAAGAAAAAAAGAGGTTACTTAAATGCATGAGCTGTTCAAATTTGTGTTGCAGCATTTTCAGCAGAAGTTACCCTTCTGGATTGGCTGAAAGAACTTAAAAAAAACCTAACGTATTTTCCAAAGTTTGGGCATATCCCTACACAAAAAGTACAGTTACATGTCAAAAGAAAATTTCAATCAGTGACTACCAGCAAACATGCCTGTCCACACACTTGCTGTTCATCAATTTTGGGCAGTATATTGAAGCTGGAAGTTCTGCTTTTTTTTTATAAGGCAAATACTGCCATCTATAGTTGTCCTGTCAGTTTTGCATGAAAAACAGAAAAGTCATAGCTACAGCTATGATTACCAAGTAATTAAAGTAATAATTTGTAGAAGAGGTTTTGCCAAGGGAAAGCAAGCTTAAGCCCACTGGTGACATTTTTCAAAAAAAATACTTCTGCACTTATCAAGATTTTAATATAATTTGCCCCCAAAACTTCATCAGATCAGAAATCCATATCCTCATTCTAAAACACTATCACATTATTTTTTCATGGTTTTACATGACACACTATTTCTTGAGTTTAAATCATCCTTTTTGTAATGTTGAGCAACGTTTCCAAAACAGTATTCTTACTCAACACATGGAATGTTTAAAGCAATGCTTTTCTTCAGTTTAGTCTCTGGTCTAGCTCAGCTGTAAAGCACTCAAATGGCACACGTCAGATTACAGAAATACTGCCACAGCAACAAAGCAGCACTTATCTAACACGGAGGCAGCTTCTCAGCTGGCAGCTGCTAGAAGCTGTCAGGGACAGGATCAAGATTGACTTTCTGCCTTCAGTGGAGAGTGATGCCATTTTGCTTTCATTCTTTTTCTTATCTTGAAAACAGGGATGCCACTGAGGACATGGGGAACACATAAGAGCATTAGCTCCACTGAAAACAACTGTAGTAGCTTTGCAGGAATCACTAAACAGCAGATTGGCTCCAAAGACCTCAACCTATTCTTGTGCCTGTAGGATAGCACCTCTCCATGGGTCAGCAATATCCTGCTGTTGTGACAAACTGGAAGCCATAGGTCAAAGTTCCTGCTGAGCTCAGGAATTGCAAGGAAGACCTTTTCTTCTGCAAGTGCTGAGGCTCCTTAGACTCTGCTGAATTCAGTGCTTATCTGGGCAACTGCAATCCATCAGTTGCTGCCAGCCAGAAATGCAAGATTTTTGCCTCTCTGAAAACTGGGTTTTCCAGCCTGAGTTGAACTCTGAAGCCACGTGTCCCCCAGGCAGGAGCTTGCCTCCATGCACAGCAGGATCCTCCTGCTTCAACACCGGCATAGCAGGAGCAACAGTAATAGTGCTGCTCCAAGCACGTCTGAAACCCACATCTTTGTTTTCTGTCCTTTCCATGCCCCCAACGTCAGTCTCTGCTTGGCCTTTTTCCTTGGCACTCAGTTCCTCACCAGTGCAGCCAGCAGTCTGCTGCAGATGCCCTTGATAGGAGGTCACTGTACATTACATTTGCAAGAGCTGTATTTTCATATGCTAACGAATAGGTTTTAAAAACACATGAAAGATGGATAGATATATACGTATGAAAATATTTGACTATGAATAAAATGGCATGTTGTGCACCTGACAGACATTTTCTTAACATAATTATGCTAAATTATTGGCATAATGTTTTCAAATTTTAATCACAACACAGAAAATATATAGAAAATGAATGTTCAAGAGAAAACATCTTTATAAGTTATGATAATACAGCTTCTTTAAAACTCTCAAAAGTTCCATTTTTATTTATTACTTGTCACTTCTAAAATACACTCATCACTATGTTCCCAGGCACATGCTCAAAAAATTCTTTACATAGTAACTTAAGTCAACATTAATAAATCTCTTGAGTTAAGCTACTGCAACCTCCTACACAGGCAAATTCCTAACCATGTTGATATCAAACTTCAGTCCTGAAAATCAGGAGGTTCAGCTGCAACATCTAATATTAAGTATTTAGTATCAATAGTCATAAAGAAAATAAGAGACTGAGACAAAATGTCATAGTGGTTTTTGTTTGCCCAGATGTAAAGAAGTACCTAAATACCTTTGGGAAGCTAAAATCAGAAATAGGGAAAGTATAAAGCATGTCTTGCATTGATAAAAGGTGGATTAAAATGGAATAAAAGATTACCACAAAAGCTGTTGTTGTCCCCATCTTGTCTAGACTGACCTAAGGACATTCTTGTAACTCAAGTTCCAGGCTCAGCCAGGTGTTGGGAAAACAAGGACACCAAGCCTCAGAGTTTTGATAAAAAGCAGATGATAAGCTGTCCACTAATTAAAAATATCAATAGCTCTGAAGCTGAAATCTTGCTTTCTCATATTTCTTTCTATATTGAACAGGACAATTAACAAAATAAAACCACTTGAGATAAGTTGTAGGTACATTACACATGTTTAATTTTACATACTTACCTTTAGAATCCTTCAATATATAAAAAAGCCTTAAAAAATTAGCTACCTATATAAATAAAAGGTATGAATAAAACCTAAAGAGAACATAACTTCGATCATTCAGTCTAATAGCTCACAACTTCCAGCTATCACCATTATGTTTAGGCTCCAGTCTTGAAAGGAATGAGGAGCTCTGCACAAACATAGCCCACCCACAAAGAGATACTAGCAGGGCTTTACTCTGTATCCTCCCTGACATTCAGGCTGAGGTGAAAGGCAAGAAGAAATTAATTACCGTAATTTTATTATTTTCGTGACAGGACACCTTGGATATTTAATAAACTTACCACATTGCGACAAGGTGCAAAAACATCACTGTATAAAACTGAGCATTCCTTTTTGGCATAAGGGAACTTGCTCTGATGTACATCACATGGTCTTAGTGTTTCATTTGGGCTCTTGCACTTGAAAATAAGCAAAAGCACCACAAATATTTTATGGTTAGGTGTGTTTATCATAGATTCAGGTACACCATAGTATCAATACTTACATGATCAGAAAACAAAGAAGTTTAAATACTATCTTCTTCATCATACTCTTTCCCTGATTTGTTGTTATAATTGAAAGGGTTTGCACAAAAAAAGAATCTTTGTGTTTTGTTTTGAAGTACTAAAATGTTCCTGCTGTCTGCTCAGTGCATAAAGACAAAATGTTTTCTTTGTGACACATTATAATCATTACCAGAGCAACCAACTGTAACATCATAAACAAATACATGGTCCAAATCCATCCTGGGTGGTTTTGCACTGACTTTAAATGGAGTCACACTACGGATGGCTTTAGCCCTGTAAGTTCAAATAAAGAAGCAGCAGTAGGAAGGCAGCAAGCCATAAAAAAAAAAAAAAAATAGAGTCAAAGATCATCATGATAACTCAAAAATGGCTGAGATACAACTCCCTCACTTAAAGTCTCTCTTCAAAAAGAAAAACAAATGAACAGAGAAATACAACAAAACAACACTCAGCTCAGAGAACATGAGTTCATCCATGCTCTCTTGCTGCAGCAGAGAAGCCCAGGAGGGTGTAATGATGAATCCATAGGCATCATTGGGGTGTCCTGAAGCAACTTCAGCTGCAGTGCAATCGTCCACCTACACAGCTATCCTGTGCAATTGCTCAGACACCCCTGTGGGCGGATGTGCTGCCACTCTCAGAAGGGAGTAGCTCTGAAAGCATCCCACGTTTCACAGTGCTAATGCAAGCATGACTGCCAGTAGCAGAGCTGGATTCTCAGCCTCCAGCTATCAAATACCCTTTTACAGTACAGGATACATCACTACAAAGGCCAAAGGTCCTTTTTGCAAAAATCCCTGAGGCCTCCTGCAGGGCCAGATGAAGTGTCTGAGCACAGGCTACCGGCAAGGCCAAGGTTGAACTTAGATTCTGAGTGCTCTGGCAGGCACTGAGATCAGAAGATTACACAAGATTTAACAAATATATATATATATGTTTGTTAAATCTTGTGTAATCATATATATATATGTATATATATGGCCACAAAAAGGCAGGTGCAAGTTTGATCTGCGTAAGCAAAGGTCGTAATATCTTAGAAGTTAATGTGCTATGCAAACACTACACACTTTTTTAAAGCAGCCACTGAACTGATAAAATGGAAAAGGAAAATTCACACACTTCATACACATTTGTTTATCTATGACCTTCTTGATGAGCAATATAACTACCAACACTACACATTTGCCTTGCTTGCTCACACAATTTAAACATTTTATGTAGAATAAAATACATTCAAAGGGAGATATTGAGGCATAAAAGCTTCAAAATCATTATTCCAAAGCACTCTTTCATGAGGCAAGAGATATTTTTTTCAATTTACTGCTGTGTCAAGGACACAACAAATTAAAAACTGGTTCTGACAGACATCTAAAGGGAGTGCTTTATAAATACTGATTTTTCAGGAGGTTCACAAGGTTATAAAACTTTACATTGTCTCAGTACAAATGAATAAAATACCTATTCTCCTGTGTTATAAAACCCAATTGCACCATCCACTCTCTACAGACCCCTTTCTTCCCCTCAGAAACCAAGTTTCCATACTGGGTTGTGTCTGAGCCTTTTCCTTCCATCCCTTCACCACCTCTGGTTTGTTGGTTTATTTTCTGCTTACAAATTGCAACTAAATAAATCATTTTTTTTCAGTGTTCAGAAAGAAACTTTTTACCAGACCTTTTTTCCCAGCATTCAGATTCAATTTGCTTTCAGTATCCTGATGCCTCTAACACCAGAGAAAGTACATTTGTTTCTAAAATTGGGATGAATAAAAAAATAACAGAAGCAATGTACCTAACTTTGTAGAAAACTGAAATTCAGACAACTATAATAATTGTCTTACATAAGGGAAAACATATTCTTGCCTGAAGAGATTTTTTGGTTTCATTTAAATTCAGTATGTGTTTGCTATGACATAAGGCATTAACACATTTCACATCTACATACATAAAAATTAAAATGTCCTCTTATGCAGTGACCATAAGTTAAGAAATTATCTGTGCATCACTTGCTTGTACTGTGCTCATTTATAAATTAAAATTATAATTTTTTTTCTCTAATTTTTTAGACATGAGACTTACCTGTCCTAATACCCAGCTGTCTCCAAACACCTGTGCATTTCTCACTTCCATGTTGTTTGATGTAGTCAGGTCATTTGAAGTATATTTGTCAAAATTTCCACACAAACCTGCCAGTTTACCCTGGAAGAGAAGATTTTTTTTTCTTTTCTTCACATAAACTGACAGTTAATAATCAGTACAAATTATGCACATTACGTTTTTTACTGAAAAAGCTGAATGCAACTCTGACTTATACTTTGAAAATATCTGACACTTACAGTTCCATATTGCAAATATCTTATTAATAGAAATCAGTGGATTTCTTCTTGTTTTCCAGAACATGTTCTTACTGTCTGCCTGTGAAAATGGGCTGGAATATAGTAATATTTTTTCTGACTGCTTATTAGTGCAGCCAGTGCAAAAGTCAAAAGTTCAGGTGAATTACCTCATGATTGTGAAGCCTGACTAGTTGTTGTCATTAAAACTTGCTGCTTCTAATTTTAGCTCACAACAGCAAGACTATTTGTAATAACAGTTATAAAAGAGACAACTGCAGCTTTCTGGTTTTGGGCAAGAGCTGCTGATGGAAAAAGCATATATACATGCATGCATATATAAATATACAGGAAAATAGAAATTTCTGCACAACAGCAAAAAGTAGAGTTGGATTTTTAAAGTACTGTGGTTCATGCTAATAAATTCCTTTTTCTTAAGGTCTGTTGCAGATATTATCTGACTGAACTGCAGCTTCTGGAAGAAATAGTTATTGGAAACAGAAAGAGCTGGAAATATCTGTGTTCCTGCATGCAACCTGTAGAACTCAGCTACCTCCTAGCTTACTCAAAAACAGAAGATTTTTGCTTTTCACTCTGTGTATTTATTGACGATAAATAAGCTTGTAAGTGAAGTATTTTGTGGCTATTTTAACAAAAGCCTATAATAATTTTGCTTTAATACCACATTAGATGGTCATTATAGCTTTGACTAACACTTAAAAAAATCTGATACTGTATTCTAGCATAGCATGCTCTCTTTTCTTTTGCTGAAAGACCCCCATCTTGATACATGTGTTCATGTTTGAAACAAAGCAGAAATGTAATTCTGAGATGCACAGATAAGGTTACTCTGCCACAACCCAAAGACTGAGTTACAGAGACACCAAGGTAGATGATGCTGTAGGAATGGAAAAGAGAAGAGTAACTGGCAAGAGAATGAGCTTTGTATTCTTCCCTGAATCATGACTGAACCCTGTCTCAATATACCCTTTAGGTTTCAGTGTCAGTTTTTGTCAACATAGTTTCCTGTATCTTGTCTTCTTAAATTAAACCCAAGATGTGACTACATCTCTTCATCTCAGAAGCCTCTATTACATCTCAGGTGCAGTTCCATCATCAATCTAATCCAATCTGTTATAAAAACCTGCTGTCTTCCACCTAACTAGATACAGAATTAAGAAAACATGCAGTGAACTGGGTAACTCTAAGTAGTCCTTCCAGCCCCCAAAGTATCCTTGAGTCAGAGCTGAATCATTGCATATCTCCAAGGTTGCAATGTGTGGAGCAACAGAGTAAATGTGCATGTAGGAACCACTGTTTCTCTTCAGGAGTCATGTTTTCCATCTCTTCTTACTTGGGAAATGCTAGCAGCTGAACACCATGATAAAAAGCTGTATCACCGGGAAAGTTAGTCTTGAAGCAAAGACAATCACAGTTATTCAATAAGAGATCACATTAGTGATACAGAGAAGATACACAAAATCTCAGGTTTTTATTTTGGCTCACCTTCCATTGAGGTCCAACTTTAACATGCATCATAGTCTTCTTATCCCACAGAATTGTAATGTCCTGCTCTGGAAAGTGTATCACAGTATAATATCCAGCCCTCCAAAGCTGATATTTAGATTTGTTTTCCTGTCCCCCTAAGGTCTTCTGACAGAAATGAATATTTATTAAGATCTAATAAAGTAATTCTACCAAGGTATACAGTCAGTTATCTACAAAGTGTATATTGAAGAATACTTGATCTTTAGCATACAACTGAATCAATATTACTAGAAATGTTGTTTAATGCTTTGATATTTTGTTTTTCAACTATTCAAGTTTGCTTTGATTTTGTACTTTGGGTTCCCTTTCAAAACCAAATGGAAAGAAACCCATAAACACCAATATGTTTCAACTCCTTGAGACTTTTGAGCAGTCTTCTTTGTAGGGCAGATAGAACTTGAAAAAAGCAATGAAAAAAAAAGATGTGTCCTGGGACCTACTCCTTTATTCGGGCCTAGGCCTAGGCACTAGTAACTCAGACGGAGAGACGCTTTCCAAAAACATGCTGCTTTAGAGCTGTAAATTTGCAATGCTTATCTTAAAGGGCAACCCAAAAAGGAAAGAAATTAACTAACCTGCTTCTCAGAAGGTTCACTAAAATAAATCTCAGTGTCTCCAACAGTGATGAAAACATTCTTCGAGCAAACAATATCATTGTCAAAGCACTTTTTGTTTTGAGCAATTATAGATATATTTGAGTTATCTGTGCTCTGCAACATTAAGAAGAAATCACGTTACTTACAGATGCAATTGCATTTCACTCCTGCAGATTTATTCTAGGATTACCATTACAAAAAGATAGATAATTTAGTATTCCCACATTTTTTTAAATAAATTTAAGAAAGTTACCAAACAAGGAAATAGATTTTTAAATTCAAAGCTGAACCCACAAACAACTCATACTTTGGAGTTAAATACAAAGAGCCATTATGTTCAGCTGTGACTCCTTTTCCTGAGGACTTCGCAAACTCAGAGGATCAGCCTACCTCTAAAATAAGAGTCTGGTTTAGGCTTTCAAAATGTGCTTACACATGGAATTGAATATTTATGGCTCAGTGTGGTTGTCAGAATTGAGACATGCTATAAAAAGAGCTTTATTTTTAAACCAAGGTACACGAGATCAAGCTGTTTTCATATTTTTAAAACCAAGAAACCTACCATCTGTCAGTAGTGGATAGAACAGATTTTGTACCACCACCCATCAAAATTCACAAAATCATGAGTCATGCTCAATGTTCTTGGAGGGGGCAAAGGTTTGTGCTGATATTTTTGTTTGTGGGGTGTTGGTTTTTTCTACATTTAGAAGAGTTAAATACTTTGTCGTCTTTAGATTTACTGGTATTTTAGTATCTAAAATTCGAATCTACTGCCTTCCTAATCCAATACCTCTTGGCTCTCCAGCCTGTAAATTAATTTTGAATTCTAGGCACAAAAAATCACTTTTGTACCTTGGCTTAACATGTCTGTTTATTCACCTACAGCTTCTGTGGTTCTGTGGTTCTTCTGTATCGTGCACCTTGCTGCAGGAAAACTGTATTTTCAGAGATGATAACACTACCACAAACAAAAACAAGGTTGAGTTACTCTTAATATTTCTTATTTTAATTTGCTTTCCAGTTCATTTCTGTATCAACCCTTGCAAATCAACAAGCAGCTGTAACTATAGAAACGAGAGAGTTAACTTCATAACATTATTATCAGTGCTTCTGAATCTGGTTTAATTTTTATTATTTTTTCAGTCCTACAGTCATCACAAACCTGAGACAGATATGAAATAAAAATAAAATATATGACAGATATGAAATAAAAAAGCTATATATCTCACCCACCGAGTCATCTAGTCTCACTTGGGTAGTGCTGGGAACAGAGATGTTTAAACTCTTCTTCTTACTCCCACGTTCCTTTAGACACTCTCTGAGACTATGATTTGATGAAATTAATTGCTGGTGCTAGTGGGCATGGTGGGCAAGATGGGAATTTCCCCAGTCCTGGGAACTCCTCTTAGCTCCCAGCATTCCTCTCGGAGAGCTCTCCATGGCCACAATGGGAGGGATCTCTTGCCTTGGTTTGTGACCACAGCATCTCTCCTCAGAGCTTTGATTCCTCCTGTGGTCAGTGTACTCCTGAAAGGTACTGGCTATTTACTCCTAACTACTTCTTTCCTGTCTCATATTTGTACACTTCTTTTTTCTTTGTTCATTAGAACTCAATAATTTAAAAAAAAAAAAAAAAAATCAGCAACTTTTCCCCACTGGTGAGGAGCACTGCATACAGAAAATACAGATGCTACAGGAAGCAGTTTGTTTTTTCTCAATAAAAGTCATAGTGACCAAACTCTCTGAAGAATACTAAAATAAAAACCAAACCCAACCCCAGGTGATAGACAGTGTATTTTTTTGCCACATAGAGGAGGTGCTACAGTTTTGCTGCATGGTAATCCAGTGTCACGTGTTCTGCAATTTCCCATATTCTTTTATTTGCATGTACACAGTTACACTACAGGTGTACCACATACTGATATGGTTAAGCTACATTATATATGTAGACTTGATGGCATAACAGTTTTGCTTACAAGCCAGAGGTTGCTGCTACTTGGCATAGAAAACATTCTACAGCAGGCATGAGCTAATGCGATGAACACAAGGTGTGGAAGACTGCCTACAAGCTCTGTGTTACTCTAATGCCAGGGCATAAGAAACAGATGGTATTTGTCAGCAGTTAGCTTGGAAAACAACAGTTACAATGGGCAGAGTTAGTCACTAACTGCTTAGTGGTAAGGGGATGTAGGAAATCAGCTCTCCATAATTTAGCAGAGGAATTCAGTTTAAAAGTATTGAAAGCTTCAAGGTAAAGAAAAGTTCATCTGTTGCATTCTGTTGTAAAGTTGGTTTAGGTTGCACTTGGAATAAAATTGGTCACTACCTTATTGGGAAATACACTGTATTTTAATTAGGCCAGGCTTGCTGCTTGAGTCAGTACAATAATTATTCCCCTCCAAGTCAGGTAACAGCCCAGAGCATTTTTGGATTTATTGGAGGTGATGTGGTAAATTTAAAAGGAGACAATCTCATTAGTTTTGTAGATAGGATACGAGCTGATACATTCTGTATCTGGCCAAATAAAAAGTGAGCAAGGAAGCTACCTCTCCACCATGACTCAAGTACAGAGAAGGACTTTCAGTCTCCGGGTCTATTTGATGTCTAGGACATTGTGGGCTCTTTTCGTTGCAGAATTAATTCCTCTTCAATTAACCTAATCTCAGCAAAAGGGGACACTCTGAGTCAATAGGGAACAATGTCTTCACTGTAAGAAAAGACATGGAGGGCTTGATTTTAAATAAGGATAGTTAAATCAGACTAATTATCCCACAGTAAAAACACACCTTTTTTGGCAATGAAGGCAAGTCTGTGAAGCAGGAGCGGGTAGCTGTATTAGCTATGCTAATTGAAGCTGCTGCCTGTGCCTGACAGTCCAGGCCAATCCCTTCAGCTGAACAGCATCAACATACTCAAGTCAGAAGTTTTTGTGTATGGTTGGGATTTGAGCCAAGGGCAAAAGCTGAGTTATATTTCAAGTTAGCTCTGCAACAGAGAGAAGCCTGGAGCCCGGAAGTGTTTTGCTGACCAAAGCCAGAGCAAGGAGTCCTGAAGACATGCGAAGTGCTTCCTTACTTGTAGGACTGCATGATGATATTAAATTACTAGAAATGATGCAGGATGGAAATGCAGAGAGACAGTCGTGATGGTTCAGTATGAGTAATCCAGACATTTAAGAAAAAAGGGCTGTGTATTAAATCCTAAGTAATCTCTGCTTTCTCTTTTTCTAAATAAACCTTATACCTAAATCCAGACATAAAAAACATCATTATGGATTACCTATCTCTCACGGCTCAAAGCTTTCACAAAAATATTTGCTCTAACTACATACTCTTGCCATTCCTTCCATATAACTCAATTAAAACTGAGACTTTTCCCAGCCATACAGTACCAGCTAAATCCAGTGCTGAATGACAGTTTCTATCACAGTCTTCAAGTTATTCTATAACCGTGGCACATGCAGCCTCCTCTTTCAACAAATCAAAATTAAAATGCAATTGAAATTGAGTACTTAACTACTGACAATTCAAAGAAAGGACTATTAGATAAAGTGAAGATGATTTTTTAATGTTTGTGTATATTCACATATATATATAACAGTAAAGTATTAGGCAAATTTCAAGAGTTCTTACGGAATGTAATAGTGTCAATGATAATGATCAAGTTCCATCTCTCTAATCTGCACTGAATCCACACAGATATGAAAACAAGCTTTTGTCACTACCATTAGAAGAAATGACTGAGTAGACACTAGGAGCAGATCTAATGAATAACAAGGTGGGGTTTTTTGTTGGTTTTGGTTTTTTTTTTCTGCACAGCCTTTGTCCAAGGCAGAGTCACTCTTTACCTTTTTAGGTAAAATGCACCCAACAGGGGATGTACTACAGTTCATCATGTGAAACCTACTTACGCTGACAGAAACTAGAAATAAAATGGTTTTCCCACTGCAAGAGTATCTTCCCACGTAAATTACCATATCCAGTCTGTTCCAACTTAATGTCAGTTTCTTTGTGATAACATGGAGTTGCCAAGCAACAGGAAAGACAGAATCACAGCTCTGGGCAGTCAGTCAAAAGCTCATTGTCAGCTCCACTTCTCAGGACATTCTTTTTCTAGACTTTGCTGCACTTTTTTTCCATATTTCTTCCTAGTCAAAAAAGCAAAGCACTGCCTTCCTTTTTCCTATCTCTCTTTTTTTTTTTTTTCCTTTTTTTTTTTAGCAGTGCTTGGGAATGCTAGAGTTTATTTTTGTTATAAATTTTCTATTTCAATATCCTGTTAGAAATTTTCTATCCCTTTTAACCAATAACAACACTGCACAATGTGCTTACATAGTCAAAATGCAGCCTAGGAGAGGACAATTTAAAAGTGGCTGTATTTATTTCTTTGAAAGTTTCTTTAAAATCTCTAACTGTTCAGTGTAAAGACTCATTCCTTTCCATTCTTAATACTCCGATTTACCCACTGTTTTTGGTTTGTTCCCTACAATATACTAACTTGCAAACTAGGTTGGCCATAAAGGCGTCTAAGGACATACTGGAAATAGCTTAATCCTAACTTCCTTTTGTTTTAATGATGCTTTATATGTTTTCATACCTAGCCACACAAAAAAGTGCAAAAAGCTCTAAAAATACAGAAAAATATACAGTAATTTAAAAAGTAGAATTTGTTTTCTCCTTTGTACATATTTCAGAGAGATACCCTTAGCTCTGTTCAGACTTAACATTTCAGGAGATTTTATGGAAAGTCAAAACTAGTTTAGTTTTTGTTTACTGGGCTATGAGTTTCTTCTAAAGGAACTTAACAACTGAAACTATTACCTCTAGTAAGCTTGATCCTAGGAGAAATAAAGTATCTTAGCCCAGATTTAGTGAGCACTTAGGCATAAATATTTAAGTGGGTTTGGAAAGTAGGAAAATGCCTTGGCACCTGACATGTACTTGCTGTTAGTTTCTTGTGCCATTATACTGGGGACTTGATCTCCAGATAATCAGTAAATCACATTATTTACACAAAACTTATTTTAACTTACACCAAGAAGCATCTCTTATTGAAAGACTTCTTTTGTTTTGCTGCTGCACAAATTTCTCCTGTACCTTTTCAAAATTATATATATACATTCCATGTAATTTTATTTCATCCCTGCTTTTGCATTCTGTACAAATTTGTATCATCAAATGTTCATCCCCATAGCTATTAAAACAATGGAGCAATATCACTCAGAGTCAACAGATGGCACTGATACACATTGTCTCAGTTTGGGAAGAAATCCACATGAAAGTCGGGGAAAAATACTATAGGAAAGATAGTAGGTGATCCTCTTACAGGAGAAAGAAAAGAGAGGAAAGGAATACTAATAATACTTTTTTTTCCCACTGATGTTATGCATATCTATACAAGTATTTAAAAAAAAAAAAAAGAAAAAAAAACATTCAGGACCTAAGAACCTGAGGACTAAATTGCTTATGCACACGCACATAAATTTTCTTTTCCTCTGCATCTACATAGTTGCAGATTATTTTCACTTAAAACAGGGCAAGGAAGCTTGTAATACACTTGTAAGATATGACACATTTTTAGCTTTGTAGCACAGTTGAGTAGAAATGGAGGAGAGCAACAAGACTGAGTAGATTCACTGATGAAATTTCAAGGGGAGTGAGATTATTCCAGTTACTGACTCATCCTCAAACAACTTCCAGATGTTTGCTAATGCATCCATGATAACTCTTTCCTATTTCTTTAAAAGTGACTTCTGAAAAGGATACATCTCCAGCAGAATAAACTCTCAAAAACTCAAGAAAGATGTATTACAAGCATGTATATATATATATGTATCTAGACAAGAAATAGGAAAAATGTGGCATTATATAATATTTTCTTTATTATAAATAGGGGGTTTTGTAGAAGATTTTATTACAATATAGAGTTGTTGGGTGTTCTGAGGTTTTGTCAACAATAAAACTCAAAAAATATTTTTAAATCTACAGCTAATAACAAAAATAGATGACAGCAAATATTTTATTTTATCTACTTAAAATAGAACCTTGTTCTAACTCAGTCAGATAGACAACCCTGGAAAGGTTTTGTTTTTCTTTTTTATATTTTAAGAGAACTATACTGAAAGTTTTGAGAAAAGATCATTTGAAGCATATTTCCTTTTGTTTCATTTACCTAGCTTTGCCTGCTTGTGTATCAGATTTGGCTTTTGCACAGGTCACATTACCTCAATCCCTGTCTAATTAAAAATTAGATTGTCTGCAGATTAAAGATTTGGGAACTTTTGAATATTTGTTTCCAAGTGACACATTATGTAACATGAGCTATTCTGAATTATAAATCAGCAGCACAGTTGCTGGTGTTAGTTTTAATATCTGAACATGTATTTTTATGAAACCTGTTATTGTTGTTTTACTAATTGGTGCTAGACAAATATCAATATTTTATCATTGTTGGTTGTAATGATAAAGTACAATATAACAGGAAAAAAAAGGATAAGAGCTCCAGAAAATTAGGGCAGGAACTAGAAAGCTGGAACTTGCACAAAGCTTTAATGTTTTTCTCTATAAAAAAAGTTACATGTGTTCATTTACACTGCTAAAGTTTAGTTTCCACACATTCAGGGAAAAAAAAAAAAAAAAAGAAGGAAAAAAAGAAAAAAAAAAAAAAAAAAAAAAAAAAAAAAAAAGCACCTCATATCCTGATCTAAATCAGAGTAAATTTAATTCACAGTTCTCATAGCTCACTAACAACCAGAGGCTATAAACTGCTAGATAGCATCCACAGGTGACTAGCCTGAGCATCCCACCACTTCAAACACAGCAAAGAGCTTTCACTTTACTACTGCCAACACACCATAGAGCTTCCTGAAGCAATAGCACATGATGCTGGGTTTTGTTTATCTTTTTCTGTGATGTATCATCAACAGTTCACAAAGCTATACCCACCAGAGACGCTTCAACTCAGGCAGTCATTCTTATAGGGAACTGCCTTTTCAGGCAGCCATCAGAGTAAAACATTTGAGAATCAGTATAGCCAGAGAAACGGCTGTTGGATGCTGAACACTGATGCAAAATCAGAAATTCAAGGCAAAAGGTCACTTTCTTCAAGCTCTGCGGTCACTAAATGGCAAGGTCCTCAGAAAGAGGATCCAACTTCTGAGTCACACGATGAACATACCGCCTCCAAAGTGCCATTCTCATGGTAAGAAACTTTTCGCCAAGCTTTCCTGGAAGCCCTCCATGCTAATCTGCACAAATTGAAAGAAGTCTTTCCTTTGTTGAAGAATAAAATTGATTCATTCACGGCATAATTTAATGGTCTGGAGAATCAGGTGGGGGAGACAGAAAGGCATGCAGAGGTAATTGAGTCTGAAATCATTGATCTGAAGAAAATGGAACCGAAGCATGAATCTATTGCCAACTGTAATCAGATCTTTTGCTCACAGAAGGATTAGAGTAGATAGAAAAACAGGTACAGCTGAAGACAAAGATGGAAAGGGTCTGTTATTGACCCTTACAGGACTTCCAGAGACCCAGGAAAAAAAGAGGGCATCCAGAAAGGTTTCCTCTGAAATGATGGGACTGATGAAAAGCAAACTATAGGTATTCTTCACAGTTTATTCACAGTAGACAATATTTTCACTGAAGTGTAGTCTCTCTCGTTTGGACACAAATTTTCATTCAATTTGCCAAGAAGCACATCATTATTTCTACATAGTTATTGCTGCTAAAAATTATATAGCAAGTGTTTTAGGTGGACATATTTTGGCACATCACTTACTCATTAAACTATTTGCTGGAATGTGGTTTGGGGTAGATATGTTAACTGAAAAATTTAAGGAATTCTGATTGTAGCCCCATGAAACAGTTTTATTTATATAATTTATTTACTTATTATAAAAGATGAAAATTAGAGTCTGATGTCCAATTTTAAATTTGTAATTTCAAATTCAACATTATTTACTTTCCCATTAATATTTTCAGAACCTATTAAAAGAAATTATTTGTCATAATTATGAATAGTCAGCTCGACAATGTTAATTAACCATAAACCTTCAACTTTAATCCTCCATAGGATGACTAGCAGCAAGAAGAATGTATTTATTTTACAAATAGGCTATGAGAGAGACTGTGTAAAATAATATATAATTGTACAGGTTTGCCAACTTCATGGATCTACAGACTGGCTAACTGGCACAAATGATGTTGAAAAAAAAGCTGCACAAAAAGTTACAGATATAATAAGGGAAAAAGGGATAAATGCTAATTCTGACTCCTCAGATATGACAAATAAGTAATCAAAAACTTGCTGCTTTGTGTGTGACTGCTCTAACTTATGCCCAGTCATCATTTAACAAATTTACCAATCAAGATAAATATATCAGCAAGGAATGGCTAAAATATTATCAGTGCATCAACCAATCTCTGTATTAAGCACTCTAATAAAAGTATCATTACCTATGAACTTGCTTCAAGTTACAAAAGAAGGAAAATGTAAGAAACATGCTGCTTTGCTGTATTCCCCAGGGCAGACCAGGTACCTACCTCTGGGGACTCCTCATCAATAGGATAATAATTTGGGAAACTGGAGCACTGGTTAATTAAAAAGATTATTTTAAAATGGTCAAACCTGCAATGTCAGGTGCAAAGTGAAAATATTTTTATTGCATTAAGTTAAGACTAATCTATAAAATGGGAATACTCAAGGGGGAGGGCTTAGTTATGCTGACCTCCATCTTTCAGGATATAGGAAAAAACAGTCCATCCTTTTCTCTGCTCTAGGACCTTACTGACAACCTACTAAAATTAGTGGAAATACTAAAGTTGAGGGGGTTGTGTTAGAAAGACAACAATTTTACTACAAAAGCAGAAGTCTGTGAAACAGAAAAGTGGAAGAAACAGACCACAACTACTAATAACACACAGTGAAAGTTCACCAGAAAAATAACACCATTTTGTTTGGGAAAGAATGTAGCATCATCAAAGAGAAAAGATAAGCAAAAAATAGAAGAAAACAAGATATTTAAATACTTTTAATTAAGGAACTGCCTGACTTTAAAATTGTCATTCATATTTAGATTAGCTAAAATGAAATATTTTCATGATCTACACTGATAAATAGGTTGGTCTGCTAAGATTTTTTCTTTTTTGCCTTTGAAATTACTGAGGTTTTAAAATATTAGAAGTAAATACTGATGTCTTCTCTGTGAATGTCATCTACCTATGCAGGGACTTGACTTCTTGGTGTATAACATAACTAATAATTCCCAGATAAGGATGATGGCATCATTTCATGAGACATTATTGCCCTAGTTTTCTTAATTGCTGCATTAAATCTTCTTGGTAATTTTCTGACCAATGGATATATCTGTTGAACTAGTTATAAAGGCCTTTTTCATACACCTACTGTCACCTTAAACAAAAAGGCCTGACAGATGATAATGATGTTGAAAACAAAGTTTGAAGCTTTATAATTGGCTGGAAGTTGATACTTGATTTTTCTCCCACAAGAGCACAAGAGCTCCTTATTAAAACATAATAAAAGGTAAGGGTGAGTTCTTTGCTTGGTACAGTGCAATACAATGACAAATCAAATAGTTGTTCAAACAGATCAGATTTAGGGAGGTCAATGGCCAAATCAAACAGCGAGGGTTGCTGACATGTATGGAAACAGCTATTATCATGCCACTAGGAACATCAGATTCAGATTCTTGCACTCATTTCTGCATTTGGGAAGAGCTAGTATGCCAACTAATTTATTGTAGCTATAACTGCCCTTATTGCACCAGTACAACACCTTTGTTTAGAGTATATAAGTTAGCAGAAACAAAGCTGTTCACTTCTCACAGGAAAAAGGCTAGTAAAAGTGAAAGGCCAAACTCATTACAGTGTTGTATATACAATATTACAACCACTTCAGCTGCTTCAATTTCAGGTGTCTGGTGAGCAAATAGATGTTATCCATAAAAATCAGCCTTGTAACAGCACTGGAAACTACCATTAAATCAATGGAATGAGCACTAGCAGCTATCAAGTCTGCGATGTCCTGTAGTACCTTACAGGCAGGGAACATGAAGCACACAGCACACACAGCCCCATGGCAGGGGGATTGGACTGGCTGATCTTTAAAAGTCCCTAAGTCCCTTCCAACTCAAATCATTTTATGATTCTGTGATTGCACAAAAAACAAAAAACAAAAAAAAAAAAAAAAAAAAAAAAAAAAAAAAAAAAAACCACAAAAAAAAAGGTAGGTTTGTAGAATAGGTTGCATGTTGTAGGTGCTACTGCCCTATACAGCTATGCCTGCCAAGATGTTAGGCAAAGCATCTAAACTTTTGCAACTATATATATATTTTCCCACCTTTCATCGAGCTTCCCTGTTTGGGTAACAGGCTATAAAAGATAGGACTCTCTTGCATACCTTCTGAACAAATAGTAGGTCAAGGTAGACTCATATTACTCAGATATTACTATTAAAAAAGTATGCGCTTGGCTATAATATAGGGCAAGGAGATTAGAGAGAGAGAGAGACATCAAAAGCTCTACTCTAGGAACAAAAAACTGTATTTCAAGCAAGAGCAATCTCATTATGCCATCAAGTCTACATATATAATGTAGCTTAACCACATCAGTATGTGGTACATCTGTAGTGTAACTGTGTACATGCAAATAAAAGAATATGTGAAATTGCAGAACAGATGACACTGGATTACCATGCAGGCTGCCACTATGAAGATGTCAGTTACATCCATTTTATTTGTTTTTCTCACATAAAATTCTATTGCTGTATAATAGTAGCTAGTTTAGTGCCTATCTTCATGGTAGCATAGTTATGAGGGGGGTTTTGTGTTTACTGATTAGCATATTTCATTGTTGACTCTCAAGTTCCATTTTATTATGTAGTGTCTTCTGCCATAAGATCTTCTGAACCTTTAGTTTCAGCTGTTCAGACTGATTCTTTATCATCAGCATACTCTACCTCAATCCTCACACCACCTTTTCAAAATTGTTTCTGAAGATGCTTAATGCAGGTCTGAGCACAGATCCCTGTGCAATGCCACCAGGATTTTTCCATTCTAAAAAAAAAAAGGCCATTTATTCCTATCTTTTAACTTCAGACTATTAATTAGTCTAGTGGAGAGCAACAAAGACCATTAAGGGACTGGATCATCTCTCTTACGAGGAAAGGCTGGGGGAGTTGTGCCTGTTCAGCCTTGAGAAGAGATGGCTGAGAGGGGATCTCATCAATGTCTATAAGTATCTGAAGGGAGGGTGTCAAGTCAGGCTCTTCTCATGGTGCCAAGCAACAGGACAAGAGGCAACAGGCAGAAACTGATGCACAGGAAGTTCCACCCGAATATGAGGAAGAACTTTACTGTGCACTGGAACAGATTGTTCAGAGAGGTTATGGAGTCTCCCTCTCTAGAGGTATCCAAGAACCATTTGGATGCAATCCTGTGCCATGTGCTCTGGGATAACCCTGCTTGAGCACCAGAGGATCCCCTGTTGGTCCCTTCCAATCTGAACCATTCAGTGATTCTGTGAATTCATGTCTCAAAGAATCCTCATTTTCATCCTATGAGAAACTAGCCTCTAAAAAATATTTGTTGAAATCCTTCTTGAAAAAGTCTTTAAGGTAAAATACACACACATTGGCCTGACTATCCTTATCCATGTATGTATTGTCTTTGGAATAACTCAGAAGATTGATCATGCATGAATTTCTTCTTTTATTAAAAAAAAAAAAAAAAAAAAAAAAAAGAGGGGGCATCCAACTCTTCCTCAATTGTAATTTCTCTTTATTATAATTTATATGAATTTCCTTCATATGTAAATCAGACATATTGGTCTGTTCCTGTCAAATTCAGCCATTAAGTCCTTTTAAAATATTTGGTTATACTGCCATCTTCCATTCCTCTGATTCTAGGATTGCATATTACATAGTTCATCAGTTCTGTGTTTTAGTTCCCTCAAAGCTCTTGGGCATTTGCCATATGATCCCATCCATTGTTTCTTTTTCTTTTTTTTCCCCCTAAAAATACTCCAAACATTTCACGGTCAAAAATGAGCCCACAGATGCATCATCTGTTCCAGATATAATTATGCCGTGCCTAATTTGTAATAAAGAGTCCTTTAATATAGATCATGAAAGTTTTCTATATAGTAAAGAAGAAAGAAAAATTATGAACAAATTTGGCTATACTTTCTCACATTTGCTGAGTTTGGGGACAAAATAGAGCTTGAAAAGCTGAAAAAAAGTCTGAGAAGTCCTAAAAGCCATCTATGTAGGCAGCATTTTCATCACTTTTGTCATGTTCACCTGAAGAATGGCCCATTGGCAGTGTGCCACGTGCCTTAATTATCTGCCTGCCAACTTAATTCTCAGATGACAAAGCTCCCCGTGGTTTGTTTCCAGGTAGGTTTTTTCTTACACAGTAGAGTAGCAGGCGACATTTGATTGTAAAAGCAAAACATTCCAGTCTCGCACTAAAGTTTGAAAAAGCAGCATGGATTTGTTTGAATGTCATTAAGAAACGTCAGTTAAGAAATGACAAGCCACCTTTCCACCCCATCATACAGGCAAGAAGATTTTACTGGTAAAGTAATCCCTGGTTTTTACATTTTAGTGGAGGAAGATTTGTACAAAGGTTCATAAACCTCTGAGTAAGAGCTCTTTTATACGATACATGCCCAGAGTTTGCTCTGAGGTATTATTATCTTTACCAAACCTCTCTTCATTTTTTTTTTTTTAAACAAACTCAAAAATCTGGAACCAATTTATTTTATTTCACAGCTGTGAATTCGCTACTAAAGCATACATGAAATAAACTATTTGCAGTAGTCCTTGTTGAGAAACTATATTTTTCATTTTAAGGTTAGTCAGTCAGGAAAAGGAGTATTCTTCTAAACATATTACTGTAACTGAGAAGACAGACTCTTTGCCTTAAAAATAGCAACAATGATAATAAACAACAGTGGGTTTAGTAATAGAATATATTTCAAATGTCAGTAATGGTATTTTTAAACAAAGAAGGCTAGCAATGTACTGTAAATGTGTGTTGTGAGGAACATTGGCATGTAGCTGCCAGACAATCTCAATGAATGATTTCATTGTTGAATTATGAAATCATTGTGTTTGATATTATTATACACATACAATCCAGATCTGATGCAGATCACATTCAAGAAGAATTCCAAGCAGCCGGAGGTCATCGCAGACCTCTGCCAAGCAGGGTTTATAGATAATTATTAAATAAATTTACAGATTATACCTAGTTTGAACAGATTCTATAACATTATTCTTTGCTCATTGCGATGAAAGTAAGGTTGAGGTTGAACAGAGATCATTGGTTTTTATTTTTCTCTAAACCACATAGATATGCAAGAACACATCCCTTTACCGTTCTCAAAGAGCTAAGCACAAAACGTCATTTTCCTTCACGTCTGTTCCTACACTTGTTTCCTTAATGTTTCTATTGATCAACTCCCAGTGTTCAAAATACTTGTCCTTTCATGGAAACTTTTACCTGGACACACAAAAATGTATGAACAATCCTCTTACCTTTAGCAGGTAAGTTTGGCAGTCACTGACATAATCATATTCCAGTCCATCAAAGGTATAATAATGTCGATCTCCATAAATAGTGCACACAGCAGGACAGGGGTAACTGGTGCAATTGAATATGCCTCTCCGACAAACACTGTAGGGAAAACTAATAATCAGTATCTTCTCATAACAGGATTATTTTCTGTATATTTTCAAGAAAAAAACTTTCTTAGGTTCTTTATTTCAAATCCTGCAGAAATTCATGAATGGAAGAAAAATCTTGAAACAGAGAGCTATTCTGTGGTTTGCTTCTGAAGTTATTGGTGATGCCATGGCAGGAAAATGTTGAACATTTTGCCATCAGCCCATATCTACAGTAAAAATGCATAAGAAATAAATGCAAAACCTCAAACTTTTCATGGCTTATGGAAATATTTCCATCACTGCCTCCAGTACAGATAAGACACCATGCCACAACACACTCATTCATAAAACATAGATATTATACTTTTTCTCAAGGAATTTTGATAAAGGTCTGCACATATTCAAAGCAAAATACCTCCAGCTGCTATCTATAAGATTTTAGGTTATCAGACAAGTATGGAATGAGTTTAAGAAATTAATGCTGATATTTTGCAGTATTTTTCCTGTCAGCTACTTTCAGTGGTTTACACAGATTTGTATGAAGGTAGTATTGGTATCCGCTACTTTTGCTTGTGTAATTGTAAATACTCATTTGATTTGCCCATGCAGTTTTTAACTGATCGAAAGCTGCCAAGCCAATCTTTTTTTTCATTATTAAATGTATACTTAACTGAATATTGATATTTTGGCTAGCAAATTATAATTAATGAAAAACTGTTTTGCATCAGTATGTGTCAGGTAAAGCTCCTTAAAAAGATGCTGTGTGCTAGCTCATTTTTAAATTCTAATGGTCTTTTTTTGTTTGTTTTAGTTGCTCATCTTCTTTCTATACAGTCACTCATGCTAACTGGTAACTTACACTGCAAAGAGTCCAGTTGCCAAAGAAGCAGACTATTTATTACTGTCCTACATTTAATCTCTCTTTTCTTCTGCTTGGTTAGCTTTCATGATATTCAATTCTCCAGAAGCCAAATATCTTTTCTTTCAGAGATTAATATGTGCGGAATTGAGTATTTGGGTTTGATCGCTTTTTAACTTGGTTATCTTCAGCTTACTTTTCAGATCTGAAGAAGCACTCCCCCCAAGGTCTTCCTACTTATCCAAGTCTAATAGTGAGCCTAATAAAAGATATATCCTGTAACTGAGTACAAACAAGCATATTTTTGATTTAAAAGTATTCAACAAATTTTCTGTTTCAGTTTCACTTTGGGTCTAAGAGATCCAGATGATTTGGAAGTATGCAAGATGATTGTCACTCACCAGGTATAACATGGTGTAGCTATCACTTCTCCTGACAGAAATTCCCTGTCTTTCCAAGTGCATGGACAACTGTCAGGAATGTAACATTTCCCTCTATGCTCAGCCATCCTTTAAAATAGAAGAATTAGGAACATGAAAAATTTACAAGCATATCAACATAACTGAAAATGTACCATATTGTCTAAACCCCACTAAAGGCAACCTATCTTCCATTCAGCCAAGGACAACTGTTTCATCAGCAAAAGTTTTCCACATCAAATGATCTCCACTTTGCACAGCTGAAGACCTCACCAGGTCCTTCTATCATTCTATTCAGAAAGGGGTATGTTGTTGTGGGGCAGCAGCTCCCGCACAGGAGCGTGGGTAATGTAGGTACTCCTCCCTGCAAACTGCAGAGCACCTGTGCATCATGAAAACTGCTGAGGCTGCAGCAACTGTCCTGTTCTGTGTGCAGAACAGTGAGCTGGGCTATGGTGGCTGTTGCAGAGTTAACAGAACTCTGCCATAGCCAAAGACACACAGTTTGCAAGGGGCCGTGTTGGAGGTTACCTGCCTACACCAGGGAAGTAGAAACAACTAACAAGGTTATGACAAAACAGAGGCATTTAATGCAAAAATTGTCAAATCTAATCAGATCATGAATAAGCAATCCAGAGATGTGGTCAACAACTTTTTCCTATCTCCTCATTTCCACCTGTTTAGCAACATTAACTTTTTAAAAAAACACACTGATATTCCCGATATTCCCAGTGCTGCTCTCTCTTTAGGGGAGCAATTCCTGAAGCTGTCATTGCAGCACATGGCTGAAAGTACAGAGAGATGTTTTTCAAAGTACAATCTTGATAGTTTTTCACTTGAAATGGAAGTTAAAAGGAATACACAACTTAAAGTTTTCTTCACCCCATACTGGTTCAATAAACAATAATCAGTTCTGAGTAAATGAGTCAAGTGTCCAGAAAAATTACTAAGGATAGGAAAACATTAGAAAAAATGGCTTGGGAAGGTCACAGTCTCTGTCAATGGAAGTTAAGTATCTGCCAAGAACAACATAGGTCTTGCTGATGCTGCCTAAGGGCAGGAGAATAATTTAGCCCCATGAGATCCCTTTCCATGCTACCCCTCTCTACTTCTACGATTCAATTTAGCCTCTTAGATCTCCAGCTCAGTATAAGGGTGACTTTCAGTGTATCTTTGGGTGATGAATTTACTGTCATTCTCAGTTCATTTCCTCATGAAAATCTGTGCTGTTCTATTCAATTTTTAAAGCAATACAAGAGATTTCGAGAGTTTCTCATTATTTGTCACCACTGACTAAAAGAACAACAAGCTATCATGCAAGAATTTTAACAATAGAAAATGTAAAATATTTTAATTTAAGAAGACCATTTTTGGCATATTAGAGTCTATCTTGTTATGGGTTTCGAAAGGAAAGGGTTTCAATACCATGCACAAGCTCTTCTACTTTACGAGCACTGTAAGTACCCAAGATGCTGGGATAAGGTGCCAGTCTCTAGAAAAATTCAGGATTCCACCCCAAAATGTTAGGTCATCCAGTCAAACAATGGGTAGTGGTAGAAATAAGGTGGGAAAGGAGAAACAATGAGAAGAACAGCATCTCAAGATAATAAAAAACTGAAACTACAGTAAATGTCTCATAACAAGGTTTTCATCACTTGTCCACTTAGATTTAATATCAGGAGGAATATGCTTAACATTTTCTTGTATAAAAATAAAAGTTCTGATCTTAATTTTTAAGATAATCTGGCTTGCCCTTCCTAGCTAAAAGCCATACTCACTTCTATCACTCACATGAATCATAATGGGTCCAGAAATACCATTTAACAACAAGAATATTACTAACTGCACTAAATGTTATACATTTAATTTTCCACCTAATAGCAAAATAAGTGTTTATTCTCTTATGTAATAAAAATAATCATGTTTTTTACTCTATTATTTGACAGAAACTTGGGATTTGGCTTGCCAGTACCCCAGTTGTAATTTATAATTCAAAAAATAATCAAGTAATATTTTATTTGAAATGGTATGACTGTGAGAGCAGGGATTTAGCTCTGAGTTTTTACTTACATTTTAATTTCTTTAAATTTTCAAATGAACTTTCATGTCAATTCTGCAAATTTAAGTTCATGCAAATATCATGGTGATGTTTTAGTAAAAAATTACTAGCTTACTATTTGTACAGATTCATGCATTTCTTTGTGTTAAAAATAATTGTTTATACTTATAGCACTAACAGTCTTGAAAGCCAACTTCTCTGTTAAGGCAGAGGTTGTAGAGGACTACAGAATACTAGGCAAGAACAATAGTGAAATCTGTCTTCACCAGTGCTTAGTCATCTATGAACAGCACAAGGTGCTGGAAGGGGAATTCTGGCAGTCTCATTACACTCTGCTCTGCACACAATTGAAACCATTGGCTACACACACAGTGAAATAAAATGGAATGTTGAGAAAAAACATGGAGCAAGCTGGATATCTGATGGTCTCTGCATGGAGAAACAGTGATACTTTAACTGAGACAGGATTACAGCATGGAGCCTTACACCAGCAAGACGAAGAAAAGGGCTCTTGAAGACAAAAGAAAGAGTTGGCCTTTTAACTGTTACTGTATGTTTATAGAACAATAGTTTCAAAATTAGAGGTGTGATACCACTGGAATTGAAAAAGCAAAAAAAACTATGCAGAGTTGAACTGTGGAAAATATGTATTTGGCTTGTGCTCCAGGTTTCTCCATCAAAGCTTACCCAGGGGGGCAAATGCAGCCACTTGCGCAGGGTGGAGAGGGGACACAGGAGAAGTTCATGGCAAGGTTTGCACAAGAGATCCCACAATTCACACCTGCTGCTGGTAATCCAGGCACAGGAGATCTGCAGTCATAGTAGATTTTTCCATCCGGGCATATGTGAACTTCAAATGCAAAATGCAGGTCAGATGAGATCAACTGCTCTTTTACACTGAAGGGTTTCTATTTGGTTTTGTTCAGAAACTATTAATTTTAATGTACAGTGAGCTACATTACAGTACACATAAGAATGCAATCTGAACAGAAGTCTATAACAAAATCGATATTACAGAGGTATAAAATTAATATTTGTTCTAATGGAAAACGAAAGCCAAAACATAATATTAAGCATCTGGATCTAGGCGCCTTGGATCTGATATACAGTTCATTCTGAAAGATATAGTAACTGTGTCTTAGGTAGAAAGAATCTTTAGAAGTGTGTAGTGGTTTGTTTTGGCTTTTTTTTTTACTTTCTAGAAATCAAGATCTTAAGGCTTCCTAAAAGTGGAGAGTGAGCCAAATTATAGGTATTTCCATGAGAACATATTGACCTAGAAGTCATATGCAATTATTTATTTTTTTAATTTCCCAAGTAACTTAGTAGTACAATTTGTGCTACAGAAAAAAAGACAAAAAAAAAAAAAAGCTTGTGCTTCTTACTGCCTCTTTTAAATGAGTTGTGACATTACGTATCTCATAATAAAAGTACATATGAGGAGAAAACCAAATGACTGTTCAACGTTAAAATCTTTCTCTGTGCAACTTTAATATGGGACAAGACTGTAAATGACCTGTATTTTCTGTAGTGGCTTCAATGCATTTCACTGTTCCATTCAAACATTGACTGGAAAAGAAAACAAAATCCATGTTTATTTAAGGGGAAAATGTTTTGTAGCCACCATGTTTATAAAGATAATACAACACAACCCAATTTAAACAACATAAATCAAAAGGAGATAGAGTTTTCCAGGTATCTTGTTAAAATAATCAGGTACATAATCCAATTTATACTAGGCTCCCTTTTACTAAGTGTGTAACAAAAATAAAATCTCTATACAATAAACCTTCATTCTACATGAAAAAAATTCTCAAGCTTCTTAAAGTAGCAACTAAACTGTAATACATGAAAGATAAAACTCTTGGCACTCAAACCCACCAGGAGCCTGTTGGTGTAGAGAGGATTTCTCCAGGCTGGAGGGCTTTGCCCTTGTAATGACAATGACAGGCAGATCTGTTAAAAGAATGTTCATGTGTTTAGATACAAAAGCAAGATGATATGGAGGGCCATCCATTTATCAAGCTATTATAAGCAGGCCTTATAATTCATTAACTCAATCCTTGTGTGTACCCTCAATCTTTCTTTGAAAGACAAAAACTTAATGATGACACTCAAACTGCATTAAAGTCACTGGCAAAACGCCTATCATCTTCAACAAAGCCAGGATTTTCCTCAATCTCTGTATTATTTATTTGCTGTTTCTGTGCAAAAATGTAATTTTTCTTCCCAGTTATGGGAGTAGAACAACAACATGTAGTTCCTATTCAAAGTATTGTCAAAATCATGGGATAGAGCAATTCTCATAGTAAAATCCATTAACTCTGTCTATGATATGAGTCAGATGGGTTAGAAGTAGCAACAGAATTACCTGGACACCACGAAAACAGTGTGATTAACAAGTTACCTTGCACTCTTTAATAGTTTGGGACAGTCTTTATCCCTATAGTATGAATTTTACTGATCTTTCCAAAATATATGCTGCAATGAACAGAAATAACTCTGTATAATCTTGACATTTATATAAATACCCATTCCAGTTTTTAATTCAGTATCTGAAATGACTAACTACCCAGGGTGGTAAGCTGTAAAATTTTGGTACACAATATACAAAAACTATTTCCTCTTATTGATCATTTCCTTCCATTTAACTGAAGGGGTTTGCATTGTGAGACAGAAAAAAAAAACACTCCAAGCCACTCTTTCCATCCTATCCTTTACTTTATGGATTCCTGTTATGTAGATTCATTCTCATTTTTCTCTTAAGTGTTAAAAACAATGTTTTCATATGAAAATGCTTTCTCATGAAGTAAAAAAGTTTCACCATCCTTCTCTAAAATTTGATATATCTGCTCTGAAGTGCAGATGTACGTACACACAGTAGCAGATGAAGCCCCACTACTGATTAGTAAAAAAGAAAATGAAATCTTCACATATTGTTTGCTATCTTCTTTAGGCAGTCTACATCTTAAGGAAAACAGCAGAAAAGCTAATTTAAATCTCACTGGAAAGAAGAAAATGTGCCCATACATTTTTTTTTTCTTATGACTTACATTGATACACAAAAGTTGACCGACTCTTCAAAATATTTCCCATCAGGACAATTACATCCTTCTGCACAGTCATCACCACAGATATTTGCCATAGAAAGTGAAGCACAGGAGTGTTTACAAAAGGAAGAGCACTGATGATAAAGCATACCACTGTGACACATTACAGCTGGAGGAGAGAGAGGGATAGAGAAGGGAGAACAGCATACTCTTAAAATGTGAAAAATAGAAAACAAAGTAGTATCATGGGAGTGCAAAAAAAAGCAAAGCAAAATGGTCTCTTGCTGCACTGGGTTTAGTTGAAAAGCAAGAGGAAAATATGCTATTTTACTGATTTCTTAAGCTAGAAATATTTAGATTCAGGTAGGTTTGTGTTAAACAATTCTTGGGCTGGAATTGTCTATTTTGTAAGCAGTGGGTGTCTTATATATGTTAAACAGGGCATCTATCTAGTAACTCAGGTTTCCAAGAGAGATAAAATGGTCCAGTTAAGGTTGAGGCATTACTATATGGCTTAAAAACTGAAACACAGGAGTTGGACTTCGATAATCCTTTTGGATCCCTTCCAGCTCAGGATATTCTACGATTCTGTAAAATGCCTTGTTTTAAATCATTACCGTATCCTGCTTGGCAATCACTGCCCAAAGTCGGGTGCCCCTCCCAGCCCAGCTTGCCTTCCCTTAGGGAACAGCCTCACTCCTGCCACCCTCTCACTCCCTGACTACTTCAGCCTAACTGAGGCTTCCATATGACTTCAGGGTTCAAAGAAGAAATTTCAGTTCTCTCTATAACCAACAGAAAGGGAAGACACTCCCTGTGAGGCAGCTCAGGGGCTCCAACTCGGATGCCTAATGTAAAGGCTATTGTCGTTCTCCCCGAGTACATCCTTATACCACGGCACAATCCTAGTTTCCAGGAAAAAAGATCAAGCACATTTTGTAGAACAAATGATATTTGTAGAATTTCAGATATTTCTGAAAGATATTCCATGATGGAAATGTTACTCACCACAGTAAGAAATATGAGACCTGAAGTCAACGACGACCCCATGCTTGCCACAGACGTAAGCATAGTGTGCCAAAGCGTTACACAAACAGCTGCTCCCACATTTGCACGCGTCAAAGCGGCACAGCTGGTAGTACAACCCTGGACTGATGTAGGTATGGCAGGGAGCAAAAACTTCTTGATTGATGATATCACAGTGAGATGCATACTCAGCTAAGAGAAGATGACATTGTTTTAGTCAGATCCATTTTAATTTAATAGTTAATCAAATGAATAGTACAGAATATTAAAACCAAATATAAGCCAGCTGTGCAATAAAAACTTGCATACAATGTCTTTCTGTAAAATTCTATAGTTTAAAATTGATATTATAAGCTACTCCCTCAAAACTAAACTCCATATAAATATAAATAAATATTTAATTTATTAATAATAAACTCCACTTAAGATAAAAATAACTATACTAAAACAGTTATGCCTTCCTCCAATAGCACAGGAAATTTAAATGCCAAAATAAAATATTTTAAAAGAGTAGTTAGAAGAGTCCTTCAAAGTTTGGAATATGTTTCTTTGTACTTGACATTTTATTTAGCTTTGAAATCAACAATGGCCATATACTTTTTGGCATGTGGACTCAGGAAGTATTACAAACTAGAGCTCGAGTGCACGCAAATCCCAAGTTGGCCATATATTTTCCAGCACCAGCAAACCTTTCTCTGACCACTGAGGTGGATTACCACCACAAGTGTTGGAATTTCTAAAGAAACACCACTAGTGTGGATCATATTCAAGCCCTTTTTGCTGCTAAAAGAGTGTCTCTACCCTTCAGCCTCTCTGTTCATTTCCACATACACACAGTGGCACAAGGATTTCACATTTTACAGAGTCTCTCAGAAAACTAGATCCAAGGACTAAACTTGACTTAGTTGAAAATTAACCAGACAAACAAACAAACATACATTGATTTTTTAGTTTCATCAAGATTATCATAGACCTGGAAAAGATGCTTGTGCTTGTAGCATAGGGTAGATTACTTTCCTCTCCACTGCTTTTTTCCAGTGATCATTATAGAATTGTAGGAAAGTTCAAGTTAGAAAGGACCCTCAGAAGGTCATGTTTTCCACCCTCCTGCTCTAAGCAGCTTACATTTATGTCAAACTCCACTTTCACTGAGGCAGCACAGAACTGAAGGTGAGGCATGAAGGACCTTGGAAAGAGCTAACTTAGCTGAGACGTAGTGCTTTAGAAGACAGACAGTAGAAGGCATAAAAAGTCTCAGAATGCTCCACATTGTTAAAAGTTTAGGGTTATTCTAGGCTTGCTCCCACAGGGTCTAAATATGGATAAATCCCACATCCTTAGTAAGGTCTTACGTCTGAAACATTAAAAACATTAGACTACGTTCTGTCAAAATTGGCCACTACAGCCTACCCATTGTCTTCATTAATTGAAAAGAACAGGAATGCAAAAAGGAGACAGAGAAAGTTCAACAGAAACCATAGGCATGTAGACCAGCCAAAACTAAATCTTGACTCAGGAAGTTGAACAAATCCAAGGCTCTCAGTTTATTGCTTCAGTTTTTCTCAGAGAATATAGATGGGGGATAAGGAAACAAGCATGGAGAAGCCAAAGCCAGGACTTTTAATCTGAACACTGTCTCCTGTACTTTCTTTGTTGATCTACAACCACACATCTACAAACTTCTTTCCTCTCAACTGGCATAATTTACAGGACCACAGACAGTGTTATAGACAGTGTTAACTATAAAGTTTATAATTTTATATGCCCTTTGGATGTGTATTAGACAGTAGAATTTAGTACTCGGGGCCAGTACACCCAGCACTAAATTATCACCTAGCTTGTATTTATCAAGCATTTGCTTATTTGCTTCATTTTACATGCCATATGTATGGAAAGAATGGTCTTTGGGGAAAAAAAAAATAATGCACATCTAAACCTAAAGTTGAAATATATGTACATGCAACTTCTTCATAGAGAGAACAAAAAATGTCCCATAATAATAAGATACACTTAATTCCAAACTCCCATATGAAAATATACCATTTTGCTGATTAACATTACAGGGATCAACCACAGGAATATTGATAGGCACGGAGCAAGCTGAGGAAACCTTCCATGCATTGGCATGAAGTTGTGGGGTCCCTTCAACCATCCCTGCTGGAGACCTGAAAAGGAAAAGATCAACACTGCAAGCATCCTGCTGACTTTAGGGACTACATGGGCGAGACTGCAAGTACATTAAAAAGGCTTAGATAGATGCATAGTCACATTGAACAATCAGGATGCCAAAAGAATTTTCATCTGTGAGGTATAAAAGAAGAGAGAGCGTGTGAAACTTCTTCTTCAATATTTTAGTCATGTGAAAATAATCGTACACGAAAAGTCTGCCTTCACTTATGCTTAATTCAAGTACTCTGAAATCAGTTGGAGGAGACATAAATGAGAAGAGATTTGGCCTTTATTCAAGTATATAAATGGAGTGACCTGTTAGCGAATTTTGGTGTTCTAGAGAGGGGCTGTTTGCATTTTGATGCTGGTTTGCACCAAGTATTTCAGAAGCATTTATTACTGCTAGACGAGTTTTGTGACATTATAGCTTGAGGAATTTTGGAAGAAATAAGGCAAAATAGTAAGGAATGTGTGCCCTTCTAATTAAAACATTCCTGTAGTTCAGAATTATATTTTTTTTACATTAGAAATTAATGTGGGGGGGGAAAATTAAGCAAAAGTAAGTGTGAAGTATGTGAGGATGATACAAGTAGTATCATCCACTCTTTTTGTCAGTGCTCATATATTTGGTCTGAAGATAAGGGAGCATCCAGCAGGAAAAAAATGCATTCAAGCAATATCATCATCCCATACCTTCTATAAAAAATACAGTGGCTTTCTATAATTACTTAGCAAAACATCTTAGAATGCCTGAATTTATGATTTTCATATTTTAAAAAGTGAGTACCATTTTACCTAAGAAATTTTTTATGGGTTAGTTTAATAATGTTTGAGCATGTCAATGAAATTAAATAATTGGATTATTACATTCAACAAAACTTTTCACTTGTTATTAAACACAATCTAAAAGTACAACATGCAACTTACAGAAAATCATCTCTTAAATTCCCATTGTACGTTCCACATAGTCCTAATGTTCTTCTTTTCCATCTGACATCAACTTGAACATAGATCCTCTCTCCATCTTTAGCAAACAATATCTTCAAACCAAAACTAGTTTTCATTTGCACAAAGAAAGAGGATATATTCTGAATTTCAATAGCCCCTGAACACAGCAAAAGAAAAAGGAAAAGGAAAACAAAGTCACTGAAATCTAACATTCAGGTTGCACTGGTTTACCCATTAAATAAAAAATATTTTTAAAACTCAGAAATAAAATGAGAAATTATGTAGATCCTCACCAGCAGCCACATATCCATACCCATTCTCTATCTGAGCTTATTTCCATTAACAACAGAAATCAGGAATTGCAACTACTGTCAACAGTAAAAAATGTGTCACCTTTCTGTACCTGTAAGCCTATGAGTTATCTAGGAACCAACACTTGCCTTTCTTTTTTTTTTTTTTTTTTTTTAATTTCAAAAGAAAACACTGCAATTGCAAGCCTCTGGTTCATTTCCTAGTCTCCAGGGATATTATAAGATTAATTAAGCGATATCTGTGAAGTGTAATCTTTAGACAGAAGGTTCTCTCTACCTCTGTTGATAAGACATCAGCACAGCTCCTTACTTGGACTGTATGTAAACTGAGCCCCTATCAAATTCCCAGGTTTTCTTTCCCGGCAAATCCATTATGTGAGGAAATGGAAATTTCACAGTCACAGCATTCATGTGCTACCCATTGTTGGGCTACTTGCAGCTGGAGGCTAGAAGTGGATCTGCCTTCACAAGCAGCCTCTGCATGCACGCACACACACACCCCTAGGTGCATAAACTGAGGAGGATAAAATCCTTAAGGGTGTTCTTAGCCAATAAGAGTTACTAAATACACACAATTGTCAAGCATGTGACACCAAAAGATTTGTCATAGTTTGTATTTGTTGCAGACTATGGAGAGAGACAAGAAAGTGAGCAGGGACTGATTCAAAAGAAATAAAATGAAATTACCAAAGAAATTAGGAAGCAGAACTGTCAACATAACTGAAGGCATGATAAGCTATTTAAGTCATTGCCATAGGAAGCCTTGAATGCCAAAAGCAGAACTGTGACAGTAAAAATTCAATGAAGAAAAAATGTAGCTGCAACCACCAGCACAGAACTCCCTAAACTCTGTTTTTCTGGAGTATGGAAAAGGACTTTATTCCCACTTTATTTTTTCAGAAAGAGATTAGAAATCCAGTGTCTGGTTCACCATAATTTACAAAATTTAACAATATTATTTTTACCTTCAGTGCCTAATTTTATAACATGCTTTTAAGGCTGATTTATTTTACTATCCTTTTCAAAAAGGTAAAGTAACCTGTCTGAAATCACAACATAAGTCAGCACTGAAATCAATGTAGATCCCATGGAGCACGTGGATTCTATTCTATGCTATTTACTCTGAAAAGCTTTAAACAAGCTAGACCTTAACATCAGCATCAAGGTGATTTCCAACCTCTCTTCACCTTCTCTCTTTTTCTTACCTCCTTCCCCCTAAACACAAACAAAATGAGTGGAAATTCTAGGCACTCTGCAAGATAAGAAATGCAAAGAAATAAAGGCATATTGAAGGACTGTTTCACAGACTTTAAAAGTACATTTCTCTAATTATTACTAAAGTTATAAGAAGTGATTGTACACTTCATAAGTTAGGTTTGAAGAAATTCCCTTTTCATAGACAGATAATATTAAAAAGTTTTGGAGCATATGCGAGACAGAATGTGAATCCTGATAAAATTCTTCTCTATGCACTTCTTACCATTGAGGTTAAAAACTTGATTAGAGACAGTTTGGACTTGACCATATCTTGTGAGAGTTACTTGTTTCCTCACATCATCTTCAAGAACTAGTGTTATAGACTCAATGCAGGTGTGGTCAAAGTTCTAAGTAGAAACAAATTTCACCATCAGAAAAAGGCAATGAAATTAATACTACCATGGAAAACAAATCCAAACAAACAGGGAAAAAAACATCTGTATGGACAGGAAATAACAGAACTGTCATTAGGTAAATCAATTGTAAACTATCACTCAAAGCATTAAACATTTTAGCTACTATGGCAGTCTAGTAGTAAGTGGACAGAGGTCCCCAAGTACTAATACTGTGTTCAAAATGCCATACTTGCAAGGCCACCCAGGGTACAGCTCACTGGTGGGTTAACCAGTGTTTGAGCCAGTCTGACCCCATCTATACCAAGCTGGCGCAATCAGACCACAAAGACAGCAATGCAGGAAAAAGAAACTCCTGCACACGTGAAGGTGCTTCCTACCTAGAAATGTAATAATGATCTCTGATTGTAGACCAGAGGGATATAAATTCTCCAGAATTATATTACAATAATTTATCAATATCTGACTATCTACATCATTTTAGTGTGCAATCCAAGCAAAATTTATGAACCCAAATACAGGACAAAAAGTGACATATAATCAGCTTAACTAACTGTTTTACGCTCCCCAGAGGTCTCTCTGTTTTCATCCAAGAACTTTTCAAGGTGGCTAGAGTTGTGCAAAAAGTTGTTTCCAGTGGCACCCTTGTCTCTCAGTGGCTACCTAACTAACCATTTCATGCTTGAGGCCACCTGAAATGCAGAAACAGTAGTCTCAACACCTCTGCAGAAGAAGGAGGTGCTTGCAAAAAAGGCAGCGGCAGCAGCTCACAGTCTAGCTTTTGAAGGGAAACGAGAGACAGACCCATAGCAGGGCAGCTTCCATGCATTGCTTCCTGCTGATGAGTTCAGACATGCCTGCCCTCAGCACATGGCAGCTGTGAGTCACAGTCTCAGAGCCCCTTCTCCTGAGAGTCTAGGTGTCTAACAACATCATTAAATCTACTCTCATAGATAAGTACTTTTTATAAGCACCTTTAGTCCTAAAGCCTGTTGTTGGATGCCTGTCAAAATGCTTTCAAACAAATATGTGTGGTGGCTCGTCTCATTGATGGTTTTCTAAAAGGCATTGTTCCAATACATTAAATATGTTATATCAAATGAAAATCTAAAGCTACAAAGAAAAAAATCTCTTGGCTAACTAGTAGTGTATTAAACCTGCTTAGTGCTGCCAGCAGAAGCTTTTCCAAAGCCTAAGACATTGTTGGTACCATAACTAAAGATGTTTATAGTTTTTTAATGTGCATAAATTAATAAGTCTTTAGATCAAAAGATGCAACTGATTTTATAAAGAGCAATACAATTTGTAGCAATACAAATACTACCAAAAAAAAAAAAAAAGCTGTTAGATGGTTTCAGTTTGTATTTGCTACTGAACATAACCAGTAGTTTACAGTAGAACTTATACAAAATTACCCGAAATATGGATGGATCCATTTGTTTCAACATTTCAAGAAAAATGTAGCTTACCTGCCCACAAGGTGCTTTCTGTAAAGTGATAGTGAATTTGTTTTTCCCACTGCCTTTTACCAAAATGTACTGGCAAATCCCAAGAAAGGTAAAATGACGCCCATCAAATGTTGTGAAATGAGAACTACCTGTGATGGAGCACTCAGCTTGAAAGAGAAAGGATAAACAAGAATGTTCACTTGCATAAGAATGTATCATTATTCTGTAAATTATGTAAGAGAGATAAAAAAGAAACTTTCTCCTTACTTCTAAGAACATAATCCAGGCTAACTTTAATCTGTCTAGCTATAATGGCATTTAGAAACAAAGTATGCTAGAGACACCTATTTCCATCAGATACTATCTCATATTGCACACTCCACTGTGCAGCATCTTTTGGTTCTAACTAGGTGAGATGCCTTTGAGTTACAAGTTCTCTAAAATACAAGAGACCTTTCCCTTTATTACAATTCAGAAATATCCTAGAATCTTCCTCTCAGCATCTTTTTCCATGACTGAGTGTGAAAGAGGACAAGGTTCTTTCTCCATCCTTCTAGGTACTATGGCACTGCTTTTTACTGCAGGTATGAAGAGGCTGCAGGTGTTTGTCATCAGGAGACATCTTTTTTTTTTTTTCCAGCTCAAATCAGGAATGAGTTGCTGAAGCAAGTCTCCAGCTCAACCCCCCTTGCTGCACTTTTATTTATGCCATGGGGCAGCATCAAAGCACATAAACTAGATTCACTTTGGCTGCAGCTACTGCAGGAGGTGCTCTGTGAAAGCACATTTAGCCTGGTCCTGCTACTAATATCAATTCAGTACCAGACTAGAGTGGTAATAATTAACCCCCCCACATGCACACACAACACACAAGAGACATAGGAAATGATTCTCAGTGTCAACTGTTTCACAGATCCACATTGTCAAGCCTTGCTTAGCAATTGTTAAGTCTTATTACCTCATACAGAGAGGGATCCTTAATTTGTAAAAAAAAAAAAACAAAAAAAACCAACTCCCTTTCACAAATTTCATAGTATAATCTTTTCTAAGGTACAGAACTGTCAAGGGAGTTTCACTACCTGACTTCTGCATATTCCTCTGTGTAACTTATTAGAGAGGCATGCTATCTTTAAGGATAGGGATCATTATCCAAACACAAACTGCTGTTACAACAGAGAAAATACAGCACACTGAGCATCAGAATGATGGTTTTCTTATTACTTATATTAAAGTTGCACTTAGAAATGAGGAGATCCTTATACCTGGCCTAGGTATAGAAATATACACATGCAGTAGAAATATATCACCTGTGACAAAAAACATCGAGCATAAACAGGAGAGAGAGAACAAGAAGTGGATGTAGCACACTGAGGTAGGGCAGCAGGTGGGAAAAGGTAGGGTAAGTATGGTCAGGCTTTGCTCCAGTTGGCCCATTGCTACTCTCAATATCCATCTGCTTAATCTTCCTTCTTAAACTAGCAGCCCAAACCCTTGGATGATATTTGGTTCTGTTGTCTTCTGAAAAGTTTATCCTTTTTGTTATGAGGAGAGAAAAGAATAATGAAATACAAATACCTGGGCAATCATGATCAGTGCAGTTCCAAATGCCACCAACACAAATACTAAAAAGAAAAATCACAAAACAGAATTTCAGTGTTCTGATCTTTAGCAAAATAAGTAGTTTTGAGTTAATAGGCCTTGAATTCCCACTTTCCATAGAATAGCCTGCTTATTTCAGTGATACACAGGGCTCAGACTGTAAAAAATACTATCTATTATTTAAAATGTGTGACTATGATGTTAAACTAACTATACACAGCAGTCACGGAGAGATGAAAAACAAAGGCTTTCACATACCAGTTGCTACATTCTTGTTCAATTTTTGAGCCTACAGGGAAAGCAGTTCCATGATAAGTACAAGGACAATTCGACAAAGAGATACAAGTTCCATTTTCCATAATGAGACCTATTGGGAGGGAAGTAAATAAATGAGATAAAAACCAAACTAACTCCAGATCACTGTTCTTCCCCCATCTGACTCAAACATTTAAATTTGCCAGAAGGTGATCTCACCAGTCTTCAGCAAGAACCAGCAAAAACAGTTGCCCATTGAGTGCAGAGAGCTCAGAGTGATGAGCTCAGAGTAAAGTTCTCTAAAAAGCAGTTGTCACTGTGAATCGTTGCTTTATGAAAAATGTCTGTCTTAAGCATGAAAAACTGTACAGACTCAAAAATGAAAAGATTCTGAAATCGCATTATGTTGAGTCCTTCTAGAATAGGACTGTTCATAGTCTAGTCAATAATTTTTGTTGAGTACAGGTCTCAGAAAGTTTGGTGTCTTTTACAGAGCAAGACAAATTCTGTTTAGGAAAATTTCTAGAGATTTTGGAATAATTCAAATAAAGTGGACTAAATCTATGCAATATCTTATTGTAGGAAGCATTAGTAATATCTCCAGATTGTAACTGATATTCCATGCAGAGACACTTTTATATTCCAGAGAAATGTTTAGCATGCAATAAAAGGAAGAATCACATCGACAATAATAATAGCTAGGGCAGAATTTACAATATTCATATTTTCAGGCTTCAATTTTAAGCATATGGTTATTTAGACTTTATGATGATGTTGGATACTACCTTTACATGTATTTTTTCATGTAACATAGACAGTATTTACCATCTGGACAGTAACAGCCATCTAAACAGTGCAGGTTGCTGCCAAGACAATCTTTTTCAAATGTGCAGGTTGGTGGACAACAACTGATACAGTCACGGTGAACAAAGCTGTCTTCACACTTCTCAGCTAGGAAAAAAAAAAACATGGTATATTGAACATTAGTGCAACTTCTGATTTCCATGCTGGAAAAGCCCCCTCTGTCAAAGAAACAGTTGCGCAGCACTTCTGGTATAGATAGTTAATCAGATAAGTACAATGGATGTTTTGGAGGGATTTTAACTGATGTTCTATGGTGCAACTCTCAACAGTATTAATTACAATTACAATTAAAAATAACAAATATTACCAAACTCTCATACCACCCCTCCAAAATAAGTTATAATTTCTGTGACAGAAGAATATGTGCTCATATCTCAGCTAGTTCAAAGCCCTGTGCATGAGCTGCATAGCTGAGCTGCAGTTGATGGGTGGTGGTGATAACTAGAAGGAGCTGGATTAACTAAGTTAATTCTGTTATAGGGCTGAAAGGTCTTCTGGGAAAAGGGACAAAAACAGATCTCCACAGATGTTTGTTCTTTGTCCTAGAATATGATCAGTACACATGATGTTTCTAGTAATCTGCAGAAACATGAATTTTGTATGATCTAAATCATATCACAATGGAATTAAAATATTCCTCTAGCTTTATCACTGACTTCGTTGTTTGTCAGCAACAGCGTAACTAATGATCAACTTGAGTATCAGGTCTGAGTCGTATAGTGACAAATGTTGGCAAGATGGATTTGTTTTAATATATATGATATCTCAAAAGTCACATAGAATACTTTATTAAAGAGTCTTACTACAGGCAGGAAAGTCATCCCTCCAGTCCGGCACTGGGGATCCAGCGTGAGAGCATGCTCTAGCGTACTCTGTCACTGCCCTGCAGTATGTTTCATCATCATCCACTCTGAAACGATAAAATAACAAAGTAATCAAAGAACTCAAATCCTATCTACAAATTTCTGCCATGGGACATTGCACAGGATATTTCACACATAGCTGACACCACTCAGTCATAATGGCACACAGTGAAAATACAAAAAGGAACGAGCCTTACTGAATACACTGTTGTGTCTTTATCATTGATCTCACAAAAAGTTGTTTCATTTTAATATTGCCACAATGAGCAAAAACACTAATCTATTATAAAAACAAAGAAGCAAAAAAAAGTGCTGTTTATGGTGAAAGAGAAACGGGACCTCTTCTTGAAAACAATGGACAACTCTCAAGATCCCCATTTCAGGCTTTCTCTCCCTTGCATGATGTAGAAACTCTGACCTACACTGACAAAAGACATTCTGATCCAAGAAGTGCAAGTTTCCAATTGCTTGTAAGACCTTTAACTTAGGTAAGAAGAACCCTGTTGTTGGACTTCCGACCTTGTGTAAAGTGCTCAGAACCTGAAGCATTATCCCCTGAATACTGTGGACAGACTCATGTATTTACAGCACAACCCTGGGCAAAGTCAATATCTCTGCCTTTATACAGAAGAAGCTTACAGTGCGCTTTTACCAGGATCAGGTAAAGAGACATTCATTAATGTTTAGGTAAGTTCAGAATTTTTTCAGATATAAGTCCAATGCAGTGAAATACCACCAACCTTTTGTTACTGTGAAAGTCCAACAACTCACATCACTTACTGTGGGGGATTTGATGCCAAAATAGACTAGTCATAACACAACATATCTGTTATAAGCATGACTGTGACAGATGAACTGAGTTTGCCTTTCAGCACACAAGATCATGCTTCCAAAATTAATGGTCTTAAGAATATGTTATATTGTGTTTGTATTCTGCTTTCAACATATCTGTTATCAAATTAAACACCACTATACTCTTTCTTACAATAATCAGTCTCTCCAGCTCTCCTTATCTAATCCAATTAAATGGGTCTTAGTAGAAAGAATACTTGGCATACACTATGGTCCCACAAAAAACTTCATAAACTGACTAAGCCACAAGAAGAGAGGCCTCTTTTACAAACAAAATAAGCCTAAATTAATGAGACACAGAAACTTCAAGGTTTTTAACATCCACACAATTGACATCAACACACAGGAGCATGTTGGCAAAAAATCCAATCCCCTTTAACATCATTGCACTAATTCAATACCCTATTTGAAATTTGAAAATTTGCTTTTCATTATTCTTCAAAAGCCACAGTAAACTCCTGAGTTACAAAGAGACCATATAGAGGCAACTCATCTCTTCTCCAAGTGAAATCAATGTACAGATCATAAACATTAGGAAGGACACTTTGAATATTTGCCTACAAATACAAAGTCTGCCACATTGACTATGGTAAATCAGAAAACTAAAAATTCATCAAAAATGACCTAACAAGTTGTAATGGATTATACTGAGTGATTTTTATGTTTAGATTTGTGATCCTTTCCATATGTTTTTGATTAAATTAATAATACTCAGAGAAGGTCATAATAGCATCTTGTAAAAATCCTCCTATTTCTGACAATTACTTCTTAATTTGAAAACCTTACTACAAAGTAAGTGGTACTCTGCTCAGTTATCTATTCAATCACTCGACTACAATTTTAACTTGAATGACAAAGCCTAATTGGGAGTCTGGAGAGCTAAGGGGAAAATAACAGGTCACATACAATGCCAGCAGCTGAGGGGGTGTGACTCCCACCAAAGCAAATGAGAGTTGAATTTCTTTTGACGACTATGAATTTACATATGTAAAATCATTTCGTTAAAATTCTACTTGTTTGAACTATAGTGATAACTCATAAAAAACAGTCCAACTGCATCAGACAAATGGTCTAGCTCCTCCAGTATTGTTGTTATTTCTCAGTAGTACCATCCCCATGTATTTTTGTTTAGGGACCTCGAGATACAGGTTTCAGGTTGTTTGTGATTAGCAGTTTATCTTTTGTCATTAGTTATTCTCCATGGATTTATCCTCCATTTATTTGTCTAGTTTTTCCTTGAATACATGTAAGCCCTTAGCAATCAAAATATCCCTTGGCAGGCTAGTTCTGTGCTCTCTGTTTCCACACTGATTTCAACCCCTGAGAAACCCCATCTCTTTCATTTTGAACTCAGTTCTTCCTAACTGCCCTCAGTGTTGTTCCATTCTGGTCTCACACAAAAGCATGAGCATTCATTTCATGTGTCAAAATTAAATACACAAGAATTCCAACCTTACCTGCAAAGATCATTCATACAGCTTGAAATATAAGAATACGGATCTATGCTTTCATGACAGCTGAGAAAAGGAAACTGTAGGAATATTTGGCACTTGAGGAATATATCCTGTGCATTAAGAAGAATCAGTAAATGACAGTTAGCCTATACTTTCTGAACAGGCATAATTCCATAATATAGGATCCTTTATATCCCCATTAAACTTTGAGAATCTTGCAATCTCAATTTATTATTATATCTCTTTTATATATCTTTATCTATTATATCTCCTAAAGTTTGCCCTCTCTGCCTAGGCTGCCTAGGCATGCTGCTCCTTAGCCAGCTGGGATGAAAGAGTGTGAAGTGAGAAAAAAAAGCATTTTGTGTCAGTGCAGGAGCTGACCATGCTGTTTCTGCAGTATTTCACAATTGCCAAAATAATGAGGTGTAAGATGCCAGGACTGGAAACTAAACCCAAGTTTAATGTTGTAATGAGGAGCTCTGCCAGCAGACTGGTGCCACTTGGCACATCCTATCTGAGCCTTTGTGCTTTTAAGCTAAATATATGAAGAACTCCCTACCAACAGCTCTGGCCTGAGTCTTTCCTTTCTCAAAGCCTCAGTGCATTTAAGACTTTTTTCAATATGCTGTATATTGCTAGATTCTTGTACCATCAGCAGGCAGCAAATATTAAATATATATATATGTATGTATATGTATATATATAAAGCATGATTAATTTACCTCAGTGGATTCTCCATTAGCTGAGCAAGGACTGGAAAAGTCTGAGGCAGTAGGTATACAAGCTACATCACCTGAGGATTGCACAGCCCAGCTATTTGCAAATTTAGCAATGTCCTCTGTGTAATCGCCAACTGCATGAAAACATTGGGAGAACAACAATGAAAAAGAAGTTGTCAACACAAACACAAAAGACACATTTGAAATTTCTAATAATTTTTCAATGTGTTCATAATCTCAATTACAGATGTTTTCAAAGTATGAATGGTGAAGAAAAATGTTATTTCTCTTTTTTATTTCAGATTTAAATGAAAACATCAAAAAAACCATGACAAGGTCTTGTTTTGTGTTTTTGTAAGAGCAATTACTGATAATTTTATAACAAATATACAAATAATGACAAGTGTAATGCATTGAATACTTAAGAAAAAGCACATTTCTTTGAAACACATCAAGGCTTTCATCATGTTTCACAGAGGTCAGTTAGTGCTATTATCTCTCTCCTTTTCCCTTGTTGTGGAAAAGCCCTACAACAAACACACCACAACACGCCCACCTCTCCTCACACCTCCCTGCTGAACCTCACCCCATTGAAATCAGCCCAACTCTCCAGCCTATCCAGGTCCCTCTGCAGAGCCCTCCTGCCTTCCAGCAGATCATCACTCTCCCCCAGCTTGGTGTCATCTGCAAATTTGCTAATGATGGACTCAATCCCCTCATCTAAATCGTCAGTAAAGATGTTAAACAGGACTGGGCCCAGCACTGATCCCTGGGGGACACAACTAGTGACTGGTTGCCAGCTGGATGCAGCACCATTCACCGCCAGTCTCTGGGCCTGGTCATCCAGCCAGTTCTTAACCCAGCACAGAATGCCCCTGCCCAGGCCATGGGCTGCCAGCTTTTCCAGGAGTACATGCTGCCAACTTTTTCGGGCTTTTACAAAAGATAATATATTTAAAGATCCTGAAATTACCATTTTTTAGAGATCATGTGAATTCATTAATTCCACCAAATACCATTTTTCTCTATTATTAAACATCACCAGTTTAAACTGGTTATTAAACATACCATAGTCTGGTGTGCAGAAGTTAATGCACAAAACTTATTGCTCTCATTGCAGAAGAGGTATGAAAAATTTATACTGGGCAGATTTTAAAGATTAGGCGAAGATAGGTACACTGAGTCTTCCTTCACTAAGAAAGTTAAAAAGCTCCATTATCAACCATAAAAAATGGTGAAAAAAGGTGGTGAGACAACTTTTGAGACCTAAGAACATGCAGAGCCATGGGACTAGGTTCTCCTTGCAGTTAATGGTAACAGTAAAATAGTCCTATCTTGTTTTTATAAGAGACTAAGAAAAATATTCCTCATATCCTCAAACTTGTTCTTTTTCTTTTTTCTCACATTAGTTGCAAGTAGGACAAAAGTCCCCATGGAATATTCCCTACATGGACTACAGAATACAAGTTTAACTCATCTCTGCCTCAGACTTAGCATTGGGCAGCTCCTCATCCTACAGGGTAGTTGGAGGACCATAGGACACCACAGCAACAAGGAGATACAAGGAACTCCCTGGCAACAGTTTGGAAATTTACACATTTCAACTAGTATTTTTATGATGCTGATATAAAAGAATGACTTGAGATGGTGCCTTTCCCTTCATCTTTAAACACAGATAAAACCACAACCATTTGTTTATTTATTTATTATTCAAAGGTAATTTCATCAGCTAAGATAAACATAGCCCAAGTGCTTTGTTGAGCAAGAAAAGGCCTAAATGCAAATATAAATTATTTTTTAAACTCCAACCTTTTCCATTTGAATTTTGAATGATGAGGAGAAGCAAAAGAAGAGCAGATACACTATTTGACTGAAATAACTGAAAGAGGACTCTTCCTTTTTACAGCATTATATTTAAAGTTAATAAAGAAGTTGTTCACACAAGTTAAGGGTAAGCTATTTACTTACTATTTTGCAGTATCAGGTCATCATATTTATTGCCATTAAAATTTCCACAAAGGCCACAGGGTTTTCCCTTATGATCTTCTGTCAGCTTAATATAAATACCAGAGTTTCCATCCCAAGCAAGAGAAAAACCAAATGTAGTCTTCACCAGAATATAGTCAGCCAGTCTCTCAAGAAAAGCATTTCCGACTGTCTGAGGCAACATTAATCTAGAAAAACATAGTCTGCTTCAAAAATCTCAGATGAGATGAGGTTCTTGCTAGAAAAATACCACATAAAACACCACCACCTAACTCACTAAACCCTTTTTCCCTAGTGAATACAGTCACTCCATTCAATTCTTCATCGTGTTTTTATTATCTTTTCTTCTGTTTGCTTCTTTATATCAACCATCAAAAATGAATGCTTTTTTGTTGTATACACCTATCAGTTGTACCAATTACAAGCCTGAAAGGAGAGTGAATCTTCCCTTTCAAAGCACGCTAAGGAATACTTGACTTTATGAGCATGCTGCATTGGGCAAGGAACTCTATAAAGCTATGACCTTCTGGGCACTGGGTCATCACTGGGTTAGACATCTGCAAATGGAGAAACTTACAGCACAGAAAATACTACTGACAAAAAAGTTGTATGTCTTCCTCCCTTGGTAAAGACCACTGGACAATAATAAGCACAGATCTAATCCTAATCTTCCAAAGTTGCTTCTGTTGGGTTGAACAGTAGCACTGTAGCTATCAGTTTCAGACACTAATATCCACATTAACTCTCTGAAATTTTCTGTAATTTATCAACTGGTAAAATAAACTTCTGATAGCCTTGAGCTCATCTTTTTACTCATTAAAAAAAAAAAAAAAAGGGTAACTTTTGGAGTTTGATGTACCTCAGAGAAGTTTTGTGGAGTTTGTGCCTCAAGGGGGCTTAGAATCTTTGTTTTAACCAACTCAGACTCATCTGAAAGAAGATCATGTCTTGTACTAGCTACAGCTACCAAGAATAAATAATTACTGCCTTGTTCAAAATGGCATCAGAATGCACCAAGGATTAGCTAGGGCTGCCTGACACAGACTTTATCTGTACAAAGTAGGGATGAATAATTGTTAGGTTACAATTGAGAAGCTGAACACAAGGTTAATGCAGGGAGTGTGTTCTATTCTCTCTCAGGTATTACATCAGTACTGTTACATCTGCTCCCACTAGAGCTCTGTCAGTCCCAATATAGAACAGCAAGGGATCAATGCAGACATAGATTGAATTATTTTATCTGGAAGGTGTAAAAAGCATCAATTTCTCTAACTCCACATCACCTTTTTGCAATAAATTACAAAACCGTACCATTAGATCACTTACCTGATTCCATTTTTTCTTACTTCATGGCCTGAAATAATTATTTCTTCCTGGTTTGAAAAAAATAAGCTGAGGGACCTCTGACAAGTATATACAGAGCCATAACAGTGAGGACTGTTATGAACCTTAGATGGGAAAAATATACACACAATAAGAATAACTGTTTGTTCTCAATAATTTCACAGCATTTTTCATAAATTCATACATGATATTTTACATTTCTACGCTCCAGTTACTGAAAGGGCTTTACAAATAAATACCTGAAATAGTTAAAAGTCACAGTTACAAAGATATGCAAAACCAGGAGTTCATGCTAGCCAATACTAGTGAGAAATACAGCAACTGTTTAATAGCACAAAGCATCACATGACAGAGATTTGAATACTGAATGAAATAGTCAGGTATTTTACGCTGATGAACTTCGGGGACACTGTAGTAAGCTAGCTTATAGCTGCCAAAGTAGGAGTTCCTTATTTGCAAACACCCCTCTTGCTCTGTTTCTAGAGGTCTGGTCTATAAGACAGGACTACAAACCAGTACAGAAGGTCAGCATAATACCAGCACTCTCCCTGCCAGCTGGAACAAGTACCAACTGAACTACAACATGCACTCCTGAACCACGCAGGGTTTTTTGAGATTTTGAAGTGCTCCCACAGATTACTGCAGGTAACTAATTTACATGGATCTGTTAAAATCCATTCTGCACTGGCTTTCCAGCCCTGCTAATGGAGAAGGGTAGACTTTCCTGAAGTGTGCTTTTGTCCATTTTACATATATAGCATAGCAAGCAAGGGGATTGGTTTGAGTCATATATCAGCTTCTCTATCTCGAATACAGTATTCTCGGGACTTGAAAACAGTGTGGTTTTGTTTGAGCAAAACTTCAACGGCTTTCATCAGTCTCTGTGGGGTTGAGCCACCCCAACCTCTGGAATGTCCTATAGTGCTTAAAAAGCCTGAGAGGTTATTTTAGACACCACTGAAGAGAGAGGGGAATGTGTTTTGAGTCATAGATGCCTATCATTACCTAAATTAAAATGTAGACAGAGTTTAGATAACTCAAATATGACATGTTACTCTGTGTGTCACCATTCTTTGAGAAGGATGGGAATTGCATTACCAGTTTACTTGACAGTACTGTGAAGCTAAATAAATTCATAACTGGGAACATTTACCAATGTAGTAATGGAGGCTGCAAAAATACCTTTTGTAGAAAATATCTGTGCATCACATACAGTGCTAACACATACTTGAATTAATCTTCCTTAACTGACACTTAATCCTGGAAGTAAGAACCAATTAGTTTCTTCGAGTGAAATAAACCAAAGCAGGAAAAGCATTAAGTGTTTTTACATGTATAAAAATAATCATAATTAAAGACAACATAAATGTTATTAGTACTGACAGATGGATTCTCTGTAAACCCAGTCTAAGACAGAAACACAATCAAGGAAAACCAAAATAATTTTTGTGGGGTTTTTTCTCCTCTTGAGAGGTGGATTATTAAAGCCAGGAGGACCTTAATGTGAGGATTTGGCAAGGTTTTTGAGCTGTAATCTTCTCTGCATGACTTAGAGGTAATCCAAAATTAGAATGTAAATCCCCAGAGGGGACAGGATGGGAGAGCAAATCCCATCGGCCAGGGAGGCAGATCCTCACAGCATGTCAGTGGCTGCGAACTGGGGCCAAGTATGCTCAGGTGCCTGGCAAGTGATAGCTGTTTGCACTTTACTCAGCAAATTAGTGTTTCTTACAATCTGATAGCTTCAGTTCATTGGAGTTTTCAAGGTTTGCTTTGAGATCCATGGTATCTCCAAGAAGGGAGGGCAAAAATCCCATTAAGGGTAGGAGGAGTAAGAAATATTCTTTTTAATATCCTGACTGTTGGTTATAATTTCAGCAGTATTTTGAGCTACTGTACATAGGTTTAGACATTTCCAGAAGAATAGTTTTATATCTAAGTAAGCAACGACCAGTTTGGTACATTTGCTGTCTCTCTACTTGTTTTACTTACTCATTTGCTTTTATATTTACTTACATACCTATTTCTACTGTATGTTTACATACTTACCCAAACAGTGTACTGGGGTTCTGGTGTACTGCAATCTTTTGCAAAAATATAGGAGCAATTTCCTGGGAAGTAGTAGTAGATGCCATCAAATGTTTCAAAATGATACTGTCCCCACGACTTGCAAATCCCATCTCGGTCCTTACCAGTGTTAGGTACTGGAGAGAACACAATGAGTTTACAACAAGCACTGTCATAAAAAATTGACAGGTGTCACAGGCATCTATGAAAGTAGGAGCTCAGAAAGGAAATAAGAGCTTAAAAAGGAAATACATAGAAAGTACAAAAGATAAACTCATTTCTTCAACTTTAAATAAAGTCAGTACTTTTTCTTAATCTTTAGTCTGCAGTTTTAACCATGTGGAATCATCATTAAATTTTTTATTTGCTTCAGTGGAGACGTTTTAATCACAAATAGAGGCAAGGGATTTAGATATCCTGCCAGTCCTGGAAGACAATTCTTGTTGATCCCTACACACAGCAAATTCCAGAATCTAGTGCACTGAAATAGTTGGTAATTTTATTTGCAGTAAGTCACTGTTCAAAAAAAGGCAGTGGCTTTTTGGTTATTCAGCTAACTATAAAAAAGCTGGCTGGCTATGGATGCACTAGGCAGTGATTTGTCTGTTATGGTATCTGTGCATTATCACAGCCCAAGTGCTAAAATATAGGCATTCCTGCTCTCCATACATCCCTAACACTCCTAGCTACTTGTTGAATGAGAGTCTTACTACAGAGGAATCACAAATATGCTGCTAATGGTATTGTTTTCAAAAGCTGCATCTCCCTTGAAGCTGAAGCTAAACCCTTTGGCCCAAAACTTACCAATTTGGCACCTGCTTCCTTGAGCCTGAAATAACTGACAGTCACAATCACCTGCCTCTGTGCAGGCTGCTCCATTAAGGCACTCCTGAGGACAAGAACCTGTAAGCAAGCATAGCAGCCTTTTAGTAGATACAGTATTTTGCAAACAAGCTGTGAGATCCCCATGAAATCTGTTTATTGTTAAATCACAAGCAGATATATTAGCTGAGAAAATTAACCAATAACAATCTCTATTTTTTAGCATTACTTAATTTTATCCTTTGTGTTCCTTGGTTAAAAGAGAAGCAAGGTTCTCTCTCTTTTGGTTTGAGACTTGTAAACTAACAAAGGAGCAAAAGGTCAACCTCCTCCCAGCAAACAAAAGGTCAAGTTCCCATGTAAAGAAATCAAATCCCAGTCCTGCTGATCTCAAAATATGCAGGACACAGATTATTCTAATTGACTAAATTCAGCATAATTTATACATATGTTCACCTCCTCCCTCCTAAGCATTACAGCAAAAGGTACATTCAAGTTATGATTAGTCTAGAATATATAATTTACAGAGTCAAAACCGGTCATAAACAACCTTCCCCACATGCTAAAAAAAAAGTCAGTTAAAAGCTTTTTTCTGCTTAAGAGGTGACTAGAGTCAGAAACTTTAGATTCCATGGGAATGGCTTGTCTTATGTTATAATTAGTAATTCTTTCCAAAAGCAGTTACATTAAAGGGTTTTATAGTGTGTTTGAAAGCTAAGACCTCCCTGTCATTTACTAATCATCGTTGAGGGAGGTCTAAATCATAATTCTCCAAAAATGGGGAAGAAAAGTAGTCCTAAAGCAAAACTTCTTCAGGTTTTGTAGATAGTTGTTTTCCTTCTTGGAGAAGGATTAAAACCCTACGTACAAAAGCTTTCAGTGTTGCTGATGGAGATTAAAAAAGCATCTCACAAAGCAGGAAATAAAGCTGCTATGGACACTGAATGGGAACAAAATGGGACCTTTACATTAAAGGTACACAGAAGCTACCAACTATTATGAACATCATCCTTAATTGTGAAAATTCCTTTGCATGCTTAGCTTTGAATTTTTTCCAATAAAGAACTGCTTTCCAAACATACACCGATATTCTAAAAATACTGACAAAGTAGAAAATACTGCTTCTAGAACAGCACTAATGTGGAAAACTTCTTTGTTATTGTTAGAATTGTGAGTTGCAAAATTGCATATATCCTTTTTCATTGAAAAATGCAACAGAAAGCACTTACACAGGCATTTTACAGGTAGGATACCAAAATCCCAACCCAAGTTGAATACAATGAACTTTACTGTAAAACAACTTCTGTAACTTGGGCCTCCTTTACATGTTTGTACAATGCTTAAAACTCTCCAGAAGCAAATGCATGTTCATTGCCTGAGCACTCCTGTCCCTTTGCACAACCAGTTACATGCCTCTCTGACATACCTACATCCTCTGCCAAAACCAGAAAAAAGTGGCAGAAAAGAACAGAATTAAATTTTTTTAAAAAGACAGCATCAAAGTATTGGCTTAGTTGGCTGTTCAGATTTGGTTGTAAGGCCTTATTTTGAAAGGACAGTTTTACCAGGAATTTTTTTTAATTTAACATGGAGAAAATGAGAAAATGAGACAGGGCGGGATTTTGTAGTGGACATAAAGAAGAGGGCTTCCACAGCTCATGGTAACACAGGGGAGCTGGTAAGAAGGCAGTATTTTCAGCACTCTCTCCTCCCAAGTGTGAGGAGCACAGCACTCACCTCCTGGTGGAGTCTGCATCTGGGCCCCATGAAGGTGCGACCAAGAGGCAGCTTGAACCTGTCAGAGAAGTGCAAAAGCAAAATCAGGGTGTTTGTGGTTTACAAATGAGCTGATAAGAGCCTGAGGCCTTCACCCCAACACTGGGTTGGGACTTTTAATGCAAACCATCAATGTGCATCTCAGCCAGCAAGGTGGAGTTGTGGGTGCTGCAGGAGGGATTGGCAGACTGGGGAGGAGAAGCACGGGTTTTGAGGGGATGGGAAAAGGACACAGCTGTGCTGTGAGATCACTGCTTGCTTTTCCTCATGCCCTCCAATTCCAATGAACCACTGGGGCTCCACCTGGGAAGTTTTGCATTTCCATTTAGAAGTAAAAGTGAAGGGACAGAGAAAAATCTGCTGCTTTCACTTCAGTCAAATACGCATAGCTGGGGAGCTTGAAGATGTGACAGCCCTCTATATCATCCTCTCCCCTGACTCATGCTCTGTACTGCACCCTGATCATCCCACTGTGGCCGCTCTAGCTGCAATGGATTTCATGTCCTCCTTGAGGTCCTTCAGAATTGTGTTTTTGTTCATCCCAAACAAAAGAGAAAGTGGATCTGCCTGAGCTGCTTCCTTTTGGGGAACATTAGGAGCATCAGACTATGAGGAAGCCCTGGGTCTGACCCAGCACTCTGCTACTGCAGCTTGTCACGTCACACTGTTCCTTCCAAGAACTGATCCCATTCCAGGCTGAAAGTACTCTAGGGCTTTTTCCCCCAACTAGTCTGACTGAAAAGTTTAGCAGGGTGAAGTGCTCAGTAGTTACATATTTCCCACTTACATTTATTAATGTCCAGTTTAAATCCCTTCTTTTACAAATCTGGGCCCTTTAGTTTAAACAGCTAGTCTTCCCTCTGTTTTTTATTAATTTCCTATTTGATACTCTGTGAGAAAAAGTTACCCTTCTGTGCTCCCCGCAGACATAGGCACCAGCCTTTGGCTGCACAACTAAGTACAAAATTTGTTTTACTCTTTGCTTGCAAGCTATTTTTTCTTCCCTCTTGATACCAGTCATTCTCCATGTCTGGAGCTTGAGCTGATGGATCTGAAAGTGAATGGCACCATGAAAGGAACATGCTAGGTTAAATCTTGCTCATTGCATCTTACAGTGGCATAACTAAGTAGCATGATCTGTCTAAAATCAACCTTAAATGAATTTCATAGAATCACCACCTGGAAGACCCACACACCAAAATTATTCCTGGTTACCACAGCCCACTGCTAGCTGGAGAGGGTCCCTTCCCTCCCTGCACAAGACCCATTTTCATTTTCCCTGATAGCTACTCCAAACTGCCCGCCTCAGGAAGGTGGCTTTTGGCCTATGTGTTATTTTGGGGCCCTAAAGCATCCTTGGCGCAACTGCACTTCCACACTGAGGCCCCCCACAAGGACACCACCAGTCCACTTGCCTCAGAGGCTCGGTTCATTTTAGCACAGCATTTCACACCCGTTGCCTTCTGACTCAGTCAGGGGCACATAGATCTCAAAGGGACTTGGAAAAAATCAGCCCTGGTTCGGCTGCAGGCTCCTTGCAAAAACCCTGAGGAGAGACAGTCTCCGGCTTCCTGCCTACCCCATCAAACAGGGTTATAACCCTCGGCTGGGCTCCATAACCCAAGTGTGCACCAGTGGGGGAACGAGATTTCTCTGTTTACTATTAAATTTCAGTGCAGCATTGCCAGGATACAACACTGAGGCAGCGGGGGCCGGGGCGATAGGAACCAGGGCCGCGCTGGAGCCACCATTGCACCACATGCGTGAGGGAACCTCGCCAGCGGTGCAGCCACTGTGCCTCTCACCAAACACGAACAGCTTCCCAGAACATTCTGTTCACCCTCACAAAAGACAGAGAGAGACATGGCGGGTTTATTTCCCATGGTGTGCGTCAGTCAGCTCATCAGGGAAGGTCGCCCACTGGGTGCTCTGCTGAGAGTGAATGAAGGCGTGAGGCCCGGGGTCAGTCGGGTCTGGGCAGATGGGAACTAGCTGCTGTTCCTCACTGTCCTCCTGTTACCGCAGCCCTTCTCCCCACAAAGGCTCATTTGTAAGGATGGCAAAAGCCCAGAGCAGAAAACGGAGGAGGGTTTTCCCTCCCTCCCACTTTTGGAGGTATAACCTACCTCGCCTGTTACAAGATCTCTTTTCTGTCGAGTTGCATTAAACTCATTTCTGAAAGAAAACAAAAAGGAACTTGTATTATCAAAGGTCCCTGGAGCAACCTGAATAAGCAACTCCCCTGAGAGAAGTGTTTCTCTCTGATTACCATAACTTTATCAAAGAGGTCTTTCTTGGGTTAACATTTACAAAGGTGATTTTTTTTCCTTTTTTTTTTTTTTGTCACTGTCTCATTTTACAGAATTGGGCAGCACTCTGATCTCTGCTTGAACAGGGAGGAACTTGGAGCTTGTGGGGAAACGTAAACAGGCAAAACAGGCTTACACAACAGGATACAAAATTGAAAAGCTGCTTCATATTTACTTGATGCTATGTGTGAGTGGCTGTAAGTTCCCCTGAATGTTGCTTGAATATACTGTGATGGTACTTGTAACAGCAAGAGATGACTCTCCAGCTGGAGCCAACTTAAATTTGTGATTAAGTTTCAAAACAAGGGCATCAAACTATGAAACGCACTTAGTTCTATCAGCACTCCAAGATGGCATACCATTTGACATGCATGTGTGTTCGCTAGATGTATGAGAGGTCATTAGACATTTGAAGCTACGTCCAGCTGGATGCTTCCACTGAAATTGATGGCATAGTTCCCATTTAATTCAATGGGATCAGGAACATTCCCTAGTTTGGGTTTTGTTTGGATTTCAGCTTCTACATGAAGATTTGTATTGAAAATGTTTATTTTAAGGTTGTACAGCACTTACTTCTCTGTGCTTCAAATAGCAGCTAGGATTTTATCATGCAATTAAGATTGTAGAAGGATACTCATTTAATGTATTTTTCAAGTCATGAAATCATGATCTCATGCTGGTTTCATTCCATTAATCCTCTAAGCATTCTCAAGACCATAGAAGTATCATTTTTCATAAGGAACTCCATTTTTCAAACAGAGAACCCATGCCCATTATGTAAATACTTTGAAAAGAGTTTAAACATTCTGCAAATGTGTTCTACATCCAACCTACATGAAGATGACATTTTACATGTTGAATTCAAGGCTATATTTTACTTTCTAACTTGCACAGTGTCACACTCATTCTTTTAGTAGGACTTGAAAAACAAGGAATAAAACCTTACCTCAAAGTTCTTCTCAAAGGAGAAAGCTTGCAATAAGATCCTGCAGATTAAAAAGTCATCAAGTTAAACATTTTTTTCCTACAGCATCACTCTGCCCTTGGCAAACAATGTCAAGTTTAAAACAACACTACTGAATTTTGGTTTTCCATGATCCTGAGTTTTTCAGAGCATCTTTGCACAAAATTTTTCTGTTTCCAAGGAATGTAGCATTACATGCTTTCCTTCCTGAGGAATTGATTCTCTCAAGCATTATTCACCTGCAAGTGTTCATGGTCTCAGTTCTGGTACATGCTCCCATGAAAGAGGGAAAAAAGTTCATAGTTCTGCAGAGGCTCAGAACAAAACTGATAAAATACAAGAGGTGCTCAGAGCTTTCCAGAAGCGAACTTCAAGGGTTACAATAATTTTCTGAGTGTTACTTGGAAGATTCAATTGTAAATAATTTTAAATTAGTCCATGCTTAAAACAAGGAAACAAATAAACAAACAAAACCAAACACACAAAACAACAAAACAATTTCTTATTGCCTTAGAAATCTTTATAATTGTTGCATGAAAATTATCTGCAAGATCCAGTTGCACTACATAGAAAATAACATCATTTCTGTAACTAGAAGAGCAATTATTTACCCTATCAGTCTAAAAATTTTAAACAAACTGCAGGTGCAGTCTGTTCAGACAAAATCATACCCCATGAAAATGCTTACTTATTTGACAAAAATAGCAAGAAAGACAAGAAGCTTAGATTTTGTTCAAAAGTAATTGTTTTGCAACAAAATCAGACATGTAAAAATGCATCTTAAAAAAAAAATTTGTATTTTAGTTTCTACACCTAAGAGAGAGATTGGTGATATATGTTTGTTTAATTTGCATTTATAAATTCCAGCAAGGTCAAAAAATATAATGATAGAAAAAGATTTAGAGAAATCTTTGTAAAAGTTAAAAGAAACAGAATAAAATTCTTACCTTGCAAAGAGGACAGCAGTGAATGAAGCAAGAATATACTCCACGGTATCATTAAACTGAGCTTTCCTATAATGTTCATTTCAGTATAAGTTAGAATAGAGAATTTATCCAAATTAATGGCTTTGATTACATGGCATCTTAGAACTATATATTTCTACAGTGTGTTTAAATCCTTTAAAAATTAACTGGATGCATTATTTAAAACAATGCAATGCAAAAAAAGGAAAATAAAAGGAGACATCAAGCTTGGTAGCTACATACAGCTTCAGGAGCTTTGTGAGTGTTGCATACAACTTCCTGGCTGCATGTCTCTCATTAGTAATGCATGGTAACTCCTCAGCAGGGTCTGTATTAGTTACACTTGCACCAGACCTGCAAGTATTACTCCTCTGTTCAATTGAATCGGCCCTTTATAACATAGCAGACAATGACACAGAAATGTTGCCATGTCATGGTGGTTTGAGAGATCTTTCAGTCGCCACACCTTTGTGTGCTTTAAGGCTTGAGCTGAGTGCTGCTCTTTACCGCTTGGTATAGCAAAATATTTTTGCAAGACCCTGAAATGATACTCCCATATAAATTATAACCAGATGGTTTTAGAGATTAACATATTAATGTTTCTTATCTGTCCTCAAAGGATGAATTTCTATTAAATGATACACTTGGATTTTTAAGAATATTTTAGATGCATTTCTGTGTATAGTTTGTTTATATCATAAATGAAGCCTTCTCAGAGGATAATTAAATTTAATTTTTAAGAAAACATGTTATTAAAATTTTGTATTAGCAAAAAGAAGAAAGAAGTCAACAGGGCCAATGAGTTTCATTTCTGATTTTCATTAAAATATAAAAACAGAATTTCACCAAAATTAAAAATTATATTTTAAAATTACTCTTACCTGCTGTACCGTAATTTTAAATTTTAAAAATAAATACTGATTTACTGTAAACAGAACACAGTTTTAAAGACACATATAATACTACTTGAAACCACTACTGCTTATTCTATTTTGCAAAGCCTGTCTTTCGCCTAGCCCTGTGCTCTTCCTAGGATATGCTTTGTGAGACCCTCTGAGCATGGTACAAAAGGTGGGTTTGGACCCTAATAAAATTTAGAAATTGACGGCCTCTCTCAGGTAAAACATTCTCCATCATTTTTCTAGACTTTTCTCTTTCCTGCTCCCCAGCTGGACAAGAAGAGAAGGCAAATGAAAACACTCAGCCTCTCCAACCACAGACAAGGACAAAACCCTGTATCCACGTAGCAGCCAAGAGTACCTGTGCAAATTTGGGATCACTGGTGGCACAAGGATACTTATTGCAAACTGTTGGATGTGAGAAGCTGACATTCTAATAATTGCATTTCCAGAGGTTTTTTTGCTTTGTTTTTACTTTTGACTGGCTATGGCCTGGTTCCATGGATTGCCTGCTTGTGTGCAGCCAGACTGCATCTCCCAGCTTTGTTGCATCTGTTCCATGTGGTCCAAAACCACTCCAGACTGCAAACAGAAGCGAAAGAAGTGAGTTCCTAAGCCAAACTGACTTATAGTCACTCTTTTAATTCTTACGTGAGAACTTACAGGAAATATACTTTCACTAAAGGTTGCTCTTGAGATGAAACCAAGCCTTAGATCTTCAAATTTCCATTACCAGTCTCCATGTTACCTTACTGTCAAGTCTGGTTTAGACTCTGTTCCAAACTTCTCTGGGATTCCTGCCTTCCTCAAGACTGTATTTCCCACTATGCTTCATATGCAGTTTCACAAATAAATCTTTCCATTAACATAACAATAGAAATTAACTATTGTGGTTTAACAGAAACTATCCAAAATAGATTTGTTTTCATTTTTTTCTACAGCAAAGTTGAGTGAATATTTGGTTAGTATTTCACAGTTGCTTAAATTCTAATATTTAAAAAGTGGTCCAAGCCTCATCAGCTGCAAAGGACATTTTTAAGAGTTAGAACAATAGGCTTCATTAGGTTTGGACATCTCTGCCCAAGGCAGGGTAGGAAAAAGCACAGTCTCAAGCACATTAAGGATGTCAGCTAAGGCAAAAGAATTATTCAGCCAAGAACATTGAAATGTAACTCAGAGGACTATATTAAGAAAGAGATGAAAAAAAAAACGGAATCAAATTGTATCAAGGCAACAACACATTATCTACACAAGTATTAGAATACTCACAGATTGGCACTTTGAAAAATTTGAACAGAAAAAAGGCATTAGAAAATGATCACTTTTGTAAGAAAACAAGCACAATACAAAACACACTTGTCCATACTTTAAAAATGCTAATGTGACATTTTTAAGTTACGGATTTCTCTTTAAAAATAACATTTAAACATTTCAATTATTATATATTTGTATATTACACACAAAATTAATTTTCTCCAAATTTTCCAGCATGACATTTGAGAGGACTTAAATTTATACACAGGTCACACTGTTTATCAGGATTATAACCAACAGGTGAAAAAATAACTGCCTTCCGTGCCATGGCCATAAGCTTGCCCTAGTTTGGAACTGGATCCACTTCCATTAACAAAACTTGGTATTTCCAATGAAGAATTCAAATGAGGCCATATTTTGTTGTGCACACTTGATCTTCCTAAGGATTAGCATTGGTGAAACTAATGAAAGAGCTGGATGATACAAGGTTAGGGACATTTCTTTTTTTCCAGGAACCACGTCCACAGCTGCTCAAGATCCTCACTAAGGGATTGAAGATCAATCAGGTTTCCTCCTTACACCTTCAAACTTCCCAGTGGTTCCGTTTCCCCAATGAAGTTAAGCCCTCTAGTGGGTGATCAGTAAGAAACCTCTTAGGATAAAAATCTTCAGATACCTAGGCAGACACCAGCCAATTCCACAAACATTTCTCATTTAGAAAGCAAGTGTATAGGAATGACATCACTCAACAGGATTAACAGGGCATTTTTATGGGATCAGAGTTCAGTTCAGAAAGCATTTGTATTATGCTAAGAGTCTTCTGGTTGAAGAAATGACATGCAGATATCATCTCTGGATTTATTAGCAGCAATGCAAGTTTTATTTTCAGCCTTTTTTTGAAAAGAACAGCAAAACCAAAATCCACAATTGTTACAAGCTGTTCTGTGGACAGAAAAATGGATCCATCAGTTTTCTTCGTAACTGTGAAATCCACCCTGAAGGTTACTGGCATCAAGTATTGCATCTCCCCCTGCCTCCCTGATTTTCACACACTGCAACTTTGCATCATGTCTTTCCTCCTCCAACCCACTATTATAACAGCTAGGCAAGAATCAGTTTTGGACTAGCCTGATGTGCCAACTGGCAGGCCAGTACACATTTCCTAAGCACTGAGTGAACCGCTGCTTTTCAGTCACCACACAAGCCAAACAACTAAAAGGTTTATTTTTCCTCAGCTGAAGCTAATTACCATCTATCAAGACGCCAGTTTTCACAAAACTCATACAAATTCAAGCAATCAAATTCAAAGTTAGGTCTGCATAGCATCTTTTCCTTGGAAAGCCAGGCTAGGAGGCTGAGCATTGCAGTTTTCAGCAGCCCAAGAGCTTAGACTGCAGAAAGGGAGGACTGCGAAAAGTAGACCATGCATCTTGCCAGAGACAGCTAGAGTCTGGAATAGAATATCTCATTCACTTATCGTAAAACCAAAAAATTCTTGTATGTGATAGAACATACAACAGTCACTTCCACTTTAATACAAGCATTCTACTTCTATTCAGGTCATGGAATGCAGTTATTTTGTCGCAGACACTGACAGCTAAAATGGGAGATGGATGGAGAATTCCTTTTCTGAAGGCATTTGTTTCAGTTACGTTTAACTCTTGAATAACTACACTTCAGCGAGGATGCCTTTAATACTTTTCTACCAAAAAGCAGACATCATGAGAAATGCTAACATTTATAATAAGCCACAAGCACCTGTTTTCCCAAACTAGAGCAAAAGGGCAGAATTTTGCCACTCTTTCCACTTCCCCAGCCCAACCCACAAAGAAAGATGGTTTAACTTTGTGTTGACTTGAATACCCTGAAGTAACCTCCAATTAAGTAAATGAGAGAAGAAATACCATGCTGATAAAGCCCAATAAAAATAAATCTCAAGTTAACAAAGTGTTCCTATGACAATTTCAATATTGGCATGAAAGTGCACAAGACACCCAAATACCAGGCTTGCAGAGCAATGCAGTAGTTAGGCTCTCAGTGTCTTAGTTTCCAGTCTTTTTTCCAGTTCCTCTCCAAACTGGTTTTCAAACAGGAAACATCTCAAGGGTGTGGCCATACCTGTTGGGTCAGCTCATCCGTGAGCTCCATTATGTGCAACTCTTCCAAAGGACAGTGACCCTTTTCAACAGCCCCTCATTGCATATACCACATCTACTCAAAAGTGTATGCTTTTTTGTCCCTGGATCAATAGAAGAGAAACTGGAATCTCTCCAACATTAAATACACACACACTCTACCTAGATTTTTGAAAATTACTGTCATATTTTCAACTCCACTTCCCTCCCCCCCTTCCTTCCTCTAAGGCCTTCAAATTGCCTGACCTAACTCATACCATAAGCAGTTTTCTGACTTCCAAAGGGATTTTCTTTTTTAGTAAAAATATTTAACCTTCATCACTGGGTCTACATCCCTGTGCTTGCACCGTGTAAACATGTGATTGAAGGATTAATCATTCAGACCCCATCTCGCAACACAAAATCCTTGTTTTACATTTACAAAAGACTATCTTTTAACTGAATACATGGGGCTTGTTATTTTAAGTTTCCTACATTTAGATGTACTAAGCTAGAAAACCCCCGTCTTTGTATGATCTGGTAATGCAAGAGTTCAACAGACCTCCATCCCCTGCCCATGGTAATTACTTTGGGTTTGACACTGTTAACTGAACAAAGATGAAGACTGAACTCTGTTTAATGAGCCACTATGTTGTTCCATGTACCCATAAAACCTAGACTGTGAGCCCTTATGTTCTGATAACCACACACTGATCAACAAGAGCAAAGTTTTTTTTATTCCAAATAACTTACATCAGACTTACTATGAATGGATAAAAGAATTGTTATCAGCCCTCTGATTTTACTTTAATACCTATCAATTTGTGTATTAAGTATGCAGTGAAAAAAAAAATCTATTTACCTACACAGAAAAACACAATTTAGAAACAAAAATTATCAAATTTTTTATGTTTATTGACTTCTCATGAGTGTAGAACAATTTTAACGGTAAGACTTCTGGTAGCGTGCACGAGCACCAGGTCCTCCAAATTTCTTCGATTCACAACGGCGAGGATCTGCAACAAGCAGAGTCCTATCATACTGGATTAGAATATCCTTGATCTCTTTCTTGGAAGCTTCATCAACATCTGTTAAAAAAAAAAAAAACAAAACATCAATTTAAGCAGTTTCACATGGAACATCCACATTAACACTTTTTGCAATAAAGCTACCAAAAGCCACGTTTCCATTTAAAGCTAATACAACAATCAAAATTACTTACACTTCTGATAGTAAGCCACCAAAGCTTTGGAAATAGCTTGACGGATAGCTGTTAAAAAAAGATAAAGGATTGGTAAGGATTGCAAATTTATTTAAAATTTAAATACATGGTTCCAGTTATCTGAGAAACTTGCTATCTTGTTTGCTGCCAACTTGTCCTTTCCCTCCTTAATACTCCACATGAACTTTACTTTGGCAAATCTGAAGAAATCTGTGCCAAGAGGCTACCCACAGTTCATCTGTGACTTGACAACTGTCAGCTAACCAAGAAATTGCACAAGGGCAGTTTGATCACTTACTTCCCCCAGTACTAACACAGATCCATCACCTAATGGACAGTTCGCTGAAAAGTCTATACTTTTCAACAAGGACAAAACTGATCAGTGTGATGAAGGACTAAGGCAAAACGGACAGCAGGAGGGTATCAGTGCTAGCATGCGTCACAGACAAACCCCTGTAGCAGAGTACCACAGCAACCAGAACTCAAACTAGAAGCAGGGGAGTTAACTGTCAAGATGATGTTACACTGCTTTTATCAAAACATCAAGATTTTGATGAAAATATGAATGACCTGAAAAACAAATGTGATCGACATTGATCCTGAAATTTGCCTCTGCCCTTTATGCAGCCTCAGCTCCACTTCACTCCCCTATATACAAACTACAAGAACAGAAGAAATCTATTAATTGTAAAGATGAACTTTTATCAGCAGCTAATGCAAGTATGTTCAACCTTCCCTTCAAGGGGACAACGGCCTTGCTTTGCTTATCGGCTGAAAAATGCTTCTGAACAACATGGAAATATAGAAGTAAGATTTAATTTCTAATGATAAACACCATTCCTACCCACCCAAAATCCTTGTGCTCAGCATTCTTGAACTGCCCTGTCACACTGCACCATGTAAAGATAAGTTTCCTCAAAACTTCATCAATTTACTTCACTCAGCTTACTCTAGATGTTACACCTTTGCACACAAAACATAACTAATAAGCCCTAATGAAAAACTACATTTGTGCAGTGGAAAAAGAAACAGAACATCGTGCTTGGCAAGTCACTATTGTGAACTCAGTCTCTTAAACACGGGGTCACACTGGGTCTAGCTGAGATGGTGATTTTCCCCAGACAGCTCTCACATGGTGCATACTCTGGCTGCAGCTGGGCAGCGCTCCCACAGCATCAAGGCTGTGCCTCCAACATTCCCCCCCACCATTACACTGGGAGTGGGCAAGATCTTGGAGGGAACACAGCCAGCACAGCTGACCCAAAGGGATATTCCACACCATAGGATATCTGCTCAGCAATAAAAGCAAAGAGAAAGGAGGAGCAACTGCTACAGGTATTGAGGCCTTACTTCGCAGGAAGTAGCTGAACATCACCTTCTCATGGAAGCCTTTTGGTTTTCTTCCTTCCATCCAGGGCTTTTGCTATTATTTCATTAGAATGCCTTTATCTTGACCCACAGATCTTTTTCATCTTATTTTCTCCCCTTCCCCCTCCAGATAAGGAGAATGACAGAGCAGCTTGGTGGGCTCCTGGCATCCAGCCAGGGCCAACTCACTAGAATGGCTTCACCCAACCTAGTCCACATCAGAGACCCCACCAAAAATCGTACCATAGATCTGTGCCACATGGCCACCACCCTTCACACGGACTCTGATGTCAACACCAGCAAACCTTTCCTTCCCCAGGAGGAGGACGGGTTCAAGCAGCTGGGAAACAAAACATAAAGCATTTTCATTTGTGATCAGGACCGGAGTTGCATTTACAAAATGTGACATTATTCAATATTCTGAAAAACGATTTTAGAAGCATACACCCGGACTAAATACACCTCTTGCAGAGGTGGCTTCTTTGACATCTGCTAGTGCTGTCATAAGATAAATAAACTCAAGACTTCAGTAAATGTAAGTTTCAAATATCTTTATAGCAAAGCATATGGGAATTAATAGCAAGGGAATAGTTTAAGTAGAATACCATAACTACATGCAAAAACTAAATCAAGTTTATTAAAACTGAAAACCTGAAGTGATTTGTAGGTAGTTTTCTTCACTGTTTATTACACTTTACAGCTATCTAGTCAGCTTTAGATTCTTTCAGCAGTGCTCAGCAGCCATTTCATTAAGTTCTAAACCACCTTTTTAAAAGGAGAGCTTTAAGCCATTTAAAACTGCAAAAGTGCAGAAAATACTTCACATAATTACACTGACATGAGTTCAGTAAAACCCCAAGTCACAGAGGTGCAGTTTTCTAACTTTTCATTATAGCATTTACATTTTAGATAATCAAGTAACAACCAAAACTTCAGTACTATCAGTAAAACAAGCAACTCGTCTCCACTTTCAAGTAATGAAGTGTATAAAGGTATTTTAACATCCAATGGAAGCAAGGCAGAGGCTGTGTGGGTGCTTACTTTATACTGCAGAGTTCTGGGCTCAATCATTTCCAGAGGTCTTCCATTCACTTTAATGAGGCCATTCCCTCTCTTGCAGTGAGCAACAGCCGTTGCCGTTTTCTAAAAATCAGAATACGTATTAGTACAGCGTTTCGTTTTTGCACAAGCAACGTGAACTTCCACTTATGCTTAACAACCTATCAGTCTTACTCCTATGCCCAAAGTTACCATTTTGCACTAAACAAAACAGTAACACTACTTACATTTTCAGATACTGACATTAAAGCAGAGTCTTAATAAAAGTGTACTTGTAGTTCCAAGACGTAGCTGTATACAAGGGAATGACTCTCCCTTTCGTAACACTGTATTTATACGGTTCATTTTCTCACAAGGGCACGTTACCCTGAATTATTCGAGACGCTGGACTCCAGCAGGGAGAACTTTACCCTCCCGCCACCACCTCCCAACGTGGCCCTCGGACATCGGCACTGATAAGCTAGGCCTCTGTGGCTTGCGAACGGCAGCGGCGGCCGCTCCTGAGGAGGGAGAGACCCCACACTCATTCCCTCGAGAGCAAATTCCCTTCCCCTCCCTCTCAGTTCCGCGCGGGCACGGGCCGCGCTCCGGCATCCCCGCGGCGGAACACGTGGGCTGCGAGCGGGCCGGGCCCCGCAGGCTCTGCTGCGGCCCAGCCCGGCCCGGCCGGACCGCCCCGGCCAGGAGCTGTGGCCGAGACACCCCGAACGCGAAGGGCCCGAGGGCGCGGCCCGGCCCGGGGGCGGAACACGCGGTGTGAGCCCCCCTAGCCCGCGCCTCACCTTCCGCCCGAACACCTGGACGCTCTGCAGGGGGCCCTTGGCCGGCATGGCTGCTCCTGCAAGAGAGAGGGAGAGAGAGAGCGAGGTCAGCGCCACGGGGCCCCGGCAGGACGGGGCGCGGCGGGAGCGGCACGGAGAGACAGAGAGACACACACCCGGCTCGGCGGCGGCGGCTGCGCGAAAAGGCCGTGCGGGGTTGCCCGGCCCAACAGCAGGGGCACGTGCCGTAAAGCGCAGTGCCGTAACTCCCTTCCTTGCGGCAAAACACGGGCCAGCCTGTGCCCCTCCCCCCCGGGGCGCTTTGCGGCAGCGCCGCCCCGCCCACACCACTGTGGCCCCGCCCCTCACACGCGATGACAGGCCGGGGCTGGGGATGAGCTGTCGGACAGGGAATTGGAGCGGGAATGGCAGCATTCCCTAGGCTGGGCTGAGCCCTGGGCCGGACCCTACTGCCCTGCTCCCGCCGGGCCGCACGGGTTGCAGGCCCCGCCCCCGCATGGCCGGGGCAGCACGGCCGGGGCTCCAGCGTGGGAAGCCGCTCTCTGCCTGAGGTCTGACAGGGATCACAGCAGCTTGAAAGAGTTCCTGCGAGGAATAAGAGAGGATCCGCAGCCTGCGAGAGGAGTTTTCCTGCTGTGGACACCACAGTGCTCTTCGGTGACGCGGTCACAAAGCAGAGCCTGAATGGGCTTCCGCTGTAAAGAGAACCGGTGATGCCCCGCCTGAAAGGCTCGCAGTCACTCTAAACCCCCTTGAGATGCAACAATACCAACTACATAGCTTTTACAGTTTTAAAGTCTGGTAAACTGGTGGCAAAAATGAAGCATTAAACTCTGTATTTTCCTCTGGCCCTGTACACTGAGGCACAGTCGGGCAGTGCCTTATACCCACTTAAATATTCAGCAACTGTTACATTTAAGATCAACTCGAGGAGTTGTCCTTAGATTCAGCAGTCTTACTCGTATGCCCAGAGTTCAGCTCATTCAGGGAGCCCCATCAAATTTAGCTTCTTCCTCCATCTTTTCATTTAATATGTCATAAAACATGGGATTTCAGTCACTTCCAGACTGAAAATATTTTACTTCTAATGTTTTAGTATTTAGTATGCAAAATATTCCAGAAGGACAAAAGCAGAATCTGTCTATGAAGCAAGGTCATGCTTCTTAGATATTTTAAATGATAGATACTTAAATTACTGTGATGAATTACAAAGCTGAATTCTCAAATGAAACAATCAGTTCCTTTGTCTTTGGACAGGATTTTAAATACTGAACATTAGTCATCAGTCATGTGAGGAATTAAACAAGCATTTAGCTTTATGCAATTTGAGTGATTAGTTCTATTCAAGTGAATAGTACTGTGCAGAACGTGTAAGATTTAGCACATCTCAAACCCTCAATTGTACAAAGCTTTAACATGTGATCCAAAAAGTGATTTATTTTTTTTAAGGCTGTTTCCTAAGGAACAGTGCATAAATGCAGTCACACGTATCTATCATCCAGTCTTTCCCCATCATTGGAGGAAGCGGAATGGTCGCCCCCTTGTTGGCTAATTCCAGTTAGTTTTCACAGATGCATGAAATTTTCAGAAACGATTTAGCCTGTATTTTCAGTGAAAATAGGTGGCCCTGTATAAGAGAGATCTTTAACTTGCGCAATGAGAGCGGCTGAAGGAGCTGAAATATTAAGACATTATAAAACCTTTATTTAGGTGAGAAAGAGAAAATATAATACCTAATTAACCCAGTTAGACAAAAAGGTTCAGCTAAGACTTATGATCAACCCAAAGGTAAGCCATTAGTAACTGAGATTTGTTGGGTGCTCAGGGTACTTTTAAAGCAAAAGAAAGCAAATCTAAATCTATTGGCTGTGTGGGCATTATCTGAGGTCTGCTCCTGAAGACTTGTGTTTTAAGACGAAATATATCATTAAATAGGGTGTTTTCAAATGCGTAAAGCTTACATTTTGGGAACATGCTTTCTTAGGCCCTGTAAAATCCATCCTCATTTGGGTGTTCATCTGCTGCATGCTCTTCCTGGAACTAAAAGCAATCATCCTAGAGGAAGGAGCCTGTGTGTAAAACCAGGGATATGCCTACATACAGGTATCTGTCTGCTGTTTTCAACATAAGAAGATAACCAACATACTGTTGAATTCAACATATTGTTGAGTGGAAGATAAGGTTAAAGGCTTTGCCCTGCTTGTTCCCTTTGTTTTCTAGCATAAGAAGAGGAGTAGGAGCTAAAAGGTATTTAGAAACCATGTACCATGGAAATTAGTTTGTGACATTGTAAGAGTGAATTAGATCATAAATATCACTGTACAAAAGAGGCAAAAAGAAAGGTACCAGAATGGAAAAAAACCCTCAGGTAAGATACTGTACTTTAAAAAACAAAGTCCAAGCACTAACAATATCCCTATTTAGTTTTACTGAGCATAGAGGACTTCAGAATGGTAATGTATCTCAGACTTCAAAAGGAATACATGGTAAGAATCTCCAAGCACCACCTACAACCTCTTCAGTTCGCTTCCTTTTTATTTGTGAAAAAATTGCACCTAATTGGAATGTAAGGCATTTGTTTGGTGGCCCTTTTTTAACCTTATTTTGCACCAGTGTGAAGAGTTATACAGCATATAAAGCAGTGAATAATCAGGCCCAGAGAAATTAAGGCGTGTTTACTGGTAAACCACTATTAGTAGAAAGAGCATCTCATTAAAAAGCTGGCAGGTTTGTACCCATCTAGATAGGGCATTTTCATTATTTCCTAACAGAAGAATAACTACTTGGATTTTACTCAAGTGTAAGTCCTTGATTTCACAGTGATTCTGCATTCTACTAACAGATGATCTGTTGTATATCTTTGTACCAACAAGTATCTTAAAACTACTAAATCTTTTACATGGGCATTTAGCGAGGCTTAGGAGGTCACTGCCTGACCTCCTCCACTGGAACTGCTTTGATCTTATTGCAGGCTGTGATGTAAGATGCTGCTGTGACCTGCTACGGACCAGCCACACGCACTGCTGCTCTCTCAGCTTTCTGGGAGCAGAAACGGTATGGCAGCAGGGTATGGCACTGTAAGGGAATGTCACTGGCAATGCCTCCAGTTGTTTCCTCAGTTTGTGACAGGAGCACAAACCTCATGTAGGTAACATGGACAAAGGTGGGCTAAGCAGAGTCAGTGAGCTGGGCTGAGCAGAGCAGCTAACAGAGGTCATTTGGAAATTTGCCAACGTGGAGCATATGGAAAACTGCAGTGCAAAACTTGCATGTCAGTTCACTGCTCACAAATACTGTCAGACTGATGTAGTGCAACCCACGAATTTTAAATTTATACTTATTTGTTACTTGAATGCTAACAGATTTTATTTGGCATCCCTATGCAGGAGTCAAATCTAATGAAGATTTTTGTGGTTTATGTGTTTTTGTGGGGTGTCCTTTTTTCTGGGATTTTATGTAGGTTGAAATTTAAAACAGCAAGTGACTGGACTTCCATGTGAAATCATGATATTGGTTCTCCACTTGGATCTCATAATCTTTCAAATCAAATTCTCATGTAATTTCAAAAGGTAAACATTCAAAGAGAATGGCATTTTAGCTTCCACTTAGCACAGAAGTATGTAGCTGTTGAGAACATAAGGCAACAGAGAGTCAAGGTCAACATGTTAACAAGGCCAGCTGTAATGTGACTCTAAATTTCCTCCTATTTTAAAAGGAGAGAAAATGCTCTCAGTGTAAAAATAATGGGAGAATTATTGACATTATCTTCCTTGTGTATTATCTGAAACATTAATAGAAAGGTGAGAGCTATGACAAAATACAGTTACTTCTACATATACTGTCATAGAAAATTAAAGTATTATGAAAGTAAAGGAATACTCAGGAGAAATATGAAGAAACATTCTTCTACATAGTCCATAATAACATTAAAGAAATCCACACCTTCTACCAAAATGTCCCAATTTGCAATTTAATTGTATATTGTAGAATATTTTTTTTTTAGAAGAATGGGTAATTTTAACCAGGGAACAGATTTGTTCATATTTCATGCATGATAAACAAAGCCTATTCTCTGAAGTTTTTACTTCTTACAGCAAAATCATCTCTAAACACTTCAGAAAGCGGTGCTAGTCTTGTATCTTTTGAAAATTAGTGGATTCCTTCACTGAAAATTTTGAAGTATTTCAGGAAAGAAGATACTTAATTGCTTTTTTAATGGCAGCTCTTACATTCTGAAAGGTCTGGGATACCAGAATACACTGCTCATATTACATTTTGCAACTGATGCATGTTTGATGATAAAGTGTAATTAGCTAATGGATCCCATTATTTCTGAGGCTTGCTTTTCACAGATCATATTCATGCAGGCAGCAGCTGAAGAGTTTTCTAAACTTAATTAGTGCAAGAATGCTGTGGCCAATGGAAAAATGTTTGATGCATGCCAGAAAACAAATCTTCCCAGCTCTTGAAAATATGTTCTGAAAACAAATAAGGATCACACAAGATTTTCATAGCAATAAATATTTTTTTCCTAAGAAAATATTTGAAATCTAAAGCAAAATTTTTATGTAATTATGCTTCTCTAAGGAAGCTCTATAGCATAAGTTCTCAAACACAGGATTATGAATTATCCGGACTGGTGTGAATACTGATTCCCATTTGCAGATTATAAATGTTAATGTCACATTGAGATTGAAAACACAAGCCAATTTGTAACGTAGAAATCGACACAGTGATAGGCTTGTCCACACTGAAAATCAGTGCATGGAAATAATTAGCAATACAATCGTTAACTCAGGACCCGTGTTTAGTATTGCTACTTGGGAAAAATCACAATCAATGATTGTCTTGACTTTCATTTTGAATGAATAGGCTGGCTCTCTCAGTACAATAAATAAAAGAAATACAAAGCCCATCTTGTATCTGAACGTATAGACAGACATTAGGGCTCATTGTTTTAGCTCTGTTACCTGGCTTGTTGCTGAAGTCTGAAAAAAGTAATGACTTAAATGTGCAACAAGCATCCTATTTACAGTGGCTGGAATTAAGTATTATCAGTTAACATAATTCAGCTGCAAAGTTATAGCTCGTTTTAGAATCTGTCCCTATATTACAGGCTAATCCTTAATGATCGAGGACTTAGACTTGGAATAGGACTTTATCTGTCCTTTTGCAACATACAAGGCTTTAGTGAAATCTATTGACAGCAAGTTAGAATTACTTAAAACTCTTCTCCTGAACGTTCACAGAAGCTGCTCTTAAGTATGTGTGCGTGAGCTCATGCACTCACACTTGTGTATATCAACAGGAATCAAAACTGTAAGAAGCTGACTGGGCAACAGCCCAGTACCCCCAAGCTACACAAATAAGCTAAGAAGTAAATAGAATCACGTACATGAAACCTTTTTTTTTTTTTTTTTTCTTAGAACAGAACGGCATCTCTGAGCTTCCTGCTGTATTTTGCTGCCCCTGGAGGCTGCTTCTCAGTTTAGTTCCCATTTTTAGAAACTAAACACAGCAGGGTCCAGTGGGATCCAGCTGCCCTCTCTCAACTCTTATGTACAGAAAGAAGTCCTGGGTCTTAGCTTCAACAGAGATTCTTTCTAGTTTTTTATGTTAAAGAAATATGGGGAAGAGTGACCATAGAAATGGACACCTATTTTGCATCTAAAATACAGGCTTATTGCCCCAGTTGGCTTAGTTATGTTCAGATTGCAAATACAGTACTGCACTCCATGATCTGTAGGTCTACATTTCTCTTTAAATCACACTTTTGATGTAATACAGAAAGTTGATGACTTCTAGGTAGATTAAAAGGTGCAAATAGTGTTGATGGCAGAAAAAGACTTAAATATGCACACTCTTACTTTGCTGAAACATCAATCATGGTAGTTTAGAGCAGAAAGAGATAAGTTTCTGTGAAGTTATATTAATCTCTACTGAAGTAATTTCTATTTCTGATTTTGAATCTGTTTGTTGTTTCAAGTGAAACATTTTCCATTGCCTGTGGTAAGAGAGCAGATTAGGCAGAAGTATCACAGCTTGTGAACTGCTGTGTACTTACTGACCTGCCAGAGAACTGAGACATTTTCTCTAGAAACTGGAGCGGCTGAACTCTAAAGGAGAATGAGCCCTTTTGGCAAGGCTTTGTAAGGGCTCTGGACAGAAAACCTTGTGTTTATTAAGCAGAGAGAGCAAGAAGAAATGTAATGACTATCCAGCTTGTAGAATTAAGGGAAAATAATAACACATTCACACAGGGCTGAATATAGCTAGGTTATCTGGATGCTGCATGCTGTCAGGCATCATGGAACTGACAAACCCAGAAAAGCACCTGTCTGGTGTAGGGTCTTGAACTGAAAGAGAGGTCAGTTCTCGGAGCCTTGTTACATGTTAATAGCTGATGCATTTTAAAGTAAGCTATCCACCTTCACCTAGCCCTTTGTTCAGGGACAGCAGAGAAGAAGTCAGAGAGTCTGGTATGTCTAAATCACTCTTCTGTAGTTCTTTCCACCACTGTTCCCAAGAGAATCTAGCCCATAATATCTACACACTAGGAGATCTGCACAGTTCACAGAAATACAAACACAGGCAGTATTACAACACACGTATTAAAATTACATTTTTTTACAAGATCAAAAACAGATAGAAAAAAAAAAGTGCTGTGGGAAAGATTTTACCAAATAAAAATGTCTGTGGAGGCTTGATCATATGTGGGCCTGTGAATAACACTCAGGAGACTATAAACTTTAGACAAACCAGATGGTTAGACAGCAAACCAGATGCTTTTATTTATGCGGACAAAGTTCACATTTTGCAAGGTACTTTGTTCTTCTAGAGAAGGTTTCATCCACGAAGTAAAAGAATTATATATATGTCATATGATGATGGACTGGAACATTCATACAAATTAGTCTCATCCAGTAGTCCATTGTTCTTTCAATAGAAATACTACCAAAATTGCATCATTGGAATACTCTTAAGCATGGGGTTTCTTCTTTTCACTCCAGTAGCATCCAGAGGCTTTAGTGAGGATTATGAGCAGCTTTTGTGACATCATAAAATTGCATCCAGTCCTTGCTCAGAAGAATTTAAATCTAAGGAAGACAAAATGTAACACAGGAGTTGACCAATGGTAGAGGAAAATAAGAGAAAGACTACAGGCTGTTACTGATGGGTTTCAACAAGAAACTAACTCTGTTTCAGTATCTACACAGTTAACCACACTGATCTTCTAATTCTTTGGGTTTAGTTTTACTGAAAACCCAGAAAGTACATTTGCCTTAACTATAAAGTATATGCATACCAACTTTTCCTTCTCTCATAGAAGCAGATTTATCGAAAACTTTTAAAATCTCAAGGTCCCTTGAAATGCCGTTTTCTGAATTGTCATCTACACTCATTCAATTGTGCTTCAGCCACTCCAAAAAACTGTTGCCCTCTCTGGTGGGAGTCAGTTTTCTGACAGCATGGCAAACAATAGCTGTATTCTAGATTATTTCAATGCAAAGTCAACATCTTAGGCTAAAAATCTTAGCTCTGCTGCTCAGGCAGGAGCCTCAAGCAACACAGCAGTTATAGCAGTTGATTGTCTTAATTTTTTTTTGAGTAGTTCTGATTGTCAGAATTTCACAGGAGCTTTTGACCCTTTTATTTATTTTCTGGTGATACTACCTATTGCTTCTTGATGATCTTAGAAAAAAGTATTTCTGGAATGTGTGTTGCCACAATTTTAACACAGATATGTCATAGTGACATAGCAGATTAAGAAGCAGAAGAAATTGGTCTGATGAGTTTCTTAATGTAGTTTAAAAATAATAGATGTATGAACCTTTACCAACTATTCCTTTAGAAGAATCAGATCTAAATTGTGAACACCTCTTCAACAGAGATTGTTCTGGACCCTCTTCCTATTTACATTCCATCTAAATTTCAGCTTTTCTGAAAATTTTGTCTTATCCATATCCTTATTCAGTTGTTGGTTTTATAAAGTGTTCTTTAAGGGTTATGACTGCTCAGAGAGCTATGGAGATTCAGAAAACAGAGCACACAAAATATTTTACTGGTAGCAAAAGCATCAGACTGATCTAAACTTTAGAAAGAGCACCTCCTGATTTTTCCTGAGAATTATTATCTTTCCAAAATAAATATAATCCTAGCATTGCATCAATAAACTACAACAAAAGGAAAATCTGTATTTTTAAAAATCAAAATTTCTCAATTTTATGTTAATCAAAATCAAGGAAAAAGTACTCAAGATGAGAAAGAACTGAGCTGGAAAAAAAATCAGGGTACATCAACACTGAAATTATAGTTCCCCTACAGAACAGGAGAGTCATAGAACCATATACATTTCAAACTGTAAAATAAAGTAAGTAGCATTTTCCTCCAGTTACTGAATCCAGACATTGAATGAACACTGGAGAAATTATAATGCCTTGTCAAAGCAAGACACGTCTCACAGTGTGAGATATGCATGCTCTGTACATGACCCTTTACACTCTAACATGCATCTAGGATGTTTCACTTCTGTGGGTCAGATGCTGCTTTGGGCTCCATGGGAATCCCTGAGTTAGGCATATTTTCTTCCTGAGGAATAAAAATGAATGTATCAACCAGACAGTATCAAAGATATTACAACAGTGAGCAATAATTCTCCCATAGTGGTTGTCATTGCACCTCAAATACCGTGTTCAGTTTTGGGCCCCTCACTACAAGAAAGACACTGAGGTACTGGAGTGTATCCAGAAAGGGCAATGAAGCTGTGAAGGGTATAAAGAGTAAGTCCTCTGAGGAGCGGCTGAGGGAGCTGGAGTTGTACTCTTCTCTCAAGTAACAAGCAATAGGACAAGAGGAAATGGCATCAAGTTGTGCCGGGGTGGTTAAAATTGGATGTTAGGAAATATTTCTTCACTGGAAAGCTGTCAGACATTGGAACAGGCTGCCTAGGGAAGTGGTGGAGTCACTATCCCTGGAGATATTTAAGAGACGTGTAGATGTGGTGCTTAGGGCCATGGTTTAGTGGTGGACTTGGCAGTAATAGCTTTACAGTTGGACTCAATGATTTTAAAGGTCTTTTCCAACATGGATGATTCCGTGATTCTATGAATATTGTCTCTCATCTTACACAGTGGAAGACACTCTTGATGCAAGCTTGAAAAGTCTTGTCAAATGAAGGAGTTTGGAGAATAATATAAGCATAGAAATGCAAACTCCGGTGATTTTATACCTCTCATAAATGAGTAGTTACATGGGAAATAAACCCCAAATTTCAAAAATGTTTAAAATTTATATGGAATTTAGGTGCCTAACTCCCCAAGGAATACAAGACCTCTGTCTTTACGTAACTTAGGAGCCTGAGTTCTGTTTACAGAATGACATTGTTTATATCTAATTGAAAGTTAATTAGATTAGACTTTTTAAAGTACCTAACTTTTAAAATTAGGACTTCTATTCATTATAACTGGAAGTCTTTGGAACACCTATTTTTCATCTAGTATACTGTCTATATCAAGGGGAGTAGGCCCTTCTGTTCTAGGAATCCACTATTTTGTGGAGTCTGAAAACAAACAGGTCAAGTATCTCACAGACAGACCAGAGTTGTGCTTGGGACAAATACAGCAGAGTATTAAGGACTTGAAGAATGTATTCCATTGGACTTCAATATGCTCTGAACTGTTACTCTTACATAAACACTTTTCCCTTTTTTTTTTTTTTTTTTTTTAGATTGGGGTTAAAAGCTCTTCAAGTCTGTTTATTATGCGTTCTGGACTCAGTTGCTAGTAGTTTATTTTAAGAGTTAAAGTATTTGGAAAAAAAAGGCCCCTATAATCTCTACCATGTAATTCCATTCCATGGTCAGCAGCATTTTTTAGATAGATAAGCCACAAACATAATTTTTCACAATCTTCTATCATCCCCAAATCAGTTTAATGGTAATTATATACTTTTGCCATATCATATGGAGCTGATATAAATATTTTTTTATCCACAGACAGCATCGGATTTCAGATGTGTTGGTGTTTAATTTTAATATATTTGGTGTTTATACCTTTTTAACTAAAATCATATAAAACTTGAGATTTTCTGTGTTGCATTACTTTTTAAAATATCACTAATAGAGGTCACATGAGATATAAATAATATTAATCATGCTTTAATAAAATATTAAAATGTGATAGTGATTTATCATTTTGAACATAATTTTCTGCAGTTAGTTGTATCTCATGAACTTGATAGATATTTGCCTTTCAACAGCACAAAAAGTCAAACCATCATTTGTGCAAAAAGAAAAAAAAGACCATCTCTCTGTGATCTCAGCCTATGCATGCATGAATTTCTTCTATGCAGTGATCAAATCCTCTGAATACAAAAACTTAAACAAACTAACCAATAGTTGTGACTGAACATGCACAGAGTCCTTGCCTTCAGCATCAGGAGCTGCAGTTTTAATTTAATGATTTAATTCAGTGCCTTTATTGATTGCTTGCAAAGAGGCCATTTGGAAACTGTAGAAACTGAAATCTTTCTTTATATAAAGCAGTGTCAGTGCAAACTTGTCTGCTTAGAGCTTTAAATGCACATTTTATCTAAATTCTCCTTGTTCCTGTTAATGTCATCATGTTTGGATTTCAAATTTTGTTGGCATATGTCCCTAAGTAGCAATGTGACAACTGTTCAATAGGTAGCTCTGGTCCAAACAATATAACTCTGCTCTAAAGAATGTGTTGTTATTCTTTCCCAAACATCCAAAAGAAACAACCACTTAATGGGATGCCCTGAGAATGAGAAAGTAATCTCAAAATGCACTTTCTGTCTGCTATTCCTGTATTAACTCTTTGGAGGAAAGGCTGGGCAGAGGGTTTAACTCAAGCTAGATTGTAAGGACCAATTGATGATTTCACATGTGACTGTTACATAACCACCTAGTGATCAGAACTCCAGCCCTTCTAATCTCATCAAGATTTGAGATCAGTTCACTCAAAGTGACCTTTGCAACTTCTGTCATCTGTTTGGAGTCCAGCAGAAGGGCTTGTTACTGAAGGCTACCTCAAACACAACTGAAAACTGCAATCAATGAGTTCTTCAAGCCTTTTCCACTCCACTCCAATATGTATTCCTTCCATCTCTCCCCTCCTTGCTAATTCTCTCCTTACCCTTTATCCCTTTGCCTCTCTTTACTTTGTCAGAGGGTTGTGACAAGCTTGGAACAGACTCGGTGCTGATCTAAATCGGTGTGGTTGGCAGGAGATGGGGAGGGCAAAGCCAGCTAGTGTGCAGCCCAGCGTAGCTGTGAGTGTCCTTGTGACATGGAAGGAGGATCACACTGAGTCAACATTACTGCCAGATGCCATGAGGGTGAATGCTAGAGCTCCCATAGCTTTTTCATCACCACCAAGCAAAAACTGCCCCTCATACGTAGCACATAAGCTACAGTGAAGTGTGTTTCCACTAACTCAAGTTTGTTGCTACTAATCCCTACTAAAGAATGACTAGAAATCAGCTGATATACATTAGCTCCACAAACTCAAAAGTAATGCTTGAAAAAATGCTGTAATACACTTTGACGTGGATCCCAAAAACAATGCTTCACAGGCTGACTTTTTCAGGAAGCAGGAGGAGTTGGGCAGCTCCTCAAGGTGGGATGAGCCGAGAGCTGAGGGTGACTGTAGCACAGGTAGTGCCTCACCAAACAGGCACCACCCCATGGGAGCTGAGATGGGTGCTGGTGTTGGTGTCCGTTTCACAATTTTATATTACTTAGTTTTTGCAAGCATGGCTTGCTTTTTTATTTGTCTGTTTCTGTGAAAATCCTGCAAGCCTTTCACACCACTTACTTACCTGCCTTGAACTGTTGACAGTTTAGTATAAAAATATTGTGAATTGATTAACTCTTTGTGAGCTTCAGCTCTTTTGAACTCCATGGCTCTTCCAGTAGCTGCAGCTGGCAGTTTGAGCAGCACCACTCTAGCCAGTAGTTTATATCATTTATATATCAGCAAACTCCTTTATTAAATTAAAAAAAAATATTAACCTGGAAGTAATCAGGCATCTTTCTTGAACATGAAGCCCCTTCTACTGAGATGTCTGCTGGCATTAAGATAACTGTAGAATTTATTAGTAGTGAAATCGTCTCTAGAGGACTCCACCACCCTAAAGTGTTTGCTGTCCTTCTCTCCTTAGGCCCATGTATCCGGTGTCACCTCATAACCCAGAGGCTTGAAAAGAAACAGGAACCTGCCAGTGGTGGGAGGGAAGAAAAACTGTGGGGCTTCCGAAGCGACCTGGTAAAGGACGAGCAGGCGATGAGAGGCAAAGCTGGTCTGAGCCCTCACCTAGGTCTGAGCCCTCACCTATTGCTGCCTTCACTGAACATCACTCCCTGTTAGAGTTTAGATTCCTCCATTTGCAAATCATCATGGATGCTTCCCCCCCCCCCCGCCCTTTCCTGTGATTCGTTCTCAGAAGGTTGCTTCTCCTGCCCCAGGAGAGGGGAAGGAAGCCCCAGCTGCTCTGTTTTCCCTCCACCTTACAGCCCTGACAGAGCCCTGACTGTGCCAGCTTTACTTCCGCACCAGGATCTCCCTCTGCCCTCTTGTAAAGACAGTAGGAGGGATTAGAGGTCTCTGCTCATTCCACAACATGGAAACATATGCCTTCCTGTACAAAGCTATACCCACCTCTCTATTTAGGATACTTTAGCCCACGTATTTAATGTTTTTCTGACACACACATAAAAATAATGCATGTCCTGGTTTTGACACAATAATGATCCAGCTTCACTAGTTTGCTCGATCTGCTTTGTGGCACTACAGCAACGCAGAGCAACTGTAAAGGCTGCTTAATTGGGCAATTAAACTTTATGACTGCTCTGCATCCCTGAAGCAGTAAAAGGCAGCCGGAATGCACTGGGAAATCTCGCCCATCAGCTGGAAAAACTAAGGAAGCACAAACACCTCCTCAGACCAGCCCTCACCCCATGTGGAGAGGCTTAGCACGGCCTCTGGTCCAGCTGGGCTGCACAGGATCTCCAGATGACAGGCATGTGCAGAAGTGCAACTCCACTAAAGAAAAGGGTGTTTGAGATGTAAAAATTGCAACTTGATCTCATCAAACCTTAGACTGTGCATGAGCAGAAGACCTCCTGAAATGTGTGGTGATGTTCATATGATCAAATCTTACTTTTCAGGAGCAATGCTGATGTAAAATTTTGTCTTCTAGGAACCTGTCTGGAAATAGAAGAATAATTTACTGCAAGTGGTCTCATCACCATTTTGTTAGTCTTTCTTGGAGACTGTTGCAGTTACTATTTTCTATATGAAAATAACAGAAGTAGCCCAAGCACAGGAGGCAGGACCTGGAGCACTGCTGATCCCAGTGTGTGCTCTGAGTCTGCTTTTGACTCACTGGCCGACCATGAACCAAAGTCTTAGGTCTGAGCACTACCTCCTTTAGGAAAACTGAGGTCCAGTTTTGAAGATTGCATTTTAGACCTATCCCTTCAAATGTTTTCTGTAAATACTTGCTTGAAACATCTCTTCCAAAGGCGAGGTGTTAAATATTCCAGGAAGGGGTTAAGTGGGTCTGGTTGGTTGATTCCCTAAGGAAATGGTAGCTACTTTCTAGAGAAATAAGGGACATGGGCTGTGCATGGTTCTGAACTTCCCACAGAAAGGCTCAAGATGAAATACATAGAGATTGTAACTAGAATATGAAGTTATTGCTAATGCATTTATCAGCAAAATCATCTCCAGGAAGAAGAATAAGTTTTATTCTCAAGCAGAAGATTTATTTTAAGATTGTGTAAGTAAAGCACCCACACAAAACCTGCTATTCCTTTTTCTCACTCCATTCACATTAACAAATTACTTGTTCTGTTATAAAAGACTTGCTTTGCACTTACTCTTAGCAGTGCAAGTAGCTGAGAAATGTCCCTTTTAAATTTTGTGGCTGCTTAGTTACCACAGCTTCTTGCTATCCAAATAGACTCACTCTGTCAGGGCTGCGAGATGGAGAGAGATAAACACAGGGAGCAATTGTGGCATCCTGCCACCAGCCCCGCTCAGAAAGCAAGAAAGCAATAGCAGATGAACCGTTGCTGCAGCAGCAGTGGGAAGCTGTGGCCTCACAGGAATAGAGCAAAAAAACCCAACCAAATATCCTGAGAGAGGATAAGTAATGTCAAATAATGTGCTCTCTTCTAATCCTATGTTGCTTAGTCAATAGTTTTAAGGCAGCCATTACTCTGCAAGGAAATAGTCCATGTAGATATGCATAGAAAGTATTGGGTTTGACATAATGCAGTGGGATACTCTATAAGCAAAACTTACTATAGCGACAGCCAAATTTAAAATTGTGTAGTATAGCTATTTATCAGCTGCAAGTGTTGCATCACGTGCTGAGTTTTGTTACCTGACCATGTATTTTCCTTGTTTATTCAGTTTTGGAAATTGTGACCAGAAAGGAACAGAAAAGAAAACTGGCTGATGGGAAAGAAAATGAGGGAAATGGAAAAAACCTCCGAACTATAAAGCCGAAAATCAAGAGCTCCAGTGGTGGGAAAGAGGTGAGGTCCAAAACACAAACAGCTCTCAAGCAAACCAGCCTTTTTGTTTGCTTTGGTGGGACATGGAGCAGGCAGTTTTCCTATCAGAAACTTCAGAACTCATTTCTGCTGTCGTAGGGCTTTGTAATAGGAATTTAATCAGACCCGCTTTTGCAGCGGGAGGGAAATAACATCATTTGTTTGTTGTTTCTTTAACTTTCAGCAGGGTTGCATAGGGTGCAGTTAACTGATGCTAGCAGTAGCTAAGCCCAGACGTGTTTCACACTAAAGGAAGGTTACACAATGCTGTGGGTGGCAGAGTATTTCTGGGAGGCACACTTCGCTGCGGACTTTGCTTGCATCACTTCCTGAAATAGATTGACTGATATGTTCTTATTTTTATTCAACTTTTTTTTCAAACCACATGTTACACTTGCATGCTGTTTGCAGAGTTAGGTTTTGAAGAGAAGATCATAAAGGCTCAGATCAAGGTGCACTGTATTTTAACATGAGTCTTCTCTGACTTCTCCCTTTTTTTTCCTGTTTTTCTGGCATTTCAGAATGGAAACTCTGCCAAAGCACTGAATAAAAAGGGAATTATATTCTTTGCAACATTTGTCATAAGTTTAATTCACTTTACTTTGGGCTGTCCTCAGCTTGTGCTTTCTTAATGTGCTACAGATTTCCAAGTTGACAGTGAGTAACTATGAGAAGCCAGGAGCTGGTCAGGATGCAACTGGAGCTTTAACTCTCAGGAAAGTGTAGGAGGTAGTTTAGAATTTGAGTAGTTTTGTTGTTTTTTTTTTCCATGGGAAAAAGATACCTCTTCTCTGTCTCCTCTGCATGGGAGAAATGTGAAAAAGGGAGGTCTGGCAATTTCCTGCCTTCCTACTTAGCAAACTCATGACAATGAGTGTCAGCATCCTACCCTTTAGCCTACTATTTCCATTGTTAGTGTATTTTTGATGAAATGATTAACAGAAACGAATTTAAATATGATATATTGCACTCTCAAATGCAATCTCTACCAGGACTACAGGGGAATGCAACTGTGGGAAATACTGGTTTGATTTGTTTGGTGTTTCTGCATAACTTTATTTAATCAAAACCCATTTGTTTCATCAAATTAGTCTTGAATATGTTTTTTACTATTAATATGGACTAGCTTTGAGAATTAAAATGTATTCTTTCTTGTGCTACAATACAGAAGGATATGGGATGACAATCAAAAATAAACATGGTTCATAATTCAAAATTGACAGCTCATCAGCTGTGCAGTGTGAGCACTCTTACCTGTAATGAAAATACAAATGTGCTTTTTCTGTAGTGGTTTAAAATCATATCATTAACTTATTTTCAACTCATGCATAGCTATTTCCAATAGTTGGAAACAAAAAAAATTAGCTCTTCCTCCAATATAAACTGCACATGGATTATCCTGTTTTATTGGCAGCATGACACTCCATGAATTTATCTCACCTATTTTTCTTAGCTCATTTGAACTTTTTAGTCCAAAGCCTGCAGTTCAGTTAATTCTACATTAAGTAAAAAAGAATAAATCTATTTGTTTTCAGTTTGTTCTCTACCAATTTAATTTAATTCATGGCCCTTATTGTAAGAAATAATTCTCTTCCTCTTTTCGACCCCAATCAAGATTGCTTTGTAGGTCCTCAGCATATCTTTTTCACATGCATTGCTCCCAAGGTGAAAAATTTGATCCATACAGTGTTCCCACACAGGAGCTGTTTTGGCTTACCAAAACTGGTCACACTATTCACATTTGGATTGTGGTAGCACAATAATTTTTTTTTTTTTTTAATTTTATTTGGCTTTTGAACATTGCAGGAATTTCTAGCTTAATATCTCCTAGGTATTTTTTAGATTACCTTTAGAGATCCATGCATCTCCCTGTGTCCTAAAGTGGGCACCTGTCTTCCAGACATGGGTTTGTATTGCGCACTGATACCAGGCCCCAAATCTCATATTGCCTGCTCTGAAATCAGTATGTATTCAGAGGATGGAATTCAGCGATCTCCAGTTCAGGAAACAGTGGATCATTAGTAGTATTTCTGACAACAAAAGCCCATTTGCATTAAAAGTTAAGCTGTCTGAGTCTTGTGCTCCTCTGCTCAATAATGTGTTGTTTCCACAAAGGCTCTGAGCCATTGGAAAACATAACTGGTAGGGGATGATAAGTATGAATAAAAATTATGACCTTAATTATTATGGTATTTTATATTATCAAGTCACAACATTATAATGCCTACTTTAATGTAGTGAAAATCCCAGATCTACAACAAGGCATACTAAGCTGGTATTAGTTTTTGTCTGCTTGGTTGTGGTCCTCACTGATCCCTGCTGTAGCTACTGCCTATAAAATGAAACTCTAAATGAGTAGCACCTGGGAAGGTCAAAGAATGACTCCTTGAAAACTCTTGTTCAAATGTGCCAACAAGAAGCAGGGGGAAGTTACTGTAGCACTAGCAGAGTGCTACAGTAAGAGTTAAGGAAGGCTGGCAGTAGACACACTAGGGCTGTGGAAAAGGAGTGATTTTGCTTCTTCAGTATTGATTGTATCTGTAGGATCCTGATTCCTTTTGTTTTCCTGCACACGTCTTCTACAGATTAGATGGATACCTTTTTACACTGAAAAGGGTTCTTTTTCGCTACCTTAGCTCTTTTGTTTATCCTGTGCAATAACAGCTGCTAAAGAAAAACATAGATTTCTTGCTGTTCTGCTCTGTACTTGTTGATGGAATCTCTCTAATTCCAAATAAAATGATAAATCATGGGGCCATGGCAAATTTCCCATGCTTTAATAGAGCCTTTCTTGAGACAGTTGTGTTCAGTTTGTTGTGTTGTGCAGGGACTCATTACTCAGTACTTCTCCGTTTAAATGAAAGCTCCTTTTGTCTGGGAGCAGAAGCTGGAATGCCAACACACTGTCTCATCCCACAGGAATAGGTAGGGGGCTGCACAGCCACTAGCTTCCCTCTGCTTTAAATCAAGACCTGTTGAAATAAGCACACCTCTCTGACATGCTTCCTTGCTCTGTGGTTTTGGAGCAAAATCCTTATCAACCTGTGACTTTGCCTTTCAAAAATGCTGTGTCTTTCCAGTGATGGACAAAATGGTTTTGTACAGCATCCCAGGGCCATACTTTGCCTCATCTTTGCTGAGAATGGTGCGAGTTTCATTTGCAAAGTGTTCCTGAAAATAAACAAGCAAAAATCTGAAAATATTTAATGCTACCGTTGCACATCCACATATGCAAATAGTTTATGGCATAATAGAAATAATTTTTGCTTCTGCTCAGTATTTTAATTTTCTTTTCATAAAAATTTTCATCAAATTAATGATTATGAAACGCATGCTTTTGCACTTGAAAATATTCACTCAAGTTTTGCTCAAGAGTTTTGGAGATGTCAGTCCATGTTTTGAACATAATTCTTTTTCAACCAAGAAAATGAAGAGCAGGAGATAAAAATACTGTTTTGTCTCCTCTTTTAAACATCTTTTGTGGGTTTCCTCCTTGCCCATGAAGAGAGGAAAGTAAATAAGACATAATAGTCCTTTACTTCCTCCACTGTTTTTCATCTTTCCCCATCTCTGAACTGTGCTTCTACAGGTCTGTTTGCACTACTAGTTTGGTATTTGGTTGTTTATCATAATTTTTTATTTGTTTGTTAAGCATTTAAGGAGTATGAATCACTCAAAAAGACAGTGAAGCTAAATAAAGCTCATGCTAACACTATTATTTGTGTTTTAGGGGGATATTTTAGGCAGTCTACATTTTATAAGATCCCTGCACATGATCATTAATAATTTTTTTTTAAGAACACTCTCTGCTTCTTATAAAGCCAACAAAATAAGACATGGTAATCTTAAGCAAAATAATAATATGGATATAAACAAATAAAAATATTCTTCCCAATTTTGATTATTGAGATTAAACTTAAAATATTGAATATCTTCTTTTGCTCCATACTTGCAATTGTAACTAAAATCCACCAGTGAGTTCAAGAAATTATCTGTTGGTTTCGTTAGAATGGGCGTGAGATCCTTTAAATTACCGGGCAGTTTTGAAGAGAATCAAAATGAAAGTACAACTTCTTTAAAAGCTGTCTGCAGTTTTCATGTTTCCAACAGATTTCTCAATTACACTGCAAGACCTGAGAGTTGTATTTACGTTTATCTTTGAACTGTGAGTATATTGTACTTACTATGTCTTATATTTTTTTTTTAATAAATTTTCTGACCTCTTCTATGGTAATATTATCAGTGCGCAACTGTTTCAGTGCACAAAAGCAAGAGACGTGAAGTTTATTTTTATTTCTAAGTGCTTTTACAGTTCTACATCCAAAGGACAGGAGTGGTACTGAAGTGCTTTAAGTACTTGGAAAAATAATACACTAGGATTTACTATTCAAAAAGTTTAGAGATCACGATTGGGACAGCCTGGGTTGTTTCTGAAGTTGTAGAGTTCCTTATTTTCTGTAACAAGGAACAATGTGAGGCAATAGATACTCAAAATAAACAGATTTAACCAGCCTCAGAGGCTGATAGGTAAAGTCAGAGGGAAACAAATAAATTGGGAGACCAGAGGATGGGATTGTAAGCCACTCCTGCTCTGTTACCCACCCGGGTGCAGAAGAACACTGAAAATCCCAGCGTGGCTGCAACAGTAAGAGGGCAACACACTGTTAGAGAGGGAACAGCAGAAAGGCTATGCCTGCAAAGAGTAACAGGAAATCCTTCTGTAATTGCACTAATAGTCAGAGGAAGGCTGAGAAAACTTTGGTGTGCTGCTTTGAGGGGAGGAAGGATCTAAACAGATGATGCTAAGAAGGCTAAAGTGTTTAATGCCTTTTTGCTGGAGAACTCTGCAGAGGACATCTGCTACCAGATGCCTGGCACAAATCACCCAAGTGACAAAGGATGAGGGTAAAGAAAACACAAGCACTTAAGTAAGTTTAAGATTCCCAAATCAGCTAATGAGAACATATCCTGATAAATTTCATCCTGAAGCATTAGACAGAGTAAACCTAGATCTGCTATGGGGGATTACCTCATTTAAATGTAGCCAACCGGAAGTTTGGCATCCATTGCAAACCATTTCTTTACTTTAGGGGTCCCTGACCCCTCTCCAGGGCTTCCCCCACCCTGCCCACAGGCCAGGACCTCGTTTCAGACCCCTGGAACTACCAGTCCCTGCTCTGGTGACACTGCATCAGAGCTGGTCTCCAGCTCCCCACAGCCCTGCTCTGCAGGAATACTTAAGCTTAAAAATATATTACCATGTGGTCTTACTCCCTTTTCAGTAAATATGTGTAAATAAGGAAGGGAAATATCCAATGACCCCTGTAACAATGCAGATTAAATCTGTTCCCTATCATGCTCCATTCCAAAATATCTGCATCTGCCACCTGTTCCCTCCACATCCTGACCTCCATGCAAAATGACTTTGTTTTCCCAGCATGTTCATTTAAATGAAAGTATTCGCTCTGCACATATCTGCAGTGCTTGTTCAGCTCTTAGAAACTGCAAGTATTCTGCACCTGGTAGATTGCATAATCCTGCCTGCTGAAAGAGAAATATGGCCAGTAAGTCCTTAACATAACCCTTTCATCTCTCTTCTTACCAGCAGCTTGTCTCTCTGCAGTTTCCTTTTACAGGGTGATTTGGACGTTCCTTTTGAGTAGCTTACATTTTATCTCTGGTTCGACATGAAATAACTCCACACACTGTACTGGAGGGAACATGTTGTTCTAATACCACAGGCACAGCTGCTTGGGCAGAGGAGACTATTAACAATGAGGCATCCAGATAAAGTAAGTAGATACCTGCAAAAAAAATTGCTACCTCATTAGAGATATTCTATCTTGAAGCACAGCTCTGTTTGAGAACCCATTTGGCCAGTGAAATATGAAATTAAAGGACAAACACACACATGATCCTTTTTAATCAGTTTAATTAAAAAGGAAGGTTAGTACTTACTTTTACTTCCTTTCCTTTTAATCAAGTAAAAAAATGTAATGTAATTTGTGTACCACTGGCAGCCAAAATAGTAGGGAAAACCTTCCTGCTGCACAGTTTTATCAGCTTCATCTTTTTCTTCTGAATGTCATTTGGCATTTGCTCTAAGAACTCATATGGACAAAATCCTTAGAAAAATATTTAAAGGGAACACTGCCAGATTTGGTGGCTATGTCCTAGTTAAACTCTCCTTCCACTTGTAGCTTTGTATTGCTAATGAAAGATACCCAAACAAGACTGTCCACTGGTGGAAAGGCTGATTACAGAGGTGCTGATTGCTTTAACAGTAAAGAGGGCACTGTGATTTGTTTGGGTCTTTTATTGGGAAAGTGCCAATGTGTCAAATGATCTTCTTGTTTAGCAAATGTGACCGTGATGGCGACTGCAGAAGAACCACTGCAATCTCAGTTTCCTATTACCCCCAAGGCAGAAAAAAAGCCACTAGCACCAGTTCAGCTGCTTCCCAAGTCCTCTGAGTCTGTGGCTGAGTAAGAGGCATAAGCTGGAAGGATTGAGGATATTTATATTTCTTTTGCTGTTCTGAAAGGACTTCTCTTGCTTCCTTACCACGCTCCTTTCATATGATTTTTGACTGGCAGTCTTTCCAGATCCAGATTGTCACTGCTCAAAATGTGTCTATTCTAGATGCTTCTGCCCTCAAAAGAACTCAGTTAGCATTTTACTAACTTCTTCAAGTGTTTTTAAAAGTTATTTAGTACAGACTTTCTCATTTAGGTAAATTTGAATCCCAAATTAAAAGTGATATGACAGTCTATCTGTCTTTGAAACTGTCTCCAACATGATGAATAGACAACCTTAAGGGAGGAAGAGAGAATATATTAGAAATGTGGCTACCTCAGATCTTGGTTTACTAAGAGAAAAAAGAAAAATGTGGAAATTACTAAAAAAAAAAAAAGTTATCTGGGAGAAAACAGAATGGAACTGGAATAAACTCCCACGTGCAGCTGTGATGCTGGTGTGGTTGCCGTTCTAGGGCTTGTGAAGGCAGAGGCCAGTGGAGGTGAAGCCCGTCCAGGCAAAGCATGTGGGAACCAAAGGATGCAGCTGAGCAGGGGGAACACCTCTGTGCAGCGAACAGTGGGTGATGGCCTTACAGGGATAAGAGCAACAAAGGGCAGGGACAAACCAGATGAGGTCAAATTGCCTTAATTTTAAAAAGCAATTAATTATATATTGAGGCTTTTTTTTGTAGGTAAAGAAATTGTATGTGCTCCTATGAACTATAAAGGGCATATGTATGACAAAGTCTCAGTGTGGCTTGCATAGCACCTTACAAAACAAAGACCCTGTTTAAAAGAGTACTCAGAGAGCCAAGGTGTAAGCCTATGAGGAAAAAGGAGCTTCACCTGCTATCTTAATTACCTAACCATTTCCAGTTTTATGTGCCAGAAAATCATTCCAGTGCATGTAAGTTGTGCCAGTACAACCTGATACATCAAGAGGTAAGCAGGTTACATCACATTTGATATTCACAGAATCACAGAACTTGCTGAGTTGGAAGGGACCCACAAGGATCATCGAGTCCAACCCTTAGCCCTGCACAGGACAATCCCCAGGAGTCACATCATGTGCCTGAGAGTATAGTCCAAACATTTGTTGAACTCTGTCAGGCTTGGTGCTGTGACCACTTCCCTGGGGAGCCCCTTCCAGTGCCCAACCACCCTCGGGGTGAAGAACCTCTTTCTAATATCCAACCTAAACCTCCCCTGACACAACTTCAGACCATTCCCTTGGGTCCTGTCACTGGTCACCACAGGGAAGAGATCAGTGTCTGCTCCCCACTCTTCTTCTCACAAGGAAGTTGTAACTGCAATGAGGTCTCCCACCAGTCTCTTCTTTTCCAGGCTGAACAGACCAAGTGACCTCAGCTGCTCCTCACACTCCCCCTTAAGGCCCTCCACCATCTTTGTTGCCCTTCTTTGAACATTCTCTAAAAGCTTAATATCTTTCTTATATTGTGGTGCCCAAAACTGCACACAATATTCAAGGTGAGGCCGCACCAGTGCAGAGCAAAGCACATCAATCCACTCCCTCGACTGGATGGTGATGCTTTGCCTGATGCCCCCAGGAAACAGTTGGCCCTCCTTGCTGCCAGGGCACTGCTGACTCATATTTGTCAGAACACAAAACATGTCTCTCTTTTTTGTGTGTTCAATGCATCATTTCCCAAACTACTTTTCTTGTGTTTCCTTTCCATATTAGCTTTTCAATTCATTGCCTATGAATTCCTCGATGCAATCTGCATGTTCCAGCATACTTCTTTTAATTTACCATCTGCCACTTGAGCATAAACCCAGAATTTGTTTGGCTGTTGCTCTAGTAGCCTGAAGGCTATTTCCATCATGAAGAGAGCAATTCAGTTGCCTAATGCTGTTTGAGAAGTTCTGGGGTATCTAACCACTCATCAGAGCTGATAACACAAAATCCATGGGAGACTTACACCTTTGTCAAGTGGCAGGTAGAGTGATGCGGGACCTGTAGTTCATGTGAAGTTACACAAGATGCCTACATTTAGGTAACTGGATTGATCTTCAACAGCTGATCATAAACATATTATAATGCTGTGGAAGGTTCAGCTCAAATATAAACCAGTATTTTCATGCCTGTTATCTTTTCCTAATGCTATACATCTCTTGTTGCAGTTTGTTTTCTGAAGACCAATTAACAAGTAATTATGTTCTATCTCATCTCAAGCTCAAAGAAACAGAAATACAGGAAGCTAGAATAATGTCCAGAATTATACTGATATTTACACTTTTATTTCATTGGCCAAGTTGGACATATGCATCATTCAGTTTCTAAGTTTGGTTTTCAGTAGCCATAGAAACTGGAGAAGAGTAAAAATGGCATGACTTATTTCCTTTTTCATTTACTGATCTTGAAAATAGTTCCTGAATCTGCAGAACTGTATTATATTTCATCACAATTGCTTCCAATCTAATTTTATGTCAAGAACTGTGCATAACTTAAAAACATTACCTGGTACCTCATATTTTAGAATTTGGTATTAAAACTGCAACAAAGGTTCAGTGTGTACAATTATTTTGCTTAATTGCACTAAAACCCAAAAATTGCTTCCCTTGGTGATTGTCTATCCTATAAGTAGCTGTTTTCATATACTGTATTTCTACTTTATAGTTCTGCCATTTTCCACTGCTTACTACATACTCACCTTGGCTCCCGTTGAGAATGATGTTTGCAGGAGGAAATAGATGGTGAAGTACTGATGCTACAAAAATACTTTGCTCCTCAAATCTGTTCCTATGGCCACTGAGGCTTATGGAAGTACTGGAGCATATATGAAACCTTATGTAGTCTTCATGCATGGTATTTTTGCAAATGTTGATTATTATAAAAATACATTATAATACCCTTTTTTCTGTTTCTGCTGATAAACTTCCTAGATGTACATGAAAATGTGTTCAGTACTTTTAGAAATAGGCTTCTTTTTAAATCATGACTAAGTCATTACTCAGTTGTGATTTTGGGGTGCCAATTGCCACATCCATTACTTCTGGACTTAAAATATCAAATCATATTTAAAAAATTCTATATTAGTCATACATATTCAAGTACGTTATCCTGAATAGCTTAAGTTTTTTAAAGAAATCTGGATGTAAATACCTAGGATTAAAAACCTCCTTTATTTTTTAATGAAATGTATAAATGTATAAATATTTTACAAGTATATAAATATATTAATCTAGTAAAAAAATAACCTTTTATATATTTTCCTGTGTGAGTTGCCTCCACTTTCTGAAATGGTCACTGGAATATGTGAGAAAGTCCTGGTCTGATCCAGGAGCCTGATGTGAAATTCAAAGTTTGCCACTTACCCTTGGTGTATGTGTGGCTGAGCTCACCCCCTCTGCCCAGGGCTGGTTTTGAGGTGCTGCACAGCCTGATACTGGGGTGCAGCCTAGTCCTGCTTGTGGGTCCCACCTAGTGTAGAAAGAACAAAGCAGTGACCACAGGGCAATCAGCAGCTCTCTTTGATACCAGGTCATGTCTTCCTTCACTAACGCACCTCCTTGCGCACACAGCACGTAAACATACAGAAAAACAGCCATATGACAAACTGGATCATCCAGGCTAAGGGTGATCAGTCCTTGCTCCAGTGGCAGCTTCAGCCTTATGAACAGCAACTGTGGTACCCCCTATGTGCACCCAGCTTTCTGTAGACGAATCCCTGGTGCCTGCACACTGCTAGCCTGAAAGTTTGAGTCTGTTACAACTAACCTGTGTGTGGGCAAGGGTATGAGAACCTCATGATCCAGCCATACCACCATCCATCCAGATCCTGCTCTCTCACTCTGTATGAACCACCCAGTAGCATGCTCAGTGAGAGGCTCTTGTCTCAATTTTCTACACTAATCCATTCCAGAAGCATATGTGCTTCTTCTCTGTACTCTTGTGAGATTTCCAGTTTTCCAGCAACTTTAGCTTTTCTGTGCACCAAGCCTTTATAATGTATGCAAGTTAAAAAAAAAATTTTTCCTTATACTTCACTTGAGCCCTTGTCCCCAAATTCTTTCCACCTCAACAGCTGACTACTAAACCTTTAAATTCAAATTCTTCTTCCTTGGAAATACAGGAATCAAAAGATGTTCCTCAAACTGAAATTATGAACTTGCAACTATTTGTTTTTTAGAAAAAGTCTGTCTCATCCAATAGTCCTTTGCATGTCCTCTTTTTGTGATTTTCTGAAAACTCAATATAAATCCAGCAGCACATTTATATGAGTAGTCAGTTACTGTGGTATATAAATGCCACTGAATCTGTTTCCTTTTATTGATGTAGGAAACAGAGAGGATTCTGTGTTCAGATGAATTCATTCATTTAATATGTGTGAACACCAAAATCACCTTCATCATGTGTCAGTGTAAAAAATAAATTAAGAGTGATACTCAGTTTAGTGCCTTGCCAAGTGAAGGTATTCTGAGAGTCTGAAACATAGCAGGGTCCAAATACAGTGCATCACACTTATTCAATTTGCCAGACTGTTATTTCCTTTCATTTCCTTTTTGGATTTTCATCAGTTTGATTCTCTTCTTCTTCTGAATCCATGTAATGTTGTCCCAGGTTCTATATGACCTCTTTTGTTTTGTCAAACATACAACATGTGAGGATGGATGCTAAATTTTATCACAATAACTTTAGTCCCAGCAGTTAAAAAAAAAAAGCATGCCTTTGTTAGAGGCTTTAAAAGTGTGAGTTCACTGGAGAGTTTTCATTTTTAAATAAGTGATACTTTATTTGAATCATTCATGGAGGTTTGATTGCTGAAGAGACTTCTTTGACACTTGTATTCCCATTTCGTTCCTCCAAAATAACCCAGAATCCCAGGAATATAAGTACCAAATATAATGGAGGAAAAAGCACTAGATATAAAGCAACACAAACGTTTGGTCTAGTTGGTTTCATTTGGGGCATGTACAAATAAAGAAATGCACACTTTACAGTGAAACACGTGCACAGCTTGGCAGAGGTTTTATAGCTGAAATTAAACTATCTCCCGGCTACAAAGAAGAGTCCTGAACAAATATCTTAAAAGTTTTTTTTGCACTTTTTTGTATCAACGCAAATTTTCAGGTCTATCTAAGAGAGCCGTTGTATTAACACTTTTGCCAGTATTCACTGTAAGACCTAACTAATTCTATCATGTGGTATGAACTACAGTGTTCTGGGTTTTTTTGTTGTTGTTGTTTTTGTTTTTTAATTATTATTATTTTCTGAGAGTATAATATTTTCTGGCCTCCAGAAAGGGATTTGGAAATTTTCCCTGTTTAAGGGGAATGACGAAATGTTGGAAGTATTTGAAGCCTAAGGAGCTTCTGAAAAGATTTATAGAAGTTAATGCTATAACTGTCCAGCCCTGGAGAGTTGCCACTTGGAAGGACCCTGCTAAGACTTTGGACTTAATTTGTCAGCATCATGTCTTTAAAAAGTAATGTGCAGCACTTCAGTTGCCTCCCCAGAACTGTAATACCAGTGCACCAGTAAACCGGGTAAGGTCTGTGTGAGTCCAGGATGCCAGAGGAGCTTGTCACAAACACATTCCCCAAGAATAGTGAAAACCTCATATGCTATAAGCATCTTCTGTCACTCCGTTGCTGTGTGTTATTGGCACAAGCCAGTCAGAGAACAAGGGCTTTATGATTCCTTTATGCCCCAATAATCCTGGCTACTAAAATAGCCCTTTTGAGACTGCTGGTGTCTCTGCTAACCTTTAAACTCTTTGCTATACATTAGCCCCCAGCACGGTTTTACAACCAGGAGAAAATAAAGTTGGCTTAAAGCTGGTTTTTCACAGCCTGGGTGCTTCACTGAGAACTCCCTTCACCACTCAGATGGTCTGAGCTTGCTTTTGAGCTGATAAGTTTATGCAGACATAGCAAGACTGTATTTTTACATAGTGAGCTTGTATTATTTTCTTTCTGCTCCAATAGAAAGCCTATTGGTAAGGGGCATAGAGTTTGTGAAATACTGCAAACTATTTTGTAGTACACAAATGCTATAGTATTTTTGATGTAATCTCCAAATTCAAGATGCTGTTGTTGGGTGTATTAAGTTATTAATCTTCATGCTTTCAAGAGACAATTGAATTTGTTTTGCTGAAGAGCACTACTGATCAGCTGTCACTGAAGCAACACATTGCTTTTTAAGACAGAAATCCTTGGCTGATGTATTCATCTGTTCTGTGAGGAAAAACATCTGCATGTTGTGCTTTCCACAGACCCTTATGCACAACTATGCGTGATTAGATGCATAACCCTCCAGTACACTTAGAAGGGCTTCTAAGACAATCAGCTTCTGATTTCAGTAGCTTAAGCCATCTACTCTAGACTGATGGATGGTCTAAAATAACCCATATATATGTCTCACAAGCTAAATATCTGGAGTCTGTTTTTCTCTTAGTAAAAACAAAATCTATTCTAGTGAATGACTGAATTTTTAGCAGCAAGTAAAAGCTGTAACTAGGCTTAATTTAACTGCCTCTGGGTATTGACCATGTTATTTTACATAAGGATAGAAATAAATACCTTACATACTTGTAAACTGAGATTTCTCTCATTTGATTTTTTAACAGAGCATTTCAGATCTTCTCCACAAAATACTCGTGGTATAAAATCCTGTACCAATTAATGTTATGGCAAAGCTCCTATTGACAGTTGTGGGGCAGAGATTTAACTTATAGCCTGAAAGATGAGAGTAACTTTAACTCACTGGACAGAAACCTGAGATACAGAAAGAAGGGCATCCATTAGATACTTAGTTTATTTCTAGCCTTTATGTCAACAAACATGTAATAACATGTTTATATCACTTGCAATGACACAAGGAAAGCAACTACTCCCTACAAGTAACACAAGATGCAGAAAATATTTGTCCCACCCAATTTCTTCTATCTTCAGAAAGACAGCCTATATTCTGAAGTATTTAATTTACTTCCTGAACCAAGATAATAGTCACTGCTTTTAAGAAAAAGAATTCTCTAGATTATATCTTTAGATAGCGTCCTTTGTACTTAATGTACAGAATTTTAAAACATCCAAAATTAAGCAAGAGTTTTCTGTTTATTATATATATACACATATCCTACCTAAAAAGATTCATCTGCATTTGTGAATACCTTACAGATTACTTTTTGAGTGCAAATTATAGAATAATTGGTCTGTTGCCAACTAATAATTAAATGAAACACAAAGCAAGATATTTCTAAATAGTTTTAAAATTGGCTTTAGAGATCTTGGGAGAAATTTCATCATCTTTTTGAATAGATGTGCCCTTCTGATGACATGGTCATCAAAGCAGCAGGGAGACAAATAATTTCAAGAGTTTTCCCAGATTCCCAGTGCAATAAGCAGCAAAAAAATAGATAAGCAGCCTCCTACAAGGACTTAGAGATGAAATTACCTGTAGTGAACTTTGAAGGAAGAGCATGTGTTGCAGGGAGGCAGAGCTTGGAGCAGCACAGCCAGGCAAGTCGTGTGCATCTGATTTGCCAGCTCAGTGTCCTGGTAAATGAGGTTGTTAATAAAGACACAGTTCAGTTTTAGAAACAGGGACTCCTCTTGTGCTGATGTGCAGCGTGCAGTACATGAAGCAGGGCAGTCAGAGAAATGTTTCCAATATCCATTAGTTTCTTCACCAGAGGAACTCATGGACACACAAAGCGGAGGCATCGCCTGGTTATAAAAAGATATGTGCTCTGAAGCTAAGAAAAGTCCTTCAGAGACATTTCCATCCAGAAAGAGGTGTCCAAGGAAGTGTTAGGCCTGCCAGCCTTTTGAGTGAGACATTGGCTCGTCTCACATTAACATTTTTCTCCCCAAGTGCTCTGTTCCTATAAGTAAGTCATATCTGGGAGAAACCCCTCTCAGTCTTACCTCTGGGCAGAGACTGGGGAAGAGCAGTCTCTGGCAGACATCAGATCCAGTGAGACCTGCTGCAGAGCAGTGGCTGAGTGCTCAAGGATCCATTAAGAGAATGCCATGTCTGCACGGGGGGTGGGATAGAAGCCTCGAGGGGTGGAAGGCAACAGGTGGATGTGGCACAGGCTGGCAAGGCATGGCAGAGGTGGTTTAGTTCATAGCTATAGCCCCTGTTGTGCACTGTGCTCCTCTGAAACCTGCCCAAGCCAGACTAAGCAGGCAGTGGTCATCCTGAAAGAAAAAAAGAAGGTCCAGATAGATGAGCTGTACCAGAACAACTAACCATTCTGTCATGGTCTCTTTCTTCAACATTATGCTATAAAACAGGTTTCCAAGGAACAGAGCTTTTCAAGTGGTGCACCACTTCCTTGTTTAATCTTAATATTAAAATTAGCTATAGAAATTTAAATTATGTGAAAACTTACTCCAACCTTGAATGAAAATGGAAAATTAAGTTTTAATGATGTTTAAACATCACAAATGAAATAGCAACCAAAGACATTCAAAGATCTGTGGTCAAAGAAAATATTTAAAGAGCAAATCCTAGTAGGTGCTTCAATTAATGTACATGTCTTGGCCCACAGAAGTTAATAGTAAGATTGTCATTTGCATGAGTGAAAATACATTCCTCAATTTGCCGTTTTCTTTCAATTTCCTGGTCTGGGGCTGGACCAGGAACTGGTCTAGGGCTATTCAATATGGCTACCTTAGCAGATCTGCATTCAGTAGATCTTATCCTGTTGAAGCAACAGATAAAGATTTACCAGGGGAAGCCAGTTTAGGAAACTCCCCAGTCTCCTACACCATCACTTCTCACCTGATCCCCCCATGTCTTCACAGCTTCATGGCACATACTCCCACATCACTTTCCTGCATAGACCTTTTCAAATAAATCAGCTGTGAATGGGAAGGCAGGCCATTGGTTATCTGTTATCACTTGACAAAATATTTTTTTCTAAAGTTACTTGGTTTCAGTATTTAAAAAAAAAATCCCTGTAGCTACAAGAATCAGTCTTTGTACTTGCTTGTACTTGCTAAGGCTGGAAGCTGAAAGAGGTTATTTTTCTGCTATCAGAGACTCCCACAGCATATGTGTGTGCACTTTTGTGCACAAATAATCTCACTGTTTTGTGTCCACCTCATAATTAGCCAGCAACTTCTAATCATTGTCTTTCTCTAGCACACAAACATTGTCAGTCAGTGATTTAATGACAAGATGAAGCACCCTTAAAGGATTGTATAGAAAACAATTTAAACTATGTTGCTTTTAACTTAACTTTCCATTAACTTCCTCTTAAGGAAGATCTTATGTTCCCTTACTATTCAGTCACAAACACACTTAATGATGTATTACTATCTAGAATATTATGGCACAGCTACATGTTGCTTTAATGACACACAACATAATTGCTCTCAGTCAGAATCATCGACCACTACAGTCTCAGCACTATTACAAAGTCATTTGTTACTCACATGAAACTGGAGAAGCAAAGCACATACCCAGGTTTCAGGGATAGTGTGAATATAGGTATAGGCTTTGGGGTCAAGAAAGCCCCAGGTGTGATTCTGTTTAGGGTACACACACGGGGTGCATTGATTTTCTAACAGGGCACTGGAAAACAGCCCCAGCTGAGCTTCAAATTGTGACCTAAGCTGTAAAGTAAGAAAGAGCTTCTTAATTTGACTCAAATCAGTTAAATGGTATCATATAGCATAATATCACCTTCATATTTAAGGTGAGTTTCTTCAGCTTACATTAAAATAACATTCATGATTTCACATGAATATCTGGTGTAATAGAAAAAAATATGTGTCAAACAGAATGTATAGAATGTAAAGCAGATAAAACCTTCTTGTTATCTTTTGAGTGGAAACGTGATTCCAACAGCACTGTTTATGTTAACAGAGTCGAGGTGATGAGCAAAGGATAGAATGAGTAAAATAGGTTTATGGGGTGAATCACACCACTGAGTTCACATTAAGAGGAAGCAGAGAGGATATATTTATCATCATAATGTGCACTTCATGACTCACCCAAACACAAAAAAATAAAGTATATGAATGATTAGGCAACGAAGATAGGTGTTAAGGAGGGAGGAACAATGGAAAATATTATTAAGCTTATAAAACCAACTTGACCTATTCATTAATTTGAAGATAATTTGTTGCACTCCCAATTATCCTAAAAATAAACAGATTTTTTTATTCTGTGTGAAGGACAATTCCAACAATTTGGATGACAGTCAAATAAGTTTGAATGACAGGCTGCATGAAATGATTTAAGGCTTTATTTGGCACATACTTTTCATGTGAATCAGGGTGCTTATTTTTCTTATGATTCCTCACCTTCATGTTTGTAGGGCCATAAATCCCATCTTAAGTGTTCAGAAACTGGATGAAGAGTGGCATCTGTAACATCTAAAGCATCAAGCCAAACCCATAGTTGTAAACGTTTTTTCTACCAGGTCACTTTGAGGATTACAGTTTTTGTTGATTTGGATTTATTTTAGCTTTGTGTTATGTATAACATACAAGTTGCCAACTTAAAAAGGTCAGTTGCATGAAAACCATGCAATAGTACATAGCTGGTTGGTACTCTCAACTCTAAACAATTTGATTTTTTTCTGAATTGTGGTTTTCACCGTCTTCCTATTTCAAACTCCCGTTGCCTGCCACTGATCTATATGGGGCAGGACAATTAAGATCTTTCTGGCCAAATGTGAGTATCTCAGATTGAACTATGAGCTGTTGAGCTGGTTATCTTGGCTTCCCTTCCAGTCAGTGGAGAGAAAGAAGGTCTTACAAGTTCCAAGTAGGTTTATCTGAAGAGCATGAGGAGGTAAATCATGTCTCCAAGCATGTATTTCGTTCTGCCAAAAGGCAGAACCATGGGAGACTGGCTCAGGGGTTTGTGTCTGAAGTCAGGAGAAATGAGTTCCACACAAAAAGTCTGATCTGAGACTGAGTAACTGGAGAAAAGGTACAGAGGGAAGGCACAGTAAATGTCTCATGGTTGCAGGGCATGAGTAAGCAGTATGCTTGGATTTGACAGGTCTAATTCACTTACCTGTTTCTTCCAATGTTTAAAAAACAAAGATGAAGATACTATGAGAGAGACTGGCAGGAAGCAGGAAACTGATAGAAACCCACGTATGAAAATGCAAAGGAGAAGATATATGAGAGGTGGGCTGGGAGAAAAGGTGATGGGGAACAGAAGATGTAAGGGAAGATCTTATTTGGCTGTTATCATAGTTTCATGGTGTCTTGTCACTCCAGTCACTTCAAAAGGTGTGCAGACACATAGCTGAGGGAATCACATTGCTAAGTATGGAGAAAGCAAAGGTAAATAAATCCACGCAGATAAGATCAGCATTTCTCTGAACCAAAATCACACCTCTGGCTTTTAGCGTTTTTCACTTGCCCATCTCTGCTTACTTAGGAATGGTAAAAATGAAGCTCCCAGGACCAGTGCTGTAAGAAATTTTTTTTATTTCTTCATAACCAAGAAGAACCAGAAATCACTCCCAAATGCAAAAACACAGTTTTGGGACATTTCTAAAACAGTAACACCAAGATGCACGTCTTGGAAATGTTTCTATCACTACCTTGGAGATTGTTTACTTTCAAGTTTCCAAATGGCTTTTCAGGACATTTCTCTTTCTTCACTTAGTTTTAACAATAGGCAGAACTGAATAAAAATGTGGTGACTTGACTTTTTCAAAATAGGTTTGGTGTTGTTCATTTGCATGGAATTAAATGTCTTGTCAGTGCACCAGCATGCAGATTGATGTACATAAGCAATAACCAAGAACATGTTAAACCATAGCTTGCATCTCCTTTGGAAATTATGAGCTTTATTTATACTCATGTAGTCTTAAGTTGACATGCTTAGAAATCTCCAGAGGTGAATTCAACAGACCACAGTCACTTTTATAATCCTGATACAGTTTAGATTATATCATCTGGATAAGATAGAAAGTTACAATAGTGTGGTGGGTTGACCTTGGCTGGATGCCAGGTACCCACCAAGTTTCTCTATTACTCCCCTTCCCAGTCTGACAGGGGAGAGAGAGTAAGATGGAAAACAGCTCATACGTTGAGATAAGACAGTTTACCGAAGCAAAAGTGAGAGCTTGCACGCGCAAAAGTGAAGAGGAAAATAACAAGGTTTATTTTCTACTTCCCATTAGCAAGTGATGTCTGGCCACTTCCCAGGCATCAGGGCTTCAGCACATGTGAGTGGTTCTCAGAAGGCAAACAAACAACAAATGCCCTCCCTTCCTCCTCCTTCCCTTACCTCTTCTATCTGAGCTGACATCATATGGTATGGAATATCCCTTGGGTTAATTTGGGTCTGCTGGCCCGGTTGTGTGCCCTCCCAGGATCTTGCCCTCATCTGGGGGTGGAGGGAGGAATGCTGAGAGACAGTGCTGATGATGCTGTGCCAGTGCTGCTCAGCAGCAGAAAAAACACTGGTGTGTTATCAACCCCCTTGTAACTACCAGTGCAAAGCACAGCACTGTGAGGGCTGCTGTGGGGAAATGAACTCCAGCTCAGCCAGACACAATACACACACACAAAAAGAATCTAGTGTATTTTGCAACATTAATCATGCAGAATAACATCATGTCATTAAAACATTTCTGCTGCATTTTCAAGGATTAGTATTTGCAAGAGTAATGGCAGGAGAATAGGGCTAAGAATAAGTGTAATTCTTAAGGAGCAACAATCTGGAATCTCTTTATCTAAAAATCCTTACCTGAGTAGTTCAAAAAAGTCACTATCCTGAGATATTAGGCATATAAAGAGTCAAACTGAATGGCTTTTGTGAACAATAATCTTGCCTATGTATTTCAGTTAAAAAACAGAATTGAAAACAGAAATGGCAACACTGTAAGTCATAAGAGGAAAGGAATTCATCACACATAAAATTTCACCTGAGATATCTAATTAGCATAAACAACTGACAAACTCAGCTGAAAAGCTTTTATAGACTGATGGGTTCTCCATTTAATATCACAATTTTTATATCATAGACTGACTTCTGCTCAGTAAAGTGAGAATAATTAATCATTCCAGAGAAAAAAATACTAATGAGGTGCAGTCAGATTAGCAAACAGTAGAGGATAGGGATGATCTGGACAGAAGTACTTTCCATGCTTCTTTTAGGAAAATGCTAATACTACTCAGTAGCATTAGCAGGAATGATAATTACTCTGTTGATTCTCTGGCGTGAGAGCTAAGGGACTGAGTTTAGTCCTGGGCTGTGTCCTAGATATCAGATGTAATCTTCTGCAAATCTTCTGAAAAGTGGCCTTTCATTCCAGAAATCAATTCCTTGATTTCTGAGTAGTTTGCCTGAATTTCAGACCTGCTAGATGCATACAGATCCTGTTAACTTTAATCAAAACAAGAAGCACATAGCAGTCTTAAAAATGAGTTTCCAGGATGTGTTAGTTTGGTTACTCAGAAGTTAAACATCTCAAAGCTAATGATTGCTTGGAAATGTGATCTCATTAATGCTGTCTCCATTTCTTCTTTTGCAAAATAGACATTAATTACTTACCTGGAAGCCTGTTATGTTATCAAATTACTTCATCCTATATATTTTAATGTGAAAATATCAGCTGAAAGTGTGACGGGAGTGACTTACGGACATTTTAGATAGACAATTGCACATTGTTTGCTGTATATGGAAACTTATTCCTTCCAGATTTTCATAATAAAAACAAAGTATGTGTGAAAAATTACTGTAAGGCTTTGCTAAATCATTTACCCACAGTGTTTGAATACTGCCTCCCATAAAAGAGCAGCAACATTGTCAGTCTTGTGATTACAGTACCAAGGAAGGTGAAAGATAGCATCTTTGGAATCAAACTGGAGAAATATGACTCATCCTTTTTTGTAGCTTGCCAAGATTACCTTGACATTTATTTCTTTGCTGTAGTACAGAACATGTTTACAGAAGTTTATTCCATGCAAATGCATCTGGATTTCCTCTGAACTGTCAGCAACTTGCAAGGATATTCAGTTTACCTCCTCTTGAAATATTCTTGGTTCATGATGGCAGGTTATATGGTCCTGTGGGTCTAAATGTTGATGGCATACATCATGGTCAGCCTTGTATTTAGGAAACTTCCTATCCCAGTGGGAACTCTGATCTCACCCTGAATTTAGAGCGTGAAAACAAAACTTAGATGTGAGCTGGCTCAGACTTACCTGGGTGGCAGCTTTGCATCTTAAGACATGTTTCCAAATGACAAAACACTGCTGAATTCCCAAAAAGATTGTAATTGTTTAACATGGTTTATAGGGGTTTATTTTTTATGGCTTGTCAATATGAGATGGGTTGAAACCATGTATTCCTGATCTGTTTCAATTCAAAGCAAAATGCATTTATTTAAGTGAATCATGAGTGATTTTCTCTCTACTAGGAATACACATGCAGTTAGGCATCACTTTGGGGAAGGAAGGTAATTTTCTCACTTTTTCTTTTACTGCAGTGGCTATGACAATCCAACCAAATCCAAACTTCCTTTAGATTAATATGGTTATGTACTGATACAAGTGTAACCAGCTTTAGCATGGTTTATGCCTTCTGAACACATGTTTGTATGTTTCTAAGTAGGCAAACAAATGTACTTAGATTTGTGCATTTTTACAGTCCAGGCAAACTACCTTGGTGCTATACAAATCAAGGAAATTCTGTTTACCTTCATAGGAGTTGTTGTGCGGTGACAAAGCAGTCATTATCATAAAACTAAGGAAGCATGTCCACAATCTAAAGGATATGGAACTCTTAAATGCAATCCCCTTTTTAGACATCTACCCTTATTCAGAGGTATGCTTTTTTATTTCTTCATCAAGTATTTTTGTCTTGTGATCACACTGACAAACCAAACCCTTTTAGATTATGGTATATGTTATAGAAGAAAGAGGATAGGTAATATTTCTCTCATTTAAACAGAATATGATTCTCATGACAGAAGCATCTAAGCATTAAGCCTAGATTAAGCCTATTTTCATAATAACCTTTACTTGTTATTATGTTATGATGACATAAGTAACCCAATTTTTTTCACAAGCTCTGTATTATTTAGCAAAACTATTTACTCCTGCCTACTTCACATTTATAAAATGAAGGAGGACCAATAGTAAGAACTGTGTTATTGCAACAGCAATCTTCAGTGACAGTAGCGTCACAGGCATATTATATCATCACCTCTATAATTAGTTTAAAGGGATCTGAAGCTGCTATAATATATAATTAAATTGAGATAATTGTAGCCTGGATTGTATCTCCAGCTATTTGCTGTGTTTGGTAAAGATGATTATGTATTCTTAAGTTCTCTATTTTGTATACATCTGTTTGATTTTAATGTTGTATATAACAGACTGCATAAGTTGCTCTTTATTTAGTGTTTTTGCTGCCTGGCTGTAAAACAAACTACCCAATTAAGTAAACAAATGAGGCCAGAGGACTGTGTGTTTTATGTTATCTGACAGTCCTTGGGGACCATGCTCCAAAAGGGATATGGTTGGGGGGTTTTGTGTCTGGGTGTTTTTGCTGAATAGTAGTACCAGGCTTCTTGATTTGGAAAAGCACCACTCTCTTTGAAGAAAATTATATGCATAATTTGGGTTAATGTTTTTAAATTTAGCCAATGTTTCAACTTTGAGAGAGTTAATGAAGAATAATAGGGAGCTACTTTAAGGTGTATTACTTCTCCAGAGTAGTACCAAATACCTTTTAGGTAAAGTTTGCTCCTCTCTCTTTCTATGTTAATCTTGTCCTAGGAAGTATGGTCTAATTCTGATTTTTGTATGTGAGATCCTTCTCCCACTTGCAGCCAGGTGATAAGAAGAGCCTTACTGCTAAGAAACCAAAGAGATTAAGGACTATTTCGCATTTGCATCTCCTTGTGCTAATCAGGATCAAACTTCTGCTATAAGCAATGAATCTGCTTATTAATGGAGAAAAAAAAAAGCTGTATCTCCTGAGAATTTGCAAGAGACTTTAACTCTAACTTTGGGAATAGTATCTGCTCTGAATATTCTCTGACCTCTGTTTATTTTCAAAATGCACTGTACAAACACAGCAACTGCAGGAACTACTGATGTACAATGTGGTACTGATGTACTCGTGTATTTTGGGAGTCTTGTGCATTCATGCCATTTATTTAATTAACGATCAGAGAACTAAGAGCTAATTTTGATCCCTGCATAAGAGCAGCTGAATGTTTCCCACTATGAATCAGAAAAAACCTTGAGACCTCAGTTCCCTGATCTCAGTGTACTGTCACCAAACATGCCTGTGATGTTGGCTGAACAAATTACGTCTTCAATAATGTCTTCTTTACTTTGTTCAAGATCTGACTTAGCAGATGCTGAAAATATGCTTCCCATTTCAGGAGACATGATGCAATGACAGGAATAGTGTAGATAACTCAACCTTTTAGCATTTTCATTAGCCACGCTGAAGCCCTGTTTTTAGGTTTCCTCTAATCTAAGCAGAGAGTCCTGACTTAGGAACTCACCCTTGAGCCTAGAAACTCTTATCACCTGTCTAAGAGAATCAAGAAAGCAAGGATGCCCCCCTGTAATTTGCCTACCTCTTACAGAATTGCCTGTTCCCAGCAGTTAGAAGCAGGACCTCTCTTTAAAGGTGACATCAGTTCTCAGCAACTGTGCCTGGCACAGTTTATCATGCCATCAACCTGAGTAGCTTTACTTTGTCCCCCCCAACACCATCAGTTTACGGCATCAGAAAGCAGCTAATAGACATCATCTCCTCAGCAGACCAACAGTAGATGATTTCACTCAAAGTGATAAAAAACCCTGAAGTGGTCTGCCCTGGGTTGGAAACTGCTTGTTAAAAAGAGTTAATACTTGTGAGATGGTTTAAGGTCTTATGTCAGGAAAGGTCTAAGGTCTTAGGTCTTAGTCAGGAAAAGTCTGCTTTAGAAAACCATAAGAAGAATTTATTTAGACCAGACATATCACATTTCTCTGCTCAGGGGCAGACTAGGGATCAGGCTATGAATTCTGGCTAGTCATTAGTATTCTTGCTTTAGCACACACACATGTTAAAAATAAATAACAGTATTTATTAGCTGAATTTAAAGTTCTTTGGTATTTGATAAATATTATTGTATATACTATTCATTCTTTATATGCAGTGAATAGAGCTGCCAATGGGATTCATCATCTTCCTAGTTAAATACTGCTATGGAATTTACCCATCTGTCTAAAATTATAGTGATGCATAAAAAATTTCATCCAAATGCAAGCACATGAAATACATGTATAAAACATTACTTAAAAATCTTGTCCATAGCCATTCTCTGTCTTCTGAGTACCAAAAGCATTGAAAACAATGCTGTCTTGATGAAATGCTCTTACTTTTACTATATATTAGCAACTACTTTTAGAAATCTTTTCCTTTCTAAACTGTCATTTCACTTAGTATCTGTTGTTAATTGACTACTACAATTAATTGACCTTATTAATGTAGCAGAGTAAGAACTTGTGCTATCAGTTGCTGGCTTTAGTCAAGGCGGAGATAAACATTTTCAGTCATGTTGCCCTTCCACTGACATAAAGAGCACACAAAGATATTCTATTTTCACAAGTTTATCTTGAATCAGTACCACAGTGACTTAGGCCACCTTCATGGTTTCCAAGCTGAGCAGGATTGAGCTAAGCCTTGATCCAGAATCCTCCAAGTAAAATAGTGCCATGGAAAGCAGTGTTGATGTGCATGGTACCCTTCCTTCTGACTCCTTATGAAACACCTTCCCCAGCCCGTTGCTGGAAGGCAGTGGTGCAGTTTGGGGTGTCTCTTCTAATGGACTTGCTTTTTATTTCCTACTCTAAACTTATCACAGAATCACAGAACGTGCTGAGTCGGAAAGGACACACAAAGATCTTTGAGTCTAACCCTTAGCCCTGCACAGGACAATCCCCAAGAATCACATCATGTGCCTGAGAGCATAGTCAAAATGCGTCTTGAACTCTGTCAGGCTTGGTGCTGGGACTACTTCACTGGGAAGCCTGTTCAGTGCCCAGCCACCCTCAGGATGAAGAACCTCTTCTAATATCCAACCTAAACCTCCCCTGACACAACTTCAGGCCATTCAGTGCCTGCCCCCCACTCTTTGCCTCACAAGGAAGTTGTAGACTGCAGTAAGGTCTCCCTCCAGTCTCCTCTTCTCTAGGCTGAATGCACCAAGTGACCTCAGCCGCTACTCAGAGCTTCCCCTCAAGGCCCTTCACCATCTTTATTTCCCTCCTTTGGAAGCTCTCTAAAAGCGCAATATCTTTCTTAAATTGTAGTGCCCAAAACTGCACACAATATTCAAGGTGAGGCCACCCCAGTGCAGAGAAGAGCGGGACAATCCCCTCCCTCAGCTGGCTGGCGATGCTGTGCCTGATGCCCCCCAGGACACGGTTGGCCCTCCTGGCTGCCAGGGCACTGCTGACTCAGATTCAACTTGCTAACAACCAGGACCTCCAGGTCCCTTTCCTTGGCACTGCTTTCCAGCATCTCATTGCCCAGTCTGTGCAAATATCCAGGGTTGCCCTATCCCAGGTGCAGAATCTGGCACTTTTTCTTGTTGAACTTCATATGGTTGGTGATTGCCCATCCTCTGACTTGTCAAGGTCTCTCTGCAGGCCCTCCCTTCCTCTGAGGGAGTTAATAGCTCCACTCAGTTTTGTGACATCTTCAAACTTGCTTAGTATCCCAGTCCTGCATCCAAGTCATTTATGAAGATGGTGAAGAGCCCAAGATGGAGCCCTGTGGAACCCCACTAGTGACAGACCACTGGTCTGATGTCACCCCATTCACTGTTACCCTCTGTGCTCCACCCCTGAGCCAATTGCTCACCCACCACATGATGTGTTTATCCAGCTGTGTGCTGAACATTTTGTCCAGAAGGATCCTGTGGGAGACAGTGTTGAAAGCTTCACTGAAATCCAAAAAGATGACATCAGCTGTCTTCCTTGATCAGCTAGGTGGGTTGCCTTTTCATAAAAGGAAATCAGGTTGGATAAGCAGGACTTTCATGAAGCCATGCTGGCTGTGACAAATGACTGCGTTGTCTTTCAGGTGTTTTTCAATACATCCCATAATAATCTTCTCCATAACTTTACCAGGCACTGAAGCGAGACTGACAGGCCTCTAGTTTCTGGCATGCTCCTTCTTGCCCTTCTTGAAAATTCGGACAACATTTACCAGCATCCAGTCAGCTGGGACCTCTCCGGATTCCAAAGACTGCTCAAAAATTGAGAGAGGTTTTACAGTGATATCAGGTATAGGATTCTGAGATGAATCCCATCAGGCCCCATAGATTTGTAGGGATCCAGCTGGAGCAGCAGATCCTGCACAATTTCAGGGTTGACTGGGAGTCAGTCATTCTCACAGTCATGCTCCTCCAGCTGAGGGCACTGAGACCTCCTTGGTCTGTCATCCATGTTGAAGACAGAGGCAAAGAAAGCATTAAACACCTCAGTCTTGTCTCTGTCCCTGTTTGTGAGGTGACCATCCTCATCCTGTAATGGGCCAATGGTATTTCTCTACTGCCTGTTGCCATTAATGTATTTGAAAAAACCCTTTTTATTGTCCCCCATATTTCTGGCCAGCTTTCGATCCAGCTGAGCTTTGGCCTCACGAATTTTCTCCCTACAGCAGCAAGCAGCATCTCTGAATTCTTCCCATGTCACTTGACTTTGCATCCTCTGGGCATACACCTTCCTTTTTTGCCTTATTTCCAAGAGAGTATCCCTGCTCAGCCAAGCCAGCCTTCTGCCTTGTCCACTTGATTTCCAGTATTTGGGAATTGTCTGCTCCTGTGCCTTTTGGAAGTGATGTTTAAAAATGGCTGGCACTGATGGACCCTGACACCTGCAAAAACATTTTCCCAGGGGACATTACCTACTTACTTCCTGAGCAGCCTGAAGTCTGATCTCCTTATGTCCAGAGCTGGCACTTTTCCTCCTGTCAACAGAGATTTTAAACTCAATCACCTCATGGTCCCTGTGGCCAAGACAGCCAGACAGCCACCTCACTCACAAGATCCACTCCACTGACAAGCAGCAGATCAAGGAAGGCATCTTTCTGAGTTGGATCCCCTAGGACTTGTTCTGTGAAGTTTTCATCTAGTTTTTTTAGGAATCTTGCGACCCGGTTTGTATCAGCTGGAAGTGGGATGCTTCCGGTTAATTTCTGGCAAGTTGAAGTCCTCCATAAGGACAAGGGCAGTTGATTTGGAAATGTCCTTTAGTTCCTCAAAGAATAATTCGTGGGCATCATTGTCCTGGCCAGGAGGTCTATGGCAGACTCCCATGATGACATCCCCATTATTTGTTCGCCCCTTGACTCTTACCCAGTCTCTCAACTGTGCCATTGCCAACTGGGAGCTCCATACATTCTAATGCTTCTAGTATGCACAGTGCTACCCCTCCACCTCTTCTGCCCTGCCTGTCCCTTCTGAAGACTCTGTATCTCTCCTGTGTAGCCTGTTAACCACTTGTCAGCTATTATCTGAGAGAGGGAGAGTGAAGGGATACCTAATTAGGAAATGTGCTGCTTTAACTATGGCTGTAGGCATCATAAAGTCTTAGAAGACACAGATCCAGATAAAATCATGGAGAGAACACAGAATGAGACAGTCTTATCCCATATAACATAGCAATTATTAGGAATTCCATGAAACTTGCCATATTCTCTATATGTTAGATGATCACTTGTGATCATGTCAGAATAAAACTGAAGCTTTAGGACTCTCTAGTCTCCTGAAAACAGAAACCCTCTGTTGCTGTTGAATTTTATGTGGATGGAAGCCATTTATGTAATTGAAGCCTTTGGTGTTTCCATTCAAAACACAGACTGAGGAATCCAGATCCAAATCTATCCTAGTGCACCTTATTCTTTGGATTAATTGGTTCAAAGCCCACTGAATTTAATGGTAGTTTCACCATTGAGTTAGTTTCACCAAGGGAGTTCTGGGGTGTACTCTGCATTTGTAGACTTGTTTCCTAATATTCCTGTAAGGACTAGGTGCATGCTTGCCAGCAGCTCACTCCAGTAAGAGTCTATAATTTCACAGGAGAGGAAATAAATAATTAATTAATCCGAGCATGGACTCCCTAAAAAAAGGAGGGTTGTTTAGAACATTAAGGGAACATTGCTTACCCCTTTATAAAAGAAAGTTTAAGATTTGGTCAGCTCTGTTTTGTTCATAACTTTTCTCAGTATTTTTGAGGATGGTAGGAACATGAATACACTGTAATTCAGATTAAGGCATTGCTTGGTAATGTTTGAAGATGTTTTGTACGATCTTTTTTGCCAAAGAAATTATAGGGAAATATATGTTTGGGAAATTAAATTTGGCCATATTGTGCAGTTTCAGACAATAACAGAAAAAGAGCAGCTGAATTTATGTTATCTATATTTTCATGATCATTTATATGGAAAATAGATTACCAACCATGATCAGCTCTCCCACCATCACGTGGCCTCTTCCTTTAAATAAACTGTTCAATGTCAGAAACATGAAACATGTCAAAGTTCTGGCAAGATTCTTTCTACATTACATCATTAAAATTTCATATTCAGATGAAGCTTTTGGGGTGAAATAGTTCACTGTGTGTACTCTTGTTTCTTGATTTTTGAATATGTGACAAAACCAACTATTCCATGCCTCTGTGGGTTTGGTTTGTCCTCACAGGAAAACAGAACAAAACAAATGGAGCTGGTATGTGCTGTGAGGGAGGATCTCATACCTCTGTGCTGTGCTGTGCTCCCTCCAGGAGTGCCAGCTGCTAGAGCTGGTGAGAGACCCATCTGTAAGGAACAGTCAACACCCAGACCAGATAAAGCAATAACAACAAAACAAATCATTCATGCAAATCTGTTCATGTTGTTTTGTTCATATACATTAGGTACAGATACCCTTAGAGCAAAGGAAAGGTATTGTTTGAAATTATTCTGATATACCATGGAAGAGAGAACCAAGTCTAATAGGGAGAAAAGACCTTTTCCAGAGATCACGGCCAAAATCCCTGACAAGGGATCTTCTTTGTTGCAAGGGCACTAGGCCAGGGCATATATTACGTCATATGTGAGATTCTCTGATTTTGAGTCAGCCAATTCAAACAGTAATAAGTCAGAGCACTGTGCAGCAACAATTGCACTAATTGGAACAAATTGCCCTTAGAGGGGAAATTAAAAATAAAGGGATAAGCTTCCCATGATCTTTGCACTGCTGAATCCATTTACAACAGCAAGTTCTGCATCACAGTGGGCAGGAGCAGTGGTGGGCTCTGAATCAGCTATGAAATCTAACAGCTCTCAGCAGGAGCCATGAGGCCACTCTTCAGGAGGGAGAGAATAAGACTGGCTTAAAGACTTGTGTTGTTCTAGGATTAAATGTCTAAAGAAAAAAAATTAAACCCTTAGCTTTCTCATTTAATATAGAGATGATAAACAATGTGCCATAATAAAAGGACCTCTCCTGTGCAAGGAACATACTCTAGTAAAGCATGAAACATTTTTTGGTTTCTTATGTTCCCTGGAGCAACTTGTAAAATAATACTTTTGCACATTTTCTACTCATGTCCTTTCCCACTCCTAAAATGACTGCCACTGAGACCAAGAAATTGTATCTTCTTCTGACATGGTCCTAAAACTCAGGATTGCGTGGAGTCTGACTTGTAGGGCTAATCTGTTCTCTGGGGACTTTAGGCATAGTCAGCCCACTAGATTTCCATTTAATTTTTTTTCAAAATCTATTTGAATAATGTCACTGGGATGTTTTTCTCCACTGGATTGCCTGTGGACAATACATTTTATTTTTCTGCTGACAAAGTTATTTTTATGGCTTATTTTCTGGATCCTTTTTGAATACATGCAAGCTTGTAATGACATTACATAGATAACTTAGCTGTTGCTGAGTTCCATAATACTGTACATATGTGGTGATAGTTTGTTTTTTTACTGTACATTTGTGGTGATAGATCCTAGTTTGTTTACTCTACTCTGAACAGCAAAGAGTCAGCTACTATCATCAGTATGATAATGTCTGAGAGTTCAAGTTTGAGGTTTTTTTCTATTCTGTTATAAATCTGTTACCCCAGAGGTGCTACCACCATCGCTGATGGCCTCAGCCTTGGCCAGCAGCAGGTCCGTCCTGAAGCCAGCTGGTATTGGCTTTGCTGGACCTGGGGAAAGCTTCTGGCAGCTCCTCACAGAAGCCACCCTTGTAGACCCCCACTAACAAAACCTTTCCATGCAAACCCAACACAAGGCCATACTGAGGACACATCACGATGCATTTGCCCTGGTTTTATATTCTTCCATAAACAACTGCTATGGCCATGTCAGACAGGATACCAGGCTAAGTGGACTCTTTAGTCTGACCCAACCTCATTATTCTTCTTCTGCTATGTTCTTCTGATGAATTTATTTTCTGCTGCATTGACCCAATCTCCAGTCTGCAGGGCCCATTACTTTGTTATAAAGGACATTAGGTAGGAAAATTATTCTTGACAATTTCTCAAGGGCTGCTACTCCTTACTCCTTGCTTTGATATCTTCTCAGGATGCATACAGACAGACTGGGATACCTCTTATTTGGGCTTGCTTTTGTCAAAACCTCATTTTTTTGGAATGGCAAAGGCAACATTGAATTTTACTTTAGAAATACAGGTTACAGCACTATGAAGTAATCTGTACTTCCTCTAATTTTTATTTTCAAGCCAGTAGACTTTTCTTTGCAATAATTCTTATTTAGCTTCTAGATAAAAAGTGCTAAGTTATTGCTTAAATAGTTGCTAAACTCAGTAAAGATAGATATGAGGCCTCAGCATTTGGAGACCTGTTTGGGTTGTTTATCTGAAAATGGTGCATGAGTTACACTGGAACACGTAAATAATATAGCTGAAAAGCAATGTGAACAGTGTCTTTGATCATGATGTACCAGAACACACTGTGTTGCTTGCTTCAGAAGAGAAAGATACTAATGTTGCTACTGCATTTTTTCATCCTTCCTTTGACCCCCATTTCACAGTTCTGCTGCAGCACTCTGAAAAATACTGCTGTCCTAGCAGTTGCAGAATAGGCACATCAGGAATCTTGAGTCATACACACTACAATAATCATGGATGTTGCATGTTGCATTTGTGCTGCAAATCCCACACTTCCAGTACCAATGATACAAAAAATACCTCTGTTCACTCTGACATGGCCTTTTTGCAATTCAATCACTTTCATAACTCAAATATATTTCTCATTCAAAGGCAACAAGAGGTCTTCAAAGTCCTTCTATTTACTGTTGATTCTATAACTACAAAATTTTTAGACATCTGTCATTGCTGTTTTAGATAAGGCATCAGTAACATTTTTAATTGGCTGGGTACAACTTGCTAATTTTGATTCTCTTAATACAGTGATTATGCAGCTTCTAAGAACACCTTGATTGACAGGCATTTCAGAGAAGTCATGGTCAATGAGAGTTTATTTCAAAATTTTGAATAGTTTTTAATTCTCTGAATCCCTAGTTAGATCTTTGCAGCTTTCTTGACACATTTTCACCAGGTCTATATGCTGTTGATGAGTATATGGATAAAAAAATACAGGTGAAAATTAAATCATAGTGAAAATATGGTTTTATTCTATATGGTTAAATTCTTAAAGCATAATGTATTCCTAAGACTAGGCCCATGACAGAAATTTCGAGATTCTTCTGCCAAAAATAACAAATGAGGGTGATTAACGTCCCTTACCACTTTTTTTCCCTCTCTTTCATTATTGTTTTTTCCTATTCCTGTCTTGCAAAGTTAAATCCAGAACTTGTTTATATCAACATTGTTATTAATTGCTTGATGGTTCCATGTAGTGTATTATCATGATAGAAATACATATTGCTATACAAATAGTAAGTTTTGCAGAAAACCACATAACTCATCAGGATATCCCAGATTCTGAATTGATCATTTTTCATTGTGCAGCTTCAATAAAATTGAAAAGTTTAAGCCTTTTCATTCAAGAGCAAAAATTGGCTGAAGGGGAAAATAATGGATGTAAGTTCTGTAAGTTAATGATTAAATTTAAAAGATTGAATTATAAAGTCAAATATCCTTAGAATAACTTCATGAATCTCAGATGCTTTTGAAATTGAAAAGTTAAAAACCAAACAACATTTGGACTGATCCAGAGCCCCAGTATCAATTCACTGTTGTGAAGTTGATTAGCCAGTTCATTTAAATGGTTTGTTGTTTTAGTTTTACTGGGCTTACCTGAAAGTAGAAATATAAGTATAAAAAGCAGAATTGTCACTCTGTTTCTCTTTTGTTTGTGTCTGTTTTCTTTGTTGCTAGACAACATGTTATTATTTAGATGATTTCCCATAATTAAAAAATACCGCTATAGCAGATAATATTAGAGAAAGTAAAATAACATACTGTCTCTTTTGTCCTAATAATGGGAAGGTATTTGTCTGGATAAGGTCACAGTTGCTTCTAAGTTACTTAATTGTTTTCAATAGGGCTGTTGTGTGAGCTCCAGGACTAGGCAGCCTAATCTAAAGCAGAACTCTGTCTTTGAAAGAATGTTTCTGGGGATGACCTTTGCAGGATATAGGGATGGTAGACTGGGTCACCAGAGGCTGGGCAGCTTGGGATTTGTTAGTACTTTTTATTCTTTTTTAGAAGAGAATATGGATAATAAAGAAACATCATTTTACTGACACTGTTTTCCATGACCATATACTTTCAATCCTTTGTACTGTTTAGGCAGAGAAAAGGCCACTGCCAAAACAAAGGCTGCCTTCGCAGTAGCTCAATTCACCAGTTGCAGACATAGTTTGTGAGACTTTTAACAACAGCCTGTGTTTTTTAATTAAAAGATAAAAGTTTAATGCTATTTATGTTTTCCATGTGGTGGCAAATGTCAGTAAATTTATTAGGTATACATTCTAATGGTGCATTTTCAATGGAAACAGGGGGAGAGTGGCACCCCATTAATACCATCTGCACATGTGCCTGATACAGCTGGAACCGTGTTGCTGTGCACTCACAGAACAGCTCCATCTTCTTGGATAAAAATAAATTTAATTCCATCTAAGTTTGTATATGGATGGACAAGCCTGTGTGCATGGCTTTTCAAAGAGCCCTCCCTTTGCATAAACATTCTGTTTGCAAAGCCAAAGCTGGAGGCCAGTTCAGTCAAGATATGTACCGGTTTAACAACAAATTGTACTCAAGATGTTTTTTTAATTGACATATCCGTGGACGGACTAACCCCTACTTTAATCTGGCTTGTATCAACTAATAAACCCACAGCTTTTGTGGGAAAATAAGCTCTGGCCCTACCCAAGTCTTGTGCCTGTGCACGGAGTTTATAGAAAACTATGCAGCATTAGTTACAGTGCAATCAGGGATTCATGAGGAGGAAAGAAAAGGACTTGTCCTCATGTGAACTGTGCGTAAGATGCCTTGTGGGGGCTTTTGAGGTGACACAAACTGAGAGGATGTTGGAGATGGAGGTAGAATTACGACATAAATTTATCTAAGTGTTAGGAGCACATTTAAAGTTCCTAATTAATTGATTTTTAAAATATCCCTATTAGCCAAATGCATGCAACAGTCCAAAGATGAGCAAATGGCAGTACAAGAAGAGTAAATTTAGCATCCACCACTATGCTAAAAAAACCATCATCCAAAACACAAGGCACAAGGAAGGGTGGATTTCAGGTTGGTTAGCTGTTTGGAGTGAGTTTTTTCAGATTTTCCTCTGTAAAGCTAAAGTGATCCTCTCAGGGAAAAAGAGGACTCAGGAGCTTTTTCCAGGGCAAGCAGTACACATATACAAACCTACAACTGCAAACACTGAGATATATGTACCCTACACTGTCTCAGAGCCATTATGTCCGGCTCCAGTGGAAGAAGGCTTGTTGAAGTGGTCTGTCACTGGGTATGCAGGGAAAGCAGAAGCAAAAATAAATATTTGAACAAATATTCAAAGCCACACTGCTTAGCAATGATTTTCAAGTAGCTTACTTCCAAATGCTTGTTACATGTTTGCATTATGATGTTTTACTTTCTTTCCTCATCTCTGTGTTGAATCATGTTCTATCTCACCTCTCTGCCTCCATTTTTTGGTCCTTACACTCCTCCAGTTTTTTGGGTTTTTTTAAACGCCATAGTAAATTTTAATGTAGGAGCACCTATGACTTCACTTCATTATGCTTTTGGTGCTCAGCAATACTAGTACAAACATTTCTGGTTTTACATTTTGATCTCAATTGTTTAATTTACAGTGTGTTTAAACTAGACATCAGCGTGGCTGCAGTCCTTAGCAGGCAACCCCATTCCTCCAGTGAGGATGCCTATTTTGTATAAAACATGTGATATTAGAAAGATTTGTTAGCATATACAACAGTGAGACAGCTAGGATGCCATCTATGGATTTTGTTGGAACCTATTATCTTACACAGTAGCTACCATCAAATAAATGTCATTTAAATGCTACAAAGTGCATCTTTAGCATGATGCAAGCCATTTTTATATACTATCCTCCTGTTATTATCAGTAGGATATACATCTACTCTGCCTTACCCCTGGCATGATACATTAACTATGAATTTATAGCTGCACTCTAAAAGAGCAAAGATTTCTGTACAGGTATTGCTGAATATATACTGGGTTATCTTGTTTTTACTATGTTACAGGGAAGAAAAGTTTGCCAATGTCTTACATACCTGTACAAAAAAGAGCAAAAAAGAAATAATGTATAGCTGAAATGCCTCACCAGCACTGAAAGGCTCTGGAAAGCTGCAGCAGCACATAAATAAAGAGCAACCCACAACTCTGTGCCAGATACGACTTAGTTGGGAAACTATGCAGTGATTAAACAATGAAATTAAACACATAGGACCTGGTACATTTAAATATTTAAATGCCACTTTTCATAACAAATCATACTAATGCATAACTGGGAGTCTGACCTTGTTCTAGGATGGCCTAAAACACTGCAGGCAAGAAAGATAACTTTGTGCATTCTTCTACATCTTCATTTGTGATCTGTGCTCTCACATAAAGGCAGGGCTACCTACATGAGATCTTGACTAGGAAACATCTTTGGTTTTATGTATTTATTGGGGATATGACAGTCATTTTTAAGTGAAAGAAGTGTGCTTTCATATAAGCATAAACCTGAAGTAAATCCATTGACCTCAGTAGTGCTACAGGAAAATGCAAGTCTGTTTTCTCAAAGGCTGCTACTTAAAAGTTTTCTCTTAGTATTTTAGCTACTACTCACATTTCCTTTTTTAATAACTCCATGGCTTTTTTCAGTGAAGTTTTCTCTCCCCTTCATCTGCCATTAAGGTAAACTTCACGGTGGAAGATCCACCTAGATGTCCTTCAGGAAACAGGGTTCAGATGCGAGAAACCTTCAGCAGAAGGAAACCTTTGTACCAGCTTGTAATGAAGAAAAACATTGCTGTGTGTTTCCAAAAGAAGTTTACACTCCAAAAAGGGAATATCAGTAGGAGTCCATGCTGTGGCATACTGAGAAGGAGCTCTCAGTCTTTTAGTGCTTTTATTTATGTCAGCAAAGAGCTGGTTATAAGATGTTGGCCCCTCCCTGTGTCCACGCCAAAACTATATTAAAAGATGCATGTAAATACATTAAGTGCTTTCCTAAAATTAATTTCCCTTGAAAGCAATTGCATGACTGTAACAGAATCGTGCAGTCATTGAGTAACTTGCTAGTTTCTGTTTATGACATGTCTATGTGGAAAAAGAAGTGCCTTGGTAACAGCTTAGCTCACTTAACTAAGAGGTTAAAACAGCAAGAAAAACAAGGTAACTTGGGTTCTGTCTCTGGGTAATAGCTCGAATTCAGATCAGCATTTTCCACAGCTCTCAACTTCAGGTGCCAAGCAGAGCTAAACCAGACTTGCACTGTCACTGTCTTAGCCAAGGCTTTGTTGTAGCAGGAGGGGGTGGGAAAAAGCTCAGTCTGACACTATGCTGCTCCAAAGGTCACTCTGCCTTGTACAGGGAGCCTGCAGCAATGTGAATTCCTGAGTCAAGATTGTCAGGAAACATTCTTTTTTATCTGAAACTACCTTTAAAACCGTGTTAAAAAAAATCAATGGAAATGGATCATTCTCACAAAAGTCCTTTATCATGGGGGCATTTTCTCTTGGAAGAAATTTATCTTGATGGAAGTTTTTTAACCAGATTTAGTCCTAAAAACATAGAATTTGTAGAACAGACATGCAATGGCCCTTGGGGATTATTATTGCAGCCCCACCCTGACACCTGCACATCTTCATTTGGTCGGATATTGCCCTGGGGAAGACATTTGCTCCCACATGCAAGTATTAGACTTTAAAAGGATTTTCTATTACAAATGCTCTGTCTCACAATTCCAACTTTTTTTAAAAAATCTGTCAAAGTGTATACTGTGTGCTTCATCTCCATCATTCACTTCTTTTCATTTATTATTGTGGGGTGATTTTATGTGTGTGCATATAAATGTGTTTGTATCTAGCCCACCATTCATCCATCCATCCATCCATCCATCCATCCATCCATCCATCCATCCATCCATCCATCCATCCATCCATCCATCCATCCATCCACCACAGGGCTGTTGAGCAACAAGAGCAGAGTGGACATGTGGCTCAGGCTGTGGCCCTCTCCCCCTAGTCTGAGAGGTCATGTTCAAATCTCATTTTCTAATGCTGTGGACAGAAGTCTAAACAATTAGTGACTTCATCTCTCAAACAAGGTATTGACCTAGGGTTTCTCAAAGTTGAAGACTTCAGGGGATATTTCAGAAAGAAAAGGGGAATAACCCCAATGACTTGGCCAACATCCCAGTCTTCAGCAGAACTAGCATCAAAACAGAGTGTGATTAATGCTAAGTACATAATGGCTGCCACATCTGCCTCTACAAGCAGAAGGTCTCATGCAAACGTTTTATTCTTTCTTTCTGGTTCCGGCTGCAAATCAAAAAGTTTCTTTAACTGCAGGATAAACATTGTAAAATATGTTGGTGCTCTAGTGTTTTACAAAGATTATCTTGACTTATGAATATGTTTTCATTGCCAATTTTGAATTGGTGTAATTGAAATACTTTCAGAAGATTCCCATTCTTCTTAAAAACAACAGTCTGTGGCCTGAACTTATTGTCTTCAAACTCAACACTGCTGCTCTGATAATCTCTGTAAAGACAGAACGGTACTTACTGTTCAAAGATGGCATTTTTGAGTTAAATAAACTTTCCCCATTCTAGTTGGTCTTGAAATTTGATGTAGCTAATGCTGGAGAAGCTTAAATGGCCATGTCTAGTTTTATTTTCAGAATTATACTCTATCCCAAAATATGTGTTTAGAAAATCACTATGTTTTTGCTAGCAAGCACATAAGAACTCAGACTGAGGCTGAGACAGTTCCTGTGTGGATCACATATGCTTCAGACTTAGCACATAGAGAAACTACATTAGAAGCAAACATTACAATAAAAATTTTTCTTAAGCCACATAAAAATTCACATTTCCAACTGGTGAAGGTGGACTGTGGTAGCCGTTTGTATAGCTGTAGAGCTCCTGGATAGGGAAAGGAACACTCCCTGAGATCATAGAATATCCTGTATTGGAAGGGACCCACAAACATCAAGTCAAACTCCTGGTCCTGAACAGGACTACCTCAGGGGTCACTCCATGTGCCTGTCCAAATGCTTCTTGGACTTTAGCAGGCTTGAGATCAGTGCCTGCCCCTCTGCTTGCCCTCCCACTTCCTCTCCATGAGGAAGCTATAGACTGCTATGAGTTTCCTCTCAATCTTCTCTTCTCCAAGCGGAACAATACCCACCAGCTTTGCAGAAACTGAGTCTCTAAAAAGTGGGAAATGAGTAATTAAAATGGCAGAAACTCCCTCTCCTAAACTCTAGGAAATACAGAGGTGAAATACATCCACTTCTTACATGCAGCCTTAGCTCTGCATGCACTGGCAAGCTGCAGTTGCATATGCATCTTAGAGAGAAACCATATGAACATTGTAGTAAAGTACTTGCAGTAACACCTTCTCTTTGCTATGGCAGAGCTCAACTTCTCAGACACAGTGAATGGGAGACATGAATAGATGGCTGATTCTCAAATATTTGGGATCATCATGTTGGCACGAGGACATTTACCCAGGGGGGTTACTTCTGGCATTGCCACTTGGCTAGACCAGGTGAACAGCCAGTGCTTCCCCAGGGTGATAGGCCCCAGCATTCTGCACTGCAGTGCCTGGTGTGGCACTGTGCCAGGGGCAGCTAAGCAGTGTGCTGTCAGTCCAAAATCCCTTCTTTAGGTTTGTAATGGGACTTAAGGGGAAAAGTTCTTACATACCAGCTTACATTTCCTGTAGTCTTCTCTTCTCTTGTCTTTTATTTTGCATTTCCTCTGTAATATTCATATTCATTTTCATGTCACAGTTCATTGTCTTCATTCATTTCTGTAGAAATTCAGGTGGTATGCAGGTCAACAGAGGTTTCGGTATTAGAGATGTATAACATGAGGGGGTTGTGTTTTGTTTGGGGTTTTTTATTTATTATTATATGCGGAATTTCAACAATGACTAAAATGGGATATCCTGTGCAGGGCCAGGAATTGGACTCAATTATCCTGATGGGTCCCTTCCAACTTAGCACATTCTATCATGCTATGAAAGCAGTGAGAATAACTCCAATGCACAATAAATTAGTTTCTGAATGTTATTGGCATTTAAGTAACACCTACACTTGGTAAGGTAAAGCTACAGGGACTGTGAGACAAGTCACAAGAAGTGAGTAATAAAATCCTTGACAATCACCAGGGTAAGAGAGGTTATGAAAAACAACCTTTGGAGAGTTCAGCCCCAGCCTCCAACTTGACATCCACTGAATGAGGAGAGCTTTGATGAAGAAAAAAGAGATGACACTGATGAAGACTGTTATTTGGCTTTTCAGCCAAGCTGGAAGACCTAAGGCATTTCATCTAAGACTGCAAAGCTACCAAGTCAGAACAGAATTGTGACCATGGGCGATACAGGGCCAGTAGCAGAGGAACACAATAAATTTACTTCCCTTTGCCTCCCTGTGATTTAGAAGGAAATAATATTATAATCTTGCCATCCACAGCCTCCTCTCTACTTAACCAATGGAAGAAAAAGAGCTAATTTACCAGGGTTGGGAAAATGTCATTGAAACATTGGGGACACATCATTACTGTGAACACAACTGGTTAGGGAGATACATGAGAAATTTTCAGAATGAAACGGGTTTTTTTGTTTAAAAAAAGGAACTTTTTTTTTAAAAAAACCTTTAAAAGAAAAATCAAAACTAAATTTTTAAGCTTTTTGAAAGTCCTAAGCGGGGACATCTTCCTAGACTGGCACATTCACGTTGATGTTGTTGCCAGACTAACCTGTACCTGAGGAACCAGCTACTTTTCCTGTTCTTCATGGAGTTGCTGGGATCTGAGGGCAGATGTGAGCACAGCTTGAATGTTTTGCATTTCTATGCAAAGTGACTGTTTAATATGTATTTGGAGGCTGATGCTGGAAACGCCACATAATTAGACTGTGTCTAAGTAAGCCAAAATATTTTGGTTCTGATATTTGAATGTTGCCTTTTACAGATTATTTGTAAAACAAAAAGGAAAATGTTACCAGAAAAGAGGGTAGGGACAAAAATACCTCTGCTGATTTTGAACTGCCAGACACAAAGGCAATTATCAGAGCAGACTGTAGAAATATTTACCTGAAGGAGGCCTTGAGGGCATGCTTTGACATTACATCAGAACCAGAGGAATATCTGCTTTGTGCTAATTTGTGTCACTGTATTTGGCTTGCATATAGACTTCAAATGAACTGCTGATTTTAAATGAATATGCCAGTTTTGAAAGGTTGAGTAAATTTTCATCTACATAAGAAATCATAGCAAACAGAGGCATTTCTATGAAGATTTAAGCCATGAACAAAGAAGATTCAAGGTACTGACCATTCTTATATGAATCACAGATTAGAGTATCATTATCCTTAGTGTACAATGTGGTTAATATGCAGTAAGTACAAAGTGTATACACAAGTGAGAAGACCTAATTTAGCCATAATAGCTATCATGTGGGAGGAGATGCCTGTAACTTAGATCACAAAAACATCCATACAGTACAGTTGCTCTTGGCAAGTAAGTTTTAGGTTCTTCTGTGTTGTAATGCTTTATAATACAGTCTTTTGGTGTTTGAAGGGTGCAAACATTTTTTATGCTTCCTGAATCACCTTCTAGTTCTTCTGCCCTCTCTTGAAAAGCTACTGCCTTCACTTCTTAGCTTCTGTACACTCTTGACCAAGTTAAGATCATGTCCTTTTTTTTCCTGTTTCTTCTTCCTTCCAGTTAAGTTTCTATACTTGCTTTGCAAGTATAGCACAGAAAGGCCACTGAGAAGTATCTGATGAATAGGGAGAAAACTACAAATGAGAAAACTCTTTTAAGTTTTTCCATAAGGATATTATTAGAAGTATTTAATTTGCTTTAGATGGCTCATTCAGGACAGTTCAGCAAATCCCATTATAATGAATACATGAAGGACATGACCAATAGACTGCTGGATGTCAACAGTGATGAGATAACTGACTATATTTGTGATTCTGACTGATATTTAGCCTGTCAGTATGCCACAGGATCAGTAGAATAAATTGAAATGGGTCAAGGACTTGTGCAATGGGATATTTCAGAGTGCTAATTCTGCCAGAGTTTCATCATTATTCCTGGAGTTGTTTTGAAGACAAGCTTATCACTGATTCTTCTCCACATGGACTAAGGAAGTTAAGGACTTCTTTCCTGAGAAAGTTATGGAGCTAGACTTCAAATGGCTTTTCAGGAACAAGGGACTTTTTAAAACACACTGGGAATTGTAATGGAGGAAGAGTAGGGCTTTGTGATGTAACTGCTGTGACTTTGGGCCATAGAGTCAATAACATGAACAATCCTAGTTATAGGAACATTGGCATCGTTGGTGAAGGATTAATCACTGAGAATTAATGCAGCATACCAACATGCACTAATGTGAAAGGATCAAAAAGAATGCACATCAGCTAATTTTGTTAAATTAACAAAGATTTGAGATTTTACCAACCAGATTTAAGACTGCAACATGAAAGTCAATGTCAAACCTGGGGTAGTTCTACTGATAAAATTAGGATGGTTAGTGCTTGCCTACCTGTACGTAACAGTAACCACATCAGGTTTGCTAAATGTTAGCAGTCTTCATCATTATTCTGACATCTTTTAAAATATGCCAATTTTTACTACTCATCACCATACCATAGAAACTATATTTATGCACGCAAACAGGCTGCTGACACTTAAATTGACAAGATATCTTTCTGCTTCTACTGTTTGTGGTCTACAGCCTACAGACTCTGGTACATTAATTCCATCTACCAGAAAACCTGTCTTCATATCTCAGTTTACATAGACATTTCTCACGATCAGCCTTAAGGATCTCAGTGCAAAATCAGAGACAATTTTTTTTCCCATACTTTCTCTAGGTCCCTGAGTGCCAGGGTGCAAAGGGCTGGATGGATGAATCTATTTTAAAAGAGCTGGAGGTGAAATGCTCTCATTGTCAGACCAAAAAGTTCATGCCTCGGGACAGCAGCAAATCGTTTGGAAGCACTATAAATGTAAGAATACTAAGGGTGAATTACTAGAAACATATTTAATGAAATGTAAGTTTTTAGATTATTATCATTCACATCTTAACTGTAATTCTATCATGTTTTATTTGCTCCTAAAAAATTAAAAGAAGCATCTATTTTCAGTTCTTTAAAAGAAAAGTGAATTCTTTCTGCATGTAAGACCTAGGATAGCTGTATATACACACTGTACTCAAATGAACGTCACATAGCAAAATAAAGCGAAAAACTGAAATTCTCCAATTGTTTTCCATTGTTCTAAATGCAAGCTTTAGCAGTGCTGAGATAGTAGTGATGTAGTTCATTGCCCAGATGTGCAGTAATATTATGTGCATTTTAATTAAAGGCAGTGGTCCTGATCCTGCTGAGGATTTGGTCATTGATGTACAGTGGGGCAAGAACAGTCTCGGTTCTTAGTAGGCAGTCTTCAGTATCTGGAAGTTACACCTCCAGCAGGGATTTTATTCAGAAAAGTAGTCAGGTTTTGAAGTGAATGCTCTGATCATCCTCACTGTTTATTTGCTTGGTTTGCAAGGTGGGTTTGGTGCAAACATAAGATACTCTTTCTGGGAGTAATGAAACTGTAACTTTCACTCCAATAGCATACCAGCTAATTAGAGCAGAAGGATTTTGAACCACATGTATGGTAGGCACTACCCACAACATAAACCTAGAAATAGTTCAAACATCACAGTAAATCTGTCCAAGGTAAGATGCCCATACATAATATATCCCAGGGCAGTGGTTTAGTCACTATGGAAGTGGCACTTAGGGACATGGTTTAGTGGTGGACTTGGCAGTGCTGGGTTAATAGTTGGACTAAATGACTCAGAAGTCTTTTCCAAGCCAAATTATTCTATGATTCTGTGGTTCTATAAAAGTAGGACTCAGTACCAGCCATTTCCAGCTGCTGATCTGCTCCTATTGCATGGAAGTGCTGATGTACATGTGACCACACTGCTAACACACAATAGCGTGCAGCCCACTACAAAGCATTGAACGTGGAGTCAGCTTGTGTAACGACACACATTTCCAAAAACAGATCTATAAAGCATGGGATCAACAGCGAAAGCTGTGAAAATCCAAGAACTGTACCTAGAGTTGTGAACAATAACCACTTCTTTCAGGTGCTTCTCTGCAAGGTGAGTCTTTGGATTTTGCTTCCTTTGCTCATATCAAATGCAGGCTGACATGAAATTGAAAGAGCTTGATTCAGTGTCCAGCCATTTACACATGTCCAGAGAAAATGTAAGGGGAATGTTTAAAATCATCCCACCAGAAGCCCAGACCTTTCATTCCACTTTGTACTTGCATTTTGTTAGTTTAAATGATTGTGATGTAGGGGATATTAATGCTGCCTGACTTCAGGCACCCATCTTAGGACAGCAGTCTCTCTAGACTCTGTGGTCACTGGAAAGAGAAAGACCTTTCTGGAAAGCAATTCAGATCACCTATCTTTGATGACTGAACTCAGACTCTGTAAACAATCTCTAGCACATAGCAATAGAATTAGGACCCCTAAAATGTAAAAGTGCATTAAAATAGTGAATTAACCCATTCTAATGCAATAAAAATTGTGGAGAATTAATGATTTTTGCACAGCATGAGATTGAAAACAAACATGGTTATTTCATGAGAAACCCACATAATTCTTAAATCTGATTCAATAGAATTTTATGTTGTAGACTGTAGGAAAATAATCCTAAACCTTTATGATTATTTCCCTTTTAAACTACTTGATAAACAGCAACCAGGAGAGCCCTTGCTTTAAAAAGAAAAGACCTGGGAAAGCTTCCAGCTAGAGCAAGGATAAGACATGATTACAATGTGTTTACTGGAACATGATAAAGTAATTGGAAAACCCAAAAAACTCTGGAAGCCTCACATTTGCTTTGGATACATATCCTAAACATAATGCAAAATATTACATTACCTTTTTAATTTCCTTATAAAACACGGAAAAAATATGACAATTATTTTAAATTGTTCCACTTTATTTTTTTTATCCTGGGATAAACAAAGATCTCTGTCCATAGATTCAGAAGATGTTACTGTGAATGCATTTTACAGTCTTACATATGTTAGTGGAAGAAAGAAATTCTATGTAAAGAAAATATCTGATAGAAACAAGCAAATGTGGATAATTCAGCATGCAGGCTAATTCCCTGTATGTAGACTTTCTCGTGTACTTTTATAATTATGTAAGAACATCCCATCCTGAAAACTCCATCTGACTGCTGACAATAACTAGTCTTGCTAATAGTTTATAAGTCTAAAGGTGAGCTGGGAATGAACTGGTGCACTTCCTAAATGGCAAAGACATAAAGCTTTTTGGTTTTGAAGGATCAAGAGCTGGCATAGTGTCAAATGGCACTTTGGCAGAAGTCCAGCATCTCACAGGTATATATACACAACTTATATATACATATATATATATATATATATATATGTATAAGCATAAATACATATGCAAGCTTAGCATCTTTCCGGCTAGAAGAAGATGCACCAAGAGAAAAATATTCACATCCTGTTCCGTTGCACTGCACAAGAGCAATGGGTGCTACAGACAGAATTGTTGTTACATAGAATCATAGAATCATAGAATAGATTGGGTTGGAAAAGACCTCCAAGATCATCGAGTCCAACCCCTGATCCAAATCCAATTACTATATCATGGCACTAACGTGCATCTGGTTAGATTAATACAAATACCATAATTAATATCTTGGCAGTCATTTCACAGGAACTGTGCAACTCTGTAGCAAAATGTTTTATTATAGGGACTGACACACATGCCAGAGAGCTAACCCATCTTCTTGCAGTACCTTCAGCCCTTTAGGTAGTGAAATGCCTAGTTGCAGTTTATTGCATCCTTTCATCCCCTTAAAAATTAGGGCTCCTGCTTATATTGAAGTAGAATCCTTAATAAGTATATGCTTACTTAATTAGTGTACATGTAAGCATATGCATACCTACTAGGCCTTAGAGGTTTCAGTGGGACTGATTACATGATTGTACCTCATTATATTGATTAATATTGTGTGAAAACAAATGTTCCACAGATTTCTTTACAGTCCTTCCCGAACTTTACTAAAATTAATAAATGTGTTATCTTCTAGGTATGACTATGCAATGACTAGGCAAAGAAGATGACTCTTCCCTCATGCAGCCAGTCATTGGGTGCTGTACCCTCAGGAAGTGGACTTGGCTTCCAAAACAGGTGTTATAGCCAGCAGACAGATTGCATTAGATGTTGGTAGATAGGGCGTACACAAAAGATGTCCTGAGAACAAGTGCAGTGGCTTGAATTCTGTTCTCTGCCTTGCCTCAAAGTCTCTGTTGTCTTTGGCTTTACTGTTCAAGATACAGCTGGCATCTGCCACCTGTTCACATGTAGTTCTGGCCAAAGCCAAATGTCCTTGTTGCTGCTCTGCCTGCACCTTCTCCTGGACTTACCTCACGAATTGCACTCCTTGGTTTCCTGGCTCCATCTGAAGTTCAGCTCTGCTCTTGTCAAGGTGCATGCAAGCTTCCTGGTGCCAAACCTTACTTCCAAACTTATGTCTGCCTTACTCAGTTAGGCTAATGACTATTTTATGTCTCTGGTTCTTGATTTCAGATTGCCTTAATTACATCATCTGGCTCCTTCCTCCACCCAGACTCTAACCCTGGGGCCTCACTGTGAGGCTTGCAACACCCATGTCCCGTCATAACAGTCTTCACAGACAGGTGCAGACAGACAGCAGCTTGTTTCACTGGTGCTCCAAGCCCAGCAGAAACGAGCCAGCTTTCGTCTTGGAAGCATACACTTACTTTACCTGAAAGGAAGAGCTCTTTTATTTCCAGACAAGATACACAGAAGCTCGGAGCACAGGCGAACTGATTCCATCTCTGTCTATACTTGCTCAGTTAGATGTAATGTGTAAACCTATACTAACTTTTAGGGTACAGATTAAATTTAAATACTTAGTAGAGACAGACTGTTTACATGTCTCTAATGTTTGCCCAGATGCTGAGCAGTATCCTTTGTGACACACAGGTAGGCATAGACAGGGATCTATTGTGTGGGTCAGCAAGGACCAAGACAGAAAAATTTCCACTAAACTTTCAAAAAACTGGTTGTAGCTTACCTGCAAACATTATTTATGCTCACCATGTCATTCAGGTGAAGTGTAGCAACTTCATTTCATTAATTTGGGTATCAACCAAATTCTAGTCTCAAGTGCACTTTTTCTGAATGTGGTGTGTTACCTTGGCTAGATGCCAGGTGCCCACCAAGCCACTCTATCACTCCCCCTTCTTAGCTGGACAGGGGAGAGAAAATAAGATAGAGAACAACTTGTAAGTTGAGATAAGGCAGTTTACTAAAGCAAAAGCAAAAGTTTGTGCGTGCACAAGCGAAGAGGAAAAAAATAATTTTATTCTTTACTTCCCATCAGCAAGTGATGTCTGACCAATTCTCAGAAAGCAGGGCTTCAGCACACAGTTGCTCTGGAAGGCAAACATTGCAAATAATGAATGCCCTCCTCTTCCTCCTCCTTTCCTTAGTTTTTTATCTGAGCTGATGTCATATGGTATGAAATATCCCTTTGGTCAGTTTGGGTCAGCTGGCCTAGCTGTGTCCCCTCCCAGGATCTTGCCCATCCCCAGCCTATAGATGAGGGGTGGAATGCTGAGAAACAGTGCTGATGTTGTGCCAGCAGTAGCCAAAACATTGGTGTGTTATCAACACCTTTCTAGCTATCAATGCAAAGCACGGCAGTGTGAGGGCTGCTATGGGGAAAAGAACTCCAGCTCAGCCAGACCCGATAGAGTGAATTAGGTGTCTCTATTTGTTTCAATAGAGCTAGTCTGAACTTTCTCAAAATATGTACTTCTATAAGTGGAACCCAAATCTTATTCCTAAAGGACTAAAATTTGAAGTTCAGGACTTTATCCAGGGTAGTTAAAATAAGTTTACACCAGCTGATGATTTGATCCTATGTAACTGCCACACCAGCAGATGAAACATCAACAGATATAGAAGATGCCAAAAAGACATGCTTGAGCTACCTTAAAACTAACGAGTTTGGCTACTGTTGGTAGCATGCACAGAGCTGCCAGACTACCAGAATTTTGCAGCTTAGGCTGAGCTCTGTGCTTGGATAGCTTGTACCCAATCCAGACAACCCAAACCCAACAAAGCCACTGTATACTGGAATCATTAAAGCAAACACTGAATCTAAAGGGTGCCTACTTTATGGCAGCTTTAGAAGCAAATGAAGCATTTATTAACTTCCAAATTGTTTCTAATACCTGAGTACCTCAATGGGACTACTCCTAAGTACTGTGCAATATGAGCAATAGTGGCAGGATCTGCCCATAAATGCTTTCAGGCGTGTGACAGAGACAAATACTTTTGTGCTTTTGTTTCTAGGTAACTGCCTGGTTTTGTTTAACTATGTTTTGATTATGGTATGGACTTCACTAAACACTGTAGGGGCAAATGGCATACTTTATATTATATATAGCTTTATCTCTCTACTTATGAGGACCGCGTGCGGTAATTGCTTCTTTGAGGGCTGATCTTCATCTCTTTACTAAAGTTAAAGTGTGAATCTGTGGGAATGTTATATAATAGGGGAATGTGATTCCAGATCTGCTATAATATGTTTAACCTGAATAAATAGGCTGGAAATTGTCTCTGTGTTGCATAACCCGCTCATAAATTAACACTTAATTAGATTACAGATTTTGGAATTTATACTGGAAATCACTTACTTGCATAAGAAACTCTAGTGGGGTTCAGTGGGACATTATTGGGAGCTAATACAAACTCACTAAAACAAGCAGGAGTTTCTAAACTGAGCTTGATTGTTTTAAGCAAAAGCAAATTAATGCATCTAGACACTCTCTAGACAGAGCAAGAGGTTTAACGTGACTTCTATGTATGTATCACCTATACAATTATTACATTTCCAGAAGAAAATGTAATTAAAAATATTGCAATATGTGGGGTATAAAAGACTAAGAAATGTTTTCTTCCTTTGTGCTGCTGCAGAGAAGTATGAGTGTTATATGACAGTGATTGTATGCAGGCTACAGTTGCAGGATATTCCTGTTTTGGGCAGGGATCTGCCTGGCATCTCTTTGAAAGTAAGAATCTTTGGAAATATGCAATGCAGAAAAGCAGTGACACAGATTTTGAATTGTAAGTATGTACATGTATAAGTATGTAAGAGCTAATAGCTCTTTTTTACAGGAAAAAGACATCAGAATTGTCATTTTAGCCAATATTTTTTTTACACTGTTTCCTTTTCTTTAGTAGTTAGACCTCTTCTATAATCTTGTCTAAATGTAAAATGATGAAGGAGTAGGACAAGATCCTTCTCTTTTTGAAGTAATTTGGCATTTATTTTCCTGGGACTAACAATGCGGTTTTATAAAGATTTTGAGATTTCACATTATGCACAAATTCAAAATTATGAAAACTAATTTTTTTTAAATATGGGAGCCCACAGAATTATAAAACACATATCTTAGCACAGAAGTCACTTTAGCGTTCTCTAACACGCAAGAGTGTTTGTGTTTTTTCAGAACACTCCTTGCTCAAAGTTCCCACTGAAAAAGAAACTGCTTCATCTCCAGTAGCCTTTTATATCTTTATTAAGGCTTTAATTTAAATATTTGAGATCTTAAATTGTGAACAGTGGGAATGGGAAGATTCTAATTAATGTGACCAAAATTCTTTATTCAGCTCCTGAGGGTTAAACACAAACTGAGGTCAGAAATGCAAAATTAAGAACTTTGAATTATTTATCCTGTGTAAAATCAAGACTCAGATGCACAGACAGGAATGTTCCAACTTCCTGTTTGTTATTCTACTTATCAGCCCACAGTCCTAAATAAGTAATCAAAATGTTAAAAATAATTAAAACAATTACATTTTAAATTTTTATCTTCCAAGTCTAATTATATACACAAGTAGTTAATTTTACTGTCATTAATCTAGATGAAATAATGTAATACAATATCTATCTATCCACCCATTTGTCTTACAACAAGTGTAGTGTAGAACTTTCCTAGGACCAGCCTTTACTTTCTTGAGCCAGTTCCATTAGAGGGAGAGAGAAACAAAATGCACATAAACAGAAATCAAGGAATGCTTAATGCAACCTGGAGTCAAGTGCCTGACCTCAGTAAAATCTGTGGTTTAGATCTCAGTTAGTCCTTGAAATAAAAATATACGTAAACATAAAGAAGCAGTTATACCAGTGTTGCAACAGGGAAGTGACCACGACCCAAATTTGCCAGGAAGGAATAAGCAGGTGGGCATGGGAGATGAAGGACAGCACCAGCACTGCCTGGCTGTGGATGAGGGGGTGAGTTTCAGTTGGGTTCCTGCCTCACTTCATGCTGCTCTTGCTGTACTCCTAGGACTGAGAGTGTGCTAAGTGTGTCCTCTCAAGATTTTCAATTTCTAAAATTAAGACTGCCAAGAAAGATAAAGTTTTTTTATAATTTAATATGAAAATTATCTATCCCTCCACTCCCTACCATGTTTGCACAGAATCCTATTTGCTAGCTGCCATGTGAAAGCAAACAGAAAGTGAAATAAAGACAGATACATAACCTCCACAGAGAAGACAAAGGCAGTGCTTGTTACTTACTAACTAACTCTAGTTAGCAGATTTATTTTCTACATGCCAGAATCCATGTCCATAGGACAGCAAACTGTTAAAGAAACCTTCGCAGACAGGAAAAAATACTGACTTAATGCTCACAGCTAAAACTACGGGTGAGATTTTTTGTGATGGTTGAGCCTATATAATGTGTTCTGCTTCTGCAGAGAGTGACTCTGTCCTTCCTCAGGCCTGGTCACACATTCCCAAGTCTTTTGGAAGCCCCCTGTCACCCTCTGATAAGTCTGCTCAGCTTGCTAGACCAGCAGAAAACTAGCTGAGCCAAGAAATAGTCTGCCAGTGTAGACAACTCACTCAAGTAGGTGTTAAATGGACACTAAAGGCAGAGAAAAGATTGGTAATGGCATCTGTGCATCCAGGGGTAGGGAATGGGGAGTACAAAGAAAGGAGAACTGCCCCCTTCTGTGGCAGTTACCTACCTGCATGTAGGTAACTATCTAATGAAACCTTAGCCTAGGTCTCTGAGAAAATGCTGGAAGACATGCCTTTCTCTTAGGCAAAGAGAAGGCTGAGTCATATATCCAAAATGTTTAGGGAAATAAAAAAAAAGTCTAAGATCCAGAGTTTACAGCCTTTTCCTCATCTTACACTAAGTGATTAAATAATGCTTTGGTGAGAAGCAGCTGTTTTTGAGTTACTTAAGCATCTGCTAATAGGAAAACTAATTTTACAGGTCCCTTCTCAATGGAGTGTTTTGAGTTATTGTGACGATGGGGGAGTTGCAGGAGTTGCAGGCTAGCAAGCCAATTTAGGAATGATTGGGAAGCATAATTTCATCAGATGAGGGTTGAAAGTCATATGCTTATCAAACCAGAAGCCATTTAAGAAGATTCTGAAGCCTACATCTCTGAGCATTAACAATATGGATATTAAAGTTTCTGGAGTACCTTGGTGTTACGTTAGTGGTTGCTGTAGATGAATGTTGCCACAGATTAATTATCTCAATTAAGTCTCTCTTCTTTTGAACTAACAAGATGAAGCAATTCTATTTCACTGAATCACAGAATCACAGAATATGCTGAGTTGGAAAGGACCCACAAAGATCACTGAGTCTAACCCTTAGCCCTGCAACACAGGACAGTCCCCAAGAGCCATACCATGCGCCTAAAAGTATCATCCAGATGCTTCTTGAACTCTGTCAGGCTTGGTGCTCGGACCACTTCCCTGGGGAGCCTCTTCCAGTGCCCAACCTCCCTCTGGATGAAGAACCTCTTTCTAATATCCAACCTAAACCTCCCCTGACACAACTTCAGGTTATTCCCTTGGGTCCTCTCACTGGTCACCACAGAGCAGAGATCAGTGCCTGCCCCCTACTCTTCCCCTCACAAGGAAGTTGAAGACTGTGATGAGTTCTCCCCTCAGTCTCCTCTTCTCCAGGCTGAACAGACCAAGTGACCTCAGGTGCTCCTCATACGGCTTCCCCTCAAGGCCCTTCACCATCTTTGTTGCTCTCCTTTAGACAGGAGGATAATAGCTTATTATCTTTCTTACATTGTAGTGCCCAAAACTGCACACAATATTCCAGGTGAGGCCACCCCAGTGCAGAGCAGAGCAGTACAATCCCCTCCCTCAACCCACTGGTGATGCTTTGCTTGATGCCCCCAGGACATGGTTGGTGTTCCTGGCTGCCAGGGCACTGCTGACCCATATTGAATTTGCTGTCAACCAGGACCCCCAAGTCCCTTTCCATGGTATGGCTTTCCAGCACCTTATTTCTTTATGGCCTTGTGCTAAGGAACAATAAGAGGCCACCAAAGGAGTCACTTGATGGTTTCAATGAAGCCTGATCAGTTGAGCTGTAGCCTGAGGAGTTACCTACAGAAGAAGTAGCTTTCCACAACAAACAAAGGGCTTGTAACAAATTCAGGGGAGAGAAAAGCTGTAGTAGAGGTGTTTATTAGGACACTGAACTACTAGGAAAAAAGTGATTTCTGAGTAAGGAAACTGCTTTCAGTTGCTTGTTTCTGTTGTATTTGAGACACAGGTCTTTATGAATATTGCTATAAAAAGCATTGCTGTACTCTAACAGCCAATTCTCTTTCTTAAAAAAACACTTGGTTTTCAGTTTAATGGCTGTCTGAATAGACTAAAGGATGACATTATTTTTGCAGTGATATAGGTGTGTCACTATATTACTGCATTGCTAAGACTAATCATGATGTGAGTGCACAGTTATGTCGTGTGCTCTGCTGGCTCACAAAAATAAAGCCTGTAGGCAGCATGAGCAGCAGGGCATACTCCTAGATGCCCAAAATCCAAGCCAAGCCAATTGTTCAGCCACACAGAGATTTTATTATTTTTAATTTAGAGAAATAACATATTTATATACCCCAAAAATACTTTTAAAGGAAGTTCAAATATCTTATGGTAGCAGAAAGGCAGAAATCTAAGTGTCATGGCTGTCAATAGCCCTTGAATGTATGTATACGTGGATTTTGAGTGAGAAGCTAGAATGGGATGTCTTTCATTTCTATTTATCCAAAACGTCTTCCTGCAGCCCTGGAAGTATGTTTCTCAGCTGTGATATGTTCAGAATGCAGCTCACAGGGAACATCTTGCATGCATTTCAGAGAGACAGGTCATTCCATTCCCCCTCAGTACTTAAATTGTGTGTTTCAGCAGTACACTCCTTGACTTGAGACACACATGACAGTGGGAAAGAAATATTTTTATCTCAGAAATGCTGAGCAAAGGTTCATAAAAGCTACTGTAGGATTACATGGCTTTTTGGACATCAAAATAAAGCAAAGTTCCTTGTTCTCAACATCAAGAGGCCAAAATGGACAACTGTCATGGCAGTGTCTAACAGTCTGTCTACATCCATGCACATACAGTATTCCCAGGACTGCAAATACTGAATAGAAACAGAGCATCTATATTTCTGTTATACAACACATGGCCCAGTTTTTGTTTTTTTTTCATGAAGTGACTAGACAAAACTTAATTGAAAGTAGGAGTGGTTTTATAAAGTCAATGTTGTAAAAAAGTATATTTTCCTGTTTCTGAAGGATATACTTTTTACTAGCAAAGACAACTATATTTAGCTCAACCGTGTACTGTTGAAATTGTCCATTGAACATATGTCTAACTGAACAAGTATAGACAGAGATGCATACACACAGAAATATGTGAGAGCATCTCTATGTGACTAAAGTTTAAGTGTTATCTTGCATTGTCATTCAGGAACAGAGAGACACCGATCTGTGTAAAGCTCAAAGAAGATGCTGATAGAATACACCATTGCAAATCCGATTCAGAACGGCACATTTTATAAATCTGTGCTCTGGTTGCTATGGTAGTTTTAGTTTTGGTTTTGGTGACTCAGGACTATGCAGCATCAAAAAGTAACCCATCTTGAAATGTGGAGTTTCTGTTTAAGAATCTTACTCAGAACTGATAAATTTAAAGAGCAAGAAGTCTGCTTTGTACATAGTTTACTTGAAAATTTTGATAGCAATTTGTGCATGGTCTTCTTACAATTTTTTTTTTTAATAAGGAATATATCTACCAGAGTTTTCACTGTTACTTGTGCGGGTGTGTCACACAATAAGAATAGAGAATACACCAGATTTAAAGATAGAAAAGACTATGACTATCAAGTAAAACAATGAAAAAAATGCCCTCTTTTTATGATAAGTACCTCTTCCATGGCCTTTTCATGTGAAAAAAATACTTTTGTATTTTCTTATCCTATCTCTCCTTTTACCATCCATGATTCTTTAAAAAATCTGTTGGATTTATTAGACAGAAAGTTTTGTGTCAATATATATACATTATTTGCCACTATCCCTTCAAAATACCCCTTTTTTAACAGAGCTGGGTTTGATTAAATTAACTGTGATATATTAGGTTTTTTTCAACGGGGATAGAAAAAATGTTAGGACAAAATTTTTAGAAGCTACACTGTGTCTAATGCTGTTCAAAATAAAAGACAAGACAACAATTACCATGTTGGAGGTCAGAACAAAAATTCTACATCTCAAAAGCTGACTATTTTGGGTACTGCAAAAGCTTCATTTGTGTACTTCTGTGGTCTAGAAGCCTGTGGGAAATAGCTTTGAACAATGGTTATAACAATTTTAAGAAAAAATGGAAAACCAGAGAGCACACTGATAACAATCTCATCACTAAATCATTGCATTGATCACTTGAAGTCTGACATTTAACTAATTGGAAATATATACACATATAGATGCTATCTCTGCAAATGTTTACATGGTTACCTCTAGATGAAAGTAGTCCTACTGAATTCAGTGTTAGTATTTGCATGTGGAAAATTACATATTCAGTCATCTTTAGTGCAATGTATATACACACAAACAAAGGATTTAAGAGCACATCTAGTGTGTTGGATAGTCTGGTAGTGATACATCAAAACAGCCCAATAAAAATAGATCTACTTACTGTGTCCTTAAGTTGGGCACATCAAGTAGCTCAAATGGTTGTGTCTCTTTTTAACATACTGTGATTATTGTAAAAACACATGCACACTTATGCAGCCATCTAATTCACTCTTGCGATATTCTCTTGCAATAGGAGTCACTCTTTCAGAATTAATTTTATACTCACTTTCAATATGGTCCTGAAAGAGAGTTTACTCTAGCCTTCTGCACAGATGAATTTCACCCTCCATGCTTAGGTAGATAAGTGGAAAAGAATATCAGATTTCTACAGCAATTATTACTGGTAATTACATATGTTTATCTCAATTAGTACTGAATTAGAATCTGTAGACAGTCTAATTTCCTCTAAGTTACACTGATTTTACAATGAAATTGAATGGCATTAGAATGGTAGGATGAGGTAAAGAATACGGCCCCATATGCCTTTGCTATTGAGGTTACAAACTTTTAAGAGAGATATGATATAGGAAAAATAAAAATATAGAAATTAAAAAATAGTTGTTATTAGTAATAATAATTTTATTATTTTTTCCTGCTTGACTTCAATTTTGTTGAATACAGAAAATGGGAACAACTGCAGAGATTAACTAGTTTACATGAATGACAGCTCTACTTTTTGCTTCAGGAAGACCATATGCTTTGCTAGATTTAAGAACCCCATATAATTTCCTCCAGAGCACACAGCTGTCTCAGAAAGACATGGAATATCTATATACATGGAATATCTGAATTTCAGGTGGCTGTACAATTGAATTATATGTTGTCTGCAGAGTCTGCAAAAAGCCTCAAACATAACATCCAACCATGAGGTGCAACCCAAAAAATTTAAAAGTCAAACAAAAATAAAGTCAAGAATGTGGAACATACAAATAGCTTCAGTATATGGAAACATATTTGCTGAGGTTTTCTGAAAAAATTGTAGACAAATCAGTGAAAAATGCCCTGGAAAAAGGAATAAAAGGGAAGTATAGATTTGGTCTTTAAAACCAGATTGTGTGATACTTAAGAGCAGAATTGAACTGTAAACCCTCTGCATTTCACTAAGAGGCCAAGAAGAGAAAAAGGGAGTTAAAGGGGGATCCATGAGCAGAGAGAAAATTCTGGGCTGGAAAATTTAAATCAAGGAGAGGAGACTGGAGCCTATCAATTTGCCTAGAACTACTTTGTTGCTAATAACACACTTGACTTAAATACTGCTTGCTGAAAGCAGTGCATTACATTCTTCAGCTATGTGGTTTCTTGAAGAGTCACATTTTCAGACAGTCAACTGACACAAAGAGAGAAGCAGCATGTTGGAGAGGAGGGTAGTTGTACAGTATCAGAGACATCCAGGGAAGGAGAATGAATGCAGCTTTTATCTTGTCTTTTTCTGCTTATGGTTTTCAGGTCCTTAGAAAATGGCACTGGATTGAGAGTTTGTCCCCAAGGAAGTTTGCCCACGAGGACAAGACCACAGCAGGTGGCTGGAGCCCACACAAATCCCCTCCTTAGGCATCAGTCAGGTGATCCAGCCAAGCTCCCAGATGGTAACTATCCATACAGGGCTGATGGTACCAGCACTGCACCAAAGCACAACTGAATCACTCGTGTGAGTAATAAAAATTCAAAGACTGCTTTTGAAGTGCACTCTAAAGAGTCAGCCATATTTTCAAACTCAGGAACCTAAAATGTACCCCTGGATAGTCACACAGGCTGTCAATAGGAAGGTATAAATTAGGTTCCAGGTAATCATTCATCCACCTACTTAGACTGCAAATCTTTCTCTGGCAAATCTTTCATCTTGGCTACCAGATGTTGTCTTTTGTTCTCAATCACATTGCACCTGCAAATTGTGAGTGCCTGTATCTCATGCACGTTGTATGAGTAAATCTGATGGATACTATGCAAGTATCTCCAACAGAAATCTGTTCTGAAAGATATTAAGAACAGCACATTGCTGCAGGCACCTTACAGCTATTACTTCTTGTGAAATGCTGCTGACATCTTTATCAGTAAAAATGGAAATAAGAACCCTGAGTTGGCTGTGAGACTGCCCACCATAAGAAGGAGACATTATAATTAGAAAAGTGCAAATCATGCAAAATTTGAAGTGCATGAGGTTTGGTGACCCTCTCAAACTATACTTTGTTTCCTATAATTAGTTGAAATTAAACCCCACATTTTATCCTCAGAGATTATTCCATATAAAGCAAAATATGTATTGCCTTTAGCTAAAGAAACCATGCTGTGCGTGGAAAATAGTTTATTATCAGGAATAGCTTGGTTCCTAGAAGTTGCAACTCTGAACAAAAACATTTTAGTCTTTGTATCTTCAAATGCTGCACTTGTTTTCTTCCAAGAGAAAGGATGTTGTGCTACCCCAGATTTTCACATCAAGGAAGTGAACTTTAGGCAAAATGGACAATAAGTACAAGGCCTTGTTTGCTGTCACACAGAATCACAGAATCATAGAATGTTGAGGAATGATGCACCTTAAAGATCACCTAGTCCCAATCCCTCCGTGTGCAGAATCATCTCCCACTAGATGGGGTTGCTCAGGACCTTATCCAGCCTGGCCTTGAACACCACCAGGGTTGGGGTATCTACAGCCTCCCTGGGCAACCTCTTCCCATGTCTCACTACTGTAACAGTAAAGAATTTCTCATATCTGGTCTGAATTTCCCCTCTTTCAGTTTGTACGCATTACTCCTTGTGCTGTCGCTACAGTTCCTGATGAAGAGCCCTTCTCCGGCTTCCCTGTGGGCTCCCTAAGGGGAAAGTGCAAAGGTGGAAGCAAGTGTAGGGGCAAATGAGAGCTGGTGCTTTTGTATGTCTCGCTGGCCTGACGTGGTCATGTGTAACCTCCCAAAACAAAGGACCCTCAGGAGTCAACCCATTTCTTTCCTCTTTTCCCTCCAAGTGTCTGCACGTGCCCCGCTTGCCAATACAGGCAGGAACACGAATGTCGCTACAGGTGACACAGAAGTCGCAGGCAAGGGCTGGCAGCACCTTCAGCCGAGCTGATCGACGCAGGTGTGGCACCACCAACTACGCCAATCCCAGCGCCACCCCCGCTCACCCCCACTCTCATCCCCACGCCCACTCGCCCTCCCGGGCCCGCCCGCCCCGCGCCGCTCGCGCCCCGCCCCCGGAACTCTCGCGAGGTTATGCTAACGAAGCAGTCCCCGCCCCCTCCGGTGCCCACCCGCCCGCGCCCTCCGGCTGGGCGGGTGAGCGCGCGCGGCCGCGGTGCGCTGTGGGATAGTGGCGGTATAAAGTGTACGCTCGGCGCGGTCGCGGCTGAGGGGGCCGGCGCGAGCGGGGCATGAAGATGGCGGACGCCAAGCAGAAGCGGAACGAGCAGCTGAAGCGCTGGATCGGCTCCGAGACTGACCTGGAGCCGCCCGTGGTCAAGCGCAAGAAGACCAAGGTGAAGTTCGACGACGGCGCCGTCTTCCTGGCCGCCTGCTCCAGCGGGGACACTGAGGAGGTGCTGCGGTTGCTGGAGCGGGGCGCCGACATCAACTACGCAAATGTGGACGGGCTGACCGCGCTCCACCAGGTCGGTGCGGGGCCGATCGAGGGGGGCCTGGCCGAGTAGGGCTAGGCGGGGAAGTGGGGGCGAGGCCGGCCGAGTGTCCCCCTCGGCGGAGGTGGAGGAGGAAGGGGCCGGAGGCGGCCGCGCTCTCTCCGCTGGGGGGTGTCGGGGCGGGGAGGCGGCGGCGGGGTCGGGCTGGGACCGGCCGGAGGGGCCGGGGCCGAGCCCCGGGGCCGCCGGGGCTGCAGGGGCGGGAGGCTGCGCCCCCTCTCCGCGGGCCGGGCGTCGGAAGGGGCGGCTGGGCCTCTCCTCCGGCGGGGAGGAGGTGCCGCTGACCCTCTCTCGCTTTCCCCTGTCGGCAGCGCCTCCCTCGGAGGGCCGGGGGCAGCGGGCCCTGCCCTGGGGGGGCTGCGGGGCCGGAGGCAGGTGCTCCCCGGCATGGGGGCTGGCCGCAGGTGAGGAAGGCGGGCTCCCCTCGGGGGGCGCTTTCCCCGCTGCCCCTTGCCCGGGATCCCGGTAGCAGTTCCCTGCTTCCCCTGTCTCCCCAGCAGTTGAGCCGATTAGACCCCTCTCGTGTTCGAGCGGGCGTGGGGAGAGACGGATCATCTATTTCTCTCCGGTTTCTATGGGGAACCAGTGTTTTGTTCCTTATATAGAAACGAGTATCAATAAGGGGCTGCTTGTTTTTGTTACCGATGGCTCCCGCCGCAGTGTGAAAGCTGAACTTCAAGGGAAGCAGGGCTCTTACATTTTTCTTCTGTGCGTTGGAAAGTAGTAAAAAACCCAATCCATATCGCTTTATTCTGGTTGTGGGTATGTGGGAGGGGGTTGGTGCCGAGGGAGATAACTTTCACTTGGGGCAGGGGGGGAATGGAAGGGAAACTGGCTGTGGAGTTTCCTCAAAATGGATGCTTTGTGCATGTTGAACTTCATAGCAGTCTGATTGGAATCTCAAAACGTTAGCCAAATAAGGAAAGGCTGTGGCAATCCGGAGATAATGCGGGTTTGCCTGAATAGTTTTTTTTTCCTCTAGAAGGCCAAAACCTTCCACACAATGTTAGATTCACTGAATATCTGGAAAGCAAAAAATTATCTTTGACAGGCTAGCTTTGCATTCTTAATTTTAGAAGTTCTTCAGTAGTTTAAAAAAAAATCTTAATGATTATGAGGTGTAGGTTGATCAGGTAGAAATTTTCCCCAAATCATTAGGTTAGGTAGTTAGGATATTGTTTTTACGCAGCACTTTTCTTGCATTAAACAAACGTGAGATGGTTAGTTTATTTTCTCTGTCCCGTATAGATTTTTCAAGGCTGTGAGGCTCTAGAAATACATAAATTGCCCTGCAGTTTTCCCCTCCTGAACATAAAAGTTTCTTTGACTCTTTGCTGCATTTCCTGTGTATAAGCTGTCACTTGCTCCCCTGTAAAGGGTGCTTTCAGTTGTGAACTGAACTGGAAGAATGAATGTGTGTTGTGGTTAAGCCTGTCAGCATGTTACTGCAGCACAGTTACCTGACTGCAGGCTAGCCTGTCACTTTAGTGCGAGTTTTATGTATTTATCCTTCTCTAATCAAGTGATGATTGCTTCATGCTTCCAGGGAGCTCTGTACTAGAAGTCATACCTTAACTGGTTAGATCCTTGGTCTGTAAGTTACCGTACTCCAGTGATTGGTAGGAAAAGATGACGTTTGGCTTAACTCTATTGTTAGATTAAGGGATGGCGTTATCTCTCTTTACGAAGTCCAGATGGCATTTTCAAAATGTCTTTGATACTGCATACAACAAAGCTTTCATCAGGATAATTCTGCGCTTATTCTCCCCTTCTTTTTACCTGTAGTCAGCTTGCAGTTTGGAAGGTAAAAGCTTGAGGGAATGGAGGCAAAGATTTACAGCACTTCTGAAATTGTTGCTGACTCTCCTCCCCCCACCCTCCTTTAGTGATACCAAAGGGCCTTTTCTGATTTTATGGTATTGAAAGTAAATAAGAAGATGAGCTGTAAAGTTACAATCCTCTTGGGGCAGTCCCATAAATGAATGTTGTGTGTTGCTATTTAAAAAAAAGTCATATAACAAATCCCTGCCTATAACCAACTCGGAATGGTTTCACTTCATTATTATCAATAAATCTTATTTTCCTCTAATATGCCATATAAAAGGTGCAAGTCACGCATGATGCAGTCTCTAACATGGATTCATTTAACCATATTTGGCTGTGGCATGAACAAAGCTGTGTCTTCCTCACAGGTTTGACTGACTGATGTCAGTTGTGTCAAAGTCCGTGTTGTTGTGTTTCAGACTGCTATGGTTTGCTGTTGCTTTGTGGGTTCTTGGTTGGGTGTTTTTTTTTGTTTCGTGTCATCTGTCAGATCCCATGTAGATGTTAATGCTTCACAGGAATAAATCTATCACAGGAAAGAGAAAATTATTGTACCTCTTTGGGTTATGTCCTTTTTGTCTTCCATCAAATTTATTTTTGCAGTTATGGAGAGCAAATGCATGTGTCTGAAATAGTAATGGAATTAAATATTTAATATACTGTTTAGCTTCTGATTTTCCTGATACGCATGGCAATTATAGGAAGAGACTTAAGCTGTGTTTTCTTTTCCACGGCCCAGGTAGCTGGAAGTGCTGAAGTGGAAGTACCATTAATCCTGAAATTTTGGTAGACTTCAGATCTGATCTTGAATGGAGCATCAAGCTTTTTTACTAAAGCCATTAGCTAAGCTTTTCCTTTATCGGTGGGAGTAGAATGCCATCACCATCAGAAAGCTTTATGTAGAATTGTTTCTCTTTCTGCATACGGGAAAGAAAAAAATTACAGTTCACTTGGTAACTCAGTGGTGGAAGGAGGGGTATATTTGTAGGTACCTGCTTCATCTCTTGACACTGCCAATGAGTAAATGCGGTTTATATTTGCATGTGCACAAATGAGTGGACTTGAGTGCATCGTATCTGAGGACAGGTCAATTAAATTTCTTTGAGATCTTGCAGAAGGAGAAAACCTTGTCATTATGTGATTATTATTATTATTACTCCTGTATGTAATGGTGTCAGATGTCACTTACTTTAAGAACTTGTTCTAGTACAAGTTCTCAGATTAGGCCTTTAGCACAAAGGACAAAACTTTTCTACAAGTTTTCTATCTCAGAGATACTTGCCATGTAGGATACTGCAATAGGGTAATATGTACTCTGCTGCATAACCAGCATTATATACTTATTGTGCGCATGTGTCTGGAAGACCAGAAAACTTACATTTAAATTAGACCTTAAATTTACAATGTTTACAATGCATTACTTTACTTGAAAGTTGAATTGGTTATCAGTGTGGCATTCCCAGACAGTTGTCATGCAGGATGAGATCTAACTTAAAATGCAGCTTTTCTAATCTGCCTTAACAATTGAATGTAAGGGAAACTTTAGAGACAAAAGAAGCCCAAAGGTGAGCTGAGACCTTGCAGGTTAATAGTTTCTGCAGAGTGGGGGGGGTAAAAGTGGCATATTCTGAAATAATGTTAAGAAGAGACAATATACTCTTTTCAATAAAACCTGGTCCCTTCAAGGGCAGACATTTACTCAAAGTAGTATTCAATTCTGTCATCCTGAAAGCTTAACACCTATCCTTCCTCAGAGTTTAAACTCTCTTCCACTTTCCCTGGTTTCCATGAAAGAGGACTTGTTTCTCTAGCTCTGAGTGGAATTTATGGCTTAAGTGGCTGAAAGTAGTTTGTCTAGAAGTTATGTAGAGCTTTGTACAGGAAAAAGGAGCCCACCCTTTCTGGGCAGCACATGGGAAGGCTGTGTGTGGTAGGGAGGGATCATGATGTGGCCAGTTTCCTGGAAGTCTGGATTTCCTGTGCATGCTGCTCCCCTGGGAATATGGGATGTGCACTGTGGAGTACCTGCACACTCCTGATAAAGAAAGTAGCTGAGATTAGGCTCTGTTTAGGTATGACAATTTATGCAGCCTGCTTTTTGACTGTCTTTATTCTTTGAGGCTGCTCAGACTTAGGAGATAGTAACCTGGTTTTTGGCCTCGTTTTCTGTGGTGAGAAGATGAGTGCTGCAGCCTAATTCCACAGCATAGCATGAAAAGAACGTGTCCTGCTGTCCTGATCTTGCGTCTTCTTGGGGAGGGTGCTGCTTTGGAGGTAAGATAAGGGAAATTGTCTTGGGGATCATTGAGTACCTGTAGGGGGTGTAATTGGTGAAGACCCCTGCTCCTTGATGAAGGATTCATTTGCTTTCTTTTTGTCTGGGACTAATAAAGTTTAATTAAGCAACATTCCTCAACATCTATTTCTCTGCATTAAGTAGTGGTTTTCTGCAACTCCTCAACTACTAAACTGAATATGAAGGTGAGATTGTTTTACCAACCTTATAGGTATATATTAGTTTGCAGGCAGAGCAATATGCAGTGTTAAGTAGGAGTTTTGTTTTGATGCCACTGTTGTAGGACCCTTCTGCGTTGATCTCTCAGTAGTAATTAAGGTGTTATGTGTTTCACTGAACACTTACTCTTTTAACTGAGTAAGGACAGTTGTTGCTGTCTTAATATTTCCTTGGAAAGTTTATCAGACCTTCTGATGGCATGTTCTTAGTACTTGATATAGTAATGAACATCATTACAGTTGGCATCAACTATCCGTGTTACAACACCCTTTCAAACACTGAGTGATACAAAAGGTACATAAAATCTACCAGCACTGAATCCGTTTGCCTTAGAACTTGAGAAGAGGGCATTAAGTCACACTATTGGGATCCTTTTTGATGAATGATAACATGGGTCATATATTTGAGCTGGGGCCACAGCATGTGCAGCATGTCAAGTTGTAAGAGCAAAGAACAGGTTGTTACAATTTTAAATCTGTAGGGTGTTTGCATCACAGCAGCAGCACCCAACAACCAAGGATAAGGAAGGTATGGAAATGGCTCAGACCTGTCCTAGTAAAGTTGCACTTTTCTGGAGGGGAAACAGCTGTGCAATCAGCAAACCTCCTAATGCTCTCATTGTAGATGTTCTGCAACTGAGAATTTTGGAGAAATTTGCTAACCTTGTATTATTTTATTCTGGCTTTTTTTTTTTTTTTTTTTTTTTTTTTTTTTAAGTTTTCTGTCTATGGAGCAAAACACAGAGAAAATGAGTCCTGAAATAATGGTAATGTTGACTTCACTTGGTGATTAGACTACAGAGGCGTATTTGTTTAAAATCCCTTTTGTAATAGGAGTTGGTTCGTGTGGGCCATAGATCTTTCTCTCCATAGTTACAGTAGCTATGTTCAAATTGTACAATGAATACTTGTTAACTTTCTACTGATCTTGTCATCTAAGATTTTATTTTTTTTACTCTTTGAAATGGAGGTAAGAAGAGGAGGAAAAGAAAAGTGTGATTTTTCATAATATACATAAGTATGATAGTGAGAATCTTAAATGTATTCAAAAGAATCGTGGTTTTTGGTGTTTTATAAAAGAAACAAATAACCATCTCTTTTATAAAGCTTATTATTTCTGAATGGTCTGTCAAGTCTGAACCTGAGATTTCTATGTTTTCTTTTCTTTGCTATGGATATTTCTTGTTCATAAATAGAATAACCCAAGTGAATTCTAGCATATAGAAATTATTAAAGTATTTAAAGTCACTTTCCATGTTAGCATGAATGACAGATTTCTTGAACTTGCTAGTCATGGGGGAGAAGTTCTGCATTCCGATGTAAGGATGAATTCAGCTGGTAGGACTTTAGTATTTACTGAAGCTAATGTTCAGGGACAATTTCTGCTGGTCTATAGCTATGAATTTCACTGTAACATTATTGCTGCTTTTACAGTAGAGCTTTGTCTATGGTTTGCTACATATTCCAGTCTGGTTTTGGTATTATTAGAACACTTTTTCATGATAAGTCATCACAAAGCCCCTTGCAAGAATAGATGAGATGTGCTCTTTTATGTAAGAATCAAACTGATGGGAACATGGTTGAATCGAGGCCTTTTTGATATTACCATTGTAGTAGCAATAATGCTATTTATTACCAAATTACTGGATTTCAGTTTGTTAGCTGAATCTGAGGCTAGGAGACAGAAGCAGTCAGTATAAATTTCTAGTAGAGATACCACTTAAGTCTTCTGAGGGATCTGTATTCCAAGTTTAATATATATTAAATTTTAGTTGGAACAGATAATTTGACAGGATCTTGTCCAGTTCTTTACTTGTTTATCCCTTTCTTCCTACTCTCAAAGTTGTTACTTAGCCTAGTTAGACACTTACTGCAGTCCTCTCTAAACTTGAGAGCCCAATAAATTGATAGTCTCTCTGTGTGATTGTGTCTCTGAAGGCTGGACTGACACCGTGTGAAATGAGGAACATGTGCACATTCTGGCAAATACTCAAATTTTATCCAGGGATATATTCAGATGAGTTAGACAAACTAATATGCTCTGAAAGGAATGTGGTGGTAGTTTTGGACAATTGTAGCAAGAATACACGTTTTCTGGGATTCTTGCAACAGGAAATTGTAAATGATGTCTCTAAATGCTGTATTGTAGTATGAATATAGTTTATAACATGTAATACATGCAGCATATGAGGACATTTGCCCAACAAATATTATATCAGTGCTCAAGAATATATTTTTTCTTCATTGATCTCGACAATGGTAAAATGAAGATTGGAGTTCAGCTGCAAGGCAGTGGAGCCATCCATAAGCTGGGCAGCTTCTAATGCTGCTGGATGGGTGGTGACATTCCAAGCTCCTTTACTTTCCTATATGCATTCTTGAAATGACAGTCAGTGGAAAGCATGGCATAAGAGTGGCAGCATTCCTCAGCTGTTTCCTTTCTAGTAATTTCAAAAGTGTAAGATAGAACAAGTACGCAAAAGATGATCAGGGTACTTGAGTGTATGGGGGAAGCATTGTTGGATTTTTTTTTTTTTTTATGGCAAGACCTGGTACCCAGCTTTTCTGTTTCAGTTGCTTCTTGAGCTCACTGAATCAGCCTCTGTGCTTATTGTGGAAGCACTGAATCTTTTGACGGCTCTTTCACAAAACCAAAATTAGAGCAATATGATGAAGTTTTTGAACAAGATTGTTTTCCATTTATGCTTGAGTGTGTTAGCACTTACGCATTAACAATATATTTGTTGGATTAATGGCTTATAAAGGTCTGGTGAACAGAGGGAAAAGTGGAGTTGGCTTAATGAAGAGGGTGAAACCCCTGAGAAAATCTTGACCAATAAATGTAGCCTCACTTTGTTGCTACATGCAGAATTAGGTTTGTCTTCAGGACTGCAAGTAAATAGTTCCTTTACTACTTTAATTTCTGAATATTTACTTTGATCTGTAACTAGCACATAACAATCTATTTTGATACTAAATTATCTGTAAGCTGTGGTTGTTGGAAATGATTCTAGCCTCTAAAACTTTGTCATGGCTAAGTCTTACTGATTTTTTTTTTTTTAATCTTTTATTTTTAAATCAGTCTGAAATATCCTTGGATTTATTTTATAAGTTATGATTGTAATTCAGGGTCTTCAGTTCAAACTATGACAGTTTGCTTTAATGTGACCAGTAAGCCAGCCAGTGATGATTACTACGCAAGATGTAGTTCTGTGGTGATTATTTCGTTTTGCAGTTTCTATTTTACCATTTTGATGGTGAAGCTACATGAGTAGCCAGAGTTTTTTATATACATGCTTGAGTATTTGAGGTTTCCTGTACATCAGGGAATTATGTGCAAGTCTTGGCCTGTGTTGTGGATCTGAAATATATATATTTTCACGTGAATTTCAGTTTCCTGGGGTTGTCCCAAGTTTTAACAAAAATACTGGTTTTGCAGTATGTTCACAAATCTATGCAACTATACTTGAATAAGTAGGCTTAATTAAGTGAATAATCTTAATGAAATCAATTAGTTTTCCAAAAGTGTGCCTCCTCATCCCATCAATGAAACAATCCAAAACTACTTGTATTATCTCCTCCAGCAGTTTGAATTTTTATTACCTTCCCTGTGTTCTATACAAGTAACCCTGCTTATTGTTGTTGCGTCATTAAGTTATTTTTTTAGCTAGTTATGAAAAGTCAGTGCTTTTAAACTTGTTTTGTAACCTTTTATTTGAAAATGTTTTTAAATCTGTTGCTTTATGTTCTGAACTTGCTGTGAATTTGGGCAAAAATTATTTGCCTTAATTTCTAGTCAAAATGAAAAGTGAAAGTTACGGTGACAGCATTATGTCTGTGGGCCAAATTTGGACTCTTGTTATTAAGTAATAGTCTCATTTCTATGAAACCATATAAAACAATGTCTTTAGAAAGCTTGCCAGATTTCACAATTTGCTGCCACTTTTACTTTGTTCAGTTACTGTAGCAAGTTGAATTATTTTAGGTCCTAACAATGCTGGTTTTTTTCATGAGGAGCCTGTACTTTGTCTCCTATTCAGTAGAAAATCAAAGTGTAGTGCTTTACCTCTGAAAGAAGAATTTTTGTGCAATGTCAGTTTCTTGGCTTCTGAATATAGCAAGGCAGAGAGGGTGAGTTGTGCTAACACAGACTGGCAGTGGGTTTTTGTTGATGAATGTCTCTGGACATGGCTTTCTGGTCACCCATTTTCTGCTTGCTTGCAGGCAGCCTAGTGAAATGCTTGGCACTTGTGTGTCCCCATAGCTATGCTTGGATATGTGTAATAGTGGTACTGAATACTAACTAATACTTATATGTCGCAGTGCTTACTGGGTATTTGTAGGCTTAGGAAGAGAAGCAGCTTTCCTCCACCTCTGTAAAGGAGTAACCTAACAGATCTAGTGGCTCTTGTGCTTAACATTTCTAAAATACTTGTGAAATACTGAAGGTGGGCTTTGGCCTCATCCATCAAATGTAGCTCCGAAGAAGGCTTCTGAAGTTATTGTATAAACGAGGTCTTACCTATAGCTGTACGTAAATATAGCAGTGGTGATTGTAAAACTACTATTTTTAAGGAAAATACAGAACAACTTTGTGTGAGTGCCAGAAGATACATTATATATTTTGTGTTTTATCAGTTACTCATGTAAGGTGTGGGGCTGGGGGAGCTCTGTCTCGATTGTTTTCTCAGCAGTTGAAGAGATTTCTGTACTCTGTAATACAGTAAAAAACTATTGATTGCAGTTATAACAAATAGCATTTGCAAGCTCAAGTGGCTGTTAGGACTTGACTGCTGCAAATAAATATTATTAGAAATTTTTTCTGCAAATAGCCTACCCATATGAGAATGGCTGTACCTGTGAACAAGTTACCATCACTTTCTGGAGCATGATCATTAGTAGGTTCTGTGGCATAGGGAATATGGAAACAGGAGTTTTTCTGGGTATGTATGGAGCAGTTCCTGAGAGAAGATCAACTGTTGAGTGTCAGCTTCAGTTTGACCTATAAAAACTTCAGGAAAGCCAGAAAATCCTATTAAAAACAAAATATGTGGTAAATAAGATGATGGATTTTGAAAGCTGTTGATGCTATTGATGGTTTGGCATCCTTTTTAGAGTAAATGACCTGCCATGTCAGGTGCATATGCTGGATTAAAACATAAAACCACAAAAGCTCTGGCGTGAAAAAACTTGCATGATAGAATTCTTGTTCAAGACATTTTGCTTTTAAGTTTGTTTGTAGGTGTCTTTTTTTTTTTTTTAAATTTGAGTGGTTTTGTTTGTTTATTTTAAATAGCATATAAATAAAAAGCATTCGTAAAAGTTGAAGGCTTGCGAGCTATGGGGATTCAAAGTGAAAGACCAAACAGCACTTAAATGTAACTTTCTATTAAGAAGCATTGGCATCAGAGCCATAGTTTCTTCAGTGATGTCATTCCTCATCAGCTACTCAGAGATACGGCTTGCAGAGCTGATGTGTAACTTCCCCCTTTTTGGAGATCCTCCAGGGACTTAATATCTGAGTGGCTGTTTGCTTACCTTCACAGGCACTTGGTCTTTTCAAGACAGAAAATCTCATGACTGCATTTGGAAGGCTTTCTCTTAATTTCTTCTAGGATTTTGAGCACTTCTTATTTCTTCTCTGTAATTACCTAATATTATTTTCTATTGCCAAGATAAATGACTTAAATATGGAAGAATTTTATTGTTTTGTTTTGTTGGTTTTTTTTTCCTGTTCATTTTGCTTTGTCATGTTTTGCTGATAATGTATTTGGTAACATGCTTCGCATTCTATTAATACTTGGTGGCTACTTATGCAGAACTTAATAACAGCCTAAATCAACTGATTTGGACTGCTTTATTGTAGCTCAAACTGCAAATATTATGTGGAACCTTCACTTTCTAAAACAAAAATGGTTTAAAATCTGGCTTCAGATGTTTGGCAGTTGAGCTCATGCATGATAGGCTGTAAAACTGAGGAGTGTCACTTAAGTAGGAGTGACATCACTAACTTTTTTTATCAATACACTTCTGTGCTTATCTTTAGTAGCTGTCTGTGATTCATGAGACCCATATTATATTGTACAGTTGCATAAGTTTCTCTGTTAAGAAGTTCTATTACCTAGAGGAATGTGGTTATGGGGAAAGTGATTCCCTCTTTGCTTGAAACACTGTATTCATACAACAACAATACTGTTGCCAGTTTAGCGGAGAATGCAGAGTGGAGGGCAGTTCTTGCTTAACAAGGCTATGCTAATCATGATGAGTAGCAGAGTGATGGTGGTCTGCTGGAATAACTAGGCAAATGTAATGTATCTGCCCCACTTTCTTTGGGTGGGCGGAGGGGATCAGAACAGCAAGTAATCTGAAAATTACACCTGGCACAATGTCTAAACTGAAAATTACAATACAGCTGCAAGTTATTGGCTAAATGGGTTGGTCTGTCATGCTGAGAAAATCCTCTCTTTAGCCATCAAGACGTGTTTCTGTAGTTGAGCCAGTGGTTCTGGCTACTTTGCTGTCTTGAATTTGAATTGTGTGTTTCTGATGCTTGTTTAACCTGGGGCTTTTGACTTGTCATCAAGTGTCTCTGTCACATATAGTGTCCAGAAAAGCAAGAATGAAAGGGAAGTGCTGCATCTCACTGAATGAGTGGAAAAGGTCAGATTGGACTGGTTATGGTAAAAGCTGTAGGAGCTGCAATATGAAGTAAAGCTCACGAAAATACTGGTGCAGAAGATGCTATAGCTACAAGCAGCTGTGGTCAAGAAAAGTTACATTTTTGCAATGGAAATAAATATCCCTTATCATCAAGGATCAGGGGGCTATAGATTAGAGCAAACTCATAGTAGTTTTGATTGTTTACTTAGCTTCAGAAGCATTTGGAGGTGTCAAACTCTTTGATCCGTTTCACTTAAAGAACTTTCTTTTTGATTCTACCCCAAAGAGTGGTAGTGTATTTTTAAAACAGGATGTTGTGATGGTTATGATGTGAATGTATATATTCCCATCCTACTTCAAGTGTAAGTTACATTCTGTGGTTAATAGATCTTAACATCTTGAGCATCTTTGCAGCTATTAGGAGGAAATGTTTTCATGCCACATAGTTTATTGACTCTTGTGACATCCCTTGTGTTCAGGATCGAATATGGAGGTGTGCTGTAGAACCTTCAGGTGTATTATAGTGATGTGATAAACCTATAATATCACCATGTCTTCATGGTGTTTCTACTAGAGTTTACAGCTACTGGATTTACTGTATAAATAGTACATGTGCTTAGGTCATTAATAGTGCGCTTCAGCCATAAAACAGAGTTAAAATTTCGACTTGGTCTCTGAATCTTTGCAATAAACTTCTACAGCATTCTTTTTGAGCTTGGGAATTCAAGTCAATGTCAGCAGTTTTTTTTTTTTTTTTTAGAAGAATGTTCAAATTGGCAAGCTTTAACTTTGTACTCTTGTTTGCATTGAGTTTGACCTGTGATTTTAATATGTGTCTCACATGCAATGAAAGAATTCAGAATTTTCTGTATTGTCATAATTCTTTCATATATTATGCCAGTAGTTGTAACAACTTGTTCTTCTGCTAAGTGCCATAGATCAGTAATCCTTTTTTTTCCTGAGTTCTTTCAGAGGACTATGGATACTCTGCACTTGCTAGTTGGCAGACATTTATGTTGAGTTGTACAGGCCCCTCAATTTGGAAATAGAGGTCTTTGATTGTGTGAAGCCAAAGTCCTGACTCTACTGTGATATGGGATTATTTAATTTATAACTTCATCCAACACTTGAGCTAAAACTGCTAGAAGTAGATATAAAATTCTGCAGTAGTAGCTGAATCTCAGTAGTAAAGTTCAGTGCAACTTTTGCCCCAGCTGAGGAAGTTCTAGTGCACTTGCTTTGATGAACTTAGATTTTATTTTGTGTGTGTACTGGCACAAGCAGCTCCTTCAGCTTGTAACCAGCTATGATGTGTAATCAAGTATAGCCAGATTGCTCTGACCTCCTACAAGTTGGTCTCCTAAAATGGAAATTATTCATTTTGCAGATGGAAATTGGAGCCAAGCAGCTGTGAATTCCGGGAAACAAATACTGAAGCAAATTCAGAACTTGGTTCTTCTGTTCAACAACCAAATGACATTGATTCCTGTATTTGCCCCTTGTTTTCAGTCTGTGATTCCAAGATCTTTTCTATAAAGTCAGCAAATATTTATATGAAGACACTGCTTAATATTCAAAGTTGTGGGGTTTTTTTGTTTGTTTGTTTAAATAAGTCTTTTCTTCAATATCCTCACTTTCCCTAGCTCCTTCCCCTAAAACAACAAATTCTTGCTATTCCCCAACCCTCACTTCTATGGCTGCTGTTTCATGGAGTTTTGTTGATTTGCATTTAATCACTTTTACAGATGAATGGCAGGAAACTAGGATAGGTTGCCAAATATGTGTGCACGTTTTCATGCAGCAGTGATGCTGATTACCTGCAGTTGGAGAGGTTGGTGTAGAACTGCTGAGCTAAAAGGCTTATTAAAAGTGGCAAACTACATGCTTACAGATAATTCCATGAATCTGTGCTCTGCTGTGACTCAGTGTAACTGAGGTGAAAGACAAAGCAGAACTGTGGTTTGATGAAAATTACTAGAAAAAATACTTCTACTGGTCCTTGAAGACAAAAACCTGCTGTTGCACAGGTTTCACAACCTTTTAATTTACCTCTCAAGGAGTAGACACTGAGTGTGGTACTACTTTGTTATGAGGTGGGCTGTATTTCAAGTATATCAAGTACCTTTAGATGCTGGCTGTTGAGTACATAGTGGAAGGCTCTACTACTTCTGCCACTGAAGTATCTGGAAGGTATTTGTTTAACCTTTGTCCCTTTGTCTGAATACTTTTAAGTGAAACAAAAATGAGAGGGTTTTCTTTAAAGACTTTTTTTTTTATATCTGAGTTATGTAGCTTTTGATATAAAGGGTCTAAGGAATTCTGACTTCAAGTCCTTGGCCACAGAAGGCAAGTAAATATTTGGAGACAGGATAAGACAGGATACTTACTGCAGTTGTGTACCAAACAGTTTTCTGTTTCTTCTATTATGGTTGGCCTTTTTTTTTTTTTTTTTTTTCCCCAAGGCTACCAGAAGGAGTAGCATGATTTTTACTCTGCACATTTTCTAAGTATGTACATTTAGCCAACAGTTATAGGATGCTGTTTGATACTATATTGGCCTTGGTAGCTTGTAGTGTGGTCTTTCCTGTTTTAGTTAGTCCAAGCGAGGAATTTCTCTCCAGTCTAAATGCAAGTATGCAGGCTTCAGTGTGCTAAGCAGGGGTGGCTTTGCTCAATCTATTCCTGGATATAAGAGCTTACTTTTTTTGGCAGGTAGATAGGCATGTGTTGTAATCTTTCCACCTATTGCAAAGTTAGTCTGGACAGAAGCTGTGTGGTCTTAGTTCCTGAAAAGTGTGATATGGAAGCAGAGAAACTAGTGGAGAGGAATGGCAGCAGCATACCAAACAGAAAAGGTTTGTTATGGAAAGAAAGTAACAAGTTGTGTTATAGCAAAGTATTCTTTGTTCTGCCAAGCAGAAATGTAAAATGCGGTTGCTAACTTCAGTGCTGTATAAGCAAGCAAATACTTATTTCATACATGTGTTATCTTGCATTTTTTTCCTAGAGTTTTCAGAAATCGTGCCTTAGATTGTCTTTGGACTCCTTTTTTTTTTTTTTTTTTTTTTAAGAAATGTGAACAGATGAGTAAGAGAAGAAGTGGGGGCACTGGCTTGATGAGAAATGAGTTTGAAAAGAAGGTTTTTTAGGTTTTTTTTTGTTTTGTTTGTTTGGTTTGGTTTTTTATTTTTGTTGTTTGGTTTGTTGTTTGGTTTTTTTATGAAAGTATGGTTTAGATTGACTGCTTTGAATAATGATTGTTAGAGTTGGCTGCAGAAATTTTAGATGCTCAGTATAGTTCTTCAGGAATATTGCTTGGGGAGATTGGGACTTTTACCAGTGTGCTAACTGATGCTTGTCTACCTATTTTGGGGATTTTTGGTGTGGTTTGTTGTTTTTTTTTTCCTTTTTAAAGATTCTATTGGTTTCGTTACACTCAGGCAGCATTTTGGCTATTGAAGCCAAAATCTTCCACAAAACCTGAATTGCTCCATAGATGTGGATATAGACATTTCTCGAGGTCCTGGTGCATGTTTAGAGCTCCTGAGTGGTACAGTAATACAGGAACTTAAGTGGTAACTGCTGTAGTCAATAGCTTTTCTCTTATAATGTGCCTGACATACAGATACAGCAGGAATTCCTGATGAAACAGTGGCTTCACTTGTGCTAGGCTCCGTACAGACCTCTGGAGACATTGTTCCTGCTCTACAGTGCATCATAGTCGAAGATGTGTATGAAGTTTGGGGAGGAAAAACACAACCAAATATATAAAATATGCTTGCTTGCATTTTAATGTTTGATTCTTGTTGAAGAAAAATAAATTTTATTACTTATTATATCATTTTGTCAGATATAAGTTGTACTTCATCTGTATCTGTACCTGGTGAATTGAGGGGCACTACAGTAATACTGGGGAAAAAAATTGTCCATAGTTCCTGGGCTGTTTAGTGTTTGCTTTCTCGTGTTTTGTTTGTTTTTTTCCTTACCTGATGAACTTAGAGTAGTTGGGCAGCCATAACTATTGAAAATTTCTTTTGAATATGATAGAGTATCTTTCAACAGTCTATAGTTTTTAATAAGTTTTCATTTATGTAGAGCCAAGTTCCTAAAGTTATAAATTAAAACTACTCAGTTGGTTACCTTCTAGAAGCTGTGATGGTCCAAGTTAAGACCCCGATAGCAAAAAAAAAAAACAAAAACAAAAACAAAAAAACCCAAAACCAACAACAACTAAAACAAACAAACAAAAACACAAAAAAAAACACAAAAACCAAAACAGAACAAAAAAACCACAACAAAACAAAACAAAAAAAAAAAAAAAAAACAACACAGAAAGTCCCTAAAATGCATCCAAAAGGTGATAAAACTGTTGCTCTGTTACTTGATGGCAAAGAAGGAATGGGTTAAATTTTGTATGTTGGTATTTAAGTATTGTAAAGTTTTGGGGGGTTTTTTTAAGAAGTAGATGGGCTATAACTCTTCCATCAAGCTCACTGCAATTAATTTCAGCAAATTTTATCTTGCTTTAACTATAGTTCTGTAGTTGTGATGTTCTGAACATACTTAGACTAAAAGAATCCAATAAAAACAAAGGTAGCTTGCAGTAATGGAAAAAATGACTCAGTAGAAGTTGAGAACAGAAATTAGCCAAAAGGCAAACAGTAATCCTTAAAACAGCAGCTAAGTTTAAGCACTTCATAAACTAGATTTAAGATCATTCTGTTCTTCTGGTTTTCCAGTTACACGAGCACTCCAGGCCTAGAGTTCATGTGTTATTTTTACTAAAATTTCCCAGTTTTCCAAATAGATTTCATACTTGGGTATACTAATATTGATCTATCTTTTTTAAGGACCATCAGCCAACACAGTACAGTTATCTGAGGTTAAGGTACAGTTTAACGGAGGAAACTTATACCACACACTTTAAAATGACACCTGAAGCTTAAGGGTGGTGCCAGTTTGCTGTCTGCCAATAGCTGCATATTTCTTTGAAGTAACAAGGAAGTTGCTGGTGACAAAAGGGCCATCAGCTGTTCAGCTTCTCTGGTACTAGTCTCCATGCCAGAGTTCTGAGATGTAGATCAATTCTCAAATGAAAGAAATAAGCCATTTCCTTGTGAGCAAGACTAATCTTGTATTGCAGTTCCATATTTAACCTTCATTTAGACCTCATATCTTTAGTTCAAGACCTTAAGTACAGGGTAATTTTAAATATTAAGCATTAATAGGGAAGATTGTTGCAATTAGGGAGTCATTGCTTTAGAGTTTTGAGTGACACTAGGTCATAGATGTCTCATATAAAGAGTGATGTTAATCAAATTAACAACAAGGTGCTTCTTTCTTGGATTCTTATTTAATTCAAGCTGTTCTAACTGTACCTTTGCCCAAACTAAAACTAATAAATAGAATATTTGTCTTAAATTACCCAGTCATATTCTGTGGTGTTATATTCTTGCTAGACATGTAGCAGGTACCTACCAAAACAATGCCTGGAACTTGTGTTGTAATACATGTTGCAATTGGATAGATGTTTATTTTACAGACACCTTTCGTTACCTCAGTGCTCCCTAAATATGCTTATAAATAACATGACGGGAACTAAATCCTGATTTTATGGCATACAAATGAGCTCCAAATTACCGAAAACTGGCTTTGTCATTTGGTTTCTGAAGAGGAAGTGAAAATTAAACACAGCTTATTCTTAAAGTTCTTAATCACTTTTTTCGAGGTGATAATTCTCAGTTTTACACTCATTTTACCTTCCCACAATATTCTTTGATGATGTTGGCTCCTGCATGAATTATGTCTCTGTTATGCAGATGGCTTAAAGCACAAGCACGCATAGACTTCTTCCCTAGATAGCTTTAGCTTTTCAAATAAGAATGGGGAAGTTCTGGAGCAAGGGCTTTGGCTTACCTGTAAGGCATTGGCCACAGTTGAGTCCATCAGTGTTTTCTGGTCTCACTGTTGGAGTCCGCCTGAACACAGTGATTTAAAACATCAGGAAAATGAACACAACTCACCCTTTTTTGTTGTCCTATTTGTGATAAAATTGATTTAAGTTACACTTGATAACTTCTTCACCAACTATCATTCTTTTAAAAATATCGTTAATCCCTCTCTGACACCTTCATCGGGAAACCTCAATTATTAATGTTTGTCTAAGAAACAATGATTAATTTATTTACAAGTCTTTATAGGGTCATAGTGTGGACAGTAGTGAGCACAGACTCAAGAACTGGATGTTGCTTCTACACCTGGAAACACACTGCTCTGAATACCACAGCTTCAGTAGAATTATCCATTAGGCTTGCCCATCTGTGGCTAAACTCTACAGCCCTGTCTTGGTATACTTGGAGCATTCTTTTTTTGTGTTCACGTTTAAAATGATATATTCTAGATTCTCCCAAAACTATAGCTGTAACTTTAATGCATCTTTCCAGTTTTTCCCTATCTCCAGAACAATTAACAATTCCTATCCAAGCACACAGTTTGTATCTGTTTTAGCTAAATAAAGTACTTAGCAAAAGGAATTATCTGTGGTAATACCTAAACCTGTTTTACTTCTGTGCTTATCAGAGTGCTGTTTCTGGTCTCTTGGATAATTATATATTCTGCTTTTGGAATAGTGTGGTTAAATGCAAACTTCCAGAGCAGCAAGGTGGTGTGAGTGTGTTTTGTCTTACCACTGTTTTTACTTGCTGTCTTCATGTGGGGCAACTTTGAGTTTGATACAACTCAGCTCTTCCATCGAATTGGTTAATTACCTCATCCATTCATAGATGTACTGGCGTCCTGTTCTTCATTAGGGCTATGGGAAATTATTTGCATAACCGTCTTGAAGCCCTTTTTTCTGGAACTCAACATCTACCTTGATTTTAAGGCAAATTTATACATACTTTATTGTTAAATATGTTAACAAAATGGTGCTGTATGAAAATACAAAGAACACCTGCAAAGTTACTGGAAGCTTCTTGTCCAGAAAGTGACTGAGTTTTATTTGGATTCAGCTAGTCTGGATCTGAACTTTTCTTCACTTTGAGCTTGGAAAGCTAGGATTGCGTTCTGCTTTAACAACTATACTCTGCAGTTGAGATGAAGTTTTGTGATTAGAGTGAGGATGAGCACTGCCCTAGCATGTGATCATGGTCAGCTGTTTGTAGATTTTGAAAGAAGAGTGCTTGTTTTCCTTTGTGACCTTACAAGGCTTAAAACTTCTAAGTTGTCTCTTATAGAAGCTTTTAATTTGCTCTGACCTGAATTTTCTCCTAAATGATGGTAAAGGCTAGTGGGCTGAGGTTTGTTGATAATCAGTTGCCGCCTTCTCTCACAGTTCCTAGGCAGCAGGAGTGGTATGAGGAAGAGGAAAGATATGAACTGATCGTAAAATTTTTAGCTAATGACTGCTAGTGACTGGATACAAGGTCCAGAGTGACTGTGCAGCATCAGCTGATGTCTGTGTAAAACCCCACTCCTTGTGCATTGCAGCTCAGGTTGTGTAAGTGTAAAAGTATGTGGCTGTTATAGCAGCCTGTTCTGTCTTAGACATTAGTGATTGCCATGGGAAGAAAATTATCTATAGCCAAGACTAATTTGGATAGGGAAAAATTCACCTGCCATCTCGTTTCCTTCTCCCTTTTGCTTACTAGCACATTACAGAGGACTTTGGTGTGCTCATGTTATTATGTCTGCAGCACACTACAATTGTGTTGAGTCTTTTGCCCAACCTCATTTAGTGTAATGAGCGAGTCCTCAGCAGAGCAGTAATAGGTATTTTCTGTGCCATTTCTAAGGCCAGGAATGTGTTAATGTTATGCTGCTTTAGTGTTAACTTGGCGCTTCATATTTAGTACAGGATTGATAGAGAGCAAGTTTGATTCTAGAGGCGTCTCAATAGTGAACCCATCCAAATGAAAGCTCACCATCCCACAAGGCAATTTCTGCCCTTGAAGATGTCTTCTAAGTAGAACCCATATATGTGGCTTTTTGAGTCCAAGCTCACATAAAATGTGCTTTTAGCAAGTTGATATCCTGCAGAGCAAAAATATAGTTGTAGCTACTATAAATTATCTGAAGTAGCTTAGTATAATGATATATTTTTCTGAAATAAGCACGCATTTACTTTAGATATTTAGGGATATAGATACTCTGAACTACAGTGCTGTTGTTATAGACTAAATGTCTACTTAAGCACAGTGCTTACTCATTGACAGCTCCTGTACATTCCCATGCTCATTCACTCTTCTTTAGAGAAGTTTAATTTGTTCACTTGGCAAGCCATGTGGTAGATGAACTCGCAGTTGGAGTGCAGTAACTTCTAAAATACTGGTATAAGAACTAATCGAGCAGTTCATTAACTTACTGCTTAGGACATCTCAACATAAGATCTTGAGAAGTGGAGTCTTAGCTCTCCTCTGTGGATAAAAATCACATAAATCTACAGCTTCTTATGGGATCTTTCTAATTTGAGGGAATGCTAGCCAAATGAATTCCAAACTTGAGTAGAGGTGGTTCTGAATTCACAGTGGGGCACATAAGTTTCAAAGGTGTTTAGTACTGGGGGCCTGTTTAAGATCAGACTAAAATTTCATCTTTTACACAAATGTAGTAGTTATCTCTCCTCTTTGTGTCTGTATTTTTATATTTCCTTGCCGGCACATACCTCTAACTTAGGCTTTTTGTACTCCTGTATTTGTCTATCTAATCCTAAAGTTGGTATGTATCTCCTTGCTCCTTCTTTGAGACTGACATTTCCTTCCATTGTCTTGAAAGCTCCCTCGCCCTTCTCAAGTGGAAGCCCTGCAGTCCTTTTTATTTTGCACTGCTGTCTGTTCAAGAATGGTGCTTTCTTCAGTTCTCCCTGTCCTTTCTCCGTAGACTGTGTATTACCATCTCCTTATAAGCACTTGCTCGTTAGAGTTATTCTTGTTGGAATCTGGGCTACAAATAATCTTTCCATGCAGCAAGTTGCTGCCTCTGATGTATGCAGGGTGCAGGCAGTGGCTGGCAGGGAGATTCGTTTGCTGTCAGACCCTGAATTAGGCTTTTCTGCTTCTTTTCACATGCACCAAAATCAAGGACAGTGTTTTTATGGATGCTGCCTGCCGTCTTGAAATTGATCTGGTATTAATATTATGTAAAGAAATGCACTCAGTTGAATGTTAAGCTGTAGGTTCTTCTGGAAGGCTGCTTACATGAACTCAGTTAAGGCAACAGTAGTGCTGTATCTGTAAAGGTTTAATTCTAAAGTGTCTTAAAAATGTACTGCAAATGTTCAACTTAACTATAATATGTAAACTAAATAGACTGCACTGATCTGATTTGTGTAAGCATTTTCCTTGGGAATCCCAGTACCTTATATGGTCAACTTGCTTTGTAGTTCCAGTGAAATGAAGGCAGCCATCCAACAACAGGAAAAAAAAAAGCTAGCCTGGCCGGCTTTAGCTTTGTCTATAATACCGTCTTTCTTGGCCTCCTTCAGTAGTACAGTAGCTAATTATTAAAACTGAAAGTGTGCAAGAGCCTATGTATCTAGTAGAAGAAATTTCTTTTGTAGTGGTGACTTTATACTGAAGATTTAATGTTAATTTAATAAAGAGTAGTAGTATATTGATAATACAACTGTGTTGCATAATGTACTTTTGCCATCATAGAAGTTGTTGTGCCTTTACTTAAACTTGTTGTAAACTGTTGATAATTTTTATAGCTGTTACAGACAAAATTTAGGCAACAGAATCCAGCATGCTTTTTTCTGTGTGTTTGGCCTGTTTGTTAACTGCTTGAATCATAGAATGTTAAGATTCGGAGTGCACCTTAAAGACCATCTAGTCCCAAACCCCCCTGCCATGCACAGGGACAGCTCCCACTAGATGGGGTTGCTCAAAGTATTATCCAGCCTGGCCTTGAACACTGTCAGGGTTGGGGCATCTACAGCCTCCCTGGGCAAACTGTTCCCGTGTCTCACCATCCTCACAGTAAAAAAATATCTTTCTCATATCTAGTCTGAATTTCCCCTCATTCAATTTGTACCCATTACTCCTTGTGCTGTCACTACAGTCCCTGATGAAGAGTCCTTCTCTGGCTTCTCTGTAGGTCTCCTTCAGAGAAACCAGTTGCCATGTCTCCACACAACCTTCTCTTCTCCAGGCTGAACAGCCCCAACTCTCTCAGCTCCAGCCCTCTTATCAACTTCATGACTTTTTTCTGCACTTGCTCGAACAGTTCCATGTCCTTCTTATATCAGAACTGTACACAGTTCTCCAGGTGAGGTCTCACAGGAGCTGAATAGAGGGAGGGAATCACATCTGTTGACCTGCTGGCCACACTCCTTTGGATGCAGCTCAGGATTCAGTTGGCTTTCTGGGCTGTGAGCACACAGTGCTGGCTCATGTTTTCATCAACCATCACCCCCAAGTCTTTGTCTGCAGGGCCACTCTCAATGACTTCTGTCCCACCTGTAGGTGTGCCTGCGATTGCCACAACCCAGGTGCATGACCTTGCACTTCACTCTGTTGAACCTGATGAGGTTTGAATAGGCCCACCTATCAAGCCTAGATGGCATCCTTAGCCTCCAGCATGCCAGTGCACTGCACAGCTTGGTGTCATCAGTGAATTTGCTGAGGGTGCACTCAATTCCACTGTCCATGTCACCAGCGAGGATGTTGAACAGGATTGGTCCCAGTACCAACCTGAGAGGGACACCACTTTTCAGTGGTCTCCATGTGGACAGCAAGCCATTGACCACCACTCTGCGTGAGGCCATCCAGACAGTTCTTTATCCACTGAGTGGTCCATCCATCAAATCCTTGTCTCTCCAATTTAGAGATAAGGATATTGGTGGGACAGTGTCAAATGTGTTGCATAAGTCCAGGTAGATGTCAGTTGCTCTGCCCCTGTCCACCAATGTTGTAACCCTGTCAGATGCTAAGAGTTTAAGTAAGTGCCTTTGAGACTTGCATGTTAAGGGATTGCTTCAGAGGGATCTGCTTCAGGGTCCTATGGAAAGAGCATCTCAGTATAGTAGCACCAGTCACTGAAAATGACAGTGTTTGTAGTTGAGGTAAGCTACCCTGCATTTACTCTGAAGTATTAGGATGCACATAAGCTTTACTGTGATGCTCCTTGTGGTAATATGTACACCTATACTTTAAAAAAACCCTCCTGAATGAGAGGCTAGGCTGTTAAACTTAGTCATATCTCTTTATTCAGATATACACGATCCTGTTTTAAAAGAAGTATGATAAATTGAGAATTTAGGAATGTGAGTACCTTTACTTGGAGTCCACATAGAAACACAATATATTTTCTATTGCAGAAAAGAAAAAACAGAGCACTTTGTCACTTACCTACTTGGATGAGAGTAGTATCAGTAAAAATGCTATAAATAATTTTACTTGTAGAGAAGAGGGGTTTTTTCTATATCTGGCTGTCTAAGGCCTTTAGGATTCTTTCAGTTAATCATATAGCTCCAATGCCTGGTCTGTGTGAAAAGGAAAGATCAATCTACTGAGATCAGTAATAAGTCATCTCTGCTTTTGGTGATATGGGGTATTCCAATCAGTTTTCAGAAAAGCAGATTTTGTTTCTTTGTCTTTTGGTTGTAGCTTCTGCTGTCTTTATGTAATGACTTCAACTCATTGTATTAGAAACTGAAAAGCTGATTCCTATTTGCTTTCTCTGTATTATTCATGATTTTGTAGTCATGTATTGCATGGTCATCAACATAGTTTTCTTCTAGGCTTAAGAGTTTTGGCCTAGTGAGTTCTTCTTTTTCAGGAAGGTAGTCCATTGCTTTGGTCAAAACATGGATCTTCTACAAACTCTTCCTATTTTCGGTTATGAAACTGTAAAGGACGATGGAGATGTAACGGACAGTGGAGGGTTTTTTTAATACTAAATCAGATTGGGAGAAGCAAGCAGAAGGTTTCCTTGGATGAATCTGTGTTTTACTATTCTAGGATTTTGGAGGGTGATAGGATTTTTCAAAAGAAATCCTTTTTTCACACTTTTTCAGATTTACCAGAAGAGTACTTCTGAGAAAAGCTGATATTCAACAGAATTTACCAAGACCTAAAGAAAAACCACAGCACTGTACAGTGATATATCTAATTTAATTTTGAGTATGATAATTCAGAGCACAGATGTCAGACTGCTGTGGACTTTAAAACTCATTTAGAGGTATGCTAATACTATCTGTGTTGTGACCCCTTTGCCTCCACTAGCACAGAGGAGGAAGCTGTAAGATGCAAAAATAGAGTAGGGGTGTGGGAGTGAGTCAGAAGAGTGGAGGCAAAAGCAAGCTGTCAGATGTGGGCTGGCTGTCACGATGAAACTGAGAGCTGGGAAAATGAATATGTGGAAGAGGAAGTGGGAAAGAAATGCTGATACTGGGAATACTGAAATAATGGAACTCAGGTGTTGGTGTATTATATATCAGGTAATTAATGTGAAATCTGTACTTGGACTTAACATGCATTAACCTTTTAATACTCTATTATGTCATCATACCTAGATTATAGGGCCTCATAGAGGATTTGCTTTTGAGGTAGTTCAGGACATCTGAAAAAGATGTTGGTCATGGAACTTTTTGTCAGTGAAGGGGAAAAGACAAGATTGGCGTCTGGGGTAGGAGACTGCAGGGAAATCTGTAGGAACATTGTGTGCTCCTGACTGTTTGTGTAATGAAAAAAAACTTTGCTTTAGAGATGGTGTATATCCTAAAACCTCACTTGCGTGGTATTCCAAATTGTATGGTTAAATTAGGGGATATGGCTTATTATGATGTTTTTGTTTATTTTCTATCTGTAAAATGATAACTTTTGTGGTAGAGGCTTTATGAATCCTTCTTATGTCCCTAAATGTTTGGTAGGTGCTGATAGTGGAAGAATGCATGAGAAAGTGAGTTCTTTTTGGAACAGGATTTGAGTAGTGCAGGCTGAACACTGAACAGTGAAGAAAAATCCATAATTTTGAATAGCTGCACATTATGAAAGCACTGATCATCTAATGGGTTGAATGGATCGAGTTCCTTTAGCCATAGGGAAATAAAGGTCATGTAGGAATGTACACAGATCGTAGGTTTGTGGGGCCAATTGCTTTGGCTTAGGTAGCATTAATTAAAGCATTTACTAGGCCTGGAATATTTGACTGTTCAGCCTTACTATTGCTTATATATAGGTCTGTGCATAAATGAGTACTTAAAGCAGAGTCCTTAGAGAAGCATAAAGCTTTAGCACATTTTGCCTAATTTAATAGTGTAAATTAAGCTGACAGAACAGCTTTCCCCTCTAGGAATTTTTTTATGTAGGTGTGCCCTGTAGAGCAGAAAAAGCAAGCTCAAAGCAGCAAAGGTAGTCTTGTGGCATGTCATGGAGCAGGTTTCTCTTTTCTGTTCAACATGGAGGCAGTCTCTCACCATGCACTCTGAGGTATTTGAAGCACAGCCCCTAAACTGATGGATAGAGCTTTCATGAAAATAAATCAACAACCAGTTTTCAAAACAGTTTGCATTGCAGGAACTTTCAGTTTACAACATGAACGGTGGATTGTGAGTAGTAGAGAAAATCAGATGAGCCTTTATCCATTTGTCTGAAATGAAGAAACTTGAAAGTCTTCCCTGTCAAACCCTACCCCTGCTCTTGCCACTGCTCCGCCCTGCCACTGAGTGGTTACCCACTAAAACTCTGCAGCATTCCCCATGCTCAGGAAGTATGTGTACTTTGTGTGCTTTCTGCATATTATCAGATCAGTTTCATTTTTTGTGTCTAGCACTTGTTCTTAGGTATTTATGGGGGAAATGCAGTCAGTAAAACCAGTCCTTGTTCCTGTGACTGACCCTGAAGTCAATGTGCTTTCATTTTTGTGCTCTTCAATAATGCTCATCTTTAACTAGCAGTCTGATGTGCAAGAAGCAGACTTTAAAACATTTGTGATTAATTTTGTGATGATGTGCATACTGCTAAGGTCAGGTAAACAACAGACTTCTGGGTGCTTGTTATTTCTTTCATGCTGACACAGTCCTGGTGAAGAAAAGGCCAGCGTGTTTTCCACCGTGGTGCAATTCAAATATGTCAGCAGCTAGAAGTCAATACAAATGAGTTACTGCATAACTAGAAATTTAGGCTTTTTTATCCCTTTCTCCGTAATTCTTTTTGGAAAGAAAGTCAGAAATGGCTGCAGCTCTAGGTGCAATTAAAGCAGTACTGTACTTTGTTGCCTTGAAAGGGTGTGCTCTTGCTTCTTCCTCCCACTGTGCTGTTTTCTTTCCCTCCTCTTTTCTTTAATTCAATGGGTGGGGAGGGAGAAAGGGTTGTTTCTACCTTGCTGGTTAGTTGAATTGGTTAATGGAGAGTCTGACAAATGCTTTTGGGAGTGTGCAGTTGAGAATGAGGAGAGAGACTGGGACCTCCCTGTTTGTCAACAGTGAGCTCGTGTAGAATCATGCCCTGAGTGATTAGTGTATGTTAGCTCGAAGGAGTTAGGGTTTGCTGGTTCTATAGTGCTATGTCCTGCGGGGAACAGAATATTGCTTAAAACTCATCTTGAAACATAGAAAAAGGCAAATTTCCCAATAGGAGTGGTATTTATGAGCACTTTGAAACATGGTCATCGTCTGAATGTCATAGATTCTGAAGCAGAATACTCAAACGAGCATCTGATTATTATCAACTAGAATATTATTTTCATATAACTTCCTAAAATCAAGTGTGGCAGGGAAAGAAGATCATAAAATAAACTCACTTAAAATGCTTTCTTTACCAAAGTATGTGTTTTTATCAGCATTTGACTACAAGAACTTTTACCAAAGCTATATTCTCCTAACCTCTTAAAGTGATACTATGTGTTGCTAAAGACAGTGGAAGAAATACATTGGTGTCTTTCTTTGGCTCAGGTGAAAGCTTCCTGCAAAATGACACTGTTGATGAAGTAATGAGCATAGGAACTTAACCTTTTCTAAGAAATATTTTGGTTTTCTGACAGATTTCTTTAGTGCTTTTTCTCCTTGGAACTCAAGTCTGAGCTTCCAAAATCCGACATGCAGGACTGAGTAGAAATGAACTGCTGCAGCCTGTGTAAGAATGCGTCAATTCCTTGTGCTCTGGCAAAAAAAGAGGACACCATGATTTTGCCATGCTAATTTTGGCATGTATGCTATTATGAGTTACAGTTGCTGATCTAGGCACAGTATTTTTCTCTTGCTTGCTTGCCTGCTTGGATAAAATTGCTCCTCAGAAAGTTAACAAGAAGTGGAAAACTTGAAATTTACTAGACTACAGGTTTACCTTTACAGAGATAACTTGGTTTGTGAGGACCAAAGGCACTGTAGAGGGTGGGGAAAAATACAACTGTATCCTTGCTCTTTTGTAATCTCTTCCCCAGAACTTGAAGAGAGTAAGGGGATACCTCTTGGTAGTGCAGGTTGTGCCACACAGAAAAAGCAGTGACCAGAGCTGTGGCTGGAGAATCCTAAAGTCCTGCTATGTGAGGTGCTGCAGATCTGCTGTCTTAAGTGTTTGGTGGCAGTGGTGAAGGTGGTGTAGCATGAATCAGAGTACAGAAACAAATTTGCCAGAATGAGGCTTGAGATGATGTCGGTACTGGAGCACACACAGCAGTTGGAAGAAAAAGAAGTTAGTTTTGTAATATACTGATGAAAATTATAACATTCTTAGTATACTGATGCTTTTAATATAGTGACCAAAAGTCAGCATTTATTGTTCTTTCCCTCTGTATCAAAGTAAATATGGAGTCTGGCTTGCTTTTCTCTTTAATGCTATGAGAAGACAGAAATGCTGGTTGCAGGTGCATTCTAGAGAATTGCTACTCAAAAATACTGGTGGGTTTTCATGCATTGTGTGCCGAAACAGCAGACCAAGTCTTAGATAGATGATTTAATGAGAGTCTGTTATTGTCAAAAAAAAAAAAAAGAGAAATCTGTTTAACTCAGGTTTGAGGAGACATATTTAAGGGTGTCCTCTGAACCTCTCATGTTCAAGTTCTGCACCTAAGGGGCTAATAAACTTTCATGAGCGTTTATGAACAGTTGTTCCATGTGGGGTCTTTTATCTGGCAAGGCTACAAGCTTAAAAACCCTTAGTGTACTCCTGTTGGTTCAAAACTGCTGGTGCCTCAGACCATGCAGAGAGCATCAGGTGGGTTCAGTGTTGATCAGGTCTGGCTCCATGGTGCAAAAAAAGCAATGGTGCTGTTGGTGAAGGTAATCAACCTTTTGGAATAGCATAACTGTGTTGAAACGTTTTTGCCTTGCTGCTAATAAGCCTAATGAACTTCAGTTATCTTGGTATCTGTCACATGAATTATTTCTTATTTGTTTGTTTGGTTTTTATTTATTTTATCCAGCACAGGTGACAAGCTAACGCTTTCAGGCATTTGTTACTTCTTTGCAGTGCTGGTACAGTGTAAACATTTCTTTGCTGTTTCCCAGATATTTCAAGATGCTTTTAGAAAACAAACATTGCCAAACTTGAAGCTGCATTAAGTTCTTGAGTAGTAGCTAGAGAGCTGCCTAAGCACACTTGTGATTTGTATTGCCAAGATCTACTGAGTTAAAATAGTGTTTAAAATAGGACTTTAGTGTTTTTCTTAATTACTAGTAGACTAGAAGATATATAAGCCTCATTACACAAGAGAAAATTTTCAAAACACAAGGTAGAAGTATTTGTTGACCAATTCTTTATATTTTTTATATCTATATCTCATGGCTATTTTTTTTCCATTCTCAATATATTTGAGAATAGCTTTAGTATTCCTGCCCCTGCCAGCTGTGTTTTTTCATTGATGTTCATAACTTTTGTATCCAGATTTTTACTCTGTTACTTAAAGCTTGTACTATTTATACCCATTTTTAAATCTGATATTATCTTGATTTTTCAAGCCTTTTATTTTTGTGGGGGTTTTTTGTGTGTTTTTTTTTTTTTTTAATTGCTGCCGTACTTTCGCTTTATTTCTGTACTATTGTAACTTCCTTGTCAAATTGCTTTGTAGAATAATGGCTTCTGGTCCATGTGATACCCATTCAAAGGACAAAAAAAAAAGACTTGAAAATCTGCCCTTTTAAAATGCAGTGTATTGTGTATATGGTGATACACACTGTCGTGGATGGATCTAAATAAACAGATTATTTTACTTGTCTGTTGTCTTCCTGTCCATTTTTCAATGTAATTGGGATGTAAGTGGTTTCTTAGCAACTTGTGATTACTTGCAGTTTCTTCTTTAATCTGTCATAATGAGTTTTCTAATGGGACAACTGTACCAAAGAATTTCCTGTTTATGTAGACCAGAGGGAGTCCAATGTCAAAGCTGGTACTTCTGTTGTACTCTTTGGGAGAGAGAAAGTTCCAAAGTGGATGTTGTTAATTTTGTGGCTGGAGATAAGTCATTAGGCTTCTGTCTCTGTTAAAAAGTACTCATGGCTGTTTTCTTGTGCTAGTGAAAAATTTGGATACAGTCAAAAGGCAGTTGCTGGAGGGAGGACTGGGGTTGCTGTTGGGGCACAGGCAGGTTTCAGCTTTGCTCCAGTGAGGCTTTGCTCAGCAAGGTCACGATGTGGAGAGCCTATTGAAAAGGGTGTTAGGTTACACTGTGGCAAAAATGCCTTTTTTAGAAGTTGCAGACCATATCTGTGCAGATGAACAACTGCATAGCTAGCCTTCGAGAGAGAAGGAGATGGATCTTGAATACTTCTTTTTATTCTTTATACTTGACAGAGGCTTGTAGTGAATTTGATTATTATCTCTTGGTTTGCATTAACAGTTTTGTTGACTATTTTGAAACATGCAGTGTATTCTATGAAAGCTATTTTAGAAGATTGTTTAGCAAATGTAGCAAAGGCACAGCATGAATACACATTATTTAATTTCGAAGGGATTCCTTAAGTGCCAAGACTGACTTGAATTTGGGCTTTAGGTATATCCTGAGGTGATCTTATCCTTGCAGAGGATTTGAGTCTTGGTTACTTTTCTCTGTTGCAAGTACCTTACCTTTTGGAGACAACAGAAACATTCCTTTGTGCAGATTAAGTGAGAAAAAAGGCTTTGGACAGGTTGTTCAGAACAATGTTCTGTGTGTACCTACAATGTGGAAATATGAAAGTGTATATGGAAATTAGTGGACACTGAATTTTTTAGCCTTGTCTCACATTGTCTTATGTGCTCCCCTGAGTAATTCCTTTAAACTTCCAACAGAACAGAAAGCATACCAGGTCCCAGTTTCTTCTGGTTTCGTTCTGAATATGAAGTCAGAAATGAATTGAGCTATTTTAAAATTAAATTATGTGTGCACCAGATATAATCTTTTCTAGACAGGGTTTAGGAGCTGTTACTCCTTTGGCGTTTTTTTGTTTGTTGAAAAGTGAAGTAAAAATGCATATATATCACTGCTATGTGTAAAACACACTATGCTACAAGGATTATGCTGGAGGTTTATCACATGTAACACCTCTGTGTTGCTCTGCTTCAGAGCTAGGTCTGTCCTCTGGAGCATTGAGGTGTTACTGCTGGTACACCTGGCAAAGGTGTTGTCTGTCACCTGCAGGACTGTGGGGACTGGAAGCTGCCAGTTTCTCACCTTATTACCCTCTGAATAGACAAAATCTATATTAAATCTAGTTTTAAGAAAGAGCAGTGTTTGATATTTACTGTAACAAGTTTGGATAATTTGCTTTTGGAGAATTTAACTTAAACTGTATTTAATTGGGGTTTTTTTAGAAAATCCTTGGTTTTCTGTTAAAATTTTACTGAGACTCTCAGAATACTTTCATCCTGAACCTGCTGATTTGCAACCTATATCAGTTTCAAGACTTAATAGGATTTTGGAAGACTTGAAATGCTTTCCAATTTATCTAGTCAATTCAGTGGATTATAAATTTGACCATAAACTGAAAAATGTACTGGGATTTACATAAAAGAAGAATAGCTTTTCTTGTCCCAGTCTAGGAGGAGAGAGTAGCAGTGGCAAGAGATTCTTTCCTTAAAAATAGAGACTTATGGGAAACAGTCAGGTTTCCTGTTTAGATGTAGTCCTACCTTTAAGTGGTTTTGTGTACAAAATGCACTTTTGATAAACATATATTTATCACATTTAAGATTACCTGATTAATGTTTAAGCAATTTGAAGTGCCATTGTCACTTCTAATATAATTCTTCACTCCATGTATGACATTATATTAACTTTTTACGTATAAAATGCATATAACTGATGTGTAATTCATACTTCATATGTACTTTTTTATTCTATTATGTTGAATTGAATTATACATATTAGTCATTTATTTGCATAGATTCTCCTGCTTAGGGGGTAAAAAAGCCCTGACTGGTACCAGCCTTATCAGCTTGTTACATCTTTTACTACTAATATGTTTTATAATGCTAAGGATAAAACAACACATGGCAAGTGTTAATTGAATGAGTATCTTACTGCCTTTTTGTTGCTGTAAGCTTGGTTTCTTCTACTAAATGTGCTTTTTATTGTCAAATGTAATGTGTAGTAGGAAAGTGAGCACACAGAAAGTCTATCTTGGTTTCTTTAGTATGCTCTATCAATATGTATATTTTTTTCCCTTCATGGGGTGAAGGGTTATCATTGTTTTTACTAAATTGAGTGTTATTACTTCTATTCAGCTCTACCACTTCATTTAGCTAAAATTAGAATGCAGTGAGAACTTCCCCTAGATCCTGCTAAAGCAGAAGATTAAACGTCAGTTGATGACTACAATACTAATGCAGCCTGTAAGAGTTCACAGAGGAGCACTGATAGATGTGGCCAGGTTTGCTTTCTTCCAAGACAGTGCAGTTTTCCACTCTGAAGAACTCAGAACTTTATAGAGGTGATAGTCAGAAGCAGAGGGAAAAAAACCCCAAAAACTTGGCACATGTGGTTTAAATTTAATACAAGGAACATGGAAGTGAACAAACCTATTTGTTTATGTAAATGGATTCTTCTAGTAAATTTTCTTGATATCTTTTTGTTAAGGAATAATGTTAGGTATTTTAGATTGAAAAGGTACTTGAATTGGCTCATGAACTCAGTTCGTTGCCCATATGTTAAAAGCAGGTTATGTTTACTCATTGAAAAAAATAACTGTTTGAAATACGATTGGCATATTATTAAATTTGACTGGGACAGAAATACATGTCCTATACAACACTGCTTTCTCCTTCTCAAGTGTAATATTTACACATTGTGTGACCATGAAAAGTAATCACTGTCTGCCAAAGTTATAACAATAAATGCTTAAAGAAAGCATAATTGCATAATAGCACTATATTTTTACTGTATGACAATTTTGTTTACTCCTAAACCCTGTTTCTTTTCAATGAAGAAAGACTGCTTCCATACGTGTCAGGAGGTAGGTATGGATAGAGGGCTGTATGTCTCTGTCCTAATGAGCATAGTGCATCAGCCACAGGGCCTGTTCAGCCTTGAGAAGAGGCATCTGAGTGGGGACCTCATCAATGTCTGTAAATATCTGAAGGGAGGGTGTCAAGATGACGGATCCAGGCTCTGCTTAGTGATGGCAAGCAATGGGACAAGAAGGAACAGACAGAAGCTAATGCACAGAAAGTTCTATCTGAATATGAGCAAGAACTTGTTTACCGTGTGCTGGAACAGATTGCACAGAGAGACTGTGGAGTCTCCCTCACTGGAGATATTCAAGAACTGTCTGGATACAATCCTATGCCATGTGCTCTGGGATGACCCTGCTTGCGCAGGGAGCTGGACCAGATGACCCCCTGTGGTCCCTTCCAACCTGACCCATTCTGTGATTCTCCAATCTTTTGAAACTGCCTCAGAAAGCAACGTGCAAAGGCATGGGCCAGAAGAAAGAAAAAGCCGCTTGTGAAACAAATGAGCCTGAAATTCGGTTCTGGATGTGACTCCCAAATTCAATGATTTTATAGGTTTCAACAACATGTAGCTAAAATGAGAATCTGTCATATGTCATTTGTGCATACCTACCTGCCGAAGCCTTCAGGGTTCAAGACAGCTTGTAATTTGCACATTGTACGAGCTATAATACCATGCTGTCAGGCACATCTTCTTTTCTCCATTTCACCCAAGAAACTCATGTTCTTTTACTGCGCTAAGAAACCTGAATGTGCATTTAAAAGCAAGTTCCACAGAATGTACTAATTTTTTTTTTAAATTCAGAGAAACCAGAGGGAACAGCAGAAGTTGTTTCTCAGGTGCTTAATACCACAAGTTTAAGGGAGACCCTCATTTTTGTGAACTTCAGTTTGCTTCATAGACCAAGTTACTCCTCACCAACTTGGTCATTATATTGAGCCAGGAGAAAAAGAGCATTCAGGGAAATAGATCTGTGCCAGCATCAGTATCTTAGTTTTTCATTGCTGTTTGGTTTGATCTTTTCCAAAATAATTTTTTGCCACGGCATCTCATGTCCCAGGATTGTCTGGGGGGTTTAGGGCAGGGGATTTTTTGGCAAGTTGTCTTGAGATTTTTCTTTGAGTTGAAATACATGAGTACAAATAAAGTTTAATAGTTAACATTTAGTATGGTGGTTTTAATTAGGAGATAACTTTTGGTGTGAGAATTTCAAGCATTCCTGAAAATAGGTTTGCACCCAGCTAAAAAGAAAACAAATATTTATTTGAAAATACACTTGCATGTAATACTAGGGAGCGTGGAATAGCTGGGGTTGTTTCAGCAAGAACAGGAAAGCAGACATTAGACTAGGTCATTCTTCCATATAATGTCTGTCAGAATGAGTCTTGAACCAGTACTGGGACTGGGAACAGGAAGGTTAGCATCTCTGGTTATAGTAAATAACATGTTGCAGCCAACTCTCCTCTTCCCCTTATTTATCTTGGCAGGAGGTTAGAGGGCAAGAATAATTTCATCTCTACTTGAAACACTATGAAACCACTTAAATATATGTATCCTATTACAGTCCTGATTAAGAACTATGATTAGGCATTCATTAGGATTTAAATAGTGGGAAGTCCATATGAGGTCAACTTTATAATATGTAGATTATATCAGTCTCAACAGCGATATATTTTAGTATTTTTCATGAATTGTGCCCATAATTAAACTTACAGATTTAGCTATAAATTACAAACGGGAAAAGCTTTAGGGCATGTAATTAATTTGGTAATTCAGTATAGCAAAGAAAACAGGGCAAAATTGTAATATGGAGATTACATTATGCTCTTACTGCATATTTGGACTAAACAAGTATTGATTTCATGTAGCACCTGGTTTTATCCAGCTCTTGGAGATGAAATAAAATCCAAGTGAACTTCTATTGAATTATAAATGACAAGTTGTTTACATGAAGTGGAAATAACAGCTAGAGAAGTTTGAGTTATGGAATGATTTGTCTATTTTTGGCAATGTTTGACAGTTCTGCAGGATTCTAATTAAGTAACGGTGGTTAATGGGTGCTCAGCTTCATAATCTCTGCATGCCTTCCCCATGAGACTTGAATGGACATGAAACATTGCATCAGGCTCAAGCAGTGTTTCCTCCTTAGGAGAAAGTGTCTTTTTCACTTGCTTTTGAAGGTGTCTAAAATGATTCTCATTTTCTACTCTTAAAAGGGAAATGTTTTGAGAAATTTCTCTGGAGAAGAGTTTGCTGCCCTGCAGTGGAGGAAAGGCTTTGACACTGAAAGTTATGCCAAGATTAACTCATTCTGGGGTGAGAGAAATGTGTTTCTAGTCATAAATGTAAACATCAACAGCAGCCTTTCCACCCTATATGTACTATATTAAATGCATACTTGGCCATTTTAAAATACCTGCTTTTATAGTGTTGCTTGAATAGTAAATAAGTGTAACAATCCCAATATTTCATGACTTAATTTGTTAAAACACTCAAATGCCTAGACCTCATTAGATGCCATTACCTCATTAGATGTTACCATTAATGAAAAGTAATAAAAATTGTAGCCCCATGTAAGGTATGTACTGTATATCTCTACTGTGTGTGTATGGGACGTTAGTCTAAATCCTTGATGTTCTCTTTCCCTACAAGATTTCTGATTTTTAAAAAATAATTTCAGACTTGTTTTTCCTGTCTTTTGGGGAGCAGTGCTATCTGCTGTATTCTTTGGCTGATGAACCAAGCCCTTTTGATATCTCTTTTTGAAGCTGTTTATTTTTAAGGTTACTTACTCAGTTATGTCTACCCTTCACCTATGTTCTTAACACCTGATAGTAACGAGAGCCAGTTGTATCACATGCCACTTGCACTGGGATATGAAGTCATGGTGAATACAGTTAAAAGTAGCATGTTTAACAGGTATCTGGTTATCCCCTTTAGAGTATTTATGGGAAAAGGTTAAAATGTCATTCACAGCATAAGCTGGACCTGTCTAGAACTTGTCTGTGTAGGAGCCTGGCACTGTTGATCTTTGCTGGTATTTGCAGGTTTGAGATTATTGTACAAATGGAAAGTGTTTTTTTTTTTTTGTTTTCTGAACTTTAATATATTTGCTTTGAGATTTTATCTCTGTTCTTATCAGAAAAGGTAACCAGACTTCATATTCTCAACTTCGCTTTGTTTTGTTTCCTTTATGACTGATTAGCCTAATTTCTAAATTGGTTCCCAAATGAAAAAAGGTTTACATGATTACATCCTGCAGCTGTCATTCTGTTTGGGGATCATTGGCTAACTTAGATGAAATTTGGTAGAGGAATGAGTGCTTCACGCGGAAATGCTGCCTTTCTACCAGCTGGTGGAGTCTGGGGATGACAGACAAATTGGATGAAAGGGTATTCTGTGTGTGAGCTCCCATGCTCTGCTTGCCCCAGGAGCTGGCTGGTGTGTGTGCTCTACGGATGTGGTTTGCAAGCACTCAAAAAGAGCTTTAGGGTGACCTGTTGTTTTGCTAAGTGGTAACTGAGGCTCAAAGTGGGAACTACGGGCCATGAAAGGAGAGACTGGGGATGAGGGAAGATGAGCTCTAAGAAATGAGATGAATCTTGAAAGGATTGTAACAGATGTGGAAGAGAAGAGCCCATGGTTGTTTGTCCTGTGTGCAGATTCTGGGACAGAATTAATCGTGGGAATTATCTTTTTGAATCACTGTAACATCAGTGGAATACTTGTTATTTACATCTTGCATGTACATTTCTTTTTCCTTTGTAATATCTCTGAAGCTGAGGTCTAGAAGGGCAGACTATGTGGAGGCTGTTGCTTTAAGTTTATCATGCAGCTCTGACAAGCTTTCCTTTTGTGGCTGAGGTGTCAGTCTTTAACAAGAGGCACTTTTGACACTTGATAAATATTGCTTTTAGAAGTGAGCAGTGCAGTAGAAATGGAAAAACATTGAGATAAAATTTCTTTTATAACATTTATTTCTTGGCATTCTGACTTAAGATACCTACTGATAGTTAGAGGTGCCTTTCGTATGGAAAGTGTGGAGAGTGATAGGGACTGTCAGACCACCTGCCTGTGGTGCTGTTAAGGAGAAAAAGGGGACACAAAGAAATAAGATACATTATATAGATGTTGTTCAGCAATAGAATCAGTTATACTTGCTTTTCTTCGCCTTAAGGTAGATATTACCTTTTTGGAGGCCACATTAGTTTTCATTAAAATATTTTTCTTGTTATGAATGTGCAATCTGATAATACATGAGAAGTGTATTTGAGCTCTCCTGATTCTTGCCATGTATGGCACAATAAACTGACCAAATTTGGTCAAATATTTTTAGCCACTTAGTCATATGTCTTTTAATGTGCTGCGTATGTAAGCTTTTGATTCACTTAGCAACAGCATTTTTATGAGTATACCTTGCCAGATTTTCTTATGTATATTTGAAAAAAAGGCAAGGATTGTTCTGTGTTGGGTTGTGTCACAACCAGTTGGTTTTGATGGTTTTTGTTTGTTTTTTTTGGTAGTGCTAATCAATTTTAAGATATCCTTGTTTTCACAGATGATGAATTATGGAGGATTTTAAGATAGACAAGTATGCAGCTTATTAAAATATCTACATTTAAAAATGTTTCTGATAGAAATTTATTGTTCCTTATAATTAACTGGTGAATATTATTATAGACATAGAATATCAGTGGCCAGGCAAACTAGATATCCAGAAAAAGATGGACATGTGGCACATGTGACATGGCTTGGTTAGTGTTTCTGTTAAGTGTAAATATCTGAGCTTCTTGAATTTGTTTTCCTCCTGAACTGATTTATTGTCGTGCATTTGATTCCCTTACATTTAAGTAACCAAATGTCTTACAACAAGAAGTGATTCTCTTCTTTCAGAGCTTGTTACTAGGGTATTAACATTGTACACTGATGATAAGAGGAAGAAATTAAAGACAATATGCTTGATGAATTTGTAGTCTTAATTGTTGGAGTACATTAAGAAATTATTTTATTAAAAGAATTGCTGATTTACAGATAGATATGACTAAAACTTTTTCAAGGCAATTTTCAAAAATACTTGAAAAGGCAGGAAGGTTTCTGAATGTTTTCACTCAAGAATGTGGTTTTGCGTTTAACTGAAAAACAAATAAAGCAAGCGGTGTACTGCAGTCTAGCTGTGCGTTTCTGAGTGAAAAAGTCCAGATGAGACTCGTTAAAACAGTTCTATGTTACATTCTAAACAAAGCCTGCAGTTCATACCTAAAGGAAACAAATGAGGTCAAAGAGGGATAATTTGTTGCTGTTTTTGTTTGGCTGGTTAAGCTGGGCAGCGATACATTGGCGTAGCTGTTGCCTCGGTATTGCAGAATGGAGGAAAGCTTCAGGATTCATCTTGAAATGTCCAATTGCTTAAATAAAAAAATCTGAAGGAGTTTTTTCCTTAGTAAGGCAGTATGTAATTTTTGGTCTTCATAGAAGTATTCTGAAAAGTAAAATTTATACCTTAATTGCATTTAATTAGAGGCATAATTCTCTAGAAGGATTTAGGAGCCCAGGAGTAAAAGTTCTTATTTCAACCTTCTGGCTATGTAATGTTGTTGATTTATTAAGCTAAAAATTTAATACCAGTCTTGTGGGGTCTAGCTGTTTGGAGTTCTTGCTGTCCTGAAGTGCAGAGGGACTTTTCTCTCATTTGCTCTGCCCTTTTAAGGGCAGCACTATGGAAGTTGGCAAGAAAACTCACTGAGCACCCTGTGAGAAAAATACTTGAACACAGAGAAGAAATGCAAAATAGAGGTCAGTCAAGATGGAGGTCTGCAGAACAGCTGTAGTTCTGCATCTAGGCAACACTGTTTGCTTGGTAATTAAGAGGTGTGCAGATATGATAATATTTTTGCAATTGCCAAATTGATACTCTAGTAAGTTTTATAAACAGGGATGATTATATAGACTGTTAAAAGATTTATGGTGTTACAGAATATGCTGCATTAGAAAACAGCAGGGGGATGTTGAAATCCAGTGTAGCATCCCCTTCATACTCCTTAGTCTCAATTGTATTATGGTTAAAGCCACGTTATGGTGTTATTTCCAAACTTCTCTCTCTCTGTCGCAATTCTACTGCATGGTGTAGCTGTTTCTTCAATTTTAATATCCACTACAGTGGCTGAGCTGGGCCTGGGATGGAGTGAGGACCTGGGGGCTTTATAAAAGGAACCTCTTTTTACTAGAGAACAAGGTTTGTAAATGTACCTGAGAAAATCATGTTTTTTGGTTTTGTTAAACTCTGTTTGCCTTCATTTATTTAAAGTTTTACAAATTTGAAAGACCTGCTCTTTATATCTCAAATTCTTTCTGTCTTGCTGTCAGACCCCAACAAATAAACCGTCCTTCCTCATCAAACCTGGAAATACTTACCTTTTCTCCTGAAGATGTTGCCTAAAGTTGCATAGTATTGTAGAATAGCTTTAATATGAACTTACTTCTTAACTCTTTCTTTCTTTGTAGGCTTGTATAGATGATAACGTAGATATGGTGAAATTTCTGGTGGAAAATGGAGCAAATATTAATCAACCAGATAATGAAGGCTGGATCCCTCTACATGCAGCTGCTTCCTGTGGATATCTTGATATAGCAGAGTAAGACTTTTTCCTCTATTTTTGAAATCAATGTATTTTGCTAATACATTGTTAGCGAGGCACTAGAAGCAGATGGTATTCATAAATTGTCTTTTTAGTTGCCTCTGGAATGTGTAGTGAGAAAGAATGCTTTTATATTGTGTGTTAGTTGTGAAGTGTGCTCTGTCCGTAACTTTGTGCATTGCATTTCCTCTTTCTAGCTTTTTTACATTGCATCTTAGGTAGATACAAACATAAGCAAAACATAAGACTGTTTATGATTGTCAGATCAATTTTTTAATTATGTTCTTCCGTCGAAAGGTTTTTTGGGGGGAAGGCATATCGAGAAAGTTCAAATTTACATTTATTAGTAGTCTGAACCATTATCACAGGATAAGTCTGTGTAGGAGATACATTTTTCAGTTGTATTTGCAATCTTGAACTTTTTTTTCTCAGCTATGGTCTAGAACAGTGGCCTTTGCTAGTTATTTTGGCTGTGGAGCAAAATCTTAGAGTTCAAGTTAGATACCTGTTATGGTGTTAGTTAAAGTTAACTCACAACTGAATTCCAGGAGTGGTTTTGTTGTTCTTGAAGTCTGTTCAGGGCCACTGAAGATATGCTAAAATCAAATTTTTCCAAAGGTTGTCTGTTTGAGCCTGAAATAATGATTGATTTGAGAAAATGTGTTGTGTACATTTTTCAGCTCACTCTTGCTGCAGCTAAGCAGTCTTTCTAAAGATACTTTAGGTAAACACAAACTTCATTCATTCTACTAAATTTGTGATGTCTGATCCAGTCTAACATTTGTATAAAATATTAAGCAGTATTTTCTCATGTAATTATGTACTAACTGCAGTGGCAAAGAATGGAAATGATGAGTTTGTTCTGTGAGTCTGAGAGTTTTAATTGCCTCAATCTAAAGGAAAATAAAAAATTCTGATGACTCGTTTATAATTTTCACTGGGAATTTTTTTTTTTGGTTGTTCATAGAGTGAAGTGCTTTGTATGTCCTTGGTATAACTGGGGCACTGTATGACCACAACGTCTGTAATCTAATTTCTATGCTATGCAGATGTTTGATGCTGTAATCCCCCTTGCATGTGTATTGGAAATGTTTACTTGTTGGCCATACGACGACAATAATGTCCCTACAAACTAAGATAATAAAGCCTTTCTTCAGTTTAGTGCCTTTTTTCCTCAATAAGAAAAAGTTGAATAAGTGTTCTTGATTTGGTGTTGCAGCTTAACGTAGGCACATGTTCAGGAAAGAGACAGCAATGTTCCATGTCCACAAGACAGTTTTTTCCTGTTGACTTGAGTATCTGAAGTGTATCTTCTTTTTTTTTATCTCAGAGTGGAACAGAATCTGTGTGCATATTTTCTATAGATAACCTCATTTCTCTAAAGGCTGTTGGGGTATAATCCTGTGGGGTGTGGGACATCTAAGCTGTTGGAAGAGCAGTGTTTTTAAGCTGCATAGAGTTTTGAAGATAAGCTGTTGAAACAAATTCCCATATACAGCTGAGCAGAGTAACTTGATCTGGATGGAGCAATGCTTAGATATGATGAGGCCCATAGAGTTTAGGTTTTCTTCAAACTTCTTCTCCAAGAGCTCAGCTTCAAATAATATACAAAACTAAATTCTACAAAGAATAACTTGCGGATGAAGTAAAATTGGGAAAAGGTGAAAGGAACTTTTAATTTGGGTAAGTTATGAATCTTACATACATAGTTCTGAAAAGATTACAGCTAATAGCTTGCCATCTTTCAGTTCTTTATGATTTAGCATTTTCGTAAAGAGCATCTTCTGTTCTTTTACTATTTTCATGCAAGAGAAGAAAGGCAGGGAATGAGTTCTGGTGTTTCCTAACTTTTTTAATGAAAGGCTGGGAGTATCTGACCTGTACTTCCCTTTCTTATCCTCCTGTGGAACTGCCTGTTGCCAGCTTTGTAGAACGTCTCAAATTGGAGACTTGGCAATCATATTTCTGCTTCCTCTGCTGGCATCTTAAGTCTTCTTAGGGCTTCCTTCAAAATAGCTGGAATTTATTTCTTTTGAAATAGCACAATCTTTTAAGTTCTCCAAATATGCAAAATTAGTTAATATACAGAATCTGTTAACAATGCTTTTCTTTTTATAATTCATAAGAAAAATATTGCATGATAGCATAGTTTCATTTTTTCAGATTTGCATGTTTCAAAATCTAAACTTATTTCTAAGAAAACAGCTGAGCTAGGAGATGAGGATATTTGCTGTTACGAAATGTGTTTTTATGTTTAGAATCTTAGAATCATAGAATAGTTTGAGTTGGAAGGGACCCTTCAAAGGTCGTCTAGTCCAACCCCCCTGCAATGAGCAGAGACATCTAAAACTAGACCAGGTTATTCAGAGTTCCGTTCAACTTGGCCTTGAACGATTCCAGGGATGGGTCATCCACAACTTCTCTGGGCAACCTGTTCTGGTGTTTGACCATAGAATCACATAAGCTGGAAAAGATCCACGATGATTGAGTCCAATGGTGACTCCACCACCTCCCTGGGCAGCCCATTCCAAAGCTTAACCACCCTCTCAGTGAAGAAATTCTTCTTGATGTCTGACCTGAACCTCCCCCAGAGCAGCTTGATGCTGTTTTCTCTTTCTTTGGTTATTGCCTGGGAGGAGAGGCAAATCCCCACCCAGCTACAATCTCCTTTCAGGTAGCTGTAGAGAGTGATAAGATCTCCTCTGAGCCTCCTTTTCTCCAGACTCAACAATCCCAGCTCCCTCAGCTGCTCCTCACAGGACTTGTGCTCCAGACTCTTCACCAGCTCCATTGCCCTTCTCTGGACAAGCTCCAGCACCTCAATGTCCTTCCTGTAGTGAGGGGCCCAGAAGTGGACAACAGCACTCGAGGTGTGGCCTCACCAGTGCCAAGTCCAGGGGGACAATCACTGCCCTGGTCCTTCTGGCCACACTCTTTTTGATACAGGCCAGGATGCCATTGGTCTTCTTGGCCACCTGGGCACACTGCTGGCTCATGTTCAGCCTGCTGATGACCAGCACCCTCGAGTCCTTTTCCCTTGGGCCACTTTCCAGTCACTTTTCCCCAAGCCTGCAGCACTGCGGGGGTTGTTGTGACCCAAGTGCAGGACCTGGCACTTTGCCTTATTGAACCTTAAACAGTTGTCTTCAGCCCATCAGTCCTGTCAGTCCAGATCCCTCTGCAGAGCCTTCCTACCGGAAGGGTAGAGCAGATCAATGCTCCTGCCCAACTGAGTGTCATCTATGAACTTACTGAGGGTGCACTCAACCCCCTTGTCCAGATCATCAGTAAAGATTAATATTAAAAGGACTGGCCCCAATACAGAGTCCTGGGTAATGCCAACCACCAGCTGAATGTAACTCCATTTGCCATCACTCTCTGGGACTGGCCATCCAGTCAGTATTTTACTCAGTGAAGAGTGAATATAGAGTCCAAGCCATGAGATGCCAGTTTCTTCAGGAGAGTGCTGTGGGAAACCTTATCAAAAGCTTTGCTGAAGTCCAGGGAGACTTCATCCGCAGCCTTTCTCATCCACTAAGTGGGTCACCTGGTCATAAAAGGAGATGAGGTTAGTCAGGCAGGACCTGCCTTTCCTAAACCTGTACTGTCTGCACTTGATCCCCTGGTTGTCCTGCATGTGTCACTCACAGTGAAGAATTTGTTCTTAGTACCTAATCTAAATCAGCCCTCTTTCAGTTTGAAGCCATTCCCCCTCGCCCTGTCACTACATGCCCTTGTAAGAAGTCCCTCTCCAGCTTTGATGTAGGCCCTTTTAGGTACAGGAAGGCTGCTAATAATGTATGTCGCATAATGTACACATTCTTCTTAAGTAGTACCTACTGGTACTCAGATGTTCCTGAGTGAGGGCACTCGTGCTGGAGATATGTGAGAAGTACAAGATATGTAGGTGGTAGGGAGCTTCTTTGAAAAAAACTGTGGATATCTCAGGGAGCCACCACTTCAGCCATCTTTTGGCACTGGTCCCATGCTGATTGCTAAGGGCGCTGAGCGAATTTGTGGCATGGCCTCCACTTGCTGGGGTTTTATTTTGCTTTTGCTAACTGTGCTGTCTAGTCAGTGAGCTTGTCATTGCAGGTATATTCCCCATCCCTATTATCCTTCATCATGTTCATCAGTCCTATGGCATCTTCTCCCAGCAGTATTTCCTGTCCCATTTTTCTGCCCTTCAGAACATGTCTTCTCTCGAGTGTGCTTCCTACCTTTACGAAAAAAAAATGCATCTTCCAGTTTAAGAAATGTTAGTCTTACAAAAGGCCACTTCAAGTGAAGCATACAGCAAGAGAACATAGTATAGTGTGAAATAAAGAGTCAGCTGGTTGCAGATGGGAAGTTGTGCTGTAAAAGCAAAAATTCTGGTGTGGAGCAACTGCTCCTGTTCTTTTGGTAGTTTATGCTCTCTGCAAGTGCTGGGAGTGTTTCAGCTTACTGGAAATTCTTTGAATACTTTTAATTTTAGAATTGCCTGCTTAACTTACTGTTCATCTAGTTTATGATTGTGTGAATTACCTTACAAGTAATTGTAATATGAACGTTTTAAATTATAATTCTTAAAAATTGCCAAAACAGGTCTCCATTTTTTTTTCCATTACAAAAAACTTTACAGAAATGAGCCTTTTTTTCTCTAATGAGCTAGTATGAACTAAAAAGTCAGCATCAAATGCTTTGTAAAATTTTAGTTTTGTGGAAAGAAACTTTTATGCAGGAGAACTTGAACAGAAATTTTGTGTGCATTCTTTAAGATGGCATTTAATGGAAAGGACCCTTAAATTTACCTTTGTAAGACTCCTGTAAAACTATTTTTGTGCATAATGAATTAGTTTATCTGATAGATCTGTTCTACAGTTTAAAAGTATGTATATTTTTCAGTATCAGGGAATAGACAAATTCCATTTTAGTATGTAAAAAATGTCATGGAGGAGAGAAAAAAAGTGGCATTTAGAAAACAATTTTCAAGTGCTTCCTTTTTTTCTCTCTGCTGTATATTGCTTTATTGTAAAATAAAGCTGAAATTATAGAAAGTTCTGGGCAAGAATTAAAGTTTGTGTTAAAAATTTATTCTCCTGTGGGTTTTGTAGGATGCCTAATTGTGAGTGTCTGGTTGATGTATTTCGAACCTTGTTTGCAACTATGTAGAGGCTACTGTACAGTTATACTACTTAACTATGAATGCTTTTTCATTTTACCCAGGATGAAAGAAGGTACATCTTCCAGCAAGTGTAAGAGAAGTGTTTTTCAAAACCAACGTACAAGTCAGTGACAGTTACACTCTTGTGCAAAAAAAAACCCCACAAAAAAATCTGAAGGGGGAGAGAGATGTCTGCTGAAGGCAGAATACCTTCATGTAGTAGGTATTACAACAGTTTGCCAAATGTTGCTGTAGATACTAAAATTCTTCATGCATTCAAGGGTTGAGAAATCCATAGAGGATAGATATAATAAAAAATACAAATGCAGAATACATACATAAAAATGGGATCTGGTTCAGGAAGTTCATGAAAGTAGATGGAGACTGGAAAGGTATTAACAGGAAAAATAGCATGTATTTCCTTCATTTTTATTCTTCTTGAAGATCTAATTTCTGGATATAGGCTAGTTGTTGAATGGATACTTGGACTAAATCTGTATGTTTGAGAGGCATGTTTGATACACAGTTACATATACAGACCCTAAGACTTGGCACATTTTCAAAATACACTTTCATTATTTTACAGGTTTTAAAGGGTGAAGCATGTGATTACCATCAGAAGGAGAAAATCTTGTAAAGTTCAGAGCCTTCTCACTCAGTTTATTTAGGAAGAAAATAGCAGCTTGACCAACTCTGCTGCTCTAAAACCCAGCTCACCCACTTTCCTTCCTGCCTGAAGTATACCTACGTTGTATCCTCTCCTTGCCCTAATATTTAAAGGAGACTTTAAAAGCCTTGTGTGTAACCACTGGCTTGTTCTGACGCCCTTCTGTTCTTCCAGACTCCAGACACCTGAAAGTGAACCCAGACAAACTCGTTTGCTGAAGCCTCGGCAAACCATTGTCCCAGGATGTCCCTATTTTAGTAACAGTACATTAAGACTAAATGCATGATCATTGTCTGATATACAGAAGACTCAGAGACAGTCCTGCAAACCTGTAGTTGGATACACAGATGCTCAGTGATAGGATGGTTTGCTTACAGCTCTAGTTGCCTTGTGGGGACTGCTGTGGGTGCTGGCTGGTAAGGATTCCTGCTTGTGCTCTTCTGGCGACAGCTGGTAAAGAGAATTCACTGCAGTTTCACAACATGCTTAATGAGATCTAACTTGAGACTACTGCGGAAATAGGCTGATACTCTCTTCCGTCCTTGGTTTTACTCCTTCCACAGGCTCTTGCCTCCTGTCTTGCATTATCTAATGATCACACAATGTGGGAATTACTAGCATAAGGCTAACCCTCAGGGAGTTTGGAGGGTTTATTCTCTTTTGGATCAGTGAGCCGACCTGCTTGCCAGCAGCAGTTGGCATAGATACACAGGTAAAAAAGCTGCTTTTCAGACAAACCTAGTACTTCTGATCAGAAGCATGGCTGTGTAGAGGTGCCTGTGCAGTGGTAGAGTTCTATGTTTCATCTCCCACTTCATAAGCCTGAACCAGTTGGTACTGCTGAATGTTCTTTCACAATAAGTACACGTGTTGGTGTCAGAAAGTATGTTTCAGAGCAGTTGTTTTTAATCCATGTCTCAAAGTTGTAATAACTTTATCACCTGAAGCTGTTTCTTACTTTTTTAAGCTAAATCTTTAGGATTAAACATTTTAATCCTAAAGAGCAAAACATTATTTAGGCAGAGCAGACCGATAAAAATGCCAGAGATGGCTTCTATTCCTTCAGCTTTGTTCCCAGTTATGGTTGTAAATAACTGAATATGAAACAATATTATTAGTGCTACATTCAGAAATGGATCTTTGGAGGATAATCATAAATTTGGATTTGTGAATGACAAGTTGAAGTTTGTGGTCTGATGTAAACCACATGGAAACTGATTATGTGAACTGGTATAGGATTTGGTCTGATAGAGATGCTACAAGGTGAATGAGTGTTCTTGTCAGGATTCAAGACGTTTCTTTAAATGACACTAGGAAATGTTAACTAGAGGAGTTGAATTAAAAGGAAAAAGAATCAAATATGAAACTTGATACAGCCCATTCAGAAAATGAGGACTTCAGAAGGATATTCTATAAAACAAGGCACATGAAAAATAAAAGCAGGGAAATAAGATCTTTTCTCAGCCAGAGAAAAACAGCTCTTCTAGAAGAATGGCAGACTCTTACAAGTTGATACTGGTAAAGATGCAGTGTTTGTTTTGAGAGCTGTGAAAAGGTCACTGCAGGCTTTGGAAGATTGTTTCAGGTAATTAATTTCCATTTGCTGCCTTTTTTCTGGAAGAATAGATTGGGAAAAAAAACAATGGGAGAGAAAGTATGGTAGTCATTTATATAGTGTCCCCTCCTCCCCAGTCAGAAGTGTGATGCTTGTTCTTTGTCAGCAACATAAAAGTTCCTCCTTCTCCAAGCTTATATTAGATATCTGGAAGGATAAAGCTAAATTTGTTAGATAAAATAATGGGGAAACTTAGACAAGATCAGTGACCTAGTACAGGTTGGCATTTTCTTTTCTGAAGATGTACTGGGGCTGTGTACTGTTATCAGCATGTTTTTGCCACATATATGTACATCCTGTGAATAATGAAATACTAATGAAGTTGTTACAGTTAATGGTGAAATTCCCTTTTTAAAGTCATGTCACTATCTGGTAGAATTTACTCTTTCCTACTGTGTAGCTGTGATCTGATATGTGGATAAAACCCACTTGTCAGAAATACACAGTAAGATATGGTTGATGGGTTAGAGGAAACTATAGGACCCATGAAATTTGTTACCTGTTCAACTGAGTCTAGGAGACCTGGTCACTCTACAGTGCACAAAGGCAGTGTGTGCTCTCTAGCTGCCGTCTTTCAGATTGGATTACTGTGTGCATCTCTACTTGTAACCGTAAATATTTTTTTAGTAAGTATATTGTGTTTCTGTTCTTCTAAGGGTAAATGTACTGGAATTTCAGTTCAGAGATATGTTCCTCGGAGACATGTGACTTAACAGAAAGTATCTTTTTTCTTTTAATATGATCTACTGAAAAGTAAAAGGATTGATGCCCAGTGTAAAGCTCAGAGCAGTGAAAAACAATTTGGAAGTGCAGCTCATGTCTCAAAAAACCATCGTGCTTTGGGAAGTGATGTGCATAAGAAAGATCTTACTTATCATGAAACATTGGCTTTATTGGTATCCTGAGAACAATTTAGAGTAAATACTTTACCTCTAAATTCTGAAGTAGGATATGATACATATGAAAGAAAAGACATACAGAAGAGTGATAGATATGGAAATCTGGGAGCTGGGATAGACTCCCAAGAAATATAACACTCAGTTCCTTCCTGGCTGGTGGCTTGTAACTGCCCATTGCCACAGATAAACTCCTGTTTTCTAGGTATGACTGAATCTTGAGAGAACAGCTCTAGATACATGAGCAACCAAGTTTTCAGTTGCACAAATGCTTGGTGAGTGTGGCATACTGTCACATGGGAGTGCCTCATCAACTATATTCAAAAGTGCTGTTTGAGAGAGAGTGCCATGGACTGTTGAATATAGTATTTAATCAGTTATATGATATAAAAGTAAATTAATTCACAGCAAAGTTGGTTTTTAATATTGTTTTTTAGGAGAAAACAAGGAGGTGATTGTCACTCCTACGCATCTCAGTTTTTATTTTCTTTCAGGTTTACTGGAGTGGGTTTCTCTGTTGAGTTTGACCCTGTTCTGGCACATGGAGTAGACTTTCTAATGATGCTAAAGCAATTTATGACCTATTTGTCCTTTCTTAAAGCCATGTCGTTTGTTGACTATCCTAAACTGTGTCATTTCATTGTAAATGATCCTAATCTGTGTGTGTTTTTTTAGCATTATCCCTGACTGAGGCAGAGTAAAAGTACTTTGAGTTCCTCTGAAATGCATGTAAATATAGTGTGGTACCTCTAGGCATATAGTAGCTCTGTGCATTGATGAGAGTGAGTTATTTGGATACAATTCAGATACTAAGACACAGAAGTATGGGGGTTTTCAATTAACAGCAGATATGACACTGAAATGTATAAAAGAGGAATTATTTGAAACCTCTTTATTACAGATGAGATACTGCTTATCAAATTTGAATAAAGAAATATCGTTAGAAAGAAAAATATCGTTAAGAAATATCGTTGGGAAGAAATATGATTTCAAGGAAAATTTAGGTGGACTGGACATATAACAACTGCTATGAAGTGCAGATTGCTGATATCTAACTAGGGATCATACCAAGTTCAGTACCACTGAGTGATGCTAAAAGCTGCACCGTGCTAGTAATGTTCCTTGTAGAGAGATATCGCTATATTATTACATAATATAATTACAAAGAAGGTAAGTTCTGTGATGTAGTAGTTATGTATACACTAATACCTGTTTAGCACAATAAAAGAATTGATCTACGTTTAAATTTTTCTGATATAAATGCTAACAAGTGCCTGTAAGCTTCTTAAGTCCAGACTCATAACTTCCACAGAAACAGGAATCAACAGTTACATATCATTATTTGTGGTGCTAATATACGAAATTTAGCATCACTACTTTGGGCACAAGGCAGGAGGGATGGTGAGCTACTTGTGTGATCACCTCTTGTTAGTAAAGAATTAGCTGAGGAAGGTGGGCAGCAGCATGCTTTTCCTTTTTTCTCCTCCTTTTCTGCCTCCGTGCTGCTGGTACCTCTTCTTCTCAACCAGTGTAACTCAAAATCAAGTGTTCCAAGCTGTTGTGAGCTGAAGTTACTGTATGCACTCTGTAGCTGCAACGAGACATTTTTCAAATTCAACCTTCATTTTTGCATAATAGGGTGTAAACTTTAAAGGAAAGAACACTTGTTCACAAAGTGAAATTAACATCTGAAACGTACTTCTAAAATACTTTTTGTTTTGCTTTATATAATTCCTGCTGAAGTTTTTGCCTGGTATTCATCCTGGCATTGCCAGGCTCAAGTTCTTTCTTTTTTTTTTTTTTTTTTTTTTTTTTGTACACAGGTTTATACCATATGTTTCCATATATGGCTTTGTTCATGTTTTCTACTTTTCCTTTCCTTACTCACTGTTTACTTTCACCTACACGTTCCTCTGCCACCTCTCATATGTCTTTCCTCTATATGGATATGGCAAAATATGAAGGCTTAGTTGCTTTTCAGGTGCTGCAATTAGGAATTTTTCCTGTTCCTTTTTTACACTATTAATGTTTAGTTGGCCACGTACATACAAATATTTCTAGAGCTTATTGCTGGCTTTTTTCAGAGGTTTCTTGGAACGCAAGAGGACTAAGACTAGCCAGATATTGTTATCTACACTGTTTCTTTTATGCTTCTGCATAAAAGAAGGAAGACAGATCTCATGTTAGTTGCTGTGCTTCCATGGGTACAGAAGTTGACGTGGAGGCTAGGTACAACCTCCTATGTGCAGGCCTTAGTGATGTCTTGGTATGTTATGAAATGTTGGCTTCATAATCATAAATATGTTTTTCATACAGGTACAGTATTTAGAATTGATAGTGCTGTTTACATAAGAAACTTTTTTGGTTTTTACTACTTTAATAGCTTTGGGAGTAGCTGACAATTTTGAAGATATGTGTCTGTCCAAGATGCTTTTCATAACAGCCGCTCGAGGGAAAATCAGAAGGGGGACTTGATGCTATCTGGAAAACATACTGTGTATTGAAGGACATAAAAAAAGTCTTTCCAAACTGGTTAATTACTTAGAAAAAAAGGCATATGCTGAAATCTGGATTGTACTGGTGAAAATTGAAAATAAATGTCCCTTCGCATTTGCTTAAAATCGTTTGGACATTTGTTTCTCAAATATTCTTTGTTATTCTTTTTTTAAACGTCTCTGGCTATCTGAAATTGTCAGATTTTGTGTTCTTTAAGAGGAAATCATAAATTTACCTCAGGTCTCTTGCTGGTATCAGCTGTCCTGTATTTCAGGATAAATAATTGTCTAGTTATGCCAAATAACCCTAATGAGTCTTATTTAACTTGGTGTTTTGCATAGCTGCTGGGTTCATATTGCTCATTGTGGGAGCATTTCTATTTAGGAAGTGCTGCAGCATTTTTTTTCAAGAGAGAAAGATATGAGTGAAAATCTTCTGGAGTTTGCAAAGCAACATAACCTTAAAAGAGACTGAGTTTTGTCATGATTTGATTTTGATTTAAATGCCATCACAGAAGCCCGTCTTCCTATGTCAGTCTTTATTCAGTTGTAAATGTTCAGAGGAAGAAGGTTGAGGCACAGCAGCAACTGACAGCGTGGGATGGCATTTTGCAGAGTACCTAAATAAGGCACCCCTATGAGTTGGACTTAATTGTTTTTCACGTCATTTAATTTGTTCTAATTCGGTCACAAAATCATGCAGGAGAAAGGATTCTTGGCCCAACTGAATTTCTGCAGTTTTGGTTCTGCTACTGAATGTGGAACCTTCATTTCCTTCTGTAAATCATAAATTCAGGAGCAAAGACAACGGCAGGAATATTTCAGCTGTGGAGAAAGGCGATTGAGGGAAATGATCTGTGAGTTTTCTCTAAAGGGAGTGAGGAGATGCCTCGTGCAGAGCGAGGGTGCTGGTTGAGGTGCCCTTGCCCAGGCAAGCAGGACTCATCCACGCCTTGTGAGACCTGCCAGTTGCCTGCCCCCCATGGCACACATTTTAACACTCCCCACCAAATGCTTATAGGGGTTGCAACATACATGGCCAAAACAGTGAAGCTATAGTGTTTTATCATTATGTTTATATGGGCTTTGAATTATGTGTTTAAAAGCGATTGTAATTGTGTGAGGGTGAATGAGGGGGTGTTTGAGGGGTGACTGAACACTGGCTGTTCATTTCTATTCAGCCAACTAAACATTTTCCTTGAGACTTGCTCGCTTATGCAGGGCATATGTGTACTGTGTACCACAGCAGAATTTAGCATAATGTTATTCTAATGCTACTGGATTTACTTCACGTTTGTATTATTCAAGACATCCAAGAAAAATAAAAATACTAGGCCTTTCTTCAATATCTTATTAATGTAAAAATCACATAGAAACAATAATTCTGTATCTCAATATGTTGTATATGAAGGTAGGTGTACCTTTGCTTGCCTGGCCTTTAAGTGTTAATTTTGCTGCAGGTTAAAAAGCAAAAAAACCCAAACAAACAAACTGAGACCCAAAACAAAACCACATTTGAGAAGGACAAAGTAGCATGAGCTTGAGGTAGCATTTCTGCTCCTGTCTGACTTTATAACAACATTGTTAAGAGTTCAGATTGAAAGTGAAACTCTTCTATGGTTAGAAAATATTTAAAGAAACATTTACAGACACTTAAACCAGTAGGAGGTCTGAAAAGGATCAGATTTTACAGTTTTAGTCTGTCTTTGACTTAAAAAAAAAATTGAAACAGCAGTATTAAAATTTTATAATTTTTATTTGAGAAATATCTCCCGAAGTTTGTTTGCCCAGATGTGTTATAGATCTATTTTTATAAGTTATTGGAGTGATTTACAAAGGTATACTTTTAAAAGTCTATTTATACTTTGTATTTAAAACCATAAACAGTGAGACAATTTTGAAAGGCATTTTAAAATAAGGCAATTTAAATTCATATTCCAAAGATGTTTTTAATTTGTTTTTACATCCTGTGGACTGTGCGGTGAATTTTTTTCATTTTTGTTTCTTCGAATGAGGGCTTACACAGGCTGCATGAACACAGTGACACTTTCTGTCTCTGGCTACCTATTATCATTCAGTAAAGAGACTCTTGGAATTAATTTGAACTAAACCATCTATGGATTTTTTGAAAACCAGCTGGGTTTAGCTGAAATGCCTAATTAGTTAGAAGTTCTTGGCAGATCAGTTGTGCTCATAGTTGGTGCCCCCACTTGCAATTAGGCCATGTTTACCAGGAAAGCCACACTGAACTGGCTTATTTCAAATTTATTTACAATATTTTTTAGGAGGGTCCCTCTCATCAGATTTTAGGAGTCATGGACTGCTGTCCTGTCTTCTGACCAGTCTGAAGGGGACACTTGTTTGCCCTAGTGAGTCTCCAGTGAGAGCAGTAGGCAGTTTGTAATGAACTGAATCAATTCATCGGACACTTCTCTCTTCCCTGGGCTTGCCACCCTTCTGGTGACCTTCAGGATCAGCGAGTACTTACAGTTAATTATATCTGTAACGACTTTGCAAACTTGTTTCCAGATGTTGTGAACTGGGCCAAGGTTCGACTATAAACATATGTCCCTCTTTCTGGTGTGGTGATACATTGCAGATAACACTTTCATATTATTTATCTTGTCTGCAGCTGACAATTTTTTAGTAAATCCAAGTTTGGACATCTTCCAGATTCTTCTAAAATCACAGATAAGACTCAACTTCATATATAAAGTGTTTTCAGAGAGAAGTGTTTTCCTCTCTGTTTACTTTGTGTCTATATATGCATTTTGTTAATAGACATACACACAAAAATCAGTTGTAAGGGCTTTTTGTAGGCTTGGGTTTATTTTAAACTCAGAATGTAGGCCATGTTGCTAGTTAAAATTTTTAACTTCTGGTTCCTGAGGTTGGTTTTGGTGTAGACTATTTGACTTTTTTACAGTAATTCTTAAAGGGTTATTATTTATTGTCTCAGATATACTGAGATTCCAACTCTCTATGAATGGTATTGCAATGTATTTTTCATAAAAGAATGAGAGACAATCTGTTTCACAGTAATTCTAGAAAATAAATGTTTCATATTTTCCCTAGGTTGTTAGTTTTAGTCCTCAGTAGCTATTGAGGAATATACAGCAGTGATTCCTAAAACAAAATCTTCAACTAGAAATATTTTTGCCTTTATAAAAAAATGGTATTACAAAGCAAACTTGTTCTTGCAGTCTTACTGAGACAGCATAATGCTTGCCATGGAAATATCAGGGCATAGGTATCAGGAATGATTTTATTTTCTTTTCCTGCTTTTGTCTTTCCTAGTATTCCTGGGATACTTGCAGTTCTCTATACTTAGACCACAAGAGCATCTAAAAGTGGTATCTTTAGCTTCCATGTTAACACTTGAAAGCTTTAGCTCTTAAAAAAAAAAAAAAGACATGAATCAAGTTACTGTTTCCTTGTCATCTGTTTAGGTTTAGAATGAGCACCTACCAGTGTATTATATAGATTGTCACTGGATTATTTGAATTATTCCTGTGTAGCTGTCTGTTGAACATGACCATTTTTCAACAAGTGAATTTCAGAAGATACAAATTAAGTGCTGTACCGGACAGATTAGTAGGTGATGGTGGAAATCTTAGTTGTTTTTACTTTTTCACTGCATCCACATTTGCAAAAAGCACCTTTTTCTAGGTGTGGTATCAGAAGACATGGTTCTTGACTTTGTTACACAGCTTCAATTTCCTTTTCATTGCATACATGTAGCTGTATCAATTAAGTATCAGCTGAGGAAAGGAAGTTATATTGTTTTTACATACTTAGGAAAGATGAAATTTCAAGATGAAGGTAACACCTACTTTAACAAGGTAAAATACAAGCAATTGTTTCTGTAGGTTGATTGGGTTTTTTTCCCAAAACATGGAGTACTTGTAAAATATGCATATGTACCTACACACAATAATACCCTGTTGTGTTTGAAGATTTTGGTGTGTGGTACCAGAATAACTGAACTGTAAAATACACCCCTAAGTTACACTGTAAGTTTTTAATTAACATTTAGATTGAAATACAGTTCATTAAAAAAAAATATTTACATAAACCCCAAAATCTTCTGATTTTTAGTTTTATTCTGGTACTAGCTTCTTCTCAGTTATGCCTTACAAACTCAGGGCATCATTTACTTGGTCATGTTTACCAAGTTAGTTTCCTTTCTGTATGTGATGCAGAACTAGGTCATCTGCACATCTGCAGTGATTGCTCTCCTTTCCATTGGTAGTGCTAGGTTTCCTAATAAAAGCTCCTATTCTGTAGGTACCAGGTTGACTTCATGCACTATCTGAACCCTGTCATTGCTTTGCTGAAACTAGTTCTACTGTAAATAAAAAATGCATACGGGGTAATCTGGGTGGTGTCGGAAAGAGAATAAATGTAGATTTCATTGCCAGGCTTAAAAGGTGTCTTTAAAATAGTTGGATTTTGAATAATTTGGTTTATCATGAGTAATGCTCTTTCACTTAATTTGAGGGGGTCGCTATTAATTTTTTGAGAGGTATAGCAGAGGAGAGGCCTAGTTGGAGTGGCTGAAGGAACATTGGTAAAGCACAGTTCTCACTTGTTTGGCAAGTAGAGTTCGCCCTTTCATCTTTGTTCTGTTTCTTCCATCCCTTTAAATCCTGAGGACTCTAGGCATGTTCACTTATCCTTCTTTTGCTGACCCAGGAAAACCAAAGCCCTGTAAGCGCCTGCGAGAGGAAAATAAGATAACTCTACTTCTCCAACCCTACTAATCTCCCTAGCTCTGCTGATCTGATGTTGATCTGTAAGCAGCTTCGTTTTTGGAGTCTACTTTAAAGGATCAATTGATCTTGAAGTTGTCCATGAGTGGAAATAATTACTCTCTGAAATGCTATGCTAGCTTTTTATTAATTCCCTACGTTTTCTTATACATTCTTTCATCGTGTCTATAAGTTGTTGACTCAGTTGACCAAATACAACTGCTTCAATGAGATACGTATTTTTCTTACAGAAATAGTTTTTGGCTTAGAGGTATTATGTAGAAACAGATAAAAATCAGGTTTTTTAAACGTCACTTTTTTCCTGTCTACACTGGAACATACACGTTGAAAGAACATGAATATTCACTTGGATTTTTTTTTTTAAAAAGATACTTTTGTCAGTGATTGACTTTGTTTTGACCTTGTAAGAATGTTGTTTTCCGAACTGCTGTTTTTGCCTGTTTAGCAGACACTTGCGTAGCAATTACCTTATCTGTGACTTTTACTTTTAAAACAACACAACAGGTATTGTTGAGAAATGTTGTTACACTGTATTAATTTTTCATTCCTGCAGAAGTCAAATGTTGTAACTAGAGAGAGGTGTTACAGCACTGCACTCTTTTAAGAGGAACAGTATAAAACCAACACCATATGCCAACATCAAAGTTGTTGGTGGCAACTGATGATACACATCCCAGGAGATATGGTTACACTTCTGGGAATTAGTTTTCATTTTGTAATCTGTTAGTTCTTACCTCTGCTTAAAGTAATTACAGAGGTTTAATACCATGTACTATTTAAAGTCATACAGTAAAAAATAGAAATATATGAAAGAACTTGACTTTGAGTTATTGAATAAAGACAAGGAAAATAGAACTGATTCCAGATCTAGGATCATAATTAATTGAGATAAGTTAAGCATCAATTAAGTACTTTAAATCATTTTTATTAGTGTTGAATTAATTTTGTGATTGTCTCATGCGTAATTTGGCATTCTGTAATAGTGAAGGTAAAAAAGCACTCTTCATTTCATCCACAAATGGGTGAGTAATTCTTCAGTGTTTCCTGATTTTTTTTTCCCCTTAAATATATGGAAAATATAAATTCAGCTCTGCAAGGCAGGAGGTATGTTTGTAGTTTTTTGCTTATGTTGACTCTTATCATGGCTTAAAGTATTGAATTTGTTAGGAAATTGGAAATATTAAGTTGCAAGACTGATCTGTATTGATGTTTTAATTGTTTATTAAGCTGTACATTCTCAATAACTTCATAGGCCTATGGTTTAATACAATTTAGTAATATAATTCTTGTATGAATTATTGTTGGAACTGACCCATTTGACTTCACTGGAAAATTGGAATTTTGGATTGTTGACTCCTGAGACTGCAGCACAATAAATAAGACAACATATAGGGGGATTAGAATGTGTAAAGTACTGCTTCCTTTCTCCCCCTTGCCTCCTTCCCCGCAAAAAGCTCACCTTACATATACTTAGGAGAAGAGATTGTTCTGTTTTTATTAACTTCATGAAGCTGCATAAGAGATCAGGAGTCATCATTCTGAGAAAGTATAGAAACTTTGTGCCACTGCATTTGTGAGTTCTGGAATAAGTGACTAAATAAGAGGAGGTCATGGGATTTGGTAGTTCCACCACTCTTTACCTTGTGTTCACTTTTGTTCATAATCTAGCCATTTTCTTACTTCAGTTCTTCCAAGTGTGTATTAAACATGTCAGGAGACAAACTGAAGACCAGAGGGCTATTTATATTAATGGTTATTATCATGAAAAGACATACAGGTATTCAGGGGTTGTGGACAGTCATAAAGGTTTTTACTTATACCTAATATAATTGTTTCTATTAATTATATGTGTGCATATGATATGCTAGTGGCTACTAAGTTTTTTTTTTTTTTGCATTAGCTTTGCTATGTTATTTACAGGTTTTATTTCTTTGTCTGTTGGCAGGTATTTAATTAGTCAAGGAGCACATGTAGGAGCTGTAAATAGTGAAGGAGACACTCCATTAGATATTGCTGAAGAAGAGGCAATGGAGGAGCTGCTTCAGAATGAAGTAAATAGACAAGGTAATTTTGAAAATGGAAGGGTGGTTGTGTTTACTGGACACTAAATATATTTTTGAAAATTTAAGATAAATTAGGACTTACAAAGACAGTTTATTTTCTGAAGGGAATTGTCAATGCAATGTGCAGTGTTTAAGCTGTCTTTAAGGGTTTTTGCTCAGCCCAGCCTCTTGTGAAGAAAGAGGTCAGAAGTATTGAACCCAGGTGTTCAGTGGATTCTTGTATTCATTTAACTCAGCCAGAATGTAGGTGACATTCAGATACTATGGATGGTATTCAGTGCATTTGGGATATGGACTTCTATATCCCAGCTTCAGACTAAGTCTAAAGAGATTTCTACCCTGGAGAGAAGAGAAATAGGCAGGCAGTTTTAGGATGAAGTCTTAATGCAGTCCCAAGGTAACAAAGAAAGCCTAGAATAATGAAAACAAGAATGAACAACTATCCTGTATACCATAAATCAACCTTTGTATCTAGTTCTGATCTTTTTAGTGCCTTTCTACAGTGGCAAATGTCTACTCCTTGGGATAAAGAGTCTTAGATTGCAATTATCTCAGGCCTGAAAACCTATCATGATCTTTTAAGTTCCTCCTGGGGTTTTCTTGTGTACCCTTCTGAAAACAGCATACAGGTGAGCATTCATATAAAACTTAAAGGAGAGGTATCAAGTTTTGACATTATTGTTTAATAACAAACACCCTAAATTTATGCACCTTGCTCCTAGAAAATTGCTAGGACTGGCAGTGATGTTTTTACAGGAGAAATTGGCCTTTCAGAAAGCATACTGATTTATTTTTCCCTGCTTTTTTCCCTTCTCCTTACACTGCTGTATTCCATATTCCAGTCCTCACACAGGTTTTCCAGTGAAAGGTCTTTGAAAGTTTCTGGTTTTTATATTCCACAGAGAAAAGAATATTCAGTTGTTGTTGCCTGACCATCTTGAGTCTGATAGAATTGTGCTGCTATCCCAGAACCTGGAGCACAAGAAGTAGGGTGCTGTGGTCTGAGTTATGTGTTGAAGGAGGATGATGACATTGAGTGAAGATGGAACCTTTGGAGGGGATGTACTAGGGGGCTGCATGTCCATTACTTCCTAAACCCTGCCTGCCTCTTAAAAGGCGTCTTCCTCCTTGAAAATAATTCTTCTTCTATAGTGTTAAGTTAATGTGTCTTAAGACAAATTTACATAATTTAACAGTAAACTAGTAATTGCTTTAGGCTTTGCCCTGACTTAATTTGTATTCTTAAACCTGTTTAATGCCCAAAGCAAATGGTAAAAAGAAACTGGAAGACATATGTGAAAAAAGAGATACCTACTGATATGCAGAAGTAGACAGCAGATTTGCAAAGGCTTTGATTCATTTAACTGGTAGTGTTAACAGAAAGTTGATTAGCAGTTCTTATAGTTAACACACGAAGACCATCAGATTAGATAGTTGCAAGTATTTTTTTGTCTGTATTATAATTACTCTATTTTAATTACTTGTTCTCTTTTCTAACAGTACTGTCAATCTTTGCTCAAGAGTTGTTTCTGGAATGTGCCTCAGACTATGTTCTTTAAGGTTGTTTTTTAAATGTTTGACTTCACTGATGTGCAATACTAATTGACTGCAATAGCTCTTTGTAAAATTGCAATTATTTGGGAAACGAACTTTCCCAAAATCTCTTTTATATTTTGTTGCTTTTTTAAAAAGAAATTATTTGTTATATGGGATTTTACATACATTTTTACAATGCAGATATTCAGCATTACACAGTAATTTTTTTTCTTTTGTAAGTTTAATTAAATTATTTTGAACATCCTAATTGTAATATTAACATTTGCAACCTAAACTAAATGCCACAAATCACTGAAAACTTCCGTGAAGTTTACGTATTTCATAGTTAAACTTATTATAAACTGTCTACAGTACTGTATTTAAAAATCTGAAAAGAAGGTACATGTTCCCACACTGCAGCTATTAGCTTCTAAAATAATAATTTTAGTTCGTTTAAAATACTAGATTTCACTTGCTATGGAAAACCTATTTTCCGAGCATTCCTCTGACATTTTTGTCAGTTGGTTTGTTTGCTTGTTTCACAGAAGCAGGGAAGAAGGCATGCAGTATCCCTTCTTCTAAATTTGTGTGTGAAGATGTAAGAACTAAGGGCTTTTTACCTGCAGAGATGAAATCAGAGGAAATAGTTCATGATTGTGCATGAGAATGGAATAGAAAGGGTGTGAATCTGAATGTGAACTTGTGTGTATCTTACTAAATCATGAGACGGTTGTCTCAGCAGTAAGGTTTTAATTATGTGCTTTTGATAGCATCCTTAACTTAAATGTAAACTTAATATTAAATACAAGATGATTATTTAGTCATTATAATGATCAGTTAGAGAAGTGCCTAATTGTGTGTATGTTGTGGCTAGAGAAATTAATAGCTCTAAATAGGAACTTAATTGTTTCTCCTAATTTGGAATTAATAGTGATGCATTGTCACAGTTTCATCTTTGACTATACTTCAAGCAGAATATAATTATTCCTCCAGCAGTGGGATAATTCATATTCCTTTCATATGATGCACTCTTTCATATCATATAAAACAATGCCAGTTTTGATAATGGAAGTTAGCATTGAGGTCTGTGGAATGGTCAGCCTGGCTCATGTTATAGGTAATGGAAGATTGTCCTATTTCTTTTGAAAATAAATAAATAAACCTGAGTGCCAAAATATCCTACCTCTGCATAGGTAAAACATGCAGTGTGAAAACTAAGTTGACATTTTCTGTAATATTTTTGCCTTCCAACCTTTTCATATGTTTATTCCTACATTAATGAGTTTCATTTTTGTGTTGCATTGTTAGTGCTGCAAGTGTGGCTTCCTGTGTATTGGCAGTCAGAGTTGCTTGGTGGCAAAAGATTGCTTGGAAAGATCAGTCATGTTCACTGTGATTTCAGATGTGTTTAGCTGATGACATTTGATGTTTATTCCTGTTAGAAATCTGAGGAAAACGATCGTGTTAGATCACCCTTTTTACTGCTTTTGCAGACCTTCTTTCTTTGTAGGAAAAATACAAACAGACCCTTCCAGTTGTGCAGCTATTTAGCGTACAAACTGATCATCAGTTTGTACTTATGCCCAAATTTTTGCAAGCAATTGGAAAAATTGTATTTTAAAGACATGTCTTACTACAGAACAAAATGTGGGAGCCTCTGAAGGCACTAAAATCACAAAAAATAAATCACAGAATGCACTACAATTCATTGCTATGTGACATTGCAGTCTTAATAAAAGGAAGGATCTGCAACATTTGCTCATCCTATTTTAGCATTCAGATTCCAGAATCAGATCTGACTAGAGAGGAGGTGGTCAGTGATCCAAAATAATCTTGTTGTTTTACAAGTTCTGTTGTTGTAAAGAGCATTGGATGTGAAAGAAGAGAGCTTTTCTAGTATTATCATGCAGTGTCTGGTTTTCTTCAGTCATGCTGATCTTCAAATGTGACACCTCTAAATTGCACCAAGGGTCGGGTGTGTTTTCATGTGTCCTCTTGTGTTCTGCTGGGCAAATAACATGACTGTTGATAGAGTCTGCAGTAATTGTGAACTAATGGAATAGATATCCAATAGCTAAAGCTGTACCACTCTGATAGTAAGGAAAACATTTTTTTTACCTTAATCTTAAAAGGGGAATTTTTGGCTTAATTATTTTTGAAACTTAAAACCGAGTTTAGTTTATAATTTGTGAGAAGATACATTACATGGTTAGGTAAGGTATAAAGATTTTTTTTTTATACAAACACTTCACAGAAAGCAAAATCAGATTTTTTATGGAAATTGTTCCAAATAATGTTGAACAGCTGTTCCCTTTGCGCTCCACGTAGTTTAAGTGGTTTGTGTGTTATTAAAAAACCCTTCATTTAGAATTTGTTTTGTTGTTTCTACTTATGGCTGATGCCTTTACCATTGGCCAGTCCTATGTATATAGGTGCCACTGCGATCCTCAAAAATCTTTATCTTCATTAAAAATATTATATAGTTTTTCAAAGTGATCCCTCCTGTTTCTTCTACTCTACAATGTTTCAACACAGGGATGTGGAAGTTATCTTTTGCCAGTAGTGTAAAGTTTTCATTTGCACTGGTGAAAACCAGCAGACTTGAAAGAGATGTGGCCAGCCCTGGCCAATTCTAAATATTGTCTCTACTCGGGTCTTGAGTTGGGTTAACTATAATGGTTTGAAGATATTTTTTTACCTGTTTATTGTCAGATGTCCTCTTAACGCCTTAAGCAGTTAAAAATAATTTTATTTTGAATTATAGGAAACGTTCTCAGGAGGTGAGTTACTAGGGAGAGGTGATGTGAGGTGAATCAGGAGTTCATCATACAGCGTGGTAGCTATTTATTCACTAACTCAGAGTGATCATGACTTTTGTTCCAAGGAAAGAAGCACATGTTCCTCATTCTTAATTATAGGTAATGTAACAGGACTCTCTTAGAATTATTGCTTAACTCAGCTTTGTTTATGTGGATAAAATCCGAACTATTACATTTGTATATAAACACTCACTTCATGAAGTAAAAAGTGGGTTGATCTTCCCTGCAGTATCTATAAAACATGCCTTTATATGGCTGAGTTATCCCGAAACAATGATTCAGCAGTTAAACTTATGCTGAGTTTCATTAAATGCTCACTGAATGGCACACTGTTTTCAAACCTGTTGAGTAACACTTGTTGATCAGAAAAAAGTGAAAACATTTAGTAATAAATTATTAATGATTTAAGAACTTGTTAGGCTGCCAGAGAGGTTAATCGTACTTGTGGTGTGAGCGAGTGCTGTGGCCGAGGCTGAGCTGGGAGGCAGCACATTGCCATCTATGGGCCACAGGGAGGAAGGGTTGGAAACCTACGATGAAGCATTTTCTTTTTCCCTTGTATCTTAATAAAGTCTAGAAAACAATAGGAAAGAGAAAGGCCTGTACAAGGTATAATAACGACTGTTTACATTCCATTTTCTGCAGTTAATAATGGGAATTTTATTTAATTTATCTCAGAGCACAGCTCTGAGTTCAATTCTCGTTTTTGTGCCAGTTATTAATATGGAATGTTTTATTTAGATTGGCAAGAATCTACTTTATTGTGTTGCAATATGACTAGAAAATTACTATCTTGTCAAATAATGTATTGATGCAGCAATTACTCCTCTGCAACCATTATATCTTGTTTGGGCTTTGTTTGTGATACTGATAGAAGTCTATATTCAGTATTAGTTACTTTTCCTGCAAAAGAATTGCTATTTTGACATAAATCCCCAAGTCTACAGGCATATCTGGAAAGTACGCTTAGATGTGACCCATTAGAAACTCAAGATCAGGATTTGGAAGGAGTTTTTTCTCTGTTCTGCCTTTATGCAAAATTGCCGCAAAACAACCAGCCGTGTACCTGGACAGTTTTACACTGATAGGAATTTGCATCGTATTCTTCGGGTGGAAGAGGTTACTCATGCTGATAAGGATTCACAGTTGGACTTTGGGCATGCAAAAGGGACTGGACAATAAATGTGACTAACAGAGGATGACATATAAAGTATTTATTTGCACAGCAGTGTTTTGCAGGCAACACTGATATGGAAAGGACTGCGGTCTAGAGCATTATTATCCCAGGATCTGCTCATTTGCACTGCTGTGTCATTCTGAAAGGCAAGCAGATGCCAAGGCCCAGGAAGTTACAGCTAGCAGTAATTCACACATCAATATGTAGGAGCCTTCTGGAGGGATGAGAATTCAGGATTATCAGTTTATTATGGATTCTGAGTTCCTGGTCTTCATTCGTCATATTGGTCATACAATTTTTTAGCTTTTTCTTCTTCTGTGTGCTTCATCAGTCTTGTATATCTTCCTGTGTCTTGCAGACTCAGCCTCCAGATTATGGTTTTTCATGAGTTTCTGATAAAATGTAATCCATTTAATTTTTATTACATTGTCAAGACTAAAATTATTTTTTTGGTCAATTAAGTAAATGAGTCTAGGAGTTTGGTCAACTACTTAGAACACTAAATGTTTAACCTGCTTCAGGTATTTTCTGATACTTTGTAAAATTTTATCTTTTGATTGTCATTAGAATAAAGTTTTACCAAATTTACTTTGTCAGGAGACTCTTTTCTCCAACTGATATTTTTTGAGTTCTGCTTTTGTTTGTTTTGATTTTTTTTTAAATTATTTTCTTAGCTTTTTGAGGGTAATTTTTTGTTATTTGGGGGGGGATTTTGTAGTGGGTTTTGTGTGTGTGTTATTTTTTTTCTTAACATATTTGTATATTCCTACATTTCAGGAAATTTTGATATGGGCATGTCATTTTCAAGGGTTTGCTTGTTCTATAGTTGGGGAATTGCAGCAACTGTGGAATACTAATTCATACATAACATAATAGGTATATCAGTCTGCTATCCACTGCCTTAAGGGTGTTTCAGCAGTGCCCATATAATTGCTTTCAGTTTGTCACTTCTTTGCTTTGACTTTCTAGTTGCCAGGGGATTGATAAGAGCTTGATGAATCTATTTTATTATAATCTGTTTTATCACATTTTACACAGTAGAATGATGCATTGCATTACATAGGATCATCTGTGTATTATCTCTGTTTTCATTTTGTTATACTAATAATTTCTTTAATAATGGCTGCTTCATCGCATTCCTCAGTTTCTGCTGCATGTCTAAATGGGCAACAGTCAAGTTGGATTTCATTTCGCTTCCATCTTCTGGGGACTCATTCACCCTGTAAAAGATTAGTAGCTTGCAGTTCCTTTGAAGACATTAGAGCTTGAAATTGCCATTCATTATAAAGACTGTGAAAATTAAGTACAATTATTAATTATTTGGAGTAGTTTTGAAAAGAGATGTTCTAGCTTTGCATACTCTTGTTTGGGGTCTGCTTGATGTTGTGCTTTGACTAGTTGGACAGTTAGGAGTGCTGTGTGATAGAAACACAGTTGGCTGGAGGAAAACAGTTTGGGGAGAGATGATGTTTCAGCAGGAAATACTGAAAGGAGGCAGAATTAGATCTGAGTCAAGGAGCATCTATCTTTTAAGTGTTTTAAAACTCATGATCAATTTAATAGGCTATACGGACCACTGTTGAGGTCTGTGGTTTTATCTAGCAGATTAGTATCTGTTTCTAGACATGTTTTTATGATGTCCAAGTTAATGATTTGCTCTACAAGAAATTAAAATCCAGAAAACAGGAGAAGAGGATATATTTCCCAAGTCCCTGCATACTAGTGTCTAAGATTAGAGAAATCATACAAATAAAATTGTTTTGCTGAAGGTTGAGCCACTGATTTTCTATTAGAGGTCAACCCAGACACAGTTTATAATCTTGATGATCACAGTTACTAAAACACTTCTCCTTACAAGTTTTCACCATTCAGGCATTGTGGATAGAACCATGCTTATGCATAGTTCTCTTCAAGACCCCTTTTCTGCTATGTTCTTAAGATTACTCCATGTAGTAGTAATTAAATGTTTGCAAATACATGTTTGCTTTGCCCATTCAGGGTCTGTAATTTATTTCCATCTGTTTAACATGATGTATATACTTGTTGATGGTATAATGTTGGACTGCCTTTCTCCCTTTCCATCAGTGTGTGGTAATTTTTTGTGAGACACACTATAAAAGGTTTTCAGTTGGTTTTGTTTTTTTTAGTTAAGCTATGAAGTGAGATATCCAAAGGGTTGGCTGTTTGAGTATAAGGTTTGTGATTCACAGTGATAGAAGACAAACCAGAAATGCTGTAGAAAGTATAAAAAATACAACTCCATCTTGTCATCAGTGTTAATAAGTGAGGCTGTTTCTCTTCCCATAGATAGCTCTTTGTGAAACAATTGATTTGTTTTCTACTTTGTACAGATACATCAACTTATATGTATGTATAAGACTTATATTTTAGTGCTTAGAAAGTTAAAATAGAGTTTTCCTCTTTTTTTAACAGGCCACTTCGGTGGTTATTATTGTAATAGTAGACATTCTTAAAATGGAAGAGCCAATTTTAGTAGACTGATTTTTACTGTTATTATTTATTTATAATCCTATTTATAAACCCTTTTGTTAAAAAATGCATTATGCATGCAAACTGTTGTATAACATTGGATGTTTCCATAACCTGTTAGGATTCATCTTCAAAAAGATATTAATATCTAACTCCAAACATTATTCATATTGTTTAGTTATTTTATTGCATCACCTAAACATGGCATAAAATTTGTTCAATAATTGAAGTATTTGAACTAAAATATTTGTGTTCTCTCTTACCCTCTCCCCCTCCCTGTCTGAATTAGGGGTTGATATAGAATCAGCTCGAAAAGAAGAAGAACGAATAATGCTAAGAGATGCAAGACAGTGGCTCAACAGTGGCCATATAAATGATGTCAGGCATGCAAAATCTGGTGGTACAGCACTTCATGTAGCTGCTGCTAAGGGCTATACAGAAGTCTTAAAGTAAGTGTGCTTTAAATGGAATTTTTTCATATTTTGTTATCTTGATGTTATGATGCTTGCAATTGATAGAATTGGGCACTTCTAACTTCAAGGAGTTGTATCTTGAAAAAAATCAGTCTTTAGAACAATCTTTTCTCAGAGCTTGATTTTAGATTTTCAAGCACTCATAAATAATGATGCTATTAGCTTTTGTCTTAAATCAGTTTAAATATGAATTCAGTGTACATATTTAGCCTGAATGCTTATTTAAGAGAAGGAATTTGATAAAAAACTTGCCCTGTTTCTAAAACGAACTTTGTAAACAAGACCTTTTTGTAATGCCGGTTAGCCTTCTAGTTTAACATATTTATTTGCAAACATAAAGCACAGGTTATAATCCAGAGTAGAAGTTTTTTACACTCAAGAAACAGGTAATTTTGCATTTTGATATTGTTGAAAATCATGACTCTTGAAAGCTTTCCTGGAAAGCTTCAGGCTTGTGGGGTCCCCTAATTGGCATCAGTATATTCATCAATATAATACCAACGTATGTCCTAACAGAAATTTAATTGTATTTTCATAAAAGCTCTGCTTTATTTCAGTAAAGCATAATTAGTAATACATTGCTTTGCTGTGATTATAGATTTATTTGACTGCTTTACCAGTGCTAGGAGCACTTAGGTATTGTAACATGAATGAAAATGAGCACACATCCTGACTGTGAGTATTTCTGCCTTTAAGGTCTGCAGAGCAATTTATTGAATTTATTGAAAATTCTACTTCAAAAAACCCTGATGCTTCAACATGACAAAGAGAAGTTATTCTGTTGGGAAAGAGTAATTTTAGTTTTAGGGTAGTATGTGTCTATAAGGAAGTTTTATCTATAATTGTTCCATTGTTTTCTAGCTCTCTGTTATTGTAGTTTTCTGTAGTCCAGTCCATATACTTTTCCTAGGATGGGAAAAATATATGTGCAGGCAATTTTTGTGAATACTTCAAATCATCAAAAATGTGTACTCTGTATAGGATGCCAAACTGCAAGACTTCACAGCTGAGCATATGTGAAGGTTGACTCATTGGGGGATACTACTATAAGTATATTGGCTCTTGAGAAACTGGGGGAGTTTTTTGAGAAGACCACTGTAGCTATGTGATTTTTAACAATTATGGACAATGGTTCAGAGAGCTGTTAGCCCTTTACATAGGGCTTTGTTTGTTAGGTTAAGTGTCCTTTGTCACTGTGGTGCTCACCTCAGGACCGTACTGAATTGGAGTATTGAATGCAGGCTGAATGACAGGTCCTGTATTTGAGTTCACTGGATTGTTGCAAAAATGCTCATGACAGGAGGAGATGCAAATTTCAAGCAACTAATATTAGAATGGGAGGAGGTTTTAAGAGTTTACTAATAAGAATAAAATTTTTACGTTTTACAACTCTTTTCTTAAAAGGGCTGTACTCTATTACTACACATACAGAAAAAATATCTAACTGTATAGAAGCAATGCTTTGAAGAGAAAGTGAATAGAAAAGGAAATTGAAAAGGCTATTTTTCCTGAATTTTCCTTAAAAATATATACCTACTGAACAATGAAATAGCAGATGTTTCTGTGAGAGGAAAAATCAATCATCAATAACCCAACCAAAATATTTATAATGAAAAAGGAGAAGAATATTATCACAGAAGAGTATTATGAATTTTATGACAATTTATTTATCCCTGTCAGCAATGTCAAGATCTATTTTTTTAATTTCTTTAGGCTTTTAATACAGGCTCACTACGATGTAAATATTAAAGATTATGATGGCTGGACACCACTTCATGCTGCTGCTCACTGGGGTAAAGAAGAAGCATGTCGCATTTTAGTGGAAAACCTTTGTGATATGGAGGCTGTCAACAAAGTGGTAGGATTTTTATGTAATCCTTGTCAAGATACAAAGTTCTGGTCTCTAAAGTGACTTTAGAAGCCAGGGTAAGAAAAGTGATGATAAACTGCTGTTTACTGTACGTGGAGCTTTATATAATGCATGTTTTGTCAAAACAGCATGTTTGTGTTCAAAACTAAATTCTCTGATTGTCTAAATTAATTTCTAGGCCGACTTTATGCTTAGTTCTATATTAAATGGTCCATGCAATCTTTGACATGGAAATTCAAAATTAAAAGGGTTTGTTGGCATTTCAGTGATGCAAAATTAGTGATTTGATGGATTGCATACAGGCTTTCATTTGATCTCTGAAAACGATGATGTCTTTGGGTAGTGTTTGAGCTCTTAAAATAAGCTTGTGCTGCCACACTGAAGAGTTACCACTATATTATGCTGATTTGGGTGTGCTGGAAGAAACTTGTAGGCATTTCTGGACTCCCTAGACATAATTTGAATGCTTCCTAAGCCTAATTTCCTAGACTTCTATGTAATGGCCTGTGTAGCTTGCTGGTTTTGCAAGATCTTGCTCCCAATAAGTGCAAATACATTCATGATTCACATAGGCATCAGAAGGATCCAAACCTTTTCATTCAACTATGTAAGTGCTGAGCTCTCCTTCTTTTCTTTGCAGTGTGTTCTGATCTGCTTCCAGTTTCTGTCAATACTGTATATGTTAATTATCTACCCAACTTTTAAGATGGATTCTTCGTTAAATTTTTTCATAAACTTATAGAAATAAATTAGGAAAATAATGCAGATACAGATCATGAATTAGCAAGTATTTACTCTATGGAAGGGTAAAATTACTGCTGCTTAACATTTTTAGTCTTTGTTGAATTCTTATTCCTTACAAATGGAGGGTGCTTATAAGAAAATTAATAAAATTAGTGAATTCTGAAATTAAATTCAAAATAGCTTCAACTCTTTCTGTATAATGCTTACAGAACTTAAAAATATCAGCTGCATAATAATATTTTGTTTCAGGTAGTCAGATGCAGATGTAATTGATCAAAGCCAGTTTTTCAAATTATGTGCTAGACTTTTTACTGGGACTGTGAAAATGTGGATATAATATGCTAGAGAGTACTTTAATAAAAGTATGTTCAACTCCACTGGGACAAGAACAAGAAATAAGCAGGCATAGAAACATGTCAGCTGGGTTTTTTTGTATGTGGGCTTGTCTCCGCAAGCTAGGAGAGATTCATCTGTTGAGTTCTTAAGTAAGCTAGTAAGCATTTTTGGGTTTGGAGATACGAGGATTGAAAAGTCCTGGATTTGGGTTCAGTTGTATGTGCTTAGCACCTTGGAGAACTCGGCCTTTGTTGTTTAGGCACTTCAGGTATCAGCTGTTGCAGATTTGGATTTAGATGTAACCTTCCAACTACAACAGTTTGTTTTTTTTTTTTTTTGCAAAATGACTCTTTGTGGTCAAGGTAGGTCTAACTCACTTAACAACTACCTAAAAATAGAAGGCCACTTTAAAAACTGTAGTCATAATGCAAATATAAACTTGAGATAACAGTTCAAATGTCAGATTACCTCAAGCTGTTTTGGGTAAGCTCTGTTAAGAAGTGCACATGCTTCTGTATGGTCAGAAGCTTTATGGATGTGAAAAGTAGTGATTTCCTATCTAACCAGTTAAGACAGCTTTCACAGTGTAATTGGGAATATATTTACCTTTAGTTAACATTTTGAGAAACTGAAATAAGCACAAATAGGAACACCTTCATTGTTTTTATAAGCTGCTGTGACTGCATTTGAATGACAGCTCTGTCTTTATGGCTGGTTATTGTACAGAACTTACTAGACTGATCTTGTCAGGATCTTCCCAATGTCTCATGAAGTCCACCCATCATGTTGATGCAGCTGCAAATATAGATCTAGGATCCAGTGGATCTAGGAATTTCCTAGATTCTAGCCTTCAAGTTCATGGCCCGTGGAAATCATACGCTAAAAAGAAATGAGAAAAAGTGGTTGGAGCAGATCTTTTCTAAAATGGAATGTCAATTGTAAAATACAGTTTTGCTGTAAAATGTGAAAGCATGACTACTTAACTTTAGTATAGCTTGCTTAAATAATTTAATCTTTTAAAAAATCCATCTGTGGTTGATGTGGTAGTCTACAATGGGAAGGATACAGAACTGCTCAGAATCCATCCATCCAACCGCCATTGGGAACAGTTGTTCGGAACTAATATTGTGAGAATTATATTAATCAATCTACTTTTATTTTCCTTCATTTCTTTGTTTCAACGGACAGGAAAATTTTGTTATGTCTTTATCACTTATAAAAATCTGTTTACTCATCAGGTATAGATGTTTTTGTTTAAATTACCCCAAAAAAAGTAATATTGCGAAATTGTTTTCAAATACTGACAGACTAACAGTTTGCAATAGAGCTTGACTTATTTTTCAATTTCTCTCTCTTAATGTGCTCCTTTACCTGCATCATCATGTGAAAAGACATTGTAGTCTGTTGTTTTAAATTCTATTGCACAATTACGATGTTTTACTTCTTCCCCTTCTCCAGGGTCAGACAGCGTTTGATGTAGCAGATGAAGATATTCTAGGATATTTAGAAGAACTGCAAAAGAAGCAGAATCTGGTAGGCCTTGCGCATATATATATATACACACACACGTTATAGTTTATTGTACATAGGATTATGGTATGCAGCTCAGAGCAGCATAAAGATTAAAACTGAAGTTTTGATTTTGCATTTCAATTCAGGTAATCCTACAGCCACCTCAAAAGATCTTTTATGCCCTTACTTGGTCAGTTGTGGTAACAAAAAAGCCTTGGAAGAAGAAGGGTGGTCTACAACTTGCCTCATCCAGTGTGCATTTCATGATCTGAAGTATCAACAATTAGAATAAATTTTCTGAGATTTTGGAGTTTTGAACTTTAATACTTTGAAAGCTTATATACACACACACACGTATTTGTAATAGTTAGAGAAGATTTCCCTCCACTTGTAATTTTGTCACACTGATACCATTCCATCAATTAAACTGCATCATTCTATGTTTTGAAGCTTCATAGTGAGAAACGCGAAAAGAAATCTCCCCTAATTGAATCCACAGCCAACCTGGATAATAACCAGACACAGAAAACATTCAAAAAGTAAGTAAAATAGGAAAAATTATAAGCTCTTAAAAAAGATGACTTTACAAGCTGTCACAAAGTCCTACTTAATAGGCTTTAGTAAATTTTTCAGAACTTAGTAAGTACTTTTCTTTTCAAACTCAGTAAGGAGACACTGATTATGGAGCAAGAAAAGAATACAGAGTCTCTGGAGCAAGAGAAAGCAGATGAGGAAGAAGAGGGAAAGAAGGATGAATCCAGTTGTTCTAGTGAAGAGGAAGAGGAGGATGACTCAGAATCTGAAGCAGAGACAGGTACATTATTTGGAGCGTTGCCTTTCTTCAAGTCTTTACTTTATGAATTTACTTATTTAATATCACATGATAGAGAGTTAAGTATGGTGTGTTTCACTTATTCTTCTGCATTTTACTAAGCTTCCAGTCATTTTAAAAGTTTGTTCAAGTCTAAAGTCAAGTCATAACAGCTACTTCAGTAGATGTGTTTACTGGTGGCTACTTAGGTTAAAGCTATTAACCAATCTACTTGATTGGGTACTTAGCAATTGATACTTTTAATTAAATAGAATAATATAAGCCTTAAGTAGCGTGTCAAAGATATTGATAAGTAGATCAAATGAGAAATGAAGGTTTTGTAGCAGTATTTGCTTGTGGAACTGTTTTAGAGATTGGATCAGCATAAGTACAAACATTCCTATTCGCTCTTTCCATCTTGAAGTAATTATCAATTCATCTGGCAATCTTGGCTCAGGTATTCACAGAGTAATAGTGCATATAATTTCAGTGTGTTCTGGGATAAACTTTTAAAGGTGTTATTTTGATGTTAACAGTTACTACTTATACAACTTGAGTTCAAGAGGAATGTTCTTTGCCAAGTTTGGGATTGCACACAAAGTTGTATGCACATTACTCTGTATTTTGCTCTTCTGTGGAATGTATTGGTTGGTATTTTTCTTCAACAGTATTCAGAATAGCAAATTGTGATATAAGAACATCATGGTATTGTTTTCTTTCAAACGAGAAAACAAATGTCAGCCAATTAGAATTTAAAGATTTATATTCAATCCTAATAAATAATTTTAAAATTACATTGCAGCAGTAATATACATAGACAAGGATGTCATTAGAAATAGCTTGTTAATATTTTATGCTTACGCTTTTAAAAATAAGTGACCATTTTTGGAGAGCTGTCAGTTTTCATTTTAATACATTCTAATTTCTTCACCTGAAAGGTAAGGCTAAGAAGGTATTTTAGAACTAACCAATCTATCATAAACATTTAAAGTAGGTAGAAGTAAAAACAAATTGCTGAACCAAACTGTCTATTATGGTTTAATTATTTTTTTTTATTTTGAAATAAGCCAGCATTTCACTATTAAGCTGGAAAAAATGTCTGCCAAGCTTTGTAATTAGTCTTCTACCTTACTATATTTGCATCACTTATTTACCGAGCTTTGCTAAATTCAAACTACTTGTAATATATAACATGTAGTAATTTCTCTGTTGTTGGGCTGACTGTAATGTCTGCTGAGCTTTATGATTCTGGTAATTGTGTGCTCTTCATTGCCAGTATGTAGTCTGTGCCAGGAAAATTTGACTCTAACACAAGAATTAATTTATGTAAACTTTGGGGATTTTAATATCAACAAGGCTTTATCATACTTTATTTGGCAAGATAGAGATGCAGCTCTACAGGGGAAAAGCCTGAAGTCTTAAGTTCCAAGATTGTACTTTCCCTTTCTTTTCCCATTATTCGGCTTAAGGTAGTGAAAGTGAGGGATTTTTCTAGTGAAAAATCCTAATATTATTGGGAGCAATCTTGTTGGTAAAGCACTTTAATAGTGTTCTATATTCTGAAGTATTGGAAACTGTGATTTCTAATCTCTCGGGATATTTAAAATGTTTGCCTGAAACTTATATTTTTTTACATTGGTTATGTGAGAATTTCTTGGTGTCATAGAAATAATTTCAGAATGGAGTTGTGAAAAATCTGTTTTTCTCCTTCCATACTTTCACTCTAGATAATTTTTTTTCTATATTTTAAAGCTGTATTACTCATTCACAGATTTCCATCAGATCTACCTGTGCATCATCTCAAATTGTACTGTCAGTCCCCATTGTCCTGTTCAGCTTTTTACCACCTGGAATTTTACCACCTTTTTTTTCACTTGTGTTTAGAAAGAACTTTCCATTAAGTGATTAGTCATGCAAGGTGGTTTTTTTTGTATTTGTTTACTGCATAAGTCACTTCCGAAACATTTGTTCAACTATGTCCATAACTAAAATAAGCGTGTAACAGCAATACCATTAATTATACACTTTCTAGTTGTAGATTGGTACTTTGTTGAATCTGAATGTAGCTGTGAGAACACTGTATGAAAACATGGCATACTTTACAAGTTAACTGCTCTTATGCTGTATGGGTAGTGTAGCTGTAAAGGTGTGTTTATAGTAAGGCCAAAACCAGTGGGGATTGAACCCTATGTTGAACAGATAGGAGGTAGCATCCCATCCCAAAGAATGTGCAATTTGAATACATGAAACAGAAGTGAGCTGTAACATTACAAAGCTGAAGCAAATGCAGTAACAACTGTTACTCTATCACACCCATGACATTTTCTGTATGTTTGTATAAGAGGGATTAAGGTACATAAAGCACAGAGAAAGCAATTTGGGTAGAAGGGACAAAGCAGAAGAGGGTAGAGTAGGTAGACAGTGAAACGTAGGTAGGAGAAACGGGACAAAGAAGGACTGAAGCAAATGGAAAGTCAACGCTCTGGAAGGCAAGTCTCTGCCTCAGCTCATTCTGGTGACCAGAATTCCTGGCTAGGTTCTCTGTGCAGTTAATCACTTCTTTGAACTCAACATACACCGTTATCCGAGAATAAGTATTTCACTTTGAATTAGCACCTATCTTCTTTAGTTCAAATTAACTGTTACATAATCACACAATCAAAGAGTAGTCAAGGCTGGAAGGGACCTCTGTAGATCATTTAGTCCAACCCTCTGCCAAGGCAGGGTTACCTAGAACAAGTTACATGGGAATGTGGCCAGGTAGGTTTGATTGTCTCCAGAGAGGGAGACTCCATGCCCTCCCTGTGTCTGCTGCCCTCAGTGTGAAAAAGTCCTTCCTCATGTTGAGGTGGAAGTTCTTGTATTTTAGTTTATGGCCATCATTCCCTGTCCTGTCACTGGGCATCACTGAAAAGAGTCTGGCACCATCCTCTTGGCACCCACCTTTGAGATATTTATATGCATTAATGAGATCAGATTAGATGCCAACCTACCTCCTACCATTACATTTTTTATGCTCATTAGCCAGCTACTAAAATACAGGCTGTCTGGGGAAACTGTGGAATCTCTGTCTCTAGAGGTTTACAAGATATGTCTCATCAAAGCCCTGAGCAACCTGGTCTGTAGGCAGTATTGACCCTCCTTTGAGCAGAAGGTTGAGTTAGGTGATCTCCTAAGGTCACTTTAAGCTTGAATGATTCTGTGGTTTTGTCTCTGCATCTCTGAGCGGTAACACTTCCTGCATACAAAAAACCCCCATTACATGTATGACCTTTTAGAAAAAAAGGTGGACCTGGCTAAGATACAAATTGGGAGTGATGGGGAAAACACTGAGAAATAAATAATAAAATGCTGTTTGTAAAATTGACTGTGAAATTTGTTTGATAGAAATTCTACTCTGTGTGTAGAGGTGAAGAAATTGTGAAAGAAAAATGAAAATTAAAATCTTGAAAATATTTTGCAGATAAGACCAAAATGTTGGCAGCTAATAATGCAAATACCACAAGTACACAATCAGCATCGGTAGCTGTGACGGCGCCTTCAGTAGCTGGTGGTCAAGGGCCACCTACATCACCTGTTAAGAAGGTAAAATATCTTTTTTGTGATTTTCCATTTCTTTTCTTCTGGGTAAGCATACATTTTTTGATTCTAATGTAAAAAGTGGATTGGCTTAACCAAAGTGAATTGGTGAAATTATGCACAGATTCTTAAAATATTTTGTGTTCTTCTCCAGAAACTGTGTTTTGTTTTTGTTGGGGTTTTTTTAAATTTTTGAGTGGTTTTAATTCTAAACTGGGATCTAAAATACAGAATCACAAAGTAGCTGAATGTAAGATCCTCCTAAAAAAAAAAAAATCTGTTGCACAGTGAGTTGAGTTCTTGTTTTTTTCTGAAGCTAAACTTCATCTTTTGAAAGTCTTTTCTATGTTGGACTCCTCCTAAATTTCTAAAAGCTGCTGTTCTACTGTCTCTGTGCCTGTATTTGTGCAGCATAAAGTACTGTAGATCTCATCCCTGCTTCAATATGGTTAGGACCTCATGGAAGAGCTAGATAATTAGGACACATTTTTTCAATGGGCAGCTCAAAAACACACCAAGCAAAGCCATGCTGCGTGCTTGACGCTTTTTACAGCTTGTAACTTTACATGACGGGTGAATTTGAATGAACTTTAATTTGGCTTGTCAAAGGAAAGATAGGTATGCCTGGGGGAAAAATAACAGTAGATAATAATGCATACTCAGAAGATGGTACACAAGTGAAACTTTCAGAATATCAGAGCAAACTGGATAGTAAGCTTGTAAGTCTTCATTTGTCAATCATTACAACTTTTCTATATGCATCATAATGAAAGTGTAACCCACTACTGATATTTCTGAAAAGCGTGTTCAGGAGAAATGGTAGCTGTGATATAATGAAACCACAGTAGAGGGAAAACGCATACTTCTAGGGGAATAGTATGTAGTGTATTTAGCTCCTGGGAGCTTACTGGGGTTGTATTTTCATACTCACAATAGAATCTAATGATGATTCATCTTACAGAGTATCCTTTAATTTAACAGATGCAGTTGTGTGATTAAATGAAAAGGGGATTATTGTTATAGGAAGAAATAAGTTTGATTTTAAGCTGAATTATAACCTCTTACAAATCGTTAATATGCTGTTGTAATTTTATTATGCAATAACTAATGGTTTATGTTTTGATCTCAAAGGTAAAAGGTGCAGTTTAAAAGTAAACTGTAGTTGTTTTCCTACTAATATATGAAAAGCTCAGGGCCTTCTGCAGCAACAAAATAAATGCTCATTTATATCAAGACTGATTATCGTGTAACTTAGCAGGTACATGTAATCTAGAGGAGTAGTTGAAGCTTGTATCAATGAACAAAAAGGCTTTAAAACGTTTTTACTAATGAAGGTAAAGCAGCATTGTATGTGTGATCTTTCACCTACTCTTGCACGTGCCTTTTCAGGTTTATACCATCTGTGCTACTGCAGTTGCTCTTCTGCTTTTACACCATAGATGGCCAAACCATATGTTACACACAGGTGGTGCAGATGCCGTGTACTAAGCTTGAACTTGGGTTTTCTTCAGTCTACATGGCATTCAATAGTGCTGTTCTCTGACTGTGGGTACTGAAGTAAAGCAAGTTTGGGAGGGTAGCTAAGCTACCACGGGATGTGATTAAAGGATATGAATGATATAGGGTAAGAAGATAAGGGGTATGTTAGTGTGAATCTTTCCATGTTCTCAACAGTGTGAGGATTTAGGCCATGGACCTTGTTAGGTCATAGGCTTTGTTGTTCTCTTCTATGCAAACAGTAATTCTGCTTCTGAATGAGCTAAACTTGCTGTGTTCAGTAGAATCTGTTACTAAGGTTTAAGTGTCTTACTGCTTTTGGTATTTTGTGCTGTAACGAAGACCTATGTAACATAAACGTAGGAGCAAACTATGTGGTGTTAAAACAACTTTATGTTTCTGTTTTGCGTTCTTTCAATCTTCCTCTTTGTCTTGTCTTAATTGGCTTTAGTATGATTTCATTCCTCCTAACATGCCTATCGTGGAGTCAGTAGATCCTGCATCATGGAGGCAGGGCTTGCGCAAAACTGGCATTGTTCTTGTGCCCAATAAGGGTGAAAAATCTATGGTGAGGTTCTTGTGTGCACAGGTTTATGTACAGGTTACAAAATAACATATTTAATCAAAATGTTAATACCGGATTTGCATGTTTCTAAGTTTGCATCTCAAGTTCACAGTGTGTATTACAAAGTGTGGGTTTTCCTAAGCTAACTTTTAGAGGAGTGGTGTACCTTGACCAGTCTGACATTTCTTATCTCATTGACTAATTTAAGAGAAAAAGAGCTTGCCTCTCATTACAACTCCCCTACGAATTTGGTACTTACGGTTATTAAAAGCAGTTGTGTTCTGAAATCTTTGCAAGGAGCATGAATTACCACAGGTAATGTAAATTAATAAAATAAATTCATTTTCATGTGTGTTACAGTTTCCAACATCTACAACCAAGGTTTCTCCCAAAGAAGAAGAGAGGAAAGATGAGTCTCCTGCTTCATGGAGGTTGGGTCTTAGAAAAACTGGTAGTTATGGTGCACTTGCAGAGATTACTGCTTCCAAAGAAGCTCAGAAAGAAAAGGACTCGGCAGGTGTTATGCGTTCTGCTTCAAGTCCTAGACTTTCCTCTTCATTGGACAACAAAGAAAAGGTAGTAGTATTAAGTGTAAAACAACATTTCAAGGAATTTATATACCTTTCTTAGTATAGATGTTTATAATGTATTGTAAAAGTAAGATTGTAGTACACAGCTATTCTGTACTAAAATTCCAAAAAGTTAAATTACGGAGCTTTTGTGTAGTATTTCTTAATGTGTAATATGCACCTTCATTGCCTAGTGATCTGGAGTACAAGTCTGGCATTTAACCCCATTTTAGGACTTGCAGTGCTAGTAGTAGTTTTTACACTCTGGGGACATGAGACGTTTGATAGTTTTGGCCTCACTTGAAGAGTGATGTTGAAAGAATCTTATAAACAAAAGAAGTCTCTTTTGTGTTCATTTTTATTTTGTAGTTATTTTTTATTTACGAAATTAAGAATGGATACACTGAACCACTGAAAAAAGTGTTGTTTAGGTAACTGAACAATACGAAACTTGTGGTTCTATTTCAATTACAAGTATTTCTGTTTTAAAGGTTAAGAGTAATAATCTGCTCTACTGTATAAAAATACTGAACCAGTTGCTTTCAGTTATCAGTGTTGGAATTGTACTGCCATAAAGCAGAAAAAAGAAATCGAGTCACTTACCTCACTGGAATGAAAACATTAACAGTTTCCTTTCACTGCCATAGTCTTTATGATATTTTACTAAAGCTTAAAACTCATTTGTATCATCTGGTCACGGTAAATACAGCTGAAGCTGTCAAGGATGATGACTTTCTAAACAATTAGTACTATGATCAATAGTAGTAACACTTAATAGAAAACACATGTATTTCAGGAGAAAGATGGAAAAGGAACTCGACTTGCATATGTTGCGCCTACAATACCAAGACGGATGGCCAGTACCTCTGACATTGATGAAAAAGAAAACAGGTGATTCTGAAGTTAGAATTTCTTCGAAATATAAAATTACTTGATTTTAGAGTGGCTGACAAACTTAACGTATTTTAAGACAATGCTAATTTGTAGCATCCTGCTGTATATATTATGCTAATTCATGTGGTAATCCAGTTCCTGAAGGTTTTTGATCATATAAATTATAATGACCCTTCTTAAAGTCCAAATTATTCTGTGACAAGAGCAGAACTGGGCAATGAGTGTTGTCTTCTTGGGGAAGAAAATAAAATTCAAAATAAGAAGTCCTAAACTTGTAAGCTACTCAAGGGTGCTAAAAGTATTTTACTGCTTTATCTTGAGTCACGAAGTGCTGCTACTGGACTCCATTATTACTTTTGATAATAATAAAATAATATGTTTGTTATAGTCTTTCCTTAAAACCATGTTGTGCAGCAGCAGTACAGAGATCATAGTTAGGTTAGAGCCATTCTATTGTTCTTGTTTACATGTTGACCTTTCATCTTCTTTAGTAGATTTTTATTTTCTTTGCTGATACTTCTTCTATAGCTTTCAGTACAAAAGAAACAGGTGTATAGGCTTCCTACCTGTTAGGATTTGGGTACTTGCATGTTGTATTTACATTGTCAGAATGTAACGTGACCTTACTTTAACATAACTGTAACTTAACCTTCCCATTTTTCACTTCTGCTGGGACATTTTCTTGAATTACTGTAGAATGCATAGTACAGAACTTAAAGGTCTTCCTAATGCCGTGCTTTTTGTTGGATAATGTCTGAATAGCTGAACGTAGAATGGCCTGAATTGAAAATCCTCTAATTGCTCAAAATGTGCTATTGTAATCCTTGTCTATAAGACTGATAATTTCTTTGTGCCTGAAGAGGAATGTCTTTGTTGCTACTCTTGAGAATGCTTTGGTTCAGTGCAAACACAAGGTAAATACTGCTTTCTCTTATGCTTGTGGGAAATTGCTGAAATTTAGTCTCTGGGTGACAAATTCTGTTTTGGAAGAGGGATATCCCAGATCTCACGCTCCCCTAAAGTGCAGTGTAATTTGTTAGTATCTCTCATTTTACTTGGCCAGATGCTTTTTAATCTGTATTTCTATAATGGGGCAGTTTGGAGTTTCTGTTTGTGCTGTTGTTCTCTGGAGCACTGTATTCTTTGAGACTGAATTTACCAGTTTTGGTTTGTTTATACAGAGATTATTATTATTCAGTTTTTATTCTTTTGAGATCTTTTCAAAAACTCTTGTTCTCTAAAAGTGTCTTAAGTAGAAGATACTTAAGGATTTGGACAAACATTTCTTTACAGTTTTATTTCTTAGAAGCTGTTAACGGTTGTAACAAAGGGATTAAGTTTTCCTTTTGCTGAGGTTTATTTGTGTCTTTGATGTGCCAGTCTTAACCATCATGCCTTATTCACAGGCACAGTTCCAAAAGTGGTTGTCAGCAATAGCTGGTTTTTCTCATGTGGATTGTCTTAACTGCAGTCACCAGTCTCATTTGTCCCAGTGCTCACCAAACAGTTGATTTTTCTGAGAACTTTCTGTATGCCTTGGGGTACCAGAGATTTAGGCCAGACTGTTTAGGTACCAGTACTTTGCCTAGTGTATGTAGAAAACCCATCTTGCCTGCCTAAAGCCATTAGAGATTTTTGACAATTATTCTGACCTTGTTTACGTGTAGAATTTAACCATCTGCCCTACAGGTACCTTAATAAATTATTAAGGTTTCTGCCTTTGTCACAGATCTTTGTCCTTGTTGCCTGGCTTAATGCCAGGTTCTGCTTCTACCTATCTGAACACCTACTTGTCTCACGTATCAATAACGTAGTGTAATCCAGCTGACATCCTGAGGGATGTTAGTGATGGAAATGACTTCAAGATGAATCCTAGCTGGGCTCTTAGGTTGACAAATCTCAGACACCCAGCCTCAGTTGAGTAGCCGGAGCTTCAGCAAAAGTGCTGAAGTTTACTGTGTCTTGGCAAAGTGAAACCTTGAGTAATTATGAAAAATTTCTCATGCAGCAGGACCTTTCTGTGTAAGATGATATCTCACTATTTACGTTTCTCTTTGCTGGTAAAAAATAACACTACAGTGTTATTATTTCATCATTTTCTGAAGTTGTTTCCAACTGCAGAAGTGCTAGCAAAATTTTTGTGCAAAAAGAGGTGCATTTTGATGGCCAGAGGTATCTGAACATAAAATACATCTTTAGAAAGTTTTATTTTCTGTGAGGTGTCTGAGCATAAAATACATCTTTACAAAGTTTTATTTTCTGTACACCTGGTTACCTTTTATGTCTAGTTTTGTGAAAGACATAGGGATTTTCGCTTCTGTCTGAACTTTACTTCAAATCTTTAACTCACATTTTTATTAGAAATTCTGTTTTTGAATCTCAGTACCAGTTTTCAGCATAGTTTTTTAAGTAGATTTTTGCAAGGTTGTTTCTTGCTGCTATAAACTGCAACAACAGTCTGGAAATTCCTTACGACTAAAGTCATGTCAGCTAGTGATGCATGGCAGGCCACTCAGGAATGACTACTGCAAGCCTGTTTACACTAGTCTACAGTATCATGAGTTCTGAAGGCTTGTCAGCTTTTCAACTTCTTATAATATCAAAGAATGAAAAATCCTGGTAAATCAGCTATTAAAAAACCCAAGCAGTTTCCCCTGTATTACACTGGATAATCTCAGGGGCAAACAGGTAGATATTTTTTTCCTTTTCTGGGAAAAACAAAGCCAACAACTGGTCACAGAGAAAAGCCAGCCGTTGATTTTATCACGGTTAAATCCTCTTTAGCAGTTTTCTTCTGATGCTTTTTCCTAGTATTTCTGATGGCGTTAGTAGGAATGTGGTATTTTTCCACAGGGGCTTGAAAATGATTGTCCATAAAGGTAATTTTATTCCTGTTTGGATATGTTTATTTTAAGTGTGTTATCCATGGTTTTAATTTGAAGCTGCTGTTCAGCTCACATCAAGAACAGCCTTCTTTAATATGAGTTTGCTAAACTAAAATCTTTTTTCAGAGACTCATCTGCTAGTTCAATACGTGGTGGCAGTTCCTATACCAGGAGAAAATGGGAGGAAGATGTCAAGAAAAACAGTTTGAATGAAGGTCCTACATCATTAAACACAAGTTATCAAAGAAGGTGTGGATTTTCTTTTCTTTTTTTTTTTTTTTCAAGCTTAAAAGTTATCAAGAAAACAAGTACTGAATTATTTTGTAAGGACAGTTAAAAATTGAATGGTAACATGTTGAAATGTTCATAATAATGGCAAAGTATGTATTGCATGCTGATGTAATAGTTGGGATGATTTTAAAACTGTATAATTTTTACTAGCTTAAAGTATTGCAGCAATTGCTGTGTAATTAAAATTATATGCTTCCTTTTTCCTATGATTTATTTCAGGTTGGGATTAATTTGACTCTTTCCAGATGAGTTCAGTAGTCAAAGATAACTATTTTAAATGTTGTGATAGAAGTCATTCTGTTTGGTATCTGAAAAGAGGGAAAACATTGTCTCTGAATTTTGATTCTTGCATGACAGTCCCAGAAGTCTTGGGCTGCTCTCCTTAATGGCAAATCATAACCATACCTATGTTGAATATCAGTATGATAGAATGCATACATAAAATTAACTTGAATGCAAAGTAAATGATGAAAATATGAAAATAGTTTTCAGGTGTGCTAGTTCCTAAGTTACAGGATTTTCTCAGGAGGAATCATATCCTGCAAATATATACATGATTAACTTTTGTTCATTATGTAGTTTCAGTGTAGCTATTTAAGTCAAGTTCTTCATTGTAATTAGTCGAGCGATAAATAGCTCAAAAGAATAAATCAAAAAAAAAGTTAACTAAGCTCCATATTTTTTGATACATGCTGCTGGTGTATGTGGTAATGGATACTCAACATTTTTTTGAGTCTTGACTCAATAAATAATTGGTATTATCAGTGGCATGTAATTAGGCTGTTTCATACTGCATAATACATCTTAATTCCTTGATAACCTCCTGCCTTAAAAAAAACCCCTGTCAGTTTACCTAACTTTAGGTTTAGTAAGGATGTTGCTCAGATTTCCTGTTCTAGATAGAAAGTATCAACAGATTAACAGTTGATATATAAGAACAATCTTTGCATGTTAACTTTTACCAGTATTTACACTCCAGTCTTCAAACAAAATGTGCTCACCACAATGTATTTCTTTGGTTGCTCTTATACTGTTATTTTTCATTTGTCATTCTAAAGTTGATAGAAAAAATTACCAATTGCAGAATGACAAAGAAGCATCTTTATCCTTAAAGCTTTTGCAATTAGTAACAATGATGCTCTGTCTGTCCTAACTGTGGATTCTGAGATTTAGTCATGGGCAAATATTCTGACTTGGTAGTGCAAAATGTATTCAGCCAGAACCAATGGATAAAAATGTGGAAGCCACTGGGTCTTCTTTATAACTTGAAGAGCAAGGGAATAACCTGAGTGGGAGGTTATTATTTCTGAGAATGATTAAAGTGTTTGGTTTTTTTTTAAAGGCAGTTCATTTAATTGGTTTAAAATTATAAGAGGAGTGACATTTTCTTTTCTGACAAGCTGTGCAGTGAAGTTCTGCATTTTCTGAGGTATTCAGTGTGGGTGAAACAGCAGTTTAAAAATGGGACATTGGGGGCCCTATATGAATACTTTAGTAGATGTGATCAAGACAGTCTTACATAAACAAGTGAGATTCCACTCTTCTCCTCATTGTGTGAAGAAATGGTCAGGACTAAGGGACACTTCTGCTGCCCTCTGAAGTCATAAATTAAAAGTTCTAGTCAAGGAAACAGTGAAGAAAATGCTTCTTTTGCCCCAGAAGTTTCCAAAACTCAACTGAGGCACAGAATATATGGGCAGGAATTTATTGGGTCATCCCTGCTTGGTGATATTTTAATGAGCAAAGATAAGTAATAAAAGCAGCCATTGTACATGTCTCTCCTTCAGCGGTTCCTTTGGTAGAAGACAAGATGATTTGATAAGTTCTAATGTTCCAAGTACTGCATCAACAGTTACCTCTTCTGCTGGTCTTCAGAAAACACTGCCTGCCAGCACAAACACTACTGCGAAGAGTACAACGGGTTCTACTTCAGCAGGTGTACAAAGCAGGTAATGGCACCAGCACACTTCTGTTTCTTGTTTTTTTTTTTTGTCAGGTCTACTGTGTGCTTATGTATGTGCATGCGTTCTTGTTTAGTAGATTCTGGGGCTCTGGATTTTTTCACTTTGCTGTTAAATTTGTTTTGATTTTGTACAATTTGGCTCAAAAATTGTGAATGGCTTTCTACTGTAAAGTGACAGCCATGTTGGTATAAAAGAATAAATCCAATGTTAGGTGTGAAGATGAAAAGTTCAGTCATTGTGAACTGCTGTTTCTAATTTATTCAATTTAATAGCTCAAGTTGAGCTTTCATAGTAGAGACATTTTTCAGTCTGTCTTTTTAAAAAAAAAATCCATCCCTCAATTTACATGTTATTAGTTGTTTAGTAAAGTGCTTTCATTGTTTAGCTGTTTCCTTTTCTCTTTTTTTGTGTTGCTGCGTGTTATGCTGTAGTACCTCAAATCGTTTGTGGGCTGAGGATAGTACTGAGAAAGAAAAGGACAGTGTTCCTACAGCAGTGACCGTTCCTGTTGCACCATCTGTTGTAAATGCTACAGCCACTACCACAGCCATGACTACAGCTACTTCTGGCACTGTGTCCTCAACATCAGAGGTCAGGGAGAGACGGAGGTGTGTAAAGGTCCTAAGAGTAATGTTGCTCTTACACAGAACTTGTAAATTTTGTTTTTACTTAAAGGAATGTGTTGGTTACTACAGATTTGGACAGTACAGTATGTAAAGCAGTGTTGTTTTCTTTCTGTACATTGAAACAACTAGTAACATGTTTCAATTTATTTAAGAGCTTAGTACTAGTAGAGACCATTCATGAAATTTAAACTTCGATGCCATATGTTTTTGACTGGCCTTGGGTTCTCATTTGGTGTGTGGTATTTTCATATTTATATTTCTGTTAATAGATTGAATGAGTCCTCTTAAAAATACCCATAATAGAACTATGTAAAAACACGGAATTAATAATAATGAGTAATTAATTAATTACTACAAGTACATTGCTGCTGATTGAGCTAGTATGCTGCTGGCAGTATGCTAATAAGTTATAGCATAGCATTTTTCAACTACTTTGTATGCCTGGCAATTCTGAAAAGAAAATATTGAACCCAACACATTCTGTTCATTTCATTGCATCATTTAGGGTCTCTTCTACTTGAAACATAATTATACAATCATAAAGGCAATGCTTTAAAGAGATATTCAATATGAAGAATGAGTAAGAAACTGATGTAAATCTTATTTTAAGAATACGGTGTCTTTTTCTGTTTACAGTTATATGGAAGATGAGCTAAGATTGGTGCATATTTGTTTCCATAAAGAGTTGTTTCCTGCTGTATATGGAAGCAAAAATAAGATTTCAAAAGATTGTTAATTCCTGTTAGCTTTCCCTGGGTTCTTCTTCTTCTGGATATTTATAAATGTTTATCCTTTAACCCTTCTGCTGAAATGCAAGTTCAGATTTCTGTGTTGCTCTTGTAGTAGTTTTGAAATGTAACTCATGTATCAATGTGTATCTCTGTATGTTCAAGGAGGTAAAGAAGCTGTTCCTTATTACACAAGAAACCTGCATTCTTCTGGTTCACTTAAGGCAGCAGCATTTAAAGATTCCTTATAGCTTTAGGCCTAATAAAGGTAGCCTGTTTTCCATAATCTTTCCTTATACCCAAAACTGAAATAACTTCTACGGAAATGTGGATTATTGATTATGTTTTTATTCTTTCCCACCATAATTCAGGAAGTACCCACATGTGTTAACAACCATAGTCAGAATAGGCCTTTTCCAAATTGAAATTTGACTGAACCCAATAAATGAAAAGCAAAACCAACAAAAGGCATCTTTTTAATCAAAAATAGTTCAGATTTTAAAATGCAAATGCTATTTTGGTCTCATATCATCTGTAAAGGCAAGAAATTTAGAATTAAGGCTTTTGCTGTCTTGTTTACTCTCATTAGTATGTTTATACTAATGTGCACATACTACACACGCTTTAGATACCTGCAGTTCCTTGGTTTTGTCTGACTAGGATGACTGTAACACACTGCTGTAGAGGCACTCTTCATGTTGTATCAGGATATCCATTAAATCTTAATAACCAACAAAATTTAAATAATTGCTGCATGTGAGAAAATAGTTCTCTAAATATCAGCACAGGCATATGTATCTGTATATATACAGATACATATATGTGTGTGTGTGTATATATTATGTTTATATGCACATGAAAAAATTGTATGTATATTAATTATTACATGCTAAATTTTTTCTTAAGTTAAGAGGTTGGTTAGTCTGTGGTTATAGACTGAAATTATGTATTTAGAAAGTATGTTTGACACAGTATTCCAAAGATATTAAATAAATAAAGATACTATAAACTTCTTATAGTAATGAAGCAGGTAATGGCACATCCTTTTGGAATAGCTGAAGATATAGTCTTTGTATGATTTTTAGGATTGGTTTAGAGAAACAGGGAAGAAAATTACAAACTTGAATTGTTAAATTTTTTTATCATGAATAATTTAAACTATTTCAGATTTATTGGGAGGTAGGTGTAGGTACGATAGTTACCAAAAACTAATTTATATGCAAGAATCTGTACCAATTTTCAAGCCCTAAAGATTATACTTGTCTGCAGTCAAAACCTTCTAGGTGGATAATGTTTCTGGTCACGTTAGCTAAAGCAGCTAAAAGGCACCCTTTTCCTAATATACATAGGGCCCAGAGCTCTAGGAAAATGGAAAGTCAATGAAAAATGCTATTTGCAAGAGAATAGGACAGGGAAGTGAAATTATCATAATGTAGGTTTTATGAGATGTGTCATACAACAGGAGTTGTTTCAACGTTTTTAAGTATAGTAGTTAATTGTAAGTATTTTCCTGTGTTTTAGGGGTAATTAGTTAATTAGAGTTAGAACGTAGGTAGTGATACTTCATTTACTGTGTAAATGAAGTTTATTTTTAAGTCTTAGAATGGTTTCAGTATTGTGTTTAGTATGTGCTAAGGCTAACAAATGTATTATTAGATGATGAAACAACTTCTCTTTCCATACATAAATTATTTAAGTGTTAATAGATGATGGCATAATCACTAGCCAACTACTGAATCATTAGCCAATTATTCTTAACTAATGACATATAAAAAGAAAAAATTGGAAAATATTACAGAATCTGATCTAAAGAAGCTCAGAGAGGCTTTGTGTTTTAAGCAACCTTTTAGCAACCTTCTGATTTTGCTTCTCAAATTTTTTTTCTAATTTTCAGCTAATCTATGGATTTCAAAACAGTGTGAAATTATAGCAGCATTCCCAGAATATTCTGTAGTAGAAAATCAACTAATGCATTAAGACCTTCTAAATTCTTTAATTATGGTTTTACATACATACAAACTGTTGGTTTTGGGTTTTTTTTTTTATCCCAGTTACCTGCATTGGAGAATTTCTTTAAAGAGTCCAGACTTCATCTGTCTACTCCGGTAGCCTTTTGGCTTTGATTACAATTACCTGCTTACTCTGCAGGATTTTTGTGGGTTTCATGAGGATTTATTTTTAAGCTCATTTTTTCAAAGGGAGTTGGTTTACTCAAAGCATAAATGATTCATAGGAAAATGTAGTAACCACCTCCTCAAGGATTTTTAATTTCTGGTGCAGTAAGTGATATAATTAGGTTCTCTGCATTAACAGTACATTTAGCTTTTTCTAAAAGCTTACAAGTAATGTTAAAAGTTCATACACATATTTGATGTGTAAATGTCTATATCCCTGAATCCCTGAGGTCTTCTATCCCTGAAGTACTTAGTAGACTAGTGAAGTATTAAAAAAGCTGAAGTTATATTTAGATAAAATTGAAAAAGGAAATCTAAATTAAGTAAGAAAACACTGTGTATTTTCATTGAGTTCTAAGGCTGCTGTCTTGATGAACAGATTATTATGAAATGGATGAAATGTGTAAAATGTAAACTGGTTTATATAGTTAAAGATTTTTTTCTGACTGCTTTGGTTTTCAGTTGTATCATGTTGTGGGGATTTATTCTGACCTTTTAATACATTTGTACAAAAACTATCATTTGCCAATTTTGTTTGTAATTAACTCTTTAGATCATACCTCACTCCAGTACGGGATGAAGAGTCAGAGTCCCAAAGAAAAGCTAGATCCAGGCAAGCAAGACAGTCTAGAAGATCTACGCAGGTATAGTAATATTGAAGCTTCTACATTTATGGAAACATACCCATAACATAATACTTGAGAAACAGGCATACTGCATTTGCATCCATTTCTAATTCTTCTTCTTTGCAGGGGCTGTTGTAGATAATGTGATTGAGCTGACCAACACATGAATAACTAACAAGATCCATGACACAGAAAAAATACAATCAGTGTAGTGTCTGTGGAGACAGAAAAGTACTAGAAGAGAGTTTGTAGAGGTTTTTGTTTCTTGCTAATAATCTAGTATCTAACTTCATGTCTCCTTGCAACATTTCTCTCTCTTAGTTTTCATACTGATATATTTGATCGTTCTTCACAGTTTCTGTGACAACTTCCTTACAGTGAGTTGCAACTAGCACAGTCCTAACATAGGGAATGATGTGGCAATAGCAAAATACAGTGAGTATCTCTGATGATACTTGAATTCTCTTTGGGCAGTGGAGTAACTACCAACCACTGTCTGCTGACAAACTGAGAATAATCAGCAAATAGGCCCTGAAAAACAGCACAAAAATACTGCAGCCATTGTCCTTACCTGTTTTAAGGATGAGTCTCTATCTACATTTTTTACTGATGTTACTTTCAAATCTTTGCAGTTTTAAACTCCTCAAATATTTCTGGTTACCTTTACTAATGACAGATCCACTCTTGATACAACTTTATCTTACCAGAGTTACTTGTACTTCTTAGTACTAATTCAGAGCCCTGAATGATGGTTAAACTACCGGCCAACTATTGTTGAATCTTTGCAGTAAAACAGCTACGAGTAATTACTCTATTAAAACTTTATCAACACAAAAACCAACTAAATAACTGATAAGCTGCAAAGTTGGCTTTGAAGAATAGATTACAAAGTGTTTTGAGCAATGTCTCAGTCCAATGCATCAGATGAAAAGCGTAGTAGAGAAAACTTTCTTCAAAAAATTGTTTGCTTTCTGAGCTTACTTCAAGACTAGATTTTAGTCTCAGAATAACAACGAACTAAGAAATAAGTTACAACTTTCTCTAGTGCTGTCAGTGCAATTTTTTATATCTTGCTGGCCTAAAAATCCAGTTGCAGGGAGTGAATTACCAAGTATGAACATTTCTGAAAATATGATGTGTTATATTTTTAGAGTTCTTTCAGAAATGTTTAATATGCTTTATGGTCATGTTGGAAGCATTGGAAGCATCTAGTGGGTTCTTAAATTATCTCTATAGGATCTTCTATGCAATCTGTATGTGTTAGTTCAACTAAAAATTGTCTTGCTGGAGAATCTATGGTGATCACATTACAACAAACACTTGCCACTTATAGAGGGATGTTTAGTTCAAAGATTCAAGAGGAAAGCTTATTTATTTCTTACTAGATACATTTAATTTTCTTGAATTTTTTGTTCAAAATATTTATTTATGTAATATGATTACCTACATTAATATCAATGATATATTAAAAATGGTGTTTGCTGACTGCTCTTTTCACAGGGTGTAACACTGACAGATCTTCAAGAAGCTGAAAAAACTATAGGTAGAAGTCGTCCCACACGAACTAGAGAACAGGAAAATGAAGAAAAAGAAAAAGAGGAGAAAGAAAAGCAAGACAAAGAGAAACAAGAAGAAAAGAAAGAATCTGAAACTAAAGATGATGATTATAGACAAAGATATTCCCGAACTGTTGAAGAGGTATTTTCATGATGAGTCTCTTTAGGTAGAGAAATTATACGAATCTTGACTCCAACTTTAATAACTTAATTTTGGTACTACTATAAGAATTATTCATATAGTTAAATGTTTTAATATCCCATGATTTGTATTTGTTAATCTTGGTAAATTAATTTTGACATCTTTCTGCTGAATAGCCGTATCATCGCTATAGACCAACTTCAGCTTCAACTTCATCATCCACGTCTTCGCTCTCCACCTCCACTAGCTCTTTATCAACTTCAAGTCAACTAAACAGACCAAACAGCCTTATAGGTATAACTTCTGCCTATTCTCGGAGTGGAACAAAGGAAAGTGAGAGAGGTAGGAGTACTTTTTTTGAAGGTTTTTTTTTTGTCTTAGTTCACAAAGGGTAGCTTATGTTTCTAGAGATACCTCAAAATGAGGTGCGATATGTAAGACCACTGGGATGTGCCTTGTTCCCATCTTCTGTAAGAAATTCAAAACTTGCATATAGAGAGGAAAAAAGATTTTCTGAACTTGGTGGTCGTTTGCAACCATTTAGTATTTTTCCATCGTTGGGTCATAGAAATGTCAAATACGCTGCTGTAAGTATCCACATAATGCTTTAACTTTTGCTTTAACATAGCAACTGTAATCAAATACCATATTTCAGAGTCTAAATATTTGCACGTATTAAGAAGGAATTTTACTTGATTAAAAAGTTGATAAATGACGGGTTTTGTTTCAGTCCTACACTGAAGGACTGAAATGATGCTTTACTGCTTTAAGGACATATCAGAGTTTCATGAGCAGCTGAAAACAAAGGGAAGGGCATGCTTCCTGTGGTAGTTCAGAATATTTAATGGAACCATACTTCTGGATACTTTAACTCGTTTATGTAATCTTGAACTGCGGATTAGATGCATGATCCAGAGATCACAAAAAAGCTTTTCTCTCATGTCACAGTTTTTGCCCTCATTTCAAATGTGAATCACCTGCTATAATTCTGAGAGATGTTGTGCCTGATTCTTTGCCTGTCAAAGGAGGAGCCTGTTGACGTGCAGTGTAATCTCCTGGTCTCTCTTGGAGGCTTGTCACAGTTGACTTGAGAGAAACATTTTAATTCAAGTTAATAATCAGTGGCTTTAATAGCGTTACTGATTGAAATCAATAAATTTGTTCCACAGAGGGTCAGATAAAATCATCTGTTGATAAAATCTCCATGAATTATATAGCAGTCTTGCCATGTTCCTTAAAATAGTATTTTCTGAGGAAATTGTTGGGGTTAAGATTCAGGGATAGGGTTTCTGGGTTTTTTCCCTTTGTCCTAAAGTGAACTGAAATTTGGATTAAGATTCTTCAGTAATGCATACTTACTCTAGGAAGCTCTTTCTACACTGTTCTATAGAAAAGATTTTCATGGGTAAATATTAGCTACAGCAGGTTTTACATTTTTTCACGTTATGACTTTGGAGGAGAAATACATTACCATCTGAAATCCCAGTGGTCAAGTCCAAGGTTATTTAATTACGAAAGGTATATGATCACCACAAAAATCTGTGTTTCCCTGCTTTCCTGTTTAATTCTTGCTTCACACGAAAATGTTTATTTACCTCTGAAGTCTATTGATGGTGGTTTTTAATTTTTAGTGATTAGCGATGCTTCTGTCTGAACTCAAATCTGTGGTTGCTTTATTTAATAAAAGAACATCAGAGTATGAATAGACTGTGATAATAAATAAAGTACTTTGGTTTGGCTAGGTTTGTTTAAATTTATTTTTTTTTTACAAATTACTTGCAAACATACAGTGAAGCAAACATAATCCTGAGGTATTAAGTCTGTTTTGAATTGCAGTTGCATTTATTTTGAAGGAAAAGGACATGTAATACAGTAATAATATAATGTAGGAGATGGCATTTTATTCTTCCTTAGAGCAAAGATGGAGATGACTGTGATGATAAGAAGGACTCTAAGGAGGACTTACTACTTTTAAAAGTTGGAATTTTTTTTAATACTGAGTTCTTGATGTAAGCAAAGAAAGCTTGTTTGATGAAGAATGGTGAAGAATTATCGTCTCTTCCTTTGTACTGTTCTGCATCTGCTGACACAGATGTTTGAATTATTAGGATTATTGTTACATTGAAACATTTTGTCTAGGGGGCTTAGGTGGAATTAGTATTTAGAGTATTTTAGAGCTATATACTGGGCAGTGTATATTACAGAAAACCCTGTATGTGGTAAGAAGCTCTAGAGCAGATTTATTTCAGGTAAAAAAAACACATTGCAAGCATTAAAGACTGAGAAGCATTCAGAAAATTTTCAGCAAATTAGATTGTGTCATAATTCAGTGAATAAGAAAGCTGTTATTAACAGAAGGGGGCAAAAACGAAGAAGAAAAGGAAGAAGATAAGTCACAGCCTAAGTCTATAAGGGAAAGACGGAGACCAAGAGAAAAACGAAGACCTACAGGAGTTTCTTTTTGGACTCAAGATGTAAGTAAACTTTGCTTATAGCAAAGTGCACTCTTTGTGCATAGTGTACTCTTAAAATAGAGAATAGTTTGGATTAATACAGTAAATAACTAATTGTTCTAGAAAAAATGATGCTTTTCTTGTTATATATTCTCTTTTTCTTTGTTTTGGTGCTTTCAGGAGCAGAACCAAAATTAAGTCTTTGGTTGATAGTGCTAACAAGAATTCCAGAACACTGTAGTAACCATAACTTAACAGGAATTAATCATAATCTAAGGAAACACATTAATTACTGAACAAATGTTTTATTATGTTGTTTATTATAATCCTGTTAATTATGAGATATCTTAAAAGTTGTGTATAAGTATTTTTTTTATAATAAGCTCTGAAATAAATGGAATGTGTGAGCCAGTTCCCTGTCACATAGTTACATAAATTGATTTTGCTAAGTTGATATAATCCCTTTTGTCACATCAGCTGCAGAAAATATTAAAAGAGAGTGTGAGTTGAATATCAAAATAAGTATTTCATGAGTGTTTAAGTTTTCTTTTCAAATTTTGTCAAACCTAATATGAAATTTCCAGTATGTTGTCAAAATTGCAGGGAGGAGGAGAGAGAGGAAGTCTTAGCTATGTAATTATTATAATGCTGTTAATTACAAGGTATCTCAAAATTTGTGTGTAAGACTTTTTTTCATTATAAGGTGTTTTTTTTTCCTTTGCATACAAATGGTTTCTCAGAGATTTAAAGCCTTATGTGGATTTCAAGTAACTTCCTCTCTTTGATAAACAAGTATTTAGTGTTTGTCAGTGATCAGCTGAGAACTACATATATAACTTTTGACAGTGCAGTATTTTGTAAGAAGGAGAGTCATTACTTGGCACATTACAAGTAACCATGTACTACTATCAGAATAGAAAGGTTATAGTTGATGTTTCAGGCTCCTCTTCCATTTTCTTTGTCATGGGATCAATATGTAACATAAAAGCAAGATTTTCATATGCCAAACGCAAAGTTAGGTTTAATCTCCTTCTGGTACTGAAAACATGTATCTCTTTGAGAATTTTCTTCACATGTCCTGTATATTCTCTGTAAAGTATTCTGCTGGTCTTACATTTTCATATCAAAAGTCTAGAGTGCCTTAAAATCTCGCTATGCTTTCAACAGTTAATTATTTTTTCTCTCCCACCTCTTTCACCAGAGTGATGAAAATGAACAGGATCATCAATCCGATTCAGAAGAAGGAACAAATAAGAGAGAAAGTCAGGTAATTGAAGAAAGATAATTTGTTCATTAACTTTCTAACAGATGCATTTTTATTGTAAAATTTCTGTGTTGAGGTTGGATTCAGATATCAACAGTGGCCAAAACTGATAGGTTTTGTCTTCCATTCTGATTATATAGAATTGTCATTCAGAAAATATAGATTAAATTTCTGACACACAGGTCAGGGACATGATACAGCAAGTTCTTGGAGGGAGCTTTCAGTTTGTCCTGCAAAAATCTTTCATCTGTACTTTTATTTTCGGGTAAATTATGTCCAATAACTTATTGGACACTAATTAAAACGTTTTAAAATTAAACCCAATGCTGTCATTATTATAATTAAAAATAATATGAGAAATTAATTTAATGAAGCATAGAGAGTTGAAGAGCACAATGTATGTAATTTCTCTATTGATGAAAATCATTTTCTGAACATCCAGATTCAGTATTATTGGTCTTGTTAAAAAGTCGGTAGAAGACAGTATAATAGGCTTGATCTGATGGGAGAAATCCTTAAAAACTGAATGGTGTGTGACAATGGGATGAAGAGGTGCTAAAAGGAATTAGTAACATAAGCTGTACTATAACATGGTATAGCAGAATGTATTACTTTGAACATAAAACCTAGACCAACACAATACAGAGTTCATTACTGAGGAATAAAACTGAAGTGATATTTCTCTCTTTTTTGTAAAAGCTTCCATTACACATTCCTTAAATACTGTAGTTAAGAGATTCATTCTGTGCTCTTTTGGTTTGCTCTATTTTTTTATTTCCATGTCACATTAACATAAATGCATAGTCCTGTTTTATTTCCTCCCAGTGGTACATATTATTCTTAAATCTGTAATTACCCCATAGTCTGAATGTGCGTGTGGTGCTTCGCTGTAGAGAACTGACTGGCTGAGAGTGCTTGGACAGGCACACTTTTTTCTGGGTTAAAAAGTGGCCAGAGAGTTGTGGAGCTACATCCAGCTGGAGGCTGGTCACGAGTGGGGTTCTTCAGGGCTCAGTATTGGGGCCAGTCCTGTTTATGGTCTTTATCAATGACCTGGATGAGGGGATTGAGTGCACTCTCCATAAAATTGCAGAAAACAGCAAGTTGGGTAGGAGTGTGGATATGCTGGAGCGTACAAGTGCTCTTTAGAGTCCCCCTGGACTTGGCACTGGTGAGGCCACACCTCGAGTGCTGTTGTCCAATTCTGGGCCCCTCACTACAGGAAGGACATTGAGGTGCTGGAGCTTGTCCAGAGAAGGGCAATGGAGCTGGTGAAGAGTCTGGAGCACAAGTCCTGTGAGGAGCAGCTGAGGGAGCTGGGATTGTTGAGTCTGGAGAAAAGGAGGCTCAGAGGAGATCTTATCACTCTCACAGCTACCTGAAAGGAGATTGTAGCTGGGTGGGGATTGGCCTCTCCTCCCAAGCAATAACCAGCAGAAGAGAAAATGGCATCAAGCTGCTCTGGGGGAGGTTCAGGTCGGACATCAAGAAGAATGTCTTCACTGAGAGGGTGGTTAAGCTTTGGAATGGGCTGCCCAGGGAGGGGGTGAAGTCACCATTGTTGGAAGTGTTCAAGAATACTGATTGTGGCAGTTGGTGCTATGGTTTAGTTGATGTGGTGGTGTTCAGTAAAAGGTTGATCTTGGATCTTTTCTGATTTTAATGATTCTGTGATACTCATGGCTTGACTTAGGAGTCAAAACACTCTCCTAGGCTGTATGCTTCCTACAGAAGATGTTGGTAACTGGTTTCATTATAAATCGAAATAATATCAGATGGGAGTGTATGGCGAGCTGTGAAATAATAAATTGAATGTATGAACCAGTTCCATGTCACATAAACTGATTTTGCTAAGTTTATATAAGCTTTTTAGTCACATCAGCTGCAGAAAATACTAAAAGAGAGGAAAGAGATACGAGTAAACTAGAATTACAGTGTCAGATGTTCAGATAATAGTTAGCCCATTCAATTCTGCTGATTCTTTGATGTACTGCTGTTTGGAAGAAAAAGTTTGGAAATGCTGAAAATATGTATTACTCTGATGCTGCTGTTGGTTTTGTTTTTTGGGTTTTTATTGCTTGGTGAAGCTAGAAGCCAGAGGTGGAAAGTGATAACTGTAAACTTCCAAAGGCTTTGGTGGTAACTCAGGAATTAAAACTAACTAAAGAGAGGAGGTCTTGTGTGCATGCAACAGAGAAAATTAAAGGACCTCAGACAAAATAGTTTCTAGCCTGAATTATTTAAGGACTCAGAAAAATCATTATCTTATTCATGTTGGTGGTCTTTGAAGGAACTGTCTTGTAAGATTTCAGTTTTAATTTCTTGCTTTTCAGTACTTCAGAACTGTCTTTTGACTCCTTAGCTAAAGGAGAGCTATTAAAAAGAAGTTAGACTTAGCTAAGCACTTCTACAGTTGGATGTTGTTCTTAGGAAATTTTGCTTAGGCTTTGTAATATTAAGGGCAGAATTTTTCTTCAATTAGCACAAAAATGCCATGTTCTTAAAGAAAAGTGGTGTTCTTAAAGACACTCTTAGAACTAAGTTTTAGGATAGCCATTTAAAAATAAGGAAGTCAGAAAATTGCTTTGGTAGATAAAGGATTCAAAGTTAAAATGTGTTTGTGTGAAGCTTATTTTTCAGTATGATGCATTAAAAAAATAAAAATAATAATAATTTAAAACAAACAAACAAAAAATCTAGTCCTTTGACTAGATACTACAACTGTGGTTAGATTATAATGAAATGGACTGGAAATTTATCTTAGCCACAGATCAGATACATGATTTCTGAAAGTGAGGAGCTAGCGATATTAGGATAATAAATGTCATTAGGTCTTTTGGTTCTGTGGAAGTAAACATGGGAAACTGGATTAATAGTGTTGATTAAATACTGTGTTCAAATTTTGTTTCTCAGTTTCACTGCTGTGGTGCTTTTACAGAAACACTCGTTTATAACAGTACAGAAAATTCCACCTGAATTTAGTATTTTATTTCCATGACTAGTAATTATCATAACCTCAGTAAAATGTAATGTGCTTGTCTAGAAGCTTAGTGCACTTTTTCAAATATGCAGTTTATTTAGGTCTCTGGAGTCTGTATAATGATAGTGCAGGGTCAGGTTGTGTAGATAAGGATACGTATGTTTTAATTTTTTGTTACTGCTTTTGTGCTGTCAGTGTAACTGTGGCTGCTCAATCTGCTCAGTTCTATGACGGAACAAAGAACACCCATCTCATGTGATTTGGATGCACAGGCTTATCTTTGTTAGCATCATTTGTCCTCAGATGAGCTTTATGCAAAGTTTGCATATTCTCAGTTATACTTTTTCACAGTTTTTTTTTGTCAAATGTCAAAAATTGAACTGAGCAAAACTGACTGAAATTGAAGGGGAAAATAATGAAAACAGCTAAGACTGCTCAATGACCACCCCCCAAAAAAACCACCTCCAAACCAAACCCAAATGCATTTTATGAAAAGTGAGGGGAACAAGAACAGGCATGTGCTTGAGAAATGTGAGACTCCTTCAGTGAGGTATGGAGGCAGGATGGTGCTGAAGCAGCAGGAGCGGGGATTTACAGCTCTTGGGGAACACAAAATTGCTGAAGGACAGTTTTTTGAAGATTACGGCATCCTTGTCTGGCTTCTCAGGTTCTCAGCCTCAGCTAGGAGTGCAGGAATGGGCTGCATTTGTGTTTTCCTGCCTGTAGTAGTTACTGCTCTCTTGCCTCAGCAGTTCATTTTTTGTCCCCTTGTGTAGCTGGAAAATTTTGTTTCTAAGATGGTCTCTATGTGACTTAATAACTAGCCTTTCTGTTAGGGAAGCTATAGTGCAGCATGGGAATGGAGATCTGGAAAGTTTTCACATTCCCACGGCACCATGGGGAGTCCACTAGAAGCAAAGAAAAACAGCCTTTTGGAAGAGTATTTGCTAAGAAATATTTAGGAATGGTTTACTTCTCATAGTGGCTGTCCTTGTAAAAATAGAAAACTAAAGTTGTAATGGACAAAGATTTCTCTGTTTATTCTCACCCAGAGAAGGAATCAGTGGAAAAGGGATTTTTGTAGGTCATTGATTACATGGTAGAATTCTGTAATCTCACACTGATCATACTTACACATAAGGTGGATAATGCAAGGTGAGATTACTGCTTGGGTGAGAGTAAGTTTTCTTGTGGCTAGTAGCCTAAAAACTACCTATGTATAGGTGTGTGCCACCTAACTGGTGCTACCACACCAACATATTGTACAAAATCTCTTAATTCTCAGCATTATTCATACTTTTAACAGAAAATAGAAATGTTTTATTAGGAGTGGTTAGGCTACAGCATGCACTTTTGATATCTTCTGTGCAGTAAATGTACTTCAAGGTGTCAAAGGGGAAATTGAGTGTATTGTGGAGAACATGGCTGTTTTACTCTGCATATTGAAAATCTGGTTTCCTTCTGTAAAACAAGCCAAGCAAGCCACATCAGCTCCCCAGAAAACACCCTATGGGAAAGCTTCAGCCACTGCTGGGGGAATAACATCGGAGGATGTCCAGGTGATGATACATCAGTAGAGTTTCTTGACTGAAATGTCTGCACTCAAGGTTGTTATTATAATTGGAATAAATTATGAATCTGTATTAACCACCCAGAGGGGAAAAAGGTTTGTATGACTGATGTAATGCTTAAAGGGCACGATGTAATGCTTAAAGGGCACTCCCTCACTCTTAAGTCATCACTTCTAATTAAATTTCGCTTGTCAAATAAAGCAAGTGAATTTTGTGCCTTTGAATTCACCTGGAATGAATGAATGAATGAAAGTAATATAAAAATCAAACTATGTAATTTATTTAAGTAAGTACTTCCTTATGTTGGTGGTGTAGTAACTTGTTTCCAGTCATACTATGTTGAAACAGTGATCCTGTAGCTTAACTTAAATCATTAGTTTGAGCTGAGGTTACTATAGCTATGGTAGAGGAGAGGAAGAAGGAACTGTGAATTCGGGGAACACAGTTCTGATGCCTTTAATAACAGGCAGGCGAATAACAGAATGCACTGACTGCTGAAATTACTCCAACGTTTAGGGCACTCAAGACTTTTAGAGTGTAAGGTTAATGTTAAATCCTTGTAAATCATATTTTGGCAAGCACATTGTATCACATATTTCTATTCTTTTCCAGACATAACAAAATTGAAGCTTGAAAATGTTCAGACAGTACCTAGTGGTGGATAGCATGTTCATTTAACGTAGTTGTTTAGCTGTACTTGTTCACAGATTGTTATATATTGTACCAAATTAAATTATTGACTGATCTATTCTTTTTCTTTTTTTTTTTTTTTACCTCTTTTCATCTCAGAGTGATAGCATTTCAAGGTATGTGCAGTTTAAACAAATTAATTTAAAACTGTTACACGTTTTGTCCACATATAGTCATTTTAAGTTCTTTATGTACAAATTCAGCATAACCCCAGTGGTTAAAGTGGTTTGAGCTTTAAAGCACTGTAATGATACTTAAATTTTGTATGAAATATGATTGTAAAGTTACAGTATTGACATTTTTTTTCAATGTGTGGTTAGAATACTCCATTCTGGGGAACATATTGAACTCTGTATTTATAGTGCACTGAAGGCAGGCATTTTGTAGAACTTAGTGGATACAGTACTGTTCCCCATGGATTTATCAGCATGGAGTCAGCTTTTACAAAGAAGACAAGAGGTTCTTGTTGCCCCCCTTTTAGAATACCTACTGAAAATTTTCTGTGTAACCTCAGGAAAAGTACTACAGCCCCTGAAAATCGTATTTCCTTAGGATTTGTTAATAAGTAAATGCTGAAATAGTATTTTTAAAGTGTTTGTTTTCTTTTTAGACCTTTGGAATTAATTAATGGATTTTATGTTCTGTCTGTGCTGAAAATCTGTTAAATAAAACTGCTTTAGCACATAATTAGTGAAGAAGGAATAGAAGGAATAGTGTGGAATGAGTCTAAACTTTATTAATAGCAGTTAAAATTTAGTGATTACTAGTATAAAGACTGCTGAAGATTTTTTTTCATAAACTACGTCTACTGAAATATTAGAATTCACAACAAAGTTTTGAAATCTCGGTTTCTGTAATAAAACTTTGAGAATTCGTGTAGGCCAGTATTTTAGAGATTACTTTTTTTAAAACTCTTCAATTATGCAAATACATTTTTAAAAGAATGTGTCCATGTTTATAAATAAAGAATTTTTGCTAGAATTAAATGATTTAATTGAAAATATTTCTCTGTATACGTTGCTCTGCAGACTGAACAATTTGAAAACACATTCACAGAGAATTTTGCATTACTGAGGGAATGTAAAAATTAAATTTGCATCAAATTAGAAGGTAGTGGTCTAAATAAAATACATAATTGCATTTGGTTGTTTTCAGCTAGGTAGCAGCAAACTTAGTGTTTGATACAGTGAGTGGTCTCAGTTTGAGCACAAAGGCAAATTAAAATGAGAACTTTCCTTTTACAGATATGACACGGGATCCCTCAGTATGTCTTCAGGTGATCGCTACGATTCGGCACAGGGACGATCAGGGTCACAGAGTTATCTTGAAGATCGTAAACCATACTCCAGTAGGCTAGAAAAAGAAGATAGCCCTGATTTTAAGAAGGTATCTGATCCAATAGTTTTGGTGCAGAAGTAGAACTTTATTACTATTTTTCATAAATTGTTTGCAAATAATCTCACATTGCATCACAAACGCTTCTTAAAGCAACTAAACTGAATGGAAAGCAGAGCAACCACTACAGTGAGGGAAAATGCACATTTGCAAAACAGCTCCTGGCTTTTGCACTTTTCTCTTTAAGGAAAGGGAGACATCCAGAGGAGACAAGATCCTTTTTTTTAGGACAAATAATATCGTGGTGTTTTTTTTTTTTTTTATTGTGTCATTAAAGCTGATTTGTGCATATGTGAAGCCTTTTATTTTATATGTTTGCTAGCTTACATAAGTAAAACTATGTTTAGGTATAAGGTAAAAATATGTTTAGATCTTGCTTTAAAATAGAGGAAGAATTTGTTGAAAAGGTTACTGTGGTGGTGTAATATGTGAAGTCAAAGAAAAAGAAGTGGCAAGTATTTTTTATTATGAGTAAGGTAAGTTATGTGCTCCCTATGCAACAGCTACTTGTTTCTAGAAATATTTGGTAACAGTTCTTTACAGTGCTTGCTAATTCTAAAGACCTTTATTTTACTTTTTACACTATTAATGTATTTATTAATTTTACATGCAGTTCAATCATGCTTTAGAAGTTTTTCAGCTAATCTCACTGAATTATCTGGTATTTTTTAATGAATGTTTTCTCTTAGCTTTATGAACAGATTCTAGCTGAAAATGAAAAACTGAAAGCACAGTTACACGACACCAACATGGAACTCACAGATCTTAAGCTACAGCTAGAGAAGACCACTCAGGTTTGTATAAAACAAAATAGTATGTACTGAGCTGGCAAAGTAGACAGTAAATCAGAAGCACCTCAGGTTATGGGACACTCTTCAGTAGGCCACTCTTGACTAGGCATCAGCTTTGTTTTTTATCCAAAAATGGGAATGGAGAAGAGTACCTCTGTTTCTAAGGAGAAAAGAGCACAGGATTCTCTTCTTCAGGTGTGAATAGAATGTGTGAGACTGCCTCCTGCCCAGTTAAGTACTAGTGGTTCTTGCCATCATGTGTCTGCATGCAACTTCTTTGGAGGGTAGGAATAAACACTTTCTACACTGTTAAGCTTATATTCAAACAGTCAGGACTGATTAATTAATTCATAAGCCTGCTGGCAGATTGGCATAACTGCCAGTTCTTCCTGGCTGGTTATAGATAGCTTTGTCTTGGAAATGAAGAGCAAATAGTGCATTCCAGTTACGGATAACTGCTGTCGATAACACTGCTGCATACAGTGATACTAAACATGTACACAGAAGTTAGATTTGTCCTAAATTGCTGTTGAAAAAGCATTTTGTATTCTCAGATCGTGCTTATCACAATTTACCTGTTCTTAAGTGTCTTCTATGTGTACCACATAAATGTCAGTGAAGAACACTCAAAAGATACTTGTTTTGAGGCTGTGTAGTGATTTAAATAAAGGGATGGTCACAGAGGAAGTTCAGCATAAATCCATTTCATTCTTTATTTCAGTGTTACTTCCCTGAACACATTTTAAAATAGTTTTGAAGACATACTTCAGACAGAATACAAAAATGTCTAATTGTTTTTCCTCATTTCTGTGTTAAGAACACATATCAATGTCTTCATTAATTTTGTGTTTCAGAGACAAGAAAGATTTGCTGACAGATCACTCTTGGAAATGGAGAAAAGGGTGAGTTTCTGCCAAAGAATTTTTAAGTACTCCAATTCAGGCTTTGGTTTAGTTTGTTTTGCAACCCATGGCTTGGATATAGTTTAGTGGGAACAGAAGACTTTCTTATAACTTGCATTTTTTAGAGGATTTTGGGATTTTAGGTTTCAAAGTGGCAATGCATGTGAGATACTGTGAGATGGAATTACTTTTAAGAATTGCCTTCAGGTTGCCTGTTCATTCATGATAACCAGGTTCTAAACCCCACTGCCCTCCAGGGATCTGCTGCTTGTTCCATTTCATCCAAAACAATGTTGGCATTCCAGAGGGTTAAGCAGACTCAGTGTCTCATCTTCTAATGCATTTCCAAGAGAATTTAATTTCCTCATAGCTTTCCAGAGGCACCTGTGTTCTTTTACCAGTTATTGTTGGTAATGAAAGAGCTGTTTGTACCTTGCAGATATGAGACCTTAAACCTGCAAATGATATAAAATTAATCTTTATCTCTCTTTTCTCACACTATAACTTTTTCCAGAGGGAGTATGATAGTGGGGCAGGGAGGGAGAGGAGAAGAATGAGTAGCCAGTGTAAGAAGAGGGGCATCTAGGTCAAAGACAACCCTGAATTGAATAGGAAAGAAGTCATGTAATAAATTCATATGTGAGATAGACTAGAGGAATTATTTCAGAAGTTGGGCATATGGTAGTTTTAGGCTGTAACTTCATGCTAGTTTAAAATCCAACCCTATAAAAGTTTAGTTTCACAGCAATGTAAAGCAAACTACATTGGTTTTGTGTTGGTCTTGGCTTCCTTCATGGCTATGACCACATGTTCTTTTCTTCTCCTTTGATCCTGGAATGACACATTAGAAACTTAAAACAGAAAAGAAAACCAAAAAACAAATGGACTTTGACAGTAATAAGTAATACGGTAAACATTTGTTTATCCCTGGTAATCTTTACATTCATTAGCCATTTGTATTTGCTTTCCAGTGTTTTAGGTTTAGAACACAAGTTTTAGTTCTACAAGCCTGTCTGGTGTATAAACAAACAATTGGTAGATTTTATAGGAGCACATGAAGATGCAGAAATACTCTCAGGCACTTCCTGAAGTTCCATTATCTAGTTAATTGCAACAGCCTTTTAGCACCTATTTCTCGTTTACTTTTTGGGCATCCTACTGTGGACAATGATTTCATCAGTAGAAAAGTTTCATCATCAGCTTTAATTGGTTTTGTGCTTGCTATCATGGCCACACAAGTGCACATTTAATTATTTAATTATATTTAATAGATTTAGCTGCATTCATTATTATGTACGTTCCATAGTAATGTATGGATTACTGCATAGATAGACTTTTTTCAGTTTTAAATTACTGCCTTACTTTTTTCCCAGAATAGGCCATTTCATCAAAACAATTGGCTGTATTAGAAATTCTTTAGTCCAACAGTAAAATGTCTTTCAGAAATCTTATTCTTTCTAGATATATTAGTAATAAAGTCAACAGGTAAAAAAATTAACTTGGTGATAATGGTGTATGGCTGAAACATGTTCTACACAAGATTTAGATGTTCCTTGTACTTTATAATTACAATTTTCTTTTTTGAAAAGAATTTAAATCAGGAATATATTGTAGAATATTTGTAAGTATACTTATCCAAATATATGAATTCACTAAAATGAAATATAAAACCAGAGATGTTTATATAAATTACATGGGGTAGGGGGGAATTGGAACAAATAAAAGGCCAGCAGAGAAAAACCTGAAGGCATCTTTGAACCATGACATTTTCAAGCTGAAACATACCTTTTCAGTAAAGAAAATGGGAATATGTATTAAACCTGTATTTGCACAGTAGTAAAATTTAGAAAATACTCTTTGAATTTTATTTGGACTGAACCTTCAGAAGTGGGTTTTAATGATGGGACTTGGTCATGCATTGTCAATATTGTTCATTTGTGAACTATTTACCACATAGTCCCTTTAGAAAGGGGCTTTTTCCTTGGGGATGGGGGTACAGATTGGATCACAAGATGCAAGGTCCTAGCAATACATGGGCAAAAATTTTCATTAACAAAAATTTTCATAACAAAAAGTTTCATTAACAACCTGCCACTCTGACAAATATTCTAAAAGTCCCTTTGCAGAATTTTGTATGATATGGTAAAAAACTGCCATGTTTCAGTCTGGGTTAGAATTCAGAAAACTGTAGGTCCTTTTAACCAATTTTCCCCAAATTTAGAATTCCTAAGCTGGGAATTCAGGTTTTGGAGACAAGTATTTTTTGTGGTTTTTTGTATTACTGAATACATGAATATATGTAGGCATATATGTTTGGTTTTACCTTTTAAAATTGTATAACTCTGTGGTCAATTGTGTGTATTCCTGTACCTCAATCTCACTGCACAAACCTGTAGCTCCTAGTTGCTTTGGTAAATACAAATAAGCTATTGTGTTTTATGAGCTGAGGGACTAGCATGTATTTTTTCCTTTTTGCAAGTTACAGATGTTCCTTGGCATACCTTGCAGTGTTGTGGAAGTATATCATAAAATTTTAGACTGCGTAGATTTCAAACCCTTTCGTTGAGTCAAGGAACTAATCAAATAATACTGGTAAATCTTACCAGCAGAACTGCAATGTGTTGGCATTCCTAAAACCAGTTTCTAGGAGAATAAGCAATTCAGCAAAAAAGAGGAGCATAGCTTCAGCTAGTTGGAATAATATGGTTCTACAAAGAATCTTATATCTAGACCAGTCCATTTGTTTCTTTTATATAACATGAAGTATAAAAAGTTAATGAAATAAAGATTTTATTGAATTGGCTTTTATTGCTAATAGTTAAGCAAATGCATCAAAAGGCTTAACAATTCACCTGAAATTTTGAAATTTGTCTGATCATTCATCCATTCATCTCTTGGTAATTGCAGGTAATTGTTGAATATTGCTTAATATAAGAAGACATAATACTTGGTATTCCATAAAGCTGGATATAATTCTAAGTAATGTAAAATGGTGTGGGGTTTTTGTAAGTTACTTAAATCAGTTAACTTGCTGGTATTTGTTATACCCATTACTATCCTTATGAGAAAGGTCTTAACTCGAAGGGGTTGAGTACATTATGTACTAAAAACTGCAGTAATACATAACTTTGGTTAAAATTGAAGTTGTTTGCTATAATGGGAAAATGTTGGGGTATAACTGCACTGTGATTAAACTAAATTCAAATGATTTATATCTGAAAGGTGGCCGGCAAGAGTCAGTATCTACTGGGCGGTATGATCTAACCAAAGTTTTACACACCTCAGTCAATGCTGCTTGCTGTTTGCATAACACTGTTGTATGCAGATGCATATGTCCACTTCGCAATAATCTGTTGCTTTTGCCTTTCACACTCTGGAAATATCTGAATGTAGAGTACTGATAACTGCAGCTGCTTTTAAATGAGAAACACTGCATTGTCTGACACAGGAAAGCAAGCAATCAAGCTATAAACCCCAAATTCTATTGCATTAACTGCTCATCTGTCAGATGTGTTGAAAAATAGGTTTAAACAAAATAATGTCATTTAGAAATACGGCTGTGTGTCTGCACTGCAGACTGCAGTGTAGTGTAGAAAACACTAAGCTAGCTTTCAAGAAGCTAGCTTGGTTGTGTAATTAATATAATCAAGTTCTATAAACAGGATAACAGGATCATTTCTCCTGCTTCTTAGGTAAAAAGGAAAATAAAAACAAAATAAAACTATATGGGAAACGCACAAAATATTCAGGAAACATTTACTCAAGAAGCAGGTGATCTTGCATAGCTAGATTTCTTTGGAACTCAGCCAAGTCCTATAATGTAAATTGGGTGTATCAACACTAGGTTCCAGTTTGGGGTGTGGACAGATCCCACTGAGCTGAGACAGATGTTTCAGCTATATTTGTTTGTCTATGAAAGCTTACAATTTTGTGCTTGTATCTTTTAATATTCTTGTTTGTTTCTGATAATTTTCTGCATTTCTTGGATATTAAGCTCTTAAAAAAACCTAGCTCATGAAAAATGAATCCAAAGAAGCAGTTCTTACAACCTGTCTAAATTTTTGAAAAGGATAAGGAGTATATTATGCAGGACTTGATATAAATTTCTATATCTCTTCCTCCTTAGATATTAAAATTCCGTATTGACAAAGTTTCTATATATCACTGCCATCACAAGTTTCCTGTCCACACTATGCTTTTGGTTGTATGATCTTTGAAACTTGAAGTATTTCACTGTTACCACAGTATTTAGAAGCTGTAATTTTTAAAAAATTGTATTGTTCAGTGTTAACACAAACCTTCTGATTTAGGAAAGAAGAGCGCTAGAAAGAAGGATATCTGAAATGGAAGAGGAACTGAAAGTAAGTAAATTAGTACACATTAAACTATTAATAACAAAGTGTATTATTATGTCAGTAAGATGTAATCTGGCAGTATTACTGGTCTCTATAATGTCACTAGAAAATGACTAAGTTCGATCTGCATGTCATACATAAGTCATACAGCTTGTAGCAAAGCTGGCATAAGCAGTTGTGCTGGTAAGATTGAGAAGGTGCCGAGTCCTAGGCTTCCGTAACATATTGGTTAACAAGAAACATTCAGAGATGGTTGGAGTGGAACATATCTTGACTCCATTCAAGATGGAATTGCAGGCTGTGATTTTGATGTGATACTCTCAAGTTTTATTAGCTTATTAATTACTGTTATTAAATATCATCATTATAAGTAATGGTACCATATAATTCCATAGATACTTAAGCATTGAATGTAGCTTCAGTCTTTATCTCATCTTCTATAAATTATTCATTAGCATATTACAATATCAAAAGAACTTCCATTTTTATAGTGTGAACAAAAACAGATTTTAGTTAACAAAAAAACAGTAGATAGATTTCAGATGTTGACCAATAAGTAACATTTACCGTATTGATTTCTGTTTTCAACTATGTATAAAGTGAATCTCAGAAGCAAAATACTACTTAAAATAAAATAAATTTCTGGATTTTTTTTTTTTTAACCAGTCCTCATTATCAATGTTAAACTCTCTGATATGATTAAGAAGGATGAGAAATTTAGTGGGTTTGTTTTTTATTATTGGGCATAGTCAACCAAATTGATGAAAATAAAGTGAAATGTGAAAGTAACATTATTTTGACATTTGATATTTGTCATTGATTAATAAGAAGTATCCTTTCAAGTTCATTTTTTAGCTCCCTCTGGTGCTTGGAAACAGCATTAACTTTCAAATACTTTTTATTAAAATACATGCACCAAGTTCTGCTGAAACAATTGAAGCTGACAGGCAGACGTAGGCAGAAGGCAGCCGTGATGCCTCTAGCAACCTTGGATTCAGACTAAGATGCTTTACTGTAAGGAAGGACACAATGTCTGTGGTTCCTTCAGGGGTCTTCATAAGTTAAATACTGAGAAAGCAAACTACAGCAGAGGAAAATTGTCTGTCAAAGAGTAGAAGACAGGATGTGAGCTTCTATCATCAGCCTGTAAATTTCTATTAGGGAAAAATTTCAGATAAAAATAAGGAATGGTAATATATTGCTTTTTTCAAAAGCTTACTTTCAATAAGCAGTAAATGAAACTTCTGAATTTAATATTAAATACTCTTCCTATTGTTTGTTGCATAGTTGTGTACAAGTGCATGTTAAATGTGTCATTATTTACAGAGTTTTGAATAGGGGATTTAGTTTGTGCAATTAGGATGTTAAGTGAAGAATTCCAGGAATAGCTCTCATTGTTAAGGCATCCTGAACTGTTTTGGAAAACTGTGACTAATCACTGCTGGTTCTTAGATTGCTTTTCAGGAATGTGCCACTTCTTTGATATTGTCCTTTCACAGCAACTTATCTACTTTAAACAGGGCTGTCTCTTCTAGGTTTTCTTTCCATTTTAGTCATCTTTAATTCTTTTAAACATAATATACATGTGGTTTTTTTCCTCACTTTCACTCCTTTTTCTTTGATTCCTGCAGAACCTGCAACAAATAAAGCAGATTCAATCTTTGAGACACGTAAATGAGCGACTGGTGACAGAGAATAGGGCCTTGACCCGAGTGCTTGCCAAGTTGTCAGGGTCCTGTAGGCAACTCCGCTCTGTGGACTTGTAATTTCCTCCTTTGTGTAGCCAGGCAGGTGTTGACATTCAGTTTGTGCCTGGGCAGAATTTTACTATTAACACTTGTGTGTCAAAAACTGACTTACTGCTTCTCAGTTCTGGAAGTGTGGCTAAAGCATGGTGTCTGGCGTACCAACTACAGGTGTTGCAGATATGTTGGTATGGTGTGGTATTGCCCCTATTAGCACTGAAGCTTATCCTTGAAGATGAATTGGCAATGATCCAGGAAACCTTTGACATATTAAAACCTTGGCTGCAATTGAAAGGATTTGAGTTTGCATGAGCATACACTGAAGTGAGTCCCTTGTTTTGATGTTTGAGTAAATGCTCCAATAGCTTTTCCTCTAGTTTTCTAAGAAATTGAAATTAAGATTTGAGCTTTCTTACTGCACTATAAGTGAAGTGCATAGAATTGATGCAAATCTAGTCTTGACAAAAGAATGTTTGAGAACTGGTTTCAGTACTGTGCATTCATGAACAGTTGCATTAGCAATGTTATTTCTTACATTTGTTTGTTTTAGTGTTTAGGGGGAATCAGAGTGTTTTGTTTCAGAAATGTATTGGAATTTCAAGTCAATTATTATTTTCACATATTAACTTCCTGTGTGGTTCTTGCCAATCCTTATATACACCTAGACAGCTTAAAGCATCCAGTTTTTAGCACTGTTAAGTTATTGATTTAGATTGTTATATATGTAGGCATTCTAGTCATGGATGAGAGTCCTACAGTGCATGGACTTTAAAAACACAGACACAAAAACCCCTGCCTAGTGTGTCAGATTGGTTCTGTCTCCTTCTGTTAAAATTAATTGTTTTGAGTTTCATCTTGGAAAATAATTCTAGTCTGTTGTTCTCAGTGTTATTGCAAGGCTGTTACAGAAACCCACTGAAGGCTCAAAACTTTTATGAGGAACAAAATGTCATTTCATTCTACACCAAATGTGTATACCTTTCTTCCTCTTCTTATATAACAGCTGTCTAGGCTGCAGGTTTCAGTGAGTTTTAAGATGTGTAGTTGAAATAAATAAAACCCTTCTGCAGAGTGACTCTTGCTAAACTGCTTCCTCTCATCTACCTACCTTCCCACTTAGAAGGAAGGCAATGAGTGTACTTTCTGCTCAGAATCTGATCTCAGGTTTTCCCCACTAAGAGGCATGAAATAAAGAGGTTTTTTCCTTTGGCTTGGTGTCTTCCTGGAATTTGACTAACAATAGGATGTGGATAGAAAAGTTGTTCCTGGTCCAGGCCCTGCATTCCTTAATGTCCCCTTGTGTTAACCCTTGCTAATCAAGTCAAGTCAGCTCACTGACCTGGCTGAAAACAAATCCCTTTATTCTTTATAATACTTGATCCATCTTACCCCACCATTGTTGAATCACTAAACTAACATGCAGAAAGCAGCAGGATCATGCTGCTGGGTGAGGAGGAAGAGCTGTCCCTTTAGGGCAGCCTGTCTTACATCAGCCTCAGCTAACAATGTGGTTTTTCAACACAGTTGAGCTAATCTAATGCCTGCTGTCCACAGCTACACATCCATACCGTCTTTTTTTGCTAGCACTGGCATTCCTTTAACCAGGGTAAGCCAGTTCAGGATGTTAACCACAGAAAAATATTCACTATTCCTTTCTGTAGAGCGAGTTTTCAATGGCAGGTCATTGTGGAGCTTGAGGAGCCTGAAAGCAAAAGAAAAGCGATGGAAACACAGGAGGAAGGCTTGACGATATGATAGTAGCTTAACCACAGCAGTGTGTCTGAGTAACCTAAACAGGTACCTTCACAGTTCATGAGGTTTTTTTGTAATCTTTATTCACCAAGCTGTTTGAGAAGGTTGAGTACCATAGAAATGCACTGCTCCAAGAATATTATGAGTGTTTTTGCTAGATTTTAAGTATGTGGGGATTACTTTAGATAAGAAGCATAAGTATTTTAGGTTAGTTGTGCTTATCCTTCCTGATGAATTTCTTGTTATTCATAGAATCATTTAGGGTAGGAAAAGACCTCTTATCAAGTTCAACCATTAGCCCAGCACAGCCACTCCTAAAACACATCCCTCAGTGCCACATCTACTTGTCTTTTAAATACCTCCAAGGATGGTGACTCCACCACTTCCCTGGGCAGCCTATTCTGATGCTTGACAACTGTTTCAGTGAAGAAATTTTTCCTACTATCCAATCTAAACCTCTCCTGGCGCAAGTTAAGGCCATTTCCTCTTGCCCATATAACACTTTTGTCTCCTACCAGTCTTTCCCTATTCTTTAGCAGACTCAGAACTAAAGAGAAAATATTTTCTTAATTCTACCTATTAATCAAAATTAAAACCTATCTACAGAAGTTTGCAGATATATAGTGGTACCAGATTATGTTAAAGCTATTTTGTTAAAATAGTTCACCAGAAAATATACTAGTCTGTGGGTCTGTCTGTATGTAATTAGGCATTATGGGCCGCAGCTCCCTAATCAGTGAGCTGAAAGAGGATTGTGACATTCCTGGATTTACTTTGAGGTTTCACTGGAATGCATACACAACACTACTTGCTGAGATACCTATTTAACCAGAACAAAACCAGACTCCCTTGCTTTCCCAGGCATGGCTAGATGAAGGCTGTTGTGGTTTTGCCTAGTACCTTTGGTATGAAATCCATAACAGAAGGAAAAAGAGGAGGGAAAGGTTTTAATTGGTTTGCTTGAACAAATGGCTGTTCCATGGTTTGCTGATAAAGGCCATCGAACACCCCCAAGTTTATCCTAATATTACAGGTGCAAGCACAGATGTGGTGCATGTGATCTGGATATGACCCCTATCTTGGACAACAGTAGTTATTTTTTACAGCTCAGAAAGCTTAACACAAGTAGTACTTCAATATTGCCAAATGATCACTTGTTTTGCCCAATTTCTAACATCTTGACATGGCTTTTGAAAGTGATCAACATTTTCACACCTTTCTGTTCAGAGCACAGCTCTCACTTAACTATAATGGAAGCTTCCCTCTGACTCTGAAGAGCTCAGTTTAGGTGGCTTCCCGTAAGCTCCAGAATGGAGCAGAGTTGGAATCCAGGGTAGCAGAATGATTTTTACTTCTTTTTTTTTTTTTTTTTCTTTTTTTTTTCTTTTTTTTTTTTTGTAGAGACCACTTTTTTCTTCTTATGATCAGCTGTCATCTTCTTTTCACATACTTTGGTATTTGCAGGGAGATAAATTATAGGTCTATAACCTCAGTCATTTTCAGTGCACCATCATGTTTCACTCTGTGAGAGGGTCTGCAGTTCTGTGTGGACAGGAATCCTTTCAAGGACAGGTATAAATGAAGCCTCTGGTGCAGTGCAGAGTTAATTAACCCAGCATTTTTAAATTTCTCAGTTCTTTCTGTTCCATAGTAATATTCTGAATATAATGGGATTGAAAGTAGAATTTGCTTCAATAAAATGGAAACAAATTAGTGCCAAGAAAATTTCATCATTAAAAGTTGTGTAACAGTTGTTACATAGGTCAGCAGCTGGACTTAGACCTCCTGCATACAGGTGCACTTGAGGTTACTGAGTAACCACTGTGCAGGAACAGGCTGTTACCTGTGTAACAGTTCCTGTGTAAACCTGCTGCTAGAATCCCTAAACTAATTTAGCCATGACTATGATACGTGCTTTGTTGTCAGTATGTGAATGTGGATATGGAGAACTACTGAGATTAATTCTGGTTTCTCTGGCAAGTTAAATTCTCCCAGTACCAACCTCTGTGCACTGACTTGTCCTCTTTTCCTGTCTGATCCTGTCCCAACTCTCACCTCGCTTGGCTTCTGCCTTCCAGCTTTTGTGCTTGTGTGTCATCCATCTCCTGTGGCAACTGTAACTTGCCATCTCCTAACTTGTATGCCTGAGTATGCAGCCTGGTTGCTGTGATCTCTTTCAGTGATCTGATCTTGTGTGAACTGAGCTATTCAGGGACATGATCTCAAATTACAGGATGTGTGCTTCAACATGAGCTTGGAAGTGATTGGGAAGATCAATGCTATGAGCTAACAAGCTGAATCACACCCTATCTGATCAGGATGAAATCATCCAACAGCACAGTGGTAGAGATGCTTAGCCACAGCATGTTTTTTTGAAACTGTGCAAGTGCAGTGCAGACAAGCCTCTTCAAATTGTTGGTAATTAACTCCCCCCACCTCTGGAATTTGAAGTATTTCATTACTTTCCTCATGCTTCTATAAATGCTTTTGTCAGAGGCTGGTCATCTGCACCACTGAGTTTTAGTGCGTCTAGTCCAAGCAAATGAAAACTCCTGATCTCTAACTCTTAAATGTATCTTGCTAAAAGGTGGGATTTTTCTGAACTGCTGGTATGAAGGGCAAGAACTGCCAAGATACTTAGGCTGAATAAAATTTTTTACCGCCAGTGCTAGTGAAGTCTTGTTGCTTTTACTTGGGGTGTAACAGCAAATAACCATCATGTTTCATTTTTTCATAGATGCTACCAGACCTGAAGGCAGACAACCAGAGGCTAAAAGATGAAAATGGGGCCTTGATCAGAGTTATAAGCAAACTTTCCAAATAAAGGGTTTACTGCAGCAGCAAATAATGGTATTGCACATCACTAGTAACTCCAGTGGACCATGGTATGGCAGTCACTGGAAGTGTGGGAAGATCCCTCGGAGACTGTCATTTTCAGATATCCTGCCAAACACCCTCTTACCTGTGTGTTTTTTTTGTATCAAGATCATTGTTTCTGTTAAAATGCAGCTGCTGAGAAGATAAAATGACTGAGAAATCTTGTTTACAACCACAGCATAATAAGGAAAGTGTTCAAGGCCAGATACGCCTCAGATATTTAACCAGTAAGCCTTAGTTGTACATAAACACTTTTACATCAACAAAAGCTTTCAGCTCTCACAGAAGACAGTTACTCAATAATGTTTTTGTTGTGCCACAATTCCCAGTTTTTTCCTATACTCAGTTTTTCTTTAAGATTTAAGTTTGGATTTTTTTTCCTTCTAAGTTTTCATGTACCAGATTTTCTTGTACAGTGTTTTCACAGCTTTACCATTTGCAGAGACCACACACCCTTTTGAATTACATATTTGTGTAGCTAACTAGAGATGTATTGTCCAACCACCTGGAACAGAGATGTTTGGTGGAACATTTGCTTTCACTGTTTGTGCAATATGCATTTATTTCCTATACAAAATGCTTTAAAAGTCAGTTTGAAACTAGAAATATTTTAAGAATCCTGTTTTCTGCCTTTATTGGTCACTTTAAAAAAAAAGAAAAAAAAAAGAAGTTTGTAGTGAAAGATGTTAGATCCTGTAATCATCACATTCATTTGAGCAGGTACTGAGTGATGCTGTATATATAAATGTGTACTGGTTTGATTTTTCAGACCACCACGTGGCATGCTTGAATATATTTCCCTATTGCAAATGTTTGTTATTGCAAATTAGGCTATCCAGAATAGTGTGTTTAACAAAGTTCGTTAATTTTTATGGTATAAAGAATTTAGACATTGTACATGGTATGGAGCCCTATCTTTACAAAAGGTCTAAACTATATAAAATACTTTATTATCTTTTTCTCCCATTTTGTTTTCATTTGATAGTGTTCACCATAATAAAAAAAATGCATAAATATAACTGCTTCACTACATTTCACATACCTGTATTTATCTGAGTGCTGTCCAAAACTGTTGTGCTAGCCAAAGTAACGTACTAAAACATTTGAGAAGCATAACCCATTACACTCACAATATTGTTTATATGCACTGTTGTTGCCATGTGAGAAGGCATCCAGTTTGATAACACCATCATGTCAGACCATTTTATACATTTCAGTGGCCTTTAAAAACAAACAGAAAAAAGTACTTAAGTGAAGATCGTTTTTGCTAGAAACAGCTTTTATATTTTCACTAAACCATTCAAAAAACTACATACTATTGGCACATAGTTTATTGCCTAAAACCACTGAACAGATCAGCCATTAAAACAAATTGTACATTGTAAAGCTTGTAGTAGCTATTGTATTATTGATTATACTGTATACTATATTAAATGTGAATTTGTACCCCTTCATTTAAAAAGGTCATGGTGTTCTACTGCCTACTTGGGGGGGGGGTAATTTTATGGGGGTGGGATATGTTTTGGTAAGGAAGACATGATGTCCTCTCTCTGTTGATTGGTTTTTTGAAGATGTAAGGTTATGCTCTTACTACCAAGCTCAGGATTCTTGATTTTCAAGGTACATGGATAGTTTGAGGTATCTTATTGTAATTGATCTGTATGAGAGGTGGGTCTGAACCATAGGGACTTCCATTGTCTTATGTTAACATAAAGAATTGAATGGCTGCAACATATTGAGTTCTGTTACAAGACAGTTAGGCGTATTTTGGATTATATTTGGTAAAGTTTGGGTGCCTGTGAATGATTAAATACGTGTTTCTAATATTTTAGTGTTTTATATTTAGGTTATTTATTCTTTATATCTAAAAAATGAATGGCTACTGTGCTATATTGATTTTATTGGTAGTACTGAGCAGACCTTGTATCTGCATGAAACTAGTTGCAAAACCCACTATTTTGGAAAAAAAAATTGTATTTTGACATATACAAATAAAATGAATACAAAATATTTTAAATGTGTGAAAGTTTTACTGAGAAGACATAGAAAGTTATTATGAATTTAAACCATGTTATAAGTTTGCTATTTAAATTCTTTGGTGGGCATTTTTCATTCATTGCGTTACTTGGATGCAAGGTTCAAGTACCTTTCAAAGATTGTAATCAGATCGTGATTATTTGCATATCATTGTACATGCACATCTGTAAATGCAACCGTAAAAATGCCATATTTATGCAATCTGTAACAACTTGGACAAATGTTTATATATTTTACATAAACCTGTCTGTGTGCAGAATCTGAGAACCATTTTTTACGTGATGTTAACCAAATCTCACAAAGCAATTGCTAAACTTGTGTCACTGTCTCATTGTTCTTGATTGTGTTAAAGGTCCAACACATCCCAGAAAATCCAGCTACCACAGAGAGAAAAATGGGTTATGGATGACTATTATTATTGTTTAGGAGACAGTCTGCATTCAAGGAATGTATTACTGCTGGCTGCTGACTCTGACAAGCTTTCTTAAAAGACTCATGGCTTCAGTGGTTGTTCAAAACAACAACTTAGATTTTCAGGGGACTTGTCACAGTGTGGAAAGGGATCTCTGTGTCCAGAATTAACATCAAATACGCACAGAGGCATGGAATTAGCTGGTGTGGAGAGTGAAGAGAGAAAGGGCTTGTCCAGAGCCAACTCCAATCGTGAAGGGAGCAATAACCTGGGCAGGAGTGACCACAGGTGGGATGGCAGCAAGGGCAGCAGAGAGCGAGGAGAGTGGGTGCGGCATGGCTGTGTAAGGCCTGCCTCCTCTTAATGGCTCCAAACAGTAGCAGTTACCTGGAAGAAAAGACTCAGGAGCTAGAATTTCATTTTTTGCTGACCTTGTCTCCCTTACCGTTAACAAATCCCTCTTAGCCTCCCTGATTCCTACATGACTTTCAGACTTCTGCTATTTCCTTGCCAGATCCCAAAAAGAGCTGTTACGATCCATATTATGCAGGTTGGTGCATTTCTTTGCTCCACTTTAAGTACAAAATGTGTATCTCAGATTTCCCTCATTTAGAAATCTCTTCCATGCTAAACTTTGGGTTGTGCTCAGATGAACATCAGACTGGTGGTTGTTAACCTTACCTGTCCAGAATTCCTGGCCACTGTCTTACCAGCTGCCATAAGAGCAAATGTGTTACTATACGTGTCCTCTCATTTCTATTTTAGAAAGAGTAGCTATTTACATATGTTCTAGACAAGGAAAAAAAGTCTCCTTTCAGGTTGCTGAAGATACCTGCTCTAGGAGATGTGCATCAAGGGAAAAAATTTAATTATTTCACTCCTGTCATACACAAATGGGCTCCTGATGAGATGGCTCCTACCCCTGCTTGTTGACATAACCAGGAGGTTTATAGATGGCACCACAGAATGCCACAAACATCTGTATGATGACAGACAGGAAATCACCAAAAAAAGAGGAAGTGGTAAGAAAGAAGTATGCCATGATGTCACACTTGGAAAGGCAACACCATGTCAGAAAACAAATGGTTCCCATGGAGAAAGGCAGGGGTTGGCATCAGAACAAAACTGGTCTCAAGTCAAGAGTTCAGGGCCCCATCACATCCCAATTCCTGGACAGAAAAAAGTTGTCCAGTGCTGCCAACAGTATTTGGTGCTGGCTCATAACACTGCTCAGAGAAGGTATTCATTTATTTTTAAATTGATTATTACCCTGACTTGTACTTCATCTGGGTGATCCTGGAAGTGGCTTGACTTTCTGCAGCTGGCACTTTACCTTTCTTTTATGGCCATCTTAAGGCTTTACTCACCTGTGTAGCACATCAGCTCCTCCAGAGAGGTACATGCACCCTTTTGTCTCTGCTGTGTTGCTTGTGGTCATGTGGCAGAAGTATAACTGGAGGTGGCCAAATCTGCCATGCTGGACTGTGGTGCAGCCTCCGTCTGGGCCTCCCCAGAAAGAAAGGTGGGCAAGGGCTCTTCTGCTTTTAGTGGTGGCTTCAGCTTCTCTAACTTTACATGGTGCAGTGTGGCCAGTAGATAATGTTGATGTTTTAACTGTACATCTGCGAGATTAATAATATTTTACAGATGAAATTTGATTGCCAGTTACAATCTGGGGGAGCATCATAACAAAACACTACACAAATTCACTACATAATATGTAGTGAAATACCCACAAACTTCACAGCCATACAAACATTACAGATGTTTTTGTGGGCCTACTTTTAAAGAGGGTGAAGAAACAATTGTCACTGCATTGTAGAGGGTTGCATTCCCACTTGCTTTAAATCTTTGAATAGTTCTGTTACAGGTCTGCTGGTCACCTCTGTGAAATTACAGGGTTTTTTTCCCACTTAGGGATAGCCAGTCTGTTGTGGAAGAGAACAAATTAAGTTTTTCAGAAGACATTCATGGTTATGTACACACTTACATTTAGATATGGTGATTCAGCTTCCTGAGGTTCTTAGGTCAAAGCCATGAGTAAAAACATGAGTAAAAAAATGCTGGCAACTGGAGTTACTTGCTTTACATTTGTTTTGATTGCAGGAGCAGGAGTGGAGTTGGGTAGAGAGTAATAGCAAGTAGCGCTGTGCTCGATTGGTCTCAGCAGAGATGTAAAGTAAGGCTGAGAAAGTCCTACAGGTGTCTGCAGGTTCTTGCACAGAATTAAAAAGCAAAACAAAAAACAAAACCTCCCAAACCCACGATGAATTGCTCACACTTTAAAGAGAGAGCTGCTGCCACACTGATGAAGTAATCAGCTATTCCTGCTTGTGTCAGCACCTCCCCATTTTGTGTCACTGATTAGATAGGAAAAGTATGTAGACTTTAGAGAAAGGAGGAACTGTTCAGTTTTTTCAGCTGAAAATATCACCTGTTGAATGTCTAATGTTTCTCATCTGGCCCAGGAACAATTACAGCAGGGACAAAAACCCCACATTCCAACTCTTAATTATTTCACCTTCTTCCGTGGGTTCTACATGTCTGTTTTGCTAGCCTATTAAAGCTCAGCAGAAATGGTTAGCCAAGGCAGTGCAATTGATCTTCCAGTGTGGTCTTTTCCCTTTATTTGCTGGAGAAAAAAACAAAAAAACCAAAAACAAACAAACAAACAAACAAAAAGTATGGTGGTTGGTGGGAAAGAACCTGTTTATTTCCTTGGTCTTCTTCCAGCGTCTTTCTGCACTCCTGTTCCACTACAGAGTCCTTGGAGCAGAGACTCACTGGGCTGAATTCCGCTTTTAGCAAACCAGTGCCTGCTGCACTGCGTTCATTGAGATCCCCATCTCCCCCCAAGCAGAAAATAGTGCTGTTGCCCTTGTTTGTGGTTGCTTTACATATACCCCTGTTTTAATGATATGTCTCTACCTCCAGAAAGGACAGGCCTGATCTAAAGGAGTTGCTACATTGCAGCTAAAATAAAGCTACTGCTTTCTGTGCATGGTTATGTAGACCTGTACCCCAAGTCCGCCAAAGAAAAGAGCATGACTTTTTATGTCAGCTGGTACAAAATACACATTTACACAAAATTTACACAACATACACATCTTGCCATACAGTCTAGCCACTGACTGGAAAGAAGATTTAATGAAAAAATTTGTTTAAAAATAAAAATCCACATTTACAGCTGCTGATGCGGTGGGTGTGATTCTTCAGCTGTTTATCAGGTCGCCTCTCTACTTTCAGCTGTGTGAAATGCAGCAAATTAGACTTAAGTTCTTTCCTCCCACTTAACCCATATAGGTGATGCATTATGGTAAGTAAATTGCCCAGTAACTCCTCTTCAGCTCCCCTTGCATAAAATGCCAATTCTCTATGAAAATAAGACAGCTTTCATTACAGGTTTTTATGATGCTTCTTTAGTCCCACTTGTAAAAATGCGCAACTCTATAAGGGGGAAGGAGCGAAGCAATACCGCTAAAGCGCTAATATTATTTCACCAGTTTCTGCTTAGAAATAATCACACTGAGATAGGTTTTCAGCCTGTGTAGGAGCCCCGAGCGGGGAAAAGCCGCTGGCGGGCGGCGGAGCCGGGAGGTGGCACCAGACGGCTTCTCTTTTCCTGGGCTATTCGAGGTTCCTCCGTGGCTCCCTCTGGGCTCCCCTTGGGCTCCTCCCGGGCTCCCGCCGTATTCCCGCAGGCGAGCTGCCGCCGTGCCCCGGTCCGTGTGGATCTGGGAGGGCAGCCTGGCTTCTGCACTTCCCCCGACACCAGTACGTGGGAATGGCTAAAACGACAGCGGCTCGAGGAAACTGCTGTAAGCTGAGCCGGGTCCGGTAGGACCGGTGAAGTGTGGCAGGGAACAGCAACCTCAAATTCATTGACACAAGGAACGCACTGAGTTACTCTGAAGGTGGCAAGGATCAAGGACTGCTTTTAAGTATCTTATACTGAAAGCCTGGGAAAGGAGCGTAACACCCTGGGAAGGGCAGAGCACTCTTGGCTTGGCTGGTGAGCTGAAATCGATCCCATTAGGAGGCAGAAACTGTAACCCGAGGAGGGCTGGCTAGTGGGTCTGGCAGGGTGGATCCCTCTGTGAGCGCAGGCAGGGACCCATCGCACCGTACTCTCATGCTGTGTGAAGAGACAGACTAGGAATGGACACCCAGCAACACGGGATGGCTCTGCTACAGCTAAGAGGGACAGAAAAAAAAAAATAACCCTCTGTATCAAAAGTTGTTAAGCCAGCAATTCATAGCAGCATTGCACTTGGGTGAAATGCCAAAAGACTGGATAACTCCTCCTTGCTCAACTCCCTTTCAGTATGATCATTATCTGTGTTGCTTCTTTTTGTAACCAGTGCTCTGTACACTGTGAAGTCCTTGTTCTCCCTTTGCTGCCTTCAGTCTCTCCTCTGGTGCAGTACACCACAGGCACTCATATCCTTCTCATCTCCTCAGCCTTTTCTTCTTAGCTCTGCATGGATAGAGTTTTGCCCCTATTTCCAATCTATCATGTACAACTGTTTTCTTTGCCAAAAAGGGCTTTGAGGTCTAATTACATTCCCTGTTAATCCTGGTGATAGCCATAATAACCAAAAGATCTCACAACCCCACTTCCCCTAGGACCTCGAGCACTGTCTGAATTTCCCTTTGTATGGGGAGTGGCAGTCGGAGTTGCTACATGCAGACACTGAGTGCAATAACTCCCTTCATATTTTACTAACAAGTCACTACAAGCTTACCAACATGCCACAGCTGCTGGAGAGAGCAGCCTCTCCTCCATCTTCCGCTCATCTCAGATATCAGTCTTCTTAGTCACTCCTGTGTGCTACCCTGATCATCAAGACCCTGCCTTCACCATTCAGTTCCCAACATTCTCATTCAGTCCTTCTCATACTTGCTGCCTCTTCTGGCCCCCTCAGACCACCTCCCATCCTTCTGCTTGCTTCTTGCACTTTCTACTCATTTGCCGCTTGTTTCACTCCCCCTGCAGAGTCATCCCTAGTTATTTCTGCCAGAGCTCATTGTTCCACAGTTGTATCTTTTGCTGAATCCTCCATTGTCCACAATTCCTCACTCCAGAAGTCCAGCAGCCTCAACACTGCGTGCTCTCCATCCACCTCTGTTCCTCACCTCCTGTTCCCCCCTTTCCTCGAACTGCTTTATCCTGAGCTTTTCAATCCCTAATGGTTTCAAAGACCCTATTAGTCTTTTCTTGACCACTGAGTCTTTGTTTTTCACTGATAATCTAATCTTTGCTCAGGAGGAATGTCTCTACCCAGCCACTGAGTTCCCATCTACTCTTGGTTATCTCTAATGCAAGGGGATGGTTTTACCATAACCTAAGCCCACTCCTAAAAGTCACCTGTTTGCACTCAGTCCTAAAATTGTTGCCCTCCTCAGGAATCAGCACTATTTTTCATAGGCCCCTTTCCTATTTCTCTCTGCCATACCTTGAAACAGTTTCCAGGGGGAAAGCAGTGAAAGCTTTTACACTTATTTCTTGCTTTCAACCTATTGAGGTGTTTGCAGGCAAACCATAATTGTCTATTTTTAGTTTTGTTTCATCTCTTTTTGAGTGTCTAACAATAAAGCAAACCCATAAGGGGATGGCTGTTGGGTCCTAATACTTGGGAATAAATGAACTTAGCATTGGCTGTGGGTTTGCTGCTGGGCAGGGCGAAGTATGCAGCTTGTCCTCTTTCAAGTCACTTTTTAATTTAAAATGTCTTTTTAATATGTATTTAAAGCTTGTCATCTTGAAAGAACAAATCATATATATCATGAGCAAATGACAAATTTTTTTTAAGCATGTCCACATTTGCTTATGTAAAATCATTACGGTGGCACATAGATTTTGTTGCAATTGTTCAGAGTCTCAAATTTTGTCCTAGATGTTTACAGCATGGCCATGTATCATTGAAATAAATTTTGTAATATAAAATATCAACAAAATTTTAACAATAGGAATTACATTTTTTTTTACGTTCTTTCACTCCCTTTGTAGTCTGTTTGGTTTCATACACACTCACTCTGAACTCTTCCAAGTGCTTCCCCCCTTTACTTACACTCATTGACACCACGCTGCCAATGATTGATTGTTGTTTGTGTTTGCTTTGGACACTTCCAGATGATTGCTACTAATAACCAGTACTAAATTCCTGAAATATCTGCCTGTTTCTTTTTCCAAGGCAACTTCGTTATGGTCCAGCATATGAAGCACAGTAGGCCCTAGAAATACTGCGGTGCAGGAGAAAAATAATCTCCAAATGAACGGGTAGCTCAAACAAAGCATTGTAAAAAGCCATCACACCAAATTCTGCATGCATCATCTGCTGCATTTCAGTGAAGGCCAAGTTTCTTAGTCAGCTCTCTGAGGAGATCCCTCAGCCTTAACTATGATTCTTTGGGGGCATAGTTTTGCGCCTGCTGCACTTTCCTACTGTGTGCAGCTCATCACCTGCCTGAGGTTAGATCAAAAGGATGAGGTACAACAGTTTAACCAAGAGGTACACAGTGAAAATCAAGAGGGCTAATTAATTTTTACCGACTTTGTACTGGTTCATCAAAAAATCAAAATAATTTTTACGAGGCAGAGAGCTGTTAATTAAAACAAAACAAACCCACAACACAACAGCCCTGAAGGATTATGAACTGTAACCAGCACCAACAAGACAGAATGACAGTGAGCCAGTAACCACTTGATTTGGTTTCTAATTATTCATTTGTGTGCTTATATTTGGAGATACAGAAAGACAGAAACAGAATTATCTTTGGTGTAGACCAGACCAAAGTCTGTTTAACAATGTTTTAAAATTATAATGATTTAGCTGTATAGAGGTCACAGAAGTATCTTGAGTTGGAAGGGACCCATAAGGATCATTGAGTACAACTCTCTGATCCTTGAAGGATTACCTAAAACTAAACCATCCAGGCTTATGCTCAAGGGATGCTGTCTTTAAGAAGAATGAATAGGCTCCATAGGTGCTAGAAACATATCATAAAAAGCAACAAGGGTAGTGTTATTCAGATAACTTAAGGCTATCTTTTAAGGGTAGCTTACACCTATGATATTATTTCTGTCATATGGATAGGTACAGTCAGCTCTTCATTACCAAGGTGACAGACAGTATCTTAGATGGCATAGCAGTGAGGTAACCTGGCAGCCTCTCCACTAGTGAAGATGGTGGCAGCACAGCTGCCTGTGTAGGCTATTCCCAAGAACTTGGGACTCTAGAGGACAACATGACACAAAGACATGCCCTAGAAAACACCCAAGGCTAGCTTATGTCCATAAGACTAGAAGAGCTAGCTAATTAGCTAGCTAATTCCTCTCTTGTGGAGAAATGAAAAGAGAGCAGATGGCCTCTATTTTCTAAGCAATTTGTTCCCAAAAGGGCAAGTGTGGAACTGGACTAATAAGCCAGTACATAGCCAAGTCCAATGCCTCTATGTAATGGTCCCTTATGGCAAGGAAGGGTGGGCATTCTGAAGGAGCATTTTAGTTTGACAGACTCAGTGCTGCTCAACTATTTCTAGGTAGTATCATACCTTGGAATTTGTCCCAACATAAGTCACGTTACTTTTATCTACACTGAATTCCATCTGCTACTTTATCACTGCCATTCAATTTGGCAATTTGTTATTTTTCAGTTTCTCAATTTGTTGCGTTTCTTTCCAGTACTGTGATTTTGAGGGATCCTCCATAAGGAAGTGCTCTGGTCTGAGATGCTCCCTAGGCTCATTCACAGTGATATCAAAAGCAGGGAAAAACTGCCTCTTCCAAGTGCTTCTTTTGTATGGTACATCCTGACCCTACTGATCCACCATGAGGAGGTTTGCTTCTATGGCTTTTGCAAACTGGTCCTCAAGCATATTTATGGCCTGTCTCAGAGCATTCACCTTGTCCCTTCTTTTCCAAGCACTGTAAGGCTTGTCAGCACCAGCTTTTTTCTACCTCCTTATACCTCACTGTGTAACATTTTGACTCTGCGTCTATTTTTCCTTCCCTGCTTCTCAACAAGTTGCTCTAAGGCACACTTGCCTGCTTCACTGTTCAAATCTGGCCCTACAAAGGACCTGTTTGGACAAAAAAAGAGGTACCATGGTTGCTCAATGAACTCTTTCAAAGCTTTGAGGACTGAACCTCCTCACAATTAGTAGTAAGACAAGCTAAGTCGTGGCTCTGTACCCTCTTATGGTGCAGGACACAAGCAGCAGCAACAGACCATCTTACAGAGTCAGACTGTAAACTGTGGCAGAAAATGTTCCCATCACACCTTCGAAGTCATCTGCACAGATACTGAATCCATTCCCATCCCCACTGTCATTCTTATCCAACAACTGCCAGCTGGAGATAGATGGCAATCTCTGCATTAATTTTTCATCCTGTAAGATGAAATACTTAAAAAAAAATCAAGCAAACTTCTTTCTGTAAGTTTGTTTTTTGCTTCTCACACTGCATTCTTCCATCAGCCAGTTGAATGAATTTTGCTGCAAGAAACAACACTAGTTTGTCTGTCAAGCCAAACCAGTTCAAAGAAACTACATAGTTTTTTTTGGTCAAATTATTGCAGAGTTCAAGAATGGTAAAACAAATACAGAAACCAGACTAGAAGATGCACTCTAGGATTGATCTTGAAAGCTAATGCCTCCTGATAAATCCTGCTATTTCACAAAGCTCTGCTGTATTTACATACAAGATTTTAAATCAGGCCCTAGCAATCGAAAAAAAAAAAAAAAGGTTCAAGCATCCAATTCAGTAGCACAATAAATATGACAAAAATGGCATTTCAGTAAAAGTAGGATTGTCAGCTTTGTATGAGTTTGTGGCACAAACCATAAGAAAGCAATCCAGTTACAACTAGAACATAATCAGTTTTTAGAACCTTACAGAGGAAAACCTTGCCAGAAAGTTAGTGCTGTGACACAAAGCTCCTGTGAGGGGAAAAAAAGAATAATTTGTTTCTGCAAGAAAAGTTTAGGAAATAAAGAAATCCATGATGATAGGCTAAGCCTCAAAGAACAATGTGCATACCTCAGAAGTAGCAGAAAGCAGTATTAAATTGAAAAGTGTAACAGTTATCTGCATTTAGATAAAACTGCCAAAATACCCGACCATTAGTAATAAAAGATTAAAGAAGAGGAGTCAAGAGGGTTAATGGTTCTATGCTTAAGAATTATTTTATTTTGAGGGGAGATTTGACATTAGAAATGTTATGGAGCACAGGTGGGGAGTTTACAGGAAGATTAGATGGAAGTTACAGTCAGAGATTTAAAGTAAAAGATTTAAAGAGAGGCTTTTGAAGTTTTTGGATAAAAATAGGGACAGGTATTTCTACAAAAAGATGGCAGTAAGATTTCACTGAGTCATAGCAATTTTAAGCAACAGCATTATTGGATAGATAGTGCAGAAATAAGCAGATAGGTTAGTTAGGGCACAGTGATGTGGGTAAGGATTATCCAGGTAAAATTTAAAGCAGCAGAGAGGGAAAATTTATGGGACATCACTGGAGCAAGCTTAAACTTAGTTTAATAAAGCAGGTAGAACAAGTATGTGACTGAGAAAGTTTGGATTGGGAGAAGAAACATGAAGAATGCTGACTGAATGGACTTCAAAGGGGATCAGATATGGGAAGCAGTAGATAGGTGCACTAAGTGAAAGAGTTTCATGGAAGTTCAGGTAAGACAGGCAGGGGCCCAAAGAAATCTGAGCAGAAGGAGGAGCATGTGTGTTTGGGAAAGAGGCAGGAGAATACTGCAGGAGAATACTGTAAACTCAGCAGAGGCTTTGGGGAGAACTTCCAGAGATGCTGACGAGGGTGAGAGGGAGGGAATTTCAGTACAGAACATACAGGCATCAATGGGTATAAAAAATGTTACAATGGTAATAAGCAAACAGATACTGGGCAGGAATTTGAATGTTGTCCTTAATTTTTTTTCAGCCAGTAATATGTTATTATGTTCACTGTTTTATTTTCCAGCCCTTGAAAACTGCCACTTCAGAAAAGATTATGGCTCAGATAAACTTGCAAGCAGCACCTTAAAAAGGCTGGATAATTTGGTTAAATCTCTAGAATAAATTAAAAGAACGCAAGCAGCTTGCAACCCTTTAGAAAGGAAGCAGCTTTGAAGTGCCCAACCCCAAAACACACTTCATTTCCTTGATATTTTAGGAATGAATTATGGGTTTTAGTCTAATTGAAAAATGAAGTATTTTTTGCATGGCAAAGGAGATCAAGATCATCCTACCCAATCCTGGTGGTAATTTTACCTCTAGGGGAGAATCTTATTCCATAATATTAAATAGATAAAAAACAGTATCTTAAGGCTTAAGGTCACTTGTCATTATGCCAGTTTAAAACATAGCTAATAAAATGAATTGTATTCCTAGGCCTTAAGGATATCCTGAAGATTTTTTTTTCTTTGTTAAGAAAAAAGTACTGTTCTAAAAACGTTTGCAAGATATTAAGCTTGTACTCCCTTGTGGCAGAGGAAAACATGCAGCATGATACTTAAACTATTTGGGACTTTATCCCTGAAAGCTCTCCAGCACAGACAACCTTATTGAGATGCAAACATCTGATAGTCAGCATTTTTGTATTGGGCACTTAAACCCAACCTCACTCACCACAACATAACTTCTGTTAATATATAACAGACTGTAAGGCACACAAAGCCTTTTTGTCACAAAAAAAATCCCAAACCCCACAATGTATTTTACATCAGAAAAAAAGTAAATCCAACAGCATTGGTAGATGCAGCTAAAGCCTGGACACATCACCTCCCACACATAAGAAAGGTGGGCAGATCAGATGCGAAGTGGGGCGTGCACATCTAAGCCTTACTAGCTGCTAAGGACTGCCAGAGAGAGGGGCCCAGGGAACAGCTGGTGAGACCTGGGGTAACAGAGAACTGAGGGGGCCCTAAAAACTACAATACATTGTTATATTTCTCCATATACGCAACGTACTATAAGTAACAACTTCATAATATGACTTCTTTTACTTATTTTTGGTCAACTGTGCTGCTCATGGTGTATAAAAGTGAGGGTGAAATACTATTATTGTCACGGTTACATGATTCTCTCAAGAAAAGCTCTTCATTTTATAAAAGGAAAAAAATTACAGGAGGAGAAAGGCAGACAAGAATTCACATGAGGAATCCTTTTTCTAGATTATATTTTCTAGAAATATGATTGAGTAGTTGTCTAACTTAAAAACTCCACAGATAAGAGTGCAAGTAAAAAATTTTTTTTAGGAGAGTGATTAGTCAAAACATTTTTTAGGACCAACTTCACTAATTTTGTATTGCTGAGTAGTAAAGAGTAGCACTAGTACAAAACTATGTTTTTGCTATCTATTTTTCTGCCTCTTTACAGCTTTCCAACATAACACAGAACAACTAGCCAGTTTTGTTTGGGGATTTTCCCTTAGCCTGAAATATACAAGGTTTCATCTGCAGTGATAAAATTGTACCTTAACTTCCACATATACAAATATTTAAACACCTCTTCAGAACCAACTGCCACACCAAAAACACCCTTAAACCCAAACCAGAGCAGAAATCAGATATGAGTTCAGTGAAAAGTCCAAGTAAATGAATGATCATCAGAAGTGCAGAGAAGGTTGGTAGGGTGAGACTGTGCCCACTATGTGAAAGAGAACAAGGTAGAGACCTAAGGTGCACGTGGTTACATGGGCTAAGCCTGTTATTTACACTCTGCAGAGTACCTAGCACCAGATGTGCAGGCTCATTTTGCTAGATATTTTTTTACCCTTACCTGTAGCACCTATAATTTTTTTTCTGTGGAGTGAAACCAAAAACCTTTGCAAAATTTATAGTCTGAAGTCCTACTGAACTTTATTAACGGACAAATTCAAGACCGAATTTGAAAAAGGGGGAAAAAAGTGATGAAAAGGTGATCATGTGCTCTCAGCTAGGTAAGACCAGGCTATGTATCTCCTCCGATAAGCTGTAAGCTTCTATCTTGTCCTCATCCTCTTTCTGCTGGAAGGGTAGTACCGATCCACTCATTTCCCTCAGCATACACCTTATAAAGCAGATTAAGCAAGCCACAATCTATTGAAATCAGTGATTACCAAAACTACCACGATCAGTTTTCAGAGTGCTATTAAGACACAGTGGGTTCGGGCAAATGAGAAAAAGCTGTGCTGAGTGTTCCGTGCAGGTTTAGCCATCTTAACACCTAGGCAAACTGTTTAACAGATACGCACACTCCCATCCCGATCCTTGCACGTTCGTTTTTCCTAACATTTAATGCAGTCAGGTTTCCCCACTGAGGGCTGTCACTATTTATAAACGAGACATCTTTCAAGTCTTTGCAGTGTTACTCGTGGAAACCTCTTGAATCCTTGTTTCTTGTCACATCAGGAAAACACAAGCACACTCTCAGCCTTCCGCCCGCGGGAGCGAACTCCACCAGCTGCTGCGGTCTGCGCACCGCCGGAGCGGCCCAGGGGAATTCATTAATGTCGCGGGAGCCACCAACTGCGGGCTCCTCTCCCCGGGCACAGCCCCGCTGTCCGATGGACCACGTTTCCAGGCCAGGCGGGCGCTCCCGTCCCAGCGGTGTGTCCCTGATGGGAGCGGGGCCGCGGGCTGACCCAACCGGGCTGCCCACGCGGCTCCTGCCGGGCGGTACCCGGGAGCCGCCTCGCCCGAGGGCCGAGCGCGGCACCTGCCCCGCAGGAGGCGGCCGCACGTCGGGGCCCCTCACCCGAGGCTTCGCGGCAGGTGCGGGGCGGGTTCGGCGGAGCCCCCTGCGGAGGGGGGTAACACCAGACCGCCTCCTCCGGCCCCTCCCGACTGTGCTCCCGCAGCCCCCGCCTGCCGCCCGTTAAAGCTGCCCGGGGTGGGGAGGGCGGCCCGGGGCCGGCGGCGTTTGGCAGCGGTGGCCGTCCCGCTCGTCCCGCTCCCCCGAGGAGCCACTCGCCCTCTCCAGCCCTCGCTGTCGCTCATCGGGAGCGCCGAGGTCCGTGTCCGCTCCCGCTGCCCGGGACAGGTGCCGCGGCCCCAAGCCGGGCCGGCACCCGGGGCGGTCGGGTCGCGGCGCGCACCGGCCCGGGCGGGGCCTCCCCGCCCTCACCCCTTTGTCGAGGCCATCTCGGCAGTTTCCGCCCTGGCTTCGGCTGTGTCCGCGTCGCGATGGGGAAAGGGGAGGGAGCTCGGGAAGCCTCGGGGGCGCGCCGCTCCTTCCGGGACGGCGGGAGGCGGTGCCGCTCACCTGGTGCCGCCGGCGCAGGGGAGCGCCCGAGCCGCGGCCCCGCCGGGCGGGAGGTGAGCGCCGGCAGCGCTCGCCCCGCCCCGCTCTGCGCGGGAACGCGGCTCTTCGGGCAGGCAAGCGGGCGTCGGGGGGATGGCACCGTGATCGCGGACGCGGCACCCGCCGGCCCGGGGGCGAGGGACGGCGCTGTGCGGTCGTCGTGGCCGCGGCGGGCGGGCGGGCGGGGGAGGCGGGCGCCGCCGGGCGGCCCCGCGCCGAGGGATGAGGGGAGCCCCGGGGAGCGAAGGACGCCGCAGCGGGTTCGGGCGGCGCGGTCCGATCCGTGGGAGCCGAGCGTGTGAGCGCGGGCATTGATGGAGACCCGCACCCGGGCGGCTTCCCAGGGAGTTGGCGGGGCGGCGGGACGGGGATGGGCAGTGTGGCGGGACGGCTCACGTCCCCCCTTTTGTTTCTCTCCAGGGTGTTTGTGCTTCTCCGAGCCTCTCTCCCCGCCCCCGTCTCTCCCGCCCGCCCCGCCGGGACCTCTCCTCTCCGGGCGGCAGCAGAGTCGCCTCAGGGCGGGCGGCAGCAGAGGTGCTGGTGGAGCGCTCTCGCCGTCCAGCCCGCCGGGAACATGGCGACCGGCGGCTACCGCAGCGCCGGGGGCAGCACCACGGACTTTCTGGAGGAGTGGAAAGCCAAGCGGGAGAAGATGCGGGCTAAGCAGGCGCCGCCGGCCCCGGGCGCATCGGCCGGGGGGGAGCCCCGTCCCGCAGGGGGCAGCCCCTCCGCCGAGCTGAACAACAACAACCTGCCCCCCGACCGTGCGGCGCCTCCCGCCGGCGGGGCCGTGAACTGCGTCAGCCTGGCCAGCGCCGCCCTGGGCCGCGCCGCCCCCGCCAAGGAGCCGCAGCCGGCCCTCGCCGCGGGCCGCGCGGGCGAGCCCTCCGCCGCGCCGGACTCCCCCGAGGGCGAGGAGAAGCTGGCCGCCAAGGGAAAGAGCTCGGGCCCCAGTGCCAGGAAGGGGAAGGGGCAGATCGAGAAGAGGAAGTTGAGGGAGAAGAGGAGGTCGACAGGTGTGGTGAACATCCCGGCCGCCGAGGTGAGCGGGGACGCGGGGTGCGGCCGCCACGAAGCAGCCGCTGGGGGCGCCGGGCGCAGCCCCGGGACCTTTCTCCCAAGCGCTCCGGCCGTGCCCGGGCTCCCCGCGTGGGCTGTGCTGGCCAAGCGCTCCCCGCACGCTGCGGGCAAGGCGGGATGGCCCGCGCCGGGCGGAGAGACCGCAGCCCTCATTACGGGGCGGCATCCAAATAGACAGGCAGATGAGGTGTCATTTATCCGAAATCAATCAGACCTGTCGCGACCCGCGGCTTTTATTTTTTTTCTTAATGTCTTCTTGTCGACAGAGTAAGTTCTAGGGCTTTTGAAGGATAACTCAGAGATGCCTGGTAAAGTATGGTCAAAACAATGTTAATGAAAGAAAATTGATTTATCAGCTCGGAATTAGGTGTTCAGGTGTAAATATTATTCAGTTTGGAACTCAGAAGAATTTCCTGCACTGGAAAAAATGTGGTGGTTTAAAGAGCATTTTTTTGAAGGCAGAGGAAGATATTTTTATCAGCCAACACCACTGTCCTCTGCAGTTTGCTACTAGTATAAAAATCTGGCATTGATTTGTAATACTCCTAGAGGAATTTAGAAGAATGATAACTAAGTTTTTAGTGGTTTTTTTGCCATTAATAGGAAAGGCCACAGGAAACTTCAGAGAGAGATGGATTTTTGTCTTCAGTTTTGTACTAATAATGATGACCACTGTGGTTTTTTAGGAAACCCCTTGTAGTTCCTTTGGTTATCATTATAGATTACTAAAGTAACACTAGAAAATAATATCTTTGTTTCTGAAGTTGAAGGAGAAGACGAAATCATGTTCTCCACACATAAAATCACTAACCCTTTTTTTTTTGTGACATCCTAGGCACTTTGACAGAACACGCTTTCATGTGAGAAGGTCTTAGAAGGTGGAGGAATGAGTTTAAGGAACAGTAGAAATCTTTATAACTGTATTTTTTGAGAATAATTGTTTGCATAGCCTTTAGTTTGAGGTGAAGAGTTGTGACATAGGTCTTCAATATTGTTGTTTTGGAAAGTGATGGATACAAGTGATAAAGTGAGTTCTTTTAATTTTCTGGCTTCAGAGTGTGCAAACCTCCTAGATTGTGTCTTGGTTTATATGGAGCCCCCTAAATACCTGCTGCTTGTGCCCTTTATAGGAGCCTTAAAATGCTGCATCTTCTCCAAGTAAACTAGTCCTAGCCCAATTAGTAATGGTTTTGCACATTGCAGCAAGCGTTGTGTAAAGGGATATTATAGGGGCTCTGCTGTGTACCCCATCCCTAGTTATACTCTTGTCTTTTCTTGGTTGTTTTTGGGCAGTGGGTTTCTTTTTGCTCTTTGAGACTGATGTCCTAGTTCTTTGAACTAGTTTTCTGAACTAGTGTTCCTTCAGTCGTTTTTTGGTGGTGTTGTTTGGGGTTTGGTGGTGGTTAGGGTTTTTGTTTGTTTTGTTAAAGTATTGCTCAGAATGTGCCTTGCTTTCCAGGAAAACACATTCCTTGCTCAGCAGCCATTAGAATCCTGTATGAGAATTTGCTGCATTGTTAAAGGTGACTGTATTTATTAAGGTTTTCATATTTAGGCATTGAGAAACAAGTTCTCACCTGTTTCCGTGTTTTTGAGGGCCTAAACCTTGCTGCACCATGTCACCTTGTGTTGGCACTTCGTGGAAACTTCCTGTACTTTTATACTAATTACTTCTATAACTAGCAATTAAGCATGTCATCACATTTTTGGGGTCAAATTTTATAAATGTAGATACCTGTTGTACAAGGTTTTATTGGGAAAACTTGCTAGTAGTGTTGCATTTTTGACTAGCATATACTTACACAAGGCTTTATATTTTCAGTATTTTGCATTTCTTAAATGTTTTTAATTATTACCACACGTACTCCTAAGAATTGTTTAGCTAGGGAAGAGTAGATTATTCCTAATGATGGACAGCTTCAAAAACTGTCTCCAGTGTCAAATGTGAGTACCTACTTAACAATGAATGTTTTGCAGACTGTTTACTTGTCCTGTCTTTGATACAGCTATGTAGCTGTAAGAAAACGTTTTGAAGTATTGCTTCAGCCTGGTCAGTTGCAATTCTCAGACGAAAGAAGGCTGGGATATAGGTGATATCTTGTTGGAGTAATCAGCAACGTGCCAGTTTCTTGCTGTCTTTCTCATTAGATGCTGGACCTAGCTTTACTGTGCCATACAGAGTGACTTGGTTGCAGTACACAGTGAATGTAACCACTTAGCACTTGTAGCTCTGCGTGGTGTATGCTTTAAAATTACTTTTCAGGAGATGCTATTTTAGAGCTTTGAGTGTTTCACTGTCTTTCTCAAGTAGCCATTTGGTACTAAATGTCCCTTTTATGATCATTGTGCCACTCTGGTGGAGACTGATAATAAGATACTTAAAAATGAAAATGGGTGCCTGTTGAAATAATGCACTCATAGAAGATACAGAGCGCCCAAAACTGAATACAAACCAGTTTTTGCCGCAAGAAAGTGGGATGTAATTTCATCTGCAATGCAGCTGGAGAATTTAATGATAGGAAAGGTAGCAGAATAAGAAAAGTAAGTTTGTGTTTTCTCAGTTATCTTGAAATAGGCATGTAAAATATTGGATTATTTTTATTAATTATTAGTTTCTGTTCAATAGGAAGGTATTAGAGTCAGTTATTAAGTAGTTCTGTGTCTTAAGTGTATTTTGTGTTGAAGGTGGTGGAGGACAGAAACTATAGGGGAAGCTGTGAAACGAGTGGTGACAGGATGGGAGTAGTTGTGAAACTTTGTACATTGTGATAAAGGTAAAGGCTGATTTTTATCTTCTCAGCACTACTGCTTATCTAAGTAATGGTGACTTTTGAAAATGACTTTGGTAATACTTGCATCTTTTTTTCTTTACAGTGGTTGTAAAGCAGTTTCTTGATAGCTTGTTGGATCTTGAAAGGTGGATTAACTCCAAATATTAAGTGCTGTGGGATTTGGGTTTTGTTGCCTCACACCAATACTTCAGGTTATAAAACGTAACTGAATTGCTTGCAATTATCATTACTACGTATGTTTCCTTCTCTAGATTTTATAACCACTTTTAATTACCTTTAGAAAGTGTTTCTCAGTTTGTAGGTATTTATTTGATGCAGGTGTTGAGTTTACTTGCAGCATCTTTCTCATTTACAGCTGTGCTGATATCTGTCCAAAAAAGACAGAGTTCCCATTATGCACTGGCAGTGCTTTGTGAGGACCCATGTATAGTATGATATATTGTTAAAGTAATTCTGTCCTGCTCTGAGCAAAACAAGCTGCACTGGTGAAAGTGCAGCTTTACTTTTGTAAATGTTTACACTTAAGGATTCTGCTGGCATAGCTATGTAGTTAAAGGTTTTTTTGGTTTGCTCGTTTTTGTTTGTTTTTTTTTTTTTTTTTTTGAAACCCCAATAGAGAGAATAACAAGTATTTTTGTGGTTACCTTTTTAAAAAAGGTGTATATATAATCAAAATCTTGATTCATCTAGGAAGGACAATTGTATAGCTGGGTTTCATGTAACAAAAGTTTACATTTTCACCTAACCAGATGGGAATCATTTAAATTCAGAAGTGTTTTTCTGTTAATAACAGAATAATGAATGATTTAGAAAGGTATAAGGAACACTGATCTGTGTATTTTGCACCTGAGGCTGCCAGACTCAAGACACAACAGTCTCCTGAGCTGTTTGTGAGAAATACTGTAGTGAAAGGTAGAAGTGATTCAAATATGGAATCTGCATAGGATGTTCAGCCAGTCAGTATTCCTCTCTTGTCTTACTTACAGCAGTAAGGATATGACATCTTGAAACCTTGCTGATGGCTTGCTTCCAAGAGTCTGCCTGTCTCTTTGGAAGGCAATTCATGTATGGTGCTTGGTAGGTGTCATACTGAACAACCGCATTGCAAGTAAGCGGAGAGCAATGAGCTCTTCCTTTCTCTGGGGTAAGAAAGGGTTCGTGCTGTAACAGAAGTCCAGCGTGCTGAATTGAGCAGACTGACAGAAAGTTGCTGTGTTCCAGTTGGAAAAACTTTAGGAAAATTTAAGTGCTAAATGTGTCAAGCATAGCAATTACTGGGTGCCTTGTAAAGGAATTGAAATCGAAATTGAATTGAATTGAAATTGAAAAAATTTCTCTGAATGGGTGGAAACTAGAGAGAGACCGGTGGAATCCTGTACTAGCTGTTGGACTCTTCACCAGAAGTTTGCCTTTCAGCAGTATCTTTCTCAGTGATTCCTTACCTCTGAGGGTTAAGTTTCCTTCTTCTTTCTATATCTTGAGTTTAATGAGGTAATGTCTTTGCGTAGGCTTAACATCTATTTTATTGTAAAACAACTTGCTTCTTTTTGCATGTGTTGGGGGAAAAAAGCCCCAATAAGTGTTTGTTCAAAGTACTAGAGTTCAAAGTACTCCTATTTCTGACCAGTGATACCCTTAACATTCATGCAGATGTATTACTGTTAAAATGGAAGTCTGAAATACATTTATTAGATCTGGACAACCATTCATGATAGGTTAGACCATCCTTCTGCTTGCTTTGTCTGGTGAACGCATCTTACTATGGTTCCATTATGGTTCTTCCTTCATATGTGGCAGGGTGAATACAAGCATTTTCAGATTCCAAGAAAATAATTGTATTGAGGTTGTTAACATCCAGTTTGTTTTTCTGTTAATGCCTTCATGAATTCTGATTTTGACCAAATCTGGCAATACCCATTCAAAGAGCATATTTTCTTCTTTCCATCTTTCTTTAGTACTTAATAAGGTCCTCCTTTTTTTTTTTTAAGTTTTTTTTCTTTTGTTTTGTTTAGGAGTATGGTTTAATATCCTGATACTTAGCTACATAACAGAAGTTATTTAGTCAAAAAAAAAAAAATCACAAAAATCCTCTTAGAACTCTGGAAAAATTTAAATCACAGAATCCATGTAGCAGCTTCTAAGTCACTGCATGAGTGCCTTCCAAACCTATCCCACTGCTTATCCCTGCCAAGTCCAGGAGAAACCCAGGTTTGCCAGTGATAAGCAATAGAACTGCATGGCAGAGTTTAAAGGACTGCACGCTAATGAGGTCCTTCAGTCCTCTCCATAAGGTATTGGCTACAATGAACTGCACTTGAAGTGTTCCTAGACCAGTGCACACAGCAAAAGGAGCCAGCAAGAGGAGCTAGGAGCCTTGGCCCAGGCCCAGAGATACGGCATTATTGGCATAAGTGAAACGTGGTGGGATGAGACCTGTGGCTGGTGTGTTACAGTGGACAAATACAGGCTCTGGAGGAGGGATAGGTAGGGCAGGTGAGATGAAGGGATGATGTATGTAACAGAGGAGCTGAAAATATATGGAGCTTGCAGTTGGCAATGACACACTTTAGAGCCACTGGGTAAGGATTAAGGAACAAACAGATGTCATTGTGGGAGTCTGCTATAGGAAACCCAGCCAGGATGACAACACCAATGAATTATCCTTTAAGGAGCTAAGGGATACCTATAAATCAACCACCCCTGTTCTTAAGGGGGACCTCAACTTGCCAGATGTTAACTTGGAACACCACACAGCTGGTACAGACAGACTTCCAGAAGATTTCTAGAACACCTTGTTGATAACTTTTTGGTACAGGTACTAAGGGAGCTGACTTAGGAAAGGTGCCCTCCTTCATTTGTTGCTTGTTGATAGAGAGGGAGTAGAGTAGTAGTGGAGTGGTGATTGGTGGCCATCTTTGCCACAGTGACCACAAAGCAATTGAGTTTAAAATCTCTGTTGACAGGAGGAAAAGTATCAGCCTGAAGGGCCTTCAACCCTGGACATGAGGAGAGCAGAATTCAGGCTGCTTAGGGAACTACTGAGTAAGGTCCCCTGGAAGAATGCTTTTGAAGGTTCTGGGATATGTCATTGCTGGTCAATTCTTAAATATCATCTCCTGAGAGTACAGGAGCAGGCAATTCCAAAATGTTGGAATTTAAGCATGTGAGACAAAAGGCTGACTAGGCTGAGCAGGGATTTTATTCTGGAGCTAAGGCAAAAGAAAAAAACACCTTTGACCAGTGGAAGGAACTTTGGTGAATACCAGAGTACTATAGAGATGCTGTTCACCACTGTGGGGAGAAAATTTGTGTAGCCAAAGCTCAATCAGACTTGAAGCTGACCAGAAATGTGGAGGATAATAAAAAGGCTTTTAAAAAATATGTTAATAGTGAAAAGCAGTATAGAAAAAATAACAGCTTGTTACATGCTGAGGATGGTCACCTAACAAACAGGAATATAGAGCAGAGGTTTGTAATGCTTTCTTCGCTTCAGACTTCAACACTGATGATGGTCTCTTGGAGTCCCAGAGACCTGAGCTGGAGGACCATGACTGTGAGAATGATAAACTCCCAGTCAACCCCAAACCTGTGCAGGATTTGCTGCTCTAGCTGGTTCCCTTTAACTGTATGAGACTTGATGAGATTCATCCAGGGGTACTCAAAGAACTGGCTAATGTCATTACAAAACCTCTCAATGATTTTTGAATGGTCTTGGGAATCTGAAAAGGTCCAAGTCAACTGGAAGGTGGCAAACATTGTCCCAGTTTTCCAGAAGAGCAAGAAGGATGACCCTAGTGACCGCAGGTATGCCAGTCTTATTTCAGTGCCTTAGAAACACCTGAAGGACACAGCAGTCATCAGTCACAGCCAGCACAGGTTCATAAGAGAAAAGTCCTGCTTATCCAACCTGATTTTCTTTCATGACAAGGTAACCCACCTAATTGATCAAGGGAAGCCAGTTAATGTGGGTTTTTTGGATTTCAGTAAAGCTTTCGATACTGACTGTCACAGGATCCTTCTGGACAAATGTCCAGCACACAGCTGGATAAACACATCATGTGGTGGGGGAACAGTTGGCTCATGGGTTGAGCAGAGAGGGTAATAGTGAATGATGTAACATCAAACTGGTGACCTGTCACTGGTTGGGTTTCTCAGGGCTCTATTTTAGGCCTTGTGCTCTTCAACATCTTCATAAATGACTTAGACACAGGACTGGAAGGGATATTAAGCAAGTTTGCAGATGACACAAAACCGTAAGGAGCTGTTGACTCCCTCAAGGGCAGGGAGGTCCTGCAGAGAGATCTCTGCCCTTATGAACTTTAACACCAGCCTTATGAACTTTAACACTGACAAGTGCCAGATTCTGCACGTGGGATAGGGCAACCCTGGATGTACAGACTGGGAATGAAACCCTGGAGAGCAGCCCTATGGAAAAGGATCTGGGGGTCCTGGTTGTCAGCAAGTTGAATCTGAGTCAGCAGTTCCCTGGCAGCCAGGAGGGCCAACTGTGTCCTTGGGGGCATCAGGCAAAGCATCGCCAGCTGGTCAAGGGAGGGGATTGTCCCACTCTGCTCTGCACTGGGGTGGCCTTACCTTGAATATTGTGTGCAGTTTAGGGCACTGCAATATAAGAAAGATATTAAGCTATTAGAAAGTGTCCAAAGGAGGGCAACGAAGATGGTGTAGCATCTGCTTCTCCATTTGAGGAGTAGCTGAGGTCACTTGGTTTGTTAAACTTGGAGGAGACAGGGGAAAAATCACCTTTGCCTCCCGCTTCCTCACGAGGGGAAGTGGAGGTGCAGGCACTGATCTTTTCTCTGTGGTAACTAGTGATAGGACTCAAGAGAGAGGCACGTAACTGTGTGTCAGGGCAGATTTAGGTTGAATACTGGGAGAAGGTACTTCACCTAGAGGGTTGTCAAGCACTGAACAAGCTAGCTGGGGAAGTGGTCACAGCACCAAAACTGCCAGAATTCAAGAAGTGTTTGGACAATGCTCTCAGGCACGTGGTGTGATTTTTTTTGAAGTTGTCCTGTGCAGAGTCAGCAGTTGGATTCTGATCCTTGTGAGTCCCTTCTAACTCAGTGTATTCTATTCTATGATTCTATTCTATGCTGTAGGATAACGCTGTTTTGGATTAAGTCTGGACAGTGCAGATATGGATCACTTCTTACTTAATTGAACAGGGATGTTTTTGTATATGAATAGATGGTAGGCCAGTACCTGCAGCTTGAATCCACAGGACTCTACCAGAAAGTACTGATTCTCTTACACACTTAATTCTTTTAAATTCCAGCCCTTGTTTCTGTTGGAATGGGAAGGATGGTAATGGAGAAGCTGTTAATTTCTTCTCAAATTCTTTTGACTCTACATTTTTCTCTAAGTGCAATTTTGGGAAGGTGGGGTTTTAAAATTATCTTTTAATGCCTAGGTATAATTGGAAAACATTACTGTATGGTTGTTTTTTCTCACTCTCCTGTTTTTGGAGTGAATCATCTGAAAATATACATTTAAGTGTGTGGAAAAGAAATGCAATATAAGTAAAGTATTTTCTCTTAAGTACTGAATTCTACGGCAAGTAAGAGAAGTATTTAGTATAAGTTGTAATTGGTGGTTGAATGTTGTTGCTGTTTGGCTTTGCCGGTTACTGCCTTTTCTTGCCAATCTGTCATGTAGCCCATAACCCCAAATAAATGTAGACACTGGTTGTCTTAAGATAAATATTTCTTGGTGTGCCTTCTAGGCTATTTCTAGTACTTAAGACTGAAACACTGTTTGTCCCCTTGTTGTTTGTTCCTAAAGCCTACTTAAAAGACAAGATAATCTGGAAGAAAAAGTATTGTAGGTTAAAGAGTAGAAACAGCCTGTCAGCTATACAATTGTCTACTTTTATACTGAAATAAACATATTGAGCATCTTGCTTCCAATCAGGTGACCAGTCTCATTGAAAAGCATAGCAAGGGAAGTGTTGACATGACCAGTTATTTCACTGTAATGAACACACTGCTATGTATCATTAAAAATGACTTATCTGACAATTTTTTTTCTAAAATTTGTTTGTATCTTCACTGTAACAAGTAAATTCTCTGAAAATATTTGATTCTTGTTTATAAAAATGCCTCAGTTTCAGCTTCAAATTGAAAATGCTCTGCCTGAATGATAGGTTGATAGTTTCCTACCATCAAAAAAGAACCTTGTGTTGCTTTGGGTATATAAATGTGAAAATAACTTGCAGTTAATTTAAGATACTTAAATTAATATTTTAAACATTAATAATAATATGGTGAGGTTATACTGTAGCTGAACATGTTTAAAGCTGGGTACTAAACTGAAGATTTTTCAGCATTGGTGTATAGTATGTAGTAGGCTGAGAATCGTAACACTGATAGAGATTGGAAGGAATCTCTGAAAAAGTTCTCTGATCCAATGTCCTATACTCAAATGGGGCCAGTTTTGATCACATTGGTCTTGGCAATAAAGTTTTGAATATATTCAGCCTGTTGAGGTTGGTATAAATAGCTCTGCTTTCCAGCCTCTTAGCCAGTCCTTGCCATCTTGTTGTCAGCCGCAGACCTGCTCCCATCCCATTGTTCAGGTTGCTTATAAAGGTGTTGCATATTATCAGCACTAATATCAGCCCCTGAGGGCTACCACTTACCTGGCTGCCAGTGGAAGTTTATAATATTGATTTCAACCTTTTGGGCCTGAAGATGCAACCAGTATTTCATCACCTAATAATAGTGCACTTCTGTGGGCCATATTTAACCATTTTGTCTTAAAGGATACTACAGGGAGATCAAGTCAAAGATGCTTCTTCATCCTTGAAGGAAACTTTCAATGCTTCTGGGATTACAGGTGCAGAAGACCCTAACATGAGAGTTGTATAGACTGTTTGTTGAAGCTGAATTGTTAAAATTGTATGTATGAGGGAAATGGTTTAGCATTTTCTAGTTTCTTCCTGGTGTTGGAAATGGTAGGAAACTTTTACTTTTTCCAAGGCAGCAGAACAAAAGAACAAGTAGTTTGAAAAACAGGAAGAACGGGGAGATTGGACCAGATGACTGACTGTGGTCCCTTCCAACCTTACCCATTCTGTGAAGAGGGCAATCCTTCTTGCTGGTCTGTAGTATTGTCTCAGGTTGTTGAAGCTATTGATGTTTTGGAAGAGTAATTCTGTGGAAAACTATTTTTATATTTAAGTATTTAATATTATAAACCCCTAAAACTAGAATATTTTGCCAAGACTATGATGAATAATGAGTTGCTGCTTTGGTTTCATTCTGCAGTTGAATCCACCTTTGCTATCTCATTTCTTATAACACTTATTTAGAATGGTCTTCTGAAGATAATGGCATTAAATATCAATATTGGGTATTTGTAACAGTGTTTTCAAAACTAAGTGCTAATTTAGTTAGGTGTGGGGGAAATTAAAACTTCATGAGGAAACCCTGGAAGTTTAAAAAATAAAAGGATAAATGGAGAAACACTCCAAAACTCCTGCTTCTAAAAACTCAGTGTTTGGAATTGTCATGTCTTCAAAATGCCTTTGTGACTTTGGGATCCTGATTCATCTCAAACCTGAATATTTGGAACTAATTACTGAGAGACTCATTTACTGAAGACATCAGGAGAGGGGCAATTGGAATAAATGATGAAATAAAAAATGTGTTTTATGATAAAATTAGACTTTTGGTTTGTTTCTGTAATAGAAAAAAATGTAAACGGTATACATTTGAGACTTTCTTATTTTGACTTTGCTTTGACTATTTCTAGTGAAAATGTGTTCTAGTTCTTAATTTACAAAGCTAGAAGGAAATTAGTCTGTAATTAAGTTTTTATTTTTCTATAGTAGGTTCAATAGGCTGAAGATTACTCCCTCAAAAAAAAAGAAAGAAAAAGGGAGAGCAGGACATATTTAGTAAAAAGAGTGAGAGAATTCTGCCTAGACTGGGACTTATGATTAATTTGTGATTTATATCTTTAAACCAGTATATTTTATTTGTGAGAATTACCTCTAAGTAAAAAATACAACCCTTCTTCACTCAGTTCCACAGATGTAACTTTCTCTTGAGGATACAGGAGAGTAAAAGCCAGGAGTCATTTATTTTCTGCACTCATTCATAAACCCTCATGTGCCTTCAGAATTATTTTGTAATGTCTCCTGAATTATTTTGTAATGTCTCCAGACTTGCATTATGACTTTCCAGCAGCCTGTTTGTGCTTTGAATCTGTTATATCCCAGATGTATTACTGTCAAAGGAACCAAGCTGAAAAAGAAAAAATTACAAACCACAAAACACCCCAAACACCTGTTCTGTAAGAGAAGCCAAAACCAATCCAACTCTTGACTATACCTTACTATTTCAATTTTGCATTATGCAGCTTGAATATTCGTGCATCTTTGGTGGCATATCTTCCTTTACTGCATAAAATAAGAAACCATAAAAAAATTTCTTGTGTCAAAAATAAAGTTTCTATATAACCCTATAAGAGCAGGTAGGAAATAGATTCTTTCTTCACAAGGAAAGGTTAAAACAAATCCCACCCCAACTGTAAATTAGATATGATAATATTAATTGATAAGCAGAATATTTGTTGGTACAGACTTATTAGGCATACTTCATTGCATCTCTAGAGTATAGTTGTTTTCTAAGTCTTGTAGCTTGAAGTGTACAGGGGACCTTTGGAAGGGTCACTGTTGATCAGTTCCACACAAGTTTGTACTGATTCCTTAAAACTATCTTTATGTAGTTTGTATTCATTACATGTATGAAAACTCATACGTGGTTTTCTCTGCTACCTTTTTTTCTTTTTTTTCAAAGTTCCAGTTGTGTATTTAAAGACTTTTCAATTTGGAAGACTGTAGGTGGAGGACTTATTTTTCATGCTACACAAGGTCATGGGAAATTAAAATAAAAACCACAACCCTGGTGTTTTATTTCAGGATTTTTCTATATTTGATCTGCTTGATCTGCTTGCACGTTGCCGTGAAGGACTGAATGGGACATTTGGGTATCTTACTCCAGAACTGCAAATCTTATATTCTAATCTGTTGTATAGTCTTACCATGTAATAATCATGTATCATCTAAGGTGCAACCAGGTTTGGTATAAAATATAGGAACATCACCCTGTGTGAAGCTAGATTTATATAAAAAACTATACTAACAAAAAAAAACCCTCAGAGAAACAAAATAATGCCATGCCAGGGCATGGGCTTCACACCGTGTGTTATGCAGTACTTTGTTAATTTTCCTGATCTGAAACCTGAGTTAGTAATGTCTTGAATCTTTTAAATCAGACTTTTCAGTAGGTGAGAGACTTGTAGAAGCATAGTCTGGGGCAGCACTATGTGCTTTCTGTGTGTGGAATCTAAGTGTAATTAGGATTGGAAGGAACATCAGGAGATCTTAATTCAAACTTGTTGCATCCAGTCAGGTCTTGAAAATCTCCAAGGGCGAAGACTGCACAGCCTCTTTGGGTAACCCTTCCAGGGCTTGACTGTCCTTACTCTGAAAGTATTTTCCCTTCTTTTGGTCTGTCCTTTAAATTTACGTCCATTGTCTCCTGCTGTGCACTGTGGCAAAGAGCCTAGTTCTATACTCCATGTCTGCCTGGGACCGCTGGCAAAAAGATGGCTTTAGTTTTTTGGTAGAGCAGCAACCTAGGTGGGCTTTAGCCAGCAGAACTGGGTGATATAATGGGATTTGAGGTACAGAGGCAGGAGAGCTGGGCAGGATGCATACAGCACTCCCACATGGAAAAAGTTTTGTGGAATAAGTGCTGTTTGTATGTGTGATGTCTAAGCTGGAACCTCTATGATGAGGGGCCATAGCAGAACGCAGAAGCCCAGGAAGCAGTAAGTGCGATTTCTTTTCTTTTAGAGTTCCTCTCAGCACTTTCTGACCTTGCTGCTTTTTGTAAGTTATAGGAACTTGTTCATGTCCTACTGTAGTTACTGGTGTGTATTTTATGAGTTGTTTTCTATGTAAAGTGCAGTCTAGTGTTCGGAGGAACATGGGATTTCCATGTTGTCATCTGGATCAGTCTCTTCCTACTGTATGGACTTAGAGTGTATTTAATTCCTCTGTAAAGCTCTAGCTTACTTTCTCCTCTCTGTACACCAATAAGATGAGACTAATTAGAGTGGGCCTGACTAAGGAGCCACCTAGCTCAGTGTCCTTCTCCTACTATGGTCATAATCAGACACGTAGTCAGGATAAAGAATGTGGAAATGTTGTCCAGTGTTTCCTGTAAAATAGTTCTCTAGCCACTTGGCAATTTTCATCTCAAAGACTTGCAGCATCAGATGAAGGCTGTTAAATAGATAGAAATTAAATGAATCTATGTGCAATATACTTATTCAGTTCTCCTCTTCAGTTTGTGTAAACTATTAGCATACAAAAAATCAGCTGGCAGTGAGGTCCACATTTCTGAGAACCTTCATATATGATGAGACCCCCCTTTTTGATTCTTATTTCCTCCTCTTTCCTGAAAAAAAATCTAGTGTGGTATTTAGTCTCATGTCAGGATTCCTGTTCACTTGATATTTTGTATATTTCTCAAGATTCTGAAAGATGACCTTTATTGCAAAGTTTAGGTGCTAATTAATTTTCTGGTACTCTTAATACAGATTATTAAACAAACTGAATGTCAGAAAGGTCTTAATATGTTGTGTGTTGCCATTTCAAAACAGCTCTAAGAGCTGCTCTCAGAGATCTTAGAACTAAGTTAATCTGAATAATTCTTTCAAGGTGCATTGAACAGAGTAGTTGAATGATGTGAAGTGTAATCTCAATTTCTTCCATAAACTCGCTTTTTTGTCTTTGCAGGTTGAACTAGGAATTATTATTAATATTGATCAATTAAGCAATGCTTTGCCCAGCCAGTGCCTTTTTAGCTGTAGTTGTTTGAAGCTGGGCAGCAGTTGTGCTGGTAGTCTGTGTCCCAGACTGTTAATCACAGATTGAGATGTGCTGTGTATATTTTTGTCGTGATGTGGCTTATTAAATTTTGTAGACTGAATCCAATCTGAAATAGGACCATTACTTCATGTTTTCAATAAGACAGGTATCAAAAGTCATATTGATCTCTGGTGAGACAACAGTTTTTAGCAATACCTTACTCATACCTTAGTTCACAGATGAACTCTCCTCATTCTGTGTTATACAGCACACATTCTTTACAATGTAGGAAAACAATTTCAGCACATGCAACCTGGAACCCAGCAAAGATTCCATGCATGACTGTTCTGTTCTTCATACTGGTTCAGTAACTATTATCTTTTCAGAGGTACCATTTAATGATAAGTACTTTTTCTTCAAGTTGGTAGTTGCTAGAGGTGCCTCTAGAACAAAAACTCAAAAGCTGATATTTATTTTTTTGTTGTCTGCTTTCTTTGGAGGAGTAGTTTTGAGGAAAATCTGTTTTGAGTAAAGATTTTGGAATGTGGGAGTTGGAGCAGAACATGGAAGTGCTTGGTCCTGTAGCAGATTGTGGTTTAGCCTTGTACTAAATGAGTTGCTTTACTTCTGTCTGTTACACAGCCATGTTTAGGGTTACAATTTTTTTCCTTCCTATAAAAGCTCTCAGATCCTTATGTAAAAAGTTCTCTTTAAATTAATGTACTAACTCCAAGATGAAAGAATTTTTTGTGTGTGTGTCTGTAATGTTGTACTTCAAAGGATAATTGTATGACACTGTCATTTCAATTAGACAAAAGCTACAAACATCTGTAAAATGCTGAGACGTGCGGAAAGATTTAAAAACTGAATGTTGAGACATTTGGCACAGCAGTCCTTTGGGCTTGTTCTTTAAGGAAAAAAAGGTGAGGATATGGTGTATTGAGATGCTTCACATTATATTTGATGCCAAACCCCTTATTTTTATATTTTGAATTATATTCATTTCTGCTGTAGAATGCTGAGAAGAGATAAAGGATATGTTCAGAGCTTAAATTATTAGTTTACAGATTCGTCATTGTTTTCTAAGATGTTTGGGCCTGAAAAATTGTCACATTTCTTTCACAAAGGTATTAAATATTATAGTAAACTCAGAAATGTGATTGTTTTTCAGATTTGGACTTCTAGAGTTTAATGTTTAAGTATGTAGCCTATGTTTGGTGTGTTAAGTACTCTAATAAACTGTTCCAGTGAAGTATATTGGAATTGGGCACTTTCAACATTCTTAACAACTAAATTAGGAGCCTGTCCTTGACAACCAAGTATTTAGGGACCTGCATTCAGACACTTCTGAATAATGGCCTAGCTGGAGTTTAGTGTGTTCTAACACATCTGTGAAAGAATTTCCTCTTCAGAATATTTCTCTTCTGATTTGTTAGTGATAAAAAGAATTGAAAAAGGACGGTCTGTAATACTTCTGTGGTTGGAAAGGCATTTTTGAAATGAGAAATAAACCAAAAATTAACAAAGCTTGTACAGTGAGTACACATAGAGATACTTTGTGTCTGCTTGAAGATACTGTGCATTATAATTGCCTTGTATGAAATAAAGATACCTCGGGCAGTTGACTTTTACAGCAAAATGTAGAAGTTATTTTTAGCCTGAGGCAGAAACTGAGGAACATCTCATTATCTGAGTCTTCTTTAGTCTAAAACATAAATGGGTGTTTTAATATAATCCGATTTTGTGGGTTTGCTTCTTCCTTTCATTTTAAATGAAAAAAAAAATGGGACTCCTCAGATGTCAAATCATTTTTTGTCAAACTTACCCAGAGGCTATTTGAACACAGGTGTTGCTAAGCAGCTCAGTACTAAAAAATGCTTCTCATAGCATGTTACATTTTTTATAAGATGCAAGAAAGTTTGAGAATCAAACCAAGAATTTAGAAATGCCATACTGATGTATTGTTGTGTGTGTAAAATATTCCCAGCTACTGTTCTGCTTCCCGTTTTGATTCTTCATAAAAAATTTTGTGTTGTTTCTTTGGAATGATTTGGAGGTTGTATGTTTGTATATTCTAAAGCTTTCAGCACTTACTGCTGGCCTCCTCAGATGAGATTTGAAGTCTGAATTACCTACATTATGCAAGCTATCAGTAAACTATGAGTGTAGGCATCCTTACAGCTTTTTGTAAGTGGTACATCTTACTAGCTTAGGCTGAGGATGGCTGTTCTGCTTTGAGGTCCCACTTGGATCAATCTGGAAGCACTGTGGTGGTACTTGTGCAGTGCTGAACTTGTGGTTAATAAATCATGTTGATCTTACTTGGCTCCATCTGGAAGTATTGAAAATGTGGGTATGCAGGTGTGATTCAGTGATGTTCAAGCTGACTCTCTCAGATCTTTAGATGTCAGTATTGCTTTCCACTTCCAAGAGTATTTGATAGACTTGCCAGTACATTGCCTAAATACAGTTATTTTGAAATCAGTGCAGATTTTGCACTGATTCATGTGCCGGAGATCTGCATGTCAAACCTTAGTTTGGAAACAGCAATATTAAAAAGAATAGCTTTTGTACCACTTTGACAGAATAGAATGGTAAAGATAGATCTGCAAGTATGCTTCCGTCCCTTTAAAATATACCTGTAAAAAACCTTCTTTAAAAGGTTTAAACCTTTTAAAAAGGTCTTAAACCTTCTTGGGTTTTTTAAAATTTTAATAGTAGGGTTTTTTTACTGAAGTCATAGTGAATAACAAAAACAGGCTAAACTGAAGGCTAAATTTGAGATGTGGCTATCCTGTAACATGTTACAGAACTTTGACAAAGATGGCAAACGTCCCGATACTTGAAAAAGCAGATGATAAGGACAGATAGCTAACTACAGACATAGCTTAGAAGAGACAATTTTGTGGATTTTCATCTAGGTTAGTACTACAGGTTGGACGGTCTGGAGAGAACTGATGAACATGATAAATAAAAAGCAGCTCACTAAGCAGAGGTATAAGAATGGATTATTTATTTATTTGGAGGCTTACAGGAAGGCTGGAGGGGGAGTTTTCATGAAGACATGTAGTGATAGGACAAGGGGGAATGGTCTTAAACTGAAGGAGGGTGGGTTTAGATTAGATATTAGGAAGAAATTGTTTACTGTCAGGGCGGTAAGGCACTGGAACAGGTTGCCCAGAGAGGTTGGAGATTCCCTATCCGTGGAAATATTCAAGACCAGGCTGGATGGGGCTTTGGGTAACCTGGTTTAGTGGAAGGTTCCCTGCCCGTGGCAGAGGGGTTGGAACTAGATGATATTTAAGGTAATTTCCAGCCCTAACCATTCTGTAACTCTGTGATTCTATCAACATCCTTAGTTATAGAAGGTTTTATTAACAAGCGGGCTAAAAGCTACTAAATGTTCAAGTGCCATAATCTTTACCATAGTAAATGAAGAAATAGAAGATTAGAACATATTAAATACATATTAAATTTCCTTTACTGCTAGACCATCAAAACTTTAGTCAATAACCTAACACGTAGAAAACTTGTTTTTTTGGTAATGCTTCCTATATGATTTTCTTTTGTGCCATGCATTGGCTTATCTTTATTTTGCTCTTTTTTGTCTGTTGAATGCATGTTGTATCCAATGCTCATATTTTCATGTGAGGTGATGTTTGTAGAGCCTTTTGCATTTTTTCGTAATATACTGAAATTGAGATAAACTTTTTTTTAGAATCCTGGGGAAAAAAAAAAGCAGGGTTGCAGTAAGTAATAACTGTTGTAAATCTGCAGTGACTACATGACTGGATTCTCCCTTAATTTTCCCAAACACCTCCAAAATGAATATGGGGTAGAAAAAAACTTGTATTGGAAAAACACGAGATGAGCACATGGCAAAGAGAAAGTAAGAGCGGCACAATTTGAGTGTGAAAAGAGAGAAAGAAAAGTGTGTTCCAGTCTAGTTGAGTATACCATGTTTTTTAATTGTAGGTTCTGAAATTGAAAGCATGTTACAGCCATTCTTAAAACACAGGTGACCAAAATATTTATTTATATGAGCCAGTATTTAAAATGTACAATTGTAAATATACCTCTATATTTCCCCACACAACTGAACTGGTATAATTTACATAATCAATAGTTCAGGGTTGTGATCTAAATCTGAAAGTGAAAGCTAAAAAGTCATTTTTTCTTTTTGTTTGTTCACCACAGTAATTGGTTCTGCATAGCAGAACTCCAGTGGAACTCCAGAGGGACTGTCTGAACCAGGATCTGTGACTGCATTACTATTTGATCAACATCAAAAGTTACTGATTAGCGAAAAGGAAGTAGGGCCTGTAAAATATTTTTCCACCGTTTTAAGTTGAATTTTTTCCATTATCATCTACTTTTATTCACCTTAAGTAATTCAGATTTTTTGGTCTTTTGTGCAGGGATGGTTCTTCCACTTTAATACTGCTTATTAGGAAGGTGCATTAATCATGAGTGATTCCCCTAAAATATCACAGGATAGTGGGGAAGAGGAACTGTGTGTTTTTACCATTAGGGTTTGTGTTTAAAGAGAAGCTTGAAAAAGAAATGAAAACATTTTCATTTGTTTTTAAGTGCAGCTTAGATATTGCTGGTATTAAAATAATAAATTTTAGAACATTAACTTTGCAAATATATTCTTTAAAAGCAGGTAGTCTTTAGTCATCAACACAAAAGTAGAGACTAGGGAAATATTGGAGGAGTTCCTGATGGGAATTATGAAATGCATTTTCTATTACCCATGCATTCATAGCAAAGACTGCCTTTTCCTTACTTTAAGTTAAAATGTCATACTGGATCTTGTAGTTGATGAAAGCTCAAAATACCTGTTTTTTATTTGATTTCCTTTGCGTGCTTTGGAAGGCTAACTTTGCATGTGGGCAGAGCTTTAGAGATTGCATAGAAGTGGGAGCTTCTGTACCGCTGTGAGGAGGTTGCTGTCAGGGATTACAGATGCTGCTTTATACCTGAACATAGCCTGGACCACACTTCTCTAGCTCTCTTCATGTGCATGAACTGTTTGTAAGCCAACAGCTGTGAATGTCATAGATGATGGGCTGTAAGAAGGGACCTAGAGGGAACGGTGCTGGCTGGGGGAACCACATACACTGAATGGGTTGTGCAAGATCTTGTGTACTGGGTGAGATGGGAAGCTGCCTGTCCAGAGAAAGCGGCTTAGAGAATTCCATGACAGGTCACAGATGTTTGTGCCTGGAGATGGCTACCTGACTGAAATCAGCTCTGCAGCTAGGCTTGCACCAAACTAAGTGCAGTTGGTTTGATTTGGAAGGCCTTGGCTTTGAATCAGCTGTGGGTACAAGGACGGACATATTTTCTCTGTGATACGACAGCCCTTCCAAAGGAGACTTAAAATAATATCTTGTCTGCTCCTCTTTTTACATATAGGGAAAGCTTGTTTGAAAACAAAGGTTTTGCAGCTTACTTGGCTTGCAGCTATGGAAATCTGTACCTTGAAATATTTTACTCTTGAGAAAATGATGAATTTTCTAATCAGTGTTTTCATGAATTAGCAGCTGCTGGTACAGGTTGAGTTGAAAGGCACAACTGTAAGTGAAAAGAAAATTTTTTGAGAACAAAGGAAAATTAATCCCTTTATTTTCTCATTTTTTACTTTTCAGAACTTGATTAAAATTTTAAATGTCATTCATCATGTCTGTAAGAGGACATTCCCTTTATCAGTTGTAGCCACAGATTTTATTTAACGAGAACACTCTCAAAATGGCATGTTCAGTCATGCCTTAACTGTATGACAAACAAAATGCCTGAAGGCAATTGAGATAACAGCAAATGGGGACTGTCTTCTAGCAAAGAGACACCGGCTCATTAAACAGTCATGTTCATCCCTGGTATTCCAACCCTTTCTTTTCTTTCTTCCCTCAAAATTCTGTCACTGCCAGATACTGTCAGTAGTATGCTCTGGTAATTAAGAGGAGAAAGGATGTGAAGCTTATATGCCTGAACAAGTTCTTTTAAGGTAAAAATGTGTGATACCAATACATTTCTCATTGATCATTGAGAGTATTTATTTGTAGCAAATCTATTTCCCAAAATAGAACAATAATGAAAAACCCCATTTAAAGTGCACCCATGTAAAATGCAGCTAGCAAGCTTCAAAAGTCTGTATTCTTTTTGTGTGCATTTAATGGAGGAAAGTAGAAGGGTGGATGAAAAGCTGGAATAATCTTTAATTTGGTTTTAAGACTTTATCTTAAAAAGGAAAAAAGGTAGAAGTAAAAAAAGGCTCGAACTGGATTTGAGCCTTTGCTTGGTTTCATTTAGAGCAAGGAGGTAGGTTTTGTATTTTGCAGAGTAGCTGGCTGATCCTCCATTTGTCTTAGTAATTTGTTTCTGACTAATTTTTTTAATAGCCTGTTAGGTACCGTGTCCACTTCTGTAATCAGTGTATGATTTATTGTTGTTCATTCTCTAGCATAGTATCCGATTTAATTATATGAGACTGACTGTTTTCATTAGGTATGGTACTTATTTAATCCTTAAAGTCACCATGACTCTTGGGTGTATACTTCTAGGATTTATTTCTTTTTTATTACTTCATGTCTTCATTCTTAGTACAAGTTTGTAGTGTTCATGCAAAGCTATGCTTGTAGGGGAATTTTTATTAAATTACCTCTTGAAATTTTAATGGGTTGGTTTTTTTAAAGACTGTTTGCTGAGAACTCTGAAATAAAACATCCTTTCAGACTGTGAATGCATATTGCATGCCTTGGACTTTTTTTTGTCTCCAGGTATGTCTGAGGTAGAGCAAAGGTCAAATGTTAACCATCTCCTCAAGTTACGTTTCAGATTAAGAAGACATGAATGTCAGGAATTTGCAGGATTGAGTTTAGTGAGGCCAGTAATGTCAAAGTATTAGTTGAAAATGTGAGGAGAGGAAGAAGGGAATGTGGCAAGAGGGAGGGGGATATTTTGCAGATATTTAAATACTTTTCACCCAGAACAGACAATGTGTTACAAGGAATCACAGACTGGTGGTGTTGGGATGAAAACCTGTATTTTGCTTTTAAATTAAAAACCAGTTTATTAGTTGCAGAATGATTTGGTTTTGAACAAAATTAGCATTTGCTGCTGCTCGAGTTTTTTTTTGTTGCTCTTAGTTTTGTTCAAATGTTTTAACACTTATGAAATTCTGCAGTAGTGGGAGTATAATCGTGGATGTTTAGGGGTTTTTTTTATTAATTGGGAAGCTTTTCAAGAATGTGCTTATTTTCTGCTTAAATGCATTTGCTGCTGATAATTTAAATGAGTTTATAAATGAGAGCTTTTTACTTTCAAGACCAATCCTCTTCAAAAGACGGAACTGTCCTTGAATGGTGGATTTGTAAAAAGCTGTTTATCTCCAGAAGGCTTTTATTGTTCAGAACATATTGTTCTGTCCTCTAAATACTTAATCTCTTAGTCAGAGTGCTTTATATACAGCAGTTGTATTGAGTTCCCTGATTTTTAGGGAATACTGGACTTGAAGATAGTTCCATGGCTGAGTCAGTTCTTGCTGAAATATAGCTAGATATTCACTGTTGAAAACAGCTGATCCAATTAGAGCTTGTAAGGAATTCAGTTCTCATAGTCATGTTATATTTAAGCTTGTTTCTCTGTTGGAGCAACTTCTGTGTCGTAGGTGTGTCATCAGTGACAGCACCAAAATCTGGACAAAAGATAACTAAGAAGGGACAGTCTTCACTCAACTCTTAAAGTATTTGGAAAGAGAACTACAAAACTCAGTGAAGACTTTAGGATTTTTGTTTTAAGCTTTAGTTCATGCCTACAAGATATTAAACGTGCCTGTAATGAGGCAGAAGGAATTGTCTTTGGCTGCTTACCCATTTCAGGTATTTGGCAGCTGTGTGGTTAGTCCCCCAGAAAAGTCCTTTGCTAGTATCCCTTGACAGGAGATAGCAAGGAGAAAAGCAGTTGTGAAGCTTAGACATTGCAAATCACTGTTGAGTATCAGCTGGTAGAGCACTGTAACAGAAATGGGCATGTCCCTTCCAGATGTTAATGTCGGTCAGGAGGGTTAAGTGCAGGGTTTTTTGAGAATTGAATAAAATTAAAATACACTGAGCTGTGTGCTTTTTCACTTGAGCTTAATTTGAAGGCAGCATTAATTCCCAAGGCAGGCTTTATTATATTTTGCTATGATTTAGTCAGAGATTTCAATTATTTTTGTCTTTGGTTTCTAATTTTGCTTAAATATTTACAATCAATTTCCAACATGACCTTTGTCAGTACAGCCACTGCTTACTGCAGTTATTGACTGGAAATTTGTTTTCATCAAACAGTCCTTTCCTATCTAAGTGGGACGATTGGGGAAATCGTCTTGAGCAGTTACTTTAAAATGCATTTAAAAGCTGCACCTGTGTGTCCCTTGGCTTCTCACTAAGACCGTGCACCCGTACCCAAGGAACAGGATTTGCAGAGTATCTGTAGGACAAGCATGCATATTGCTTCTTATCTTAGGAGATGAGCAGGTTACCAGCTACATGGGTTGATAACTCCTTTCATTATTGGGAAGGGACTGGTAGAAGTAATATTTTGTGGTTTGTTTTTCTCTGCAGCTTTTAACCCTTGAGTCCCCATTTCTTCTTTTCCTTAAATCTGAGAAAGTTGCCTCTCTCAGTAATAACAAAGCTGTTACAAATTCCATAATGAAGGGCCAAGAAGAAAACCAATTAATCTACAACAGAAGGAAATGTAAGTGCATGTACTGACAGAAAACAGCAGAATATAATTCATGGAAAGGAGAAAGATTTCTGATATTGTCAAGTTTGATTTGATTTCAGTGAACCGTCAGATCACAAATCCATTGGAATCTGACCTTCCTTGAGTTTGGTGCATTCAGAACACCTTTGCTCAATATATAGTCTTTATCATGTGGTGTGTAATACAAGTTGTGACTTGACTGTATATATCTAGCTGTGGGAACAGTGAAGAAGTAAAGATACATTTGGATAGGGCAGCTCACTTTTTGGAGGTGGGTAACTTTAGCAAATGTTACAAGAAGTATACTTCTGTCCAGATAAAATATGTGCATTTTGAACAGTCCATCTTTCTTCATTCCCTTAGTGAATAATAGAGAATCAATTGGCTGTTTCAGAACCAGAAACTTTGGCTTTTAAAAGGTTTTCCTTTGCGTATTTTAGGAGAACCTTTCAAATGCATCTATTTACTTGTTTCCATGAACTTCTTTTTTTTTCCAAAATGTTTGCTTTTTGCATTTTTTTTTAGATGTATCTTTGGACTTGTGCTTGAGTGCTTTTTTGCACAGAGCTTTAAATCACAGAACATTTTGCCTGAAATCATTTTAGGAAGGAAGTGTTAATCTCAGTTGCTGCCCAAATGAAAGAAAAATAAAAGTCTAGTGGACCTGAGATTGCCAGTTTGGGAGCAAGTGAGGGACAGAGCACAAAAAAGAAATCAAGCAGCCCCACTGGCTCTGTAAATGCATGGAAATGTTGATTGAATGGGGCATTTGGAAATCTCAGATCAGTACTTTGAGCAGCCCTGGATCAGGTCAGCCGTGGATTGTCTTGCTGAGGCTGGAAAACCTGTAGGAATGGAGGTTCCACTGTCTCTCTGGGTGGTCTGACCCGGTGCTACACTGCTGCTCTCTTACTGAAATACTGTTCCTTATGTCCAGTTGATGCATTTTGTACCCACTGGTATATCATCTGCTGCTTCTGAGAGTAGCCTGGCTCCCTCATCCTTGTAACTAACCTTGAAATAGCTCTAGGATGCTATTAAATTGCTCCTTGACTTCCTCTTCAGCAGACTGAACAAGCCCTTCTTCATGTGCTCTTAATCTTTAGATGCTCTTTTCCTCCTGTTTCTTTTCCTCCTGTTCACTTCTTTTCCTATTTTCAGAATTTACTCTGATTTGTGTAGTTTAATCATGATCCAGTATGAGTAAAGGAAGTATAAAGCATACCTGAGAAAAATGTCTTTCTGTTGGTTCCCCTTGCTGGAGTTACTGCTCATCAGAGGCATATCAGAGAGAGTGCCTGGTGGTGTTGTGGGGGTTGTTGCTTGTTTTGGTTTTTTGATTGTATTTTTACTTAAAGAAACCAAAGTTACCTTGAGACACAGATCATTCTTTCTCAGAAGCTAGTAAAAGTTTACATTTTTCTCAGATCCTTTTCTTTCCAGATGTTTCAAGGGCCTAGGTACCTTAATTAATTCAACTGTTCTTTCAAAAATGAAATCAAGATGAATCCAAAAAGGACATGTCCAATACAGTAATTGTAAGTAGAATATATTTTTTTTAGGTTGTTCCTCATTCTTTAAACTGAAGCATTTTAATTGCAAACAGAACCAGAAGTATTTCTAATAACAAAAATACTGTGTTTATTTGGATAGATATGTATTCACATATTATTTTAAAGAATTCTGCTATTGCTTACAGCAGCCATCTAGGAGACTCATTATCTTGGTGAATTATGGAGTGCATGTAAAAATGTATCTGTTACAGATAATTAAAATTTGAAAACAGCATTAAGGGTTTATTCTGACTAGTAGAAAAAAATCCATAACTTTTCAAATCCATATTCATATCTTAATCATTCTGATAGTGTTTGTTTTCATAAAAGTTACTTTTTGCTTTTGTACTGATAAGAAAAAATACTCCACTATTTTAAGAAGAATATATATTCTTTTTTAAGACATGTTTAGTAATAGAATGGATTACATAATGGGTTGTTTTACAGGATGGTTTTGGAAGCTGAATGATACTATTATTTGTGAAGTATTGCTTAGCCTAATGTTTTCAAGAATGGTCTTTTATTTTGTTGGTTTCCATTCAGAAAGCCAAAATCTCAATTGTGTGGCCAGTGAATTTTATTGGGTTTTTAAAGCTTCCCTTAATGGGCAGTATTAATCCTCAAATATGTACGTTTTGGTGATGAAGTTCTTTGTTCCTAGGTTGAAAATGAGGTTTGTCCTTTGATTTTGATTTGACTCTTCAGTTGTGCTGATATGAAACTTATACGTGGGCAATACAAAAATACAATCTGCTCTTGCTTTGTTAATCAGAGCGGTGTGGAATGGTTTGTTTGTGAATAAAGTGCCTGATTTAGTTGTAGACCCCAAATTTGAGCAGTTGGGGAAAGTTCAAAGTAATGTCGTCATCCTAATACTTGTTAATGTTCTGTGTTTATTCTTCAGTAAAACATGTGCTAGGGAGTAAGAGATGACTATTCAGATAGTTAAAAGTCTTCTTTTTTGACAGTTTGAGGGAATTTTTCAAGGGGTATGCTCAAGTTGGCACTCTCTTCCACTAATGTAGAATTGTGACTTCTGAAATCTAAAATTTGCAGATGGGATAAGGTTCAGCAGTGTGTAACAACAACAATTATGTTAGAGTAGTCATAAAGTCTCTTTAATTTTATAGTTGTCCTCTCAAATAAGGCTACATAACATGTTCTTCCCCCCTCAACTCTTTCTTTTCTTTATGACTCATATGTAAGATAAATAGTTGTTTTGGGTTTTTTAAAGTATTTTGCTATTAAACTAAAGGTCTTGTGAGAATTCTCAGGAATCAGTCGTTTCCCAAGAAAGTGACTCCTGAAAGATGGTCTCTTCTAACATACTGCTTCTACAGCCATGATGTGCTGCATGTCAGAGTAAATTAGAGCACAGCTTATTCATTCTCCTGCTACATCACAGGAGTTGGGCTTTTGAATAGCCATTACTCCTTATTCTTCAGACTTCATTAATAGTTTCAGACCATAAGTAAAGTTCTAGGTCACTGGCCCTTTCCCCGTTAGTGTTAAAGGAGCCCTTTTTAAGTCTACGGGAATGTGAAGAATGAAGTTTTACTTCCCTTTTTGGGAACTTTAATTTTTGCCAGTTGTACAATTACTTCAAGCTTCTGCATTGCTTTAAGCAATAAAAGAGTATCTCTAATTTATTTACTATGAATAATTAGAATTTACAACACAAATGACATTTAAGCTTTAGCCTTTCAGGAAACTAATTATCATGTATATTAAGATTCCCTAGAAGATGGGAACTGAATGTTGAGAAGATTTGTTTTAATGGTACTGTTTTAAGTTTCTTTTTTATGTTAAGGCTTGTGTTTATTCTGATGCCCTATTCATAAGCTGAGCAGAAAAGTTAGATTTGACTGAACAACTAAGAAATTCTTATAAGCAAGTGTGTATCAAATCCTACTAAAAAAATCAGGAATCAAATTTCAAATGTACAGATGTACAATTCTAGTCCTTAACGTAGAATTGTCTTTTCAAATGTTAGTTTAAAACTAGCAACTTCAACTTAATGTTGTAGGATTTTACAAACTTGCATTCCATAGTAGTTTTGAGAAGTACAAACAGGTTTAATTTGGTTTAGAGACCTTAGCGCAATCAGTATTTTTCACTTCCCAAAACCCCACTCACATTATCTTATTAAAACGGACTTTGCATGTTGATAGTTGTGGTTTTTTTCAAGGAAAAAGATCAGGAGGAATGAGAATGTACTCTTTTGTGTGTGTGTGTGTGACTGTATCCAAGTTACTATCCATAACCCAGGTTTTGTTCTGCAGCAAACTAATTTAAATCCTCCTAGGAATGCACACCATCCTTGCCAAAGAGTTTCACCAAGCAATTGAAAGCTGTGTTTCAAAATAGGCATTCTTTACAAATACTTCTGTTAAAATTTTGTCTTTAAGAATAGTCTATAACAATGCATGTGCTTTTTTGGCAAATAGAGGTAAATGTTTAGTCTGCACTGTTGAATAACTGAAAGCTCAGCATGGTGAGCTTTGCCAGGAGTGCAGCTCAGTGGAGGGTGGCATGTGAAGAAAACCACAAATTAAAAAGCTGTAGGAGTGTAATAAATAAAACAAACCGTTGGATTTTCTATAAAGAAAAACAAAAAAAAATACAATTCTTGTCTCTTTTTTAAAAGATTGTAAATAAATCATGTATCAAGGCCAGCATAGTCATATAAATCCTCAGTGTTTCCAACACTTGGTTCCACGCACAGACAGATGGTTCAATCAGTAGTTTTCAGATCTTTCCTCTGTAAGTGCTCGGCAGCATCTGTTACCCAGAACTGTGACCACTGCACGTTGGGTTGGACATGTCCTGCTTTCAGTAGAAGCTGCATTCATATGCCAGATAAGATCCACAAGGGACTGACTGCTTTAGGCTCGGGGTTATGGTCAGTCATCAGCTATGATGGTGTTAGTACTCAGCTTTATGCCTCATGCTTGCCTATCTCACTTAGGTAGTTACTGGTGTTGCCATTAGGAGTACATGTTCCAGAAATATTTCTGTTTTCTGCCTAGTGGAAAGAAGTGTAAGCATGTCAAAAGAGGTTTTTCTAGGGATTTGGTTCATTTCCAGTAAGGATAAACATTTGAAAATGATCATGTCCAGATAGCTTAAACTCAAAGCAGTTGTCCAAAGTAGTCTCTGGTCCGGTAATACTGATTTCTAAGAAACCTTGGAATAGTGGAAAGGTTTTCAGAGAGTTTGAGTATAAAATTATGATTATAATTAAAAAAGCAATTCCAGGAGCATAAATCTAGATGAGCAGATGCTAGCTGAATAGGACTCAGTTCCAGATGAATAAGTGAGAGATCTACTTTATCTTCTTGACTAATAAACAGGCAGTGTAATTTAGCAGATCTTTTTTCCTAGGATTTTAACTAAAACCATCACAGAAGACTCTTGTAGTCATCTCATGAATAGCTTGTATTAATAGGAAGGCAGAGGTTGTAAGAAACGTAGTAATTTTGACTAACTACCAGAGAAAATGGGTATAGATCACAGCTTATTTAGTAGATATGATAGACTAATAGTAATTGAAGTTAATACCATGGTGCAGATAATTGGATAAGGTCAAGAGGGGACAGGTGTAATCTAAGAACTGATATTCTGTGCTTTAAAAAAAAGAGCCTGTACATTGAAATGACGTTAGAGCAGTTGTCCTCACTCACAGAAAACATTCCATTCCAACAACCTTTCTTGGCATGGATGAGTGGGAATGAGTTTGAAAGCAAATCAAGTGTGGAACAACCTTTTTCTTTCTCTTTTTTCTTTTTACTGTAACTTTCCGAGATTTGAACTATATTTTGCTTAGGGAAGTTCTTGATGTGTGTGTCTGTGTCTTCTGATCAAGAGCCAGAGTGCTGCAGTCCCATAATAAAATGTTGGATGGTGTGAGAGCAGAATTGCCGTCGTGCTTATTTTCCTACTCCCAGTTTGCTGTGCAACTGCAGGTGGTTTCTGTGGGATATATGCATGAAGGTTGATGGGGAGAAATATGTCCTTGGTGCAATTTTTTATCCTTGTTTGTGTTACCAGTGTAACTCTTTCTGCAAAGATTTGCTGTTGCAAAATCCTAGAAAATAAGGCTGCAGGGGCCCTTGAAGAACAATCCAGTTTGTCATCTTGTCCCAACAGGATCCTTGCACCTATGTTACTCCTAATGTTTATCTGTTTATTGCTGTGTTCTTTTGGCTTTTTGTACGCTGTTGGGTTTTTTTTGCCTGTAATGTAATTGTTGTTTTCACAACAAAATCTTCTTAGGTTGAATGAAATGTGTAAGTGAATCAGTCTGCATCCTGTTTGCAAGGTGATTTTTGTTGTCACTGACCTACTTGGTTGTTTATAATATGAACTGAGATTTTTGCGAGAAATCCTTTCTTAGAGCATTTTGTATCAGTAGTGAACGACTGTGAAAGCCTTTGTGGGTCTTTGATATGATTATGCATAGATGTACTTATGTCTCTCCACATTTTAAAGTAGTCTTAAAACACAAACACAAAGTTGAAAAGGAGATACAGAAGAGAGTCAGAACCTTTTATTATCCCAACTCCATTTAATAAGATTCCACTTATAGAAAAAAAGCTAGCCAGAAAAGATCCCACGCCATAATTATATTCCAGGCATAAACCCCTGCAGTGAAATTATCAGTACCTTCTTTTTATCTTACTACAAATCCATGTCGTAAGTACAGTTAAAAACAAAAAACAAAAAGCAAACAAAAAAAGGCATGGAAGTATATCCAGAGCTCTACTTATTTTAACAAAAAGCAGTTGCCTTTTAAAAGATGTAGAAAATTTTGGTTAAAACAGCGATAAGAGAATACCAAAGCCCTAGTAACATAGGACATAGTCCTGTGTTATGATCCTTTGTGGTCTTGTTTTCAATGGGTATTTTATCCTAAAATTACTTGCATATTTTATCAGGAAAAATTACTAATATGAGGAATTCTGTGTATACAGGTGATACATATTTTAATGCATTTTTGTACATCTGTGCCAAAAGAGGGGGTAATTCAATACAAATTTCACAAGGAGTTAGGCCAGGTCTAATGTTTCCTGTTCTTGTGCTGTTCCTTCTCTTGTGTTTATGCACCTTGTAATAATAGGGGAAATGGCAAGTCTGAAAATGAGCTTTCTTGGGATTTATTGAATTAATTTACAGTGAGATTGGTTCCTGCAAAGATAAACATTGTGCCAAGACAGAGGAATGGGCTGCGGTGCAGGCTCCAGGATGAGTAGAAGATGAGACTGGGCTGTTTGACTGGGCTGTCTTTAGGTATTTCTGAATTCATGCTGTTTGTGGTGGACAAGTCAGATTAAATCCAGTTTGTCTTGTCTCTCCATTCTGCTTATATATATTTATGTTGCAGTTTTCTTTCAGTTGCAATAGCCCAGCTGCATGTGGAGCCAAGCTGCAAGAAGGAGCACGTTAATCCACTGTCCTTGACTCCTGATGGGCCTTTTTACCTAAGGAATCATAACACGGGGCTATGCCATCATGAGGCATGGTGGTGAAACTCAGTGGCTGGATGGATGAGCTCTTCAACTAGTAGTCCTCTTATTTCTACTTCAGAGTAACAGCAGCTGTGCAGATTGCAAGGGGCAAATGATTCTGTAGCTCATACAACCTGCAGATTCTAGAAGTCACCTTGGCCATGTGTTGAAACTCTGAAATCTGAATCAGTTTGTTTCCCTTTAAAAATAGATGGTGTTTACTATTATAAACACTGCTTATATTAAAAAATAATTAATAATGTTAAATATTAGTATGTGCTTTTAGATGAATACTTCACTATTTGTCTGGTATGAATTGCTGGAGTTTTAATTTTGAGAAAGTTAAACCTTTTCCATGTCTAAGCTGCTTTAGATCCTTTCTTATACCTGTCTTGGCTGTGCTGATCCTGGCACTCACTTGATCCTGTAGTTAGCTAGACCAAGATGTACAAAATACTGTTCACTTTTTATAGAGGGACCTTTCTGCCAGTAAATTACCCTGACATGACTCGCAAGTGTCAGGGGAGGTGATGCAGAGGGCTGGTAGATGCCCATGGGCAGGAGGAGGAAAGAGGGAGAGTTGAAGTATGGCTACATGGACAACAGGTTAATTTAAGCTGTTGTGGAACCTCCACCCTTGCCCATCATGTTGTTAAGTTTGTTAGGAATCTTGGGAGAGGGAGAAATCTTGTTTTCTTGGTTGGAAAAAGCAATTGCAGGGGACCATGTGAAAATAAAAAATAGGACATAAAAGTAAAATCAAAGCAATGCAGACTTATTTTGACGAACGCTGAGTGGATAGGGAGGGTGAACCCCAGAGCAAGAAGCCTTTCCTTTTTACCCCTTGCTCCGAGGGGGAGCGGTGCTCTCCCCCTGGTACCCCCACGCCGCGGCACCTCATGGCCCCCCAGAGAGACCACCGGGCCAGCAGTCAGGCAGGAGAGAAGCAGGCAGAGAGAGTTTATTGATCTGGCAACAGCTTAAATAGCTTTCAGGGAGATCACAAGGTGACCACTGGGAGTTAAGGAGGTGTTACAAACCAACCAATTACAAGAAAGGGTTAACAGCCAATAGGTGAGTTTCCACTTATCTCTCAGACATTCCAAGATACAGTGAGGGATCTTGGGAACAAGAAGGTTTACACAAAGGGTTACAATCACCATCTTGGAAGCTTGGTCACTTTAACAACATTACAAACGTCTGCATTCTTTTATATCCTAAAAGCATACTGCAACATTATTTCAGTATTGAAATAAAGTTTGGCTCAACTTTAGGGTGAAGGTTCAGTTCTGATTGTATCTGCAGTAGTTTTGTTTCTTTACATTGTCTAGTGTCCTCGTACAGTTAGTCATAGATATGCAGAGACACTTTGTGTTTCCACATTGTTTTAATATTGTTTGGGAGGATTCCTTGCTCTTCCAAATCTACAGACAAGAATTATGTGGCAGGGAAGGGGAAGAGTTTTAAATGTTTACTGAACAGAAAGCTATATAAAGCCTGCTAATTTTTGTTTTGTTTAGAGCAGGTGCTAAAAGGTTAATAGCTTGTCTATGATTTCTATTGTATCAGGGTTTTTTTTTCTAACCTAAAGCAATGGTAATTTCCATTTAAGGAAGAATGTCTGCAGGAGCCAGTGGTATTTACTAACTGCGCCTGTAAAAACATTCCTTTTCACCCTCAGATGCTCACTCAGCCATCTGTTTTCCAAGCGACATTATTACAGGCTTTAGCTTGTAGTCTGAGAAATTAAAAGCACGTTTTAATAACATGAACAGCAGAATCCTCATTCCTGACTCCTCCTCGGATACTTCTTCACTTGTGTTCCTCTGGCTCGGATTGGAGTACAAGTGTAGCAATGCCAGCGGGATTTATTTTGTTGGTTTTAGTTTGTGGGTATGTGTACATGTGTGTGTCCTCGTGTTTACAACATGAAGACCCCTACTGGAGCATCAGTTTATCTTTGAAAGGTTTTTTTGTCACTGAGATTCTTTAAATGAAGAGAAAAAAAAAATCTGGTTTTAAGTATTATTTGGTTGTGATAGGTAATTACAGGAGATGGATGGAGCTCTGAATCCCGTTTCCAGTGTTGTCAGCTCATAAGAATTCCTCTCCTTGCCCTCTTTGGTCAGAGTGACAGGCTGTCGGTTTGGGCACAGGAATGGCTCAGGGCTGCTCCATGGTAACGAAGTGAATGCTCCTACCCTGTGGTACCTGCAGTATGCATATAATTGTTTACCTTTCTTTCACCAGGGAATGGTAAAGCTTGAACTACTTTGTGTTTACCAGAGTTTGGTGTACAGAAGACAATGCATATGAAAGGTTTCCATGGTGTAGATGATGCGTGTTAATTTGTGTATCAGTCGTAACTTTAACCTCACGCTTTCATTACACTCAGTAGAAACTGAGGGGGAAGGGATGTCGTAGCCCCTCTGTTCTGGCCCTCAGCAAGGCAGACCCTTGCCATTGCCTTGGGTCTGAAGCACAGAGCAAATCTCTGTCAGCATGTAGCAAAGTTTCCTGGTCATCATTAATGGGCAGATTCTGAAGTACTTTGGAAAAGAGGATTTTACCCCATATTCCTGTTTTCCAATTGAGAAGCACATGTTACAGTTGATGTTATGAATTAAGATAATAAATGCCTTATAAGCTGAAATCTTAATGGTTTGCTTGAGCTATCTAGTTCAAAAAGGTAGATGTGCCAAAATACTAAGAATTGATTGCTGAAGACCTGGCCAAGACTTACACTGTATTTATTTTATGCAAGTAACTCTGTAGCTAAAAAAAAAAAAAAAAACAACCAAAACTTGATCAGTCACTCAACAATTAAAATAACAGTAATAGGAAATTACCTTTTTTGTACAAACACTCCCTGCACTTGTGAATATAAGCTTTTATTTATCCAGCATTTTCCCTGCTTTATTTATTTGTGCTTTATTCTGTTTTGATTCTCTGTAGAAATACCATTGCTCTCTTATGCAAAGAGTTACAGTTGTGAGTGCAGTTGTTTTGAACAAACTGTGTGACGTGACTAATTCCTCCCATTACGATGCTATACTACATTTCCTCACACCTGGATTGATTTGTTTTTTTGTCTGTGCATGTTCTCTGTTCTGAGGTCACCATATTCAAACGCTAGTTTTGTAGTAAGGTACTTGAACTTGCTGGTAATGTTTCATGGACTTAAAATGTGCTCTTTGAAATACTCTTTAGTGGCAAAGTCTTGTCTGTCTGCATGTTCCCATCCTGAACTCCTAGTTTTTCTTACCTACTGGAAATGGAGGATGTCCAGCTCTGTCTGAGACCTGCTAATCAAAATGTCAAAGTTTTTGGATGCGTGCTGTGGGGGAAGTTTGGCAGCTCACTCCCACAGTGACAGAAAGACCACAAAAAAGTACAATGTGTAGTTTTGCTTCTCAGACCGATTGAAGCAGATATGTCCTTTGCTTGCTTGCTTATTTTTGCTGCTGTAATCTCTGTTTACTTGAGTAGCTCTCTCTCACCAGGCATCAGCTACATGTTCTTTTTGTGAGCTTTCCCACAGCTCCGTCTCCCACGCTTTCTCCTTCTCACTCCTAAGTCAATACCATAGTTCCCTCAGTTCCTCACCGAGCTTTTGAATGGGAAGAGTCAAACACCTGCTGAGCTGGCTCAAGGCTGTTACAGCGCTGACTGCTCAGGTGGAAGGGTAACTGCCTGTTTTGTCTAGCCCTTGAATTACTGTGGCAGCTAATCTGCATATTTCACTTTTAGCAAACTTGAATTAAGCCCCCTCACACTTGTGCAACTTTCATATTTTAAAGATACTACTATATTATTAAGTATTTATTACTGCCTGGAACACAACACCACCCTCCTGCATCACTAGTGACTTTAGAAAGAAATGGATACAAAAGAGCTGTGATTTCTGAGCAGTTTTCATAACAAGCAAGGGTACAAGTGATGGTGACGGAAGACTTTGATGCTGTTAACACGTGAGATTGCGCTATGGGAACCTGGACTGGATTTCCATCAGTAGCCTTGGACATTGATACATTTATCAAAATAAAATTGTTGGCAAAGCCCCTGAGGAAGAGAAATTCCCTCTAAATACAGGGCTAAAGAGTGATTTTGAAAGTCTAGGTTGGGAAACAGCTTCACAGAATTGTCACTAGGATTAATTTGTAGTTACAAAGTGTTTTCCCAAGAAACAGTTACAATATTGACTGCTGCAACAACTTTAAACTTTTTTGATCTTACCGCGTTATTGCTGTCCTAGCAGGCTTTAGTATCACGTCTGTACTTTGCCTGCCTGCACAGCTTTGATCAGCGCTGTCTATTCCTGACATCAGTGCTGAGCACTTCAAAAGTGCTTATTTATTGCCTTGGAAGTCAAATTCAACATTTTTTTTTTTTTTTTTTTTTTTTTTTTTTTTTTTTTTTTTTTTTAATCCAGATACGTGTCTGTCCTGTTTAAAGTGCTTTTTCAGTACTACTTCTCCCTTTCTGACCCTCAGCAGAATGTAGTCTATATCTGTCTGGTTAGAACACTTACTAATGTTAGGAAACTAATGAAGCATCTGTGGAGCTGAAAATCTGATTGATATTTTTTATCAGCTTTTCTGTGGATTTAGAAGATCCCACTCCCAAATGAGAAGTGTAGTACAACTCTCAAGAAAGTATTGTTCCAGAGTTTTTCCCTTGGAATTGGTTCTGAGTATATTGTCTTGGCTTGTCTGTGCTTGGTTGTCATCAGCCTCTTTGGCTTTATTTAGTTTGACCAATCCCACACCCACTGTGTGTAAACACTGAATGAGATTAAGTGAGTAGATGAAAAATGACAATTAGCCTATTAAGCAAGAGCAGAAACCTATGAAGGCACTGCATTTTAAAAGAAATTAAATGCAACTTGATATTCAGACAATAAAAATGGCTACAAACTGCATGCTTCAGAGGATAGGATAGTTGAAATACAGTTCCACTGATTAACCTGTTTGATCTCCTTTTAGAACATTCCTCAAGTAGTGATCTCATCTTTATTTCCTTTTAGAAGCACCATAGATGTACTAGGGAAGAAAACATATATTACATGGTCACATTAAAAAGGATAATTCTGTTTTGAACACAGTGTGCTGATCTCCAAGATTTGTTTCTCTCCGTTTTTCTGTCTTTAAAGAGAAGGGTGCTTAGTCTGTATGTCTTACTATATGACAATACATCTTTCTCTCTTTTGGAATATTGTTTCTATTTGTTTAGTTCCGGCAGAAATACATGACAATGAAAGTCAAAATGATGGTGTCTACAGACGTTTTAACTCCATTATCTGTCGTTTGAGTGGCTTTTGTTCAGACATTGTTTACATGCCCTCTAATACCAGTATGTCCAGAATCTTACCTAACACAGGATCAAGTTTAATAGGAAAAATCGTGTAGGTGGGCATCAAGTGTGTAAACTGTTGCTCGTTTTACACTAAACAAACTATCTCTTGTTTTCATTCTCTTCTCTTGCAGTCTGTGGTTGTTGTTTCCTAATGTCTATGGCATGATGCAAACTGAGAAATATTTCTTCTATGAACAGTGCAAATATCTTCAACAATTCTCTTTTTCCTCCTGGCTGAAACAGGCAAACTTTGCTTTACAAGCTCTCTTCTGCTCAACCACTGTTTTGCAATATTTGTTTCAAATAGGATGCATCATTTCAGAATGTTGATTAGAAGGCTGTCAAGATTGACTCCACTTTTGTTTGTATGTGTGATGTTTAGGAACGTTTCTGTCATTTTTAGGTTCAGATATTAAACACTATTAGTGACTTCTGTGTACAGAATGTAGTCTTTATTAACTTTATACCAGAAGTAAACCATTAGCAGAGGAGGGAAAAGGCGTGTTGTTACTAGCAAAATAGAAGAGCAGTATGCAAAATTTGAATGAGGATGTCTAATTTTTAGCACATAGAGATGTGCTGTATCAGGGCCCTATATTTCTGGAAGTCAAGTGGCCTGGAACTGCCTGTGGATCATACTCAACATGAGGAGGATTTGGCTGCTTTTATCTTAGGCCCTTTATTTGATGTTGATTTATATTTTCTTTTTTTAGAGCAAGGAATTGGGACTTCTTTTGGATGAGTCATTGTTATACTAATGTAATAATTTCCCCATGGAACAGGTATCAGCAATGCCATGTCTTTATAAAGGATCTTCAGTCAGTTGTGCTGTTTGATACTTCTGTTCTTAGATGGTAATCAGTAAGAAAGGCTCCAAAATGTTAACCTTGAGTTTGGTATTGAATAGTTTAGTGCTTAATTCTGATAGCTTGCCAATCCATATTTTTTAATATGTATTTCTCTTTCTGAAAAGGTTTTTAATAATGCTAGATAGCTTGTGTTTTGCAAGCTTCTTGTATCCCTGGATTTTTATTCTGTGACTTTAATATCGTGTACTAAGTAGTTAAATTAAGCATTTCCACCAATCATTCTTGACAAGCCTTGTGATAAAGGATTTTTTGGCGATTAGTGTAAGTTAAACATTTGACTTTTGAACTCATTCTTATGGTATGTTTGAAGACAGTGGTGACCAAACAGTTTATTTTGCTGAAAAACAAACTGCAAACACTGCTGCTTTTTGTTATTATAATGAGGGATAATTGACATTCTGGTGTTGATCTAGTTGATGTTTTACTTAAAGCTTTAAAAGAATTTGAAATACTTTGTTATTTTGCTCTAATACAGACAAATATGTTGAGTTTTTTTCCAGAAACATTTCTAAGAGGATTTTAAGACTGCAAATTGTATTTGCTCTGGAATATAATTGAGTGTACAAAGTAGGTACTTAGAAATTCTCATTATGGGTGAGAAAAGGGTAGAATTCAAACAAAATATAATTATGACATAATAGGAATGCTGTGAATTTTGTAGAGCAAGAGATGTGTGTTTCACTAAGTGATGCTCGTCTTTTTGGGTTGCTTTGTTGGCAGCATTGGTGAAGGATGGGTGCATCCTATGGCTGCAGTCAGCTGTGTGCTGGCCCACCTGCTGGTCACTGACCTATTGCTGTGTTCTGGTCTCTTTTGATCTCGGATACCAAAGATTCCTGCCTTTATTCTTCTTCTGTGTTAAAAATCCATGCTTGTGATCATCCTAATTGTTGATATCGGACTGCTTCATTTAGTTACACAGACTTTTAGAAGTGCATAAAGATCATACAGATAAGATGCTGGAGTTCAGTATCCTTTTTTGGACTCTCTTAATGTGAGAATTGAAGTCAAGTATTCTTAAAAAAAATTAAATACTTTACTGGATAATCCATAAAACTTTTCGTAGGTTTTAGATAGTTCCTAGGAATAACATTAGCTCTTTTCACCTTTATTAGGATGTTTTTCAACTTATAAAGGAAAGCACTAAGGCAAGTTAAATGTGATGAAAGGCTTACATAGGGAAAAAGATGCAAATTTTCCAATTATACATTGTTCTAATAAAGGTTTTATTACTCTAAATCTGTTTTAATTAAATATTTTTGGTACTGTCTGGACATTGTAATAGAAGTGTTTTAAAGTATGATTAAAATCAATGTTCCCAAGGGGGAAAGGTTATGAAATCTCAAATCACCAAAATTTGGGATTTTTGCTTGGTTTTGCTGGGCATTTTTGGAACTGATGACAGAAGGGTTTGATAGGGTGCAAAGAGGTAGGAAGATCATATTTAGCCAGTAAGAGAGCTGTGCGTGGTAAAGTGAGGAAGCATTTGGTTTTCAGTATTGCAGTAAGAAGAGTGATGATAGAGAAATGTGTAAAAAGTTGTCTTTTATTTGCTGTTAATTTTCTAGGCTTTTCTGAGTGATCAGCCAAGGGAGAGATATTGTTGAATCCCAAAATCTATATTGCTGTAGTTAATTGCCTAGGTATGTTTTTTTCAGAGTTTAAAGCAATTTTTGTCTTGTATTTCTACTGTGGAAGCTTTTACAAAATGTTTACACTTAATAGAACCTTTGCAGTTTTACAGCATCTTGCGATGAAGTTGTGATACTGCACTTTGAACTTCTTCTAGATAAGGAAAGTATCTTGTAAAATTGATTGATTGATTTATTTTTTTTAATTTTTCAGAGTAATTTTTGGGAAATGAGAAGAAACCTAGATTTTGTTTCCTCTCCTAGATTATTAACATGGTTAAGTTAAAAAAAAAAAGTCAAGATAACTGATGATGCTTCTGATGTCCAGTTTCTGTTTATTGCCCAATGTGGAGTTGAGCACAGGGTTTTGCTGAGAGTGTGTATCTGCTTGCACATCTTGCTGTACTGGTTAAATATGTTCTTATCTCAAGTGCTCATCATTTTCAAAAAGCTGACTTAGCACAACCATTCCTGGAGTTCTGCAAAATAAAGAGTTTGAATGGGCTCATATCTGGTCCAGGCATAATCAATTGAGCTAATTAAAACTGCTGAAGCTAACCTGATTGACTTTTCATGAAACAAACTGGGAAGCTCTTAGTTATGTGCTCTGCCAGCAGAACTGCGAGGCAGACGCAGGTTGTGCAGGAAGGGGGGATGGGAATAGTGACATTTTGACTCAGGACCATTTCTTGTGGTGCGAGCAGCTTGTGTGTGCTCAGAAACTGACCATCTGCACGTAGGAATACCGTGTATTTTTAGAGAAAAAACAGTCCCTCCTCATTTTTCTCTTGTTCTTAACAATGCACAAATGTTTATAGGAAGCAAACCAGTGAATCATTGGAAGTGTTCTTCATACAATGCCTCCTTAAACTGCAGGCTGATGGTGTGCTGGAATGTGGGGATATCTTTGTGGCTGTTTCTTTCATCAGTCTGATTCTTTTGAAATCATCTTATTCTGTATTTTGCATACTAGAGGTTTACAGAAAAATGTTTATGCTACAGCTTCAAACTTTTACTGAAATGCTAGAAAACCTAAAGAATTTTTGTGGATTCCTTATATTGAGATCAGATGTGGGAATGTCATATTGAATATCTGCTGTACAAAACTCAGATGATATTAATGGGGAATAAGAAACTGAAATGGTATGGTGCCTAGCAGCAAAATAGAAAGGCAGGGAAAGGGAATGGACAGAGAGAATTATGTAATGGGTCAGAATTACACCTTGGTGGTTATAAGTCCATTTCTGTGCTGTGATGACAGAGAAAGTAATAGCTGCATTTATGTCTTTTTCAATAATGTGAAACTAGTTTCTAAAGGGAAATGTAGTATATGAGAGAGCCTGCAACGTGAGCAACATATTAATCCATCTGATTGAAATGTTCTGTGAGCTGAGGCAGTTTCAGCTTCAGGGCAGTTTGGAAAAAAAAAAAAAACAAACCCATACCAGTTTTTAAAGTGTGTAACAAAACTTTAAACAGTTTTCATTTTTTCAATAATAATGTGTCAACTGAAACTTGGGTTTGTTGATTTTTATTACTCTAAAAGGTAGCTTAGAATGTAAATGGCAATAATATTGGCAATCAGTAACTGAAGATGAAGTGCAAAAATGGGATATTTTCAATAGGAAAGCTTATTTCATCATGAGCCAAAACAAATGGATTTTCCTATTAAAGCAGTAAAATGTTTACATTATGTGGTTGTTACCATGTTCACTTGTGCTCTGCCTGCATTTCATAGACATTGTTTAAACTGGTGTGTGGGTGTATCCATATCTTCATGTTTGGGAGGGGAATGTAACCTTTGTGTTAGGGAAATCACAGAAGGCCTTTGACAGGGACTAGTAATCTGCTTTAGGGCAGGAAGGCTTTGGCAACCCCATGCCAAATGTGCCACATCGGCTGCAAATGGTGAGGATCAACCTGTACCTTCTGCCTCATCTGTTACAAGGAATAAAAACTTGCTGCTTCTCTGTTTCTTGCCACTCAAACTTGTGCTGGCCTCAGCTGGTGGGGGCACCTGCCCCAGTGAGGGGAACTGGAGTTGGGAGCAAGCCCCAGTAACCTTTAAAACAGAGGTTATAGTCTCTGTCTTAGATTTATGTAAACTGTAACTGTTCCTATACTTAGGAAGAAAGTCTTTAACTTTGGAAGTATGAATTATTTGGGGGGAATTGAATACCTTTTGATGGTACTGATCAGCAGAATTTGGGCTCTTGGACCTTCTTGAGAAGAAGGGAAAGGATGGCCATGGACACTGCTGGCAAATCCTAACTGAAAGTGTTTAGTTTAAAATTTTGTGGCTAGAACTTTCATATCAGATGACAACATTTTGTTCTTGTCCAAAATTGCTAACAGAACATTTAGTGGCAGGTGATCTTATTTTAAAAGAGAACATTCTTCATCACAGATGCAATTGTATTCAGAGAAAAACATTTCTGTGGAATGCTGCTGGTCTCTGGAAAGCTTATGAGAGGCATGTATCTGAAGAAGGAGAGAATTTGTGAAGAAAGGAGCACTTAGTCACTACTAGGACTTTTTCTTTTTACCTGCTGTATTAATATTTTAGCTTCATTTTTCTCCTTAAAGGTTGTTCCTTGAAAATGCAAAGATTTCTTGAGGTGCGTCAAGATTACTAATGTTTTCTGTCTTGAGTCAGATTTATCCTATGCTTTTTAAAGGCTGCTCTTCCAAACTCATTTCAAAGGATCTCTTTCCTTTGAGTTTATGTGGGATCTCCACTCTCTGACATAAATAACTTGAAAACTGGAAGAAGAATATGAAAGTTTTCCTGTTTTCTAACACAGGGTCATTCTTCATCTGCATGCCATTAGTCATAATTTTATATGATACCTTCTAGTATCATATAAATGATATGAGCCTTGTAGTTCTTTCTGAGCAAGAAAGAAGTTCTTTTTGGCTTTTTAAGAGCTGAAGATCAGTCCATTTCTTGTTGCGGTAGGGGCTCATTATTTCTTATTGTGCCACTTTATACTGGATTAGTACAACAATGGGATAAATTAGGATACAGACTTATGTTACCAAAATTTTTAAGCTTTACAGTTTAAAAATGGCAGAGGATGCTGATTTAAAGATCATTGCCTAGAATGTGCCATGACAGTGTTTTTTAAACGCTTTGTTATAAATGGATGCAAGAGAACAAAGTTAAATACTTATAATTATTTCATTAGAAAGGACTTATTAAAAGTTTTTTGAAGGTATAATGATTCAGCCATAATAATCTTTTAAGTGTGTCTTTTCTTAGTGATAGAAGTAGACAGGTCTGCATCAGTTGCATTGACAGGTTAGTTAGAAGTAGACTGGTGAAATTGCATTAGTATTGCTGTCATGAGCATTCTGTAGAGACTTTAAATGGCTATTATTCAGGTTCACTTGTGTTCACTTTATTATGTTCACTTTCTGACACATACACCTTTCTAGTTGGTCAGTTTTCTAGCACTTGTATCATTGTAGTGCTTGCTTTGGAGGAGCTGAACTTCGTTTTTTATATACTAGCACTATTTTCAGCTAGTAAATTAAACTGGCTTTATTTTTAAAGTTACTGTATTCCGGCATTCTCATTATATGCTTTTGGCTAATTTTATGCCCTTTGGGTGAGTTGATGCCAGAGACTGTCAGTATGTAAGCCTCAGAATAGTGACTTGGGTTTTTTTGTGCAGTAGAAATGTCAATTAAAATAATTTAAAGTTCATAATTCATCTTTGCTTTCTGGTAGTCCTATTTTCTTTTTCTTAAAGTATTTTACATTAATCTAGAAGCGTTTTCTGATATCCTAGGCTGGTTAGTTCCTTGTGTTTCTGTAACAGTGTTTCACACATCTCTTGTTTTAATGTCGAGTGCTGGCAAACAGCTTCTGATGTCAAGGTCAGACTTTTTTTTCTTTTTTTTCAGCTTTGTCTGCTTCAAGTTGGTCTTTTAAACATTAGATAGTGGGGGTTTTTTGTTCTGTAAATTTGTGTACGATAAATTAATACTCTGATCTAGACATAGTTGATTTAGTCCTAAGCTGGTTGAGTCTTTACATTTCTACCATGGCCTTAATGCCACTTTGAGCTAGACAGAGGCAGTAATATCGATTACCTATTTTTTTTTTTATTTGCCTTCTTACTTTTCCTGTCTCTTGCAGTCAGTGCTTTAGAAGCTTAATTCTTTCAAATTAAGTATTTTAGCAAATCTAATATGAAACATTTGTGTTCAAGAGTCAAATTGTTATATATATAAGTGTTAATTGCTATCTCAGGTGTAGTTGAAGCTCCTGCTCACAGAAGGATTAGCACTAAACTCGCACAGCATTGTCTAAAGGTTTTGTCAAGTTGAATCTTGTTTTGATTATTTCTTACTTTTGTGATGAAGAAAAAGCAGTTGGAAAGAAAAACATTTAAACACTTAATTAAACTTCTCTGAAATATGAAATTAATCTTTGAAAATATTCACTGATGCATGAATTTCTGTGAAATATAGGAAGAATGCAAAGCAACATACAAAGACTTTTTGATAAGTGAATATTTTCCATTTTAGAGCCTTGATGAGTACGAAGATGATGAAGCAGGGCAGAAGGAACGGAAGAAGGAGGATGCTATTACCCAACAGAATACGATACAAAATGAGAGTTCCATTGCAGATACCTCTGGCTCATACTTACTCCAGGTGAGATCTTAACACTTGCTCATTTTGATATTTTTCTCAGTTTTAAAACTCATACTGCCTTGTTTGTTGTACTTCTTAACAGTATATTATACCCAACTTGAAAAAAGTTCAGGAATTGACATGTTACTAAAACCAGAATATTAGGTTCCATTCCTCAAACTCAGCACTACTGAGACACAATTCTGACAACAGAATCCTATTCTTCTGTAGGGACATTGAATGGTTTTGATGTTCACCATAGAACTTACTACATAATGAGAGGAAGAAAAACAGGGAGATTCAAGTGAAAAATACTGACAGGTTTAGAATATTCAGTTAATTGGAGGTAGACTTTTAAATCAGGACAGACTTTCCTAATTTATTTTGTCAATTAACAAATTTTTAAGTATAGATTCTGGGATTCAACCAACACACAACGTCCTAGGGAAAATACCATGCCTTTGTGAAACCTTTTCTCCCTATTTTTTGCTCTCCAGTCCCCTGACCAGACTCATTCCTGCAGCACCCTCCCCCTGACATCACAACATTGCCAGTTATGCCCAGCACACCCCTCCATACTATACTACCCGTGGCAAATATTCTGTCTTTTCCACATAGAGCCCTAAGTCTCTTAAAACCAGTCTTTTTTTTTCTCCTCCTCTTCTGATATCTAACAGCATGTCCAAACCCAACTGTACAAACTGAGGCCATCCAGCTCTGCCGCTTGACTCCAAGAGCACGTGCACAGGGAATAAAATACACAGACAAACCAAGCACATGGTTTCAAACCACTCATAACCAGAGCGGGCATTGGTGGATTTGCTGGATCTAGGTGAACCTTCTTTCTACAGTCTTGCCCAGTCTTTTATATGAAAGCTTATGGGTGCTTTTAACATTCAGAAGAGCCTAAGCAAAGAAGTTCACAGCTTAATTCCCTGCAATATGAAGATCAGTCTCCTTTTGTTTAAGTTGAATCTCTCATTTTCCGTCTTTTACCATGTGATTTCAGCAAGTTGTCCCAGTGGAAGATATGGGACTGAGTGCTTCTGAGAGAGTATGGCTGCTCTCAGCTGCCAGTTCCCTAGGCTGAAGAATTCTGTTTTATTTAGTTGTTCCTTGTACAGTAACATTCTATACTTTTCTGGTTTGACTCTATTTTGTTTGATACCTGGAAACATAACTGATGAAGCGTTCAGTACAGCATGCAGTTGTAGAATGGTTTAGTGATGGGCTTGGTTTTGTTCTCCTTTTCTGATAATTCCTGATATATGCCTGTTTGTCTCCTGGGCACTGCATTTACTGCTTATGTTGTGTATGTCTAATCTAACTTAACATTTTGGAGTTATCTGTGAGTGATAATAACAAGCTCAGAGGCTGATGCATATGTAAATTTAGAAGCATATTTGCCTTTTGTCTCACTTGTGTACACTGTGCTTATGTACACTAAATTTAATCTCCTATTTCACCTCCCTGCCACTCCCAGTAGAGAAATCCTGCATGTTTTCACAGTTGACCCTTATCTTTTCTGTTCTGAATAGCATCTATGGACAGGTCCTCCCCTAATATATTGAAAAGCACAGATCCCAGGACAGGTTTCTGTGACACTCTTCTGGGAGCTCCGTCCACTGTAAAAGCTGACCATCAGGATCCACCATTATTTCCTGTCTTTTCACCAGTGATTTATTCTCAAAAGGACATTAGCTCTTATTCTAACTTAAGTTTAAGTTCTTTAAGAGGCTTTGGGGAGTGTCTCTAAACTGCACTGGACTTTCAGTTGAATTTCTCTCCTGGACGTTTTTTTTATAGCTTAAAAAAACTTACTAACTTTGTGAAGTATAACTACTCTACAAATGCTCTGGTGACTCTTCCACATGGTATCATGTTTACTCACTCAGTCCATAGTTGTTCTAGACTTACTAGCACCACTTTATCCAGTATAAATATCAAGTTTACTCATCTGTAGTTCTATGGTCTGTTTTAGAATCTTCTTAAAGATGGTGATTATGTTACCCATTGGTACTAGGACAGTTTTAAATGAGAGATTATATATGATCTCAAGTGGTTTAGCTATTACTTTTTTTAGTAACATCAGTTTCTTCAAAGCTAAAGGAGTAAATTATTGCCTCATTCTGGCAAGTAACTTTTTTAAAATTAATTTTATCAATTTATTTTCATGTTCTACATGTGCTTCTGTTGGGAATAGACCCTTTGAGTCCTCCATGAGGGAGTGCTCTGGTGTGAGATTCTTACCATGCTTTTCCACAGTGAAGACCAATAAAAATATTTCTGCATAGAAACTGTCTCCCTTTGAGTATGCCTCATAGAACTGGATCTGTTTGTCTTTGTAGATTTGTCCGGATTCATCGTTCCGAAATGTTTTTATGCTTTTTCCAAGTTGTTTGTTATATTCTTTCTTACAGTGTTCACCATGTTTTCACTTCTTTAGCATATATTCCAGAAGTTGTCACTTTTAGTTTCCCCTAGTGGTATTATTACATAATTCTTTGGCTATACTCCCATGCCCTCTTCTTTTCATCCATATTTTCTATTCTTCTTGACCAGCAATCTCAGTTTTTGTTTACCAAACTGTCTGTATTAATTGTATCCTACGTGTTTCCTAGTTTGTCACTTCTGTATTCCAACAGGCACTACATTGTTGACAGAGCACAGCAGGAGTGTCCTGTCAGAGACAATACATAAGAGAGTCCCAGGCCTCAAATCTGGCAGAGACCCAGGGTGGCACATGTACAGAACAGATGGAACCTTAGAAAATTGTAGCTGCTAAGACTTAATCAGTTTATTACTGTCTCTGTCAACTTGCTTTTTATTAGACGACTTAAAACTTGCCCAGTTTGAACAGAATTTGACAGCAGTGTTATTTCAGCTTTGATGACTTAGTTTCCTTTTGATTCTACTGTGCTAGTTAAGAATAATACTGTTTTTGAAAGTAGAGTTTATGTTGTAGATGTAAGAATATGAGTTGCCATTGACCGATATACATTTTATGTCTTTGTACTAAGCAGAATAAATACATTTCTGTAGTTACAGACATTTTCACTGATTTATTCTTTCTTATTATCGTTTCATGAAATTTGTAAATATATAATTACTGTGACTATGGTAAACAAGACAGTACTGACTTCATGTTTGATGAGCAAATATGTTGCTGAATAATGTTTTATTTCCAATCCCTAATCTGATTTTTCAGTTCTGTTTTAACATTGTTATAAGTTGCTGTTCTCCTTTTTGTGGACAGAATGCACATGTTTTGAAAACTCTGTCTGAACTTGAAGTTCTTGATCCAAAGCACAAAGATACCAGATTTGTTTAAGAATAGATCTAAAAATGTAGCAGACTTCAGAGTGTTTTCCCTGAAGCAGAGCTATTTGACTGAAGTTGTCTTCAGAGTTATTGTATATTGGAAATATGAAAGATGTGGGTCTGGCAATGTTATAAGCATTGAAAAACAATTACAGTCAGAACTGTTATTTAAGTTTAGCAAAAGGTATTGTGGAAAGCCACACCTCACGAGGTGAATCAACATTAAATCCACTCCCAGATGTAAGCACTATATCTGGCTCTGATTTTCTTGTTTGATTTTACTTTTGTTTTTAATATTGCAATTCAGTTGTTTTCATCTTGTGAGTTACAGTGCTGTGGACTACTCCACAGGGATTGCAGACTGAGATTGATAAGTCATATATAAGGAAGCTTAGAACCCTTACAAATGTGCTAAAAATTTGTCATGCTAAGGACCAGCGTAGTCAAAGCTACTACTTCAAAGTTAACTGAATTTACTATTTTAAATAGAAATCCTCAGTCTAGTTATTACAGAAATGTAGGTCTTACTTAGCAGAGATGGCAAAACTGAAAATAGTGCAAACCTCTTCGATAGCAGCGTCTTCCTTGCAGTTGGAGAAAAATGATGTGTTCAGGGTAGCGAACATCTCTTATTTGAAGATGATGTTAGTATGTATGTACAGATAACTTGCATCAAAAAACCCACTAGATTTGTCTGAAAAAAAAATTAGTTTAATGATGATTTTTAGTCTTTTGGGAGACTTGCTCAGTTCCAATGAAAAAAATGCTATTTTTGGCTACTACTCAAAAAACTCCTACCAAACCCCACCATATTCAAGGCCTTTGCTTTGTATTAAAGCATCCAGGTTGTGCTGATACCATCATCAGCTGCCTCTTGGAATTCAGTTGTTTGTGCATCTGGTCTCCTAAAATATTCCCCAAATATGTGCTCTTCTTCATGTAGTCTTGTGGCAGTAGGGTTCACATAACTTCTGTGTTGTTACAGAAGTGATATCTGAACATGGTAGCATGTTGTGATGTCTGTATGTCACCTTATGGTGTTCCTGGAAATTTGGAGAGTAAATTGGGAAGGCTGAGAGGATTAATTAAAAGTTAACATAAAGCCTTACAGTGATAGACATATGTATATGTTCTTCATCCGTTAAAACCTTCAGATTACAGCTGGCTATTTTCTGGCAGTTATGCTGTAATAACACAAAAGTATCATTCTTAGTACTTTGGAAAGGCTTTGAAATCCTTTGGTTTATGTTATCTTTGATTCCTTTCTGCTTGCATTGTATTTCAAATGCTGTAGAGTCTGTGAATGCTAGCTATGCTGAACACTGTATGAGCATGCTGCAAAAAATTTCATCAGCTGTGAACAATAGACGTTTAAGATATGGGAGTTGAGTAAATATGTATTGTCAAAAGCATCAAGAAACAACATGTTTTGAGATCTTAAAAATGTTTGTCATTGTCATGGTGGTAGGGTTTACTGTGTTCTAGATGTGTGTTTTTCTCCTCATTGAGGACAAAAAGGGTCTTGATGGACCAGTTATAGGTGAATAAACTTCGATGGGCTTTCCTCTCTCTGGCAAACTTGAATGAAGCATGTCAGAATGATTTTTACTACTAACATAACTTGGAAGTAGGAATCAATAGAGTGAGAGATGATGGGGTTTTTTACCTATGAGCATGGAAAGGGGAAGCTCAGAGTCACTTAAAAAATGAAGTTCAACCTTTTTGAAGTGAATATTCTGGATCCTTCAGATTTAGGATTCAGTAGTGATTTATAAAATCCTAGAATGATTTAGAGTATCCTGCTGTAAAAAGGGAATGCTGATCTTCATTACTGCCACACAAATAGCAAAATTTTTCCAGTGTATTTCTTAATTCCATGTTAAGAAACTGCGGATCAGAACTATCACAGTTTTGTGTCTGTACTGATTGCCAAAGATCTCTCTGCAGTCATCTGCTAAAAACCTGCTTTGGATTTTGTACTGCTGGAATGAAACTGGTAGGGGAATTTTGCTTCTCAAGAATTCTGAAGCCTGAAACCCCAGTATGAGACATGACTCACTCTTTTTTCTTTAAGCTACACTAATTGTTTTGCTGTACCTAAATGTGTATTTTATTCTGTTGCAAAGCCCAGGACCTCATTCGAGATCCTTGGACTCAAGTTAGAAATTGCGATCATTTTTTTCCAACCATTAATTTGTTTTGTGTGTACAATTGTAATGCACATTTCTTGGTGCCCCTCTGTTGCTCTTAGAATGTGCATCAACAAGAAGTTCAAGAAATTAAAGATGTTGAACCTTACCAAATTATTTCATACAAGATGAACTTTGTTAGATACATTTATACAGTTAAACCTCTACACTGAATCACAGTCAACAACACTGGATGGATTTGCTAGACAAAAAAAACCATTTCATTTGTAGTACTGAACTTTGTCATTAGACTGTAAGTTGTATTATATTCTTGTAGTAAGCACAAATTATGTACATTAGCAGACAGACCAGCTTGATCCTAGCACTGAATTCCTGCAGAGCTGTTAATCCAAGGCAATGATAGACAAAACTGCCCAAGTTTTCAACTTGCAGCACTGACTTAAATTCACAGTAGCCTTGCCATGTCTTGGATTGCTCTCAATCCTCTCTGTAGCAGCAATGCAGGTTTTTGTTCTCTCCAAGAGATTAGTTTATGATAGATGCTTGGATAATCATTCATTTTAGTGTAGAAATTACCCAGTACCTTTGAAAGAATCCTTGTTGATTAGAGGTGAGGATAGGATGAAATGTCTACATAATCAGCATTCACCTAATGATATAATTATGAAATTGTTTCACAGTAGATTGGGTTCATCTTAGTAACTTCAGCAATGAATAGGTTAGGTGGCTGGTGAAGTTGTCTGAACTTGGTTTATTAACATGACCCTTTAGTTATGTCTTGTGCGTTTAGTCATAAGTCATCTTTTGAAATTGAGGGAAACCACATCTGATCTTTTTATAACCTTTTGTTAATAAAGTAAATAAAGTTAGGGAATAAATTTCCCTAGTGACTTCTTAGCTGTGTGACAGACTGTGAGAAATGCAGGGATCTGAACTGTTGTGTGCATCTCTGTTAGGAAACACAGCTGACAACTTGCTTCACGTAAGCTCCCCCAGAGTTTTGTACTTGAATATCATGCATTGCCTATCTATTTTGCCTTTTTTTTTTTTTTTTTTGCTTTTCACTTTGCACAGCAGCATAATGTCATACAACATCATTTTACAATTACTCTTATTATCCAAAGTATGTGATAATAATATTCATGTCCATTCATACCTGATCACAGCATTTCAGAGGTGTCTGGCATCTAGGTTTTAGGTAGTTCTTGCAAAGAAGAACTGTGTGCATGCATTCAAGAGTAATAATTTATCTTTTATAAGTATATTACCATGATTTTGCTTGATATTAATTTCTTTTTGTAGAGAAAATGTATTTGTGCTATGTACAAGGCATGCCCAAATGTGTTAAACATGTGTTTTCTTTTCTGCACTACATTTCTTTAGATGTTAGGCTAGGAATTATTTTATATAGTAACATGATTATAATATTGGTATTGTTTTAAAAAGTGAATAAAACTGTGATTAAAACATAGAAATATGTAAATTAGAAGGAGGTGTGTTTGAGTATATGAAGTCCTAAGTAATTCTGCCAAATCAGGTTGTGGGACTAATATTTGAGTTAAGTACCAGATAATATTCATCTTGCGTTTTCTGTTTGCAGATTTGGAGTGTGATGCATTTCACAGAGACGATACGAAAGCAATCATTAGTATCCACAAAGCACTTAAGTAATAATAATGAGTGCAGTAGAAGGACTCATGAGGAAATCTTATTGTATGTCTAAAAATGTTCCCATAAAAATGTGTTAAAAAGTATTCAGATTCAGTGTTAAGTATTAAAGATCACTATTTTTTAATAAATATATTTGCACCTTAAGTCAGTCTTGTGTGTGCCACGTTTTTAAAGGAAGTGACACTAGTTCCAGGGAATTTACTGCCCTGTACAGTTCATGAAATGAACCAGGGCTTCTGATAAACATCTGCCATGGTTGCCGTGGCTTGGGAGACCCATATCATTTCTGTGATGTGTGTAAGGGAAACAGGAACACAGGAATTCCATCTTTTCATGATCATAAATGATCAGGCAATCACTCAAGTAATTTCTAGTAATATGGGCCTGTATTCAGAGCAGTTTGAATATGTTAATAGCAGTAACTAGGGCACTGGGTGCCACTTTGTGAAGAGCAAGCAAATGAAAAATACTGAACATTATTTACAGAGTGCTGTTCCTCGTGTTCCACCTAAGAGATCTTGTGGAAAAATACATTGTGGGGTGATGTCGGGAAAGGCAGTATCATGAGTTTTAATGCAAGTTGCATAAGTCAATGACGTTCTGTTCTGAATTGGTTGACTTTGCAGCTGTAATTTTCTTAAAATGCTTTCTGTGTGTATTGTTGGAGACTGGGGAAAAAACCTCACTCCATGTAGTAACTTTTTAATTAAACTGTAGGGTAACTTCTGAGTTCTGTTGCATGGTGGTCATGTCTGATATAACTGGAGGCTTTAACTGGAGGGAATGATGTGTTCTGAAAAATTGAGGTTGCTAGTTTTTAGTTACATTGTATGTATGTATTTGTGTTTTTAATAGAACATCAGTTTTAAAACAGTGGAGTCTGGATTTCTTATCGGAACGGGCTATGTAATAGATGTTGTAGCAGCAAAGGTTTCTCTGCAGAATCATCCTCCTCTTCTCTTATGTGAGCAAATTCAGTAAATGTGTACCCATGGTGTAGTGCTGCTGATCCATGCATGTTCAGTGGGTTTTACTTTCCCAAAGGATCTGCACATGCTCAGCAAATCTGATTCAACTGTATTGTGTGTGCACTATCCAACGCTGCTGCTTTTGGAAAGTGCTTACAAGTGAAATCACAGTCCCTTTGCCCCTAAGAAATCAGGCAGCTGAGGGCTAGCACTTACTAATGTGAGACCAAAGGGAAAGCAGGGGGCTGTAAATTGCCTACAAGACACATACAGTTGCTCATCCAGCGATGTGTAGCCTTGAGGATGCGGTTTCAGTTGTCCCTACTTTGAGTCATCTGACTTCTTGCTCTTGGAGAGAAATATTGATACATGAGTATCAAATCTGTCTTCATAACAAGTAATAAAAAAAAGAAATCTTTCCATTTGTTCGTGGAGGACATTATTTGTGTTCAGTGCTTGATCATTGTCAGCATAAATTTTCAAGCAAACTTTGCTTCTCTTAGAAAGAAATACAAAATTAATAACATTTTTAACTTTGGTATTCAGTAAAGTTTAGTTTAGTGGATAAGTGGTTTAAGCTTAAAATTTAGTTTCAAGAATGCATTTACTTCCAGTAAATATAGTTGTATATTCATGAAGTCTCTTAAAATTGAATATTTTGTGTTGTGTGCCTATTCATGTGCACAACTATTCATCATAGGACCTGCATGAAAACTAAAGTCAAGCCTCACTCTATGAAGGCAAGGAGATGTAAAGGCATCTTGTTCTGACTTTAAATTCACAGTTATGCCTAGGAACTTCAGGGTTTTCAGCACAGCCTGCTCTTCAGGTACTTTCTAAATCCTTGTGCAGAGCAAGTGTAAAGTAAAGCATGTAAGTTATGATTTCTTCCTTGTAGTTTCTTCCAAGTTTGGTTGTGATCCTTCAGCTAAGATTTCGTTTCTGGGGGGCTTTGTTTAGTTTTATTATAATTTTTTCTTGTCTAGATATCTTGCTGCTATCCACTCAGCCTGTACGAACATAAGTTTGTTTTCTTTCTCTGTAGAGTTAATGAAGCTGTGCTCTAGAATTGCATAAGCTGGTGCATTAGCTGCTGTTACACTGGTTTGGAGCCTTTATGCAGCTGTAAGGAATAGGAAACAGTTTCCCAAAGTCCCAGCTAACGTTTTGAGCAGTCTAAAGGAGCTTCATGTTAAGGAATTTATTTTATTTTCCACATTTTCTGTTTTGAACTGGCACCACTTCTTAAATAAGCCGGGTTACAGTGGGTATCTCGTCACATCTTAAATTTTTTTTGTGTGTGGAAAAAGCAGTCCTGGAAGGAGAATTGTACACTGTAGTTGAGATTTCTTTGAGAAGAAGAGTATTTTTGCCTAGGGCACATACAAATATATTGAAAAAGGAAGGTCTTCCTGACATACTTACTTGAACAAATAGATGATACAGCCTGACTGAAATCAAAAGCTTCTGTAAGGTATGGTAGTACTACTGAGTCCTGCACTTCCCTGGTATTCTACTCTAAAGGGAGAATTTTAGTTAATACTGCTTTTATGACAGGAACAAGTCTGAAGTCTGCATAAAAGTTATGAGTACCTGCTGGGTGTGTAAGAGAGGGAGGACACTTCAACGCAGACCGAGGAGATCCCTGCTGCTGAGTGTTATTGTGCAAGGTGGAGAGGGGAGGCAACGTGCTCAGTAATGTATACAGCTCTGCACAAATACATGTAGTGGTTTTATAACATGGATCACACGTTCATATTATTAATGACAAGTTAGAGAATGTTGTAGCAGTAGTTGCTCAAATGTGCTTGTGCATCTGCAAGCTGCATACTCCAGTTCCATAGTGGCACGAGGATGACAGAGGTGGGTGAGTCTGTCCCTGCATCCTTGTTGTCTGTGTAATTATTGTGATGGCACAGGAGGAAGGAGGAATCTGTAATTCAGAGCTGTTTGGTGGAGACAGTCTGACTGTGTTTATACTGTTAAAAAGTACAAGACCTGGGTGTGAGCTCAACTGCTGCACTGCTGATAGAGCCTGTGGCTTAATTATTAGCAACGTTTTTTGGCATGGTTTTTGTGCATGCTACCTAGTGCTCTCCTGTATCATACCCTGGGGACTGTTTGAGGAATAGTGTGCTAGGAACCAGTCCTCACACATAGTATGAACATCACAACACCAGTTTTGGCTGCCTGGTTAGTGCTGAAAGGAGATTACTAGGCTTGGCTGGCTCAGAAACAGCTGCATACTCTTAATCAACACACTGGGGTGTGCAACACAAACCTAGGTTTCATGCTCTGAAAACACTGCTTTGGCTCAGCCTTTGTGTTATTTCAGATACTTTTGACTGAGAGGAATCTACAGATTCTTATTTCTTATTTCACATGGGATGTGGAAGAGACCCACCATCAAGGGCTTTGGAGTATGGATGTGGCAACTCTGTGTCACTTGGCTTTGGAGCCATGGAGTAGCCTATGACTTCTCTGCCTCCATTTACTGTTTTGATAGTAGAAGCTGTCAGGTCCATTTTGCTGGTAAACTCACTGACAAGTATCTCTTTTCTTTTCTGAGAACCAGCACCTAGCAGCCGTGGGCAGGATGGTTCATTGTTTTAAACTAGTTCCACTGAAGAAGCTGGTTTTAATCACTAGTTGTGTTTCTAGTACATGTTGTGCAAAGCACTGTATCAACAAGTAGGTTGGCACTCTAAAATTAGATTGAAAACGTTATAATGCTCTATAAAATCTGAGACAAGTGTAATTTAAAAGAATTTTGGGGAAATTGTATTTGGGTTATATGCCTGGAAACAGAGTAGTGCTTTGTGAAGAAGCTATGCACATAGCTCCATGCAGGATTTTATACTTACATTACAAATTACTTCTGCAAATTCTGTTATGTATTGACTGTTGTCATCTCTGCTGTGGGTTTCATGCTGGGACTTAGCTCTTCTGTGACTTCAGATCCTAGAATCATTTAGGTTGCAAAACACCCTTAAGAACTCTCTTAATTTCTCTGAGCCATAAAGGTTTAGGTCCATATAATTTCTCTCCTCTTTCAAAATACACTCTTGTTTCAGCATCAAGTTGTGTGTTTTAGATCCTGTGCAGTTTGCTAATGTGTTGGAAGTGTTCCATAGGTTTCTGGTAACATATTGATTCTCAATTTTTTATGACCAACTGACACGTTGGGACCTTTGTACAAGAATTTCTGAGTTCTGTTTCTTTGTGAGTTTTAGGAAGCCTACATTTTCAGTTCATGACTACTGAACACTGATCCATGAAGGTCATACGTTTGATATAATCGTTGTCTTTCTGATAATTTTTCCAGCTCTGTTTTTACTGTGAGTCATCTAAGTCAGGTTTTGTCAGCCTGATCTAATCAGTTCCTTCACAGCTTTTGTTCCGAGTGCCTAATTGTTTGTCCTGAGCTCTTTTTCTGACGCTGGTATTGAATATTGCTTGGGTACAGAAGTGGAAAATAACAAATAAAGGAAAAGCTCTGTTCATATATTTTAGTGAGTGTTTCAGGTTTCCGTATTTTTGGGAGTTGCTTTCTTCTGGATAATGCTTGACCTGTGCTACCCGCATGTATTTCTTTAATAATTTTCTCTCACCTTATGTCTTTAATAGGTAGGAGTTGAGGATACTTAGCTTCCTGTTAGAAGTCTGATTTGATTCCCTAGGTGTTCTTGCAGTGTTTCTCAGTGGCCTCCTGGCTCTATCTAAACAGGCAGATGAGTCATAACTCCCTTGGCTTTGCAGGAAAAATATTTATCACTGGCACCCAGGCATTTTAGCACGTCTGTTGGTTCTTGTTTGAAGTTCTATTAATTACATATTAATTAAAAGTAGTAGATGAGGCTGTAAAAAATAAGGTTCACTTAAATAAGTGGACTGAATCAAGGACACTGAGCTTTTTCATGACTGAAATCCATTCTTCCAGACTGGTTTCCTTTAATTTTTTTTAAATGTTTCCTCCACCTCCCCCTTTGGGGTTTAGGCCACCACACAGGCTGATAACTATCTAGAAATAATATTTTCACCATTTCTTTATTTTCTTCTGTGTTCTTGTCTCCTTTTTTTTCATCTGTAAGTAATAATGTGGTTTATATTTATTTACAAGTTATAGGTAATAATTTTTAAATCTCTGGGACATTGTTAACATACTAGAGTCTTACTTAAATCATATGCCTGTGTTTATCAATCACCATAAAACCAACATGCTACAATTTAACACAAGAAGATATTATATAAAAATACTTATATGAAAGTACGTAAGTCTGTGATGTATGTAATATAATGTCCCTTCCAGCCTTATAACAATTCTGTGATTCTCTGTTACTGACATCTATTTTAAAGCTGATTAAAAGATACTAATAAAGTCGTCCATTTGTTTATATAAAAATATAGATAGGTTTGTAAACCATACTGGCCAAGAAGTAACCCAAACGTAATACATTAGATTTAGCTTATACTAGATTTTAGGCAAAGAACCACCATAAACTTACATAGTGTAATGATTTTTTCTTTATAGAAAACGTTGATACCTTTGCAACTATGGAATTATGTAAGAGCAGATAAAAACCCTAATGTTAAGAATTTTAAATTATAATGTCATTATATTAAATAAGTCTGACCTTAATTTGTCCTACAGTTTAATAATTGGTGTACTAATATATTTGACTTTTTCGTTCCCAGTTGGACAGGTAATAAGTTGTTGGTATAGCTGAATTTCATCCTGTGAAGTAATTAGAGACAGATAACGTGTGCAGTACAGAAAACTTTTGGAAACACGGTGCAAACGTATTTCAGGAGGTCAGGACAGAAGGTAAACTTTGCATCAGACTTGATGTTGCTGCCCATGCCACCGCCTGGCTAGCTCTTCTCTGTGGCACTCAAGTGCCTTCACCCCGTGCTTCCTGCCCGGCTGGGCTCAGTTGGGGTGTGCCAGTGCCTGCTCGGTGTGGTGCCCAGGCAGGCTCTGGGTAGGAACATTTAAATCATCCTGCAGCAGCTGGATGAGGGCATTGCTGAGCCAAACTTGATAGGTACCCTTGGAAGAGGCATTCTTTGCACAGTTGTCTTCATTGCTCTGATTTCTAGAAAAGCAAACCCAACCTATGAGCAGACTCTGTGTACGCTGGATTTGCAGTACTTCACTGAGGCTCTGCTCTGTCAGGTAAAGAGAACTGCAGTGTTATCACCTAGGATGTCATTCATCCACAGTCCAGAAACACACATAAATCACAGAGAATTACATGTTTTTAGATTTCCTGTTTGAAAAAAGAAATTAAATAGCTTTTCTGACTGACTGGAACCTGTTTGAGATGCATGGATTTCATATGGGCTGCAGTGGAAGGGCCTGGGAAATAGGGCACTTGTCACTTGTGGCACTGTCCTAATTTATTTCTAAGTTACTCTATGTGTGGAGAGAGAGGTTTCTCCTCTTTAAAGAAGGGCCTTTCATTTGGTGTCTCTTTTGTTGTCTCTGCCTTGTAGGATGCTCTAACAGATTAATTTACTTACTGAATTTTTATTTTTTGCCTAGAGCTTCCTTCCTAAATAAATCTTCATCCTTGTATAGACTGTAATGCCATTGCTCTTCCACTGTTATAAATGCCTACCTGAATCAATCACCCAGTATTTCAGAAATACGTGAACAGAAGTTATATTAACCTTAAATTTCCTTGTTTTAGCATGGGTAAAGAAACTATCTTCCTATTTTCTAGTAGTGCTTTTTTTTAGGTCTTGCTTGTGTACACTTTCACATGAAAGATGATGTTCTGTAATGCTGATCTGAAATTACGTATCTGAGTGCCAGAATATGAAAGTAGTTCTGGCAATTGAATTTTAATGTCCAGAATACAGGAATGTCTCTTTCCTGCTTAAAGTCCTACTCTGTTGCATACTACTTGTTAAGGCATATTTTAAAAAGATCTGGTGGATGTAAATTAAACAAGGCTCTTTTAATATACGGTTGTTCCAACTTGCCAAGAGTACAAATCAAAGGAAGATCAAAATATGAAAAATGTTGTAAAGCTATTTAAAAGCTTCTGTTTTTGTTTAATCTTACCAGGTTCCTGTTTCAGTTTATTTTGTAACTGATTAATAGGTGGTGATAACTTCATGCTTTCTTAACAGTTTTAGAAATAAAAGCTCATTTTTAGAATGCCTGCTTATAAAAGAGATTTATTGGGTGAGTAAAGAGTGTTTAAGGTCATCCCTAGGAAATCCACACCAGGAAAAAAACAAAATATAATGAACCTTTGAAATAGATGTAAAATCTTGGCAGCTAGGAGAATAAGAGGAGGGGAAGGAGCCTGAGGTCGTTTTGTATGTACAAGTACTCTATTCAAGAAGAGATCTAGAAAGTGCCTAGCTACAAGAGGTGCAAGTAGTTGAACAATGGAATTGCTACTTGAAACTTATTGAAAGCACCTTTGAGGGCTTCTGGAAAGAATGGTTTCTGTGGAAATAATGAATGGAGACTTTTCTTCCCCTCCTCTGTGGTGAAAGCATTTTTGTTCAAAGTTAAATTTGCTTTACATTCCATGAAAAACATCTCTAGAAATTTTCAAAGCAACAACACTAAACTGGGAGGACCTGCCAACTCCCTCAAGGGCAGAGAGGTCCTGCAGAGAGACCTTGACCAAATTAGAGGACTGGGCAATCACCAACTATGTGAAGTTCATCAAGGGAAAGTGCTGGATTCTTCTCCTGGGTGTTCATACAGACTGGGGAATGGGATGCTGGAAATCAGTGCCACAGGAAGGGGACCTGGAGGTCCTGGTTGATAGCAAATTCAACGTGACTCAGCAGTGCCCTGGCAGCCAAGAGGGCCAACCGTGTCCTGGGGGCATCAGGCAAAGCATCGCCAGCCAGTCAAGGGAGGGGATTGTCCCGCTCTGCTCTAAACCGGGGTGGCCTCACCTGGAATATTGTGGCAATTTTGGGCACTACAATATAAAAAAGATATTAAGCTTTTAGAGAGAGTCCAAACAAGGGCAATGAAGATGGTGAAGGGCCTTGAGGGGAAGGTGAATGAGGAGCAGCTGAGGTCACTTGGTCTGTTCAGCCTGCAGAAGAGGAGACTGAGGGGAGACCTAATCACAGTCTACGGCATCCTCTTTGGGGGAAGAGGAGGGGCAGGTACTGATCTCTTCCTTCTTGTGATCAGTGACATGACCCGAGGAAACAGCATGAAGCTGAGTCAGGGTAGGTTTGGGTTGGATACAAGGTGAACATTTTTCACCCAGAGGGTGGTTAAGCATTGGAAGAGGCTCCCCACAGCAATTGTCACAGCACTAAGCATGACAGAGTTCAGTAAACATTTCGACAGTACTCTCAGGCACATGATGTCATTCTTGGGGTGTCCTGTGCCGGGCCAAGATCCTGCCAGGTCCCTTCCAACTCAGCATATTCTGTTGATACAGGAATGGAAGGTAAATTGACTCCTAAGAGACATTTGCTTTTGGGGAATTTTGATGGGAGGGAGAAGAAAGGTATTTCATCTCCTTGCTGCTGATTTTCACACTTGCAGTTCTTTCAGTTGTTAAGCATTCAGATGTTATCTCACTTTTATATCTGAATGAAGCTTTGTCTGTGTTGCAGAAGAAATGCAGTTGCCATTTCCAAACACATCTCAACACAAAGTTGCACTGAATATGAGAAGTAGCTGTAGTTAATCAAGATATGACTTACGAAGGAATTGGAATTAACTTGATTTGCTGGATGTAGACAGAATCTATGTGTACCTTGATACGTAAAAAGGCAAGAAACCCTAGCAAACAGACCTCCTTCCTCCATGGAGTGAAGTTGTATTTGCTCACATCTTGAAGAACATGTATGAAACTTTGTAGGAAGCCCATATTTGAGTTACATTTAAAAAAAAAGTTGTTTTGATGGCCTGATTTCAGTAAAAATTTAACTGTGCATGTTGCAGGAATATCATTATGTAGTGATAATTTGCACTAGTGTATGGTCAAATTTCAAAACAGTGCACATATTCTACATGACAGTATATATACCAGTGTGCCCTACCAACCTGATTTGATCTAAGGTATTTGCTTTAATTGTTTCCAAAGTTCTAAGTAGTGTTTCAGGGGATTCCACTGAACCATTTTGATAGTCCAGCTGACTCCAGAGCTTGTACTTGTTTAAAAACAGTGTTAGTGCATTTTAACTAGCAAATTAGTAACGGTAGGGTTGGTTTAACATCTGGAAGTCTTTGTCAGATGCTTGTAAACAGAGACAACTCTATTTATTTAAAGCCCAATGACCAGCTTGTTTATGTAATCTCTCTGTTGGCCAGATGAAATACCAAGATAAACCAGGAGCAAAGAGGGAAATTAGCCAAGTTCCTTGCATCCTAGTTTGACATAAATTTAATTGGCCGTAAGTGGTTGCATTAATTGAAATGGTCTCAGCTGCCTTTTCTGCCTTTACACATTCTCTTGTGCAACAGGTACGTGTGTCTTTGTATTAGTGTTTGCAGTGAATCACATGAAGGAGCTCGTGTGCAGTGAGAGAAATCTTTGCTTTTTCCTTAGTTATTTTCACACAGATCACACCTGCATTAATGCTGGTCCTCACAGTCACTTCTGTGCACATGACAGGAAGGTACATGACCAGTTTTCAGGAGCACTGCTGATGTATGTCGGTCTGCAGTGTTTTTGAACATAATAATTAGATGGATAGCAAAGTATATACTGTTAAAAGGTAATGCAAGCTGCCTGAGATATGTGCAAGAAATAAAAAATAATTTTAAAGCTGTGTTTGGAATAGTGCATTGAAATGAGTGTTTGGTTTCAGCCTTAGATGAAGAACAAATGTTAGTGGATGTCTTTGGCAGCAATATTTTTTCACCAGTATGAAAGAAACCATTAGCATAATTGTTGTGGATTACTTCTTTATTGATTGTTTTTCCATTCAGGATTTCCACAGACAGTAAAAAGAATTCTGTTTTACAGGGAAGTCAAATAAACTGATCTTCATTTCTCATGACAAATCATTAATTTCTATAGTAATGACTACATATTTTAAACATGGGTTAAAAGACAGAATTAAAAAATATTAAAGAATATAAACAAGATTTGTAAATCAGTGTTTATATACAAGACTAATAATCTGATTTTAGGTTAATTTTTTGCAGAACAGGGATGTCCTTCTTTTCTCCTTCCCATTATTCACTTTCTGCCAACCTTCTCTTCTGCAAAAGTGTTGATGAAGACAAGAGCCCAAATTACAGATGTTTGCCTCATTCTAAGATCTTTTGCGTAGTTTGAAAGATTAGATTATTTTTTGATTAATGGACACATAATGTTGTTTACGGTGTAACTACATATATTCATGTTGCCAGCAGCTTTCAGACAAATAAGGCACTCAAAATAAATTTCATTAAATGAGAGAAGAGATAAATATTTTCCTAGTGCTTGCATCATCACCTGAAAAAATGATTGGTTTGCATTTACATTAGAGATTTCAAAGTGATAAAAGTCATAATTTACCAAATCTGCAGTATTAATTTGGTGGTCAGAAGAATTTATTTTTTATGCATCAGTTGTGCGTTTTTAACTCTTGTTTGTAGTTAGTTTTAGCTACAAAAATAAAACCCACTAATACTTGTTGTAGAAACATCTGTTACAAAGGGCTAGTTAATTGGTTAAAGGTTTGGGGAGTTTTTTGTTTTAACAGCTGTAATTTGTAGCAAATGAGTGTATTTGCCATGCACTTTGCCTCTGAGCATTTGTTTGCTTTCCCAGCTTTTTCTGAACTGGCTTTTTTGAGTAGTACTGCCAAACTTTTAAGCATCCTGTTGAGTTAAATGTACAAGTCTATGTATATAAATTTCTTTACAGCTTATATTTGCAAATTTGTGTGAAAAAGTCATACGAATTTGGGGTTATATAGTGCATTCATTGAATCACTTTAGCATCTAGAGTACAAAACAAGCACCCAAGATCCAAAGATTTGTTTGTACAAGGGTATGTGTGCTTCATTGGACTGCAGTGTCACATGTAATTTCTGCCTTTCACTGTAAATAGAGGCTTATGTTCACTAGGAAGCATAGCCATAACCTCTATGGCTTCAGCATTTTCTTGGAAAAACTGTGAAAAAAATAAGAACTGAGGAAGCTTAGAGCCCAGAGTTCCCACTTTACTGTTTCTGCAGACAGGCAAAATTTTGACCCAGTAATCTATGTAACTCCCTTCATCCAAGCTGAAAAAGGGAATTGAACCACTTGCCCATGGCTGATGGGACAACAAGGATATTTCTGAGACCATCACCACCAAGACCTGTGTCTGATATTACTGACGTGGCATTTCAGTTTCATATATAGTGAACATATATCTTAATGTATTAGATGAAACAATTTGAATCTCTTCACATACATCAGAGTCAAATCACCTTGTCAGTCATTGCTTACTGTCATAAAGCTAAAAATCATTAATGCTATAACGGATCTTGGGAAGTCTCTAGTCCAAGCCCTGCAGACAAAGCAGGATCAATTATAGGAAATTGCCCAGGAGTGTAGATAGTTGGGGTTTTATTATCTCCATGGATAGAAATGTCTTGATCTTCTTACCCCATCGGATGTTTATACAAATTGGCAAGATACCTCTTGAGCATTCTCTTCTCCAGACTAGACATTTTCAGAGCTTTCAGCTTTTCCTCATGTTTCAGATGCTCCAAACCTTTAATCATGTGTGTGATCGTTTGCTGGAATCTCTCCAGTATATCTTTCTCTTACTGAGAAGCCCAGAACTGGCCTAAGCACACCAGCTGTGGTCTCACTAGGGCAGAGCAGAGGGGAATGATAGAATACCCTGAGTTGGAAGGGATCTACAAGAATCATCAAGTCCAAATTCTGTTCCTGCACAGGAAACCCCAAGGATCACAGCATGTGCCTGAGAGCGTTGTCCAAACAACTTCTTGAACTTGGTCAGGCTTAGTGCTGTTACCACTGCCCTGTGGAGCCTGTTCCGGTACCCAGCCACCCTCTGGGTGAAAAACCTTTTCCTAATATCCAACCTAAACGTCCCCTGACACAACTTCAGGTCTTGGGTTCTGTCACCACAGAGGAGATCAGTGTCTGCCCCTCTTCTTCCCATTATGGGGATGTTGAAGACTGCAGTGAGGTCTCCCCTCGGTCTCCTTCAGGCTGAACGAGCCAAGTGACCTCACTTGCTCCTCGTATGGCTTCCTTTCTAGACCCTTCTCTATCTTCATTACTCTCCTTTGAATGCTGTCACTCAACATGCTGGCAGTACTTCCTGAGGGTGCCATTGGCCTTCTTTACTGCAAGGGCATAGTGGTAGCTTGTGTTCAATTTGATGTCCACCAGGTTTTTTTTTGCACAGCAGCTCTCCAACCAGTCCACATCAGGTACTTGTGCTTGGGATTATTTCTCCCCAGACCCTGGACTTTGCATTTTCCTTCTTTTGAACTTCATGGAGTCTCTGTAAACCCATTTCCTAGCCTATCAGTGTCTCTCTCCATGGTAACACAGCCACCTGACATACTGTTAACCTCTCATCCAGGTTCTGTGTAGTGTGCAAACTTGCTGGGGATGTACTTGTCCCATCATTCAGGTCATTAATGAAATCGTTAAACAGTATTGGCCCCTGTATCAGCCCCTTCAAAGACTGGCGCCCAGCTGGACTTAAAGCTGCTGTTTATCACGCTTTGGGCGCAGTAGTCAAGTCACTTTTCATTGCACCTCCCAGTCTACTTATCTGATCCTTATTCCAGCAGTTTGCCTAAGTATGTTATGTGGGAAGGTGTTGAAAGTTTTGCTAAAATCAAGATAAACATTATCTGCTATTCTTTCATTCACCAAGCCATTTTGTCATAGAAGGCTGTGAGGTCAGTCAAGCATGATTTCCCCTTCATATATCCATGCTGATTTCACCTTCTTGTCCTTGAGGATTTGATCCATTACCTACTCAGGGACTGAGCTAAGGACTGTCCTGTAGTTTCCTGAATAATCCTTCTTGAAGAAAGAAGTGACATTCTCTTCCTTCCAGACCTCAGAAATCTCTGCCTGATGCCATGACCTTTCAAAGATAACGTACCCTTAGTAAACTTGAAAAATAGCAATAGTACCATTTAAAATTATATTTTCTTGCCCTTTTAGAGGTAAATTTAGGTTACTGTTTTACAGCTGTGGATTGTTACTTTTCAGATGCTGTCAGCAACCATAAAATGGTTATCAGTGTTTAAAAAACAATTTTGCACCACTTTGTGGGTTTCTTTAAATAGTTCCCATGACTTAGCTTTGTTGAATTTTGTTCTTCTGTTTATATTAGTGAAAGCGTAGCACATATGGCAGAAGTTGAAAATGCTGTATAAAATAAAATGCACTTTCAGATCAAGTTTTTTTTTTGTAATACAAATACTTTTGTCAATTCCATTTTTTATAGTAAAATAATACTCTTTGTATCCTAATTTTTACCTCGTTCATTTACTTACAGATTCACTGATGTTCTGATTAGTGAAGGCAGTGTCATGTCCTGTAGAATTTTGAGAGTGGATGGAATTTCTCTTTCATCTTGTTTTGAGAACTCATTTATTTCTTTGCCTGCAGTTAGTGTCCTAGATAGACAAAGAATTTCATACTTTGCTTTTATTTTTTTCTGATAAAGGCAGTTGTTCAGTTCATTAACTCCTTAAATATTCTTTCCAGATTTTTTACGTATTATTTGCTAGGGGACGTTTGGCTTATGAGTAATAAAATAATTGGTTCTTCTTCTTACAACATCCTAAGATATATTTGTGGACTCGACTGTCAAATCTGAGCAGTTGAAACATGTTTAAATTTTTCTACTTGCCAGCTTCAGTTTTTGTTCCCATCCAGAAGGACAGCAGTGGTGCTGAGAAATTGGAACAGTTTTGCTCTCTTGGACAAGTAGAAGAAGAGCTATCAAAGTGCACAAGTGTTTCTGTATTAGTGGTAGTGAAGGCATACTGGTGGCAGGTTGTGTGCTGTTTTGCGTGCTGGGGGATGGAGTAAATGTATGCAGTTTTCAGATGTAACTAACCGGAGGCAGACATTTAAGGCCTCTGAGCTGGTGTTCAGAAGCAGTGACATGGTGACAATAATCCCAATATTGTCTATTCCTGATGGCAAAATAGTGCAAAAGTGAGTTGTACAGCAGCATGGCACTGCTCTTAACTGTACACTTAGTTTTCTAAGGAGCAGTAAAGTATTTTGGCAGTATAAATATAAGAAAAATATTAATTAGTTTTTCCTTTTTGTTTCTTTTAGGACTCCTCCAGGATGGTTTCAAGCAGGTATAAAAGGTATGAAATGAGATCTTTGTACACAGTAAACTTCTTTACGTGTATAGTTCTACAAGAAATAAAGCTGATTAAATGGATGTTTGTAGTAGAGATCATTGTACTGCTACTGTAGATACATAGCTTGATTTTGGGGTAAGGACCTGAAAGATGCAGCAAACTTAACCAAACCCCTCTATTATATTACTATTTTCAAATAAATTCAGCCAGTATTCTGCTGGGACCTACTAGTGCGGAATACTTTCCCAAGCAAATGTCTAACTTGGCACATTGCCTAGGAGCCAGTATTTTCACAGTTGATTTATAAACCACCCTATTCTGAAGTTCAATAAAAGAAAATAATTTTCTCACTCTCCACAGTAATACTGAAAGAGATTTCTATGGTTTTGTCATACTACTGTCCATACAACTGTCTCAGTTGTAGTAGATGCTGCCCACATGTAGCATGTCCTGTTTGTTATTTGTTTGAGTCAAGAAAGTAATGACCCTGGTCATCACTCCAGTTCAGAAGCTTTTGGTGCACCTGACCAGTGTGTGAAATGTTTTACCACGTGGAATTAATAATGACACAGCTATTACAACTATTAGGAAAACGTTACAGTTACACGGGGTCTAAAGTAAGTCAACTAAAGCAAGACATTTTTGTAAACGTATTTTTATTTGATACATGGGTGCATTCTCTTTTAGGTATATCTATCTATCTGTCTATCTTTTAGGTGTGTGTTTATATATGTACATATATATATATATATATATGTATATGTCATGGCTGTAGAAGAAAGTGCAAAGAGCACCTACCAGTCGTCACTGGTATATTTTCAACCCTCAAACTTGTTCATCTGTAGATTCATAGAGTAGAATGGACCTTGAAGTCCAGCCCCCCTGCCATGGGCAGGGACACTTTCCACTAAATTAGATTGCTCACAGCCCCATCCAATGTGGCCTTGAACAGTTAAGAGCGAGGGAGCATCCACAGCTTCTCTAGATAACCTGTTCCATAGTCTCACCTCCCTCATTGTAAAAAATAATAACCTATCCTGTTATGCTTTAGCTTCCCTAGCATGGTGCTGCTATCTTTTATATTTATATTACTGAGTTCCTGTAGACTTAGTTGAGTGATGCTTTTTATTGTTGTAGGTTTTTTTTTTTAAATCACTTTGTTACTGCAGAATGGGTGGACTTTTTGTCACAACCTTAATAACTGTATAATTTCATGATTCATGTCTTTTTAATCAGGCACAGTTTAGTTCAGTCTTCACTTCCTCTTTGGTTCCCATGCAGACTTTTATTGCTGTTTGTATCTGCCGAATACTTAGTGGTGTGTGTCATACTTTTGTGGCTTTTCGTAAACCTTATCTCTGTTCACATGCTCTGTATACTCACTCACTTGCAGAGACTTGGTTGTGCGTGGGGTAGTAATAGAAGTTTGCACAACCCCATTCGTAGCTTATTTGAAAATAAACTAATTCTTCTGATTAGCATTGCAAAAATAGGAAGCACCAATGCCAGAAAACGCTAAATAAGACTTGGTTGTGCAGTCTTCCCTCAGTCAGCTTTAGTTATATGTGGGATGTAAGGTCATTGTCAACTTTCCCCATCAGGACTGGCATCACAATCAGAAGGAATCTGACTTACTGCGAGTTGCTGTTCAATATTTTATGTATGTTGCCATCTGTCTTACTCATTGCACAGTCTTGAAACTTCATGTTGAAAGCAAAGGATTATTTTCCACTGTCAGCACAGTGCCCAGTGCTCACAAATACTCAGTGGGTTTTATTCTAATTGTACTCCTTGAGGCATGCAATGCCCACTGTGGTTAGAATCAATAGTATCTTTTAAATTTTCCTCTATATTTGAAAATTTCTACCTCCCCTGAAGTCATTCTTCACTTAAGGGTACTTAAAGTGGCTTCACTTTCTGGTGTGAAAGACCAGAGTTGTTCTGGGCTTGTTTGACCCTTCCAACATCTGCAGTAAGTGAAGGTCTTACAGAAAGCAGCCTTCTCTACAGTAATTCTTATCCAAATCACTCAAACCTCACTGAAGTACCAAATACAGTATAGAAGTCCTTTGGAAACAGGAAATGCCATTCTGTGATTACACCTAAAACTGGAATATTGGTGCCTGAAGGCTGAACGGAGATCAGAGGCTGCTTCAAGGCTCAAATACATTGAGATTAATGTGTTTTTAACAGTTTTGGGTGTACTTCCTTAGGTTTTCAAAGCTACCTGTGAGAGCAAAGTGTGTTCTCGCATAGGGACAACCCTTTCAGATCCCATTGGAAACTGTTACTTGCATTACTCTGACAGCAGGTAGTCAGTACTTTTTGGGAGTTTGTTGGTAGACTTTATAGACATTTGATAGAAAAAAATAGAAATATGTTTTCCTAAAATTTTGTGTTCTGTTATAGACTCTCCCATTGAAAGAATGAAGTTTTTGACAGAAATTTTCAGGTTGTTTTCTTCCATCTTTACTACTCCTGCTTCTTCATTTTTGCCTTCTCCCTCTTCCCCGGTTGTTCCTCATCAAACATGACATTTCTTCATCTCAGCATTTTTCTTCACTCTGCTGGTTTCTATTTTCTAGCCCAGTTACACACTCTTTCCTTTCTCTTCCCCTTTTCTCTTACAACCTTATATTTAATCACTGAGGTCCTAGTCTTCTGTTTGTTTTCTGATTACTTGGTTGGTGTTTTTTTTCTTGTTTTGTCTGTGTCCTCTTTTACTCCTGGGTTACTGATACCATTCCTGGCTTCCAGTACCTTTCTTTTCCCTTTCCATATAGCTGTTCTCATTTTTTTGCAGTTGGACTTGATGATCCTAGAGGTTTTTTTTCAACCTCAGCAATTCTGTGATTGTGTCTACATTGAGATACCCAGCCTCCTTTACCTAACAACAGAAGAGAGACTTAAGAGCAGAGAAGTTTCTGTGATGTGTGTTCTCATAGAATCATTGCTTTCTCAATATGTTGCAGGACTCAAGGAATTGCACAGATTTTACCTACCTATTTAATCAGACACACTGGCTACTTTGCCTTATATGGATGCAGCAATCCATGGTTGAACATTAATATGACATTGCTGGGAAACCCTTTTAACTGAGTGTCCATTGACTGGAAGACATGTTTACATACGAACTCTGCCGGCTGCTGTGTGTTATTCTTCTGTTCTAGCTGACTTGGAGAAACTGAACTTGTCTCCTCATGCTCTTAAATAAAAGTTTGTGATGAAAATCTTATTAGTCTATAATTGTAGTCTGTCTTTTGAATTCAGAAATTTTCACACACCCAAAAAGTTTTTGGAGGGTTTCCTTTGTAGTTGCATGATTAACCATGTAAAATATTTTCAAAAGAAAGTGATGGTTTTGTTGTGATCTGGTGTGGTACTGTGACATCTATTAAAAGGATGACCAGAATCTGCAAGGTCATGCTGACATAAATGCCACAGGATGTGCATGGGAGTGTCTGGGAGCTGTGATCTTCTAACTGTGAGCTTCGTGTGTTAAAATGTGTAGTTATACTTCAGTTGTAATAGCCCATATCAACTTCCCTTTCTTTCATTTTTCTCTAAGCTTTTCTTAGTGAGATATGCCTCATTTTGGCCATTCCAGTTTTTGCCCTGCTTTGTGAGTTATTCTAAAGCACCGAGCACATTGCCGTCAGTAAAATGGTTTTCTGATTTAGGTCTGATGCTATCAGTATAGTTGGTGTTATCACTGATTTCTCAAACAAGAGAATGACAAAGTGTATTCTGTTTATCGAAATATTTGAGTGTAATCTACATGTAAACATGAATTATGTTTCTCTTGCATTCTGTGAACAAAAAAGGTTGTTTGCAAGTAGCAGTAAATCAAGATATGTATGCGAAGAGAGGAATATTTTTGTAAGCACAGAGAATTTGTTTTAGCAGCTTACTTTTAAGATTGTCTACTAGCTTTTGAACCAGTTTAGTTTCTTTTTAAAAAATTGTAAAGAAAACCTTGGAGATCAGGATTTAAAATAACTCAGAAGATTTTTGCATGGTTAATGGATCAGACAGATCAGCTGGATCAGTATACAGAAAGAGATTAAAATCTCTTAGTGGTTCAGGGGTGTGCACCCCCTATAAGTTTGTTTATTAGTGGAAATGAATACAATATAGTATGGTTTTATGGCTTCCAGTCAAAATGTCAGAGAGGATTTTTGTCCCCTCTTCTAGGATAGTTCAGAATATTAATATGGATCCCTAGAGCTAGAGACATTTATCACTAATTTCAAAAGACTACATTGTATTCAAGTTTAGCATTCATACAAGAGTTGAAAAATAAATGGGGAAGTAGAGACCCTAAGAAGAGAAGAAGCCAGTGCTTCAGAGCATTAATCAGAGAGGCTCTGAAGGAAATATTTGAGCACTGCTAAAATTATCTCGCTCAGTGTTTTTCAGGTAACTGTAAGACTTAAACTGTAACAATTTACATTCCATCACACTAACCTTGGTCTCACTAATTCAAAAAAACCACAGCTGCAAAATACTGTTTCATAAAGCTATGCCCAGACTTGCCTGTGTTTGGGAATTTTGCAGCAAGGGCTGCTGTGGAAACACTGTCTCATCTAGCTCGTTACATTAGAACCACTACTGTGCAGATATGAACAGTGTATTTTAGACAAGGGTCACTCAAGATGGTTTTCTTGTCTTTTCTAGCCCCTCTTGAATCAATGCTGATGTTATAAGGAGGCAAAACACTTAGGTTTTGTTTCTGCAGAAGGTTTTGATGGTCTTCTCACTGCCCCTTGTGCCAGTGCTCATGCACTTCAAGAAGCCACTGTGGCTGAAAGTTGATGGCTTCCCTTTTGCTTGTCTGCTGGATTGCTGCATCAGCTCCTTTAGTAGTTTCCCACTCACCTGGAGGCCAGAGTAAGGGAAAATTGGAGCAGACTAGGAACATGCAGCCTTAGAGAAGACAAGACTTCTTGTCCTTAGCTCAACTCTGAAAGCTCAAATTTGGCTTAAGCAATAACAAAAGTCCAAGATAGCCTATTTAGAAAAAAAAATTGTTCTTTGCTCCCTCTTCTAAAGAATCTGTTAGCAACTGACTCAATTGCAGTGATGTAAATAATTAGGAGTTTCCAAATCAGGTATGGTTACAAGATTCTGGCAATAAAAACAAACGTGTAGTAGTTGAACATGTTGTAGTTGAACTAGAGTTCTGACAGGGTGATTTTAATTGGATGAAATGGCAAATTGGACAGTGCTTCAGGAAGACACTGAGAGAATCAAAGAGGCATTGGAAGGAGCAAGATTTATTCCACCTTTCTGTAATAATGCTTTAAAACTTGCCTCTGTGAATAACTGATTTTATTGCAAAGGAAATAACTAGAAACATTTTTCCAGAACAGCATTTCTGCTTCTCTATAAGAGCAGTCAAACTGCAATGAGAGTTGATTTTGCTATATGGCTTTTATTTAAGTGCAGCCAGAAGAAACCCTTTAAAAATATATTTATATATCTGTATCTAATCTACAGATATACTTCCATAGACATATCTTTGGTAGTGGTGGTTAATAGGTATTTTCTCTTAGTAGAGAGACACTGAGTTCAGTGATACTGTTATTCTAGTCAGCAGTACCCTGGTAGCCAGGAGGGACAACCATGTCCTGAGGGACATCAGGCACAGCATCGCCAGCTGGTTGAGGGAGGGGATTGTCCCACTCTGCTCTGCCCTGGTGTGGCCTCACCTTGAATATTGTGTGCAGTTTTGGGTGCCAAAATATAAAACAGACTGAGAGTGTACAAAGGTGGGCCATGAGGATGGTGAAGGGCCTTGAGGGGAAGCTGTATGAGGAATGGCTGAGGTCGCTTGATCTGTTCAGCCTGGAGAAGGCGAGACTGAGGAGAGACCTCATTGTAGCCTTCAGCATCCCCATGAGGGGAAGAGGAGGGGCAGACACTGATCTTTTCTCTGTGGTGAACAGGACCCGAGGGAATGGTCTGCAGTTGTGTCAGGGGAGGTTTAGGTTGGATATTAGAAAAAAGGTTTTTCACCCAGAGGGTTGTTGGGCACTGGAAGAGGCTCCCCAGGGAAGTGGTCACAACACCAAACCTGACAGTTCAAGAAGCATTTTGACAATGCTCTCAGGCACATGATGTGATCCTTGGGGTGTCTTATCCAGTGCCAGGAGCTGGACTCTGTGGTCCTGATGGGTCCCTTCTAACACAGTATATTCTGTGATTTTATGATTGTTTCTCATTTAATGCTCATAAAGTGACATATCTGAAGACTAAAATTCCATTCTTTGTGAAAGATATGCCTGGTGTGTCTTGGATGGTACATTTTTTGCCGTTGCTGTGTACTAGACTTTGGTTATAACAGCCCAAATAATGAACTTTTTATCTGTCACATTCCTTGTGTTAGATTATGAGCTGATGCCTCCTTAAATCTTTTTTTAAATCCCATGTCCTCGAAGTCTTCATGATATGTCATTTGTACATGCTGACAGTGAAAAGGAATGTATTCAGTAGGGTCAGTTGCCCAGTGGAATAGGTGAGGAAATTTTTGGGCGTGAGTTTCAAGGAATATACTGAAAAATTAGGACATTTTCTGTATTAATGATACCCTTCCTGTCTAGGTATTCTTTCTTCTCATCTTCGTGTAGGAGTTTCTGCCAATATCACTTGCTAGAGCTGAGTTGAGATGCTCCAGTATGTTGACAACAGGGTTAATTTTTGAGTGATGAAAAATTTAACCTTTTTTTGTGTGACCGGTCCCTTAGACATTAACAGCATGCAACTACACATATTTTAGAAAGCTAAATAATCTAGAATTTATGGAGTTAATCTAAAATATTTCTCTTATGTTGTGTTGTAACATGCATATCCGGTCCTAGAAATTTATTTTTTTTTTTTTAAATCCCCTGGATGAAGAATAAACAGTGCTAAATATGGTAATAACATTAAGCTACAAAATTCCTTACAATTGTGTCAGTGTGCCTTGGAAACTTCACACATGCTAGAGCAAAAGAATATTTATATCCATGAAAAGACATGCCTTTGCCAGATACTCCTGCTTTTGATTTGCACTGTACCCGTCTAAATCTGCACGTGATCAGCAGGGGTTTTCTAAAGTTACGAAATGCAAAACTGTTAAATTAAAGCATTAATCATATATTCTATTTTAAAGGAAATGTTATAGGGATGCTTTTAGTACTTTTCATTCTTTTCCTAAGTGCTCTGGAAAACCATTGTATACATACTTCAGCTGTGTGATTTTGCAGAATCACAGGCTGACTGAAGTTGGAAGGGACCTCTGAGGGGAATCTTGTCCGTGTCCAATCCTCTGCTCAAGCAGGGACACCTAGAGCTGGCTTTTGAGGATGGTCTCCAGGTGGCTTTTGAGTTCCCTGGTGAAGACAGAAAAAGAGATTGTTTTGGGTTTGATTTTTTTTTTTTTTTTTCCTTTGGTAGTTTGGCTGTTTATTTTCAAAGTCTAAGAAGTATAGTTTTGGTGAATTAGAGAGGGAAAGATCAGTATCTCTGCCTGCTCCCAGGGCATTCTGTTCTGTTGTTCTTCATTTTTCATTAGGTTCTGCACTGAAGGTAAATAGTATTACTATTAGGAAAAAAATAGCTATGGGAAGAACACTGTTAGTTTTGTGAGTGAAAATGCTTGACTTCTTATACATATTTTTAAATCAGCACTGGTTTTGTACATAGAAACCATAGTGGAGTACAGGCCAAATCCATAGTTCCTGAGAAGTCAGTTGATATTCTTCTTCTGTTTTGCCCATGTACTTGTTTTTCATCCTTTATGGATGTTTGGTTTAAAACTTGACTCTTTGAAATAAAGTTATTTAGCTTGTGTTTTAATGTGCATAGTTCATGAAATTTTAAAAGTAAGATAGGATAAGTATGTGTTTAAAGTTGATTACCCACGTGGATGAGAACTGCATTATCCAAGTATTTGAATCCCCGAGGTAGCGAATTTAGTGATTTCTCAGCCACACATTTTCTGCAGTTTATTAGACTGACCTGTTGAGTGCTTTGGAAAGCAGTTTTGTTACTGCTGTCATTTCCATTTTGTTAAATGTATAAATAGATGTCTGCTTTGCTCTTTGACTTCCGTAGCACAGCTAATGCACCAGAAGACGACGCTCCAAGTAGATATTCCCGAACAGAGAGGACAACTTACAGCAGATACAGCAGAGATGCAAATTCTTCTGGCAGTTCTCTACCAAGTAACACTTTGGAAAAGAGGATTGAGGAACTTGAAAGGGTAAGTGCCAACTAACCTCTCCATGGCATGCGTCTGAAATAAAGTACTTTGGAAAGTCCATGGGGAAATTTACAAGTAAAATACATAGAAATGATGCTAAATGCTTGAAGTACAGATAGTTATGTCTATAAAAATGTATAAAGAGTCAGACTGACTGAGAAGAATGTGAACTTTCAAATCATGGATGTTTAGTTTTCATTTGGTATGTAAGTGAGAAATAGTTGAGGTAAAGATAACAGAGCCAGCAGTGCTCTGCCTATTTCTCTTTCATACCTCATGACGCACCAACCAAGAACAAATATCTTGGGGGGAGAAGGGGCTCACTGGCTCTTCAGAAAATTAGCAAGCCTGTCTGTGATCTACTTATGGTTTTGGATTTTTTTAATGTACTGAAATACTATGAAATTTATTGCTATCCAGTTGTTAAAGTTTTAAACATTCAAAATACATATTTAAAACAGTTTTCATTATTTCAGATTGACTTCCTGCAAACAGTTTTGGGCAAATGTAATAATGTTAAAGCTCAGTTTTTCACCTAAACCAGTATTTTGCTAAATAATGTCATCTGTGTAATTTATTACTGGCTTTCCTGTCTTCCTCTGAAGGAGATTTTTTTGTGGGTAACTTGCCAAATATTCTTGAATTGTATGGATCAAAGTTACTAAGTAAACACAATTTGAATAGGTGTTGGAAAGGATGAAAATAAAGTGTATTTTGTAGAAATTACTGGCTTTTTAAGACTTGAGGAATCTTGACTAGAGTGAGTACACCATAACCCTCCCTTCCAAATCAGCTTCTTTCTGAAATACTTAAATTGCCCCTAACACAAAAAAATAGAGGAAGATTTAAGGGCTGTCTTTCAGTATTCTGAATCCTGACTTACTGAATTCCTAATGGGCATTTTCATTTTTTCTCATATTCAGGACCAGAGATCTAACATTTAGTCTTCCTTCCTTGGTAATGGTGGTTTAAAAAACAAAAACAAACAAACAAAACAACAACAACAGCAACAACAACAAAAAACCCAAAAACCCAACCAACTAAAAAACCACAAACAAAAACAAAAAAACAAACAAAAACACAAACAAAAAACCCCAAACCAAAACAACCCCCCCCCAAAAAAAAAAAAAACCAACAACAACAACAAAAAAAACCGAACAAAAAAAACCAAAACAAACACATCAGAAAAGACCAATCCTCCAAGTATAAAAATTTGGAAGCTCATACTTTACATTTACTTCTTCTGTTTTTGGCCCTTATCCAATTTTGGGTTCATGCTTAAGTTAAATATTAATTAAAAAATTATCATTTGAATCAGATATCACACAGATTTGCTGTGGGTAAAATATTATCTTGGACGTTTCTTTAGCTGCTTGAATTGTAAAAGGACTTGAAGATGTGGGTTTGACTTGCTGTAGAAAAGGAATTATAAGTAAGTGTGTGGAGATTCTTCTTTTTTTGTTTTAAGTGATATTAAACTGTGTATTAAAATAAAAATAAAAATTTTGACTTCATTGCTTATTCTGATTTTAGGAACTTGCAAAGGAAAGACAGGACAATGCAAGATTAATGAAGATTGCGCAGGACAAAGAGGAACTAATTGGAAAGCTGAAGGAAGAAATTGATTTATTAAACAGAGTAAGCAAATACTTTCTTATGTGGTTTTTTAGAAAGAGAGGACAAAAGTCTATGCATTCTCTGTTCCATTCTTGAGACACCTGAATCCACTGGGCAAGGTCACAAGAGAATTAAGTGTGAGGGGTCTTGCATAGTTCTCAAGAGGCATGTCATAAGTTATATATTTTTTTCAGGTAATTTGTGTTTGTGATGATTGACTTCTCTAATTTCTGTGTTATTGGAGTGCTTGATTTTGTTGTTCATAGAGCAAGGTTATAAAAGCAAAAGCACTTGACTGTCTCTTTCCAGATTCTGTATGTAGAATACCAGGAAACAATTTAGTTGGGGTTTTGACAGTTTTATCAGTAACTTGTTCCTCAGGACTTTTTCAAAGTAATTAGAAATTTAATTTCATTTTAGTCAGCTTTTAATTACTAATAATAATTTAGATGATCTTAAAAAGACTAGGGAGCAAGTTTTTTCTATTCTGGCACATATTCTCATACTCTTTATGGTTATCATAAGTAAAGGCAGAACAAGTCAAGAAGGCAGGACATGCGAGGTAGCATCACTCAGGCAAGGTATGAAGGCAGAAAAAGAGGGGGTTAGAAGAGGGAGACATGCTTGAAAATGGAACAGGATGAGAAATTTAAAAGTTGATAGAAAAAGTTGCCCCAGTTTTAACGGCAAACATAAATTCTTTCATAGAGTGCATTAGTGACCTCATCTTGCACCTCCTGGCTGAGGTGTGGAGCCTGGATGTATGAGGGTTATATGCATCTTCTAGTCCAGTGCAGATATGGCTTTGGTCAATGCAGCAGTGAAGGGAGGCAATAACTCTGCATGAATAATGTCAAAATTGCATTTTGCATTTCTTCATCTGTGGCAAAGAAAGACAGCATTCACAGGTTTGCAAACTAATCTGAGAATGAAAGGAGATTATTCTGAAACATATATTTTGTTTTTTTTATTAAGAAAGTTGCAGGTTAGTCTGTAGGATAAATGAGGTATTGCCTGTTTTGGAGAGATTTCTATTTTAAGTGGGGCATTGGTCCTTGTGCCATTCTTTTGTTCTGGAAATAATCTGTCACATTTAAGATGATGACGTTATTACAGTCAAGGCAGGTGTTCATTTCTTCAACATAATGGATGGCAAAGCTATTTAATACTGTTAGTCACATCTGATTTCCTGCCTCAAAGGTCAGAAAGAACGAATCAAAATAACCTAAATCATTGGAATCTTGTGGTTTAAGACCATGACAGAGGTTTGCTGTTCCAGAAACAATGTTATTTTTTCTGCTATATTTGAAGTATGATGTCCTAAATTAAATCCATGAAGTGTCTAACTAGAAACTGTCTTTGAACATTTCTAGTAAAGTCAGGCAGTGTCTGTGCCTTGCCTGTGTTAAGGATAGTGACAATTTCTGCCTGTTGCATGAAAGTAAACATTAAATAGAATATAGTCTTTTAAAAAAGCCATTTATTATAGCATGACTAAAATTGTGCCTTTCCATGAGATCTACAAAGCCATCTTATTGGTGCTTTCTTGGTATATACTTTTAAACGCAGAAGAGGATGGAATTTTTTTTCTCCATGAGTCTGGCATTCTTCATAGCTTTAACATTGTCTGTTTGCTTCGTTGAGTGCAAGTTATTTATGTCCATGTCTCTTGGGCTTTTCTTAATGATCAAAAAGCTGTCTTTTGACTTTGTGACCAGTATAATTTGTCTTTTTAGAAAAGTTTGAACCCATTTCTCAAAAAAATATGTTTCCATTAAAACAGATACAGCTTTACTTTCTTGTTTATTAACTCTTGGGTTTATATTTGCTTCTATATGGGCTATCCATGTGGATTTAGAAAGAGAAAAGCTGCAGAAATACTGCCTCATTCTGATGATAGAAAGTTACGAAAGTTAATAGGGCTGTTTTATTTGCTTCAGGTTTATTATCATAACTGAGAACACGAGAGCCAGCACTTGGACATCCACTTGTTCTTTATGAAGTGTTACCTTGCAGACCTAGTACCAGGTTTGGATGCTTTGCATGGAAGAACAGTTGTGATCTTCAGCCTTCTGTTCAGATAGAAAGATGTTCTGAGGACTAAACGTACCTTAGGGAGCTAATGCAGAGACCTTTTTAAAAAATGTTGCTTGTAGGCAATCTAAATAAGGGTCTCTAAATTTGAAAATCTACACGTTCATGGTATTTCTCCAGCTTTTCTGTTCATCAAAATACATAGTTATTGCATGTTGAGATGCATGGGTATGGAAAGAATTTAATGTCAAAGACCCTAAATAACTTCTTATAAAGCCATTTTACTGCATAGTTTCTGACTGCTCAGTCCATATTAAAGAAATGCTCTTTTTACAAGTTTCAGTCAGTTCATAACCATGGATGCATCCTTGGTTGTCTAAGACCTTGTGTTGCAATTGAAAAACTCTTTTTCCAAGAATCCTGAGCTGCATTTATATTGAGGAACAGAAAAGGCTTTCTGCCATAAATGGCATTCCCTCATTCCATTACATTAGACATTCAAAGTATGTCTGCCATGTTCTTTGTAAGAAAGGGGTAATTGCTTCATAAAAACCTCAAATGTCTGAAGGGAAAGGCATCTCATAATATTTAAATATTTGTAGGCAAAGTTCAGCTGTTGACTAGTTTACACATAGTCATCTCTGACCTCAGCAAGATGTCATTGCAGTTAAAAGTGTGTTTGGAAAGAGTCTGTCAATGAGGATTTGCAGTCCAGTTAGTGTCAGTTGTGTAGTTATTGGTTCTTTTGCTATGTGAAGTTCAAGCTTTCCTGCTATTGCATCTCTTTTTTGCTAATAAGCATAAATTAGTAGTGTAGTTCTGAATAAGAAACCTCAAAGTGGCAAAATCCCCTGCATCTCACAGCCCATTGTTTCTGTAGATATTTAAACTGCAACAGTTATTTTTCCTGGCTCATATTCAAGCAACTCTTACTTGTAGTAATCTTTGGAATGTTATTTTTGCAGCATAAGCATTTCACAAACTTCTAATATTTTCTTTTGAGTCAATTGCGGTATTTTAAACAGAGGGTCTGTAGTTAGGCTTTAATTGAGACATCCAATGGCTAGGTCAACAAGTTCAAATAAAGTATTCTGTATATCAGACTTAAAAAAAAAAAAAAGAAAACAACAACAACAAAACCCACACACACACACACAAAACCCTCCACATTTTATTGCAAATGTGTTGTCCCTTCCATCTGATTATTGATCTGAATTGCACAAAAGAGAATATAAAGTATGTTTCTTTATATTAAACTGTATTTATAGCATCAAAACTTTCCATATTTTGTTGTTTAAGCCACTTGTGTCTGTTATGTTGGAGGGGTCAAATGCTTTTCCTAGAAGTCATTCATACTGTGACGCAGCATTACTTCTGTGAAGCACAGAGGAATTTCTGCTAGTGATTTCTTGATTCCACATTAGAAAAATAAAGTCATCGCAGAGGTCTTGTGGTATGGATTTTGGCTTTGCAAACTGAAGAGGCTTTTAAAAATTATTATACCAATTAAACAGATCATCTTTAGCATGCACTTCTGGAATGACCTCACTAAAAAAAATAAGGAACTAGGCTTCATATATCAAATGCTGCTTAACAACTTAAAGGGACAAGAGAAAGAAAATATTTTCTTCATTACTTAAAGCAACAAGAGGCTTTTTCAGACTTGAATCAAGAGACATCTAGGACTTCCAATGAGAATTCTGGTTCTTTTTCCTTTGCCTGTCATTAATTTTTCTCCTTAAAGTGCTGTTCTTGACACCCTTCTTCTGTTTTTTCTTTCTTTGTTTTATTCATATTCTGTTTCTTCTGTGTTTTTTTTTTGTAGAGTAAAATTACTTTTACTCAAGTAATACTTGCATTAAGCAGCGATTTTCACTGGTTTTCAGTTTAAAGGCTTGAAAAGACTTGGTAGGAAGTGAAGTCATAAAAATGGTGTGAACTGGATAAAAATGGTAATTGGTGGAAAAGAGACAAACATTTGGGGTGAAAGCAATCTTGTTTAGAGTTGTTTTTACTGTGTGTGCTGTCGGATCTTTCAGCAGTTTAGACAGAAGTTACAAAATCCATTTTAATTTTTTTCACAGAAAACAAAAAATGAACAAGCAGCTCTGTTTCTGAAAATATTGATAGTTAATTTAAAACACAAAGCAGATTTTGCAGTAATAACCAGTGATGTGTATATGTGAGTGGGACAGTTGCAGACAAGCACAGTCTGGGAGAGCAGGGGCAATAGCTGACTAATACACTCTCTATATATGCCAGAAGAATAATCACACCCATCCTATTTTGGTTTCTTTATTCATTAATTTCTGCTGTAGCTGTAGTTCAAATATATTTCTATTTAAAGGTGCTTGTATGTGGGAATTTAATAATAACATATTTTAATTATGGTAACACTTGGAAAGAGGCCGGTTTAACAGTTATAAGGGTACCTACTGTGACACTAATTCTTCCCTACTCCATTTTCTTCATTTCAGAGCTAAGATGCTAAATTCCTACTGCTACTAATTGAGAGTTTGTTTATGTCCTGGGAAATGTTTATTCTTCTTTTTTCTTGCACAGGACCTAGATGATATAGAAGATGAAAATGAACAGTTGAAACAAGAAAATAAAACCCTCTTAAAAGTTGTTGGACAGCTGACAAGGTAGAAGATTCAGACCTCAGTGAGGAAAGATGTAAAAACTACTGATTGAACATTAAGGTCAATGTAGTAATACTTCCTGTGTGTTGCAGTATGTTATAATAACTGTCTGTATATTTATTGTTAGGAAACCAGATGAATGTTTATTTTCATAGTACTTTCCTTGTTCAATGAAATGACATAAAAATTGGGGTATATTTTTAGCTTTCTTTTCACATAAGCATAGTTAAACTTTTTGATGTATTTCAAAATACTAAGTTCAAAAATATTTGAGGTTTGTATCTTCAGATTACATCCGCATAAATTACAGTAATTTAAAATTCATAGCACCAAGATCACTTTCAATCCATGTGGTTGTATATTTTTGAAATGAATGGAAGCAATACATATAAACTTTGTTTACAGAGATCCAAAATATATATTTTGGGAAAAGCTTCCTTTTTTGTTTAAACAGCTGTAAAGTGGATGCCTTATTACTGGTGTATAACATTTTGCAGATTGATGACCTTATCTAAAACCCTTGTATGTTGAAGTTTTTTTACTGTATCTGAAAGATTGACAATAGTAGAGAGTAGCAATTTTTTTTCTGTGTTTAACAGTATTCTGTCAGGAGGGGAAGGTTTTATTGAAAAAAACAAAACCAAACACAGAACACCAAAAAGCCAAATAAATCACCTCTGGTATCAGCATTAATAAGTTCTTAAAATCATATTGAAGTTGTGCACCGCAGTTTATTTTACAGCTTTTGCTTTAGAAATGAAATGCAAGTTTGCAGTCATACAGTTTGTTTGCTGTGTTGAGAATTCAGACAAAGCCTGGAGCTTTCATTTTGCAATACTTTTGCAATACTCTCCTGCTTAAAGCTGACATTTTAAAATTTGTAGTGATCATAACCAATATGAGTTTTTTGATTTTTTTTAAGCTGAGTGAAAATTTTTGTATATAACAAAAGTAGAGGGGCATACTAGTGATTCATGGCTTTCTGAAACATCAAATGGTATAAAGACCTCCTTTTTATCCTTGATTTGAAACTAACAAGGTGTTTAAAAAGTGCCTGGTTAGATGTTACAATCCAGTTATGACTATGTACTTATTTTTCTATAACATGATAGCAGACAAAATTTTCTTTAGACTTTAACCACAGACCTCAGTTAACAACTCTCTTCTTAAAATTTTTGTTAGACTGAAATTTTTTTGTACTTTATTTCATCTTACTACAGGACATTTTTCATTCTGGATCAGATCAAATGTACATGTCCTTTGAGTCAGGACACTAGAAATAAAAACATTTCAAAGAGTCCAGGCTTTTTCTTGACAGTACTGAAGTTTGGTGTCAGAAAGTTGCACGAATGTAGTTCTTGTTACCTTAAAACTTAAAGGCAACTTTAAAATATAACAGTATAGCAATGTTGTTATATTTTTTTATATATAATATGTATAACAATCACATTTTCAGATTTGCCAATTGTTTTCATACTGTGTATTTAATGACTATTTCTTAAATTTAAAATCCAGCTATTATTATTAGACCTTGGATTGTTTTGGATATAGGATAGGTTATTTTGCATTTGTGCATTCTGACGATGAAGAACTTTTCAAAGCTTTAAAATATTTTTCAAGACACTTATAGTCCAGGATGCCTCGATGTTTTCCTTCACAGTGGATGAGATCCCGTGGGACTCCATTTGAAACCTTTACTCAGGCAGTTAAATGGTATGGGGGGGGTTGTATAGGCCCTGCAGTATACACCAATGAGTATTGCTTGTAATGTAACTGAAACAGTAAGAAGTTCCTTAATTTAAGTTTAATGAAATTGAAAATTTCAAGTAATAAAAAAGTCAGTTGAGATGTACGCCTTTCAAATAAATATGAAACTTTCTCTGGAAGAACATCTGATTTCCTTCTCTGTGTACTAGGTAGGAAATACAGCATTGGATGTCAAACATATTTTGAAGCAACATTTAGGACTTACTGCAGAACACACAGATACCAATATGAAGCTGTAAATGAAATATTTCATAAACTGTGTTTCACCTATATTTTAAACCAAAGAAAAATAACAACAAAGTGTAAACAAGAGTTACTTGTCTTCATATTACCTCTTTTTGGTTTTCATGTGTGTTGACTAAAAATTAGCAACAGTAATGCCAACATTAGAATTATTTATTTTACCTTGGACATACAACTGACAGAAGTATTTGACAGAAATGCTTCTGCTACCCTGCCTTGAAGAGATATTGGCAAGGGAAATTTGAAAGTATTTGAAACCATTATCATTTTCTGGCAGAACATGTGAACAAAACCATTGTGAACTCACACATCAAGTGCCTCAAGACCTTGTTGTTGCTGTGTATTACTATACAAATCTAAACCTCCTCATTGTTTTAAAAGTTCCCACAAATTGTATCTTGAAGCATAACGCTTCTGCTGACAGTTTAGAAGATTTAGAGGGCTTTTTGGGAAGAAAGTGGGTCAATAACAATTCATTATTACTTACTTTTTCAGACTCTCTTTGGAGAAATTTAGTAGATTCTAGGAAAAAATATGTATTACATAGAATGTCAGTAACTGTCTAGTTACTTGGCATTGTCCTTTTATTTCAGTAGGGTACCCTTAGAGTCAAGCTCAAACACAGAATATGTTTTTGTCCCAGGTGATTTAAAGGTTAAAATTACTACTTTACTAGCAGTTCACTAATCCATGGCCAGTCCAACATCTTCATTGTTCTCAGTGTTCAGTTCTGTGATTTAAAAGCAGAGAGACTGATGGAAGTGGGAACCTGTGTCTCTTGGGAAGGTTATATGATTCCTGAATGACTGATATTAACATATCTAGGCTAAGTTAATTTACTGGGGCTCTTTTTTTTTTTTGGTGGGTGAGGGAATGATGTTACTATGCAATATTAAGTGAATGGTAAGTCTCTTGGAGATTTCTGAACTTCTGTGTCTTAAAATTCATACCAACTGCTTAGGTCAACCATGTGTGTTTCTGGGTAACTAGAGTCATCTAGGAAATCTAAACAGAAAAGTAGTCTCATTGACTAAAGCAAATAAGAGAAGATTATTTTCATGATACTTTACTATGAACATCACATAATTCCTATTTTAAAACAGAAAAACACAAAACTACAGGCAGAACTGAAGGTTAAAATTGTGCAGAAATATTTTTATCATTGATAATATGCACTTATAGTTGAGGGATTCATTCCCTAAAACATAATTTCAACTATATTAAAAATTGATGAGTTTTATAGTAAAATTTAAAATGTGTCTCTTTTCATTTTTTAAATAATATCAAGTGTTTCTTGATATGTATATTAACTGAAGTTAATATACAGTCTGTATTTAAAAATGAATGTTTTTTCTGTCTTTAAAGCAAAACTTTGCTGGTTAACTGCCAGATTTGTGTTGACACAATGGGAGATTAATTCTGTGGTGGATGTACTCTGATTTTGAGTGGTAGAATAAGAAAAGAGAGTAACAAGAATAAATCGGTGACTTCCAAAGTGGAAAGTACAACCTAATTAATGATTTTTTTTTTTTTTTATTCAGCTGTACTGAGAATTAGCTGTGGAAAGATATGTGACTGTCATAAGCACTGTAAAAAGATATAGTGTTTTTTGGATGTCAAAAACAACTGATAAACCCACATTAAAGCTCTTTTCAACTTATATCATATCATTACACCTTGGAAACGTGCTACCCTAGGAGGTACCAAAAGGAGTATTGGAGAGCAAATTACTTGCTAACATTTTACTAGGAGAGAGCAGAGTTACACTGCCTCCAGATGTTTTATGGTTTTCTCTTAAGTTCTCTGTGGCTATTTTCAGCTTGAATTGCAACAGATCAATATTAGTAGCCAAAAATAAAGGTAATTAATTACTGAAAACAAATACCTGATTAATAAATAAGGATACCATTACTGAGTGTTAGTATTGCTTGGACTGCAGATCCCTTATGAAGATGTTGGTTGAGTTGCTTCATGTGCAGCAGTATTAACAATCATAAACATCTGATGTTTTTAATAAGAAACAACTGTTTTAGTTGGAGAAATTACCATTGCAAGCCATGACTTCATTTTAAAGTACTTGTAGCTACTGAGACTAGGGAGGTAAGGATTATACTTAAAAATTTTGTTAAAAGGGAAACAAATTAATGCTGGATCTTGTAATTTAGTTTGATCTAGAAGTTCACTACAGATCTGTTCCATGACACTCAGTCTAGTGTAAGTACCTGCAAAAGGTCACCATCAATTTTAGAAGCATTTCTACTTATGTCATTAAGCATTTCTTTAGGACTACCTAAATATATCCAGGACAAAAAGAGCATTGGTATGTATATAACTGATGATCTTCCAAGTATGTTGACTTACTGTAGCAAATCTCTGTCAACTGTTTCTCCTTGTACTGTAGCAGATGTTTATTACCTTGTTAATTTAATCCTTTTGCTTTTATTTCTGTATTTCTAATGTAACTGTTCTTGTTCAGGGCTAGTTGTGATTTTTTTTCTATTCTGGAAGACTTGTGATAGTTGAGTTTACATCTGAAAATAGTCTTGTAATGCGGAGTAATTTTAAAAAAATATCCATTTTATGCATTTACGAAGTTTAAGCATCATCAAAATATAAATTACTGACTATCCATTTAAGTTCTGAGCATTGACTAGCTGTGGTGATACTAAATTAAAAATTATCCTGAGATTCTTAGTATTTCAGGTAAAAGATACGTGTTTAATAATAAAGACTGTGTGCCTTTGTCCAAATAAAACAAAATTCTTTTTAATTCAGGCTGCCTCCTTACTGTATTTAAGGGAGAATTAATATTGTCTGTCTAAAATTCTAACTGGATTTGTCACCCATACTGGGAAACTCCCAGCCTGAACTGCTAGAGTTAGTTTTACGTTCACATTTGAGTTTTCAAGTGTGGATGTGTTTGCAGAGACATGAGAGTAATCTGCGTATTTACACTGTAATAATTCTCTGCTTCAGGAATGTAGTGAGTATCCTTCCATCAATTAGATGGAAGTGATCCTTTCCCCTACTTCATAGTAGATGTTGACTTCCTTTATGAAATCACGGTGGCTTTTAGATTTTGTGTTAAAATACAATGTACATGTCCTTCCTCAGTTTTTGCCTTTGGCATTTTATATTTCTCAGTCTTGCTGGGAAATCTTAGCTCCAAGTGCACAAGTGTCTGTTCTGTGCTCCTCCTTTAGTCACTGGATTTGCCATACAATAGATACCTGATCTTAGCACTCGGTATGCTTTCCTGTGGATGTTCTAATTTTTCTCTTGCAGCCCATCTCTTCCTTTCTTGACACTTCCTCCATCAGTATTTATCTCTGGAAATCAAATTTTGTAGACTGATAGCCTGTAGAATGAAATCTTTGTTTTTCTCCCAGAAAGGTTCATCTCTGCTTTTGCCTTAAGGCTCATTATAACAATGATGTATTTTAGAGAGTTTAAAACTTTGATTGCAACAGTGCATGTATGTTTACAGCCAGCTACCAAATATATTTAATGGGTAGGGACAATAAAACCACTGAAGCTCTGCAAGTTGAGACTCTCTAGAAATAACTCTCATATTTCTCTGTGAAGCAATTACAGAGGAAATGCTAATTGTTCCCAATTGAATATCTCTTTCTTAGCATTTAGCTGCTTCTGCTCACTATGGTTTGTAATAAAATATCACTCAAACTCCCCTGTAATTGTGTTGTTTTGGATTTGTATGAGAGAAGCAACGTTTAAAAATGACTGATCACTTTCAATTTTCACTCTCAAGATTCTAGGATTTATAAAGATGCTTTAAAGCAGGGAGAAAATAAGGAGAAAACATTGAGACTGTGCAGGATTGAATACTAGGGAGAGGAAATTTGTGTGTAAGGATGAAGAAAATCTAGGTTTTCTCCAACATTTTTTTCACATTGTCTTCAACAAGGAAAGGATGACAAAACTGGGTATTTTATAAAGATCTGAAAGTGGTTCCAGTTATCACTGCAGTGTAGTTAAGTGTTTTTAGGAGAAAAACATAATCTCCAGCTTTTCATTTGCTCACCTTTGCACAAATACTTGAAAAGGAGATGAATACAACTTTCTATGGTTGAAAAAATTGCAAATATCTATCTAAACCCAGAACTGTGATCATATCTTTCCTAGAGTATGCTAGGCTGTAGATGAGCGGGTAGAAATATTGGACATTGCTTTTCAAGTATTTCATAATTTATGGTACTACTACAGTAATATTGGTTGATATGGTTGATGTTTTGGGGATTGTGTAAGGCTGGCTCTAGACATTCAAGTCTAGTAAAAACATAATAGAGCTGGTTCTCAGGATAAGGTGGGAGCCACTTTGCTCCCAAAATGCCAGGACTGTATGGAGGACTTCTGATTTGCCTATATCTGAGAGCCCTCCTGCTGCATCCTGCAGATTAAATATAAAAAATCTTGACTTCAGTGACTGCTGAGATACTTATGAAAAACACTCTGAAAGAATGTTGTCCCTGCTTTTGCAGTGTAGCAGACAGGTGTGTGCAGATGTTGTGGAACAAAGTAATTTAAAAAATCTTTCAAAAAGAACATTGAATATAATGTTACTGAGTGAGGTAATTTAGTAAATTTTCATGTAATTCACTGTGCCTGTCTAAAGTGGTGGTGCTTGTATGAATTTTTCAAAAAAGTTTAGAATAATTATATGTATCACAGATTTATGTTCATAAGGTTAGAATGATATCTTCTGTAATTGAAAAACTGTGTTCAGGTGCTTCTTTTACATCCTTTTAAATAGCTGTACTTGGTTGAAAAATTGACTGCTTTGTTACAAGAAATGTTAACTAGAATTAGCAGTTTGCTGCTGGTGCAGTGATCCATCTTTTTTTAATATTAAATGTTTTAATACAAAAACTTATGGCTTGAAAGTCATGTTCCTGCAAGAAGTGCAATGATTACTAACTGCATTATAAGTATTACCTAAGACTACTTAAAAGTGAGTTAAAAGATTATTTACATTTTCCTACTTTCTTTACTATTCAGTAACATTCATTACTTTAACTTCTCCTGTTTCACTGAGATTTCATATGTCTAATTTTTGGTTCATCTGCATAGCATCAGGGGGAAGATACCTTCTAGGTGCACTGGATTGTAAAAGCCCAGAACTGGATATGGATCTCAAGAAAGGTTCTTGAGGTTCTTAGGTTCAAGAAAGGTTCTTATTTTGAATGAAGTGATGAGTGCAGCTCTACATGTAAGCGTGCTCTTCATTCAGATCTCTTTTAGGCAGCTGTCAGCAGCCTCCACTGAGAAGTTTTGTATTTAAGAATCGCATCCTTTTTGTTTGGAACCCTATCTATTGAGTTTACATGGCTTTTTAAATGTCGTTAATATTGTAGCTGAGGCAGTTGAGAGAAGAGAGAATTGCAGTGGCTTCCTTCTTGGTGTATTCCAATATTTGGAAACTGTTCCTGCCAATAATTGCGTAACTTACTCCACCGGTAGAAGAAAGTAGATTGTTCTTTGGGGTTGGTAGTAAGAAGTGGAAATGTTCACTGATTCAAAGGCACCAGTGACTGGCAGGTGTTCACAGCGCTGCCTCTGTAACACTGAGCAATACATTCTTCAGAATCTTGTTAAGGGGTCCACCTGGAAGGTAGTAAATTGACCCCAGAGGAGTGGTCAAAGTATTCAAAGTAGAAACTAACTCCTATATCCAAAAGTATGTTACTGAAATCGATGAATAAGACTGGATGTCTTTGGTTCGTCTGTTCAGTAGGTAAGCAAAGGTGTTTTGCTTTAGTGTGACTTATATCTAGGTAAATAAAGACTCAAGCTTTTCAAGTCTGTCACTTAACTATCTTTTCTTTCTTCAACACAACTGAATTGTTTATGATAACAAAGGTAGATCTCATTTGTCTACTTGAGGATTCTACAGTAGAAAACTGCAATTGTCCTTTTTCTTGGTTTAATTCTGTTGTCTTTTGCCTTATTGATACCTCTTGAGATTTTCAGTACTTAAGCTGAAATGTAGTTCAGTTTACATTCTAAATCTAAGGAAGATTATTGCAGCAGATTACTCTTTACCTCTGCAGTTGGAGTGTTCTATGTATTTTACTAAATTTTTAATACCATGGAGGCAAAACCACTTAACTGAGGGGTTCAGGAAATGCCTGTAACGATGCTGCCAATACCCGTTATTTAACAATGGGTTAATACTCTTTTCTGACCCTGTGCTGCAGTCAGAGCTGTGTGATTACAGAAAGTAAACAACCGAAGTACCTATGCGAGGAGCAAGAGTTATAGGTAAGCACTTTCTGTTTGATTTTTTTCCTCTCTCAGGCCATGCTGTCCACTAAGCTGCTGCGGCTAGACAGCTGAACCAACATATTTCAGGCTAGTATCATTAACTGAGTGCTGATATGAAAACCCACTGGACAGGATGAATCAGCTTCCATTTATTTGCAAATTGGCAAAATGTCACATTCTTCCTCTGTGAAACTTATACCCGTCTTTCCCACTGCTCTTTTGCAAATAACAGTGTGTCCTGATATTCAGAAATAGGAAGGTTCTAAAGCAAGTCACCGATGAATTGGTCAGCTGCCTTGTTTGGCACCAAGGCAGTGAAACCCAGGATGCAGTTCCCTAGGCATTGGGGGAATTTTCCTCCATGTAATCTGGCAAACTGCCATATTTTCTCACCAAAGAGATTGAAACAAAACATATTTTTTCTCATCATTATGCAAGAATTAATAAACTGTTTTGAGATCTTGGCAAGTGTTTCTGTGGATTTTAATGGACTTTAATAACCTCTTAAGAAATAATTAAATCACTTTGAATAAAGCATCCAAATTTGAAATCATAGGAGAAACTTTTTCCCCAGCCTAATGTTACATTATTTAGTTTGTTATGCATTCTTGGCACTTGTAAGAAGAGATGACAAGACATAATGAAGAATATTTCTTTTGGTACTTAAGAAATCGGGTCTCTATAAAATACTATCCCAGTGAGCATAGAATTTAACTAAATATCTGGCCTTTTTCCAAAATAGAAAAGGAAACACTTATTTAGCACAAGTTCTGAAAGAGCTGTGGGGGCTTTACTACCTGGTAGGTTGTGAAGACCGAATACGTGTGTGATGATACACTTCTTATTAACACAGCTCTAGGATCCCAGGCCCAGGATGGAAAGCTGAAAGGCCAAGGAAGACAAGCCTCTGCTTCAGATTCGGTGTCATAGGGAGGAAATGGCTGGCTGTGTTAGTCTTTTCTCCTTTCTCCAACTACACTTTTTATGGAGCTTGACTTCATTGGAGGTCTGCTGCAGTATTTTTTGTGTGTGTGTCACAGCGAGAATTTAGGGTGTGTCAGAATGCGAGCAAAGGTCAGGCTGGATGGCAGGTGCTGGACTGTGGTGCTGGTAAGTACACCTGCAAGGAGTATGTTTGTATGAGATGATGCTATGTGGCTTGGGAGGGGAAAAGACAATATTCTTTCATTGATATGTTGACACGAAATAGTTACCCCAGTAGCTAGGCTGTGCTGAGCCTGTGGAAAATGGTATTATTCAAAAGTAAGTCCTCATGCATATTGATACTGTTTTTCCTTTTATTTCTTTAGTGCAATAGAGAGCAATAACTATGGGGTGCAGAGGAAATAGAAAGGGACAGAAGAGAGGTCAGAGTGTAAAAGAGCAGGGCATTGCAAAAAGGCTTTAAAATAAAACAGGCACAGTAAGTCAAATGCGAGAGGAGGGTAGCTGGAGTCCTCTTGCCAGCAGACAGCCTGTCCCAGCACTCAGCAAAATAATAGCAGTCAACCAGAAAGGCATCCAGTCAACTTGGAAAAGCATCCAGACTGTCGCTGTGAAAGGTGAGAGCTGTGAGGTTCTTCCTTTTTAGGCAGATCAGTTTTAAAAGCTACTGCTTTTGTCAGTTTTCAGCTGATAAATCTATAGGCTGTTACTAAGCCTATATGATCTTTGGGAAACATCACAGAAAAAGGCTTACAACTTGCTATGTGTTTTCAGGTAAGTTTTGAAAGTATTTGGCATATGTAGTTTTTACAGTTGTCTCAGTGATATGCAATAAATAGGGAAATTAGAAAGATGGCCAAGAAGCAGAAGTAGCAAATTTGGAGCAAGAGCTGTCTGCATGTGTACGTGCACTGTGGGCTCTGGCAGGCCTTTCCTTGAGTAGCCATGTGGGTGAGTCTCTGATACTTAAGAGACAGCAAGGTTGGTTCAGTGAAGCTTCAGAAAACCTGGGAGTTTGCAGGCTCTGCAAGAACCAGACAGAATTTAGAAGTTCTAACCAGAGTGGCTGTGATGGACTTCCTTCACTGAGGAAAGGAGGAATTTGGCAACAAGAAGCAGTAGAAGGGAAAGAGCACTGTGAACTCTACTTACCAGCATTGCTAGCAGTAATAATCTGTTCCCTTGAATCATAACAAAATAAGAAACTAATGAGTAGCACAGAATGATCTTAGCATGGAGTGGTTTCTGTGCTCAGTGTAAAAAAAAACAAACAAAACCTGAACACCTGGGCAGTATCCTTTGAAAAGATCCTTTAAAAGGAAGGAGAAATGGCATTGTGTCACTCATAACACCAGGTATGTTTGAAGGAAGTGGAGCTTACCTTTATCATCTCTGGTCTGATGAAGGAGGATTTTGATTTTATTGAAGAGGGACCTTTTTTTTTTCATAGAAAGGGGGTAGATCTGCTAGTGTAAGTTTTTCCACAAGAATGCCTCAACTCATTAATTTTCTGTGATTTTTAATTCATGTTTAGTATCAAGAGAACTAATATTTTAGCTATCTAGATATGGTAAACACTTCTCATTTCTTTCCCTTTCAATTAGTGTGAGATGGTAGAGAAAGGATTTGAAATAGTTATTTCTTACAAGGGGAGAACTAGATTTGGTGATCATTACTAAGATTGTGGTTTAATGGGATTTGGTGTTATTGGAGAGCTGGATATTTTGGAAAACATGCCTGTGCCTTGGATGGCCATTCTAGAACCTGTTTTCAATATATTCCAAAATCAGGAATTAAAAACAGATGCAGCACAAGATTAATTAGTCTTCATGTACTTTCCCTTGTCATCATCTAGTCTTCCTATGAGAGCTGTATGCCAGAAAGCTGGGAAGAGGGCAGTCTCACCACAAGCAATTTGATTTTACAAGAACAAAACCCAATTCCCAAGTTTCTTCACAGATACAATCATGTTAAATAGAGGATCTTTTCAGGATTGCATAACTACTTCTGCAACAATTACTGAAAAACATGGAAAAAACAACAGTAGCAAAGCATTTGTGCTTCTAGCTTGTCTCTCTGTAAGGTTTTCTTTTCTGTTACTCTAATACAGATACGTAAACTGTACAATTAATTTTTCTCTTCAGTACATTTTTTTCTCATTTTCTCATTTGTTATTTCTGAGTGAAATGAGTGGAGTCAACTTGACAGAGCTAGCCAGGTTTCTGTATTTCAAGGGCATGTGATTTGTGGCCCATAGTTGGGAAACCACTGGTATTAAGTTGTTCATAAAATCTGTTTCAGCAGCATGATGACTATAGAAGGATGTCAGCCTTCAGGAGGGACCAGGCTGGATGCATTGCTAAGGAGCAGGGGAGAGAAATCCTATAGCTTGCTTGACTACAGGCTGCTTAAATCACTCAAACTCCGGTTGAAACATTGATCTCCCTGAACAATTAATTATAGATGCTTTCTGATAACTCTGCCCTGCTCTCTGACTTGCTGTGAAGAAAACAAGATCTCTATCCAGTTGATTGTTAGATTATATATGTGCAGGAACAGGTGATATGAACTTCATCTTGAACCAGCATTTCTGTTTTCAGTAGCCTGGTAACTTGTTAGATTGAAATATTTAGATCTCTTCAGTCAAGCTGTTTCAATCAGCTGCCTTCTTAGAGGAAATTGCTTCTTGCAGACCTTGCCTGTATGTTTTTTAAGGTGCAGGATGGGGCTGGGGCTGCTGGGACTCTCTGAGCCTTGCTGAAGGCAGAAATAGTGCTGGGCAGCACATGATGATAAATTCATGGAAAGGCTAGGATCAAAGAATTGTAGTGTGGGAAGCAGCCAGCTGGGGAATGAAATCAGAAGCCAGTTCAGCAATCCACTTTTTCAAAAGAACAAATAAGCCAGCTGAGTGCCTTCTGAGGAAACCAAAGCAGAGGCCAAGGCAAGGAAAGGGAGGAAAAGTTGGTGGCAAACTGCTTCCTGCACGTAAGGTCCCAAGCTTTCTTCCTTCCCTGCTGAAGGGGACACACCTAAATGGAGTTGGTGGTGTGAAAAGCCCTGTCCCTCCATGAGGAAAAAGGGATCTAATGGAGTACCCTTGTGACTTCTTGAGGTTCAAGGTGAGGTAACAGGAGCTGCATACTGAGTGTGAAGGGCCTCTGTACATTGATAAAGTAAGAAACTAAGGCACCTGGTGAGGTCCAGGTGTCCAGCTCTATCTGTAGTGAAAGTTTCCTTTTGTGTTCTCATTCTGAAAGGGGGAAGAAAGACTTATTTGGCTGGAGACCAGGCCATTTCACAAGGCCTGAAGAGACCAAAACATCCTGAAGGAAAACTCATAGGTGTTGGCACTAGGTATTGGAAAGTTACTTGCATACACGTTACATATATTGCAGTGTCTCTTGGAATTGCTGTTCAAGGTAATTTGTTGTATCTCTCATCTGTATTTTTGCAGTCATAACAGTTACTCTAATTTTTACAGTGGATATATAGAACTCCTAGAGCTATGCCAAAAGAAAATACCAAAGATACCAAAAGAATAACAATGACCAAAAAAACCACAAACCTAAAAGAGCCTAGTGCTACCTTCATTTAAAGTTAACAGACTGCTTTTTAATTGAGGAACTTGCAAGTTTTTCTCAGAAGGAAGAGGTGGGACTCGCCTTGTTTTGCCCAGATGATGACTCACATGCCAATTTAATTCAAAGGGGAATAAAAATTAATTGTCTGTCTTCCTCCTATACAGAACATTTTAATGTAACTTGATTTCACAGAATATATTTTTTAAAATAGAAGTTGAACAGTTCTTCCAAGTCCTTAGAGACAGAGTCCTGAAGGTGTGCGAGGACACCATGCTGCTATCCCAGCCTCCGAATTCCTTAGGAGCCAGAGTTCGGTTGAAGTCACGTCTCTTGACCGATCTGTTTACTGTCTCCCATTTTCAGCATTCTTCTCTTGACCTTCAGTGGTAGTTTATGAACTCCATTACAAATTCCAGTACTGCAGGTCAGTAGGTGGCGTAGAGGTTTTAAGCAATTCCAGGCCACTTTGGTGTGGGGGTAGATAGGGGTGTGTGATTGAATCATACTCAAGTTAGGTGTGGTTTATCTTGATTTCACTCAATTGAAGTAAAACAAATGACGGGGAAAATATCCTAATATAATTGTAATTGTGAGGTATGGACAGTCAATGCCAAAGTTATGGTTACAGGAAGCTAAAACATTAATGAAATTGCGGTTGTAGCTGGATCAGTTTTCAACCTTTAAGTGAATGAACAGTGATTTCCAAGATAGTTAGCATAAATTTGTAACTAATTTTCATAATTCAGTGGTGAACAGTACCTGTGGCTTATTTCTAAGGCTGTGAACAGTTTAAAGACAGTCCTTTTTTAGTGTACACTTTGTGTTTTTAATGCTGCAGGTAGAGGTCTTCAGATCTGCATTCATAAAGAACAGTGGAACCAGAAATCTATTCCACCCCATCCTGCCTTTTGCTGAAGGCTGGGACAGCAAAAATTTTCTGTTCTGGGGAACTGAAAAAGGGCAGTGGCTCTTCATTTGAAATCCAGACTGTTCTGTTTCTTAGTTCTGTGTGAACTTGAACCATCTGTGGATTGCCAGCCAGAAGGCAAGAGAGTCCTTCCCATCTCATGTTCTCAAATACGTAGGGGCTAAACCTGCTGTTTCTGCAGCACCAATTATGATGTAAAATTAAAGGAAAAATGTGACTTGCCATCCGGTATTTGAAAATTGACAGATTACATTTGTTCAGAATGTCTTCACACAGATGACTGGCTGCTGCCTGCCTAGTGCTAGCCACTGGGCAGAAAATAATCCACACTGCTCCATTTGTCATCCCAGTACTCAGTAAAGATTATGGATGGGTATAAGGAAATAGAAAAGAAGTCATAAAAGTCTACTGGAGTTACAATGTTTTGTAGCAAGAGCAAAAGGCAAAGAGTAGATTAACATTTTAATCATAAATTTTAGGTCTAAAATATACTGAACTCGGTTCCCTTCTCAGTAATCAGTATCTTTTCTTGAGCACCCTGAATGGAATCTGCTGACATAAAAGCTGCAGCACAAACACAGTTTGCTCCATGTTTCTTGGATGCTAACATATTGCATTTTCAGTCGTTATGGAGTTTGTAATATCTAGCACACAAATTTTAGCTTCAGGACATCGTTGTAGCACATACCGAAAAGATTCCTCGCTTCACCCCAGAGTCGTGGCTGGGTTTGTATGTGTGTGCATGGGTATACACATGCCCGCGTGCAGGGATGTTGGTTTGAACCTACATTTAGGTCTCAGTGGAATTGCTTGTCTGAAGGATTAAAAGAGCTAGTAAGAGTAGATGAGAAACTTATTTTTACTTTTAATTTTGAGATACAACAACATCAGAAATTTTGGGTTCTACTTCTCCTAAATTTGCATTTTTTCCTAAGTATGAAGTAATGACACAGTAGTAGCAATGACATCTGTGGCTGGCCAGTGCTTTTCATACGAGTGTTTATTTCTGTGGATTTGGCTTCCTCAGACATCTCCCCTTCTGCCTCTCACCCTGCTCATGGTCCATGCATGACATCTTGTGGTGGCATTTCTGTACTGCACAGTAGCCTGTACAGCAATTATCAAGGAACATTATAGGGCCATAGAGCTTAAACCCCCCATAACTACTGTGAAATTGTCATACTAAGGTTTTTTTCATAACCATCAGAATCCCTGTCATTGCGTTCTGCTTCATCCCCTTATTTACCTATGCAAAGTCTCACACAAATTCTGTATTTGCAGTTATTCCTCTAGGTTTTCTATGCAGAATTCTTGAGATTGATGACATTAAAATAAAGGGAGGGAAGGGGTGTATTTTTTAAAATATATATGGAATAGATAAGATGCATTTTAACTGTATTGTGAAGTCTAATGAACTTCTAAAATGCATTCAGCATCTAACTTGCAGCTTTGGGACTTCTGTCATGTAACGGCAGAGCCTCATAAAAGCACAAGCTTTAGACTCTCAAAAATTTAATTTCCACAACTAAAGCTTAAAGCTGTTTCTTTTGACGCTAGACCACTGCATCTGATGTTTCACAGGGATTTACTGGGCTTCTATGCATATATGCACAAAGCAGTGGGAAGATAGGTATGTGTTTAATTTAAAAGAAGCTGATGGTTTTGTTTACAGAAATTACATTCTAGTCCTTCCTCTCCATTCCTCTCTGCATTCCTTTCATTCAGGAACTCAGACTGTTTACATGGTCTGCTTCCCTGGCATTATGCTAAACCCTGGAAAGAAAGATGATTTCTCTAGAGAGGTCTGCATGGGAAATCCCCCTCCCAGATGAATGGTCTGTGTGGAGAGCTGATGGGAACTTAAAACTTGAGACTGCCAGCATTAGCATGGGGTATTTGGAAGCAGTCCTAAAACAAGGGTTGTTGCTCAAGCTCCAGATGACTGCTTGCTTCTTAGCATGATTGAGGATATGGTGTCCTTGGGCTTGGGACACACACATAACCACTAGCTGTGTTCATTCCTTGATTTTCTTTAAAGTAAACAAAATATTTTAGAACACTTTCTCCTCCCAACTCAGACTTTTTGAGCAGGCAGTCCCAACCAGAGCTTTGTGTGTTTCCCTGTTTCCATCAGTGCCTCTGTTGTCCTGCAGTACGAGGAAGCTTCAGGCCCTTCTGACACTGCCCTGCAAGAGCTTTCCCATGATCGTAAGTGAGGTATTCAATCTCATGTTCTTCCTTTGAGCCACCACTGATTTTTGAGTGTTCTCCCTGGATGCGTTAGCCCGAGCAGAGGGAGCTGCCTGTTGCACTGCTGCAAGGTGTCCCTGCTTTGATGTTATGTGTAGTGTAGTCTTTAGAGCTCCAAACACAGTAGAAGTTGAAATGCCCTTTTCAGTACTTTCCCTGTCATATCAAAAATCTTGTTACTTTCTTCCCTTACTGTTTGCCTTCCTGAAAGTCCTCAAATGCCTTGTGAAGATTGTTCAGAACAAGCCTGTCTTCTGCTCCTCACAGAACCTGAGGCTTTCTCCTCAGACAAGGTCTTCCCTGAAATGAAATTAATTACTGAGGCAACAGAGTCATGGGTGAGCATTGAGTAATTTTGGGTGCTTTCACTTTTTTTGTGCTGGGGCTGGGTTGAGTACAACCTAAAAAGCATTAAAAGCATTGGCCCTAAAATGCAAAGCTAAGATAATGCACTCACCTAGTAAAAGGATAATCCATCTCCTCTCTCTTTGTGTTATTCTGGTGCAGTTTTGATCAGATTAATGTGACCAGCACTTAGTGAGACTTTACAGCTCTTGCCACAATCTGACATTACATGAAATTACGAGAGCATGCTGTGCTGAAGTGCAGAACGTGGCCTGCAGTGAGAGGGGTTCCTAAACCCATTTACAGTCACTTTGGAGCTGAGTGCCAAAGTAATGCTTTGTCCTGTGTTGGAGGGCAGGTCTGAATAGTCTGGGAGAGATTAATTTTGAAACCAGCATAAAACTGAGGTGCCCACTTACTAGTCTCCTGTGCCTGAACTCCAGTGTAGTCACTGGAGCTCATTTAGAGAATGGTACTGCTCCCTAATCCATGCACCCACTGCCTTGTGCATGGAATTGCTGTTTCATTGACCAAAGTTCAGCTGTCTATACTTGGAATTAAGCAGCGGCTACATTTGTAGATAACTGTATGTGGATGTCTTAAGCCAAATCGCCACCCTCATTACAAAGTCATCTTCATTTTGCAGCATCCAGAAGTACTAGCATTTTCTAAGGAAATTCTGTTCCAAATCACCTTCCTTGAAAAATTATTTTAGTTCTGTGCAGTCGGTAGGTAGCCCTGTCAGAAGTCCAGCCCCTTCCATTGTATGAAAAACAGATTTTAAAAAGAATTTGTAAATGTAACTGAAATATTTTTATTAATTATTTAATACCTTTAAAACATTCATAACTGTAGCTTCTGGACACTCAAAGCTATGTCAGTTCAGCTCCAGCATGAACTGTAGAACTGGAGAATTTTCTGAGAGTTGTAGTACATTAATTTCTCTCAAAAAAATATCATCATGAACAGGTTGAAAAACTTTCCACCTTCTTTATGAAAAATGAATCTCTGGTCAGGCAGTTTCCATGGCTGCATATGTAGATATACAGGAAATACATTTCCCTTCAGTTTTTTTGCATACTGTATTTTACAATTCTTTTTTTGTGTGTTTACTACTAGGTAGGAAGAAGTAATACAGCAAGGTGTTGATTTGAGTGACTTTTGAACTGAATGAGAAATGCTGTTAGTCCTCACTAATTGTTATTGGTTGATCCTGAAGACCCACGTGTTTTATACACCTGCTAGATTCAAAAAGTCTGCACCATTCTGCAGTTAACACACCTGGGTTGCTCTCTGCTTTCCTCGTCTTCCACAAAGTGGAGCTACAGCTGCACTAAGAGAAGAGAATGTGGAAAAACAATTTAAGCATAAGGCAATAATATTCTGCAGTGAAAAAAAGTTGAAGCTTGACAGCTGAAAGTGAAGGAGAGATAATTCATCAGTCCAGCTTTGCAGTGCTCTAGATCCAGAAATCTAGAGGCTTTTCATCTTAATCCATCTTGAGTGAGCAGTGAAGTGTGTGTACAGCTTGCACATGGCATACCCTTTCTTTACTTTGGCACAAACCTTACTGGGGAGTGTTTCTTGTGGGAGACAGTGGTTGGTTTTCAAACCTTTGGTTTCATTTACAGGTAGAAAGGTGTGGTGGCATGTACTGCAACACTGAGTGGTGGTGATTAGTTTCTACTGTAACTACCCTCAAGGTACTGTGCAAGCAGCCTTGTGAAATCTCTAAAAACTCCTCAGTGATGCTTTATAGCTGAGTGAGAGTGTCCAAATATTCTTGAGATTTGAGCTGTGTCAGGACCAAAACTAATCACTGCTGCAACCCTGTGTGGCTCTGAGTGACCCGAGGTCAGATAAATGGCATTCGGTTTCTGCCTGCAGAAGTGTAATAATGCTTACCAACTCATTACTGAAATAAGGCTTTAGATGTGATGGGCAAGGTTTACACAGTAAATTGAAAATGAGTTCCTAATTAGGGAATTAATGGCATAGTTAATATATAATTCTGTTACATACCATCTAGAAAACTCTCTTCCTCGAATTTTCAAAGAGTGAAAGATTTTAGTTTCCTAGTTACGTACGTGGGATCAGAGGGAGCAGACACGTGGAGTAAATTACATAAGATTCCTTAAAAAAAGGCCAGTCAGAAGTAAAACCTGATCATCACAATGTAGCATTCTGCCAGTAAGGCTATCAAGTACTTACTTAATTATCTCCTAGGCACACAAGAACTTCAATTAACTAGGATGGTAAACCTGACCAGAAACCAGCTGCAGCTGTGATTGGAATCAGAGGAGGTTTGGGAAATGCAGCCATGGACTGTAAAGCAAAAGAGACAATACAGGGCACATCGAAATGTGGGGTATAGACAAAGGCAGTGTTTCCCTCAGTTTTTAGTGTCAGAAATAAGACAGATAAGTTGACTATCTGGGAATGAACTGATGGTCACTGATTTGAAGGGAAGAACTTGGGGGTGAAAGATGATGGGTGATGGGATTATGGGACTGATGGGACTAATCGCTGAGTCCTAGAATAGATTGGGTTGGAATAGACCTTTAAAGGTCATCTAATCTGACTGCACTGCAATGACCAGGAACTTCTTCAACTAGATCAGGTTTCTTAGAGCCCCATCCAACCTGACCATGAATGTTCACAGGGATGGGGTATCTACCACCTCCCTGGACAACCAGTTCCAGTGTTTGACCACCCTCATAGTAAAAAATTTCTTCTTTATATCCAGTTTGAATCTACCTTCTTTCAGTGTAAAACCACTGCCCTGTCATATTGCAACAAGCCCTGCTAAGAACTCTGTCCTCATCTTTCTTACAACCCCCTTAAATGTTGAAAAGTCACAACTAGGTCACCCTGTAGTGTTCTCTTTTCCAGGCAGAACAATCCAAATTCTCTCAGCCTTTCCTCATAAAAGAAGTGCTGCATCCCTCTAATCATCTGCATGGCCATCCTCTGGGCTCACTCCAACAGGTTGATGTCCTTCCTGTGCTGAGGACCTCAGAGCTGGGTGCAGTACTCCAAGTGGGATCTTTCACAAAGAGCAGAGTGGAGGAGCAAAATCCTCTCCCTTGACCTTCTGGCCACGCTGCTTGTGATGCAGCCCAGGATGCGTTTGGCTTTCTGGGCAGTGAGCGCACATTGCCAGCTCATGTCCAGCCTCTCATCCACCACTATCCCCAATTCCTTCTCGGCAGGGCTGCTCACAATCCCTCCATCCCTCAGCCTGTATTGATAGTGTGAGTTGGGCACCCCAGCCCAGTTGCAGGACTTTGTATTTGGCCTTGTTGAACCTCATGAAGTGCCCAAGGGCCCACTCTTCGAGCTTGTCCAGATCCCTCTGGACAGCACCCCATCCCCTGGTTGTGTCAACTGCACTACTCAGTGTGTTGACATCTGAACACTTGCTGAAGGTACACTCAATCCCACTGTCTGTCATTGATATTACCCAGTACTTGTCCCAGTATGGACCCCTGAGAGACACCATTTGTCACTGATCTCCATCTGGATATTGAGCCAGTTGACCACTAACCTCTGGGTGCAACCTCCAACCAGTTCCTCATCCTCCTACCAGACCATCCATCGAATGTCTATCGTCAGTTTAGAGAGAAGGATGCTGGACATCCCTGCAGTATAGATAGTCTGGCTTCTTGCTGTTATGTTTACGAGTAAACTTCTGATCTCACTCTCTTTTATGCCTTTTAGCCCAAGCAGGGAGGAATGAGATGCAAAAGGGGCTGTTGCAAAATCCAGTTCTGCACCAGCTGAAGCCAGCTGCTCCTCGTCAGGACCTTCCTGGTTTCATTCTGCACTTCTGGTGAAAAGGAAGATCTGACCTTATGTCTTTGCTAAACACTCTACTTTTTAAACACAGGAAGACTGCTTGCTTGTATCTGCAATCTGAGAAAATAGCTCACTGCTCCTTGCAAAGTCCTTGGTTTCTGTTATTACACCTTGAGCTAAGTCTGGACAGTATTCTCCAGGCAGTTTCTAGGAGCCATGTGCTAGGAATCACTTATTTTGTGGTATTATACAGATCAGTAATTTCCAGTGCAGGGATTTTTTCCCCCCCTTGATGAGTACCCTGTGGCTGTGTTACCAGACGTGTTGAATCATATTGCATGACAAAGAAGAGACTATGTTTCTGCTAATAAGACCAAATTCACTCCATGGATAAATGTTTTAGATAATTAACAGGATCAAATGTTTTCATTATGTTCCAAGTACTTCAGATGAAAAGGATACAATTCTTGCAGGATTTTAAAAATTGTCTAGCTCTACAAAACATGTCACAGTAAGAGGCTGTTCTATATGGGAAACATATTGTTAATGAGATGATCAGGAAATGGCATTAATCTTCTCCTTAAAAAAAAAAAGAAATAAGGACGAGTACAGCAATCTCTAAGGATATGCATATCCAGAGGCTTTTGAGTAAGATGATTTGGTTGGTGATAATCTGATTGTTTATCAAATAACATCAATGGTAATTTCAGATTTGTGATATTAAAAGCTATGGATCTTGAAGCCCTTTGCTGTGACTTTGGAATTTAAATAGCTGGTATTTGCAGTGCAGTAGTGCCCAGATGCCCAAATTGTGGACCAGAAGTCTATGTGCTACAAACCTTAGGAAAAGTGAGTATGGCAGCAAGGTGCATATAAATAAGGTAGGAATGTGGTATATATGCCATGTAATACACTCATCAAGGAACAGTGTGTTACTGCTTGCATGTGGAGGAGACCTACCCTATTTGAGGTGCTAAGGAATACAGTGTGCCAGTGCATACTTGTGTTTAACAGATACTAGTCAAGCAACCTGCTGCGTAATTGTGTGGGGATGTGAAATATTTTGTCGTGAAGAAGCTCCTCATCTATCCTTGAACATAGGAAGAGTCCGAGAGGATTTATGGAGCTGTCACCTGGGAGATAATGAATGCACACACATACAAAAGAGTGAAGACGCTATAAAACCCTCAGCCTGGCTGGCAGGAAAATGAAGGACTTCCTCAATAGTGCTTTTAACTTGCTTATCTCTTCAATGCATTTTAAAATCTAGATTCACTTCTATGAAGTTCACTTCCATGTCACCTGTATTGACATTGTTTAATGTTTGCTGTCTACTCTGTATCATGTAAATTTTTCTTTAAAATATCTGGGAGTGGGTACAGGATAGTGGTCTGACCAAGTTTGCTCCTCATGAGATGCCTTAAAAAGAGAATGTAAGTCAAACTAGCCTAAGTCAGGTCAAGAGCAGAGTCAGTCCTCTTAGCATGTGATTAGAGAAGTATTCGTGCTGCCAGCTTCATAAAAGGCTGGGAGGAGACGGGAAAGGCTCATGTGCAGTCCATATTGAGTGTTCAGCTGCTTTAGTTATAATGCAATGGGCTTGCATTATGGTGCTAGGCAGGGAGAGCATTCTCTCTCTCTCTCAGGGAAGAGGTTACAGGAGGTTTGATGAAGACATTTGATATGATGAAAATTATGGTGGGAACTGATTTAGAATTTCTGGTGCAGAGGGAAAGAAAAGCCCTCGGTTTTGCCCAGTCTATCACATTTCTTCTCCATTAAATGTTCTACTACACTTCTTTCAAGAGCTGGTGTGACTCATCATTGCTAATAAGTTATAGAATAAGACTGAAAAAAAGTATACTTTACATGGCACATGTACAGAGTGGTATTATGCTTTGGGAACTGATTAAACGCTGTAGCATCTTTGTAGTTTATGTTTTGAAATAAGTGTTAACTGCTTGCAAAGGCTTCTGCAGCTTGGTGTTTTTCCCTGAACCCATGTTCCTAGGAGATTTTTAAGCACCAATTGTTGTAGAGTGGTTGAATAAACTTTACAAAGTTGGCTCGGCAGAAGTGGACCAAGGGAAGTATGAGAAGAATCAACAGTGGAACAGCTTGTACTCCGCTGTATTAGGGAACATGGTAAATATTACATAAACAGTAGCAAATATGGGATCAGAAGAGATCTTTTGGCTCTACTGACAGAACAGTGACATGGGGAAAGACTAAAACAGGTAATGACCATGTGGGCTGGGGGTATATGGCAAGAGAAAGAGATGTGGCCCCCTGATCTGCAAGCAATTTCTTTTTCTTCCTGCATTTTTGCCGCTTTATTCCTCTCTCTTATCTGTACTTCAAAAAATGTCAGTTGAAGAAGCTTGCCTGCTTTTCTTGCTTGCTGTTGTTGCATTACTAATTACTGCAGATTTAATTATGGTCACGGTGCTCAAACCTTTCAGGCAGATATTTGTGATAAATCCAAGGAATTAACCCGTTCTCATCACTGGGCTGGAGTGGGAGAGGTGATTCTCTGTGTTGAGAAAAAGGCTCTTTTTGGAAGCATGCAGCAAAACAACAATAATAACCCAAATCTTCTCAGATTTTTATTCTGGAGATGTAGAAGGCTCAAACACAAGGTAGTATGTGAGTTGGGTAGGACTCATCTTTTTTCTGGTACAAATCTCTAGGTGCATACTTTTTCTATACTACAGTAGAAGTCTGTATAGCTAGGATACATATTTACTCCTTTGCTGTACATTTTTGCTGTGGGTTTTTTGTTACTGTTCATTTATATAGTCTCCATAAATGTCTTTGTGTTCCTCAAGATTGGCTCTTTTTAGATTTACTTTTCAGAACTTCCTGCTAAGGACTCCCTTAAATCCTTTTTATATACCCTCTGGTTCAACAACAAAGACTTACCTGATTCAGCTGCCATGGAAGCTTTTTACTCTATACCAGATCACATGACAGCTCTTAATGGGGCAGTGTGTTCCAGCTTTTCCAATATGTATTTTCCAAGGTTTAGTTTGATCTTTGAAAAGTAATTTGAGACATTTGCATGGAGGGTGCTATGTCTCAGTGGCAGCAAGAACTATAATGGACAAATGCCCATACTGAAGTCAGGAAGCATCCTGGCATCTGTACGTGTGCTGCATTGGCACACAGAGCATGTTCTCTGGATGTGTGAAGTGTGTCTACAAATAAACATATTCTAAATAATGTATATGAAGGCTAAATATATATATATATGAGCAATGTAATTTGAACATCCTTTATGTACTACCAGTTTATCATAAGCTTTCATTATGTCCTTAGAGACTACTGAGAAGACAAATCTATTTTTCTGTAAGCAATTCTTGTAAAAAAAAGAGGTTCAGCTTTCATTTTCCATAGTGGCTTGACGAGCTCTCTTACCTTGTCTTCTCATTTGAGATGACATTTTTTGTACTACTGTTCACAAATCTCTTCACAATATATTTGGGTGATCAGTATAATTTGAGTTGAAGTGCCTGACTGGGTACTGGATTCTCAATTTATGAAATTAGAGATGGCCTCATAATTTAGATCTGTTCCAGCTGAAACAATTTTACAGCACAGGTAAATTTTGTCACCTCATTCATCTGTTTTCTAGATCATTAATAAATGTTCATCTGCAACAATGAACATTTTTAGCACCTCACCCTTAATAATACACTATGTTGAAATTTGACCATTTAATCTTCATTTAATCTATGAAGAGGGTTCTCTAAGTCACTCTGATTACTTAATTTCCTTGATAGCCTTCCATCAGAGTTTTGTCTATTAATCAGTGTCAGATCATGGTGTATGGCTGGAGAGGAGTGAGTGAAACTGAGGTTTGATAAAGCTGGGAGTTAAAGCCAGTTAAACAATTCAGCCACTTACTTTCTTTGGTGGGTTGGCTTTAAAAGTCTTAAAACTGAATTAAACAATAGAAGCAACCTTGTATTTGAAAGAAGAAAATATATAAAAGCTGCTTTGAGTCTGAATGTCACAGAAACTATCTTAAAAAAAAAAAGTTTAATAATATTGCCAGTTTCATGAAGAAAAAAAAATCTTGAGCAGGATGCAAGTTACTGAGCTTCAGTCTGTCTTTCACCAGAACAAGTGGATGAGAACGTTTCTGACTAAGCGCGAAATAATTGACTTCAGCATTGCACTTTGGGTTCCAACTTGTCAGGCTTTCAATCAGGATGTTCAGCCAGGAATCCTTGTCCTTGTGATGAATGGTCCAAGGGAGAAGATAAATATAACCTAAGATCTTCAATGACAGATCCATGTCAGGGTTTTGGAACAACTTCTCGATGCCAGTGGGCACTGCTCCTTCTTAGGAGAAATCTTCTAGTCTAAGGTATGCGTTTGTGAACACAATAGATAAAAGAACTGTCCCTGGGCTCAGAGAGAATGCGAGCAAAATTAGGTCTGTGCAGGACTGTGGGATAATCTTGATTAGTGGAGCAGAGAATATTTCACCACTTTTGTGCACTGGTCTTTTGTTTATGAGGAAAACTGATGTCGGCTCCATTTGGTGTGTAACATCAGTGCATTATCGCCCACGGTGTGCTCTCCTTGTTGTGAGTAATAAGACAGTGTACAAAGATATGAAATGGTTGACTGAAATTAAATGTGAGCTGTCAAACTGATGAGATTGATTCTGTCAGAAGATGAAACTCTTTGTTTGGTATGGTTGTTATTTTTTTCGTCTAAATGGCTGTTCAAAATCTCAGTGTGTTATCACACAGTGCATGCATAGACCGAAAATACTGCACTAGCTGTACCCTCCACCTTCAGCCCAGAAGCCTGGAAGAACTGTCTTCACTTCCCCAAGCTATTTGGTCTCTATAAGATCCATTAAGGACATCTGTATCATCCGCTGCTTCGTAGAACTTTCTTTTTTATTTTGTATACAGCATAATCTTGATGTAGATCTCTTTGTGTGGCCCTTTTGTCTTAAAATGTTGCTGCAGGTATCAGTCACAAAGTACCACATAAAGATTTCTCTGTACCAGTTTGTCACATGCTTTTGGAACTACTTTTTGATGCAGTATTAAAAGTATTCTCTGTATTGAATATAAAGATTTAATGTGTATAAGGTAAATGTCATGAAGGCCGTATAAAACCTTTTGTGGTATGTCAAGAAAAATCCTTTTCCATGCTTTAATGCCTGGATGAACAGCAGCACTTGAGCTGACACTGAAAATAGGGGCTGGACATGAATTTGGTAGGTTTTTGTTCTGAAAAGCAAGTCAGCATGTGTACAACAAACTGAACTGGCAGCCTGGAGTGAAAATGTTAAAGCATAAATAAATAAATAAATAAATAAGGGAGCTGACTGTTAGAGTAATCAAAAATATAATGTTTTAATTCTTGCTTTGCATAACTAACAGGCAATTAACTTTCATTGACTCATGATGTGAAAAGTGATGGAGAGAAAGATACTTTGCTTGGGTAACAGTCTGACAGTTGGGAAGAATGTTTTTCTTGACAGTTGATTAGGGGTTAAATGAGCTGCATAAAATTGGTAATTTTTGCTGCTTTCCGCACTTAGTAACAGCTATTATATGAAGCATTTTTAGCATTTTTCCTTACATTAGTTGTAATGACTGACTTAAACTGATTACTCTGTTGAAAGAACTGTTTTTGACTGACAAAGGTGTCTCTTTGGTATTCTCAAGATCTGCAAAAGAAGTTGGTGCATACAGAACTGTCTCAATATATTTTTATTGATTGCCTTTGATAGATTTGGGTCTGCTCTTAAGCAAATTGTTCCTCTTAGGGAAGTGTGTGCTTGGTCTGATCATGCAACAGCTTAGTTCATGAAGAAGGGATCAGAAGCATCTCATACCTCCATAATGTGGTAGCTGCCTGTATCTGTGAGGAATGACTGTGCACCATGGGAGTGTTACCTCAGCCCCTGCAGAGCAAGCAGGCGTCACGGTGAGACACTGGATTATTATATTAATTATTAGCTCAGACCAACTCAAGTGCGTGTGTGTGGGGTGAAGGGACAGGTCAAATTTCACAAAGGTGAGGTGGTGCCCAGCCCCAGTCCAGCCCCTTGGAGCCCCCCAGAGCAGCCCTGGCGCAGCCATCAGTCACTGGACACCAGGAGCACTGCCCACACCCCACCACATGGAGCCCCAACCCAGCCCCGGATCAGCTGGAACACCAAAGTACCACCTGGGGTGGGGGGAGTGGCCACAGGGGACCAGAGCAGACAAAACCAGCACCTTGCAGCCAGTCTGTGGGTGTGGCCCTGACATCTCCTGGACTTCTGGTACCTACGCTGGATCTACGCTGGACCTGGGGTGGTAGCTATAATTATCTCCTTTTCTCTCTCTCTTTACTTCTTCTCCTAATCTCCTCTCTTAATATTCTGGGTAACTTAAAGCTGGATGCATTGGATTTTGCCAAGTGGTATGTGTTAGCATGTGCTAAGTCAATACTTTGTGGAATGCTTTATTTTGGTTGAATGTTGCCCTTTAAACTTTTGCCCAGTTCCCTTATTTTCCAAAGTTTGCCAGACAAGCATGTTATTTGACCTCCTGAGAAACGTGTGCAGTGTCTTCTCCTGTGTGCTCTTTCATGCTATTAAAGAACTGAAGGCTCTTTTAATAGATCTGGTGAGCAGACTTTTGGAGCCTTTTACTTTTTGAAAGTAAAAATCTCTTTGATGAGCTTGTAGCTCAAACCTGGGATCTTACAATCAACCCCCAGCAGTTCTGTAAAGCCACAGAACATCAGTCGTTCACAGTTTTGGAGGAGTAACTGCTCTTCATGTCACCAGGCCCACTGTGAGCAGAGACACCTTCCACTAGATCAGGTTGCCCAGGGCCCATCCAACCTGGCCTTGAACACTTTCAGGGATGAGGCATCCACAGCTTCTCTAGGCAACCTGTTCCAGTGCCTCACCACCCTTACAACAAAGAATTGCTTCCTAATATCTAATCTAAACCTACCGTCCTTCAGTTTAAATACAATGCCCCCTTGTCCTATCACTATATGCTGTTGTGGAAAGTCCCTCTCTATTCACTGCCTGCAACATCTCCCTGCTGCCCCTCCTCCCCAGTTTAAGGTTTTATTTAATGATCTTTAGTCTCTAAGAGGCTTGGTTTTACGGTCAGCTTAGAAGTAACGCTTGGATGTAGGTTAAAATATACCATCTCTCTCCAAACGAAAACTTCAACCACAGCTCTAACACAACTGTCTGGAAGAAAAGTGATGCGTAGGTAACTACTTGGCAGTTTTTCTTGTGGTACAGAAACTAGTTCATGTTTGGATAGAGAATGATGGGTTTGGAGGCAAATAATCTTGGGTAAACAAGGTAATAGTTCTCCATCTGCAATAGAGGTGAAGAATTCATCTGCTGGAGTGCTGCTGGCTGTGACCATCTTACTGATGAAAGCAGCTTTTCACAGCCCCTCAGAAAGCGCTGTGCTATTTCACTTGCAATACTTCAAAGGGTATGATATTGTGTGAAAGTCCTGGAATGAAATGTCTTTTCAAAGTTTTAGATCAAAAGAGAAATGCCAGAACATCAACAGGAAATAAAACATTTTTATTGAATATCTGTGTAATATGTATGTTATTTTAACGACAATTGGAAAACTCTACTGTGGGAAGTCACTACACAAAGTGAAACAAAATATAAACCACCTCATCAAAAATGAAGGTAAAATACGGCTAAAGTTGTCAGCTCGCGGGCCACGAGCGATATGGCAGGATAAAACACCCCAAACATTTCTACAAGATACAGAGAAAACCCACACAGAGAAACACTCAAGCAGGCAGTAAATATACACAAAGGCAACTAGGATCTTTCTACAGCATCAGATTCTAATACTTCACACAGCTTTGTCAGAAAGGTACATGTGGCTTCTTTGAGGATGAAAATGTCATCTTGGTCACATGGCAGGTTCAGTCTCTGAGAATCATTGTACCTTACAAACCAGTTCTAGGGTGACGTTCAGTCTGGCAGTGTAGGAAGAGAAAGCATTAAGAATACCTTAACACAATGAGTCAGTCCTGGCATGTTGAACTTGCAGCTATCCTGAATGAACAACTGAAAGCTGGAGACCATGAAGCTCGTAGGCTGGAAAGCTGACTGTCTACTTTTTCTCTTTGGTGGGGTTTGGTCCTTAAGGATAAGATTTTAAAATATTCCAGCTTGATGCTTTGCATGTATGTGCCTGTTTCTATTAGAAAATGTCTCGCTTGTGTTTTTTCTGTGTTTCATGTAAAAAAAGAAAGAAAATGCATCTTGCTATTCTCACTTTTGGAGGTGGGAAGAGATCCAAGCTTTATTCTCCTCCCACATCTTTGCTGCTGCTGCTTTTACCCTCAAAGTACTGAAAAACTGCAGTGCTTGGCCATCACTGCACTGACCCCTCAGGCTGTCACACCTCTCCCAGAAGCAGAAGTTTGAGGGAGGCTGTGAATTTAGTTTTCAGTGCACAGTTCTCTGATTACATTCATCTTTGTTTTTTCAGTAGTTTCTGTTAGATGCAACAGATTGATAAAAACATTAATGGTTAATTCTCCTGCCTCCCTCCAAAAGCAATAGCATTTCCACATTTCTGGGGTAGTTTGCATTGCTGAAAATAATGAACTCTTCAAAGCATTATAAATATATTCACAGCTTGGAAAGATAAGCGAGGGGGCCTCAAAGGACAGTACATGAGATAGAAGTGATGCCCTAAATGACTTGATGAGATGGTACGAGCAGAGATGACATGCTGGGGAGCTGTAAGATGACTGTCTACATAAAGCAGCAGGGGCTGAGGGCAGCTGAAATGTAGAGTATTGCACAGGGCTTGACAAAATGCTGCGTGGTCAACCCAGTCACTATAGCATCCTTGTCCCCCGCATAGCTCTCCAGTTCTAAATTGGTCCATAATAACTAGAACTGCTTGTGCTACGCGTTCCTTCGGCAGTGCAGTAGAAGGGAATGGCAGTATTATTACAATATCACTACGGAATAAATTGATTGCTATCCACTGAGAAAACTACATTTCTAAGCACACACGGCAGTCACAGTGATACACAGAGCAGTCTTTCAAGACTCTTATGGAATGACTAATAGCTTCATAATAGTGCCATTTACTACATAATAACATTTAAAACATTTAAAAACTCCTCCTGAAACGAGCATCTAGTATACAGAAGAGGTTGCTTCAGTTTTCTAGAACTTGTTCTTTGTTTTCACTTTTTTTTTAAAGGACAAATTAAAACTTAAGTATAAATAGTATATAAAAGGTCACTAGCTGTTCTCTTTTGGCTTACTTTGAAGTGCATTTAGAACTATGGCTAAATTTTGTCATCTTCTGATGGGATTACAATACTGTCTGTTTACCATGAAACTATTTTGTATAATAAACTCACACGGCTGTGTCTAAAAAATATTCTGCATTCCTTCTAATCTGAGTTAGTATAATAAAATATTTTGTTACAAATTCTAATGTGCAAACTCATTATAATGTGAAATCGTGGATGGAATTCACAGTATGCAAATTTTGTATAAAGGTGATAATGGAGAGCTACTCTTGTTTTCATGGCAGCATTTTGTTACTGCTGCATCTCCCTCCTCCCCCTCCCTGCACAATCTCTGCAATGGTCTTTCTTTGTATGTTAGATGAAATTGTTGCCTCTGATGGAACTGCTTCCTCAACTTTCAATCTAAAGCCATTTCAGTCTGTTATGTGTTTGCTTTGGAATATATACAAAAAAATTGTATCCTGGCTTCCGGCTACAGCTCCTTGAGGTCAGCCATGGAACTGCTCAGATCATGCTAAGTTGCCTGTGAAAGATGTCTACCCAGTTGGATTTGCCCCTCCAAGATTCACTCTGGATGTGAAGCGTTATTAGGATGGTCCAGTTGAAAGCTCAGATTTAAGTTGTCCTTTAAGATGTCAGTGTAACACTACTAGTGCCTTACAAGTTGGATTTTTTTTTTTCTGGAATGCAGACGATACAATAGTTACCCTATAATATATTATCAGCTCTCCTATATCTCAGTCAATTTACATAATTTAAAATAGAACATCTTATTAAAAACATCTAGATATACACAGATTAGGAAACGCATACAACATACAAATACACAAACTAGAAATAAATTCTCAGCATACTGGTGTATATATACAACTGTGTGATACAATAAATAATTTCTGTCATGCTCTATCTACACATCATATTGCTTAAAAGAAGAGTAGATCGGGGGGCAGTGGTGAAATGAAGTGCCTTTAAAAGGCTCTCTACATTTAAATTTGTGCAAATTAAAATGGAAATTTAAAAGTACAACTGATCTGTGTCAGGAACACATGGTTGGAAATTAAAGGACCCATATTACTGAGGTATTTACAGATACTGGCTAAAGAGCACTATGTGGGCAAATGCAGAAAGGCTTCTTCTTCTTTTTCTTCTTCACAATTTAATTTAATTTAATTTACTTCTTGACTGCCAGCATGGCATCTACCTCCTCCTCGGGCTGTAAGGTGTGCCACTGTGCAATGGGCCGCCGGGGGTTGGCCAGCATGTCTGACCAATGCCGCAGCTCCGCTCCAGTGCTGTTGTAGCCCACAAAGACTTTCCCGATGGCATCGTTCTTGCCAATCTTGTCATAGTCCAAAACAGTCACAACAATTTGCACTTTCTACAATGAGACAAAGAAAGAGCAGTGAGCATGACCTACTAAGGAGAAGGTGGGCAGGCATGAATGTGGGGAGACACAACTGCAGTGGAGAAGCAATGAAGGGGGTATGTGAGAGGCAGAGCAGATTTCCTTAGTGAGAAGCAAATTCAAACTTTTGTCTTTGTAAGTCTTCCAAATCAAATTAGGTTTACAACCTCCCTGTTAACTTGTAACTCACCCCATTGCATCAAAGAGTTTCATATGGAAATTGGGGTTGATTGTTTTTCCTTTAACAGATTAACAACTTACAGGTAAGGTAATTCAAAAGTTGTGCAATTTAACACATCATTATTGTTTATGCAAATAAATTAACAGCTACAGCTCAGAAATGGCTCTACCCCAAATTAATGTTTGCAATGTTGTGCACCATTTTATTCGTTGCCTTTCTGCTTCTAAACAACTCTTACCCATCCATCCAGCATGCTAGTCAGGTGTTTGCAGATAAATTCAGAAGATAGCCTTATGCTTACTAAACACATACACACACACACACACACGTACTCATCTGTGTTTGTATGCGTGTGCATGCATGTGCACACATGTAAGTATGTGTGTATACTGTGTATATTCTGTATTTTTATAAAGAAGTCTAGAAAACAGGCTGCTTGCTCAGGGAATTTGGAACAGATGTATAAACCCCACTGTCTTGGCGCTCTGACATACTGGCAGTGCCTATGACTGAGCTGATGTTGGAGTGCTACTTCTGCAGGAATGGTGACCTCTGGCAAACAGAGTTACACTAGTCCCACACAGTTTGTGCGAGTCCATCTGTCACAGCTCACAGACAATTTTCCATTCATTTAGACTGGGGCACACTGGGAGATGGTTCAAGCCAAGCTTGGGTATGCGTTTATTCCTTCAGTGGAGTGGTGTTCTTCCCCACTGGCACCTAAGATGTTCACAGCCTTGGGCTGATTTTACTAAATTGTAAACACTTCTCCTTACAGAGCTTTATTTTTAAAGATGAACATACAGTTCTTTTCCTGATTTCTTATTACAGCGTGAGCGTCCTGAATAGGAGGAAGAAAAGCCCTGAAAAATATTACTTATAGAAAAATATTTTATTCTCAATAATAATTTATTTTTTTTAATTTAAGTCTTCAAATATATCTACAATCTGGACTTCTTACTAGAATGATTAATTTCAGTGCTTGTAATAGGATTATCTTTTATAAGTAGCAAGACCAGGCTCATGAGGTTTATATTATAAAGTCCATTCCCTTACAGGATTGTACAAATCACTGAGCCAGAGAAAGAGATGATTCCAACAGGCACTAAAGTATTTATATAGTTGCTGGTGACAAAAGTGTACATCAAACTTAAGACTCTCTCTCCCCAGAGCACTCAGGATAAAAGGCAATATCCTGAAGCAAGTATTTCTAGATGCCAAAATCATGTTCAGTGTTGCTGTTTGCAATACACTTTTAATGGTACCTCCCCAAATGAACACTTATGTTTTAGATGCATGGTACAATCACAGATATAAAAAGTAAGCATGAGACTATTTATTTACAGTACAAAAAATGCTTGCCTGCTGTGCCTAGAAGCTTGGGGGCTAGTTACTGTTGGATTTTTGTTTTTAGTGTTAATTGTAAGACAAAAATGAGCACTGTAAATGAAAGACCCTTTTCCTTGCTCTATAAAAATGCAAGAACAGCTAGCTCAGATGATTAACTCTGAGATGATCCTCACCTCGTGGTCTCTGGCCTAACCTACAGAGAAATGTGAGCATCTCTTTGCCTTTGTACCACATATTAAAGGAGCAGCTGCACTGCAAAACCCAAGAGGTGCTAGTAGAAAGCACTGCTTCTCTTAATAAACACTTGGATTAGCAGTTTCCCAGTGTGATTAAGCCCTCTGGACTGAAAGGGCCTGGAGACACTGCTGCCTGCAGAGGCAGTCTGTTTTGCTGTGGCAAAACATGTGCCTGGTCTGCCTGTAGCAACAGGATTTGACTTCCCAGTAGTGTTCTCCCATTACTCTTAAAGACATCACTTTTGTTCTCTTAAGAGCCAGAAGCCGTAGTCACTACTAAATTGTTGAAAATGTTAATGTTTGGCTCATTTAAAATTTTATATATATATATATATATATACTGCTACTGAGCTGCTTTCTCTTCATGACCTCCTTTCTCTTTGTTTTCCAACAATCAATAAACTTGTATAATCATTAATTTTTATTTGACTGTGAAAGTTTGCAAAATGACTTTTACCTGAATTACCCCAAAGCCCCAGTGATCCTTACCATATTAAGTCTAAATATAATTTAAAAAGTGTTTTCCTAATGATGAAATCACTTCGGTATCCATAATGAAATAACTTCTAAATATAGTCTTTTATAACTAACTCCAAAATACATTGGCATATGACCAAAGTCTATAATTGCAGATTTAAAATTGGGGCTATATACTCAAGTAGGTAGCTATAAAGTAATTCTAATAAAATTATAAATAAAAAAAGACAAAAATTTAAACATCTAAACCACAATACTTTTTAAAGGTCCTATATCCACCTTACAAAAATGACTTAGGATTAGAAGGCAAAATGGTCAAATACCTACAGAATGGCTTTAACCATGCCAAAGCTCTTATCTGGTTATTTGGAGGTGCCTATTCCAGTTCCTCGATCCTGTCCCTATTTGGAAATGGAAATATTCATTGCCTAAATTGCTGAAGAGACTTGATTTGATTAATCTTTTTTTGTTTTTGCCTCTGGGTCTTTGATGCTCGTTATGAGGTCTTTCACAAGCACATAGACCAACTTCCATTAAAATCAAGGGAAATTAGGTCCCATTGGATTTCTCACTTTTTGATTCCTAGAGTCCACAGACACCTGTACATGCTGAAGGGCATGAAGAAACTGTACACGGACTAGTCATGCATCCAAGTCACTGTTCCTATTGCCTCACCTTGTCTAATTTTACTATGTTTGTCAGTACCAAGTCAATAAAATGCAAGCACACAGTTTTACGTGAAATGTGGGCCTTGGCTCCTGGGCTTCTCTCCAGTACAGTTACTATCAAAATCCAAGATACAGAGTGTGAAAACCCATACCATGCTCTCATCTAATCCAAAGGGGGCTCCCAGTTTTGTCCAAGCCATTTAAACCCATTTAAACTTTTGGCACCTAACCCATACCTAACCCCCTCTTACAAGCCACAAAAGGATGTATTACCAGATTATTTTAATTATGGTCATTCAAACTGGGAGGCCCTTGAAAGGACAATTTCCCCACTCGGCTCCACTCAGAAAAGCTGTTGTATTGCTTAACATTTCTATGGTTCTGGTTTCCATGGGTGGGTGGGAAGTTCTTTTCTCACATGCCTCCTGAGATGGTTAAGAAGAGCTTCTCTCTTGTGATAAAAGATTAGTTAACATCAAAAGAAGTTAAACCTCCCTTATGAGAGATTATTTGCCTCCCAGTAGCTGAAAGGCAGATCACACTCCCTTAAAAAAATTACACAATGCCTTGTCCTGGTATTTCCCTCTGTTAATGTAGGTGACTTCCAGCTCACTGTGCTGATTTCCGAGACCCTTAATTTTAGGCTCTGGACAAAGGTTGGAGCTCTCCTGAGGTGCCAAGAGAGCAGTACTGATATCTGAGATTCTCAAATGCCTTTTTCCAAGGGACGTAGGGATCAATGAAAAAGTTGTCATAGTGTAGTGAATAACTGAAAAAAAAGTTGTGGATGAATTAGGTGTTTTACTTAAGAGGGATGCTGCAGTGCTTTCAAAGAACAGGGGCAATAAATACATAAGGAACATATTTTAACAGATGATGCCAATTTATTATTTCAAAAAATTTGGGGGAAAATGCTATATATACCTTTTCTTTTATCCCTATACGTTTTTGCTGGCACATTCCTTCTCTATCTTCCAGTGGATTTTTTTTTCCAAAATCCATTTTTGTTGACAGAAAATGTCAGTTATCCGTTTCTCACTGATGAATCAAAACTTCATAAGTACTTTGCATTTTATCATTTCCCTCTTGAAGCAGTCACACTCAGCATAGGACTGGCACCTAGGTGCTAATGAAGGCATGCACACGTGATAATTAACAAGATTCCTGTTAAATATTTATAAGGGCTGAGAAATGAAATGGAGAGGGAAGACAAAACACTGTTTGACATTACCTGAATTTGCTCGAATGGTACTTCAAAGCTGAAAGACTCGTTGTAGTAGGGATTCAGAGTGTTCTTTTTAATTGTAGTCTTTTTCTTCTTCAGCCTCTTACCGTTCTGCATCAGATGGATCTTCACATAGGGATCTAAGCATTCAAGAGAAGAAGTAGAGCTAAGAAGGATAGTTCTATGTGTTTTCTACAAATTTTAATCCTACACATATAAGAGTAGATTAAAAAGCGCAAACCCTTAAAGCCTGTATTTAAACGAAGTCTTAATTTCTACTATAGAAAAAGTCCTATGATGTATGATTGTGACACATTCCTGATGGGAAAAGGTACAAAATATTTATTACATTATCTTCTTACCATGGCAAAAGGAGAGGTAAACTCCATTTAATTTTGTTCCATAGCTCATTCACCATCCTGGAAATATTTTTACTTTAACATTACTTATGTACTGCAAGCATTTCTTAGCAATGGGTTGTGGGGTGATTTTCCGAAGACCTGTGAGTGCTGCCAAATGTACACACAGTGGGCACAACGCTGGGGTGTCTGGATGCTCTGCAACCTTCTGGCAACTATTCCCATTGCTCCTTGGGCAGGTGCTGCACTGTGGTTTTCCCATCCTCTGACCTCCCTGTGAGCTGTGACACAGCACAGGGTCCATGGGTCTGGCACATGGCCAGGTTGCTGTGCAGGAAGGGACTCTGCCCCTTAAACACCAGTCCTCTACCTTAGAGCTGCATGCAGCCAGAGTAAGGTGGAGGTCATGGTATCAGTATAATTTACAAATGGGGTTTGCCACTCACTATTGAATTCCCACCATTATTTTGAACAACTTCTGGTGGCAAAGCAACAGAACTCTTTTGGTACCTAATCGGGTATTTCTTGTGCAAGCAAAACTTTCATCGACATTACAGTGGTGAATTATCTTGGTGATTATAATTTCGATGGAAATTTTGCCTGCTTTAAAGAATAGTGCTGTCAGTCCTTAATCTGTTACAAGAGCCATGTGGCTGTTTAGGGAATGAACCAGCATTCTTCCATGGTGGTGTTAATTAACAGTACCTTCACTGAGCTCAGTTATTTTTCCGCTTAGGATTACTACAAAGCACCAATTGAAATGTCTCAAGCTCATCCTTTTAAACAACTTGTATGGTACTGTCAGCAAAATTTGGGTAGGTACCTCTTTGGCTTAAGACTGTGCTGCAGATCAAGGCAAGCCTTCCCTTGAGCGAGCTGGCAAAGGCTGTGTAAAGTGTCTGCCAGTCACAAGTCACCTGCAGCATGAAGAGCCTGAATGCAAACTATCAAAGGAGAGGGCTTCTCCTTTCCCTCCTGAGAAAAGGCTAGGGCTACAGAAGAATGACAAATCACTGACAAATACTTACTATGAGCAACCCATGTTTTGTGACTCTGAAATTTTGTGCAATGAAATTAATGTTTAGAAGAGTAATTGCACCCTTCTACAGTAAAAATATGCCTTTCTATGGAAGACCCAGATGTTTGGGACAGATAAGTTACTGGAGTGACTTCATCCTCTGAAAGGAGCATAATTTTGGTGCTGGACTCCTCACTGAAGGTAGCAGACAAGGGTAAATAAGATCCAATGGCCGTGAAAAGAAACTAGACAAATTCTAACTTAGAAATAGGCATATACTTTAGCAGTAAGACTGAGACAGCTGGAATAGCTTCTCAGTGTCTGTGGTGAACTCTCTGTAACAGAGGGTTAAGACTCCTTCCCCCTCAAAAGACTCAAGTTCAAACAGAAATTAAATCTGGGTAGGTTTATGCTTGAGGCAAGACAGGATTGTAAGAGTTCCGTGTGGCTGCACAATGAATTAAGGAGTATCATGTGAAGAGCAAAATGCTAGCAAAAAGCCAACAGAGGTCTATTTTTTTTTTAATACTGAGTTCAACATCACTACACACACGGTTTTGAAGATCGAAAAACGGGCAACTCTGGACTCCTTCAACATTACTTGATACTTGAAAAAAGCTTATCACTTTTGCTGAGGCTCCATGCAGAATGCAAAATTGTGTTAAGATGAAAATGATGGTTTAGGTGTAGGTAATACATATTACGATAGTTCAGTAGTCAAGGAGTAAGTAGTAGAATGTTAAGATATGAAAATAAGATAAGATGCTGTCAAAATATAATTTAAGTAATACAATGAGCTAGAAGGCTAAACAGTACAGTAAGACATTTTTATGAAGGGGAATAGAATGGAATAATTCTACTAAAATAAATGCAGGCAATATAAGCCAATCCTTAACTGATCTGTGCCTGTGCACAGACAATATACACTGATTTGATGATCACTCATATGTCCATAAGGAACTGTACAATAATGATTTATAAAGTGATGCAGAAATATTCCTATCTCCATGAACAATCCATATTTTGGAGAAAAATATTTTTAATCTAGAAATCAGTATATGTGAGTGCTTGTACATCTACAGGTATGTTTACTTTAAATGATATGCTTCTATTGAATTTCTATAGTTCCTGTCTTCATGATGGTACTAGAGCAAAACCTGACCCCAGAGAACTCATGGCCATGGGACAAGACCCAGATAGATAGGTTTCTGTGGTTTCTTTTTCATGTCCTGATTAGTTTCTTCTGTTTTTCACTCTGGGGATTTGAGTTAGGCTCAGTCAAATGCCAGTTGCTTAGCAGGAAAGATTCAAATGGTACCACTGTAGTGCAGAACTGTAAGAGGCAGAGGTACCAAATGGAGCACAGAAGGGGGCATATGATAAAATATTTTAATATTTTTTCATCCGAGGGTAAAATTGTCATGCTAATCCAAATAAAAATTGGGTATCACTTAACTGAAACCATGTTCTTTCTTTTCTTGTTTCAGAAGAAAGTATTGAATAAGTTTACTCATCCCATTTAAAATCATAACAGGGTGTCCAGCTCAAGTACGTGGATGGGCTATTAGATTGTATATTCACTTCCTATTTTTTGAAGTATCCTGGTCTTGCCTAATTTTCCCCTCTCCTCATTCTTCTGTGTCCCACATATAAGACCCTCTACCACTGAATTATCTTCAGTTACAGTCTCCCATATTCCATGGAATTAACTTCCTCAACTCCCCAGTAATGTATTTGCTTGCACTCTATACAGAAAACCTGATACCTAAGTATGGACTTTCTTGTGACTTTATGAATAAATCTCTGAATAATTCTCTTCCACCAAATAACAGAAGCTGAACTGCTTGGAGTCAATTATTGGAAGAAGGGATGCTAATCAAAAGAACCTCTGGGAAGTGTCAGTCTCCAGTGATTTTTGTGAGATGAGGTTTAGTACTAATGGAAACATCTCTCATCTCTACTTGCAGTATAACCTCTGTGCTGACACCATTACTCATGCTGAGTAATACTTTAATATGTAAATAGTCTCACTGAATAACTGAGACTAGTAAGGATGACAGAACTGATATTACAGCCCTGCAATGAAAAATTGTCTGTTAAGTGCCTAGCCTGGGCATAAAGGGCAGAATTCTTTTGACCATGTAGAAATGTCTACATCTGTAGATGATGACATGAAAATAATGAAAATAAATAAGCATCTCTTTATGTACTCTGGATAGTTATCTTACTCCAGAGTAAATATCTATCTTTAGTCAAGTAAATTGTACACCAAAATACTACTTTCTCTCCATGAGTGACCATCACTGTTTTTTCAAACAGTTTTATTCTTTTCAAGTAAACAAGGATTTAGAACCACATTACATCCACAAATATCTGTGGATGGACCCCCCCCCCCTCTATCTGGAAGAAAGGATGTTGCATCCAGATGTCCCTGTGCCAAAGGGGACAGAATAGCTGTGTGTCCTTTGCTTAGTAATTCATTTTAACTAGTGTGTAGAATTAAATAAAATTGTGCTATTTATTCCCTCATTAACGGTCTACCCATGAGTGCTAAAAAGATGCAAAATTCGTAACTAATTGTGCATTGTAGATTTTACAGTAATGTCTCAATGGAGGCTAGTTGAACAGCTTTTAAAGCACTGGGGAACCAGCTGACACATTTTGTTTTCCTGAAATTTGCAGTCAGATGCCAATACATTATTTAAAAGGTAATTGAAATGGTATGTTGTATCAAGACTTCTGGAGTCATTTGGACCATGAGGAATATATGTGTATACACTCACAGTTGGAACCCTCTAGTTGCAGACAAAGTGTAAACTAGATGGACTTGTTAGAGATTTTACAAAAGCAAACTTTACAATGGAAAAAAAAATGCTACAACTCAAAAGAAGAAAATCGTGGCAAATACCAATATGTTAGGAAATGCTGGAACTTGAGAATGATTGCTTCTCAGTGGTTTTAAGACAAAAAATTTGGTATAGGGATCAATAATCAATGAAAAATAATTTTCTACATAGGTAGGAGAGAATTCAGCACAAAAATTTCCATTTGTATGGATCTTCATCAAAAAAGTATCAACAATGTACTTGGCTTGGGATGAATTTAATACAGTGGTTTATTCTGAATCCAAACAGAAGGACAGGGCCCATCTTTTTAAACATAATTGGAAGGCTTCTATAATCTAATCAAAATACGAAAAGAAAGCACCTAGAAGTTGATAAATTTGCAAAACCATATAGGGATAACATTGGAATTGATTGGGTGTGCAAATACAGTCCCAAGACTGTGTGTGTGTGTGGAGCTTAACGGTTTAAAGAATAAAATGCCATGCAGCTCTATGCAGTGGGATCATAGAAAACCCTCTACAAGTCTTGAATAAGCCTAACATGATTAACAGGAAAAAAAATTGAGCCAGAACAAACTCGTCATAGATACAGCTGAAGAGTTTCATATTACAAAACACTGTAATGAGATGTTCTCAACTAAAATGTAGAAACAGAGAAGAACTATGATGCCAGAATTGCCTTGAACTGTATTTTTGTCTTCAAAATGTTCAAGATAACTGGCTGCTCATTAGCATGTCTTTTTCCCCGTCAAAAGAAAATTTAGGCCCAACCCATGCCAAAGCACACATCACTGACATTTAGAGCAAAGGTGTCAGCAGACAGTAGAGTTTCCATTCTAGGAAGCAGAATGGATTCCTGAAGAGCTTGGAAATTGATCCAAGAAGTAAAGAAAATCAGGTTTGGAAATGCAGCTTTACAAATAGTTGTGAAAATGCAGTTAGGACAAAGAACTTGCAGGGTGGATCATTAGGTCCATGCTAAAGAGCCATAATCAGCTGAGGAAAGACCAAGCCAGGGCCTCAGACCAGAGCTGGAGCAGGGCTGGATTCAATACTGGACCCTGTTCCTATTCGGTACAAATAGGCTTCAGATGAAACCTTCTTGGTGAGCAGCAGGGAGAGCAGCCATTTAATACAGCAAACTATTTATTTTCTATAAAGACTGTGCCCTGGATGAAGTCTGACAGCATCAGCAGTACCTGCGTGCTTCTGCCTTTGGAGAGTAACAGCAGCATATGCCTGGGCTGTGGTATGGAAAGCAGCAGGGCTCGAAGAGCAAAGCAAAACAGGAAGCACTTTCATAGGAGTTCCCATAGATTTGCTGATTTTTCCCAAGAATCATGGGACATGCTTCCTCTGTGGGCATATAAAGCCTTCCTCCTGAGAGAGAGGGATGATTCACACGATGCCTGTGGCGTCCAGGCCATGGATAATTTCTCCTGACTTTTTTTTCCTGTTTATTCATGCCTGGATGAGAGAGGTTAATTGAAGTCTCTGAAATAATGAGTTTAGAGTGATAGTGTGCCTGGATTGTCTAAACTAGTATTTTTCAGATGAATGGAAAGCTTCAAACAGAAAGAAAAGCTGGAGGGGGAAAGAAACAATCTGGGGAAGAAACAATATATGGTAGAATGACTAAGAAGTAGTACAGGTACTAGGGTGCCTCCTAGACTGCATAGCAGTTATAGTTTATATTCATTGACACAAGCTCTTGGACCTTCTACCTTCCTCCACAAATGAGCAAATTAAAGTTGGGACATTATTTTTATGGAGCAGCTAATGTCTCAAGAGAAATATTGGAAAACACTCTCATTAGAAACAATTCTTGTGGCATAAAATGTGTGGTTTTTGAGTTTTTTTTCTTAACAGATTTCCTTAAAACCAGTAGTGTTGTTTTTTTTTTTTTTTAAAGCTTATTTGCTACATAATGTCTAATTCTCAGCTAATGTTGATATTAAGCTACTCTCATCATAGTTTCCATACCCCCACCAGGCTGCAGATTACTTGATGTTATGGGCCAGGTCTTTAGCTGTAGCCAGTACTTGATCAATGCAAGGGAGAGGTGGGTAGCAAAAAGTATTTTACTGTAGGTTTCTACACCAAATCTTTGCCAGTCCTGACTCCAGCAAAACACATTTTAAAATCACTTTTATAAAGGGGCTGAGGACTGAGTTGTGTGCCTGGGAGATTCTCCCAACACCATGCAGTAGGATACTGGCCGTGAATGGAGTTGAGAAACTGCAAGCAGCCCAAATGGGCGGTCTGAATGGCCATGATAGCTGTGAATAGTTTAGCTTAAAAAGACTCATAGTACACTTGCTAATGCCTGTCTGTGCCCCATGGATGGACTGCTCCAGGCGCAGTGCACACACACACATAAAGCACACTCCCATCAGGCCCTTTTATGCTCATATTATGTGTCATACTGTAACAAGTTAGATGACTTTGGATTACATATTTCCATCAGCATCTTCAAAAGAAGATGCTGTAAGACTGAGTAATTTATAAATGAAAACATTTGTAATTTCACATTCAATAACATTAGACAGATTCTCATATGAATAATGGTGTTTAGGAATCCTTTTATAGTGGGGAATGTCTATAATGGAAAGAGTTAAATGGAGGGTGTAGCAAAATAGTCTCAAAGTAACAACTCTGCACTGGTGTGCAGTTAGATGAATGTCAAATTGCTATTGAAATGTAGGATTCAGAGAATCAGGGAGCTTTGGGAAGAAGGAGGTACTGTAAAACAGAAAGACAGCTAATGATTCCCTCATCCAAAAATCCCAAACTGAGGTTGCTGAACATGTAGAGCTGACAGTGGAAACAGAAACATTCACAGTGGCCTAAGGGCTATTCAGCCAGCTCTCGAGTCTTCAATTCCACCCACAGCACTTCCAACTGGAACATAGCAAATGTTAATAGCGCCAGATGGGGAAAGTAGCAGAAAATTGGGAAAAAAAAAAAAAAAAAAAGGAAGCCAAAACTCTAATTTAAAACCAGCACAAATTAGTGCTTATGAGCTTATGATTAAGTTTACTGCCAGAGCAAGGGCAGCAGATCTGTCTCTTGTATCCAAGGGGTTTGTTTCAGCACAGCTACACACAGGCAATACAAATAGTTTTATAAGGCGCAACAAATGGGGTTGCACCAATGGGGAAATGCACCCTGAGTTTTAAGTGTGGGTAAACACAAAAAAACTCATGGAAAAGCAAAGCAACTCAACCAAGCACCTTGTGTGATTACATGGACACTAAATGCATCAAAGCCCTAAACCTTGTTTCCCTGCATTTGCACCAAATGGGAAGGAACCGACTGCTTATGAAGCTTAGGAGGGGGAGAGACAGCATGACACTAAAACTTTAACATACCGGAGAAGGGCACCTGCAATCTTAGGTAAAAAATAAAGAAATAAAGAAAGCATATTGTAATGTAATGCTTGTATACAAATAGAAAGATAGCAATAGCAACTAAGATGAAGGAGGCATTTATATCAAATGGTGGGGAGGTATTAATTTGGGCTGCTGATATAGGCAGACTCTCCAGTGCTCGAATCCAGACTGAAACCAAAGCAAACTGGCAATACCTCAGGCAGCAAATTCAAGCAGACTGCTGAGTTAGAATTTAGGTAATGCCTTTTGATGATATAGAGTTAAAAAAAAAAAGAAATTTTTATTTATTAAATTGGAGGCACTGAAAATACCAGACGATAATACATAGAGCTTAGATTCAAAAGACTGTCCTCAAGCGAACCTGGGAGGAGGGAATGCAGAATAAAAACAGGCAGGAGAGTGAAGAGAGAAGCAGAAGCACAGAATACAGAACACCCCAAACAACCCAAGAGCAGACCTTTTTAGCAGAAAACAACAGCAGATGGGTACATAATGTTGTACTGCACTGGACTGTTAGTAAGTACCTTGAAGCCTCCCAGTCCTGAGCTGGTTTAAGGACAGAACTGCCCTGCTTCACTGAGGCACATGCTGCCAAGTGGAGGATGCAATCCAAAAATCAGGCTGAAAAAGTGAGCAAATGGGGAGCATCAGGTGACAAAGGCTCTGGTTTGGCAGGGCAGACACCTGGGTGGAGAACTGCCCCAATATGCCTGGGTAAACTTATGCCTGAGGAATTACATTTCATGTTTTCAAGTCCCCACTGTTTTCCTACAGCTGTGCCAGGTTAAGGGTTTTTTGTTTATCTATTTTCTTTTGGAAAATTAAGCAATTAAACACAGGCTTTTGCTTTCCACCCCTCTTTTGCTGATGGCCAAGAGGTTAAAGTGCTTATTGCTGATTTAGAAAATGTTCTCCAGAGCTCTCTGGCTGATGGAATCCAAATCTACATTTCTTACCTCTTGAGAAAGCAAGATGATGTTATATGATAGGTGAAACAGGTTCTCAATCTGCTCAGATGAGAATAACATTGTATTTTTGGTGCTCTTTTCAGCTACTCAATGAAGTGAAGGCTGGTGCTAGGTCCAGGTTCATTAAGTGCCCTCATTCTCCTTGCCTGTATGATCAGCATCTTTGACCCTCTGCTCCTGTGGATATTTACTGCATATAGCTATTTACCTACATCCTGGATTATGGTGGAAAGGAATCAACTTTAGGAATCCCAGTAGGTAATGCTGCAGAGTGGTGATGTGACATCAAGATTTTAAGGGACCTGAATGAAAGAAACTCAGGGGGATTCAAAAAAAACTTTGGTTAATCAAGAATTTCTATTTGCATGACAATATTTCTCTGTGCTTCCAGGCTTAAATAGCTAGGAATGAAAATTACTGTGCCACACAGAGACAAGGGTAAGGAAAGACACCCAAAAATAACTGGAAGAAAGCAAAAAAACCAAACCAAAACAGGGATTTCTTTCATGTCATGAAAGGCTGTGCCAATAGAAAGAACTGACTGAAAGGAAGTAATGCCAATCACAAAGAAGTATAGATGACATCTATTCCAGAAGAGTATTTTGCCATGGCACTGAGACACTTTACTTAGGACAAATGTTATGGAAACTTAGTGCCATAGGGAGTAACCTTCTATGTCCATTTCTGTCCTCTGAACACAGTTGATACATTTTTTCCTCTTTTATAAAGTTCTCATTTGTAACAAACATACTCCTGGTTACTTCCCTGCTCCCAAAAACGCACCTACCACAAAGGCCCAAAACCCCAAATCCAACAGCTGTGAGGCAAAACAAGTCCTAATCTCAAACTGCATTGGGGACAGATAGGCATTCCAGTATTACTGGGTAATAAAGAAAACCACACTGGAGTGAGTGGCATTTTTCACTCGAATTACTCAACCCTGAAACACAGAGAAAGCCTATTAAAAACAAAAACTGGTCTAACTAGTGTATTAGCAATTGACTCTAGCAAGAACATACATTTTGTGTTACTGACTCTTCATGTCAGCATTGCCACAGTAAGGTTTTATAGCTTGACTGCATGTCAGCCTGGCACTACTGTTATAGTCTTTACACAGACAAAAGCGAATATACCCAGTTTAAGGGTAATCTTCCACAGAAGCTTAGAAGGAACACGCTCAAAAACTGGCAAACTGAGTTATAAGGGCTGCCTCAGATCAAAACCACCAAATTATCATATTTTTTACAGATGAGAATTTGCTTCAAATGCAGTAAACTCAGTTATGACCACATCCTCATGTCCAACATAACGTTAGGTGAGCTGGGAAGAGAAGCAGAGGATAGCAAAAATAGAAAAGCAAAGCATGCATGGTGTTTTATCTACATATGATAGAAAAGGTAGGAAATACCCAATTACCTTAGCTCATACAAATGACTCACCAGAAAAATGCAAACCAATATACTGCAAAATAATTCTGATGTTTTTAATAAAAACCTAATGCTTCTACTTTATAAACTGCTTTTCTCATTCAGGTAAGCTTTCAGTCTCAGACAACTTGAAGGAGACATGGTTTTTTAATTCAGATGATTAAACTGGAAATAGCACTGAGAGATAATACTGCAGGAATGCTGCAGGAAAGAATAGAAAAAATAGTCTTACAACCTCAGTGACTACCAGTAAAGCAGCCTGATCTGAACTCCTCACTGCTGAGAAAACAACCCTAGTTATGCTTTATCAAGGTTGATATCTATTTCAAGAACATATCAAGACTTTCCAACTACATTTCATTTATCAGTGGCTGCATGTATAAAGGGAATCCATCAGCATCCAGTTCTCAGTTTCAATTTGAAATAATACTCAATACTTTTTATACCTGAGAAGTTTACATTTATATAAATCTTAGTTCTCATTCTGTTTTCATAATTTTTCTGTTAGATTTGAGCTTTAAGGAAAAAATGTAAATGGAAGGAGGGAGATATATGACTGTAGTTTTGCTTTTAGCCTACAAAAACACGCACCCAGAATTACTTGGAATAAATACTTAACAGCTTGCTCTCTCTCTCTCTCTCCTGACTTCCAAATCATCCAGTACCTGTTAAGCAGGATTTTGGAAAGTATTTTGGGAATTCATATAGTCTATTTGTGACACCTAATTTTAGTATGACTTGGAGGATCAAACTCTTTACTATCTCAACACACACACAACCAATCCCGTATATGAGACCTAAAGCATCCCATGATACAGTTGTTTTTTTGTGCCCATTTAACCACAGAGGCCACGTGAAACCTTTTCCTATTCCCTGCTCACAGCCAAGGCTAAGGACAAGCCTGGCTGATGTGCTTCCTGGTGGTGAGAAGACTCTTGAAACTGCAAGGCAAGAACTGCATCTGCTCAGGAGTGGAAGGGGCCATTCCAGATGATGTTTCCCAATATTGTTAGGAAGACCAGTTTTGTTTTGGATTAAATTTAACCACAGTAAGGAAAAGAAGATGAAAAGTAGATTTTACTGGGATGGACAATACCTTCATCTCAATCTTGGAATGAGAAGTTACAGTGTAGGCTAAATTTACCAAGAGTTTCAACTGAGTTCAGCTAAATTACATCTGTTTTTCAAAAATGACAGCTGAGTGAAAACCTATTTTGTACTATCACCAAAAAACCACAAGTTTTAAAAGCCTGAAGGTCAGATTTTTAACTTGAGTACTTGCAGAGGAAAGGCTGGGAGGCTGAATGTCTGCTCACATTCCTGTTGATTACACATAATGAGAAGCAGTGACCTGAAACTTAAGGAAAATTTTTACTTCGACAAGAGTAACATTGAGATTATGCCACTGGAGTCATGGAAGTACTGTAGTCCTTGGGAGAACAAATGACTGACCTTGTTTTTTTTCCCCAGACAAATTACAAAAAACAAGACCAGGAGTTATTTAACAGCTAACATTCAAGGAAAAGAACAAGCATTCAAGGCCAACAGCATCTGCATTAAGAACGCTCTGCTGCCGAGAACATTAGTCCTGCTCTAAGACAGGAGGACAGATAACTTGAAAAATGGTGCCATTAGGTGAAAGATGGAAGTATTTCTGATTACACAACCAATAGCTCATGCCCCAATGTACCCAAATTGCCCCAGTCAGTTAATAGTACACATGAACTTTTGACTGACGGGTTCAACACTGACTGTACACCAGTTTAGCTTAAAAGGCAGTCAAACGTGGCACAACCTGTCAGAAATCCAAACGTACATGATAGTTTTCAGCTTGGATACCTGCAACAAATTTATACAGCAGATAGCAAATTTGGTACAAAAGCGGTGAAGCAATCTGATCTTGTGCTTCACTGACAAACCAGATTGAATCTGGGCAGCTCAGCATATTTCTGTGTGCTACTCCATTGGAACAAGATCTTCATGTAGTCTAGTCAAGGTATCACGATCTGTAATAAAATCAAATAACCCAGGAATCCATAAAGCACTTATGAATTTCTGAAACCCTTTGGCTCTTCAGAATTGAAAGGAGGAATATTTGAAAAGACAAGCCAGAGTGTCGTTATCAGATGAGGAGAGGAGAAAGAGGATGACAGAGGAGTGAAACTGATAAGTGTTTTTATTTGGAATCAAGAGATTGAAACCACAGTAAAGGAAAGATGGATGACACTGCTTCCAAACCACTGTAGTATTTATTGTGTGTAACAGAGAATATAAATAATTTCAGTGAAACTAAGCTTGCAGAACAATACTCTTCCAAGCAATGTTCACCAAAATTAGAAAGGATTTTCAAAGGTATTATGTATCTGGAGTTATAAACAGATTCATTTTCCTAACTCCTGTTAAAAATCACTGGTATGAATGTGAAGTAAACAATTCCCCTGGAGTCCCAGGCTTCAGCTTTCTTCTGGAAACTCCTATTGAATATTTTTCTGCATTAGTCAGTACCTAGGTGACAACAGACCTTTTTTTTTTTTATTTTGTCTGTAAACAATCGAAGTCAAGACAATCACTCAACAGCAGTAAGAAAGAATTTAAATTCTTTCTGAAACCCACAAATGTAATATCATTCCTGGCTGATTGCCATTACAGGCAAGATTGCCATTACAGTAAAGAGAATGACAAAATATTCCCCTGTTAAAAATGAAGATCACAAATGTTAGAAAGAATGCAGTAAGGAGAACAGAGGTTTTAAGTAAAAAAAAGGAAAGACCTAGCAAACAATAAACTTGCTTTTCTAATACCCTCAGGAGAGAAAAGGAAAGAGAGGGAGTGTCTCTGGTTAGCTTGCCATTAGCAAAAAGGAAAACAATTGCAGGGCTTAGGGAGGATTTAGCTTTAACAAATGCTTATCACAAAGTCATGCCACTGCACACTATTGTTCTGTATTTGGAATGAAATTAATTTCCAACTCCATATTAACCTTTTAGAGACCCTGCTTGGTAGAGGAATTTAATCCTTTGGATTTTTGTATGTCACCAGCAAAGGCCATTTCAAGATCTGGTGGATTTGATAAGACTATTACCTGAAGAAGACTTTATTAAAAGGAAAAAAAGAATAAAATAAAAATCAGTTCACTGACAGGAGATGTTTAAGAACACTAAAATGTTGAGCATTGAATCAAATACGCAAGAAAAACAAAATAGAAGTGGAAATACTAAGTTTTTTTCAATTCCTATATTATTCCTCTGTTCTATAATTACCCACTGATACTGTGACAGCATGCTCTCAAGCCATACACTAAATTAAAAACCTTTATTGTGATGAAGTAGATATTTTCTAAACTTTATGAAAAACAAGCCTTCTGATGTGACCCAGAAAGACCAGTCAGCTGGTTAATGGGAAACAATTCATAGCCTTACCATAAAGTAAGAGAAAAGCGGTGATTTAGATAGTAGTGAAAGCAGGAATTTCAGCACATGTGGGGAAGTCCATTTTCTGGTCCTTATTAGTCTTAATTCTACAACTGTCTTTGTTGGCCTCTGCAGGACTCTTTCCCCGCTGCATTCCAGGAGCTGAGAGGAGCCCTCTGGAAGTCAGACAAAATCTGCTGCCGCTACCATATTAGGAATCAAACCGAAAGCCCCCGGCTGAGCGGAGATAAATCAACAGGGAACGTGTTTGCCTCCCAGCCAAATGACTAAAGCAAAGTGATTGAGAAAACAAAATAAATATTAATTAAATAATAAATCCTTAGCAGTAGGAATGACTGCTTCTCTTTTATCATGCTTTTTATTGAAGTGTAGCTCAAAAGCAGATTGGCAGAAATGAGCACACCCTGTTCCTTACATATCTTTATTGCTGCTGAGTGAAATAATCCCAAGATACATACCAATAATCAGCTTCAAATGTTTTTAACACATTCTTTTCGGCTGGAAAGGCATCATTATACTGCAGTGGAGTCAGTTTAAATTACTCTCTATTGACATAAATTTCAGTTTATAGCCTCTCTGGTCCTTTCACCAAGATCATAGATGTAAGTCACTTTTTCACTAGTGGTCAGCCTTGTAGTCCATAGAAAATGTCACCTGAAATATGTTTGCTAATGATTCAGCTCTTTGTGTAGGCAGAACACAGGACTTGCTATTACATGTCCGTATATGTGCATACCTCTATTATGAGCAGTCCTTATTAGAGAGGGTCTATAAGGTAACTAATCTATTATGGCATTGGCAGAAGCATTCAATTCCATGTAGATGTGATTAAAATCTATAGATTTTGTATCTTCTGTGTGTGAACGCGGGCCAGATCTGCAAGCTATGTCAGTTCATAGCCTGTAAAATGTGGGAAAGTCTTACTTCTGTTGCATGACATCTGGGAGTCCAAACTCAGCGTAATGAACTGCCCTGTGAAGGGTCTCTGGCTCTACTCCCTGCATTGCAGATGCTGTGAGATGGTGGTTGCTCAGAAGATGCAGGCATTCCAGATGCCATCCCAAAAGAGAGGAAGGACCGCTGGTGGACTCGCACACCAGCCCCACATATCTGGCAATGTGCTGTATCCCCTCCTGCTCCTCAGCAGTCCACAGCACAACCATCCCACTTCCTCTCACTTGTTGCACAAGTACACACACCACTGCATGTTAGCATGCTTAACAAAAGCATGATATAGGTAAGGTTTGGGTTTCTATTCTCAAATCCAGAGAAGTTTAGGTTTCAGTATATTATTTCACAGAAGGAAAATAGTCTAGGGAGTAAGAAAAAATAAGGAGATGGATACATTGTTAAGCCACAGTTAACTGGTGTTAAGCAACACTAGTATTTCAGCCTTAGTAACCTTGTGTGTCACTGGTGATTGTTGTCTTTGCTTGCAAAGGGTAGGGAACTGTCATATATACACATTTTTCTAATTCTCAGCCACTGGGCTCCCATGTCATCCCTTGTCTCACACAACCAAAATGAATGGGGTGATCTCCCCCCAGAATTACAAAGCGTTGTAAAAATAGTGGCAGAAATCATATTTTGCCCATGGAAATATTACCACCTCTTCTGAGAGGAGAGGTGGTTTGTGGAAGGTGGCAGTCTAACACTAAAAAAGGAAGATTGCATGTATGTCTTGTATTTGTTCAGGGGAAGAAAATCAACAAGATTCTGTCAACCAGCATGTTGTCTCGGTATGAAAATAAGCAACAGCTGAGGGAATGCAGAAATAGGATGGTAGTCATGGCTTTCTACAGCTTTTGAGACAAGAATAAAGCTGCAGATTCCTAATTATATAGTGCTCACCCTCTAGCAAATTGATTTCATTTTTATATTTTCTCCTTTCTTGATAAGGTGTTGTTGCATGCTGTTGTCAGCTCCAACCCTGTTGTTTTTCTGAAAGCCGTCTTAACTATTCCAATATCCACAAACTATGTGAACATTAGCAAATAAAATATAGCTGAGGCTGCACCAAGATACCCTTATCCACCCTTCAAAAGCAAAAGAAGGTAAAGCAGAAGCTCACAGGTCATGACACCAACCAGTGGTGGAAGACCAGAAATATCCATAGGGCATCACACCTTCAAGCACTTATCACCAGTGGGAGCATGGAAACTGGACTCTACTCTGGGGCCTGGGAGAGCCCTCTGGCTGAAGCCTAATTCAGACTGATTCACTCTGAAAGGCAATGAGGATGCCCAGAGGAACTGGTAACTCAGCCTACAACCACCTTTCTGCTAATTTGGGTTAATTTTTCTTTTTTTTTTTTTTTTTTTTGCTGGAATCAACAAGGAGGTTGTCTACCATTTTCTCAGTTATGTTTGTCGCTGATAAAAAATGCTGGTGTCCTGGGTGAAAATTTAAGGAGAATAGGGAACAGTGGGTGTGAAGCCCTGTTGGCTTCCATTTCAGGTTATGGGACTTGTATCTATACTATCGACTGAAAAGAGATCAGCAGAGCAGAGTATTTAACGATGACCCAACTTTGCATCCAGTCCACTAGATTTTCCTTTGCAAGACAGTTACTACTTATTTTGTCAGAGATATTGCTCACCTTCACAGGAGAAGTATTGTTCAATTAAGAGTTGGTGTCTAAGGAGTAACACCACATTTACAGCAAAAATTGCAGATTGCAAGAACAGTAAAAAGATGTGAAAAATAGAGCTTTCATACTGCTACAATTTTCTGTCAATTAACTTTTCCTCAAATCAGGTAGAATATAAACTCTGAGTCACACATTTGGTATCTCAATTAGATTTTCACAAAAGAAAGGCTTAGAGTGCCTTCAAAGCTTTAAAGTGAGCTCTGTTATATAAATTTGCCTACAACATATTATGCAGTGCACTGCAGCATTTCAGGTTTATTTTTCATACATCCCTCTGACTCTAACCATAGCAAATTCCAGACAGGGATCTAAGCAAAACCCACAGGAGCTTTTCAAAGGCTCTGTATTTTCCAGCTTCTCCTGGAATTACCAGCGCCTTTGTTTCATAAACTTTTGAACTTGCCATAAACATGTCTCAGTATGTTAAAGTATTGTCCTTCACCCAACCCCTAACTGTGAAAATACAGTAGACTACAAAAAGAATTGACACTTATTAAAAAAACCCCACAAACTCATATACTCCAACTTTATATGTTTTACTTTTTGTAAGTAAAGAGGTGACTTTGCCGGCCATTTCTAAAGGATTAAAAAGCCTGCTGTGTCATCTCATATATCTTCGTTCAGTTTCTCATGCAGCCAGAGAACACAAAGGCTGAGAGAAAACCTTTTATCATTTGCAGTTATCGACTAGGCCAGAATACAGTATTAGGAACCTTAGAAACTTTTAGCTAAAACTTCTTTGCTTTGAAACATGGCTAATCTCCTAAGTGAAGGAAAGCAGTCTAACCTCAAAAAGGCTGTTATTATTATCCAGGAACATAACACATTTTAGGGAAAAATTGTCGGGGGCACTTTAAATGATAACCTATTTTCTACTGAATTGCCACAACAAACCAAAAGTTTTTGGATTTCTAAATCACTTTATACACCAGCATGAAAGTTCCTTTGGGGAGTTTTAGCTGCCTTCAGGTCTTTTTTTTTTTAAGAAAATTATATCAGAAGGCAAGGGTAATTTACAAAAAATTTTTGCTTCAGTGAGAGCAGAAGTTAGTATTTTGTCCTGAGGCTCTTTATCCAAGATGCAGCTGATCTTAATGTTATGGACTTCCAGCAAAATGTATGCAGAATCCTTTTCTTCTGACAACCTCTTGCTCATGCACCACGGCATGAGCAAACTAGAAGGTCAGAGATAAAGGCTGATATTAAACACAAGAGTACTGCCCCAAACTAGGTGCCAAGTACTCAGCAAAGTAATCTATAAAATTTTATACTTTTAACTTTGGAACTTTTATATACATTTATATATATATGTGTGTGTGTGTATTTTTAAAATCTTTCTACTTGCTTATAATTCCTGGGATTAGGTTCCGTTTTGCATCCATCTTCCAGTATGGATCAGAATTTTGACCTTGTTCTAAGGATATTGGCCAGGAGTAACCCACTGAAGAACTCTGGTATTGAAAGTCAAGCCATCAACCAGCTCCTGTAGGTACTGTATCAATTGAGAAGTGAGGCTGAAAAATCAACTGTATGTAAACCTCTGCCAACTCTTGTGATTTTATCACAATCCCTGAGATATTGAGTATATTTCTTGAAGCCTTAGTTTCTCGGCATTATGCTATTATCAGAGATTTGCAGCTTGCAATTCAAATAAAAAAATAACTTCTCTAATCCTCATGGCTAGAAATAAAGGTCTGAAAGCACAGAATCCAAAGCTTCAAATCAAGAAGAATTTATTTATTACTACTTCAAGTATATTTAATTTTAAGTCATGAGCAAAAATTTGGGAACCTGGGTTTAGCAACATCACTACTATCCTCTCTTTACCAATAGCATGCTCTAAAACTGATCTGCTTGTGACCTTTTTTTTTATGTATTATTTCCCATTTCAGCCACTGTCAACTTGCAGTGATAAAGCATCATCTTTTACTTGTAGTTTTGCCTGACATTTTTCTCAGGAAATTTTCAGAACTGAGTGAAATCATAATCAATCGAAATAAAGTCTTCAGAAAATTTTTGGTGTCATCCTTGGAGCTAGGATAGTGGCAGCACTAACATACTGAACTGAGTGAAACATCAAAACAGATATGGAAATACAGTTAGAACTGTACTGACTGACTATCAGATCAGCGTGAACTCATTTACACAGGTATAGTCACCATTTTGGTAAATATTTTTCTAGATACTACAATCTGTGTTATACTGCTTTTACTGTTGGAAGAAGATTTATCACTAAATTTTCTGTAGCCCTCTTCCAGATTTAAGTGTGATAGAAAGCTCTTTTCTCCATTATTGTTTGAGTTTCCTCCTGGGGAGAAAATAAAGCAATTTAGAAGACTAATCAGACAAAAGTAAAGTTTTGAAGTGCTGGACACAAAAAATCCCTCTCTGCAGTTTCCACAGCAAAATAGCTGTGCCACATTAATTCTTTTACAGTGCTTGTTTATTTTACTTTGGTTTTGCTGAAAATCAAACTTTAGGCTCAGGCAAGTGTGAAAGAAGGGTGGAAAGCAAGAGGAGCAGATACCAGACAGCACTGACTCATAGTGCATGACTCCTCAGACAACTGGTCTCACACAGTCATGAGGTGAGCACCACCTGGGTTATGTATGCTCTCCTTCTGGATCACTCAGAAAGAATTTCTCCTTCTCTGCTGTTTACAAAGGGGGTAGGGAAGGAGCAGGGGAAAGGCTCTGTCTATAGTTTAACTATTATCCCAAAGATTCCTGACTAGTCTGTACCCCTCATCCAGATGTACAACACCCATGGGACCTCTGTATTTTATCATACTCAACTACAAACACCAGGTTTCTTGCCCTGGTTTGTTGACATGGATTAAAGACTTGGATCCCCTTAACCACATTTCTTCTGCTTTCTCTTTATGTCCTAAATGCGGAAGGTAACTATCTCATGTCTGTTTATATTGTGCTCTGTAAAATTGGATCAATCTCTTTAAGAGAGACTTTGAGGGAGCAGCAAATACCCAGATTATCATTTTATTGCCTTGATTCATAGAGCAGGACATTTGAATTCCATGGGTGTTGCCCATGGCTGCAATTTGAACGAAGAAATTTCCTTTCAGAATTAAGTGGACAAGGTTCCTTGTTTTTCATTTTTCACTGAATTTTATTTGTACATATAAAAGGGGGAATACTGATCAGTCAGTCCATTCTCTAGCATACATGTACTCTTTTTCTCTAAACGATTACTTCATCAATATAGTATCTTTTGGACAAGCTGCAGAGGATCTTTTAGAAAGACAACAAACCAGATTTACAGACTTCAGCCTGCTCTGTTAGGTCATATGCTCTCTCTTTGTTTTCATATTAAGTCTTGTGGGATGACTCTCTTATAACTTATATTATCAACCATCCTCACTGCTCTGAGGGACTGATAGAATCCAGCAAACAAAAACTTCTGAATAGTGATGAGTGTCTCTGAAAATAATACAGTCTTTCTTCATGTAATGATTCTGGAAGTTTAAGGTCATATGGTAGCATTCACTTATAACTTAGTTTTTGCCATTCAGTGTTAAGAACTGAAAATAGCACAGTAATACAGCTATTGCAGAACACAAAAATTTTAGTAATTGAGAAAAATTTTACAGTTGAGCTACATTACATGAAGTAACACTTTACACAAGTATTCACAGCTATTACAAGCTACCCATGTCACCACAGATTCAGTTCGGTACAACGACAATACAGAATATACTCAGCTTTGTATAAGAAGGTAACCTTTCTTATCTGTTGATTGCAGTAACTTTTTCAAAATAATAATCGGGAGAAGCACTGCCAAGGTTCTTTCTTTGTGTTACTCTGTAGGTTTTCCAAAGGATTACATAAAAACACGACTTAAGTACTAGCAGAACTACTCAAAAGCAATAGGAAGAACAGCAACCCATATAAACCAGTTGATTGGTTTCAAATGTGATGTTTCTTAAGAATTGCAAGAGGCCAGCTACCTAGTCTTTGCATCATATTTCTTTTTCATCATTTAAAGAGACTGTGGAGTTGGGTGCCACAATTTGTTTGGCCTTTCCTTAGTGATAAAAACCAAACAACAAACCAACAAAAAACCCTCACCAAACCAAACTAGAGTGAGAGAGAAAGGTGAGTAAAGACCTTTGAACCTAATGGCTAAGAAGTTTATCTGAAAGGGGGGTGAAAGGAGTTGAAGTTCCTCTTCCAACCAATATTTTGTTATTTCTAAGAGTATAATTATCTAAGAGAATAATTTGGGCATGTTTATGCTCTAGTAGCTAATAACGTAGTGTAGACCTTCTCCGCTGGGAAGGAAGAGATCCAGTTCCCTGCTCCAAATGGAGTTTACCCTCTCCAAATACAAAATTTGAAAATCCTTCTGTCTGTCCTCCTTTTCAGGTAGTGTGGTTGGTAGTGTGAAGTTTTGAGGAAGTCAAAGAGTTCTGAGGAACTCAAAGGAGCCTAAAACTAGCCCTTTTTCTAAACTGTTATCTTGCTTCTTAAACACTTCTGTAAACATTATTTTCATGCCATTCTCTCCTATAATGGAAATAAAAATTTCTATTCCACAATTAGTGTCAGAAAGTCCTCCTCTGGCATGATAAAACAACTCTGTGTTTTGCACAAAGGCATCCCAGATTGGATTTACTGCCAATTAAAAATGCTGCATACAAAAACTTAGATAAACTGAGAAGTGCGTATTGCCTGAGTCTGTCGCTGTGCTGCGGCAGAGCAGGCACACAGGCGGTGCGCACGAGGTGAGTCAGTGGGATTTTTGTTTGAGTAACAGCTCTGCGTGACACACATAAAGTAAAGGCAGGCACAATTATAACGTCTATGGTCATGGGAACACAATTCCCCAGCTAGTGCTCAAGAGACAAAGACTGCTGATCGGTGAAAATTATGTGGCACTCTCCTGCTAAAGAATAAGGACCATGCTGTGTTACATATTTAGATGCTAGCCAGCACCCTGCTAGGTCCTGATCCCAAGCTCAGTCCCCACTCCAAAAAACTAATTGTGCTGCCCAAAGCTGTCTTTGAATCAAACCTGGTGAGAAAATGGTGAGAAACTGATTCTAACAAGGCAAAGACAAGGAGGCACTTCAGACAACATCAGATAATTTAAAACTGTGCACAGCTCCCCGCTAGAATAAACAGGCACATCATCATCATCATTGGTGAAATTTTATCTGTTCAGATAAGCAGAGAATTAGGCCAATAATTGCCTACCAGACTAAATTATGTAACTATTTATCTGTAAAGGTTACTTTTGTTATCTTTATAATGGAATTATCTCCATAAAACCAGTTATTTAGCCACTTAGTTATAAAACCATGTAGGAACACCAGAATTTGTATCATCAGTTTATGATTGTCTTTTGTTATTATTCATTCCAATTGTGCTGTATAGTGATAATGAATCACAACAGGGGCACTGCTTCAGATATTGTAGCACAGTATATCCACCAGACCAGAACAACTACCTGCTGCATTAGGATAATTCTGACACTCCTTTTTTCCTATTTTTTCTTTTTTGTTTCATTTCCTGTTTATTTTATCTGCTCTCAGCTTTCTAATCTAAGTAAAAACAATGATAATAATTTCCTCTTTGATAAAAGCTCTAGTGACATCCCAATTTATTTTTGAATCAGTCTACTTGTTTTAATTCAGATCAATAATCAGGTTCACTAGATGTGCCAAGAGCAGCAAGTAGAAAGGCATACTTGCTTAAATTTGAAAAGTCAACGCTAAACATACTACCCAACATCTAAAATATCAGGAACAGTCCTTGAACAAGTGATATGACATACTTGGTTGTTTGAAATAATGGGATTCCCTTTGTTTTAGACCTGGTCACACTGCTTTGCATTTGGCTGAATTATTTACATCTGTGCTGAATTTATATAGAGCCATGCATTTACAGTTCGGTAGCACTCTTTCACACACAGCTATATGACAAACAAGTCTTCTATTGAACTAGAAAATCAGGTTTGTGTTCATCCCTAAACCAATTCCCTAATAATGATTTGTCCATCTTGCAATCTGAAGTTCAATTTAAGGACTGAGGAGAGATGAAAACTGTATTTTCCCACATGAGAATTTGTCTCGTTCAGATCTAAGCAACAAAATACATGTTAGAAATGTACTGTCTTAACTTATATGTGAATAACTTTTTACTTATTCCTTCTTCCTCTCTTGAGGAAATTAGTCTGTGTCCCCTTCTAGCATCTAAACCCCCTACCCCCCTACCTTATCTTCCACCAGGTAAGTAATTCACTGTTGAGATTGTAACCTCTTTTTTGCAATCTACTTCTTATGCATATTAGGCACGACAGATGCTGCATACACTTTTCAAACCCTTACAGCATCAGCTTCAAGTCCGTGAGAAGGCTGCTTAGGTTTAAAGTCAGCAGTGCTTTCCAAAATGATAGAACCTATATATATGTATCTCCTTCAGTATGTTAGATATATTACAAATGCTATGCTATCCATTAAAAAAGGATACTGTTTCAATGTTCCTGCTGAATACTGTTGTAGGCATTTAAAAAAATTATGGCACCATTTTTGTAAAGGAATCTGCTAATATACTACTGATTGGATTTTATACAGATGTAATTTTCTTGGCATGTCATCTGTCAGAATTAATGATCATACAACTATGATCATAAAATGGTAAATTAATATGTTCTATGAACATGGTTTAATTTCTCTTTGAGTACTTACGAAAGTACTTAAGGATGCTAAAACTGAACTTTATCAAAATATCTAAAAGAGCCCTTTTCTTTAGCAGAAACAAAGATATTAGTAGGTGTTTTCTATACTTCCACAATACACTTGTTACAGCAAAATGAGCATTTTTATAGCCATTTAAAATGCTTAAGTGGGACAGAGTATGGTAGTATTTTTGGAATGGTTAAAACACTCATTAGTTCATGAACACTCTCAGCACCAGAGCGTATTAGTCCAAAGGCTGTTGTTATCTCAGTTGTTCTGGTGCTCTGTGACCCTGCTCCTAGCTTCAGCTATCTGCCATACATAAGCCCAGGTTGTTGCCTTGCATTTTCTAACATATTTTGCCCTCCAGGCAGGTACTCTAGGATCTACTTGGTGCAACAAATAGAGCAGCCTGAACTAAAAGAATCTTCTGCTATTTCCTAATCTTATTTCTCTTAGTCACACCGTAATATGAAATTTTTATTCTCTATACTTGGACGTTAAGTAAAGATTAAGTAATAATTCTTAAAGAGAAAGTCTTTCTGTTCTGTTGGAAATCTTACCCATTTATAGAAATAATGAGAAGAGTCCATTTTAGCTGTTGGCCATCTTCTTGATACATATTAGACCTAAAGACTTGTGGATTTTGCCTTTTTCTGTTTTGCTGTTGTTTGTTTCTTTATTTTTCTTTTCAAATTACTGGCACCAAGCGCTCAAGTTTTCCTTATACTGGAAAAAATGCTTTTCCCCAACTTTCAAGGTTGTTCTTTTGTAGCATATGATTATCTGGAACAATGCTCTGTTCAAACTGATGTTCAGAAGCTTCCTTGGAGGCTCATTTTGAGACTGATTCAATTTCAGAAAGGGATTGCATATACTTTAGCACTGGACAAAAGCAAACACAAAAATTCATACTGCCTTTTTTATCTGATTGATACTTGTACTAGCACAGCAATATTTATGACATAGAAGCCAGAATTTACTCACAGCTAGAGGCTAGTATTCACAACACTGCTAGTTTACCATCATAAACTGTCTCTTTACACAGATTGAGTTGGAGCCTGATCCATGACAAAGACTACTATGCACAAATAAACAATAACATGATCTCTGTATGAAGAATCAGAGGCTAAACTGTTAGGATGTCAGCTACTACTGTGTTGCACAATTTGATTTTTTGTATAAAGAAGATGTTTTTATTTTGCACTTGAAAAAAAGCATTAATTAGCAGCTCTCAGAGTTATGCTTAGTTTAATCCAAATTGGGCATGCAATATCCATATTCCAGACTGTCCATGAATCACTATTTGAGGCTAAGAATCAGTTGGAAAAGGAGAACAGCCAAACAGTATTTCAAAATTTTGGTATTAAACACCTTTATCCAAACAAAGTTATAAAAATATTGTCTGCATAAGCCAGGAGAATGTCATGTAAATGTATCAGATAAAGTGACACACTTCTTTCACACATACCATAAAAACAGAAAAAACATGATAGACTGTTTTTTACTCTTCCAACTCTGTGATGGTACTGTAAATATGGTATATTAAACTAACATGATAAAAAAGGTGGACATAGAGTTCTTTAAAATAAAGGTGTTTTTATGTAAAAAATTTATTTTATTCATGAGGAAATTTGTAAAGTGATAAAAGGATTCAGCCAAAATAATTGAATTGCATATAAACTGGCATCATTACTGGAGAAGCCATAAAAATGAGAAAAGGAGGAAAACATGCAAAAAGCATTACAAAAAATGGTTTGCATGAATTTCCATAAAGCATGCACCTAGCCAAAATAGATGGGAAAGCATTTGCTGTTTCTGGTAATAGGCAGTTTTCATACTATGCTTAAAAATACCTGGAAATCAGCCACAGTGCAAGCTTCTACCAGATGCAAGTTACTGTTGCTCAGAGAAGTAGCAAGTTTCCTCTATAAACTTAATATTATACTGAGTCATGAACCACTTTAATTTCCCCTTCCTCCACCCCAATCCTACTGTTGATCACACAAGAGACAACTATGCGGAAGTAATTTTTAATGTTGGATAACAGTACTGTATGGTACCAAGTACAGGGGTAGAGATGTGATCTTTGGTACTGTTTGCCTCCAACTCGTAAGCCCCAAGCAGCCATTAACACATAACATAATTTGGGTTTCTCAATGTTACTATAAAGCACGATATATAAATCTCACATAAACCTTATTTTGCTCTGGTAATATAGTCACAGTCTTGATTTTTTAAATCTCAAGTCAGAAATTTCCAGTTGTTCAGTTTAAATACCATCAATACTTCACAAACTGGAAGACTGTCACTTAACAAAAAACTCTGCATCCATGTTTAATAATTTGATGTATACATATACCGATACCATACCATGCAAATGTCTTGTAGGACTGGTCATATATGATTCAGAATTCTAATTTAATATTGTACAGAGGGTGTGTTTATTAATTTTTTCCAGAATGTCAGGGTTATAAGAACTACAGATTATTCTGATTTAGGAGCAGCGTGGGAGTGAGGGAGGATGACCTGTTCAGCAGCGCTCCTGCAGGAGCATTACTCCCACACAAGGGATTTGCATCGTAATACAAAAGCAGTATTTTCAGGGTTTTATTTACTACAAGAATAGCTGTATACTATAGATTATTGACCAAAGCACTGAGCATAACAAACTGGAACCCACATCTCTGCTCACGTTTTCATTTGTCATAGCTATCAATCTTTTATGTTCACTTCCCATTATTGCTACAACAGGTATGCTGCTAAATACATATTCCAAAAAATCTTACACATTGCATGATTAATCATATAAATCATGAAACCCTAGCTTCACAATATTGTTCCTATTACCTGTGTGATGTATGTAATCTCAGGTACCTAAAACACTGTCCTGGCAGTGTAAATTTCCTTAGATATAGCAAGTGTGATTCAGTGACATTTAGCCAACTGAAAAGTTTCTGAAAAATATTTTCTAATCATTTGACAAAGTGCAGTTTGGCTGATGCCCTTCACCATTACTGGATGATTCATAGCCGCCTACCTCTGAGAAGCATTCACAGAAATTGCTGTTGCTTTTCTGTATCAAAGAGAAAGGACTGGAACTGATTTCTCTGGAAAACGCAAACCAAATGCACACAATTTGGAAAAGTAGATGGCACTACCTACTCCTAAAAGCATATAGTTATTTTAAACCTACGCTTACCCTAACGCAAAGCACTCCCTCCCCCAAATACATGGCCATCTTGCGTACTCAGATCGATAGCAGATCCAACGCTTCCAGCTCAACCAGCCAAGGTCTTCAGTCAGGACTGTGGCTTTGCAGAAGAAAAATTAACCTGAAAGCTAGAAAGCTATTCTGTGCTTTGGGGAGTGTGTAAATTGAACCCTCTAGGAAATCCACAGTTCAGCAGCCTGGACTGTAAGGTCTTCTCCACATCTCCTCTGGGAAAGAGGGGAGTGTGGCAAGGGCTGCAGGAAGAGCATGCTGTCCTTCTTGCTATTCGCTTTCCTGCAGGCTTACAGAGCTCCTCTTATTGCCAGAGAACAAGCACATTCACTGTATGACTGCAACATTTTCTGTCCATAGCATGCGAACAGACAAGCAGGGGACACCATCTCCTTGGCTGAGTGATGAGCATATTTTCAGTTCCATGATGGGAGAAAGATTGGAGAATTTAAGCCCTGGTGTGCTCCCATATCAGGTGAATAGTTCCTCATTTCTGCTTTAAATTACAGACTTCAAGCTTTTTGGGGGAGCTGTGAACATGTGAAAGCTGATATGCAGTTATTTTTCAGTTTCCCGTCTATTTTTGCATTTCACTTTTTAAATTTTCTTGTTATATAAAGTGAGCTTACCCCCACCCACTATTCAGCATCCTTAATTTCATATCTGGTTTCCCTCTCCCCCCCCCCCCCTCCAATTACTAAATCTTCTCCCAAAATAATTTTGCCTTTTTCTAACTTTGAGATATTTTGTTTAGGGGGCCTTCAAATACATCATAATCTTGTGACTGATCTCAGTTCTCTCTGAAGCTTTCCTATATCATTAATTTTACTCAGCTTAAATATTTTATCTGATTTCAAAAAGTTAACAACTAACACCTCATACTGCTGTACAAAGTATTCTCTTCTGTTTGTCTTTAAATATGTTTTTATGTGGTTATGGCATTTGGGTACCTCCTATGACTAAAATCTAATGCTAAATTAATGATATCCATAGAGAATTGTCAGGCCCCAATTACTTGTATGCTGTTGCTGTCACTAAACTGAATAAATAGTCAGTGTTGCAATATAGAGAATGGAGACAATGTTTTGTAAAGCAGTAACCCAGTCCTGTGCATTAGCATAACAGCCAAGAGTATGAAGTGTTTATACTATGCTAACTTAAAAGAACGGGCTGAATTCCCATGTAATACACAACTAATAATTACACTGAAAAGGCTGTAATTAAAGCACTACCTGAAAGCTTTCCAGACCTACGGAATCTCAAAGAAGGAATGGTCAATGTCAAGTAAAAATAAAATTAAAAAGAATTTGATGAAAATCTTAATTAGAAGTGTATCAGAACAAATACATCTCCCTTTATGTCCTGAAGGCTATTAAATTTCAATATGACAAAGTGCCACTGGGCGTGAACGTCAAAGATTCAGTGCTGTTACAGACTCAGTGCTGGTTTCCCCAAAGCCCTTTTTGGACCTGTAAACTTCCTGTTTTACATCCTGATTGCCGGTAGCCTCTGGGATGTGGTTCCCATCCCCGACATACAGAATGTGTTACCAGTACCATTTGCAGGATCTGTGTGTGAGCTTCTGGGCAGCTGGCAAAGATAAACAGCAATACCATTCCAGCCTTTGGTCTTCTCTGCACTGAGATTCAGTGCACACGAGTGACCAACCAGAGTGGGCTAACCACTGAAATGGACCCTGGTTCTGCTCCTGTTTGGCAGGAGAGCAATATTAAATTGAACCAGCAGCAACCAGGACAAGTCCACACTGTCCTGAGAAGAGTGGGCACTAACTCTCTCCTCCCAAAAGGAAAACAGAATAAATGCTTGAAAATTTCCCCTAAAAATTTCCCCTGCCAATAAGCTTCTTACCTCATCCTACTCTCAGATGGGACATGCTTTTTCAGACCTATGTTTTGGCCACTGAGGAGGAAGACATGGGGAAGTGCAAAATATATGCTGCGAAAACCTCAAGCATTGTTAGGCAGAAAGTACAAAAAACCCCAATTTAACCAATGAAGCTGTCAAAGAAAAGTAAAGCAGATAGCTTTTATTCAGTTATTGTTTAAAATTAATACACTAACACAACTGAAAATCACTGTAATTTCCATACCCTGGTATTTTTTTACAAACATAAGGTGTATCTTGAAAATTTCTGGATAACAAAATGTTGAATAATTCATTTCCCTATTATAAAAGTCTACCAGCAATGGAATCTCCAAACCAGTGGCAAAACCCACAGAGAAGAAACTCAAAAAGTCATTACAGCACTATATAATTACTTGGTGATTTTATCACTGTGTGTGTCAGCAGGAACAAGAAAGAGACTGCTCTTCACAGAGACAATTCTATCACAACAAGGCTTACAAAGATATTAATGTAAAAGCTTCTCATTGTCTGAAAATCCTTTGCCATGGCAACTTAAAATCAGCTGCTTCCAAGTGATTTTAAAGCTTAACCATCCCTCCTAACCCTTGAGCTTCAGAGCCGGTATTTCAACCACAACTAATAAATCTTCCAAAGAGGTGTATACATTATCTCTACAAAGACCTGTATGATGAGCAGGTCCATTTACCCTAAAGGGACAAGTAATCATTTTGGGTCTCATGTGTGGCAGAAATTATTCCATCAGGAATCCTGTATTCAAATCACTCAAACTCTTGCACATGCACTCCCAGAATGGCTGGGGTGCAGAGATGCTTTTGCATTACAATGAAGCTGTGTTTCATTGTGCAAAGTGCTACTTTGCACTTGCTGACAGTATTGATCCTCTTATCATCTTCAAGGATATCTGATAAGAATTATCTGATTCAATAGGAGCTTAAGACAGTTTCAGCTACAGATGTACCAAAATTTGCTTTGAAATCCACAGATGCTCCTCTGTTCAGTTGCTGACTATGAAGATAAGCTGAAAAAAAAATCTGTTACAAATTCAAACTGGAGGATTGTGTACCTCAAGTTCTGTGAATATAAAAACCTGAAGAGTACATTTTCAGCTGTGAGTTTTAAACTGTTGGCTAATGGTTTTCAGGCTTGCATACCACTAGCAGTGACTGTAAACAAGTTAACCCCCCTGAGTTTGACTCTACACGTTTGATAAGGAGTGCTTACCATTTCCTGTTCATCCACTATATTCCTGATTCATGCTCAGGTGACAGCAGAAAAAGCATTTAAAATTCTGCTATATGGCTTTTGTGAGAACATGTTTAAGGGCATGAGTATGATCAGTCTGACTGGAGGTCTTAATTAAGTATAGCCATGATACAAATAATATACAACAGTCTCAGGGAAGAAAGGGATCTGAGCACAGATGAAAGAAGGAGGGAAAAATAAGAAAAAATTCAAGACTTACTATTGTTACTTACTATTGTTACTTACAGGAGCACTCAAAAAGTCCCTTTTAGTTGAACATTGGCTCTATATGATAAGGGGCAGTCCTGTCACACACTGGAGATGATATGAGTGCAAACAAAGGCACAAAGAAATATTCTCCAAGGTCAGACTTAGCCAAACATCTTTACATATGGCTAAACCCCAAGTTATTAGTAAATTTGGGAAGAGTCAACTTTAGGGCCCAAAGTAGCATTTAGGTGCATACAGAACAACCCTGGCACATCTTGGGTACTGCAAAGAGTAACTGTAAAAAGAGCTTACACATATATGTGAGCTGACATAGCCGTCAGTGTTTTCTGGAGAAATATTTTTTTGTAAGTGTCCAACAACACATCTGTGCATCTCCCACAGAATATGTTCACTTAGTCAGCCAATGTGTAAACATTTAGGGATATGGAAAAGTGCACACTTTAGATCCCTCTGGGATGCACTCTGGTTGGCTTAGCTCATCCTTAGCACAAACTGAGGGGTCGTGACAGAGCTCTGCACAGAGCACAGCCTTTGCAACCTTGGTAAAAAAATGTAGCTTCCCCTGTAAACAAAGAAGGTCGTTCTGAAGACTAGGTTTTCATGAGCAGAACATGCACCAGGAAAGCAGGAACTCCAGTACTGTTTCTATTCAATATGAGGTATTTTAATCCTCCATCTTCTCCAAGCACTTCCTGTCTTACCAGGGTATAGTCTTGGCTAGTGACTAGGAAATGAAACCTTTTTCTCAAATCTAGACACAAGGAAAGGAGAAGGCACCTGGGACAAGGACACCTGGCAGGAAATGTCTTGACTTTGCAAAGCACTGGTTAGGACACTTAAGTGGATGAGGACAGATGATGGTCTCTAGTCTATGAGATTTTACTTCTCTGGGATCATGTAGGCATTTCATATTAGGAAGTTACGAGTTAAAACTCACCTACAATATATACACTGAAATGGGAACCAGAAAGCAAGATTTCTCTGAAGGTTCAGAGCAGAAGCTACTCCTAAATTAGTCACATTCCCAAGCCACCAAATCCCCAATGCCTCAAGCAATTGCATTTGCAGAGCCATTTGGAATACTAACATTTAGAGACTCCCTGAGAAATGCTAGAGGTACCTTTCAGACAAATACAGTTGAATTTTTTTCTCTTTTGTTTTTTTTTGTTATTGTGACTTAGAAAGTAAAGTGTACTTATCAGTCTAAGCTCTTCTTAAAGCATTTGTGTCACATGGTTCATTGACATCCTGGAATAAGCTCCTGGACAAAAGAGCTCAAGGGAATGCACATTTTTCTTCTGAGTGCTGCCTTTCAAATTTGGCTTTTCAAGTCACCTGATAGATGCCTAAATTCACATGCCCTCTGTTATCTTCCTATTGACTGCACATCTGAGAGACCCAGGTAAGCTTAAGATCTGAAGTATCTATTAAGCCTATAGTATTAGAAAATATTTGTTTGAATTTAAGTCCTCTAATTCACTGAAAAAACATTAACAGCTTCTCTGTGCTGTCAGAGCTGTGTAAAAGAATTTTGATAGAACTGAGACAACAACTTTCTGCTTTTAACTTCATCAAGGCTTGGTCCTGAATTGCTGATTCAGTGAAAATTTGGTCTCTCTGACTGACAGAATGAGGAAAAGTTGATAAAAGCACAGTTTAAAATATATTTAAAAGCTAAAGTATGGATGGGATTTTCAGAAGTACACTGAGCTAAGCATCTTTCAGAGAACTACTGAAAATCCCATCTGACTTCTAAAAGACAGATAAACAACTTTTAAAATGCTAGCCAAATTTCTCACTCCTGGTTGTAAAAATCACTGTCAAATTCACTATTTTACTTGGCAATTTTCTTCCACAGTTAAGCGCAAAATTGTATCTATATGGTTATTCATTCTATTAAAAATCATCTGCCTAATAAGAATGCCACTTTTTTGGGTATGCAAGAGGACAAATAAAGATGTACCAATGGTCTGTTTATGCTTGGAAGAGAAACAAATCCAGAGCTCCTGTCAGCCACTGGAGCTCAAATTAATGAATTGTCCTTATTTGAAATAAAAATGATAGCAAAGTTCCTGCTCATTTTAGTAAGGCTTGTCTTACCTTTCATTGCCTGTAATTTATTATTATATTATCTATTGAGCTTCATGGCTATAACAGAACTGGAGGTCTGATGTCAACATATGCTGTCAAATCTGTTTATGTAAAGTTTGAAAATATGCAGTTGAACCAATTTTAATGCTTCAGTGTACCAGGACTTTGGAGCTGAAAAGGCAAGCTATACATGGATTTAGTGTGACTACTGAAAATCTCGTGCTGTTCTATAGTGGTTTGTGTTTTATATGACATTGTCAAAACTGATGTGACTGTGTTAGCTTGCCCAGTCTTCAGTAATGCATAGATGGCAACTCTCTGCATCTTTTACGAACCCAAAATTTCTGCCTTTCTGGCAGCTCACATGCAATTTCTCTCAAAAACTTTTCACTGTAGCTATTTAGGGTTTTTCCCATCTCACCAAGTACCTTTATCATCCTAACCTGATTAAGTCATTAAGTGATATAATGTTTTTTATATGCCTTATTTCTTCCATTCTGATTAGTTCGTGAGACACTAATTGCTGCATTTTTTCTCTTTACAATGGCTTGCAGATCATTTAGGAATATGTGCTATTCAGACTACTTTATTACTCCCATATAAAATTCACATAGAAGTTGTTGACAAGAAATAAAACCCACAGACAGTGATAGGTAATGTTTGTTGTTTCCTAGGGGCAAAAAGGTGGCATTCATTAATGCACAAGCAGACCAAACACCTAGCACTAGACAAAGCCTTTACTAATTCTGTGGCCATGTAGATGCTTAAACAAAACAGCATTAGAACATTCAAAATAGGAGCTCTATCACCCTTTACATAATAAAACAGACACTTCACCCAAAGGAAATCAGTTGGACAATCGGAAAATAAACCTTATTGGTATGTTGTGAAATGGCAGAATCTATCTCTGTGCGTTACAGCTGGTTTTCAGTTCTCCAGATATGTGTGCAATTTGAGAGACAAGGAGGAAAATAAACAGTCAGTGTATGTGGAAAGATAAAACTGGCAGATGGAGAAGCTGGCTTTTATGTTTTTGAGAATAAATAAAAATCAACAGAGAAAAACAAAAGTAAAAAATAAAAAAACTGAGCACGAATGCTTTGCATCTGACCAGAACATCATCTTTCAATGAAACAACACTGGAATTAATACAGAACACTATCATACCATATGGATGCTTGGATCTTTGCCAGAAAAATTGCACCATCTGTCCTTTTACCAAAAATGACTGAAATGCTATGAGTTTCAGCAATGCCACCATTCTTTTCAATATGCCAGACATGATCTTGACTAGCAAAATACACTTCTCAGCCTAGTAAGACCAGCAATGGTCCCAAAACAGTGCTTGTAACCAAGTCTGACCCAAAGATACTGAAGGATTATTTAATTACTGTGTCACACTTCAGAAACCCAGTAAAAGAAAATATGATCACTATTAATGAGGAATTGTCATGTATCATATTCAGAAGCAACTTAGAGCTCTTCTCTCTGGTTACAATATAACTTTATTAATATTTTAGACAAGAGGTCCAAGCTCCTCCACCTTCATCATCAAGCTGAGCACAAGAACTTTATTTTGTCTGTAGATGGCAGTGCTATCAATTTACTTACTTCACTCTGTTATCAAATGCAACATAAACGGCCATAAACCACACACAGAATATGCACTTATACCATGCATCTATCTTGTTTAGTAAGCCTGATTGCTATAAGTCAAATGAACAACAACAACAACAACAAAATCACAACATTCCCATAGGGTTATTCACTTTTGAAGCCTATTTCATGGAAATTTAATTCAATTTCAGGAAAATAATTGAACTAACAGTCTGTTTTCTCAGACAGGATGTCCCTGGCTCCATACTATGTAGGCTGGACAGATGCCAAAGCAGATTGGATTGTAACTCAAAGTATTGATGAAAAATGACTGGGCTGTTCTGAAAGCAAGATGCATGTGCTGGATGGGTCAGGCACCAAGTGGCTGATGCCTGTCTTCCCTTCCATTTAACCTATCAGGATTCTAATATGCTGGAACTGTAAACAAAGAGAAAATATAGAAAACAGCAAGTAAACAAGAAAAGCCAAAGTGCTTATCCTCCAAATGCTCTGCATAAAGCAAACCTGTATACAAAAGCAGAGCAACAGAATGCTTGGGGGACCATGCTCTTTGCTGAAGAAAGATGCCAGCAGCCAACAGAGACAAAACTTCATTTCTAAAGTCAGGGTATAGCTTAGGTTATTCAGATTCAGGAGAGGAAGTAATGGAATGATTTGGATCATCAGAATGATTGGAGTAGCTATCTTGATTAAAAAGAAAAAATTAATTTCCTTTATCCAGAGATCAGAAAGAAAGAAAAAAACCCAGCATGTGGCAAGAAAATGAGAATACATTTAAATACGAATCATCAAAGCATGGTTGTCATGTCTTTTTTTTTTTTTTTTTTTGAGTTCCCAAGGAAACACAGTGTAGGTAACTATTTTGTCTTCTTTGTATACAAGTACCAGCCTGGTGACTGACTAGCCCCTTTTCATACCTGTTTAGTATATTGGCCAGGATCACAGGTATCTTAAGGATACTAAATTCCTAAAAGTTTTGTGAAAGTAGGCAGTCAGATGGAATACAGATAGACTACTAAATATCCCTATATAAGCTGAAAGCTCCAACATGGTCTCACATCTTATTACACACCAGAAAATACATTTGTGAAAGAGATACTATGGATGTTCAAACTGTGGAAAAAAGCTTCAATTGAAGCATGTATTTTATTAGATTTCAGAATACCCAGTCACACTCCAAAATTTAAAGGAAATCATGCCTTATAATTCCACTGCTCACAAAACTGTATTTTAAATTACCAGAGGACTACTGTTGGCCTTGGGCTTTTGCCAGTTCTTAATGCAATGGAACATTTAATCAATGCAAAACCTACCTCAAGGTTGAAAAGTGATCAAGTCACATCCTCTGCTACCTCATGGAACCTGAAGATGAGGACCATAATACGTAGACTCCACAGCAATTGGTATTTTACAACATCACTGACATATTAGTTACACACAGAAAAGTGTGCACTGGTGTATGTGAAAGATGTGATTGTATGAATAATTTAATTTATAAGCAAACGATTGCCTGTGCTTTGTTGTGGATTTTCTTACATTACTCTGTATTGTTGTGAGAAGAACTCAAACCTTGATCAAAGACATAAAAGCAATCAATGCCCAGATTAAACAAAAGCAACATCTATCTCATACTTGAGTCTATTTCTTGACTAATTCATGTCAAAGAACTCAATCAGTAGGAATCACTCACTTGCTCTCCCACAGGGACTTCCAAACATAAAAACTGAGCAGAGCAGCAGATGGAAAGATTATTCCTGTCAGGTGCTAGTTTCCTGACCAGAATCCAGAGAGTAACTTCCTGAAGTAGATGCTCCTTAGCAATGGGGTGCTACATATAGTCTCCAGGAATGACTGAGCCAGTCCCTGACTTCCACCATCCAGGAAGTAGTCTGGTCTAATACTCTTTAAGCTTGCTTAGCCCCAGTGAAAGTGACTTTGAATAAAAACAGCAGAAACCTCTCCCAGAAACACCTTTGCTCACACAGCTTTCCAGATCCCAAATACTTTATTTCTCAAGTAACATGCCCTTGTTCAAATTAAACATTTCCCTCCCCTCTACTTTTTATCCAATGAGGGAGCAGCCTGAATTAACTTAGCTTTCAACCAGCTGAAACAATTTGCAGCACAAGACTTGCTTGTTCTGTCATATCCTTACATAAGCATCTCTTCACATCCCACATAGTCAGGACTCCTGAACTTAAAAAACCTGTTATGTTGCATGCTCTCATAATCACTACTTTTAGCACCCATCAAATGTTGACAAGCATGTGATGGTTTGCTGATGGGAAGAAACCGATACAGCTGAGTACTTCAACTCAGCTTCCCGGAACTTACTGCAGGAATGCATTCCCTCACAACAGTGTTGTGATGAGACTGGCCCCGGAGCCAGCTGTACTGCAAAGATTTCTGGAGAGGCTCAAAGAGAATTTAAGATGCTTTTTTCTCACTAGGGTTCAATCATGACATTATCATATTCTCTCCGCTGGAAAGGTGGATTTAACCTGCAGACCTGTATATGTAAAGTGTTCTGTGATACCACTGGGAATCTGAAGAAAAAGAGATCCTATGAATTGGCCTTGATAGCTGAGATTAAACAGAACCCCTTACTTCTCTGACCTGAAGCAGTTCCTACAAAGATGCTGCTGAGCTGCAGAGATTATATTTGGATCCTGAAATCCTCATGTGACACTACTTACAGGACAAGAATTAAAATTTGTATCTGTCTGCTATTAAATAATGCATAGCTTTTATTAGATCATGCATAGCTTTTTAATGTATATCTCTATCATTATTTGATTTTTGACAAACTCAAATCCAACAGAGATTATATTGTGACAAGGTTCACAAAACCAGATCTTAGAAATGCTCCTTTCTGCCTTTAAAAAAAAAGAGGTAGAAAACAGTGGGTGGGATTCTTTATGACGGATTTCTTTTTAGGCCTGTTTGGTAAGAAAATCTCTAAATGTTACCCATTTCACATTGGTCAACTGCATTACATAACATTTGATCTTTGCAGTCAAATAAAGAACTTTGTCTGTCAGTGCACATACTAGACAGATGCTATGTGATCTGAGCTTTATTAGTGGTTTTCCCTAACTAGAGTTTTACTATTCAGTAATTAGTTCATTAATATCTAATGTGATGGGATGCAGCAAGAAGCCCCTGCACAGAAATCACTTTGATTTAAATAGAGTGAAAAATGTTGCTATTTGTAAACTCGAAGACAGCTCAGCAGAAATGGAAAGAATTTATGTGGGGAATGAGCAACAGCATATTCATCAAGAAGACAGAAAAAAGATAGCTTAATAAACACAAGAGGACTAGAGTTACTGCACTAACAACTATAAAACGTCAGGAGTTGTTCCCTTCATACTAACAGTTTTACTATTGTCTTATGTTGGTGATAGATGCATCAGTTGAGAGAAACACAGCTGGCTCCATCTTATCAACAAGACTAGTATAATGGAGGACAAAACCCCACAGTTTTTACTTTGAAACCAATCATATTGTTAAGGGAGTTAAAAAAACCCTCCAACAGATTCATCTTTAGCTTTGTAAAACAACTGCTTAGCACTTTAGCTGTCTTAAATAAATTAAATATCTAAATAAAGGTGTTGCTTGTGTAGATCCTTCACTTATACCCAGCCTTATCTTCCCCTTCAACACATCTGAAAGTTTTACAAGAAGTCACACACACCTTAATGATGATAAAGAAGACACTTATTAAGACAGGACTGTGTTGACTTTCACAGCTAATAAATAGAAGCACAAAAACGATAGCCAGGAAAGAAACATGGGTAATTCTCACCTCTACCACACCTGAATTTCTTTACAGGGGAAAAGTGACATTTCTGGGCTTTGCTTTTCTACCCTGTTGGCAGCTGATCTCCAATTAATCAACCTTGCCCCCTGCCCCACTACTGACTCAAATAGAACAAGGTGGGACTAAGGCAGCGTGGCCTGTGCTGAAGGGGAAAGAACAGGGCTCAAATGCTGGCTTTTCTACCTCATTGAGAGCATCATGGAAGTAAAGTGAAAGTGAGGGATAAAATATTTGGAAAGAGAATCCCACTGAGTTTCATATCACTCTACTGAGACAAGACAAAAGGCACAATGAGAAAAACCGAATGTTGGCATCTCACAACTGAATATCATAATCTCAGTCAGCAACAAGATTATATTTCTCTTCTGTTACCTCAAGGAGGGTAATGTGACCTTTTTGGGGAACAGCATCAATAGAAGAGAGGGCAGGACTTGACTTTCACCTTTAGTTAGAAAGGTTTTGGAAAATAAACTTTGGAATTGGCAAGGGGAAAACTTCCTTTTCATTTTTGCTGAATAGCATCTCGCAGCTGCCAGTTGAAAGCTTCACTTGCCAAATGTGTGAACAGATTTGAAAAACCGTCACCCATAAAGAATAATCGTAAAGTAATGATACCAAGAAAGAACTAGAAACAATTGTTTTCTTATCTCTCTCCTTACACTGAAGTACATGCTTTGTTGTCACAGACATTTTCAGCACAGTGTACTAGAGGAAATGTGCAGTTCCCTTCTTAGCATAGAACCACTGCACCTTTTAGGAGTAATTCAGGATCAAGGGTGTAATTTCTGAAATGTTTCTTTCCACTGTGATGTGCACACGAAGGAATTACACATTGGAAACAGAGTCAGAAGGTCTATAACAAGTAACCATGTAAAGATCTAGCCAAAACTAATTATCCTTCTACCCAGATGGGATTAAACAAACAAAAGATGCATGTGGGATTTAAAGTAATGTAAAAACTTGATTTTAAAATTGTTCCTATTTCTTCAGAAAGTCCCAGGAATTTCATCAAACCTCAACTGCATTAGCAGTGTAATAAAATGCTCATCATGCTGTCTTAAAAACTGTATGACTTTACACAGTTGTGAAAAGGAAATAGCCTCATTTATCCTTTTCTTACTTTCTGTGCACATTTAAGCACTTATCTAAACTGTATTTATAGAGATGAAAAAAGTACATTTTCTTTTTGAATTCACTTTTTTTTTTTCTTCAAGGCCATTAAAAATGATATAGGCTGCAATTTTCAGAGTAAAAATAAATTAAACTTACTTGTAAGAGAACTGACTAATTTCCCTAAGGACTCCAGACTCTATCTACAGTATTTCTACATCCATTTTACAGCCACTCACATTGCTTTGGAATTCTTGAGGAATTTGAAAACCTAAAGCATTAATTACTTATATGAAAATGAGATAGTTAACACATACATTTTCACATTTGCTTTGGGATTGCATGATCTAATAAAAACTTACTATAATTTAATCAAGGAGAAATATACATAAAAACACGTACAAAATTCATTATTTATATGTGGCTATTCAAATAAAAGAATAAGCAGTCTTCCTGCTCTTTGTTTTGGGGAAGGGAAGGTAGGGGGATATCAATAGAAATGACAGAAAATGGTGACTTGGTTGTCAGAGTCCAATCAGGTGGGTGCTGACCACCTGGACCTTTGGTCAGTATCTACAATTAAGGAGATGTACACATGAAATAATCTTTTCTTTCTCAAATCAAGAAGCTGCTCATAAAGCTCTTGAGACAAAGCACTTTTTCAGCACAGGGATTGTCCTATGGTTTCTCAGAGCAATACCTACAGGCTTTGTACAATTTCACTGGCAATCAGCAGGCATGGTCTCTTTTTCCTCATTTTAAGTATAGGAGAACAAAAAGAGTAATTTGACTCTCTTTCTTTGTACGAATCACCAAATTTGATGGTTCATCTAATACAATATATTGTTGTGTGCAATGGCCTGTAGCATATGATTCAGTGGAAACTGTGTACTCACTAAAAAATGGACAATTACCTGACAATTTACTCATAAGTCTTTCCAAACTGCCCTGGAATATGAGAGTCTGTATCCTTTAACATGGTTTCTGTGATGAATACACTGTAGTCTGGAATATATTCCCTAATACCTTACTTATCTATTGAAAGAGGACCATTTCAGACAATCCCCCCTACTTACTGCCCAGTCTTAAGGAAATGTCACCAACAGGGACGTTCTTTCAAGCAAGAGAGAAATATTTTCAAGTGATGGTGATTTGGTGACTGATGCCCTCACCACTGTAGGAGTCCACAGTGAATTTACTGCAATGGTGTGAGACCACTTTGCAAGCATTAGAGATGTATTTTTGCAGCCATCTACTGTTGGAAGTTCTGTCAGCACAGAAGTAAAGAGATCGAGATACTACATGATGTAGAAATCCTCACAATAAGTAGAGATTTTAAAATACTTGTTGGTACTGATCTCTGTTGGATTCCTTAGGATTAGGCTAATTGCAAATGCAGCTGTTCTGGTGGTGGTGGTTGTTGTTGTTGGGTTTTTTTTTTCTTTCATCTTTTAATATGGCTGTTTTCCTTTAATACTCACTGAGTTATGCTTACAATATGGCTTATAGCAAGACCATGGCACTAACGGTGTATTTCTCTTCCCGTAATATTGCATTTGTGTTAGCCAGCTTTTAAGGTTTCTTATGTTTTAATGAAGTTATTAAAGTGAATGCTCTGACTGCATAATTCATGAGCGTTCGTTCTGTCTTCAAAGAGCTGGTCTCTAAACAATTTTTATTTTTTCAATTCTTTTCTAAGACATCCAACAAAGCCTTTTGAATTTGAATGCAATATTTAAAATTGTAGAAAACTAGCTGTATTTCTGCTATAGTACCATTTGGTCCCCAGAGATGGTTCTAACTTACAGTATTTGCTTGGCAGATACTAAGAGGTTCTGTGTGTTTTCTATTTATAACTCATAAATATTGAGATTAGCTTTCACACATAATGGGCCTGATTATGGCCGCTTTCTCTTCACAACTATAACTGCAGCTTTCTGTAAAAGGAAAAGCACATAGATCCAATGACAATCCTCTTCTTGCAGTTCTTCCTAAGCATTAATTTGAAATAAATAGTACAATTTAGGGTCTGCTGTAATATCTGTTACCTGGCAACAGTTCCTAAGGCAATACCTGAGCCCATGCCAGCTAAGGCATCTCCTCCCCATTGAATCTCTGGGTCTGACTGGGGGGAATGATGAGAGGCAGCAGTGGTGAGATAAGAGGAGGGTATATTGCTTGCTTCTAGGATACATTCCTGGTAAATAGATTTACTGAAAATGAAGCATACTAAAATAATACAAAGAGAACAAAACCACATTAGCTTTCAAATATTTTTAGAAGAATAAACTATACTGAAATTAATCCTGAAAAGATGATGCGTTAAGGCTTACACTTATTGTCATCTACTAAAAGATGACTTCTTGATACAAACCAGTCTTTCACCAGAAATACGTGGAGCCACTGAAGTTCTTAAAAAAAAACAAACCAAAAGTAAAAAAGGCACTTAAGCTGCATGGCCTGAGTGGCTAAACACCCATAACAACAGTCTGTTCAAGAGCCAGCCTCGGCCCCTTCTGATGGTTCAGAGGAAAAATGCTTTTCAATGCATTCAGGTAATTTATTTCAAAGATTGGCTTAGTCAAAGCAGAGAAAGTTGATGTAATTTGAAATGAAAGTTTTTATTTTATGTTAGGAACAAAACTGAATGGCTATGACTAAATATACGGAAATATATAGAACTGTCTGCAAAATTGTATATATATATATTTGGAATTTTCCTATGTAATAAAAAGAAGCACTGTATTTATCACACAGGCCACATTTAGCTAACAGTCAGATGTGCTGAGGGTTGAATAACTAATTTTTCTTTTAAAAAAAAGTTAATACAAGAAAGAATTAAAACTAATTTAGATAAAAGTTTTATATTCATTTAAATCTGTATCTGAAATCAGTATCATTTTGATTTAAAATAATATTTCATAAGGGAGCTGCAGATAATTTGTGCTGTCTTTCTGGAGCAGAAGGGACTGTAAACCCAAATAAAATACATAACTAACACACAATCTTTGCGAACTGAACAGTATTAGTGAGCTGCATTGTGCCCTCATTGATGAATTAGCTGGATTATGTCTCAAAGGCCTGTTTGGAGAGATTAAACTGCAAACTGGTTTTAAAATATTCCAATTCTGCAAATGAAAAATGAAATAAAAACCAAAACAAAATTAACAGGGTAACTTGGGAGTTTAAGCTCCCTGTAAGACTTAAACTTCTAAGTCTTGTAGACATTTTGGGTGAAGGATGCTTATAAAGTCACCCAAGATGACCAAATTCAGATAAATAAAAATAATCTCTTTATAGCTTAAATTCCTACCTATGATCTGCCAGATGTCAGATTCATTAAAAATGCATTCAAATATAATTTAAATAATTAAAATATCATTTTAGAATGTGCAAAATTGCTTCCCAGAGGCCTTTCCTCACCAGAAGTAATAATTTTCACTTGTCCTGGTGACTTGATGAGCTCAGGCTAAATAGTTCCAGTGTTTGAGCCAAGGTTTGCTCTAGTCACAGCCTGACGTAGCAATTAAGTTTAAGACCTGGGAGTATATTGCTCAGATGGGTGGTATGATTTTGTTACAAGAAGTCTAACGAATTTGATGATTAGTTTGTTGTCTTTTATTGTCTGTTTCCACAGCAATTTATGTTTGGCTTTTGATTGCTAATAAAAATTATGGAAAAGTTCAAAATGATGGTGATAAAAGTTTTTATAGAGGTGTCTTTCCCTGCCTCCCCCAGCTCTAGTAACCATTAAATATTGTATAGATGCTGACTAGGAGGAAACCCTGTAGAAATCCTAGAAAATGTAGTGCTCTCAAGCTACTTTGATCTTTCTCTTGCTCTGGATAATGTGATGTTTTTGTAATGGGGCTTTCTATCTGCATAACATAAATATACATGTTAAAAAAAAATCAAGCATGTATTTAAGCCCAATTGACCACAGTTACGGATACAATAAATTTCTAATTAGAAATTCAGATGACTACAAAGCCTCGGTGACTGTTTCTTTCTGTTAGGACTGAAGATAACATAAACGCTACAGCCTCCCATATCATTGAGGTGCAAAGGTATAGCAGATATTTACTAGCAACAGTAATAGTTAAGATGTGGAGAGAAGCAGCCAGAAGGAAGCCACAGAGTTGCCCACCACTGTGCTGTGAATGCTTGGCAGCACTATGTCAGACCTCCTGCAGGAGCCTGGGCCTTGCTCCTCTCTGTGAAGCAGGGAAACTCCCCAGAGAAGGCATAAAGGCTGGAAGCAAGGGAAAGCAGAGCCCTTTCCTGCCTTCTGCTTTTCCAGCATCTTCTCAAAAGTAGGAGAAAATAACAAAAACACATATTCCAAACTCAAAAAGATATTTTTTGCCTATTTTTGTCACACTTCAAAGATTATTTCCCCTCATCTCTGTCAACTGCATAATTTTCACCACTTGCAAATGGCTTTCCCTTGGTGACAGTAAGTGCTGTTGAATATATAGGTAACATTCAGTTTGAGATCACATTTGATTGTTAACATTTTCCCACCTCCACCACCACGCAAAAATTTCAGTTTTGCAAAATGAAAAGCCATTTTATTATCCAGAGAAAATAACAAAACTAGTGGGAAAGCATTTGCTAATCAAGATGAAATCCTGTCACCTTCATTACTACTTAGAGAGTAGGTATTATTTAGTGTGAATAATGGCAACAGAATCTCAGCTCGATTTCCAAAATTGTTTCTGCATAATTTATTCAAAAGATAAATTCCCTAATGAAAGATACTGGATCTACCTTAAACCAACATCATTTCATCTATAATTACTGCCCCAGGAATATTGTACTAACTGCCATTTATCACTGTCAGTGACTTCTGAATTCCTGCTACAACCATGGTATCCCATTGGGTTTGTTTGTCTCCAAGAGAACACGATGTTTCTAGTTTGGCATGGCCCTAAAAAGGAGAACAAAACCTGTCACTCCCTAGAAATATATTTAAATGTCCTCTTTGTGCATTCAGTACAATGCATATAATGCATTGTGTTGGAAATAACTATGAGGAAATGAATGGGGCTGAAGCACATAGAGAAGAGTAAGCACCATTCATTCCCTCATAGTTATTTCCAACACAATGCATTATATTTTTTATCTAAAGTTTGTAGAAACTCTTCAGTTCGTTAGTGATTCCCCAGTCCCTCTCTTTCGTTTCTTGAAAGCTGAGTACCCATTATCCATCACATTTCTCACAAAGTTTGGAAAATAGATGCTCTGGCTCTCAGAGCTATACTTCAGTCAAACCACCCCCCCACTTTGTCATTATGAGAATCAAATCTTTTGTTAGGAAACCATTAGGAAGTAAATGTTCTTAAGAACATTAATTTGCAATTTGTTCAGTATGAGTGTTAGGGAAACTGTTAGTGGTGAGTCCTAATCCAGCGTCCATTTCGGACAAGAGCTAGACTTTATTGAGGTAATGACTACAACAGCATTTGGATGTCTTTTACTTTTACTTTACTTGCTCTCCAGTGGATGAATTTAGAAGCAAGTAACACAATAAGATAACTGGTTACTGATAAAACACTTTGTTTTCCCTCACTTTGTGAAAGTCCTCCAGTTATGGTTCATCAAAAAAAGGTAAACAAAACCTTCAGGCTTCCTTTTAGTAAGTTCTCATTTTCCTGTTTGTTTTGCATATAACTCTCACCTTGTTCTAAGATTATAAGAAAAATAAAAGCAAACCACTTTTTTTCTTGTCACTTGCTAAATCAAAATCAGCAATTACATCATCTGTGTACTAGTGGCAGCTGTAAAAATTTTCAGTTCAAGAACGGTACTGGAAATAGCATCATTCTCAATGGTGGGCAGAAACTGTTTCTTCTAAACAGAAGGCATATAAAATAAGATTTTCTGGGAAAGACCTCACTTTATGGAGCATTTTGTTATTTAATTTGGTCTCAGTTAATTGGCAATTTAGACAGCAATTTGTGTCCAAATTCCAGATGTACCAGAGAATAGAAACCAGGTCCCTAGGACACAGCTCTGATGCCACCTGTGCTGACTGCACCCTATGCCTTAGAGATGGGAGACATCATGTCACTCATGGTGTGTACAGCCTTACTACATGGAAAGAATATGAGGACTATTTGTAGGTACTGAGCGTGTTGGATATATCAGCCTCACTGACTACCCCACGTGCAAGACTGTCATTTTGATTTCTGGTGTGCATGCAAATACAGAGCACTCCTAACTCTGTGCATGGAAACAATTGCGCCTGAGCCCTTCAAATGTAGAAACAATTTTCCTAGCACCTCAAACAGCAGTCAGCATGGTGACCTATGGCGAGTTCCTCCATTATGTATTATCAGTAACATTGCAGTGAAATGCTCACATTTTGTGAGATTAAACAGACAATAGGAATTGTAGTCAGATTTTTTTCTCTTGCCTGAATAGTCCGTATTTATCTCCAGGCAACAGGAGAGAAGAAAAGTATAGAGAGCTTGTATTGTCATCTGATCGTTTAACTCTTCAGACCTTGTCTTGGAATGGAATGCACTGTATTCTGATATTCTTTTTCTTTTTAAGCTAGAATGAGTTCTGATACACTTAGTCATGACCTAACTTTCAAGGAAACACAAACCACGTTTTTCAGACAGGGAAATGAGTCCTTACCTTCTTAACCAATAGAACTCCAATAGAAAATGAGTTCATTTTCTGCATTTACAAGTCTGCAAAATCTACAAGTGGGTTTTCACACACATACCTGATAGTCCACCAACATCCATCTTCTTCAGGTTCTTTGCCTCCAGAATGACAACAGTCAGTTTGCCAGCAGTAGGTACATAACGGAGGGAGAAGCAGATATCACCCAGCTTTTCTTGCTGTGAAAGTAAACAAGACATGATGTAATATTTTATTCATTTTTTGTACCTTTTAAAAGAGCAATTTTGAAAGCCCCATAGAAAATTAACAGAGTTACATCTCCAACTCACGCTGTTAAAGAAAACAATCAAATGAACAATATTGAGATATCTACCAGATTGTCTAGATTAAATCCTCGATAACCTCAAGTCTGTTGTAGCAACTATTCTGTGTGGAAACAAATTACAAGATAGATGCTGACTGCAAAGTAAGTAATACTGCTCAGCATTTCACCCCTGACAGTCAGGGTTCCACAAATACTGTTATTCTTTAAACCAAGTCAGGATTGTTTTGTTTTCCCCAGCTTGTTTTTCAGTAGAAATCAATTAACACAACGACTAGGCTGTTTCCCATGAAACAGTAATATGGGTCTCTCATCCAACTTTGTCAAAAAAGCAAAAAGTATAAAAAACCACAAAGCACAAACAGTTCAATATAAAAAAAGACGTCTCCTATCTGTCATAAAAGAAAAAAAAGGCAGATAGGATACAGTACATCCCTCCTTACATAAGGAATGGCTGGAAGGATTTGGTTTTGCTTTGCAGCCTATCCTCTGGCATCCTGCCAAATGCAGCCTTTTGCTATATTATGTATTTTCATTGCTTAGTACCTTCCTAGCAGTCCTGACAAAGAGGGAAAGGGTGAAGTATATTCAGAATTACAGGAACTTTGTTTCAAAAGGAGGAATAAGAGATGAACTTGCAGATATGAGAGAGAGAGAGAAAGAGAGAGGAGAATACTGCTAAGAAATTATCATTAGCACGATCCAAGATGCTTGCCTCCTTCCCTTCAAGCCCAGCGGTATCTCTAGGGGGCTAACAATGCTGCTTTTGAGACAAGAAGGATTAGGTTACACTGAACAGTCCAATAAAGAATTTCAGACAGCTTTTTTTCTCTTTCAAAGGCAGTGGTTCTTATGGCATATGTCCATTTCCACAATTTATTCTGACAGGGGGTATAAAGTACACTTCTATGACCATATCTCTTTGTTTCTAGTGTTTTCTTAGAATAAATTTGAGGGTTGTTTTTTGAAATTTTGGGGAGTGTATTAAAGTTTTTTGTCAAGACATTAGGTAATTTTTTGCAGAAATTATGCACCATTTCCCCATATAACAAATGCAAGAATAATATGGCAATTTGCCAGGTTCAAAGAGCCAAGGGGAAAGAGCCAAAGTCAGAACCTTACCTAAAAAGCTGGAGGGATACTACTGAGAGCAAATGGCTCACATACTCATGGATGTAGTGGGTATTTCCTAGGGAATGGATAGTCCCTGTGCAAAGGACTTTACCTATGAAGTGACAGACTTTAAACTGACTATTACAACTTGGAGCCAAAAACCAGGGATTGTAATATATAGTTCCCTGCCAGACATCAGCTCAGTGATCACTGAGTGAGGAAACATACAGAACAAACACAGTTATGTGTAGCTAAAAAATGCTCAGGACACAACAAAATGGCTCATGATGTTAAACATGTCTACTGTATAAAAACGCTGTCAGAATGCATGTGTGCCAAGTATTTTGAAAGCTTACAGTGTCCTTCCCATCTCAAAAAGGATATGGTAGAATTGGGAAAGATTACAAAAAAACCCGGCAGGAACGATCAAAGATATGACAGAGTTTCTGCAAAAGGAATAGGTAAGTAGATTAGGACTCTTCAGGTTGTAAAGTGGGTAGCTGGGGAGCACTATCTGGCCCAGAAGGGCTAGAATGATATTACTGCCTTGCTCAAAAGAACTGACACAAATATCAGAAAATTTACATTTTAGTTCATATCTAGAATAAGCTAAGATGACTTTCACAACATGGACTGCACTGCTATGGAATAATTTACTATTCGTCCCTGACTTCATATACTATTATAAATCCCAGCACAGATTCAGAGCATGAAAATACAGCATACAATCTGCATAGCTCATGCCTGGCTTGAACTGAGCCTGCAGTGGGATGGTGACAGCAAAACACACTCCCGTTCACCTGACATTTGGGTTTGGAAGTCCTTATTGGACAGGGTAACAGTGAAGTTGATCTATCACTTGCAGGTAGCTCAGAATGGAAGAAATCAATTGCTTATTGATTTGTGTTATCATGATCACAGCTCATCAGCCGCTCGCCATTCTCTGTGGTTGCTGCTTTATTACATAGTAGACTTGGTTTAAATTCACCTGGCTGATTCATGGGGCTCTAAGTAAGACTGAAACACGGTATTTATGGAAGCTCATTTTAGTCCCCTATCTTGGAGGCCTTTGTACTCTCATGTCACCCAACATTCAAGGGCTCTGTCCTTACCTGTAGATTCTCTTAAGTGGAGCTTTAGCTGTAGCAGCATGGCAACTTCTATTCCCTTTTAAAAATCAATACTGTGCTTCTAATTGTTCCTTTGAGTGGATATTTTTTAAATTTTCTTTTTGGTTTTTGTTTGTTTGGTTTTTTTTTATTTTTATTTTTTTTTGGTTTGGTAATCTTGTGTTGAGACTGTGTTCAGTAGCATAAAATGATGTTAGGATTATTTTTCTGATGTGAGTGCTTCAGCAGAGGCTGAAGAAGGTACTTTACACAGTTATTGCCACAGAGACCATCACCTCTCACCAGTGTTTCTGCATCTGTAATCATGTTATGCTTCTCTGCAAATACTGCAATTGTCTACACAGAAGAGTAATTTTAAGAGAGAGTTTAATGCCTTTTTAGTATCTTTTAATGGAACTTTAGCTGCAGGAAATATAGAGAAGAAGCCAGCCTCATGTAAACAGCCAGTTTTCCATAGATCACCAGCAAACCATGGGAAATGGCAGCAGATGATAGCCTCATTCCAGTGAATAATCTGAAGAAAAAGCATAGGCAGCTAATTAAGTGCCTCCAGAATCAATTTTAGTACTTTTCCTGTTGGTATTAAAATCTGTATTAACTGCAGTTCTTCAATACTTCTTTTACTCATAACCTTTTCTCTTTGCATGACTGCCACACTTTTTGGTTTTGTTTTTGTCTTTTTTTTTTTTTAAATTTAAAAAGTGTTTGTCAGGTGAAATACTGCAAGTGGCAGCACTGCAATGAAGCAACAAATAGCAATCACTAGAGGTGTGGTTTGCAGAGATAATTACAAACCCCTGCAGGGCTACACGCTACAGATGAGTGCTGCTGGTATGGTGATTATCCCATGGAGGTGCCTTATTGTTATTATTAATTTCTTTCAGCCCTATGTATAAATAATTTATGTTAGTAAATTACTTTGATCTCTGATGGAAGCTGTAAGTTAGTGTTAGAAACTTCCAGCTGGGAGGTTCATAAACATTAACCTATTCATGTATAATGCCTGGACACCAATCAGAAGATTCTCTCCATCTAAGCACTTACATAACTTCATTACCTTAAAGAGGATGCAATGGAGCAGAACATAAATGACACAGACAGTGCTGTTAACACTTCTTCAGCTTAGGAAAGGCTATTGAAAGTATTGTTGAGAACCTGGACTTTTTAGAGTTGATTCTTAAGTGGCTTCTACCTGTTCAGTGTTTCTTCTATTTGTCAGTAGTCATTTTTGCCTTGACAGTATACTCTCCTAATGAGCTACAGAGAAAAATGCTATTATGTGGATTACTCTTGTTTGTACTGCAGAATGTCTAACAGAGATATGTATGTTATTAATATAAACATTCTCCACATTTTTGTGGAAGATATTACGAGAAAGTTAATGCTTGCAGCTCTCATAGTAAAACAATACCAGAAAACCAAGCCACAGCACCATATGCTTTTCCTAATTGGATCTATGACTCCACAACAATCAGTATAGGAAATACATAAAGAGACTGAAGGGGGTTTCCAACTTTGGAATCTGGTTTTGATTGTGAATATTTGCATAAGCCTGAAAGAAACATAATATGATGTTGTTTTTGGGCAAAGACCCAAAATATTATCATCTTACCCTAATAAATATTTACAGTGAAAGCTCATAATGTTCACTGTATAGTTTTCACAGCAATTAAAATGCTTTAAAACCTTGTAGAGAAAACAAGGACAGCAAAAAGGTGGGTTATAAGTTAAATTCAGGAAGCCCATGTACACTGTAATCACAGAATCTCTAATCCCAATTGCCACACTGACAGGCTTCAGACAGTTTTGAGGCCATCCCATCCTGTCTACACAGGAAGATCTCAAATCCTACAAATTCCTTTTCTTGGTATGTATGCCTCAAAAAGGGCCAAAATAATACTAGTTACAGAATCACATGGATGCAGTAATTTTGACATAAAATTGTGACATAGACTGGTTACAACTTCAATTAAGCCATGGTAGCAAATGGACAGAATTAGAAACTCATACACATAGCTGGGATCTACAGTTAGGAAAGTATTGCTCCCCCATACCCCATAGAATAAATAGGGGACACACTGGGAAAAGGAAATACTGATTTGTTGGGCTCCCATTTTTTTTTCTTTAAAACAGAAATTTTATAGCTACTACAGCTTGTTTAACAGTACCAGCTTCAAAAACATTGCATTTTTGATAAATACACAGTTAAAGAAGAACGCAGAAAAATTCAAACTTGCAATAGGTATAATCAGGAAAGAAAGAATCTTTTTCTTTTATGTTGGCAAATCAGGGCACAGATGAGCCCACAATATGAAGATGATTCTTCCACAATTAGGCAAAGGAGTGGGAAGGGACCAAGAGGCTCATAAAACTCAGTTTGCAGAAGCAGGCTAGAAATAGCAGGGAAAGATAAGGAAGAACTGGAAAGAGAAAGAAAAGCTGGAGCTAACATGTCAGCCCATTATTACAGCACTTTTGGAGACTATCACATGAATATGTATACACAGCAAGTATAACTGTACCCCAAAGTCTTGGTGCTACTTTTGGGATAAAGTACTTTATCCCAACTCTCAGACCAAATAGGAGAGCCCTCCTGACCTTTTCAGTCAAAAGACTGATTGCAGAAATAGCTATTTCAGACTTGCAAAATGTTACTTAGAAATTCAGCCAATATAAACTTAAGGCCCTGACAACTAAACCATTAATCTGACAATCCTTTGCTGTCTAAAAGAACTTCACACCCATGAATATAGAAGCCCTGTTGGCAGCAAATAGGTGCTAAAAGCCTCTGGAGAGAAGGCAGAACCTTCTTTCTGATTGTACCTACTGCACTTTTGAAGAAAATATTTTAAAACCATATGAAAATGTGAACAGTCAAGTGCCCTACTGCATGGTTCCTTATTCTTTCTTTCAGGAATAACCCATTTGTCTTACAAAACAGAAGCACAGAATGTCTGTGATCAAAAGTCTCTCCTGTTTGCTTTTACTTTTTCTTTCAGAAGTGTCTTCATAGATGATACTCTCTTCAAATATACAAAATTGGCCATAAAAGGAAGCTCCTGCTAATGTAAACTGTTCAGTTAAAAGCCGTGTAACAAGTAAATTAAGCAACAAAGTGAAATAGGTTACAGCAGGAGATCTTAGAAGAAACAGAGAGTTCTTGAGGCAGGGTATAGAGAGCTCATTTTGGATCCTGTGAAAAAGAGACTAGCAGGGAAAACAGACAAAAGAAGAGATGTTAAGGAGACTGATACTAGGGGAACAGAGACTAGAAATAGAAGCAAAATCCATGAGGCAAGTTTTAAGGGGAGAAGTTCTAGGGCAGACAGGGAATAATCTTTCAAATGAAGTGAATTTCTTAAAGGTACTGGGAGGTGATATGTGTAGGGATGCAGTCATGCTTTAAAGTAGGAGTGAGGAAGAGCCAAAAGAAATGGTTTAATTGCGTATCTCTTTTGACTGATTCCCCTACTACAGTCCTACTCTCTGACTCTTTTTTGATACAACTTCTGTATGCTAGCACTACTGTTTACCCCTTCTTATAGGGAACAGACCTAGCTAGATCTTTCTTTGGAACAACAACAACAAAAAAATCTACTTTATTTTTCCTTCTTCTCCCCCAGTCCCTCTTTAAATAGCACTACTTGACACAGAAATTCATGATAAATGTCTGTCTTCTTATTGAAATATATATATATACATGTCATAGATCGCATTCCTTTTAACTTCCATAACTATGTAGTATTCTCCAACAGAATGGTAAATTGGACTTGAAAGCAAGTGGGCAATAATCTGAACCAGCCAATGTTATTAAAAAATTAACAAGCTAGGTTTTGTCAGCTTCCTCCTTTCAGTCCTCTCATTACATTTTTAACTGTTTAGAGAAAGCACTTCAATTACTGCTTTCTACAAAGCAGAGGAAATGGGAAGAGAAAACACTGTTATTAGTAGTAGAAAATGACACTTCACGGTCATCAGTTTAAAAGCATTACAATCAGCTGCTTCTTGAAAAATGAGAAATGCTGTGCCCAAAGGCAGCTGAAATCAAAGATTAGCAGAAACACACTCTTTGATTTCCAGGCAAAAGACCGTGCTACCAAACATACCAAGTTCTTAGGTAAACAAGAAGAAAATTAATTTCTTAAATAAATGAGAAAGGGAGGAATGAATTAAAATATTCATATAAGGCTGAACATCACACTCTGGTTTCCTGTAACTCTTTGCCTATCCACAAATGCTTGCATCTGGCTGCTCTGCTTTAGTGATTGCATCTCCCTCTATATCGCCACTTGGCTTCTCCTGAGCTCCTGACTGATCATATTTCTAAATGTCACTCACGTCTATGCAGTCCAGTGCACAAAACAAAATTAATTAATTAATTAATTAATGGCACATTAATATTATTACTTTTGACAGCATGGAAAACTTATTAACTACACTATGTCATAAGGCTAGTCTTCTAGTGAGTACTCTAAGTACAACATTGAAAGGAAATGTAATACATTTGGAAGATTTTTTTTTTTTTTTTGCTTATCAGACATTGGAAGAAGTCAAATCATAACACTTTCCCATAATTATTAGAATATATTATTGATTAATGAAATCCAGAACAAACAGATTTAAACAAATGGGAATGATTGGTATGATGGAATAAGTAATCACCTATGGCTGCTGGCAAATACTGCTGAAATTCAACAGCCCCAGGGAAAGACTATCAGGCAAAATCAGTGCCTTCATTACTGAAGCCATACAGTATATTTTTATTTGTTCTGCAAGAACTGCAAAGAATTCAGTGGAATTCATGGGATTATTATCTTCCCTCTCCTGAAACTGTAAAAAAATACTAAAACATAAAGACCTTGCACTTCATACTAGTTCCAGCTATGTTATAAATAAATGGTTCTTTTTGCAGTGTTCCTACCACAGCTTGGTTCACTCAGCTCCTGTTGATTTATGTCCTCCTTTTCCTCATCTCCTGCTTGCTGTAACACCAGTTCAGCTTTCAAGTTCTTCCGTAATAACCCCTAGCACTACCTTCAGCTTCCTTCCATGACCTCAATCACAAACCCCACAAAATACAGCAGCCTCCTGCAATAGCTCCTAAAATTGCCAACTGGCCAAGAGGCAGGTTGTAAAGTCACTGCTTTAAAACTGGAAACTTGCAACTTAGTTAGAGGCAGGCCAAACAGACCATGTGATAACCTGCCATGTGCTCAAGGGTTTCCCTGAACAGGGCAAGAATCTGAGTATCTATCCTCTTTAAAGCATTGCATTCCTTCACATTTACAGGAACCTTCTTATCGTGCTCTCCCGCTTCCAAGGCAGCGGGCAACATAATTTTGTACCAAAAGAAGCTTGTGCCTTTATTTTCACACAAAAACAACTCAGCCATACAGACAAATGAGGATTCTCACTGTACTGCAGCCTGAAAGGGCTGCAAACCAGGGGACTGCACAGCAAGATGAAAAGGAACTGTATTTGCTAATGGGAAAACAACACACTAAAACAGCTGATCTAAGTTAACAGCTGAGAGGTGAAAACTTATAACAAGACATTTCTCCGCCTGTAATTTATCAAGGTGAAGAAGATTTTCCTTCATGTATAATTTCATTCAAGTCAATGTCATCTTTTTTTTCTTTCCATCCACTGCTTCTGTGCTACAGGCACAGGCAGAATTTAAAGTCCTTTTATGTATCATTGATTTTCATTGCTCATGTTGTCCTCTTTTACTAATTTTTATACTGCAGATTTTTGCAGAGTATATGCAAAAATTGTCTAAAATTGTCTAAAAATATGAGATGGGGTAAGTGATATGCAGCTGGAAAAGAGGGAAGCTGAAAACCTCAGAAAAGCTCAGAGAAAATCCTGTTCTAGTTCTCCCTAGTTTGAGGGAAATCAGAAATATGTAAAATACTCTGTCAGATAAAGTCCGTATTTTTGTCTTAGGTTCTACTTGAAATGAAGAAACTAATACGCGCCTCCTTGTACAATGCCTTGCATTAAATGTCTTAAGTTCAGCACATTAAATATTTGTACTCAGTTCAAGAATGAGGTCCTTTGAACTAGTGCTATATATTCAAATCTATTGACTTACCAGGCTCATATCCACTTTTTAAACTAAGCATTCAAACATATATTTTTATGAAACTACTGAAAGATATTCAAGTTTTTGGATAAATACATAATGGCAAACCCCTCTTTAATTACTGCACTTCTCCTGACTATTTCACTTTGACAAACTCTCTTAGCACATTCTTTAGGAGGACAAGGAAGCTCATCAAAGGTCATCATAGCAATCAGTACCACACAATTTCATTAATCTCTTCGGTAAAAAGAGGTCACTGCAGTCATCTATCTATAAAATCTAGGAAAGAAGACTGCACTTATCATAAAATCTCTGGTTCAATGATGTTCATTTTTAATAAATCTTAGACCACAAGGGAAATTCCAGAAGACTGAAACAGTGCTAAAGTTATGCCTCTCTTACTCGGAAAAAGGCCAAATGGGATGAAGGTGGTATCTATCAGCCACTTGCCTTTTATCAATCCCAGATGAAAACAAAGAAGAACTCATAAAAGTTTGTATTAATGCTGATTTAAAGGATAAAAAATATAATGAATGTGAAGTCACATTGTTTTATGGAAAAAAGGTCTTTTTAACTAAAACCAGATTCATCTTCAATAAGATTGTAAATTTGGTTGACGAAGGGAACATGCATATTTTTTTTTTCCTCTTCAAGGTCTACTGCTGTTTTTGTAGATGGGGAAGAACTTTTGCAGGTGATAAAAGCACTGTCATAACAGTAAATAATAATGCAACAGGTTGGGCAGAGAGAAAATGCTTAATCACTTAGCTGTAACCAGTCACATGGAGGACATTTTCATACAGCCAAAAGCAAAAATTCTATATTCTAAAATAAAGAAATCAAGACTCTTTCTAAATATCTCCTGAATCAGGGAAGGTATCTTACAAGGCAATGTCTCCTGCTGAGGATATATGGTAATAAGCTACAAACCATGAACTGCTAGTGTAATCCTGTGTAAAACATTCAATAGCAGACATGATCAGAAGCAGCTGGTGACTTTGCCTGCCTGGAAAAGAAATAAAGTATACTGCACACAGTGTACTTTTTTTCCTTTTTTTTTTTTTTTTTTTTTTTTTTTTAAATGCAGAAAACTACAAAGAAGGTAAAAAGTCACAACTCTTATTGGAAAAAAGTAGAAAAAGCCTGATTGCAAAAAACATAAAAGATTAATTTCTGCAGCTTTCTGAAAAGAAGATTGGAAGTGACTTGATTACAGTGCATAAGTACTGTAGAGCAGAGGAAGCATCATGTATTAAATGGCTTGAACCTACTGAAGAATCAACGACTTTTTAAAACAGAGTACTTGCTGAAGCTATAAGGGACATGTTCTTTTCTTCATCTATTTATGTCTTAAAATTAGAAACTTTCAAACTCTTTGGGTTTGAAGACCCTCTAAGAGTTTTCCAGTGGTGGTGCAAGCCTGCCTTTAAACAAATATTGGGTCTAGTGTCAGCAACCTTCTCTTTGTACCCTTTGCCAGTAAGGTCTCACTCAGAATTTTTGAATTTTTTTGGAAGTCAAGAAGCCGTGAAGAAGTCTGAGCTTTCAGTATTTGCAGTCTATGACCACACAGCCAGGACAAAATGCCAAGGGCTAAGGATCAGACACTTTCTAGATCCTTGCTCCAAATCCAAGCAAGGTCTAACTTTCAAGCTTGTAAGGGGGTTTCCTTGTGCCCACTTTCTCCCAGCGTGGCACTGGGAGAACATTAATATCTCCAGGAAGCTGCCTGTTTCCTAGACTGAGCTTGATTGTATGAGGTTCTTCAAAATGTTTGTTGAAGATCTAGGAGTCCTCCAGATTTAGGGCAGACAATATCACCTAATTTAGATGCCTGATTTTATAGGAAATAGCACTATTTCTAAGCAAAAGGGTTTTTTTGAAATGGAATTTTTTTTCAGAAACAAAATTTTAATGTCAGCTGGTCTAGGCCCAAAGCAAATAAAACAGATCATATTTAAAGATATGTCATCCTCAGAGACTCATAAAAGCTCATATAATGGTGTCTTCTGGTAACAAACCCAAGGAATCAATGAGCAGGTGGGCTAAAAAGTCTAAGGAGTGTGTCCCAGTGTTTATACACAAGACAGTCACAGCTTTACATGCTGTGATTATGCTTGAAGGGCTGATTAAAAGCTACTTTTCATGACTGGGAACATATAAACAGAAGGAGCTTAAAATTCTTATGTAATGTGACTGGTGTTGGTGCTTGGAGGAACTTATGCCAATTCTGGAACTCTACAGCTGAAATCCAAGCAGGAAACCAATATTCTCAAGTCATTCTGGAGCATATGATTGCAGCAGAAAATCTAGTAGATATTAATTAAAATCTGTTCTCATTTACAATTATAATGTATCAGAGGATAATAATTTTTGGATTTTATGCTTTTAGTAATAAAAGCTGCAACTTTCAATACACTATAAATGTGCAAATTTTTCCTTCAGGCTGATGAATTAAACTAAAAGCAGAGAGTTCTTCATTAAGAAACCAACTAATAGTTTAGTATCACAAACAGACATTCTGAAGAAATAATCATGTCTTTTAGGAGATTTTAAATAATTTAATAATTTAAAGCTTATATAGAAAATTATGATTCTATATCTACAGAAACATTTGCTATATCAAATTGTAATGACACAAATTGGTCCTCATTGTAAGGAAGTATGCACAAATTCGGATGGCTCAGGAAGTTACAGGTAGGGTTTTTTTGAGAGCTTTGATGTATTGTCATATACAACTGCACTATGACAAGAAAGAAATCACGGGCTACAGATATGTGCTGTGGAAGAAGTGCAGCTCTTAGTTTGTGTCACAGACTTGTAATAGCTGTATCTATTTTCTGTACAACAAGTACAAGCAAAAAAATCAGAGTAATCAAAATTAATACAAATGACCCACATGTCATTGAAAACTTGCCTGCTCTAAAACATCACAGAAAATTAATGTTAGGCCTGGCTGATTAATGTGAAAGTCTGAATGACTAAAAACATTTTCAGCATAATCCACTGCTATCTAATTCTAGGCTGGGCATTTACAGACAGGGGATGTCAGCTGCAGACCTCAAGGCACTCACACAAAAATGAGATGCTGCCAGTTTTGAAGCCCAGGCTCTACTCATCAACAAGAGATCCTCTGGTTAATTTTCACAGTTAATGAAGAAGATATGGGAAAAAAAAGGTAAAATAACTAGATTCCAGACAACCAGAAGTAATTTCAGTATCATTTAATATTAAGCACCTAACTGGAAGCTCAGGTGCTGTCTGCCCATTGCCAGCCATACCACTGTGAAGCTGCAGTGGCATGGCCTATGCTGGTGGCATCAACAGCAAGTTATAAACCCCACATAATGGTAAATTGTACAGGAAATTGCTTCCATTAGAATTTTAAGTCTTTAGCTAAGAGGAAGAGATTTGAACTCAAGGTCAGCCACAAGTGGAGTAAGGCACAGTGAAAGGTTCCCAGATTTAGTTGCCTTTATCAGTGTCAGTGGAAATTGCAATACCTCCTAATTCTGTTCTGTTGTAGGCAAATGCATGCAGCCAATCAAGTAACAATAACATACCACTTTCAACTCTCTCACTGCTAGTTAGGAAACTCCCATCTCTAGCACTATTTCTGTAATTGTAATTGTAGACATAATGCTCAAGGAAAAAGCCGTGGCCTCCATCTCTGTGGATTCAGGTACATCTTTTCATCTTGCTTTTGGCCAGCAAGAAGCACATACAGAATTTACCTGGGTCCAAAAGGAGATTGGAAATGGGTTTCAACTGCACTGATGATTGTAGCTCAAAGTGAATTGTGTTTTGCTCTAATGACACTATAGTAATTCTGTTGCAGTGACCATACTCCAGCCCTCCACAGAAAAAAATCATACTCTGGAAACTCTGCCAGTGGAAAGGACAGAACAACTACAAAACCGCTCCATCCATCTAGTGAGCAAGCTAGCGAGGCAGCCAGGTGAAACAAAAAGCCCCAGTTAATGCAACTTAAGATTGCTCACGAAACTTCCATCACCAAAGATGCATCCTAAAGGAAAGATGTATTTCTGCTTTATGCTCAGGTCTACATCTCATACGCATGCATACACCAAAAATGAGAGAATATATGCTGAGAAGTGAGGAGGTGGAGTGATTCACAGAAGTTTCATCTCTAGTCAACGTAAATACTAAAAAGCAATAGACACTTTCGACTGGAGGCTACAAAATACAAATTAATTATTCATTGAATCACTCAGGTGTGAAAAATGATGGTAGAAGTTAAAAAACAAACAAACAAACAAAAACAAAACCTGAAAAGAATAAGAAACTGTGGGAAGAGTCAGCATTTTATGAATTTCTCCCTAAATGTGGCCAGAAACATCAAAGTAAGGGGAGGTGGATGGGGGAGGGCTAAGGGGAGAGAGGGGGAGATGGAGTAGGACAGAGAGAGGAGAAATGGTTTGATCTTAGGAAAATGGAATCATTCTTGGAGTAAAATTCCTTGCTATTGCAATTTTAGATGACAGAGAGGTTAAAGACTTTGAACTGTAGAGAATCAATATTATAAAGCATGCTCAGATAAGGTTCGGAAAAGTATTTTTGTTGATCTTGTAATCTCTTAAATATTATGTATGATGTAGAGTTACCTATAAGCATGCAATAATAATAATATTTGCTATGATATGTGCAATAGAAAACGAAAGATTGGCCATAGTCCTTCAAAAAGAACTCTATGCAAGCTGTAGATTGCAAGATATTAAAAACTGGAAATGTCAGTTCTCCTTTAACCTACAAGGAGAGAATGAATCAAATGCAGAAACGGAGATATTCAGTGAAAAAGGATTTTTTCAGCAAGTTATTATTTTGTACAACAGCACCCTACCCAGAGAGAATTAGACATGAACAAGTAAAAGAGTCTATGCAATGCCAAAGGTTCTTAGAATATAATTTAAATCCTGAAGTCCTGAGTGTTTCTCTAGTTATGATGGTAACAATCACAAAGTAAGCTGCAGAAGGCCATGGAAAAGAAAGAGGAAAGAGGTACAGGTTTGACTGCACTAAACCCACCCAGCTGCATCAACTGTAACACACTAACAACACATCAACCACTGTGAGGGATTTCTTTGGCCTGTGCTAGAAGGCTGAGTTATATGACACAATTGAACAGGTAACTGTAGGACTGAGTTATCACTGTCTGTCATCCATTTAGCCTAGAAATAAGACCAGGTAATACTTCCTAAATTCATGTACTCTACCTCTTAAAACATTATCATAAACTAAATAAAAGCTTAATACCACTGAACTGAAAATACAGTATTATGTTTTGGATTCTAACTGATTAGGGCATTTGGTGCTAATTCCTGTCACAGGTATAATGCAAAGTACTTCAAATACCAGTTAAGCTCATTGTTGAACTAAATGGAAACACAACGGGCTCTGAAAAGAGGTTAAATGGTTACTATGGTAATCTCTGATATGGTCTAAATCAGTGTTTAAAAACTGACAGAGGAAAAAAATGAAGAAAGTGGCTAATAGCTTTCTTTCCTGGACCACTATTCCTAAATCTTTGACTTTTTCCTCTTCAAAAATACATTTTTCTCTGATGCTTCTGTAAACAAAATCTTTTAGTTCCGTGTGAAGCAGACTCAACAAGTGAGCAGACTAGAGTAGCATATTACTCCTCAACCTTCTAGTGAAAATGCTTTCACTGTCTTTTCGAGACTTGCTCTTCCCTCACGACTATTAAAATCTTGGTCTCTGTTCTGAAAGTCCTTCTAATGACACTTATGATGGAGTATTTTGATAGTGCTGTTTTGCAGCTTCCCTTAGCTCCTGATTCTGGCTTGTAACAGCAATCAGATAATGATTTTTGTCACTGTTGGTTTGGAAATTTAAGGGAGAAAGGGAAGTAAAGTATTATCCCAGACTACTTCTGCCTAGAACCTAGCGAGGCAATTTTTGCCTCTGCATTTTGCATTCACTGATGCTGGTAGTCAGAAAAATAAGTAAGAACATGAAAGTCCAGCTGGAGACCAATGCTGAAAAATTTCAGATATAGCATGTTCTGTGACCCTTTCATTTGTTGATTCTGCAGGTCCATTTGCCACCTCTCCCAGTTTACAGACCTTTACACCTGGTAGTACTCCACAATTATGTCTGGATTTCCTGGAATTCCTACTGCAGTTTCCATCCAAAACATCTCTTCATACTCTAGGTTCAGTACATTCCACTTGGAATATACTTCAACCCATGCAAATGACTGATAATCAGCTATCTGAAAATAATTTCTGTTTAAGTCTTTTAAAAAGTTCTTTTTAAAAAGAACTTAAAGATGATTATGATCCCTCTCAGTATCTTTCTCAAAACCCTGTAAAAACACTATTCAGAACACTGCTTTCCAACTGCCATTGTATGAGGCAGTGCTTTTGAACTTTAAAATATCCTATACTTGAGCAATAAACTCCTGGACATTAAGAAGCGGAGGTCGGGAATTGTCCACTGTTCCTTCATTCGGCCTTGTAATTTTCTACGGGGTTTTTAGGAATATACCTGGTCTAAAATGAATGAATGAATGAATAAATAAAATAATTATGATAATTATAAATAATAAATATTATCTACTATTTATTTAATGAACAGTTATTAATAAATTTTGTATGTTTATTATTAACATGCATGTTTGTGTATTATTGACATTTTGTGTATTTTGTATATGTGCATTATTATTTTGTGTGTTATATTATTTTGTATAATGTGTATATATTACATATATTATACATAACCCATAAAATACATGTATTTTATGTTTTATATTAGATGCTCAGCACCAAGTGTAGGATCTATTTTGTTAGCACAGTTTAACCTCAAGATGCCCTTCGGCACTTGAAAGGAAAATGGTAATAATTACGTTTTTGACAAATAAGCAATGCAAGTTTTTCTGATCTCAAAATGAATACTGTCCAGGAACAGGAAGGGCCCAGAAGAGCCTGAATTTAACACTATCACTGAACTTCTTCTTTCTACTGTTCTATGTATTTGAATTTAATACCAGACAGACTGAGATGAATCAAGACAAGTTCCCTTTTGATTTCAAGTATGCCAAATACATTCTTTTTATTTATAACACAAGAATGCCTCTGACCTCCTATGGTGTCTCTTCTAGACACGGAGTTAAGAAAGACAATACTCAACAAAGGTATCCAGTGGGACTGTCAGTAGTTTGAGTATAAAAGGCAAGAAAAGAAATGCGTAATTTTAATAGCCTGAAATGGTACCCTAACTACTCTACTCAAATCATATTGTTTTCCCTTTAACATCACAACATTTTAACATCTTCAATTTCAAGATGAAAACCAACTAATTAACTACTAAAGGCATTTAAACCAGGCTTACTTATTCTCAAACTTGAGAACCTGTTTTGTTATCACTATGAAACTCAGTCCCTTGGCAGGACAGCTTCTGTACTTACAGTGTTGAACAGGCATTCAACACTGTGAGTTTACTCTACTGAACTCTCCACAAAACCAGAACGTTAAAGCCTTAGATTTTTAATTTTTAATTGGACATGGTAAGAACTGAACTTGAGGAAGTTTGAATACTATGAAGAAAACATAGTGATCCAATATGCAGCTAAATAAAGGAGACCTCACATTTTAAAATTTGTCTGACACTGACAGCATCTCCCTAGGGATAATGATACTTTCGTTTGGAAAGCACTGTGCTATCTGCAAAGCTGTAAAAGAACTAAGTGTTATTATCAGAGATGGGAATGGCCTATTAGATCATCTGTGCATCTATCATACAACTGCAACAGAAAGTAACAGTGAATTGCTGCTGTAATTTGACAGTGACTTTTGTAAAAATGTCCTTTAACTCTTAACTCTCTGCAAGTTTCAGTGCTAGAGTCAATAAGCTTGGCGGCTCATTAACTTCTATGAAGTATACCAAGGTATTAAATATACCTGTTTCAGGGCCACTTTTCCACTTTTATTTTTTGATGAGGAAGCAAAGAACAGTCCTCAGCTGTTGTCCACATCAAGCTTCACAGAACTAGTCTTCCACTCTCCAGCTGCAGAATGCTTGCATCTCACCCATTTCCAAGGCAGTAGTGTAGCATTTCTCCTGGCTGGGGTTGTGCATCATGTAGAAGTGTGAAGCTGGTGTTTTCCAGGAGACTTCCAACTCAGAAGCCATGTATAAAATATCCCCATCACAATGCACTGTGACATGAGTATGCATCCATCATATAACCTATCCATGGTGGATGCCTGATCAGATAATGCATAGAGTGTTATGTGAAGGTGTTACGATCAACTTCTTAAAATTATTAGAGAGATGCCTCTGCTTGAATTAAGGTGCAAATGAGACCACATGCTGAAGGAAATAGTTTTTATTTAACAGTAAATGTGATGTAGAGAGACATAGAAAGAAATAGGAAAAAGAGAGAAAGGGGCAGAGAAGGAGAGTGACAGAGAAAGATGAAATAGAAGAAATATCACCATTTTGTGGATTCTGACAGCATCCCGTTGATCCTGTTCTTGTGGTCTTCTTGGTGGGGAGACTCCCAGTCTTGTCAAAGAGATGGTTGTAGTCTGGATCCATTGAGGGAAGCCCAGGATAGTGAAGGGAAAAGTCCGTGGTGTTAAAGGAATTCCCATGGTAAGTTAAATGCATGTGGTGAGGGTAGAACTCCATGTGTATGAAGGAAGAAGCCCATGTGTGTAAGGGAAGAAGCCTTGAGTGAGTTTTGTAATGCTTAGGCTAGGTGGGAACATTCCCAGTATCTCTCCTGGAGCGGGGAGTTTTAAAACAGATGACATAATACTGGATCACAGGACAGTTCATGAGTCTTTGACACCTTTTAAGATATTACAGCTGCCTGTTATGTCAGCCAGTTTAGTCCATTATGGCCCATTATGGCCTATCAGCAGAGATGAGTATCTTCAGGCTTTGTGTGAATCCTCCTGGTGCTTCTCCAGAGGGGAGTTATCACAGCTGAGTCATTTGTTTAAGGAGAAAGAAATCCCCATCTCTCAGGATTTGCCTCTCTCCTTATCCAACATACAGCTTGTAGCCTGAGGTGTCAGGTGTACACACCCTCAGCACCTGTGTAGTTACTTTGCACATCATCAGCTTGCACATCAATTGTCTCAGCCACTAATATTCCAGTCTCTCACACTTGTGCTACATTTTTCTCCTGGGATGACTGAACAATAGTACCACCTTTTATCTTATCTCAAGTTCCTGTCACAGTCCTAATTAGCAGGCACTAATTGGGGAGAGTGGGCTTCAGGAACAGTTGCTTCTTTGCACAGTTTGCTACAGTGGACAAAAGTCTTTCAGTGATTTTAACAATGTTTAAGCCATTAACCAATTTCAGTCTCACAGATGGCAGTCATAAAAGGTTTGCAGAACTCTTGGTGGTCAATACAGTCAGGTCAAGGATCCTTCTCCTTATGCTTCTCCACTGCTTCCAAGGGAAAGAATTGTTTCTGCTTCTCCTTGTATTCCGTAAAATTTCTTGGCACGTTTGCTACAACAGGTTTTCAATTTAAGTGCCAATATAACAAAATGTCTGGGGGGAAATCAGCTGAAGTTTTCAGAAGATGACTCTCAGTATGATTCATACCACTGTGAGCAAAGAAGAGGTCTGTCTTGCCTTCTGTACTGGAGTGATAACAGATATTGGATGCAGTGTGTACTCAGATAAAGTTAATGGCAGTGACATCTGGTACATGACAGAGATGAGCAAACTCCTGTGATCTGCTTTTTAACACTGTGCCCAAACCATTATATGTCAGACTTGGTAAAAGTGAATAACCTTTCAGTATTTACCCCTCTTCCCTTCCATGCTCTCAGTAAAATGAGACTGAAGAACTACTGTTTAGTCAACTCCATATATTCACAAGGAGACCACAGGTAGACAAGGAAAAAAGGATTCAAGGTATGAAGCTCATGAGTAGTGGTCTTCGCAATGTTTAGCAGTCTTTGCACACACTTCTACATTCCCAAAGCCCTCTCCCAGTTGTAACAAATGCTCACATAAAGGCTTGTACCCTCAGAGTGCTTCACCAACATAAATAAGACCTTTCCCAGAAGAGAAGGCAGTGTCAGAGAGATGCCATGCAAATGGCTGGGCTGTGAGAGGTAGAGCTTCAAATTAGTTCATTAAACCTTCATCCTCTGCCATCAATTTCAAGCCCATTTAGAAAAAAGGATGGAAAACACAGTAGAGCTTTATTAGCAAAAGGAAGAGTAACAGCTCATAAAATTATTTTGCCCCCTATGATTGAAATGTTAATTAAATTGTAATTCTATAATGTGCATCAACTGAATTTGACATAAAGAAAACTAAAAATCAGACTTTTATACACAGTTTGACTGATGCCACCTATATGGTTCTTTTGAAGTGACTGGTGACAATTGCCACTGATATGCTTTGGTAAACATCTTGTTTAGGGGTCAAAATTAAAACGTTAAGGATAGTCTGACATCTGAAACTTAATTTCAAAAATATTTAGAATTCTAATTAGCACTGGGTTTCTAAGAACTGCCAAACTTACCTAACTGCTGCAAGGGCAAAAAAGGAAATAAAACCTGTCTTTCTTCAAATATTGCAGGCCACAGGCAGACGTGCTTTTCAAGGACAAATTCATTACACAATTACACCATGTAGAATAGTCTGCAAAAGACTTTTTGGTAGCAATACAATTACATTTGTCATAAATTTTTGCATGAAATCCAGTTGCTTAGGTTTTAATTTGCTTTTTTAGTAAGCCAGACCAGCACATTATGTTCATGATCACTGCCAAGAGACAAGAATGTGTCTGTTGCTACATATCTGGCATAGGTAAATCATATTAACCTTCATATGTGCATGATGTATTTACTAATTCTGAAACCAGGGTGCTTCTTGAGCGTAGTTATATCTGCTGTGAATTCTGCAATATCTGCTTTGTCAGCTGAAAACTCCTTTATGGATATAGGATTTCTGTCCCCTATTTATTATCCCTTAAAATATACTAGAATTTGCTTAGCATCTTCACTGTGGAGCAGGGACTGGAACATCAAAGATGGTGAGGTAGTTGAGTCAAACATGGAATATGAATGACATTTCGTGTGAACATAACTCCCAAACCACTGACAGATGCAACTCTTTTGGTTCTTGGTAGAGATTTCTTTTCCAAACTGGGCTAAGCAATTCTTTGAATCAGGCTCAACATATATATGACAGAAGTAGAGGTTCCATAACGGAGCAGAAATAAGTGAAAACCTTGTGGATTAAATATACTTGGCTGGCGAGTAACTGGTTTCTGTGGGATCACTTTTTATTTGTATAGTGAGCTAATGAGCTGGGAAAACTAAGATTAAAAAGTCTCCATATAATCTGACTTATGATATTTTTCCATATTGATTGAATACCTTGTACACTTATGAACACTGAGATGCAAGAATAAAACAGAAGATCTCCTGTAGTATGAAAAAACATTTAGGATGTTTGTGTAAGCACAGTTTTTCACGATGTTTCATAGAATCATATTATCTAGCTCCTTACAAATAAATAGCCATGCTTGGTAGCAACTTCAAAAAGGCCCTATCCAAAAGGTATAGAAATTACAATGGCTTTCCTGCATACATAGTACCTGACATATGAAGGGTGGTGAGAGCAACCTAGATTTAGTCTCTATTGCAAACTATTCAAAGCTCTTGTAATACTCTTCTAATATCCAAATACTTCCAGAATTATTAATTTTAATTACCTCCTTTTTAAATAAAAGGTGTTTTCTGAATCAGAAAGCATTTATGCAAGTAGCTCACACTGCTCAATATCTACTTCAAGTAACATTTTCACCATATTGCATTAGCAGAGTATGAACTTGCTGAAGCTGTTGCAGAAAACTGACTGAGATTTAACTGTGGATGTTAGCTAGAAAACTTAAGAGGCAATGTTTTATGGCACAAGACAGGTGAAATCCCACACTAATCTATAACGTTATCTGTCAGCTGCATATGGGGATATAATTGTTTATTTTCTTAAAGCTTGAGGTTTTACTACAATGGTCAAGTTTAAATTCCTCTTTGGCTTATTTTATGTGTTTTGAAACAGAAAAATATGAAACACTTTGAAATCATGCATAATAGTGCAATAAAAAACCAATTTGCTATTTAATAAAATTTGGAAGTATTAATACACTCCAATTTCACATTTCCAGCTTTCAGGTAGGCTGAGGCCTTAAAGAAACAGGGCCCTTGAACTACAACATTCCCTTTTCTCTTTTTTTCATTTTCATTTGGCTCTAAGAGTGAAAGAAAAATGGCCCATATGGCAAGGGTACCAATGTACCCTGTAAATGCTGTCAATATGAAAAAATGCCATGCGGAACAGTCTCAATGTAGCAGTGGCTTTCAAATCAATAAGCTGTTGAAAAAAGCCACCTGAAAATACAGTCTTTAAAAACAAACACTCAAAAAGGCAAGACTGAAATCTACCATTTTTGGAAATTTGAGAAGGCTGCATGGCTCTGCATCTGCTGCATTTTTTGCAGCTTTTAGTCTAAATCCAGTATTAAGAGTTTTGTCACTTGTAGGAAAGAAAGATTTGATTCAGATTGTCCCTTTAATTACAGAAACTAGGGTTTGAATCCAAAGCAACTTTTTATCTAAATTAGATGTTGAAAAACTCAGACTCATGATTGCCTCTCTTTGAACAAGAGAATTGAGGTACGCTATGTACTCTGACTATTATGAGTAGGCAAAGTACTATCTATCAAAAGGAAAAATAATGTAAAAATTAATACAAAATGGTCTTACAGTAAGCAGAAAGTTGGATGTATTAGTATGAACAACCTCACAGGATGCACAATCTGGTGATGAAATATTTCCAAGAAGTGTCTTGTGTACATGTAGCACTATAACTACTAAATAATGAATCCATAGGATGTTGACATAGAGACAAAAATAAAAAAGATGATCAATATTTAAGTGAGATGCCATTCCAAGGTTTTTGTAAAATTCATAATTCTAATCAATAGATATTTTCACATAGCAGTTCAATAAAACTATAAGGTATTTCAATGAAAACCTACCATTATCATCATGCACAATAAGATGTCTTGAGATGCAAACACTGAGAACCACAAATAAACCTAAATGCACATCACTCCTACAATGCAAATACAAATTCTATGTACCCAAACTGCATCAATTCAAGAAAAAGTAAAATTCATGAAAACTTTTTTAATATGTTGCATAAAGTATCAAAAAGATTGATCAGATTAGCAAAAGAGAATGTCCCACTCAATGAGTATTGGAAAAGATGCTTATCAAAAATGTATCAGGCAAAGCAAGTATGAGAAATGCTGATAACAGATGGGAGCTGTCTCTGCAAGAAAAATGTTGCTAGTGTGACTGTTTCTATAGCTAAGGATAAAAAGTGTCCTGGGGGAAAAAAAGTCTGATTTTTCTTACCTCTTCTTTCTCTGCACTTTGCAAGTCTCTCCACTCCTCAGTGACATGACCGAAGTCCACCGTGTTCATTGCAACTTTATATTCCCCAATGATATCATGTTTGGAGAAACGATCAAAGTCATAAACTGCCATCACTAAAGTTTTTCCACCCAGCTCGGAGTATGGCACCTGCAAAGACAAGAAAATGACAAACTCCACATCTGAGACAATAAAGATTGGTCCACTACAATGCAAATCTATTTCTTTGGTTTGTCAGCTGTCATCTCAGGTAAATTGAACTGCAGAGAAAATTATGAGGTATATTTGTTTCAGAGTCACCAGATGCAGTATTTCTTGAGACAAGGCTCTGGCACTCGATAGAACAATGTGGCAGCTCACTCATCACTCCTGTTTTTTTCTCATTCTACTTCAAATCATTTTGTGGGTGATGAAACTGAAACAAGAAGCCCAATTATTTGCACTGAAGACACATGAACTTTTCATACAATGGTGTCTTTTCCTCAATAATTCACCCGTCATCACTCAGAGATAGGTAGCTACCAGACTGATGAAAAAAACAGAATTGGCTTTCTGTATCTGACACAAAATAATTAGACACTAAAGAGTTCTCTTACAGTACCACCACCTATTACTTACCAAGGCATATTTTTCATTATTACACCTTTCACATGGTAGACACTAAGGTGCTTTCTAAGTCACAGTGTATAGTTAGAAACTGTGGTGTCAGAAGGTCAAGTTCTGACTAATTCTGCATCTGTTCTGATCTGGTTCAGACAGATGCTGTAGGTTAGGATGTTTGTAAGTCACATTTTTAATATTCAGATGGAGACAAGCAGTTCAGGTAAGCTACACTTGAGTGGCTGTCTGAAAAGGTCTGATTTAGGAACTGTTTTATGTGAACACTTGGTCAATCTGAATACATTCTGCAAGTATAAATGGTTTCCATGGGCTTCATTAAACATTTATCTATTAATTGTCTACATATAAAGAGAAATGAAACCATGGCATTATCATTGTCCTTGTTAACCTCTGCATGTTCCCGTCTGTTTAAACCCTGTGACTGTTGTCTTCTGTAACTGGCTTCCACTTGCTTCTTAAAATAACTTACTAATAATGTGAGTAGTTTTCCTTTTACATAACATGTTATATAATGTTTAAAATAAGCTTATCAAGTGGAGAGCCAGGTCTAGCTTCCATTATCGAGTAGAATAGTTTCAGTAGTACACAGTTGTATTACACAGCATTTTAATAAATACTACAGCAAAATCTATTTTCATCCTGTAATTTATGTGTAGCTTCTAAAAAGCTACAGAGGGCATATATATGTGTAAGGAAAAATTCTAAATAATGTTAGTTTTATTTTTACACAGCCTCAAAAACAGGAAAAGAAAAATGTTCTAAAGCTTATTTCTCTGTTAGTTTACACTGGATCCTGGTCATTTGGAATGCATATTAAGACCACATTCATCATTATTTACTTTTTGGTAATCATTACCTTGACCTCAGTAAAGCTCCTTTAAATACCTTCCTTTTAAAATCCTTCTTTCATTCATTACTTCTAAAGTAGCCTCAGCCTCCATCTTTGTTCTGGACTACCAAGGATGGCCTCAGCTTTTGTGAAGAATTGCTCCCTCTCCCTGCTTTCTGCTCAGACACAGTCAGTCTTTTGACTTCAAGCAGGTGAGACCATGGTAAAAGAACATGTTCTGGCATAGGCAATGTCATTCCTCTAGACATGAACCCTCTTCCCACTTTGGACCCGAGGAGGAACACCTCCTGGTGTAGTGCAGCTAGGATTTCTTGGTTTCCTTTTGGCAGTGCAATGTGGGGATACAATTCAGAGAGCTGGAGCCTGGGAAACGCTTGCACCCTGGAACAGCACCATAGATGTCTGGGAAAAAGAAATGAAAAACCACAGGGAACCACCCAAAGAAGGGAAGAAATAAGGTTCAGGGCTCAAGATGCAATACAGCAGAAACATTAGTCATCTCATTCCCATTAGCCCTACATTGGGAGGAAGGCAGGCAGCTCACAGCTGTGCCCTGGGAAAAGGCAGCAAAATGGGCCTGGGCTGCCTGGTGGGCAGTTGCTGCCAGAGAGATGGGAAGGATGCCAACAGAAGATGTACACCACCTGAAGTGGGTTACAGGAGTAAAGTTCTGCCCAAGTAAACAAGATATTGTTAATAGTTCCCATGGAAGTTATTATTACAGTTGCAGCACTAGTTAAATGGTCATTTGTGGTTTTCACTGTAGCCCTCAGGACAGTGACAATACTTGGCATCCTCTGTTGGTTTTCTCTCAAGTACAGACCACAGCATGCAGGGAATAATCAGTACCATATTGGGATGTGCTTAAACAGTCTGTCAGGTCTTGTGTGGAAAGCAAACTATTCTCTGGAGCACAAAATTTGAATATTAAAGATATGACTTACAAGTAGACACTACAGCCCAGGAGTGGCTGATCTGATTTATAATTTGTGTTTTCATCTTAGATGACAGCATTATTGGTTCTTTCTTTGCTTTTGTGAGCTACATGGGACTATGCAATTTAGAACTCTGTTTTCTTTTAAATACTCTCTCAGGAAAGCTCGAGAAAAAAATAACTCCCCACAAAATATTACTTTTATAAACATCTTCAAGGAAAGAACAAGCTTATATATGCAGTAGTAGTTGTGTCCTCCAGGGATATCTTTTTCATTGAATGATTTCATAGCCTGAGTCTTTCACTGTTCCTGTTTTCAATCTGTAGCTGTCATTATAAGATTGGGCACAGAGAGAAAGGCCTAAAGTAACAGCAGAGGAATTAGGAGAAGCCCTGTGAAACATGCAGTATAGTATTCCTTTATTGTATTTAACTGGGGTTTAAATTCGGCTACAGTTTTAGAAAAACACTATTAATAGATATTATTGGAAAGACGTAAATACTGCAATGTGAGCCTTAGCTAGATTTATTTAGTTCATATGTTATTAAACCTGAGACAGGATTTCTTTTCATATGTAAAGTAGCATGGCAAAGAACTGCTATGACGGAGTCTAGCAAGATTAATATGCCATAATGTCCTCACCCATTTACCTTCCTCAAGTTTTAACTTATTTTTGAGGAAAAGAAATATTATACTGAATTTCATAAATCAGACTACAAAGTTACTTAAAGAAAGTGTCTGTCTAGTGTAAGAATTGATATGCCTGCAGGTAAACCCAGATACCAAACCATGGGTAAGGTATTAAGGAAAAGTTTATTCTGAAGTCAAAAACCCTAAATACACTGATAAAATCACAGCAGGTGAAAGAGTAGCCCAGGAAATCCATTCTAGTGCTTTTATAACAATACCTTTCACATCTGCATAACTTCAAGGCTGTATTCTCCCCTGTGCTTTATGGTCTCCGTCTCCCCCAGCAGGGACCTCAGGTATGTCTGCGAGTACTTCTAGCTCTTGCAACAGGGGAGTTAACTTCTCAAAACAGGCAGGCAGAGCAATAGATAGCACTATTCATGGGAAAGAATTTTCTCCCACACCGTGTTTCTCCTAGGCCTAATTTTTATTAGTAGTGAAAGCCTCCTCGAGAGAAAACTGGTTTTCCTCCTCAAGTAAATTTTCTGTCTATGAATTTCTGTCCCTACATGTAGTGAAATTTACATGACATTTGTCAAAGTGTCACTGTTTTCTGAATTTCTAGTACATTTTATTTATTTACTACATTTATTTATCATTTTGCACATAAAATATGGAGATTGTCATACACCAGGATAACCAAAGTGCCTAAAATCAAACTGTGCCTTTTAAACCTACTGAAGTCTGAGCCTATGTTATAGCAAGATTGAGTATCACAGGTTTCGACAACATAAAAAATCACTACATTGCAGTTACCAATTAACTCAGACATCTAAGTTCGTAGCCAAGCATAAGACACAAATTGGTTAAATTTGAAAGTTCCAATAATTATCAAAAACTACCTTAAAAGTAAATTGCTCATTGAAAACAGGGTTAAGGGTCTTTCTGTGGACTTTTGTTTCATATTTCTTCTTCTTATCAGGCAGCAGGAAGACTTTCACATAAGGATCAGATGTACCACCCATATCTAATGCAGGCAGCTCAGCTGCCTGAATAATCCCAACAAGAAGCTGAAAAGAGAGACAAACAGCACAATGAAATTTCAAATAGATATTTATAAAAAACCTGTAACAGAGATATACATATGCAGACTCTATTTTTGGTCTATGAGAAACTATTCCCCTGTCCCCCCTCCATTTTTCAAGGCAAATGAAGCAACACTATTGACTTTAGAAAACCAATTAAGGCAGATTCAGACTGTACAAAGGCTTCTTTAAAGCAGAAAAGAGGTTTTTAAAGGGCAACTGATTACAGCTAAATACAGACTTCATCTTTTTAAAGACTGCAATCAAATAACTTTCAATTGCTCTCTCCTCTTGTGCATTATTTTTCTATGCTGAGCACCATGAATAGAAATCACATTATTAAACAATCAACAATGTCTAATTTTGACTACAAAATTTGTATTCTAAACCCCCAACATATAATCTTCCCCCAACCAAATACAAAAAGGTGATAAAATCAAATGCAAGTCCTCAGGAGGAGCTTTATTGAAAACAAATGGATCTTTCAGTCTTCCTTATATTTAAGTTCTCTTGCTATGTATACAGATGGGGTCAGGTAGTAATTTAAAGACAGCATTTTCAAAAAATACCCCATGAAAACTAACCTTTGGTAACCTAATCCTAGTAACTATTTGTAATGTTATTGCAAAACAGAAAAATTAGCTTTTAAATCTATTATACACTTTTAAAAATAAGACTGAAGCACAAATGAAACTTGTAAATGCCTTGGCCATTTTTAAAGTGTTATAAATGAAGGCTTATGTTACGTCACGTTGTCATGTAATGTCATGTAATCTAGACATCCCAGCCTGTATTAGGCCTCAGCAGCACAATGGAGCTGAGAAAAAGAAAATACTTTTAATCTTGTTCCACAGATACAGAACTAAGTCATTGAAATGACTCTTCAAGGTCATTCTGAAGACAACATATTAAGAAGTGGGAATGAAATCTGAGAATATTTTCATCTAAATCAATGCATCAGTCACAATATATTTGCTTCTCTCATGGATGAATTGTTCAAAACTGGAAACAGAGGCTCTAACTATTGGAATAGAGAACAATATAGTCAATCTGGGAAAGAAGCTTCTGGCTTCTGAGAGATTCCTGAAAGTTAGTCTTATTTCTACCAGTTTTAAATTCACAGTATGGCCTGCATGCTTTCCCTCCTATAGGACTCTTAAGCTCCATGAAACATTTTCCTTTAGCTGTATGAAACATTTCTCCTTTTCTGTCTCGTTCTTATTCTAGATGCATAACAGTTCATAAATACATGGAAAGGCTCAGGATTTACATCAAGTTTTTCACATCAAAGAGTGAAAAACAAGGCAATGATTTTTAGTTAACAGAGTGGAAAAGCAGTTCAATTCTCCTTTACAATTTCTCTCCCTAAAACTGAGGCAGAGTGCTCTGGAGAGTACATCGGTCATTTGTCTCTATTTTTAACCCTGTGCAACACATTAGCCAAATCTTGGGACTGAAGTTTCATGCCACTGCACTACACTAAGCTAACTGAATCCCCTCTCCTACTCTTTTATATCATCTATCCTTCAACAAATTCTAAGCTGCAACACAGTGTAGAGCAGCAAAATAAAATAGGAATGCATAACTCAAATAATTTATTACCTTAATTAAATACAACACATATTTACAGATTTGTGCTTCTTCCGTCCTGTTTCCCTTTGTAAAATATGGTTCACAAAATCAACATTTCCTTTCATAAAATTCACACAGAAAATTTGATTTCATATTCTAAGGAAACTGAAATCCATTTGTCAGAACACATTTGCTGCTTTTCCTTTACCCCTCTTTAAATCTTCTGCTTCTGAAGGGTTCAGCACTTCTACTGATTTCATACTGATTTCAAGGGGGATCAGTGTGACTCATCACATAGCCAGGGAATTTGCTCTGGGAGTTGAGGAAAAGCTCTTTTAAACACAGTTTCTTGAAAGGTTTCAGACTCTTTGTAGCTCTTGTATTGAAAAACAAGCACTGGTAGTCAGAAGACAGTTGAAAATACAACGGCAAATACTATTTATTATGCCAGGTCATAGCTGTGTGTAAATACCCTCTTCCTGACAGAGAAATTTTTCTTAATTTCTCTTATTTTGTCTTGCAACAATTAGAAGTACCAGATTCCATGAATGGCATCAAAAAAAGTATACGAATGTGGAAATAAATCACAAGTACTGTGGAAGTCAGTTCGGGTTATTAATAAAAAATAACTGGGATTTAAGTTTAATAGTAATTCCTTTCCCTAAACAGGGAAGAATTATGTGGTTTTGATTGAAATTGTCAAAAAATGAAATGCAGGGTATGTGTTCTCCAGTTTACTGAAAGATATGCAGCAGAAGTGAAGAACTAAGAAGTGCTGATGTACTTTGTGCCAAAGCACTGTGAATTTTAGTGTAAGGCTGTGAATTGGCATAATTGACAGAAGTCATACTTTGCAAAGAGGCCAGGGAGGGGAATTAAATATGAGCTAGTTCAGGATGTGGCCAGACCTGCTAAGTAGGTCGATGTTAAGTCTACATCACATTACAGTATCTATTTATTCTGAAAACTTGGGTAATTATGCCAAAGTTTGGTCTTACCAGCTTCAGAGCAAGGTAGTGAAGGAGTAGCAGTCCTTAAATTCTGGTTCAACTGTCCTGGGGTTTTTTTTTGGGTACTGACCTGTTTATTTGAAGTTTTATTCCAACTTGCTAAAAGACACATAGTGAATCGACTTACCTTTACGTCCCTCTTTTTCCTTCCATCTGTGTTTGCTTACATTTTAAATACCTGAAGGCTGAAGCTACATTTTAGTTTCTGCATGTACACTCCATAATGTAATGTGGGTGGACATTGATTGGTGATGTTTTAATAAAAGTTATTAATAATCATGAGATAGAACTGTGTCTTCAGTTTTTGATTACAGGTGTAACAAAAACTCCAAGTACATTCAATACCAATTTAGTAGTACCTCTGTAATGAATATTCTGTCTTGCTTTCTCCCTTTACTCTGTGCAAGCAGCAAGGATTTCAGAAACATCTACTGTAACTAAATGTATTACTTCATTCTCCCCTTGCACACACAGAAATGAAATATTACAAATTGGTTGCTTCAAACCTGATTGTTTTGGAAGTCATAATCCAAAGAATATTGGATTTTCCCTAGCTTCTCAACTTCTTTGGGTTCTTCCTTCTCTTCCCCATCAGTCAGCCCAGTCTCAGCATCATCATCCTTAAGAGCCTAGAAAGAAGGAATGTAATATTCATAAATGAGGGAAGCTGTTAAGTACCAGTTTAAAATAGATACTCTGCTCAAATCTATTTTAAAGCCATTAAAAGCAAGCATGACAGCAGAAATTCAAATATGCAGTTTACATATATATTTATACTTTCTGGGTTGCTCAAGAAGACGTTATAAATCAGCAAGCAAGCAATGGAAGTAGGAAGAAAGCTCCTTGGACTATAACAAGCAACGATTGTTACAAAACCTGAAAGTAGAAACAAAATATCATCTCAATGTAAAAAAAAAAAAAAAAAAGTTCTTCTGGGCTCAAACTGGCTCTTAAAGAGGCACAAGGAGGCAAACATGCTATTAAATAAGCAAAGTCACGCATTCATTCAACTTAAGAATATCTTGGCAACGTCAAACCTGGTTGTGCATGCTGTGAATTGTTTGCATTTCGCAACATGTTTCTGTAAGACTACTATGATCAAGAGCATGTGCTGTGGATGAGTTCTTCCTACAATCATATGCCAAACATTTTTCATGTTTATTTAGAATGAATATGGAAGCAAAGTTTCTACCATGCCATTAGCAAATGCATGTTCCTCCTTTTCCCTCCCTCCCGAGACCAATTTCCTTTTTATTCATTCTCACTATAAAGCTTGACTGAACCAAATTGATTGCAAGTTGATTTTAGTTTGCTAAGAAACAAATACAAAGAAATATAGAATGGCTTATATATGTGTCTATGGCATAACCCCCCATTTTTTAAAGGATACCTCAGTTATCTTAGATTTTATATATAATTAAAATACTAAATGATATTTTTTTTTTCTGTACCAGAAAGCAGAAGTATTTGCACTGTGGAAAAGGTAATTGATACAATTATTTAACCATATGAACAATACCTAACTACATAGATCTTATTCCAGCACATTTTTACCTGAGTAAGAACCGAAAATGGGCAAAAGTGATGACGCAAATAGCAAAAAATTGTGGAAAATGTGAAAGCAAAGTTGTGAGTTTCAAAAAAAAGAATCAATACTTAGCATTCATCCCCAATTGCAGAATTGTTATTTGCATGTTATAGTAAACAGTATGCTTGTCTATAACACCCCTATCTGGATGAAAGTTCTTTCTACATGGAGCTTCTGCTTGCACAAACAAGACTACAAAGTGCCAGAATAAGATTTATTCTCTCTTTTTCACAATGTGATATGGTCTTAAGAAACATACAGCATTTCTAAACAACAGGTTGCAGCTGGGACTCTTTATCTGAAGAGACAGCAAGGCCAGAAAGTAGCTATAGGCATGCTAATAGTGGCTGAAGAAAGAATGAATATGAAAGCATTAACACTGTCACTCAGCCCTGAACACAGCAGGGGCCATGCAACAGTTGTGTGGGGTTGGAAAGAAGAAAGATTGATCTCTGAAGTAGAAAATGCTATTTTTTAGAAGCCAGATCTAAATTCAAAAGGTCAGACTCAAAACTGTATGGTATTAAGCAATTATTTCTCTGCTTTTTGAAACAAGCGAGAACTTCTGCTGGCATAGTTCAACTGAAATCAATGCAGCAGCATTGATTTATGTAAGTTGAGGAGCTGGATCTCAGGTAAATATCTGAATGTTAGTGAATTATTAACTTTTTACTAGGAACATAAATTACAGTGTACCTGGATGAGATTGGTGGGGAAGGTCGGTAGTGGGTGAGAATCACCTGTGAGACTGGAAGAATAATCCTTTTTGAACTAAACCATTTCTATTTGGAAAGGCTGAACTGCCTGAAATGAAATTTGGTTTGAGACATTTTAATAGCTGAGCTGCTGAATAGCTGAGCTGCTGGCAGATTCCCTGACTGTAGCGCAACATTTTTGTTAGTTCAACAAGAAGTGTTGAGACACTTGAAAACTGACAGGCTCTTTGACAGACCATATGTGGGACTTTCAGGATATTGAGTGATGCGATTATGCCAAACACCCTTGCTTTCACTGGTAATAAAAATAACCTTAAGGTTTTGTGATCATAGAGAAAGAAGATGTGACTCAATCCACCTGAAGCAACCAGATTTATCTGAGCCTGGAGACAACAGGAAGCTGTAAGTCAGGGTGGGATGTTGACTCCAAGATCCACTGCTCTGAATGACCCCAGTAATGTCCTAAAGGAAGACTCCATGACAAAAGACTGACATACAGCTCCAGTATACTATTGTTTCTGGGATAAGTATTGGACCTTCTGCTGTTCCATCTACTTTTGACCTGGATTTTTTTTGAGAGGAACTATCCTATGTCCATTCCTGAGGAATAAAAATGAGAACGCAAAAAGAACCTTATATGCTAATTTCTAGGTATATGGAATTTGTAACCGCTGCATCAAGCGAATAGTATATATCCACACTCTCTAGGAGAGCTATATACTCTTCTGCTAAGCTGATCAGTCCAGGAGATGATAGACCGGTGGGTAAATCAAAGTGAAAAAAGTTCTTACTCTGACTATGTAATGTATAATAAAAAGCTAACATCCCTCTTGCAAAGGAGTTTTGAAGTGCAGGCAGAAAACACTGTATGGCTGAGAAACTCTTCTCCACAGGTTATGAGAAGCCTATTGGAAGGTGAAAGCTATTTCCAGAGGAGATGGAAAACACTGCATGTTACTGACATCAGCTGAGGAGCTACATGATTCTTCTTGACCTTGACTCAGAAACACTGAACCGCAAAGAAAAACACTAAGAAAGAAATAGTGTTTGGATATGAACAAGTTGTGGCATGGGGGAAGAAATGACAAATTATTATCTCTACAGCAGTATGTAAATAATAGTTTTTACTGTCAAGAGAGAAATTTGCTTTCAGACTACAGGCCAATGCTTTAAGAAGAAGTTGAGTCAAAGGAAGCATGGGAGTTTCTCATGTTTGATTCAGCTGCTGAGTTTCAAAGAGGAAGAAGAATTGGATTGCTTCAAAGTACCTGAAACACTCCAGAGGGATTTTAATTTTGTATTGAGATTCTCTGAAAGATCAATATTTAATAGAATAGTATTGCAACTCTCAATTTATAGCACACTGTAACACACTATATTGTGTCTTACTGATGTATTGCTACAATCAAAATAAGCAGCTATATTTTATTTGTTTTAGAAACAATAGAATATTTTTAATTATAAACCAGCTTTTTCCTCAATTCCTCTTCAACTGATAAACTGTAATCAGAAAGCCTGGATTTAGAAGCAGAGAAACATAAGCCTTGCCTTTCCTAGTATTTCCTTTAACTTCATGACATTTTAAATGCTTTTTCTGTAAAATACATAACATGGAAATGCATTATTGCATCGTGCTGGAGACTAGGTTTATCTCTTCTAATTTGGGATGACTGCTGAATTTCACTTAAATGGTTTCTTCATTTCTGCATAACATATACAGAAACACACAATACTGAAACATCTATATCCTTTCACATGTGTATAAGTATCTGAAAATGTATCTTATAGGTAAGCAGGTGTAGAAATGTACAAAAAAAAGTGTTAATCCGGTACAACTATTACAAGGTGATATATCTGCATCTAATGAAATTAGCAAGTGGAAAAAGTTACTTTGTGCCAGGGATTGTAACAGAGCCACATAATATACAATAAATGCTTTCTTAGACCTGGAAGACAAAATTAATTTTTGAGCCACCTCTCAATCTATATTTTAATGAACTATGTGAACTAGTTCTAACCAAGGGGGCAGACACAAATCTACATAGGGCATTAGGACTCTCTTTTCTGTGCCATATTTAGTTAATTGTTTTCAAGCTCATCTACTCCACAATGATTCTTAAACAAAAAGGGCTACATTACAGCAATCTGGGATCTACTGTTCAGTCTGCTGGTTGTTTCTTCCACAACAAAAGATTAATGCATCTTTTGCATTAAAAAAGGAAAGGAAACCCAAAACTCCTTGTAATTGCAGCTCTGCAAACTCTACACCCTTCAGTGGGTTTTTACATTCCTGGGTTTTGTCCCCCTCTTATTCCCCTCACTGACAAGTCTCCAGTGACACTGCCTCCTTACACTGCAAACTTTCCTTGCTGAGTTCCACCAAAACCCCTGCACCTTGCCACTGTGTTTACCCTACTACTATCCACCACAAAACAGAAAAGAGATTCTGGGGCTTAAATCAACTTTATGTACACTTTCATTTAATCTGTCCCCAAATTACGTGTAGAAAATGGGAGTGTCTGAAAGGGTTTTTGCACACTTGCTCTGCTGGTTGCCTCCAGATACCACGTGTGCAGAAGCATCAGGAAAGCAAAGTGGGAGAAGACTCATGTAACAGCTGCTGGGGGAGCAGCTGGAGAGGCTGAGGCCACAAGCATGTCTGAGTCTCCAAGAGAATGCAAAGACCCACAAAGGTGTACTTTGGAATTTGATTCTGGTCTCAGTTATCATATTTGTGTCTAGTCAACGACTAATTCATGTCACAAATTATTTAAAATGTATAGTGTCTTTCACTGTCATATGTAAAGAAATGCTTTCATTAACGGAGTTTTTAGTGTTCCTTCCGTGCTTTTAAGGAAGTAAGTTACCAGTAAGCAAGAAAGAGAGACATTGGGAAGGAAAACAAAACACTGACTGCAGCCTTTATGTTTGTTTGTTGCATGGTGCATCCTGCTGTCTTGAGTTCTATCTCCACCTGCCCCATCCATCACTCCTTTTGTTCACATGGTGAAGGGGATTTTTTTTTAACGTGAATGATGCCCAGTCCTCAGGTTTGTGCAATGCCTGCTGAGCTGAATAGAAGAAAACAATATGATTTTGTAGCAAGAATGTTCTGTGCCATGTCCAACAATGAATTATCAGAAAGGCAATTTTTCCTCCACACCTAGGAATGACTGCATTACCACTAATGGTGGTGCCCCTCATCAATTTCTTTCACATTCAAGAACACCATAATTCTCATCCAGCCGATTTTTATCCTGAGGGAAAATACAAGCCTTTAAAAATTCCTGTCTGATGCTCTCTCACAAAGCAGGAAAGCCTGCAATTGTAACATGTTCTCTATCAGAGTCCCTCAGAAGGAAAGGCAACATTTCATTCATTCAGCATCTGCTTTCTCTCCATGAATTAATTCAAGGGGCATGTTGTGCCCGGGTTTCCAGTGGCTGAGCCAGGTTTGGGTCATTGTGAAATCTACTTTGCCATTTGTAATAATGTTGGCTTCACACACCAGCCGTGGGCCACGCTGATGGACAGAATGAGCAAAACCCTGCTGGTTTCAGCATGCAATGCCTTGACATTACTTCATTGCTTGTTATACAGTTTTTAAATGGTCTGTTGGGTTATTCAAAAGACTTTATTTCTTTAGGAGCCCTGTGACATGAAGTCATCATGTTCAGCTTAAAAGCTTACTGAATTGTTGGGCACTAAAATACTAACTTATTCTGGTGCAATAGAAGGATACAGAAAATGCTGGAGGTGTTCAATGTAAAATATGAATACATTCATTTAAGTCAGACATGTTAAGTTCAAAAATCAACCTGTTTTTCTTGTAGTCAGTGTTGGCTGAAAAAAGATGAACCTGATCTCAGTCTGGGAGCCATGGAAGTCCATCCTGTGGGACAGGGCTCTGCTTTGAAAGCAGGGCCCATGTGTATGACCTAAATGCAGTAAGCCTTTCTGCAAGCATGCTGCCATGCTCTGCCCCCACTTTCCATATGGCAGGCAGTGCTGGGTTGTGCTGAGCAGCAGGCTGTGAGTAGGAGGCAGATTTAGGCTGCTTGGCCAGTGCATACTGCTCCATCAGTTGTTCTTCATCCTCCTCAAATGAATGGCAGCAGGCCAGATGGAAGCATGCTTTGGGACAGAGCTGGCTCCTTGACAGGGAAGGACCACCAACATTTATTTCTGTTTGAGAAATCTGTCATACTACATAACTAGGACTACATCTATTTAACAGTGAAAATTAACCTAAATATAGCCAGACACGATTTACGGAGTGCCACATTGATCTGTGGAGAAAAAGTTGGCACAGCCCTGTCTATTGGCTTAGTTCCTTAAAAAGAGATAAGATAATCCTCTGACCATCCTCTAAATAGGATTTTATCAAGTATCTGATATTCTCATGCTTGAAAGTTATTTTGTTATTCATATTTATTATTAATTTATTATTAAATATTCCCAAATATTTAACTTTGAATTAATTTTTTTAAATATATACCTCATTAAAATGTGTACATATACATTTGAAATGCATACCTCATTGATATGAACTGCTGTTCTTGTTGTAGGTTATGCATACCCACTAACTTCAGACACTTAGCGTAGGAGTTTAGTTCTCCATGCAGTCTGTGGATTTAGGAAAATGTCTCAAGAGTGGGATTCAAATCACTTAATTTAGGGACTAATTGCATATTTCCTAGACTCTACTCATTAGGAGCCTGCAGGCTCTGGTCTTGAATAAAGAACTCAAAATACGGGCTGCTAGTCAAGAGAACACAAGAAATGTCCTTGACAATGGAAGCTTAATTCAGACCTTCAGTATAGAAACAAGACATGTAAGAAAATGAGCAGGATTTCTTTCTTCATGTAATCCTAACACTACAATAGGTTACCAGAGAAGTAATAAATTAATTAATTTACAGAAAAAAATATTTAAATAAAAAAGGAAAAACAAACTCAGGAAGCATGCAAAGCAAGCCCCTGTGTTTTCTTGGGAGTGACTGAGAGGAAGAGACGGGAATGCCAATAAGCCCCCCTTGCATCTCACAGCTATTGCTTCCATATTTTCAAGCTTCTGAAGTCTAATATAAATCCAAGTCTCAAAAGTGTTTAACAGAAAACCTGTTTACAGTACACAAACGCTCATCGATAACATTTTATATTTATAAACATGTTATTTTCACATTTTTCAGGAAGTTTTATGCATACTGCACATTTGTCTTCTGAGTCAGGTGAAAAAGCAGGACAATTGGTCAACCTGAAATTGAATTAATGTAAAACGGGACTCAGTCAGTTCATTTTGACTGCCATAGTATATGTACTGGGCTTGTTTTCTAAGCAAGACTTGTCCCCATTGTTTCTAACTAACTTTCTACACTGTAGAAAGCACACATTGCAACTTTCTACACTGCAGCACACATTGTCTTTCTGAGTGTGAATTCGGATGTGTCATTGCATTGTGGAGTAGCCATAGCGAGCATTAAGGTCAGCATGGGCTGAAGATGCCAACAAATGGGAACTGGCATGCTGATACCAAGACAGGTGGCACCGTGGAATAAATACACTCAATATTCTCTAGGCATTCAACTGGGAAAACAAACAAGCAGACAAGCAAACATTGCAGAAAAAAAGACCACTGCCAGCAACAGAGCTCCAGATCCTCAGAAAGATCCTCTTGGATTATTTCTGGCAATAAAGGCTTGAGCTCATTCAAGCAAAATCCAGGCTCTCTAGATGTCAGTGTGGATTTTACTGAGTTAAGTTTGGCTATCATCTTCACGCTGGTGGGTAAATGCACACTACTTTGAAATATTTCAGGCACCTAACATTAACAAGTTTGTTCCTTCCGTGTTTTGACTCCATGAGGGCAAGGGTGTTTTCTGATCAACAGCTAGAATCATAAGGTGAATTAGTCTTAGAAAACCATTATATACTGAAGTTAGGTTAGGTACAACTGCAGTTCTCACAGTCATATCACTTTATAACACCTGCTATTAATAGAGGAATATTAATCAGAATATTCTGATTAAGCTAGTACATAACCTTGATGTAAAAGAAAGGCCTATGTAAAGGAAAAACAAACATACAGAGAAGTCATGTGGCAGACTGAAGGCCACAGTAAGTCAGCAGAGTCAAGAATATGCTCTTCATACTCCAGGCTGTAGTACATATACCTAATCCCAAATCTCCTTTTTCACCTAACAGGTACACTCGTAAGCCAAAAATCTTTCACTAGTGACAGTGTTTTAGCCTGATGCAATGAGAAAGGGTTGAGCTATTAAATCTTCTTTTCCACAAATGCTTTGTGACCTAATAAAATGTTCAGAGAACAACAATTATTCTTCAAGCAAGAGGGCTAAATTTTAGTAATTTCTCAGTGCCGCTACTCATGACTGAAATCATTATGTCTGTTCCTTTCCTTAGCCCACAGGCTAAGCAAGAATTTTGCTGCACCAATGTATTAAATTCAGAAAAAAAAAATCAGCAGATATTTTAGTGTCTCTAGAGCTGAGTGTTCAGGGGCTTATTTTTTTTACCCCTGAAGAAAAGAGTAGTGGGAGCCACAAGGGGCATTAGTAGAGACTGGAAAGTTCCAAAGATGAAAACTGTGATGGGAAGATCTCAAACTAAAACCACTCAAAAGAGCTTGGTATGGAGCACTAAGAACTTACTGCGTGGGCACTGCACTGAGATGTGAGAGCTCAGAGCAAGTTTTGTGAGGTAGCAATTCTTTTAGCAACACTTAGAAACTAAGACATTAAAAATACACACTGCTTTTGTCTACTTTTGATATGGTGACATTTATACAAAAAAAGAAAATAAAATTAGCAAGTTATTTTTATGTGCTGATCAGTTTTAAACTTGAGCTTTCTGATACAGTTTCACTTAATATTTTAACCACAGAAAGAATGACAACTTTTTTCTTTCACCTTCCTCTAGCTTGCCCCCAAATACTCACCCAATCAAAAAATGCCCAATCAATTTAGTTCAGCCTTTTGATGTTTGTATCAAAGCTACTACATACACATCTCTGCTAAGGAGACAGAGCTGTCAGAAGACTATGAGAGCTTTAGACTAGGTGCGTCCAAATATCAAAATAAACCTACCGCAAGTGACAATCCAGAACAGTCATGAGACACAAACACAGACAAGGAGGACATAGGAGGAAGAAATAAAAATTAAAACATCCACACACAAACATTAGTAAAAAACATGGAGAAATGACCTTTTTATAGTAGTACATTCACTAACAATTTGCCTCCCCTGGAAGGAATCTAATCCTCCCAGTGGCCCTTGGTGTAGTTATATACTCTGCTTGAAAAAGTTATTCTTGCTTGGAATGTAAATAGGTCTCAAGACGGAAAACTTAAACTTATTTTAAACTCATCTACCACTCTACCTCAGCTACATTTGTTCATAATCTTCACATGAAAACAGTTTCTCATCTAAAGTTGTGTTCAGGGCAGTGGATGTTTTGAAGCACAAATATTCTAAGAGACCAAATTTTTTTTCCCCCTTTCTGTAATATCTATCATGTGTGACTTCTGAGATGACTGACTTTATGTCAAAAGGATCTTCAATTATGTCAAGCTACATGGCTCTATAATGATTTGGCACGGATGTGCAGGTGCACGTGAGTAAATGTAGGTCAGAAATTCTCTTTGACAAACAAATCCAGATGAAGATAAAAATTATGTATTTTCAGGATCTCATGCTTTCAATTTACCAAATGGCACTCTCTTTCAACTTTGTGTCCCAGGGGAACTAGGATCTTGCAAGATGCCAAGTGCTTATCAACTGTTATTATGCACTCTTAGCTGAGGGCAGAAGGTTATTAACACTTGCAGGTTCAGGCCTAACAATGACTGAAGTAAGTTGTTTGGGTTTTCACAACATTTCAGATATTTGGTACTGTACACTGCCCTTTATAATGGCATTATATTTACATCCTGATTTTCAATTACTTTTTTTTAAACAATTTGCTTCTTTGAATAGCTAAAAGGCATTCTTGATTTTCCACTTTCTATTTCATACCAGAGCCTTTAAAGTGCTTCAATTCTCTTAACTGAAATGTGCTACATTTAGCATTGCACTGAGTTCAGCCAGGTAAATTAAAACTTGCACTGATAAATCAAGATTAACTTGGAATAAAAAATCCTTCATATGGACAAAAAAGATAGCCAAAATGTTGCTTTAAGAATTAAGTGGGTAAAAGTTACTGAACACCAAGGAGTCAAAATATGTATACTATCAGACTGCTAGGAATGAATTTAAGGTGTTAATTTAAGAAGTCTGGTTTTGAAATCTCAGACAATGAAGAAAGTTGGCTGGAGAGTTGCTGAACTACTTATTAAAGGTCTGGCATTTACATCAACTGAGAATCTAACCTTCTTAAGTTTGACTGTTCAAAACAAATCATATTAGTTAAATCCTGAAATGTCTCAGCAAAAGTAGGTTTGAATAACTATACAGCATATTTTGAATGGAATCAAAATACACATCTGTACAACACTGCAAAGTGTGAGCTCTCTTTGTAGACAAGAGACACAGAATTCAGCTTTTTATCAAATGTTCCCATGAAAAAGATGCAAATGAAACTCAGTATTAATTACATCATGTAATTTTTCATGTAAAATACTTATTTTCCAAGAATCCATGGTCATTTATCCAGGTGCTAATGAATATAATTAAAAACACTTAATATATTATAACTACAACAATGACCTCACATGATATGGAACAAATTCCACATATATATATCAATCAACAAATTAGACATTATTTCTCCTATGAAAAAGTATTAGGTTTGTTATCATTAGCAGAACATAACGAAGTTTTCAAGGCATTTTTCCACAAGCATAATCAAAGCATTTCTTCAAATTATTCTTGGTTCAATTGGAGGAGCTGGCTAACAGTAGCCTAGGATAACCCAACAAGTGATGATCTATGCATTATTGAGGTGGTACTATCTCACAATTACTAAATATCTCATAACAAAGTAAATCAAATACAGGGAATCTATGAATGCTAAATTAAAGGGCTTTAAGACAAGGAATTCATTTCACATTCATAATATGGAGAAAAAAACCTCCAGTATAATACCTTCTTCAAGGGAAAACTCAAAATTTCTGCTCCCATGGTTTTTGAGCTCAGCCTCACTAATCTTTCTATCCTTGGAATAGCTCCATCTACATTAGTGATTTATCTGAAATATTCCATTTGCAATAAAGATGCAAAGGTCTCCATGTTCAATCTTTGTCCTCCTGTCTCATAACTGAACCTGGAAATAGCTCTGATAACTCTATACACTTCAAAAATTTATCCATTATTTTCCTCCCCTTATCTGAGCTCCTTTCTGACTCTACTCATGTGATCCAGCTGCAGCCAGTCATCAGGCTTGTAAGGCTTCCTCATCTACTCTCCTGATTTTGCTATTCCCCTACTACATGCCTGGAGAATGCTAACCTGTTCCAGGACTCTTAAGACTGGCTGATGAGCCACACTGGTGGCTTTTCCATCACTGAACAGTGGCATTTCAACACTTGTGAACTGCTCCATGGGCCTCTTTAGGTACTGTACTCCAAGCTTCTCTTCTTGGATCTTGTCCCTGATCAGCCGGCCCTAGTCCTCAAGTTCCCAGCTTTGACTAATCAACCTACCTTCAGCCCAGCTTTCTTCTACACTAGATCCCAACTTGTGGATGGAACTGCTTGTCTTATTCCTGGCCATGCCTTTATCCTCTCTTTCTGGATGGGTAATCGTTCCTGCATTGCTTTAGCTCAACTTCACCAGAAGTCTTGGGAGCACAGATATTGCAATATCTTTACAGTTACTGGCTTCTACTTACAAGGGTTTGCAATGCAGTTCTCTAAATTCCTTCAGCACTTCCTGCTTGAAAAATATAGCCCTTTGTTTTCTTAGCTTAGGAAATCTGTAAGCTGTGAGGTGTTATATGTATACTTCATATTTATTTCCTTATTCTGCTGCTTATTTCCAACAGTTTGCTCCCGGAAGGGCAGTGCCATAACCCTGTCAATAAAAAGCTTTATTTTCTTTCAGGAACATATTAGTCAAGTCTGCAGCTCTGAGTATTAGGTCCTGCAACCTTCTGCTTCTCTTGTACGAGGTAGATCTGAAGGACAAGTTTTTCTGCCCTTATGAAAATGATGCTGCTCTCAAAGGGCATTGTACTAATCTTCTCCTTCATGTTAGTCAGTTGACTTACAGATCTAAGTATGGCCTGTTTCCTTTACTTTACTCCTCTGTTTACTCCTCTAATAAAAAAATAATTTTTCAAACATCATGCTATTGAATATCCCTTTGCTTTTCCCTCTTGGTTGTTTTCCCTTGTTTCTATGACTCTCTTTTTTTTTTTTTTTTCTATGGTATTGTTTCCTTCTCAGATGAACTTTTGTGTAAAAAGAGATTTAGAGTTCAAAGCTACTCATGTAAGTTCAGAAATACCATTAGTCCATTAGTAAGATATACACTGTACTAGGTTCTGGTCAAAGTCACTGTAGTGAATATTGCACACATTTGCTTCATTTTGCAGGATACCCTTGATAAACTTGCCCATTCCAGATGAGTCATTATATGCCTGCTCGTATTTTTTTTAGCAGAGCAGGGAAATTTGCTCACTGCTTCATCAGAGATGCCACACCCAGGTTCATCTGTTGTGATGCCACCAAGAAGATGCTGTCAATCAGTCCCCTCTTCACAAAGCCACTACTGAGACAACAAGCACAACTTTTTCTGGACACATAAAACAGAAACTTTCAAATGCAACCCTAAAGTTCACGAAAAGGAGAGGTACTTTACCTGGTCTTTCATAGTTTTCCCTAAATCTTTAACATCTTTCATGTTAATAGCATTCTTTCCTCCCTTCTCCTTTCCCTTCTTCTTGTTCTTCTTTTTGAACAAGCATTTCTTACAGAGACAGAAGCAGCAGGTGAGGATTAATAGGACTGCAACTATGGCTATGGCTATTAAGGCCCAAGGTGGCACTAGAAGAGAAAAAGACACACACACAAAAAGAAGGTGGAAAACTGTTAGTAGGGTTAAATTTATAAAAAACCCACATTTCTCTCACAGATAAGCCTTCTTCCATGAAAATGACTTGCAGAAATACCTGAGATCCTTTCTAAAACATCCTGTCATCACTTACATATTTCTCCCAACTGAGCATTTGCACATCAAATGCCAATTTAATACATCTATCTATTTACATGTCTGGTGACACGTATCAAACTCGTAGCTATTTTGACTGAAAACAGTATATCCAAAATATTCACACTGCACAGTCTGCAAAATGTTAGGCAATTACTTGTTTCTTTCTTTAATCATCTCTCCAACCCACCTGTCATTGTGTCTGAATTGGGTGGAACTCACTGGAAATCTCCCTTTCCTGGAACGGAATGGCATCTGATCCAAGCAGTCAGTTCTAATGAACAGCCTCTGCTCACTGCTGCACTTGACAGACTTGCAGACTCCTTGAAACAGCTGCAGGTCAAGGTCACTAGTGAAGACTGATCAAGGACAAAGGACTGTCCAATCCAAGGCCATTTGCTGTATTCGTCATCATGCCCCTAACGCTAGCAGTTTCAGCACATAGCTATGTTCTCACCTATACTTTCCTATAAACAAAAGCTTGTGTTGTATTTTTTCATTCAGTCTAGGATGCAGGCAGGCCATGGCTGAAGCATGAATAAATAACAGAGAACACTTCCCAGGATAAAATGGTCTTGTTAAATATCAGAATTTTTGGAAAAAAAGGAATTAAGATGACACTTAAACACAAGTACTCCAGAAGGCAATTATCTTCATACAAATCAGTTTTAATGACCACTGATACCCACATTTAACCAGAATACCTGACAAAACTTTAAATCTAGTAAATTGTCATTTCCTAAAAATCTTGAAATGCACTCAGGCTATTAAGTCTGCAAGATATTCACTCAGTGCATTACCTAAAGGTCTCTAATATGATACAGAGCAAAGCCGAAGGATGAATCAAATTTGACATGTTGACGTCAGTGAATCACAAAAGGGAATGGACATTATAAATAGAGAAAATTAACTGCCTAAAGGAGCTAAGCAGAGTGCAAAGCATTCACTGCAACTTCCACTACAAATTACCAGTTCAGGAAGACAACAGAGCACCTACACCTTTCTTACTCTATATTTAAGGAGTTTTTTTTTTCTTTTATTCAAATGTCCTTAGTAACAGATACAAAAATAATTCCAGAGAATAGTTAAAAAATAATTTCTGTAACACTTCTGTGCCTCCAACTGTTCATTAAATGCAGCTGCTATAAAAGGGAAGCTGTACCATATGTAGAACAAATGAGAACTGATTACTAAACAAATGAATGTTAAGAGACAAATAGTGAATAGATTAACAGCTGTTTATGGGATGTATTTTATGAACTCAGCAGCAGCAATTCTGCAGTTAAAGTTGCATTACATCTGCACTTATCACAACTTAAAATCTGTATTTCACGCATTAGTATGTCATTTTGCCTTCAAATCTAGTGTAGTAACACTTGGTAGCACAAATGATTCATCTAATATTTTTTTTTTTCATCCAGCATGTACAAATGTAAAATTGCCTTTCACAGGCACTGTGTGCTTGACTCAAATTCTAAACTTCAGGTATGTACTCAGTCTGTTAGACACCAAGCATCTGAAACAGTATTTACATAACACTGTATCTAAGCTAATCCACAGGAGTTATGCCAATACAAAATGAACGATGTGCCCAAATTTATCAGCTTTTTGTTTTGCTGACTTGTCAGCAGTGCCTTAGGCATGAATATGGGGAGCAATAAGAGTATGGGATGGCATTGTGCCAGCAGGATGCACCCTGTAAGGAAAGAGAAGAGGGACACATCAGGCACAGGTGAACTGCGAGAACCAATGGGTTGAGGAAACAGGGAATGTAGGCATTAATAGGATATATACATATGCATCCTACAGATGAAAAAGCTTGTGTAGGCAGTGAAGTCAGGTGCCTTTGTGCTGAAAGTGTTGTGTGTCAAGTTGTGTTCTGGCACTGCTGCCTCCGTTCTCTGGAGCATGAACAATGTAGGGTGCCTTGGGGAGCATTTGAAACACTTGCAGATACCTCAGCTTCTTTTTTTTATAATGAATTGTCTGCTTTCCTCTGTTTGTAATTTAATTTCACCCAATAGCTCCTGTGATGTAATTAAATGATCATCAAATTAATATCTGAAACACCAAAAATTATGCAGAAATCCTTACTTATCTCTTCAGAGGAAACATGCTTTCTTTTTTTATTAAACTAAGCATAGGCACTGAAGGAAAAAGAATGGGGTAACACAAAATATCAACATTTATGAAACTACTTCAAGTTTGAAAAAGCAAGAAAGAATGGATTATTCTTCCCAATAAAAGTATACTATTTGTGTCAGGAAATGGCTCATCTGAACATTGCCACTGACAGAGACTGCCCAATCAATGGATGGAAATATTAGATTTAAGACAAGTAAACACAGTTATCACTGGCTTTCAAGGGATGTTTGTTTCCTTTCAAAAGCATGATATAAATAATTTTAAATGTTAATCATTTTACATAACATGGATGAGATCTTCCAAAATTACTAAAGACTTTGAGAGTTTTCATATCTGTGCTCCACAATTTATGACACTGCCAGATGAGCTTGAACTCTGGAAAAAGACAAGGTTTTAAAAGATATTTTTCTATGAAGTCATTTCAAGGTGGACAGGCCAGAATGAAATGACTGAAACCATTAGCCACTTTGGAAGACTCATTTGCAGCCTTTAATTTTAACCCTATTTTTCAACTGTGACTAGTATCTGCAAAAATCTTATCAACAGTATATGAACTTTTTCGTGTTATGCACAGTGGCTCATTTTGAGGATTCATGTTGGGAGTATTCCAGTTGGACTTTACCTATGCCTATACAAGATTTTCAAAGAATTGAATTTTCCCAGTGTTTAAATGAACATCAGTGGGAACCTACAGTTTGAAGACTACCTCCATCTGTATTATACCAGTTTGATCAAGTTCAGCAGGGTAGTTTGAAACCTGAGGAGGTCTTTGGAAATGAGCTATTGGAAATATGGCAGACAAAACAGGGGGGTGGGTGACATGGAAAATGTGGATCATGTCCCAAGGACCAGGGTGTCAGGGAGCCAGAGAAGCTTCTTGTACAACTTGTCTTACCCGATGCTTGCACAAGGGGGTGCTTTGAAACAAGCAATATTTACCTATGTGACCAAGGAAAAGCTATTGGTTTAAGGATAATTAATATGTGTGTAAACTTTCTGTTGTCCCAATACTATTTTCTTTGTTCTAATCCTGTGGGAAAATACAGAATACTTATTTTGAAGAAGCTGTCATGAATTGCTATGTGATTTGGAGATTCTACAAAGCTCTTAAAGATAAATCTATAGGAGGGGATCTGCTCAGTAGCAGTTAGTAAATAAGGTCTTGAATTAGTCTTATTGATCCAATCCAGAGTATGCTCTAGGACTTTACTCTGAAATGCAGGAATGAAGCCTATTTGTAAAAGGAGAGTGTAGGAAAAATGAAATGCATGGCTTGCTCCTGAACAATAGCAAGGCACCAAAAACAGTAAGCTCTAGGACTGTGTTGATAATCGAGACATTTTGGGTACCAATTTTGCATACTTCACTCATGCTGAACAACAGTCAAACATGGATGCAGCTAAAGGAGATGTGAGCTGTCTCATCCTTCCACTAATGCCAGCCAGAGCTGTGTGCATAATGTGGGTTATTTGATGAATTTGATACAGTTCACAAATACAGCAGCTGTAATGCACTTGGATTATAATTTTATTATAATTTTATTATTTTTGCCTTGGGAGTGCATTCACAAGGTGTATCTCCAGACCATACCTGTACACCATGTTTGTACTTGTGTTCTGCAGCAATGTGGGAGGGCACAATGGAGCAAGTGCAAATAAATGCTCTCAGCACTCAGCTAACAGTGCTCCAACTGCAAAAGGCAGCATGCCCCATGGCAGCAAACTGAAACCTAAGCACTGCCCCCACAAACTTTGCAGTGTGGGGCTGGGTCCTCAGGACCAACTGCTTCGTTTTACTGACTTGCTTCTACTAAGCTGTATTAAGTTCAGCTTGTGTCCCAACCTGTCATTAAATCTTGTTTCACTGAAAATGCTAGATTCAAAGGAAAGGATGTATTATTGAGTTATTCAATTTAAAACCCACAAACTTTGTCCTTTATGTAAAGATATCCTTACTTGGCCTTACACAAAATACTTGAAAAGGTACAAGCCTTGGGTCTGAAACTGACATTCCCATTAGATGATCTAAAATTATCGAATGCCTTGGAGGCCATTTGACTGCAGAGGAAAGACTGTAAGGGGGAAGTCACAAAACAGTGTAACAGCATCAGTGCTACAGTCTGTGAAACAGAACAGAGCCCTTAATTCTAATGATTTTCTTTCCTTTCTGTGTGCAATGTCAGAGGAAATTTTACTAACTTAGAACCCAAATAGAGGGAAGGTCATTGAAGAACTAAAGAGCTGAATTAACAAGTGAAGACTTCTGTACCAAAAATACTGTTCACTGACAACTTCTAATTAAGCAATTAAGCATAACCATTTAAACTCTGACAGCAAAGGACTATCAGATGATGGCAGCTTCCACATTATTCTGCAAAGGAGTCCCATGGCATGTGGGAATTGATAAATATTAATAATCTATGTTTCAGAGGGGGGTGATGTTTAACAAGAAACTGCAACTGCCAAATATCTGTATTTGAGGTGCATTGCCATAATCTAAAGTTCTGGTACCCTAAACACGGGAGCACTGGCACTTTTAATTTATTAAACCATAGTTTTATCTTAGCTTTTTGCACTTACAGCTTCTAATCAGGGGGAAAACTCCATATATAGACATGTTCAAACTTTTTATACAGAAATTCCCCAGGGACCAAGTTATGGGAATCAATTTGACGTTCATTAGAAATTACCTAAAGAAAATGTTTTGAGAGTAAGGACCAAGGTAATGGATACCAGTATCAGAGCAGAAGGCATACAAAGATGATCAATGTAAAGAAAAGAAAAAGCTGATACATGGTAAAATGACTTGTGAAAGAGGAAAAGGGTAACTGAAAATACATACTTACATATACTGATGATTCAAATACTAGCTTTCAGGCTTATACAGCTACATTTCCAACCCAAACACTCTTAAGTGTGACCTCTTGTTTCAATAGCATGTTTGCAAAAATTTATTTTACTTTCTTATATTTGCTGCGAATTTTTTTATGTGATTAATGATGCTACTTTTGACCCATCACTAGAAAGAACCATTACTATATAACTTAATGAATGCTCTCAGGCTGACATTTTGCCACCCCCCCTTTATTTTTTGAGCATGTGCAGTTGCATAAGGCTATCTCTATGAATAGTTTATGGAACTTACTGAAGCCTTAACTGAGCTAAGAGATGTGTGTTCTGACAGCGAGAGTTCCCCACATGCAAAACAGTCTGTGAAAGTGCACTGATCAGATGGGTTCACTTACTGAATATACTCCTGCCTATAGCTTCTTTCTTAGACATTATCAGGCAAAATTATCCAAACTTCATATGACTGAACATTCTAGTCTTTGCAAATCAGCTGACACTGAATTTAGCACTAATCCTTGATATGGCTACAAATTTAATCGAGGTGCTCAGGCTGTTTGAGAATATGATGCACCTATTGTATGCTCATAAAACTGGAAGTATAAAATGACTAAGATATTTACCTGAAGGCAAAACCACACCTACTATTGTAATTTGCAGGTCATTTATGTTTATTACTGCTGGTATTAATTCATCTTTTAGGGCATATGATATATTCTCTGTTATGGCAAAACACAGCTACTCAATAACATTTCTGCTTTCTACAAAGCAGAACTATTTATCTTGTTGGTCTGTCTCTCTCTCTCCTTTTTTCCAGTGTGTTTCGCTGCCCCTCTTCTCCAGCTCCTCACTGCTCAGTCTCATCAGCTCCTCTGGCCCTTATCTCTTGAGACACATAAGGCAGAAAGCAAGAGAAAGTAAGACAGGGGAGTTTCCAGATGACACATGATGGTGAGGCAGCCTGAGAGAGGAAGTGAAGCTGCTGAGATGTCTCTTTGAAGGAATTACCTCAGAGAGATTGCAAAGGCCTTCAAGCTCAAATGTCAGGTTTCATCTGTATAGACTACAGTGAAAATAGTTCCTCTGTTAACTTGCACATGCCCTCCCACTAATGAAAATGAAATAGAATCTGAACAAAGGAGTGTTAACACACCCCTACCCTCTCATGGCTGTGCCACTGTTGGTTTGGGCCACTCTCTTGGGCTTGTTTTCAGCTCAACCACCAATGCACAACTTCCTTGGTGGCCACAGGCTCCTCAGGAAGGTCCCTCCTGTGGTCTCCGGCACCTTGATGTCCTTCCCAGCAGTGCCGTGTTTCTGTGGGGATGCCAGCTCTCCTCTTACCCTCTCACAGCTCTCAGCCCTCCTGCCTGCTCCTGCCTCCCACTTCCTCCAGCAAATATACCAGTGGGGTATATTGTCTTTCACAGAGGGCAAAGGAAGAAAGCCCTTTCTTCCATTTCACTCTATGAAAGATGATATATCCCACTTGGCATGCAACTGCCCAGAGGAGGAATCAGAATCCTAGCTTCCTGCTGCACAGCATGTCCTTGGGAATGACTGTAATGCCGGCCAGCGTGACAAAACAGCTTTTCCTTTCCAGAAAAACCTCCAGGTCACTTAAGACAGAAAACAGTGTAGGGAAAGGAATGGATTTGGTGAAAGATGATTTCTAATCCAGTAGATAATAATTTTAGAATAACGATTCTTATCAGTTCACATATCTGCTGCCATAAAGCTTTTAAAATAAAATAAGTGAATTCAGGATCTAGATAATTGCCAGAGACAGTGCTGGGCACACTGAGCATCTGGGAAAGATGAAGAAAGCTGAAGCCTCAAACCAGACCTGGAAGCCAGACAGGTTTGCTGAAGACGTTCCAAAAACTCTATGTACCAACACCAGCTGAGGCCAAATACTTTCTAGAGAAGGGACAAAATAATCCATAAGGCCAATATTCAACTTTGACAAACAAATCTGTAGAAGTATGAAATGACTGCTTTCCATCATGTGGAATTTTATTTTGCGGTTAAAACACCTTTCACTTTTCTTTTGGCATACAAAATATATTGCATTTCAAACTTCAATTAATAGACTATAGAAAAAAAAATCAGTTAAAGATTGTCTGACATGGGACTAGAATTTTCAAAGGGACAAAATACTGGAGTCATATCAATTCCAGAACTCACAAATTGAGAGAACAAGTCTCAAAAGTAATAAAATTGATGGGAAAAATCAATTATGCCTATATATGTTTGATTTTCTTGTATATTCTTTCTTGCTTATATATCTTTGATTTCACTGTATGCAATGAACACTGGTCTAATTTTTTTTTTTCAGTTTTTGAACATTTGGAGATGTTATTTATGTCACATTTTCAAGGTTCACTCTGCAATTATGAGAGTCAAGGTTGTGTTTCAGTTTTCAAAAGTGGAATCCCATTTCTTGCATACTAGAATTAGTCATGCATAGTACACGTGAATGTTATAAATTCCCACATGAGGTACAAACTCCACTGCCTAGGCAGTAAGAGCTAATTTGACACATCTTTATACAGGAATAAAATCCTTTAAAAAAGGAACCAATTTGTGAATTCCGACAAGATGAACTTATAGAAACTCTGTCTGTTTGCCAATGTTCTGTTAACATACCCAATCTTAACACAGGATGCTTTGACATGATGACTTAGGAATTAAAAGAGAACAGCTATTATTAAAAGATAACAACCATCGGGGTAATTCACTAAGTTCCCACTGAAAGTAAGAACCAGTTTAACTTCTTTCTAAGATTTTTTATTCATTTAAAAGGTCTCAAAAAAAATGTCTCATACATATTAATTTTCATCAGTAGATCACAAAGTGTCTTAGAAAGGAGGTAGGTAATAATATCTGAACTGCACAGATGCAAATGCTCATATATACAGAATACAATTACTTTGGTTAGAACACAGAAAACGCTTTGGAAGCATTGGATCAGCAAAGTTCATGTCAGCTGCAGCTCCAAGGCATGCACCCACAAGTACAGGGAGCTAAAAGCTGGAAGATGCCATGAGCCCAGTGCAAGCAAGGGCACCAGAGAGCAGCTTGGGTGCAGTGGCAACCTCGGATCTCACCAGAGGAAACACCTCAAGCGCCACCCTGGTGTGTTGCACAATGAATGGGCCCTGGTAGCACAGAGGCAATACAAACTCACACCCAGAAGGAACTCCTCCAGCACATTAGCTTTGTGTGCCATGTGTGGCACCAGAACCATGCATTCATCAGAGGTGCCCTATATCCTTGCATCAAGCCCCTCACAAGGCTGTAATCCTTCTGACACATCTCATTGGCACCTCAGCTACTGCAATGCCAGGAGCCTTGCTCAGCCCTTAGGGCATCTGCCTTCACTCTGCTTCTTCCCAAGCGGCAAGGTCAGAGAACCACCTTCAGATTTTCTGCATCGATGTTTCATACAAAAGAGTGATGCTGTTGAAAAGGAGTGAAAGGTGGCCCTTCCTACCCTGGCGTGGAACAGTTACTGTCTGCAGGGTAATTACTGTTCCACAGACAGTGTAATGACATGCCATGCTCTGAAAATATTCCAGCCTTGCACTGTGTTTGGGACTTTAAAACTTAATTTTATCACTACAGATCGCAAATAAAGAGACTTCAGTTTAATTTGCTGTGCTGTGCTGCTGTGGTGAGTTGACCCTGGCTAGATCCTAGGTGCCCACCAAAGCCACTTTAGCCCTCCTCAGCTGGGCAGGGGAGAAAAAATGAAACCAAAGGCTCCTGGCTCAAGAAGGACATGGAGACATCACCCACCCATTACCATGGTAAACCAGATTCAACTTGCGGAAATTAGTTTAATTTATTACCAATCAAGTAAGGTAATGAGAAATAAAACCAAATATTAAAATACCTTCCCCCTACTCCTCCCTTCTTCCTGGGCTCAGTTTTACTCCAGATTTTCTCCATCTCCTTCCCCTCAGTGGTGCAGGGAGACAGGGAATGGGGTTTGTAGTCAGTTCATCACACATTGTCTCTGCCACTCCTTCCCACTCCTGGAGGAGGAGGACTTCTGCTGCTTCAGTGTGGGGTTCCTCTATGGGAGACAGGCCTCCACAAACTTCTTCAGTGTGAGTCCTTTCCATGGACTACAATTATTCACAAACTGTTCCTGTGTGGGTAACTCCCATGGGGTGCAGTCCCTCAGGAGCAGAATGCTCCAGTGTAGGTCCCCCATGGGGTCACAAGTCCTGCCAGGAAACCTGCTACGGCGTGGGCTTCGCTCCCCATGATGTCACGGTTCCTGCCAGGAGCCTGCTCCAGCCATGGGGTCACAGCCACCTTCAGGTATCCACCTGCTCCTCTACAGGCTGCAGGTGGATCTCTGCTCCATCATGGACCTCCATGGGCTGGAGGGGCACAGCTGTCTCATCATGGTCTGCACCATGGTGTACAAGGGAATCTCTGCTTAGGCACCTGGAGCACCTCCTCCTCCTCCTTCTGTCCTGACCTCAATGTCTGCTTCTTATTTAAAGCTTTAGAAACAATCTTTTTTCTTTCCTGATTCCTGATTGCCATTTTATTATCCAGACAGCAATACTGTAACCAGAATCCATACACTGGGATGAAACACTGAAGTATGGGATAGCACAGAATAAATAGAATTCCCTCGTCATACACACCAAACTGATAAACACTTTGATACAGGTCTGCTGTTCCTCAGCTTTGTTGCCAGTTCAGATTTTAATTTCCCACCTCAATAAAAAAATTGGTAAAATTCTCAGTGAAATTCACTTTCCATGTGAAATAAGGTCAAATGTAAAAATGTAAAGTACTTCTATTTTGTAAATAATCAAATTCTTTCTCTTTGTCAAGGTATGACATCATTTCCTTTAGGACTCGATCTTTTGCCTCTATCCATTATACAGCTCACCAGAGCCATAGCATTGACTTCGAACAGACACTAAGGAGGTTCTTATTTTTATTTGAATCCAGCTCTTAAAAAGGCCTGTGATGAATCTGGTTTCTTTTCTCTCCAACAGGTAAGATAAAGACAGATTAAAAAGACTCTTCTACAGCACAGAATGCAATATATATTCGAATTATATGTGCCACCCACTAATTAAAGAAACAGATGTATTCTGCAGTTAAGAATTTTGGGAACAGTTAATTTCTAAAACTGATTAATACTTTCAGACATAAAAGACTTTGTTGGTGTTTTTCATTTCTTAAAATCAGTTCAACAGGAAGCACTTGTATACTTTAGTATAGTAAACAGTGAGAAAAGCAAATTTTTCATAGGCTGAGGACCTTTTTCATATCTTCAGTGTCCAGAATTATTTAAAAAAATTAATTGCATAGCTATGGCAGTGATCAATCAATCAGTGATAATTAACTGTAGCAGTGACAAAAACAATCAAGGAGCAAACCAAACCTAATCTCCTTCTTCCAGATATAATTGTGTTAGGCCAACTGAAGTTCATAGGCAGTAGTTGACCATATGAGAAGCCATATTTCTTTTTGTGACAGTAATGTATCTGTAAAAGTGTATTGCTTTTGCTGGGCAATAGTGTATGCTCAGTGAAACCAACCAAATATCTGCATTTCTTAATCTCTTATTTTAAATGTAGAGCTAAAACTTTGAACAAGATTATTTAATTAAATATTATCATTATTAACAGGCATTCATTTGTGAGTGGGTAGTGCCTACAGGCACTGACTCAGAAGAAATGCCTCACCCGATCAGACACTGCACACAGATAAAATAAAATGACAGTCTTGCCTGAGAGGCTTTTCAGCGAAAGGTCCCAACCCTGTGTGGTGGGCACGTGCCCATTTCGGTCTAACTGACTGCTCACAAGAACTGTGCCCTTGTCTAACCATCAGCATACCAGAATGTACCAGGCATGTACACTACCAGGTCCAGTCTGTCCAAGCACATTGCCTACCGTTCCCCTGTGCATGGCTGTTGGAAATGGGACCTGCACTGATACAGATGAATGGAGGAAGAATAGAGAGAAGGAAACCAACTTCGATGTGTGGAAAGTACAGAGAAATCACCCCAGAACTGGACTTTAAGTGTGCCTCAGAGACTGTTGTGTAGTAGCTTGTGTTTCTCATTTAAACCTAATATTAGGTTGACCATCCCCCATTTTCCCTTCTTCTGACCCCCTTAGCCGGTAAGCCCTGTCAGGCTTGGCAACACTTCCCTATTGGTTGGTTTACCCCGAGGTACCATCCAATCATGTTATCCCAAGTTCTCTCCTCCCCAGTTGACACCCACGTATGTTTTATTCATTATCCTTTACCCTATCAAATGTAGCGGATTTGCATGCTCCGCCGAGTCACCCCCTCTTTTCCAGACTGTTCTTCCCCAGGGGGTATAAAAAGCCCCCCATTTTGTTAATAAAGTTGGATCAGCCTTGGCTTTCTAGGTGTTCACTTCGTCTCCGTGTCTTCTTTGCGGGCGCGGCGCAGGTGAACCTAACCTAAAAGCCCTTGTTGCTGCTAGCTCTGACAACTCACAAAGCAGGCAAGAACCCCCGTCGCTGGTCTGTTCCCCTCCCGAGAACAAGACTGCGACACATGGCCCTTGCTAAATGCCCTTTCTATCATTTCAACAAGATCCTCCTTGGATCCTTTCCACCTAGGACATGAATACCCTCTTTCTAGAGGAAACACAGACACAGACTGACAGCTCCCTATCTCACCAGTGGCCAAGATTATGGCTAAGACTCGGCCCTGAAACAAAGGAGACAGAAAATCAAGTGATTTTCTTTGCCAGGACCCTCTAAAAGAAGTGCCTAAGCTGACCTTGTTACTGAGGCACTAGCAGTTTGTCCCAGACAAACCAGATCTCAACCATGGCTCACTCTGGTGTTTCAGGTGACAGCTTTTAAAAGGAGTCCCCTGAATAAATATGTGATATATTCAATAATTCTTCAGGTTCTATAGCCTTGCTATTTTTTTGCATAAATGGTTGTATTGTAAGCACTTTCATGCTGAACCTTTCAGTGTGAGATTAAACTCCCAATCTCTAGTCACCATGACTGGAAGATCTCACATGGTTCATAATTTTTGTTTGTAGGGTGTCTGTAACACCAAGAATGTCCTAAACTACTTATGTGCCACAGATGTAGGTAATATTAGCATGAGCCATGCACATGTTGACAGAGACTGAAAAGTGGATATAGTCTGTTGGTCCAGTATTCTCTCAAATATGAATGCAAGTGGATGCTAAGATGCCATCCTGGTCTTGGTGCACAGCCAGCAATGCCCGACCAGGTGCACCATACACAGGCAAGGGTTCACACCACGTATCAGTCATAGAAAGCAGCAGAGTATGGTGCTGGAATTGTGACAGGGCTATTCCACCTCTGGCTGACTCTGCTCACTACAGTGGGACTAAGCAAGGCTGGCTGCGGTTGTATGTATGCATTTTTCCAAGGGACCTCAAATTGTGTATCAGTAGTATCAACTGTGCAAGGAAGGGTATGGGGGAGAGAATTCCTGGCAGGCACCACTATCCTTGATGTGGCACTCTGCTCAGCTCAGGAATGGGCATGACACTGGTTTGTGAGACTTTGGGCATGATGGTGTGGGCTCTGCTGCACCTGTAAGTGATGCATGCCTGGTTGGCCAGGGCAGTGAGGTGATCTGTTCTGCAGTGTGCAGTCTGCCAGACTGCCTGGGGGTTGCCCGCTGAAGGACTGAATGGTCCTGGGTTTGCCCCAGGCATTCAAACTAAAATCTTTTCCATCTATTAGGCAGGTATGCTGGTCAGAATATTTATACCAGTTGTGCAAATTTTGAGAGAGCAGGTACCGATGGCCCAGCTACCCTAAGCCTCATCCCAGTGGTGGGATGAAAAGACAGACCTGTCCCTATGGTAAGCCTCACCTCTGCCTCAAAAAGCACCACAAAAGATAGACCCCTTTGTTCGTTCCCTGCCAAGACAAACTTGCCAAGAAAGCACTCCTGGTATAAATGTGCACAACAGCTTTTGCAGATGCCTCCTCTGTTCCATCAGCACACAGCTGTCACCATGATGTATATTACAAAATACTATAAATCTGTATGTTATCAGACACAATGCTGATAAAGAAAAATGAAATTTGATTATTCACAGACTGTATACAACTCAGACAGAATACTGCTTTCATCTGCTGTTTAATAAAATAGCAGGTTTTGACCTTCCTTTCTCTTTTAAGTGTTCAGTTTTATTTTAAAAGACTCAAGCAAAGAATCTAAATATGGGTTGGGCCCTTGCCTAGTATTTTGACCTCCTTTATTCCACAAGAAGCTATCAAGGCTGCGAGCCCATATCAGTCGTGGCCTTTGTAGTAAAAAATCTATTTTTCAAGGTACAATTAATTTTAATATCCATGCTGCTTTTCTCTTTCAGAAGCTCATTTAGCAGCACAATTATGATGAGGATGATGATGATTGATTACTAACTTCTGCCATTTTGCACAAAAAGCACCATCCCTTACTGGCTAACTATAAATGCTGTAATGATCATTAACGTTGTTGCAGGAACCACTGCCAAAGTGATAAATAGATTTGGTTTACATTAGCTACCAGTCTAAAAGCATCATTTGACCTCATTAATAGATATAATCAAATTTGGAGTCATGCTTCCAAAGAAGGAAGACTATCCTTTTTAGAAAAAGAACTCCATAGCTTTTTCTGGTCTCCATAAATACAGAAGCTGAAATTTTGTTCCACTGAGGTAAGGTCACAATTCTTTCCAAAATGCTTTGTGCAAATACTAGACATAACTTACTTCTTGTTCAGTCGGGAAGAAATTAAAAGTGCTCCTCAAGCTAAAACTGCTGCTGGGAGGCATTAAAAGCTACCTGTACAAGACCAGTGAAGCTGTGTCTCTTGGAAAAGTGGTCAGTTTCCTGAAGGAACCAAGAACACAACATTTATATATTCAGGTCTGTAATTTCATGTTACTATGTTGGAATTACCTCAGTGTTATATGGTTGATGTACAGATACAGCTCTTTAGGTCTGTGGAAACACAAAGCAGCAGATTGCATTTGAAGCCTTAATCTACATTTCCTACATACTACTGTTTCTCGTTTCCTTCATCTTTACTTCTGTAAGGTACATGTATAGCACACTCCTCATTGTTGCTGTGCTTTTCAATTTGCTTACCTAGCAATGTTATAAGTTAATAATTCAGCATGCCTGGAATACATTTTCTCTTGTGTTGTGCTTCAGCCTCCTGCTAATTAGCCTGAATAATTAGTTTACATGAACTCTAGTCAGGCCTTACATCCAGCTAGGCCATGAGTGTGTTACAGCTGTAAAACTAAGTTGATAGTTTTAGTTTAGGGGATGATGTGATCTGATAAAAAAGCCTGGAAAAGACTGTTTTGTAGTTCACATATCATCATGAAGGACAGCACAAAATGTTCTTGTATGGTGTGGATTAATACAGGTAGTTTGTATCAACACTTTTTCTGTTGACTTATCAAGCAAAAGCAACTACTATCAGTTTGTCTCTTAAGACAGCAACTCTCCCTAAAAATTTTATCTAGTACTTTGATCACCCTTTAAAAAAAAATGTCATAGAGGGTAAAGTATGACTCTGCAAGGGACAAAGGAAGAACCATGACTAAGATGACTTTTCATCGACTTCTATATTCTATTTGGTGATTGCTGCTGATTCTAAAATGTATCAGTGTTGATAATGGGAATGAGAAATCTGTTGTCCCCTCTCATATTGGCCTATAGCTTGAATTATTTCCTAGACAATGCCATGATTTCAGCATGAGTTAGAAGTGTAGTCATCCATTAAAGCTTCTGGCTGAGTGAAGGAATTTATTCTGCCTCCATTTCCTGCAAAAGGTCTCTATCAGATTAATATATAAAGGTTATATATATTATAAGTGGTGAGCTGTGCTACCAGTTTAGAGTCAGAAGACCCAGCCTTGTTCTATTCCTACCCCATTCATCAGAAAGAAGGGCTGTAGGCATCTGTCCCTCTAAGGGGAATTTTCATTCCCCAGTGTTAAGTGGACAGGCGAACCAGTCTGCTGCTCTGAGACATGTGCTAAGTGTTTCAGATCGAAAACCTCCATTTTAAATCCAAGTATCTGGCTTGCTGCTGGACAGCCAGCCTGGAGGCTTTTCATTGTTCTGAGACCCCTTGACTCCCACCTGTGCTGAGTCTGAAGGCCAGCCATGTAATACTAAATGCAGGGTGCAAGGTTTTCTCAAAGGATGTCAGTCATTTTTCCTGGATATGACAGAAAGAAATAAATCCCCTCTCTCAGTACCAGACTCCATCTTTGATTATCTGCAGTAGGTGTCAGTTGTGCCTTACGCTGCCCAAATGAAAACCAGACACATTCTAGGCATTTACATCCCTTATGGGATCTAGGTGTACATGCTCAGTTCACAGAAAGAGCATCCTTTCCTCCATCCTATTTCCACTGAGTGGGCTCAGCACAGGTTGATCCTACAGGTATGTCCAGGCCAGACTTTTTGTATTAAGTTAAGCATTCCTGTAAGGGCACAATGAAAAGTCGGTGCAGAAATGTCACAGCTTCTTCTACTCACTGGGAAGAGGACAGGAAATAGAACCTTACGCCAGCTCTGAAAATCAATTATTAGACATTCTTGCTTGACTTTACTGCAGTAAACAGTCATCAGGGTCTGACTCTAAAGCTCTAGGATTGGATCTACAGTCCTCTGGTTGACACCACTCCATGTTCATTGCTTCTTATCTTTGAATTGCTTTCTGGGATCTATTAATTGCGTAGCCAGAGGAAAGTATTATTTTCCTTTTAAAAATGGGCAGCCGGCAGACTTAAGGATGACAAAGAATGCCAATAAAACTTGAGCGCAATCAACCTAACCCCACACCCTGTGTATGTTTCTCTCCTGAGACTGGCATACATTTTATTACAAAATAAATTTTTCATTTATTAATATTTTGCTCCAGCATTTACAGCCAGCCTTAGAAGCTGCTCTTAATGAGCACATTTTCCTACTGCTATTTAACAACCACTGCATCCACTCATTGTCAAAAGTGCATCTCAGTTATTAAAATCATTTAATTAAACCCTATTTCTTCTTATTGGATTAATTTCACTGCCGCTGATCAAAGAGGCTGAAAAAAAAATCATCACATCTTTAAATTAGAAGTACATAGCAGAGTTCTTGCTCTGTCTCTATATAAATACAATTGGATTTGAAGTGATTAACCTCAAGTTTGGCCAGAAAGAGAAATTAAAATTAAAAGGGAATGCCATAACTCAGCCTAAGAAAAATAATCACTTCTGGAATTAGAAGTCAGTCTGCTGAAATCAATGGTATTGGTCCTGATGACTTCTGTCCAATGAGGTTTCTGTCCCAGCTTTCCAACTGCTCTTGCAAGTACTCTGCCATTAACTAAAGAAGCAGCTGTGCTCTCTCTTAATAAGAACTTTTCAACAGCTGACGAACAATTCTTTCAAATCTGTAGCATCACCAGTACAGAAAAATTAATCCTCCAGCTCCTCAGAACTGAGTTAAGCTTGGAACAGAAAGAGAGAGGCAACAAAAGAAAATGGGCTCTGTGAAGCATGAATAAAAATAAAAAGATAATAAATAAAATAAACATTAATGGTAGATGAGCAATCAATAAAGTCCAAAGCTTGCAAGATTGCCTTGGAAAGTAAGAGCTCTAAAGGAATTTAAATAAGTATAAATGGAATCTCAGAAAGATTTATTTAAGAGTGAATTAATTCTCCAGCGCACTTTCCTTTTTTCTTTCCTTGCGTGATTGTCTCTTAGGCTACTTCACTTTCTGAATTTGGTGCCACAGGACAATAACACATTAATCTCTAAGTTATACATGTTCTTCCATAGGGATTATTTCAGCAAGCAAAACGTTAACACATTTAAATTAATGCAAATGAGATGGTGGTTTGTTATTGGCTGAAAGTGCTTCAAAAAAGGATAACAGTGATTCACAGATACAACTTTGCATCTGCAATCTAATTAAAACTAATCTAATTAAATATGATGCATCTGTAAAGCTGCTTGAGCACTGCAGAGAACATGCAGAATTCCTTTTATAGCTGGACAGAGCTTCTAAGAGCCAGTGTGTCTGCCATTTCACTTCATTTGGAACCACTCTAATAACAGGTGAATAATCAGCAAATAAATTCCCCGTAACTTCTTTGGAATTGTTCATTCACAAAGTATCCACAAATACAATACAACAGCAATGGGAGCCACATTGACTGGGGGAGGTAATGCCCTTTCATTACACACAAAATGATACAGTTGGAAAAAAGAAAAGAGCTTAAAGCCCTAAGTCATCCTTTAGTCTCACTTATTAAGGCAGAACTCTACAAAAAACACTTTTGCAAATTTTTTATGTTACTGACAGCACACAGCAAAATCAGGCATCATCAAAACCTTGTCTTATCGAATGATTTCTTCTAAAACATTCTTATTTCAGATTTTTTTTCCTGCCAAATAAACATTCCACAGACGTTGTATTCAGTATGAAAACTTATTGCTGTCAACTGAATTTCTGCCATAACTGATCCTAGCACTGAGAATGCCACAAGGTAATAAAATAATATCTTTTCTTTCCCTTTCAGAAATTCAGGTAAGAAACCTCATGCTAGAAAACTGTCTTAAAATGTGTAAATCAGCTATACTCAGATGAAGGAAGGTCAAAGTACAACAAATCTTGATAAAAAGAACACATCATCACAACATACTTCCATGAGGTATTCCAGTAGACAAAAATACTCTGTGCATTCCTACCTTAGAGAATTAGTCTGAACTGTCTTGATCCTATTACAACTTAAAATAACGTTTATTGAAAGCCAAAGATAGAAATGTATGGTGCTTTGCAGGAGTGTGAATATATGCAGAGTAAAGAGGCTCTCCAGATCTCATTGTTTTTCTTCTTTTGCCCTTTTTCAAGGCTCACCAGATTGTCAAAATGTTGAATTTAGTAATATACAGATTGATAAAACGTTGAATTCCAATATGCCCTATATACTGTGGGACAAGCATGGCTCTGTATTCCTGGGCAATTCTCCACATCTGGTCACAGACTTTGTATTAGAACAGATTCATGGACTGAGAGCAAGTCAGAACTACAGTGTAGATATGACACTCTTCTAGAAGGCCAGCAAACTGAATCTTCCCAGCATTTTAGATTAAATAGTCACTGTATGAAAAATTAAAATAGGCTTGAAAGCAGAGCTGAAGACTTCTCATTCTTTGGTTGGAACCCTAACCAGTGAGCTATTTACCCCATACAAGCCAGAAACTAAGCCACTTCTACTACAGAACTATGTTTTTGAGTCCCTAGGTGTCCCATGAAGGATTTCTGCGTCAGCCTCAGTGAGACAGAATGCATTCTCCATCCAGTTTAACCTTTAAGCCATAGGCTCTCTCTCTTCTCTGTGGAGTGAGATCCATGGGCTTAAACTTGTTAAGGGTGACTAAGATGCAAGCCATGTTTTTCCTCATCTCATGACAGTGCCTTAGCAACCATCCTTACTACAAAATAAAATTAGGGACAACACTAACAGCACTTATTTTTCCTCCTTTAGCTCCGCTGTAGCCCCACTAGCTCCAAGGATGAAAATGCACTCTCCAACTAGAAGAGCAGTAAACATGTGCAAGGTCCTGCACTTTGGCCACAACAACCCCCTGCAGCGCTACAGGCTGGGCACAGAGTGGCTGGAGAGCAGCCAGGTGGAAAGGGATCTGGGGGTGCTGATTGACAGGAAGCTGAACATGAGCCAGCAGTGTGCCCAGGTGGCCAAGAAGGCCAATGGCATCCTGGCCTGGATCAGGAACAGTGTGGCCAGCAGGAGCAGGGAAATGATCCTTCCCCTGTACTCAGCACTGGTGAGGCCACACCTTGAGTATTGTGTTCAGCTCTGGGCCCCTCAGTTCAGGAAAGACACTGAGGTGCTGGAGCAGGTCCAGAGAGGAACAACCAGGGTGGTGAAGGGACTTGAGCACAAGTCCTATGAGGAAAGGCTGAGGGAGCTGGGGTTGTTTAGTCTGGAGAAGAGGAGGCTCAGGGGAGACCTCATCACTCCCTACAACTATCTGAAAGGAGGTTGTAGCCAGGTGGGTGCTGGTCTCTTTTCCCAGGCAACCAGCAGTAGACAAGAGGGAACAGTCTTAAGCTCTGCCAGGGGAGGTCTAGGTTGAATATTAGGAAAAAACTTTTTACAGAGAGTAATCATACATTGGAATGAGCTGCCCAGGAAGGTGGCGGATTCACTGTCCCTAGAGGTTTTTAAGATGAGGCTGATGTGGCACTGAGTGCCATGGTCTAGTAACCATGGTGGTGTTGGATCAAGGATTGGACTTGATGATCTCAGAGAAATTTTCCAACCCGGTTGATTCTATGATTGTACAACAGATAAATCTCATAGGGAAAATTGGGTCTGCTGTTTGAAAAAAATGTATGTAGAGGGCTCAGTTATGACAAAGAAATCATAAATGATGAAAAATCTCAAAATTGTCCCATTAAAGTAATTTTCTTTGCTGCTGATAAGTAGAGCTCCAGTTTGAGTCATTTCAGTTATAAACAGCTACATTAATTTCAGCAAAACTATGCTGGACATTGTTTGTAGGATTATGTCTTGAGGTGAACTTAGTAATACACAGGAAAAAAGCACTGCATGTTTATGACTGCATTCCTTTAACCTAGGAAAGATAAGCATGGTGATTCATAAAAAAGGGGTATTTTGCTAAGTCATAACCAATTTTCAGTCTGAAACTGCTAAAATAGTAATTTTCATGGTATTTTTCTATACTTTGGTGTGAAATTTACTCCACTGTAGAAGATTGACAAAGGCATTTTTCACAATACCTGTATTAAGGTGGGGTTTATGTGTTGCACAGGCTGTCAGAGGCCCATGCAGCAGAATGAATATGTGAATATGTGCACCAATGGTTAACAGGACTATGCACTACCCTAAAAAGCCTCAGGGTAACAGAGACTTCTAAAAGAAGGTGTTTTCTTTCTCCTAAATATGGAACATGAACTTCAAAACTTTTAACTTTATACAAGGGAAATTTTATTCATATATAGATTTTCTTGATGTATTTATTGATGTATCTTCATATTGCATTGGTGAGGCCACACCTTGAGTACTGGGTCCACTTTTGGGCCTCTCTCTTCAAGAAAGACACTGAGGTGCTGGGACATGCCAGAGAAGGACAACAAAGCTGGTGAAGGTTCTAAAGAGTAGTCCTAAGAGGAATGGCTGACAGAGCTGGGGGTTGTTTAGCTGGAGAAAAGGAGGTTCATGGAAGACCTTATCACTCTCTACAACTGCCTGAAAGGAGATTGTAGCTAGGTGGGGATTGGCCTCTCCCAGGCAACCAGCAATAGCAGAAGAGGAAATGGCCTCAAGCTGAACCAGGGGAGGTTCAGGTTGGACATCAGGAAGAATTTCTTCACTGAAAAGGTGGTTAAGCTTTGGAACGGGCTGCTCAGAGAGATGGTGGAGTCACCATTACTGAAAGTGTTCAGGAAATGACTGGACGTGGTATTTGGTGCTTCAGTTTAGTTGACATGGTGGTGTTCAGTCAAAGGCTGGACTTCATGATCTTGGAGATTATTTCCAGCCTAAATGATTCTGTGATTCTGTGATTTTATCATGGTATCAAACATTTCCAAAGGAATGGAAAGGGGACTGTCAAATACATTATTATTGTTAAATACATTATTATCTTTACATCATATTTTGATTGCAGTGCAATTTGGAGCTTTTAGAGTGTGGTACAAACATGTAGTACAAATATCACATTAAGGACATTATATTTACTTTCTTTACTCTTTTTATGTATTATTAAATTTAGTAATTAGTCATTATTTATTGTTAATTTTTATTTATTACCTTTTACTCTTGTGCGGAGGACAAACAAAAGAAGCAGGAGGAATGCAGGGGATGGCGCACGATATATGAAAGATACTGGAAGGACTCTTACCTAATGGCACGGACGTTTGCGGGCGGTTTGAGACTGATTCATAGATGAATAGGGTGTTCTGTAGTCGTTTGACTAATGTTTGTGATGTTTGCTGTTAATGCATGCTTTTTAATGTTTGTACCCCAGTTATATTTGTTGTGTTATATTTGGACATGTATGAACATGTTAGTCCCCTCATAAATTTTCTCCTCCCTGATTGGTCAAGGTTTCCCTCTCCCTCATTGGCCAGGACTTGCCACAGTGTGGGCGGTCCTGCCATTTCCCTCCTTACATGTTATTGGCTCCTAGTTAATTTATGCATGTTGCTGAATCCCCATTGGTTGTTTAGTCCCATGCTCCTCCCAGTTTCCAGATCCTTCCACCCCGAACCCTATATAAGGGTTAGCTCTCCCCTCAGTCAGGAACAGCACCCTTGACTCTGTACCCTCACGCGTCCCTGCGTCAATAAACACCTACAACAGAGCAAGAACCCCTTGTGCTGTCGTCGCCTCTCCTTTTACCGGGCTGCGGCAGATGGAGCCCAGACGTGGGGCTCTGTTGTAGGTTCCTCATATTGAGGAAACTCCAGAGTGCCCTTCTGGGATACCGGAGGCACAGGCGTTGGAGGTGTCCTCCCCGGCAGTCACCCTCAGCTGGACAGCGGGCAACGGGTCAGTGCACCGGCAGTCCCTCTCGCACCTTTCTCTGCAGCGCGGAGCAGGTGAGCAGCTGAGGCAGTCCTACCCGTCCTTCCCCAACTCCACACCCCTTAGTTCTGTTTCACGTTTTGTGGACTTTTAACATCATGGGTGCTCGCCTGTCCACACGACAGAAGTTTATTTATCGCCACCTCAAAGACTTAACATCACAGCGAAGGGAAAGGCACCCACTTGATAAAAAGGCTTTAAAATCGTTAGCACGGTGGCTGGATGATAAACGTGAGCCTGTCCCAGACGTCTTTAATCTGGAAGACTGGGATGATATTGGTTTTTACATTTGGAGGGAACAAGAACGTGGCGTTCCTGGAGCTGCTGAGGCGCTTTTAGCGTGGCGGCTAGTTTTGATGGCTCTGCAGAGCCAAATGACGACAAGGAACTCTAGCCCCTTTACCACTTCACCTCATCGTTACCGGGACTCTGCTAGAAATCAAAATGGCGGGGGACAATCTGTTCTAAAGAGATCGCGTTCTGCGTCACAAAATGGCGGCGTGTCTGAGGGAGGGAGGCGGAGCCGTCGTGAGGCGCACGAAAATTCGAAAGTGCACGAAAGTTGCCTTAGGGAAAGGTCCCGCCCCCGGAGCCCACAAGCCACGCCTTCATCGGCAAGCTGCACCTCCTCAATTACATCAACACCTCCCTACGGTCACAGGGACAGGAAAGGAGATAACATCAAAGGTCTTGTCGTGGGAACGTCTGCTGACAACATCCGCAAAAGTGGCAGCCCCCATGATCGGCAAGAGGCCTACCCTCTGGGTGTAAGCTCGCATGACGATGTGTGGAAGGCCTGTAAGGCCCAGGCCATATAGGCTGGGGACACAGAATTCCTTAAGGCCTTCCCTATTTTCTTTGACAACCCTAATCGTTTACCGGAATGGGTTCCAATATCATACCCAGTTCTAAAAGATATTAAAAAAGCAATTGTAGATTATGGGCTGGGAGCTCCATTTACCATAGGCCTTTTTGAATCCTTATTTCAGGCCTACACGCTTATTCCGTATGACATTCGGGTGATTACAAAAGGGTTGTTAACTACAGTTCAAAATTCTGTCTTTGAGAGTGAATGGAAAAGTTTAATTACAAAACATGTTAATGATAAAATGCCTAATGAGAAAGGTCCCATTGATCATCTAATTAATGCCATGTATGGTGATGGTCCTTTTGCCACAAAACAACAACAGATCGGAATTAAAGTAGAATACTTGAATACTTCCAGAGACCTGGCATTGCAGGCTATAAAGAAAGTAGCAGATGCTTCCGCTTCTGCTCCATCCTTTACTATGATAAGGCAAGGTCAGGATGAACCGTTTATTGATTTTATTACAAGGTTAAAAGAAGCGATTGTAAAACAAGTTGATCAAAAAGAGTCGCAAGACATATTGTTTCAGAAATTGATTCTTGAAAATTCTAATCAAGAGTGTCAGCACGCACTGAAATATCTTAAGAATCCAACCCTCTTAGAAATGATTGAAGCGTGCAAAAATGTTAATTCCAACACCCATAAGGCCAAGCTCTTAGCAGCAGCCCTTTCAGGTCCTAACAAGTGCTATCATTGCGGTCAAAAGGGTCACCTAATGAAGCAGTGTCCGCAGCTGAATGAAAAACCACCCCTGCATTGCCTAAAACTCCTTGCCAGAGGTGCGGCAAAGGCCGCCACTGGACAAAGGATTGCAAATCAGTCACTGATCTGCAAGGCAATCCATTACCACCAAAACCATCTACATTAAAACGCAAAGTCTCCTTTAAATCACAGGACAACCTTAACTCCAACAGTGGTTCGGGAAACGGATGTCCGAGCGCCCAGGGGGGCGCGAGGACAACAAATTCCCCTTTTATATGGAGAAGATTTTCACTGAATTAAATTCCTCACAAGAGGCAAAACATCCCTCTACCGCTTCTGATATTGTTTCTGATTGGGTTTATCTCTATCCTTATTCACCTACCACCACCCTTATGGATAAAGATCAACTATTAGGGGTTTTTCCATCTCGGGGAGTGAAAATCTACAGAGATCCTGCGGATTCCGGCACACCGATGCCACCACTCCAGGAATAAACTCCATCATCTTCTTTGTAATCTTCATAATTGCAATCTCTGTTGTCGACGCTGCTCCAACCAGCATCCCTACTTGGGCAATGGGCCAGGGAAATAACCTTTGGGTTACTTTAGCAAAAGAAACTAACACTGATACAGTGTGCTTAGCCACCAACAATGTTGCTAACCCCTTCTCCACTTGTCTGTTGCTACTGTCAAGAGATACTGTTTCCCTCGAGTGGATCAGGTTATTGTGTCCCTGGAAATGCCTGACTACAATTAGAGCCATAGCAAGATATGCTCGTCTAAAAACAAAAAAGGGGGAGATGCGGAGGACAAACAAAAGAAGCAGGAGGAATGCAGGGGATGGCGCACGATATATGAAAGATACTGGAAGGACTCTTACCTAATGGCACGGACGTTTGCGGGCGGTTTGAGACTGATTCGTAGATGAATAGGGTGTTCTGTAGTCGTTTGACTAATGTTTGTGATGTTTGCTGTTAATGCATGCTTTTTAATGTTTGTACCCCAGTTATATTTGTTGTGTTATATTTGGACATGTATGAACATGTTAGTCCCCTCATAAATTTTCTCCTCCCTGATTGGTCAAGGTTTCCCTCTCCCTCATTGGCCAGGACTTGCCACAGTGTGGGCGGTCCTGCCATTTCCCTCCTTACATGTTATTGGCTCCTAGTTAATTTATGCATGTTGCTGAATCCCCATTGGTTGTTTAGTCCCATGCTCCTCCCAGTTTCTAGATCCTTCCACCCCGAACCCTATATAAGGGTTAGCTCTCCCCTCAGTCAGGAACAGCACCCTTGACTCTGTACCCTCACGCGTCCCTGCGTCAATAAACACCTACAACAGAGCAAGAACCCCTTGTGCTGTCGTCGCCTCTCTTTTTACCGGGCTGCGGCACTCTTGTATTACTTTGATCTCATATTTCTACTGTGTTCACTCAGTGGAGAGTATTCATAGGACAACCTGCTTTTATAACATACGAAGGCTTTACTATGACTCAGCCACCTGTTAATTGTCTTTAAATCAGCACAGAGATTTAAGCCACCACAAACACAGAATGGTAATTTTTATATGGTAAAAACCAGATAAGATACAAGATCCAGTAAGATAGAAATTATTTTTAAAAACAACATAGGACATCTGATGCAAAGTTTCTAACTGCTTGAGTTCAAAGTCAACTATATTAGTGAGCACAATGATCGATAAAATTAGAATCTTTACCTTGTGCTGCCTTTTTAATAATTTCAATAACCAAGGAAAAATAATATTGGTTTGCCCAAATTATTTCAGAAAGAAATCTGCAAATATTTGCCTTACTTTCTCATTGCTGACATTAGCATATTATTCTGCAATACAGCAAAATTAAGGTTTGTTTGGTGAAATCTGGAAGTGTTTCCAGAAATCAGTAGAAAACTTCTGCTTATTTTGAGTTGATTGTTTCTAATCTGACTTGTCACAAACTCCTGAATCAGATAGGAGGAGCCTGTCCTTGAGCTAAGGAAAAGGAAGTATTCCTTTTCAATGGAGCTTCAAAGTTGTGGTTACATAAAGGAACGCTATAGTATACAAGAAGTGAAGCTGGCAGGTAAAAATGGGCCAATAAATTTTATTGTTATGGTGAAAAAGTCCTTTAAGAAGGATAAAGTTTTTGTCTCTGCTACCTGCAATATGTGGAAAGCTTGGAAGGTAATATTTTTTTGTGCTGTGACTAGTATTAAACCCATCCCAAATCATAAGTAATTTATGTTGGCAGTGTTGTCCCAGGATACTCCACTAATGTAAGTGAAAGTAGTTATATTTATTCAGGCACATCATGGTAGAAGTCACGTTTAATGAATGAAGAAATCCTTTCCTGAAGCAAAAATAAAAGCCATTTACCACTGCTAATGGCTTAGAGATCCAATATCTCTGTAATGGATTCTACAGATTCAACCACTGAGGAGTTAAAAATATCACCCCAAAATAAACCTTATTATAAACAACTCTTAATTAAACAATTATTATAAAACAACTCTCTAGTCATAGTATTTTAACTATGGCAAACATGAAGACTGTATCTTCCGATCGATAGCCCTTTTATCCCTTCATGAAAGCAGTTTCTGACAGACATATCCCTTGCAAGTGGCTCAGAGTTATTTAATTGGCCTCACATGCCTTCAAGTTGAGCCAGCTCATGCCAGGGAACAACCTCCTGGAAGCCAGCACTGCAACCAATTTTCCTTTGGCTTCCCTCTAAACTTGGCAATGCTGCAATTTATCCTTACTTATCTCAATTGTTGATCCTTATCTGAGGTCACACACAATTTTGCTGACTGCCACTGACATTGCAGGGTCATAAGCAACACACTTTTCTATTCTCCTTCCAAAAATGTTTCTTGTCCAACTAGCAGTAATTAGCAGCAGTTAGAAAACACTTGAGCAGGGATATGAGATTTCTAGTTCATGGTTCAGTGCAGGAACATTCAATGTATTCGTGGGATAAAGAACAACGACTAACAGGAGCCCTGTTAGTTTTGAGCAAAAAAACAGCTACCCTCATGACTTCTGCCACTGTGACAAGAAAAAAAATGTGCATTTTACAGTACATTAGTCTTGAAGCTACTAAAAAAATACACATCAGTATTCAGTTTGCTTTGCTAAAATGTTAGCTGAAGGCTTTTCAGTCCTTCTTAGCAAGCTTTGTGTGAAGTAGAGGGAAAAGTAGACAAATATTGGTTTATATTTATTCATCAGAAGTATCCTATGGTGGACAGATACCCTGGAAAACAGAGCAGAGACAAGCACTGTCGGGGAGCCTTAAGCCTCTCAGCCATATGTCAAAAACATTTCAAAGGCTTTAACTTTCCTCCTTCCTCCTGTAATAGTATTCTCCATGCAAGTCTTAGTATGTTAAAATTGTGGTTTTTTCTGGAGAGGCAGGAGGTGTAAATGAGAGGAAGAAGGTGCTGTGTGATGAGGGAACCATGAAAAAATAAGGATAAGAGGAAGCAGATGAAAGAGAGTGAGAACTGGAGATATAAGTCACAAATTGGTTATCATTTACTTTCAGTTCACAGATGTGACCTCTTATGCTTACAAGTCATACATCCTGTCAACATGCTCTGTAATAGTAATTCTCAGAATATCAGACCTATTGATGTGATGATTGTGAAGACATATACTGACTGTCCTTAATGGTCGTCTATCTGCTGGAAGCAAATGCTGCACCTTCTAGAAGAAAGAATCACTGCTTATTTTTTTAAAAAAGAGAATTTTATGTTCACCCAGCTTTCAGTTCTCTACTCCCAAAATGTCAGTACAGACCCTTTATTTTCCTTGCCTCATAAAATTGTGGGAGAGAAGGGAATGTCGGCATTGCTTTGCTGCATCAGGAATCCTGACACTTCAGTCTGCTAATGGCTCCCAACTGTCATGATGACAACGCTGTATGAATAACAAAAACTTCTGTAATAAAACATCCTCACAATATGGATGTTTATGAGGACTTATTAGAACTGGGTCTAGTAAGTTTGTAAACTGGATTGTAAGTGCACACCCCAACAACATTTATACATTTAAGTCCTATGTTGATGTAAGCTTGTACATTACAGCTTGTCTTTACCTCTTACAGAAAACAAACCAAAGTAAAATCAACTTTGAAACAAGAGAGACATAGTAGCATTTGCTAATCTAGTAAACCTGATCCATTTGAGCATATAGGGCTGATACAATGTATGCTCCTAACACCTTATAATTCCCTGATAGCAACGGAAAGATCAAAGAAGTCTGCCCAAACAGAGGTGCTGTCAGTAGCACTGGAGATATAATTTTAAAAATTCTGTAATTTTATCTGTAACAATTAAAGCACTGTTGGGGTCCAGCCAACAAACTCTGTGACAGTGTGATACAGGCCTTGAGATGCTTCTCAGTACCAATCAGTGCTGAAAGGAGGGAGGAATTAGTGGTGCATCACATCTACTCCCTGCTCATTGCTACAACACTCCAGTACAGACACAGATGAGCTGAGCAACTCACTAAAGGTCACTGATGACCCAAGCCCAGAAAAAAACTAAACAACATCATTTGCCAGTATTCTGGATTCCTCTCAGGCACAGAAAGCAGCACCATGGTGTCCTGCTTCCCCCTGAGCCAGTAATGCTAGGGAACAGCAGTGGAGACACGCTGATGCAAGGGCTGCTGTACTTTGGGGGAAGCATAAAACCAATATCCTCAGCTTTTCTAGTGATGAAAGATCCCCCGAGACTTTCCCTAAAGGATTGTAATGCCTTACAGCCCCATCCAACTCTCATTAAACTAAATGGAAAGAACTTCAATCACATTTGTGGAAATTAGATGTTTGCAGGGTTGGCTAATGTCCAAAGTGAGGTAATTACATTCTTCCAATGGTTTCCATTGGAAAATTTCAGTGTGTGTCCCCCCATCCCAAATGATCTCAAAGTAGCACTCTACTGATCATTTAAACTAAACAACTGCCCTAAATGCTCTTTTTTTGACAACAATCATGAAAATGTGCGTTGTGATAATATACCATGTGACAAAAGCAGGCACAACTCTCATAAAGCAGCCTACTAAAATGAAATGGAAGGTAAAATAATTATACTGGTATTTATGAAGGTCTGAAAAGAAATTTGCTACTAGCACTACATGTGTGTGTGACATGTCTCTAAAACTACATCACTTGTAGAGTTACAAACTTTTAAAATAACCAAAGCAAAATTAATTTACATTAAAATACAAATTAATGTAGCAGTTCATCAGGTAAATTATAAGACATATTTGAAAAGTAAGTGTTTACAGTTTTGATCCTCCAAACTTGTGTGTAACAAATTTAATTCAATGCACTATTCAGGAGTTCAGAGTATTTAAATACTTTACCAGATTAAACTGTTTGAAATTCTAAAATCTGCCGTGTATCATTTCAGTACCTGGGCTCAGCCTGCATACTAATGTCACTCCTGCATAGCTCTATCAAGTTAAGAATGTAATTCTGTTGCCTTTTGAGTTATTTACAGGAGTGGTGTTGGTCAGTCAAGAAAAGAGATCTGAAAAAAGAAAAAACTTGTACACCAATTTGCAGTCATCCTGCACTACAAGGTTCAGCTAGTACTGCTATGCCTTTAGGGATTTGGTATTACAAACTATTTTATGTAATGAGGACACAATTTAGGGGTTTGGGTTTTTTTAAAGTGGATATATTTTCTGTTCCTTTTCTAACAGGAATTATCGGGATAAATATTTGGTTTAACAGAATAAAAATGCTTCTTGTCATTATAATCATAAAATTTCAGTGGTTTTCTGAGAAGTAGTAGTGATGTTGGACAGATCCGTGCATTCTGCAGAATCAAAGCCAGCCCAGCTGTCAGCAGGTTCCTAATAAAAATGAGATCTGCAAATCAAGAATGTTGCACAGTTTAAACCCTTCAGTTAATGCATTCTGTTCATTTAACTGAACAGAAAAAATAGTGTTGAAAAAAATTTTCCTTTTCCATTTTATCTCTTCCTTCCTGCATATCAAGAAAAGCAGTGTGCAGGAGTATTTTTGTATCATACAATCATTGTTAAACAAATGCTTGGCTGTTTCAGAATTGTCAAGTCAACACTGACATTTCTTTATGCTATGTTATCATCATTAATGCTACGTCCTGAGTTCAGGTAACATTTTTTTGTCCACTAGTCTTCTCCACCCAAAATACTACTTCCCATTATCCTGGACACCTCACTGTCCTAGGACTTAAAACTCATCAATAAATATTTCACAAGGCAAGGAAATTTAGAAATTGGTATTCCAGAACAGTTTCCTATAAAGTGATTGCTATCACCGAGCTGTAATCTAAAATACTATGCTAGGCTGAAATTTATGAATAGTAAGCTTGCCTTATCTTTGTCTGTTCTCCTTCCCTTGCCCATGCTGCCTGTAAATCTGCACCCACGGCATATTACAAATAACTGACTCCAGCGCTGAGACATGAAATGCTATACTGCAGCTTAGAGCATGTGTTTGCTGAAAATGGGGTACTGAAGTCTTAGGAAATATGACAGAGGTTATGCATGAAAGAGGTTGTGACCCTGTGGAAGACCCAGGATGGAGCGGGGTCCTGCCAGAAACCTGTGGCCCATGGAGAGGGAAACCCATGCTGGAGCAGGTTTTTCCCAGGTAGGACTTGTAGCCCCTGCTGGGGACCCATGTCAGTACAGCTCATTTGTGAAGGACTGCACCCCATGCAGAAGTGACCCACGGGACAGCAGTTTGGAAAGAACTGCTGCCTGAGGGATGGATTCATGCCAGAGAGGTCCATTAGGGACTGTCTCCTGTGGGAGGGACCCCGTGGGAGCAGGGTAAGGACTCCTCTCCTGAGCAGCGGTAGAAACAACTGACTGAAATCCCCATTCCCCATCTCCTTGCACTACTGAGGGGAAGGAGGGAGAATATGAAAGGAAGAAGGGCTGTGGGGAAGGTGTTTTTAAGACTGTTTTATTTCTCACTCTTTGACTCTTATCCTGTTAGTAATAAATATAAGTAATATCCCCACTTTGAGTTTGTTTTGCCCATGAATGTAATCAGTTAGTGACCTCTTCCAGCTCTTATGAGTCATGAATCTTTAGCTGTTTTTTTCTCTCTCCTCTGTCCAGTTGCAGAGGAAGAGTGATAGAGTGGCTTTAGTGGGTACCTAGTATCTGGCCAGGGTCAACCCACTACACTTCCCCATTGGGGTGCAGCCATATATGGGTGATGACACAGGTCTAGGGGAAAGAAAGCTTTCCATGTGAAAATGGCTTTCAAACCAACTGGCAGCTCACCAGCTTTTGTATACTTCTTCTCTCTTCCTCTTCAAGGCACTGCCACCCCTATTCCACCCCTATGTCAAACGAATGGTTTGTGTGGCTGCTTCAAACTCACAATATAGGAGCTGCCAGCAAGGACTGCAGACTGAAATATCTGAGTCTCAGCTCTTCCTGAGATTAAAGGAAATTAAGAGATCAAGCTGGAAAATGAACTTCGATCTGCCTTTCCTGCAGGAACAGGTAGGAGAGAAATACAGGATTCATATTCTGTAGCCTAGTGTGAGACAGAGACATCTAGCACAGACTAGAAGAACCCTGCTGACTTTAGTTCTATTGCACAGAAATACACATTAGTACTTTTAAAATATTCTGCATAGGTACATGGACTCGTCCAAACAGCGGTCAGTGGCTGATCTAGAATTACTGAGTCGGAAAAAGCATAACTATCCTAGTACATTACCGATGTATTAGCTATTTTCTTGTTAAAAAGCCTTTTTCCATTTTTTTCCTGCATTTTCTAATCCCCGAAGATACAAAGTTCCCTTGTTTTCTCAATATTTATGAGTTCTAGCCAAATATTGCATTAAGGTACTATGTCCACACACATTTGTGATAAACATGAAACCTTAAGCATTACTGTTAGGAAGTATTTTGCTTATTGGTCGCAGAGCCACTGTGAAGTTCTGCAGTTTCAGTTTTAATGATTCAGCAGTAACTAATCAGTAAAATTTATCAAGATAACCTGACATACCAAGAATAGACACAAAGTTCATATGAGTTGGACTCTATTTTTTCTACTACAATCAATTTTGAGGAGCTTACAATACCAGGATTACCTTCTGAGTTTTCTAGCTTTGACTAGAAAACATTTAGTATGCTATCTAAATAAACGTCAAAGAAGAAAAATGTCAAGTTAAATCTAGTCTGCCAACAGAAGCTTTTTAATCAATCAAGTTTTACTTACGTGGAATTTTGTTCAATTCATTCATGAACTTCTCTTTTAGCTTAGAAAATGCATCTTCTTTTCCTCCCCCTCCTCCCGGACTGGCTGGCTCGGTGACATTACTTGGAGGGGCTGCTGCTACTGTGGTCGCTGGCGGTGCTGCCAGGGCCTCATGATGACTTTCACTCACCATTTTAACCCCTGAAAAAGCTGTTGGAATAAAAAAAAAACACAACAGAAAACCAAAAGGTAATATAATTGAAATGTATATCTCATCAATAAATGACTAAATAGATGTTCGTGCTTACTGGGTAAATATGACTGTATTTGCATACAGTTTCATGTTCGTCATAAAATATTTACTAGACAAGAGAGGAAAGTCTTTTGCAGGGTTAACTTCAGCCAGAATAATTTTATTGCTCAGAGCACTTCTCTAACTATGTTGCATTTTGGAACTGCTAAATTTGAGACCTCATAATTCCTGTAAAACTCTCATGCAGATTTACCTTTTGGTCTTCAATTAGAAAATATAAGCAAATTGGGTAATAACTGCTTCCTACGTGCAAATTTCAATATATTTATGGAATTATTTTTCTATGAGAGTTACAGAGGTGTGGATCATGGTCCAAGTTTCTATATAAAAAATAAATGAAGTGATAAGGACATAATAAAAACAGCTTGAGTTTTCCTGTGAAAAGTAAACCTATTGTTTCCTATTTAAGAGATGCATATTAAATAAAATTTGATTTGCACCCATTTTAGTCTTCAATTAGTGAAGACAATTTTCCTTCCAGTTATTTCATGTGACACCTGCTTTTGACAATATTCTCCTAAATTATTCATGTCTTGGTGTATTCACGAATATACATCATCTGCAGAGTGTGTAAATGCAGCCATTTTGAAGTATCTATGAGGCTGTCACAAGCACAATCCTGCATCAGCATATTTTTAATGTCATGTCATTTAATGGGCATTTTGGAAAACATTTATTTGAACATACGTTACTGTGTTGGTTTTCCATGGCTAGATTTTGGTAGCAGGGTGTCTACTGGGTACCTTCTGCCAGAAGCTTCCTCCATATGCAACAGAGCCAATACCAGCCAGGTCCATGACAGAGCTGCCACTGGCCAAGGCCAAGCCCATCAGTGATGGAGGTAGCGCCTCTGTGATAACAGACTTAGGAAGGGGAAAAACTGCCGCACAACAGCTACCAGGAGAGAGGAGTTAGAATATATGAGAGGAACAGCCGTGCTGACACCTAGCTCAGTGAGGAAGGAGGTGGAGGAGGTGCTGCAGGTGCTGGAGCAGAGGTTCCCCTGCAGCCCATGGTGCAGCCCCTGGTGAAGCAGACTGTCCCACTGCAGTCCATGGAGGTCCACAGTGGACCATGGTGGAGCACCTGAAGCATGTGGAGGACCCAACACAAGAGCAGGTGGATGCCTGAAGGGGGCTGTGACTTGTGACCCTGCAGAGGACCCATGATGAAGCAATCTATTCATGAAGGACTGCAGCCTATGGAAGGGACTCATGCTGGAACAGTTTGTGAAGAACTACAACACTTGGGAAGGACTCACATTGAAAAAGTTTGTATCTCCTGTGGGAGGGACCCCACGCTGGAGCAGTGGAAGAATGTGAGGAGCCCTCCCCCTTCGGAGGAGGAAGCGGCAGAGACAATCTGTCATAGACTGACCCCAGCCTACATTCCCTGTACCCCTGTGCTGCTGGAGGGAAGGAGGTAGAGAAAATCCAGAGTGAAGTTAAGACCTGGAAGAAGAGAGGGGTAGGAAGAAGGTGTTTCAAGATTTGATTTCATTTCTCATTACCCTACTCTGATTTGATTAGCAATAAATTAATCTGATATCCCCAAGTACGTTTTGACTGTGACAGTAATGGGTGAATGACCTCTCCCTGTCCTTATCTTGATCCAGGAGCCTTTGCTTGTATTTTCTCTCCCCTGCTCAGCTGAGGAAAGGAGAGATAGAGTAGTTTTAATAAGCACTCCCTGTCCAGTCAGGGTCAACTCACCACAGTTACAAAGCAAAGAATTTTGAGCCAAGGAGGTGAAGGTGAGAAGACAACACACAAAAAACTTTCAGCATCACAGGAAGGGTAGCTGAAATGTTTATATAGGTTCTGAAAACATTGTTCTGATTTTCTGCTGCATCCTAAATATCACTGATCTGAATAAACATTTCATTTTTCTTCAGAAAATCAGAGGGAGAAAGGACTTGAGAGATAACAAGTATTCATTATTGTTCTGAGTGCACAATTGCTCTCAGCCCCAAAACACATTTGGCCTTTGACCTTTTCCTGAGAAATTTAAACATCGACATAGGAATAAAAGGCAATACATCAAAATCAAAGGGCATAAGATCATCTGACTGCATACAATACGATGAATCATGAGCTTTCTTGCCTTATGTGACTGATTTCATGGATGTTATTGAGAGTGCTCATATCACTAAATCAAGACGAGAATTGGCTTTTTGTCCTTTCACTTTAGTTCTACAAGTCCGCAGTCATGAAGACATGCAGGCGCAGACCTACTGCAGGCAGAATGAACCTTCTAAAATCATCCTCACCATTCTTGTCATTAAACAGTGGTTTGCACACAAGTGTGGGCTGGAATACAAAGCCATTCTCCAGTATTGCCATATGATGAAAAAGATTTTAACAAAATAGGAGGTCGGCCTTGTTCCGAAGAAGCAATTTGGTGGATATTTTGCAGCAATTTTATTGATGCAGCACTGAATGAAGCGGTTTTCCTAGCCTGCCCATCACTTCTGCCTTTGCCCTCACAGTCTCTAGCCTAATATAAAATCATGTTGATGTTGACATAGAATATGTATACGATCCAGCTCCATAAATATTTTATAAGCATGTGGTCTTAACTATTTCCCTGTAACAACATGGGAGCAGCTCTCTGTCAAAAGCAGACTGAAGTCGATGGAAAGATTCCAGTTAATATCCACGAACTTTGGCTCAAGCCTGATATCTGCAATGATTTCCTCACTTGCCTCACAAAATGACAATTGGGAAAAACATGTAGTACATAATTTGGGTAGTATGAAATAATGTGCCAGATATTCCAGACTAGAAGACTTTTTCCATATGCTCTGGTGAATGCCAAATACTAAGAAGTAAAATATGCAGAATCATCAGCTGTAAACACTAGTGCTGTTTCATATTATAGCATTTTGTCAATGAATGTCACTTAAATCAGAAGAAAAGTTGTATGATATATAATAATTAAATCAAAATTAAATTGCTTAATTATAATATATTGCTTAATTATTTCAGGCCTGGCAGTTGACTATTTTATTTTGTAATGGAAGACACAATTTGCAGTGATGACTTTCAGCTAATTAAAAATTAAGGCAAATGTAACTTATTTGCTTACAGTTTTGGAACTGTATTTTGAAAATATATTCAGAGAACAAGTTTGAAGCATTACATTTTCATTTACCCGAAAGAAGGAAACCCCAAGAAAACAGAGTATTCCTGTGATTTTCAGGAACAATCCTCAGTAGAGTTGTAGTGCAGTTAGAGGTCACTACATCTAATGAGGCACGCACAAATGGGTTTTAGACTTGCTACAGAAACTTTGACCTTTACACACCAATGACACTATCTTGATATTTCCAATAGGTGTGAAGGGGTTGAAAAAGAGTCTTGATTCAGAAAAAGCTTTCTGCAGAAAACAATTTTTAAAGAGTACATGCCTACTTGCTTATAATATCGATGGCTTCTGTTATTGTAATGCTGCAGCTTTTCACAGTAATGGTATAAACACTGTGGTATTGTTAGAGTCTGCAGAATACAGACTAATTAGATTTAAATTGGCCTTTTACAAAAAAAAAAGAAAAAAGGGGTTACTTGAATGCTGCAATGCATCTCTGAAGGTAAAGATCTACAAATCACTAGCAGATAATCTTCCATTTATGAAACGGTAGTTGCAAACAAAATTTTCTTATAGGTTAAAAAATGAAATGTCATAGAATTCAACTACGATTTCCAGTTCAATGGTCATTACAATATTTTAGTGCTATGTATGAGAAGTGACATGTTTCATGTGCAACTTCTAGTCATAAATAAGAGTAGATTTGTAATCATAAATAAGAGTATAATTTAATTTAAATGCTTTTATAAAACACACTATAGACTATATTTCCTGAGCATGCCAATTCTTTGGCATACCACTGCCCATATATAGTGCCATATAACCATTATAAGACATGTAAAACAAAACAATGAACAAATACATCAAATACTTCGAGGCAATGCTTGTCTCTATGCAGAAGTAGGTAAGCGTTCACTGAAAATGCAGAGTTGAACCCTTAAGGAGATCAGGCATTTAAAGCTTTACTGTTTCTTATGCAAGAACATCTCTGACAAACATGAATTATCAGCTCAAATTTCTACATAATGTCCTCTAAAAATGAAGGGTTTGGCTAATATACATATGCACTCTGGAGGTTTGTAAGAAGCAAGAGATTTTGTTAATGGAGATACAAAGCATGTACCTTAGGATATTGGTATGGATCCTGATGGTGAGAGTCCCATTAGAAAGCACCTCTAAGGGCGTAGCAAAGTAGCAACTACTCTTAAGAGAGGGGTAAAGAGGAATAAGACTTCAGACATCGATGATTACAGAGCATGGAGTGAACTCCGGAAATCAGAATTGAAAGAATGTGTTCAAAGGGCAACAATCTCTCTGCAAACATGCAAAGTAAGATGTGGATAACTTGGGAAAACTAATCCCATGGAAAATTTTTACTTGTTTTAATTAAAGAAAACCCCAAACTGAATAGTCAGAAAGTTAATGAGAACCATGTGGGATGTTCACAGTGATTCACAGGAAAGTAGGATTTTTCTGGAATGAGCAAAACTCAAGAGTAGTGTATCATCTTCTGAAAAATCACGAGGAGATTTATGATAGACTTACCAAAACCAGAAAAACAATAAAACCCCAAAGGACAGCAAAGTTAATGTGTGTGTTTCTATGTGGTTAAATTACAGCAGGTGTACCATAGCAGCTGCTAAAGGACTTGGTGAATACATAATCTCATAGATATAAAATTGGTGGATTTCATGGTGGATTTCAGACAATTTATTTTTGCTCTTTACTCTTATCTGCTGAATACAAACTGAGTGGAGTGATACACCAAATAGGTCAGACCTCCCATGCTGACCAAATAAATAATTTCAACTCAGTAAGAAATTTTCCTGAAAGTCTCCTTTTACCTCACTGTCCCTCTTCTTTTGCCATACTAAAAATTAAAATTAATGAAATTATTAAAAACATAGAAATATAGCATTGCTATAGTAATTGTTTAAGTTTTCAGAAGTAATTGTCACCATTCTTTCAACATTTGATGCTGGAACTATAGTAGAGCTAGTGACTGTACCTCAAGATGCTCGAAAAGTTGTAAATTGGGATCTATACTGTTAAATGGTATTTCCCAGACAGCTTATCTTTTCAGCATCCAAAACATGTTCAACTCAGCAGTTACAACCAATGTAATAGAAGTAAAAAACTTATCTAAGAAAGAAGAAAAATCACACAGTTGCGTTTGTCAGTCATTTTTGCTTCCAGCTCCCAAGCACTCAAAGAGAAAGAAACTGTTACCTTTCAGTGCTGGTATATCCAGGGGAAGTATGCAGTATTACCAGAGAAAGGTTTGCATCACACAGAAAACTTACCCTGTTTCATTAGAGTGTTTTTGATGAAATTAATTCATCATTAGGAAGATGGAAACATTAGCCAAATGTCTAAAGATATCTTCAGTAAACGATCTCTTCCTAGATGTAAGCATTCTGGGATGTTAATAACACATTTTTTACTCATTCATCTTCCTATTAATGAAATATGTTATCTTTCTAGCGTCAGTAATGGACAGTTATTTCAAAAAGACAAGCTCAGAAAAGAGACTTTCTTGGCTTTTTATAAAGATGGGTCTCTAACTACATTTTCAGAAGAATGGAAGGGCATGGTAAAAGATTGTATCAAAACAGTCTTTACACGACTTTCACAAAGGCTTACAATGCAATCACCCTACCTTTTGCAGCACCAAGCTATGCAAAATGATATTTTCAGACTCAATCCTTAAGATGTTTATGTTTATAAGAATGCTGTTAATTTAAATGAGAACAGTGAATACTATTTTCTTTACATCTAAAAGCCATATTTTTTTAACCCCACTTCAAACTTCCACTCCTGCAATGCAGAAGAGCTTACAAGAGCCAGAGAAGTCACAGCAGCTTACAAACATGTCTGTTTAGGTCATATTGCAAAGAGTGTTGCTGTAAGTCAAGAGTGGTGAGCTCCTTGCATAGTTCCACTATAAAAATGCTTGTTTTCCTGACCATGTTCTGAAACTTTTATTTCCCGAAAGTATATGATATTTCTTACTCATGTCTTTCTTTTGATATTTAGAGGTAATGGGGCTAGAGACAGCCCTGTGTCTCTGGATGTTGATGTTGTTGTCATGTTTCAGCACCAGTGAGGTTACCTGTCAAAGCATCCCAATATGTATAATTTAAACCCTCTGTCTTCCTTTACTACTGCAAGTGCTGCCTCAAAATGTCTGAGGTCCTTGAGCATAGCTAGTTATTAACTGAAATAAGGGAAAGAAAGAAACTACAGTAATTTCCTCCCACATGAGCATTCTGTCATCTTTCACACTTGCATCTTGTTTCCTAAAGCTGCAATCTGCATTTCTACTCCCCTGGTACTTACTTCCAGATTTCCTTTATATAGCAGTGAAAGACAAAAGAATTCATATAAAAATTAGTGTTCAGCTGACTTTAAGCATGTAATTCTAATACAGTCCACAGAGAGTTCTTGCTGTTCCAAAATAAGTGTAATCCTACAAATAATGAAGCCCTTTATATCAATAAATTTCTTGTTGTGTACATTGCATAAAATCAATTTATATTCACGTATTTGGCTCTTGTCCAACCAATGGTTCTAATAAAGCCTATAAACTAGTAAAGTGCCACAGAGATTAACTATGATGATGTAAAATTTGTACAAAACAACATAACAGAAACTGTAAAATAATACAGAAAAATGCCATTAATATTCTTGCTTTGGCATAGCCCTAAATTCACTATTTGCCCTTTGAATTTTCCTGTTATTGGTATTTCTTCTATGTCCCAATTTCTGCAGTCAGTAACCATGGGGTTAGTAAAATTGATTAGAAATGAACAGGATGGTGCATGTACTAAGGAACCAAATATGGGGAGCTGAGATGTGCAGTTCAGGGCTACCTCACAGATTAGTTCAGTCTTGGACTAAGGTTGTGAAATAATTGACACCTCAGAGTGTGATTCTACTCTGACAAGTGATTATATAAAAATTATATAAAAATGACACCTTTTTTCAGAACAGAATCTGGTCTCTAGATATATTCAGTCATATATGCTGAATTTAATTAGGACCACATTTAACTTCACCACTGAGTGTTTTCACCCCATTACATCTGCAGTATTAAAAAGTTAAGAAATCAAGGAGAACATAGTGCAATTGTATTCCTGATCTGCATCATGAATACAATTACAATCTAAACTTCAAAGACCAACTGAACACATTTTGAAAACCTACTGCAGATTACACAGTAAACTGGGCTGCATTACTTGGTGGTAGGTGGGAGAAGGAAACAGCTCAGCTAGTTTTTCAGATCCTGTGATAAAATGACATGGATGGCATTTACAAAAATGTAAACAGTTGGTATTTGGCATTAAAGCTTTGAGATGCATCACTGAAGTGTGCTAAGGGGAAAAATACATGTAAGTGAATTTTGTACATCAAGCTTTGCAAATTCTATGCAATCAAGAGTAAGACTTTTCAGGTACATTCATTCTAGTTTTAAAAAATCTCAGTAGTCATCACACAGATATCAATCAGATACATGTAAAGTACCCATTTGTACACAAATATCTTTCTCTCTATATATATATCATAGGTATATTCCTCCCAAGTGAGCATATGCTACTCTGCTTGCTGTATGGTGAATAATCAATTGTTATGGCTTCACTGTCAATAAAGCAAACAATGACAGTTTGAGTCCAAGAATTTTCTTGTAAACAGACAGTTTTCATAAATTGTGATGCTGTAAAAAGGAATTTTCAGGGTTTTCTTCAGCCACATCATGTCAGCACTGCATAGCCAAAGGTATAATCGGGAACAATGATGCAAAATTACGAACATAAGCTGATTGATTGTGACAGGTTCTGTTAACTGCAGTTACATGAAAATTACCATTTCATGACTGTTACTGGTGCAGGAAAGAAGAACATGGGAGCACAGGAACCATCCACACTTAGATTATTTTTTTAAGTTAAAAATATTTTTTTAAAAGTTAAAATATTTTTTAAAAAATTATTTGATATTTATGGTTAACTACTGTACTTAGATTTTAAAGGAAATCTTATCAGCACGTAGAAGAAAAATAGTGGAAATTGGAACTAATTGTTCCATAATGACTGCTACTTCTTCCTCCTGTTGAGAGTGATATGCCATCATCCAATAGCCTTCTGCACACAGCAGGAGGGAAAATTACCAATCAATTACATGACAATTAATTCCCAACTTGGAACATTTTTCTACTGAAAAGAAAAAAAAATCCTAATTTGAGATTAAGAACCATGCATTCCCTACAGTGTTTTGGAAAGACATATTTTAAAAAGATGCCCTTACACATATCTGAAATTTTTTTAACAACTGATAACCCTAAACTGAGACAGTTTATAAAGTATTAGTATAAGCACTGATTTCTGCTGTTAGTACAACTATTGCTTGATCTGTAATTATTTTGGTAGATGATCAATTTAGCAAGGATCCCATCCACAAGAATGTTGTATCCAGCTCACGCATGAGCAATACTAGAGAACACAACTTCAGCATAAAGATGAGGAAATAACAAAACAAAACAAAAAAAGAAAACTACTTGTACTGAATGGTAATTTAGGGATATTTGTAAGTTTAAAAATGTCAAGGTTTTTTGTACATGGAAGTGCTTGGTGTGGCAACATTCACATCTCTTGTGTAGACCAGCGAAAACTCACATGATGTAGCTTTGAATTCCTTTGGACACATGGCAGACCTTAGCCTAAGGTTATCTTCATTGAGTGAATTCTTCCACCACACAAGTTTTGCATACACCAATGTTGCTACCTCTAAGGGAAAAGTCATCACTGTTCAGCTTTTGCAAAGGACTTGCATGCCTGCCTTCAGGAGAGGACAGAAACATCACTGGGTTGAAGGTGCTGGAGACAGTTCAGAGGAGGAGAAAGATTTATGAGTGACTTCTGTTTTTAGCATCCCCAGCTGACTAAGCAGCTTCTCACTCAGCATGCTGGCTGCTGAGCAACCCATTTTGAGGTACTCGCATCTTCCAGATATTATATGGGAAGCTTGATCTAAAGCTGTGATAGAGTCCAAGGCTGTAGGGAGCGGGGTATTTATAAGCACAGCATCAGGGATCCTCTAAAAAAATCCACGACCTCGATTTCCTCTGCTTATATAAAAGAGATGACAAAAGCAGTCTGGTGTCTTTGTCTGATGGCACGACCCTTCTGGGTCATGAATATTCCCCACTTCCCTCTGGAAGTTCAGCACAGCTTTGAAAGAAACTCAGTGGACTGAGGCCAACTGAGATGCTTGGGCTGAATTCTGAAAGCAGTCCTCAAGAGTGCCTCTTCCAGGATGGCAGATAAATTCCCAGAGCATCATGCCCTTTTAGACTGAGGGATGAATCTACCCCAGATTTGGACAACAGTGTGCAGTAGCATTCTGACTGAGGCAGTGATTGATAGATCATTCTGCCTCATTAGCCACTTACTGCTGCAGGAGGGCAACTAAGGTTAGTGCTATTGCCAAAACAACCTGAGGGAGACAGAAATCCTACTTAATAGGCAAGGCTGATTTATTGCTATTCCTGGCTTTCCCAGTTTTGTTCTGAGCACTTCTTTCTTCTGCCCAGTACAGTGCTCCTTGTTTTAAACCATGGATTCAGTGCTTGTTGAGGAGAAAGTGCTGTTCATCTAAAGCCTGTAAGTAGGACAATTTGGTTTTTCAAGTTTGTGGATGGAAACTTGAGCAAATTTTACTTAACCTACTGGTAATACACTGGGACTGCTCTGAACACCTCACTAGTTACAGGATGGTTACAAGAATGTTGTTTTTAGGTACTGCTACTGCAATTAAATATCTGGTAGCCTACAGCATGTTGTCACACATCTCAAGTCTTCCTATAGATTTAGCTGATTGAGCTAATTGTACAACTGGGACAACAGAAGAAGTGTTGAGTGTACTGTGTTATACAGTTAACATTCATACAGAAAAACAAGTTTTAAGAGAGCAAATGAATATGAGTGAACCTAAGAGTTCTAGTTTGTATAGACATCTTATTGATAAAAGTTTTAAAAAAATCTATTCTGTTTCAGATCTTATTTGTTTTGATGATCATGTTGTTCAATTGAATGCTTCAATTCCTCTTATAATGCTTTGTTTGTTTGTTTGTTCAGGTTTTTCTCCCTCTTTTTTTTTTAAATTATATAGCTCTATATTCAGATATGGCATTATAACCATTTATTGGATACAAACCCTAACCTACAGCCATGATCCATTTAAAAAAGCAAACAAATAAATTTACTGATCATATTTGCAAAGGAAATAGGATTATCTGTTGTCACAGAACACAGAACAAAGACAATTAGTTATGTGTTCAGTTCCCACATTTTTTAGGTCACCACTGCCAGTGTACAGCTACACATCTTTATCAAACTTGCAGCTGAAAACTGTAACTTTTGCTATTATGTGGTATGTGGCCCGCTGGGCACTGTGTGACATAGCAGACTTGCAGCTGGGGAGTTTCAATACTAAGGATACAAATCTTCTGAAGTCATGTGCTATCCACCATTTGACTGGTAAACTGGGCCAACAAGACGTTCATGCTTTCTGCTGCTCAAGAGGAGGGAGTGGCCGGGACAGTGATAATTTTAACTTAATTTACAGCTTCTGGTAGCTGTTTTTTTTTGTCCTCTGCAAAGTGTATTGCTCTGGAAAAGGATGAGGATACTGAGGCAAACAGAAGCAGGATGTAGGGAGGCTAGAGTGACCTTTAAGCCCCTTTAAGTACATGTGTTTCTGCTTTGTGACATGGGCATTTTGTCTTCATGAAAGCATGTAAACACAGGACTGGAATCCAATGATAATGCCGGCACTACTTGCAGGAGCCTGGTTCTCTATAATGAATGCAGTGCTAATTAAAGAAAACCTTGGCTTTCTCAAAACAACTTGAAACAAAGAGCTTTCCAGAGATTATACCTATATTATGAGAAGGGAGCACAAAAGGATTCAACATGATTGATGAAATTGTTTGCTTTATCTTTAGAAGAGACTAATAAACAAGTTAACATTTCAAAGTTCTGTGAAGAGAAAAGCTATTTGAGAGAAAGCACATGGATGCATTGTGCAGTAGCACGGGCATTTGATGAGCTCCAAAAATTGCTTTGGAAGAGAAAAGATGTATTATAGTGAGAGAAAAGAAGAAATCTTCAGTATCACGCTGTTATCTGGTTGCTAAGGGCTTATTCTCAATGAAAACAGAGTAGAATAGAATGGATAGTTTAAGCACTGTGAGGTAAAAGCAGAAAATTTGACTTAGAGCACAAGGGACTTTCATAATGGAAGGAAAGTGGATGCAGTAAAATGTTAAAAATGTGACAAGAAAAAGATTATCATGAATATGAAGAGGCAAAAAATCAAAGTTTTGCCTTCACTTCAAGAAAGCCCTAGGAGAATGCTGGAATGTACATTAGCAAAGAGAAAAAAAAGATGAAAAGCAGAATACCACTTCAAGGTCATTTTAAACCAAGCAGCAACACTAAACCACTAATTATAAGCTTGCAATTCTTGTTTATTTATTAGCAATTGCTAGAAAAAAAAGATAAAAGCTTGAAACGACATAGTTTTCAAGTTCATTCTGTTCATATTTTTGCTGCCAAAAAAACAAATAGGGTAATTTCAATTTGTTTAAACCTACAAAAAAAGAGGCATGTTTGTAAATGGAAAAGTGTATTATCTAATTCTTTTAAAACACTAAGTAGCACATTTTTCTGGTCTTCTGCCCTTTACAAAAACAACAGCTTTAACTTCACTGAATAAAAAGCCAAGGCATCTCCTTGGAACTTACAAGTGCAGCTTCCTTGCTGTACCCCATGCAGTCTGTTTTCCCTTGAAGAATTTAGCAAATGTGGAGCCAGGTTGAGAAATCCCCACCCAAAGTCCCTTCCTACTGAGACTCCAGCGAATGTAGCAACTGTGTTTCAGCCATTATCAGCTGTCACAATAGGAAAGAGAAGCAGCATTTATGGCAAGGAATGATATTTGTTTTTAATCCACAGGCACAAGCAATAACTGGAATTTTCATCACCTTTCCAACCATTTGAAAACAATAATTGTTAGCTATGTTAAATACCTTCTCTTTCTAAACCAATACTCTCAAAATGCAAATTGTAGTCGCAGCTGCAAAGGAAATCTACTGCCAAAATACACCACTGTGAAAGAAGAAAATATAGTGGCAGCTGGCTGTCTCCAAAGTGGAGAGTGTCATCTCCCTGAAACACTGTTGGCTCTTGTAGAAGAAATGCTAAAGAGCAAAGAACCGCAGTATCATCTAGGCACTGTGTGACAGTGGATGTTGCTAATGGGAACAAATTGGAGGCTGTACCTTTAGTAGAAAAAGAAGGAAGTTTCTTCTACGTATTTGGTGGTTTTAGCCTCTTCCCCTTGCTCATGGCTGTTGTTTCACACTCCTTTTTCTCATCCTGGTGTCTGACTCACGCTGTCTCAACAATCACATTTCTCTGCTTCATTAATCAACTTTATTCTGTCTTCTTAGATCCCTTCTCCAGATATCTTCCTGTTCTCTATTCTTCCCCTCTATCTATATCTCTATCCCTATCCCCCTAGTCACTGTGCAATCTTAGTAAGAAAGGTGAAATTTAGATATTTAGCTATCATTCATGACTTCGAAAAATCTCTTCCTATACCTTCAAAATTCTCCTGCTGTGCAGCAAAATCCTTTCTTACTTTTAACTCCCCTTCCTCTCATCAACTGTTCCTTCCTCTGTTCTATTTATTCAGTTTTGCTTTAACTAACTGAGGAGGCCCTAGTTATGTCAGCACATCTCTGCAGAGCAGACATGTCAGCAGAACTTCTAAGGTATGTCGTTATTCTAACAGAAACAGCTTTTGTCAACCTGCATTACCCAATTTCAGAAGACTGTAACTCCACCAGCAAACAAGCCTCCTCTGTAGCACTTGTTCTACCTACACATGTGGGAATGGGTCAGCAGTTACAGAACAGTCAGGCTGTTCAGCCACACTTGTCAGACAGTCCTTGATGCAGAGACTTTACTTTTAGAACAACAACAAAAAAAAAAAGCAACCAAGAATGGTAATTATGGTGCAGAAGAAATACTTGCTAGAAGGGGTGTATAGATCCTCGTACTCTATGTCTATCTAATGGGTTAAGGAGGGGGTTCAGTTTGCAGAGTATAGCCTCAACTGGCTTCAGCAGAAACAAATAAATATGTTAATTTAGGACAGTTGGAGTGAATAATAAACAATTATTCTCAGGTCTTTTTTCATAAGTTGCAACTGCTTAAGAGTGATGGAAATTTTAATTTTCAATGGCTCTCAGTAGAACAAAGGACTGTAAAAAGATTTGTGTAAGAAAACACATTATAATAGTCTAGAAAATAAAGGACTGGATTTAGTAAACCTCTTCATCTCACTGTGCACTGCAGCCTAATGATACTGTACAAAAGTTGTAAACTGATTATATTTTAAGCCTCCCAGTTCCACTTCTAAGGGAAACTAGTACTGAGAAGGTAAAAGGAAACTATATCTTGGGAACCTATCAGGAATGATTTTTAACTTTTGGTAATACAGATATCTGTAAACTCTTTCAGGTTTATATTTAAAAAAGTTTCTTAGATTATGTTCTAGGCATACGCAACCAAGAACCTCTCTGAGACATGGGAGCTAAAGAGTCTTCTCCCACTCTCTTTTGAAACTCTCTTCACAACCCTCATTCTCATTCTCAAAGTCCATTCCTTGGTCCACTTATCAAACTGTCAGCAGTAAAGGGTTGGAAGTAACTTCCCATATGACAGATCACTACACAACAAGCTAGTTTAGGATTTCTTGCATGCCTGTTTGAAGTATCTCTTTCTAAATACTGCAAGCCATTATATACTCCACTGGATGGATACTAACCTATATTAAACTAGATGGAATATAGGTTTAATCTACTATGGCATATCTCTATATTTCTGTATAAACAGCACTTGGCCATATTCCAAGATCTACTACATTTCTATTGCATTCTTTATACACAAACCATGAATCATGGTTAGGCCCTGTAAATATGGGAAAGTAATAGTCATCCAACTCATCTTCATTTAATTATACTAAAATGGCTATAATGTTCAAGGAGCTAGGAAGTTAAACAACCCAATTCACTTCTGATGTTAGAATAACTGCTTGTTCCATCCTATACTAATGTATATACATATTTCTTTGAAGTAATTTTAAGCATCACCACCTAGTGACTGGTATATTCAAGGCTAATGACATGAGGTTTTTTGTCTGTTTTTGCCTATCATCCCTTACTTTAAATGAAACTTCCAAATTTTACTGCCTGGCGTGGATTTTTTTGCCTTTTTTTTGTTTTGCTTTATTTGTATTGAGTAAGACAGATATAAAGCAGATGAAAAAGGAAGACTTAATGTTTGAAAATAATCTCTTCACATTAGCCACTAGATAATAATCACAAGTCCTTGCTTGCAATGCCTGAAGACACTATTTTCTGAGTACATCTCAAACTGAAGATTGTAGCAAATCTGTCATGCTTTGGGTAGACCTGATTAAAATGCTTAGCTGTTTAAAGAGAATAAACTACAAGTATTTAAAAATGGGATGTTTATTCTATGCAGTAATCATATTCCTTGTCTTGGGAGAACCTATGGAAACTATGAGTAAGAACCAAGTAAATATTACAGTTAACGTGTATTTTGTAACTAAGCAGAGCTCTGGTCAGGCAAATATTATCTGTCCAATACAGTAAAGAACAAAGTTTTGAACAAAGAAAACCTTACTTTTAGTAAAAAAGGAAGCAAAGTCTTTTTTGACATCTTTGTTTTGCTGTATGACTTGTAAACTGCACAGCAGTGGTTTGGTTTTTTTTCTGGGTTCAGTTTCCCAGCACAGAGAAGAGAGATTTGCTCTGGCAAACTACATAATCACTGAAAGAGCAAACTGGTGAAAATGAATTCCACAAGCTGTAAACATTGGACATAGTTCCAAGATCTTACAACCTTCACAAATTTACAACCTTGAATTTCCCCCTTGACATCAGGAAAATAAAATACAAGACTTAAAGGCACCAAGAATAGGACTAAACCTGTTTGCAAATTATACCTTTGGATATGCAGTTCTGACATTTCTGCTTGCTCATATCAAGATGCTTATGCTTCAAAATTTAAAATAATTTCTACTCAGTAATTTCTGGTTTTATACTAGCTCTAAGTAGCACATTATTTTATTTCAATAAGCATATAAACGTAATGGGTTTCACAACAGAATCAGTTGGTGTTTTGTTTTTCTTTTTGAGAAGTTAAACAAAATATTTGTAATACAAAATACTGCAAAATTTAGTAAGCACAGATTAGCAATGGGCTGTGGTATTTAACTTACATTTTAAATTTCTAATTAAAGTAATTTAATTAGTAAAGACTTCAGATTTGCACATATGTGAGAAGTGAAAGTTAATAGAAAATTTCTAACTTTACAAAAACTCTTAGTGTATCTTCACTTGCTAACAAAACAAGTATTGCCAGTAGAGTGTGTATAATAATGTAATATTTATTATATATGTATTAATAAAGCACTTAAATACTAAAATTTATTTATGTCAACATATAATGCTTACAGAAATTTTAAATCATGACACTCCCTCAAATTTTCTTTGTGTTTCAGTTAATTCTGATATAAAGAGAACAGATTATTCCAGGACACTTCACATCTTTACTGATGTAGCAGAAAAGAAAAAATATATAACCATATTAAAGCTCTCCCAAGCTACAAACTGTAGGCAGCACAATTGTCATTTTAGTTCATGTTTTGTATTTTTGTCTCCCAAATACTAAGAACACTGCTTGGTATTTAGACAAGGTACTTTCTCTCTCTAAAAGACACATTAATAGCATCTTTTTTATTGTCTACATTCTAGAGATCTCATACGATTTGAATCCCAAAATATCTTATCAGAAATCTTGATTTATAATTCATCTTTGAAGTTTGGATGCATTTTTCATAAGTTCTAAAAATAAGGAGTTCTGTCTTTTGCAGAGGCATGTCATACATATGTATGAAGACACTGTGACAAAATTCCAATGCATTTTAAGAAATGTAAATGGAAGGGAAAACATGTTCCAAATTATGATGCAGCATTTTAGTCTTTGAGTATATCAATACAATTATAGACAGCCCAGTGACAACGGCAGACAAAATAGGGTCACGCACTGGCCTTACAGACTGGAGACTGTCAGATGTACAGACTAAAAGTGAATTACTCATTTTCTGGAACATACCATCTTTTTGGAGTGTGTGGATAAGCTTAGACTAATGCTAAGGGCAATTACACCAAAAAAGAAGTAAAGGGGAAAGAATAAAGCTTCTGAAAACTGCTATTATTGGGAATGACTGATCCATAGAGTTGTGCAAGCTTAGTTCACTGTTTCTGTGTTAAAAGAACTCAGTCTGTGCCAGATGGGCAAGATCCTGTGAAGGATCAAATATACACATATTTTATTTTTAGAAAACAAGTCTGGGCTGATTTCAGATGTAGATTTCCTTCTCCTCTTTGCAGGTGATTGAATCTCAGGACAGAATTAGCATCTGCCCACTCCCATTCCTCCTACCGCAGAGGGAATTCAGTACTACTGCTGATGGGGAGCAGACAAATCTGAAGGGAAAATGTTAATCCAGAATTGCCTATGATGATAAGGAAAGGAAATCCTGAAAGGGGTAAGTATCAAGGGATAAAACTGCAAGATACAGAACTTAAAAAGTGCAAGAGGTAGTAAAATAGTCATGGAAAATGGTGACAGACAGAGAGGTGTGATTGTTGACTGTAATTCAGGAGAAAGAACAGAAAAACAGAAGAAGAATAACAAAGTGAAAGAACATTTAAAAAAAAAATAAATTGAAATATGGAAGAAGGGAAAATACAACAAAAGAATGAGTCCAAGTCCCACAAAAGGTCACAAGAAAGAAAGTAAAAATTGCAAGGAATGAATAAATAAAAATTTCACAATGCTGAGGTTCCTTCACAGGTCTAGGTATTTTAATCACCATCCTCAGAACACAGTCTACACATCTTTCAGTTTAAAAAGTGAGCAGTCTTGTTTTGATCCCTCCTATTGTACAATACTGTTGAATATGCTGGCTTACATATTTAAATAGTGAATGAAGGAGAAAGAAATAATAATTGGTTTTTACTTTTTGCCATCTTCTGGCAAAGGTAACAACCTTAGAACTGGGCACCTTAACACTTTGTGAAGTCACTGCACACACCATATCATGGATCTGGAGTGGCTGATTTCCTATTGGAAAAGAAACATAGCCAGGGAGGAGAGAGAAGTGAGAAACCAGGCTCCTTGCTGTCTAATGCCATGTACAAGGTGTCTATATGAGGCATTGAAAGGACAGCAACAGATTCCTCCAGGGGCTTCTCTGAATCTTCATGAGATAGAATATCTCTCAGTTTCCATTGACAGACTATTTGGCAGGGCAAACAGCCTTCCATAAGCCTGTGTGAGAAGCCTTACATCCCTCTGACTACTACTTCTTGCATGCAGCTATACAAACTTATGAATGTGGTGGTCATGGGCACTCCAGCAGTGAACTGGCTTCAAAGAATTTCATTTTCAGCACCAACCCCTGGTCCTTAGGGAGAAATATCCATCAGAAAGACAAACAAGGATAACAAGGCCCATGCACAAGCAGGTTAGGTACAGAAAGCACCACACAGCTGCTGGTTTGCAATTAGGAGAAGCAGTAGAAGCAGTGAGAGTAGGACAGCTGTGAGGGATGGGTAGCTTTTTCATCCCCATTCAAGGCTTCTCCTCTGTCACAGTCACTGGGGGATTTTTGCCGGATTCTGCCCATTAGCTGATATGATCCCTGGTGACCCACTTCTGGTCTGTGCCTCTACCCACTAAGTAATCCTGCTCTAATCTCTGCCTCTAGAAAACAAGAAGATTGGCTTGTTTGGCACAAAGGTTCATTTGAAGTCATCAAGTTTTATGAAGCAGTTTTAAATGGGCTTTCATGTTCTATTTATAAATACAATTTCTTTATGGATTCTCTTTGCATAATCTTCCTTCATCCTTCACAGTCAGCCATTATCACATAATTCTAAGCAGGTTTTTTCTGAAACCAGTACCCCAGTTCATAACAGCTAATAAAATACCTATGTTTGTAAATGCCATCCAGTTTGTAAGGGAACTGTTTAAAAACTCCTAGATAGAGCAAATAACAGTGAGTTGTCTGTCCCATACATTGCTGCTGTGAGACCTTAAGTATTTTCTCCTCTATGTCCTCTGTGAGTACCAGAAAATCTTCTGAATATAAATAATTTGAGTAGAGAACACATATGATTTTATAAAATGAAGAAAACAACAGTATAACCACTTAAACAAATAAAATCTCTCCCATCTGAATTTTATTGTTTTTAAGTACTAAACCAATGGGGAAATAATTCTCACTTGTGCCAGAAACCCAAAACCTCATGTTAACCATAGCAAACAGACAATGTTTTAGCTTCACACAAAAGCAATAAAAGTACTGTACATTTGTATAAAAAAATGCTTTCTGCTTAGGAACACTTCAGTATAGTAGAGTATCTTGGTAAAAATATATATAATTAAGATTTATATATGTAGATGGATAAGTTCTTTGTCAAACCTCAAAACAAATGCATCCTCAGTCTCTAAAAGAAAAGGTCCAATCAAACACAAAAGGAATGAAATGAGCAGTAAAGTCTACAGAAATTATCTTTGGGTCCATGGAATATAACTGAAAACAAGAAATCTCATCCTAGAGACTGCAAATACAGAGCTTTGAAACTACTATAGATATCACACAATATCAAATTACATGAACATTTGAATCCTTTAATAATCATATAGACAAATTGTATATTCTATGCAAATTGCAATCATATTGTAATTGCTGTAGTCAGCCTTATGCAAACTTGATTTATTCACAGGTGCAGGAGACCTTAATCCAAGATCAATAACCGAAGTTGATGGCTCCTACAAAGTGAGACTGAATGCAAGACTATCTGGATTGCTATTTTGCGCACACTTCTGAAACAGTACAATCTATGACATTTCTAAAACAATATCTTCCTTATATGAAGGTGGATTGAAAACTATGAAAAAAATAAAGTTGAAATGATTGCTATTACTCTGCTATTCAACATGCTTACTGCTGAGATGTACTGTCCACAGCATGCATTTTAAATTTTAAAAGTAATTAGAAGTAAAATCACAAGGGGTGAAAACCAAAAATGAATACAAAATGTTTTAATACAAATTTACATCTTTTTGACTTGTTTTCATCTATTACTGACTGCGCAATAAAAAAAAAAAAAAACAGATAAAAAAATCTGTAGTAAAATTGAGAATTGTAAGATTATATGAGTTCTTAAATATCTACTATATAACACACTTAGGGGAAAGAATCACATGGAAGTAGTGGAAGATACCTTTTAAAATGTTAAGTATTATATATTGACTTCAGACTTGGACTCTTATTATAGATATTAGAATAAATTTAAAAGAGTAAGTAATTAGACCACAGAAGGACTTTGGTTAAACTAAGTATTATTCTGATCTGATGTAGTTTGGCAAATGTTACTTCAAGTCAGGAATGAAGACTATTTGGTAGAATGTCATGCAGATTTCATATAGTGGAATAAAAACAAATCTGGCACAGAAAGGTAAAATTATGTGAAAGTGGAACTTGTGAATGAATTCTATTAATTGAACTTACTCTTTGAATTATAGTAGCTGTGAAAGATGACCTGAACAACATCAACTCTAAATACTGGATTCCATACAATAGTTCATATCCTATTACGACACCTCCTTTACGATATTCCTGTTCCTTGTTCCCTCAAAATGATTGAAGATCCTTTTGTCTGAAAAAGTGGATAAATTGTGGAAAGTTCCATAAAATTTTAAACTGCCTCTGTATTAAAGCTACAAAGTGAAGCAGTAGTCCAGAAGACATGAATAAAGGATGCAGGACCATTCTGGAATATGAGGGAGTGTATAAAGTTGCTGCGAAGTTGCTGTTGCAGACGTGAGCTTTGGATATTTGGTATAAAAAAAACCGACAGAGAATGGTAAATAGTGATCCAGTGCTTTAATTCAGTCAGGATTTTGCTGTGTGAAAGGCATCATCTCTTTCTATGAAGCTATCAAGCTCCACATGATCAGCAGGATTTTGCCTTAGAATTGGTAATATTTTAGCACACACAAAAGTGGCACCAGTAAAAGTGATACTACCCCACTTAAAAACTGTACTGAAGTACATTGTCTACTTTAATGAGACTTTGATTTATAATTTGTCTAAAAAGAGCTGAGCACACTGATTTGCTTTACTGGGTAGAGGTGGCTATTCATTATTAGAGAGAATGTTCTCTGTTATTAACCTGACAAATGCTGATATCTTAAAAGTAATCCACCTTGCTCAGCAAATGATTTTTAGCAGGAAATGTGGCACGTATTTCAAATACAAACTTCTCTGCTTATTGCATCACATATATTTGTTAATATAGACATAGAAAAAGATGTTTTACATTAAGTGGTTATTTGTAGATATCATAAAGCAGAAACATACTTAATGCCGATCATGTCTTCAGATTACGGTATCAAAAATAAAAAGCCCAGTCTTACCTCTGAGATGAAAACAATTGTTTTTATAACTCAGGTATAACTCATTGCAACAATGAATGGACATGGGAAAGGGTAATTTTTTTTTCCTGTTTTAAATGACATGCAGCAAATAAAGTATCTTTAGCAACACAGTATCAGCAAGGATTTTCAGAGATTCTGAGAAGATACAAATTGCCCTGAAGACAATGAAAGAGAAGGTACTCAGCAATTTTTAAAGTCAAGTTATTGAAAGGCTTTCTAATAACAGATTGTTTTAGCTTTCTTGCTGCAGAACAAGCTTAAGACAAATGAATCCTGATTTCTGAAGAACCTGGTTTAACTTCTCAAGCTCAGCTTATATTTAATCAAAGAGATGTACATAATGTTTTGATTATTTTTAATGCTACCAGCCCTACAAGCTTCTTTGGAGGCTGACAATCCTGGTGGTGGTGTTATTTTAGCCAGTAGATGGCATTAGCTGCCTCAGTGTTAGTTATGCTGTGTGATTTATCAAGAAGTGGGTCAGCTACAGCCTGTGGCTGTGTATATGTTCCCAGCAGGCTAAGAAAAAAAAAAAAAAAAGGAAGACCTTGTTTTCTTTTGTTAATTACCCTTGCCATATTTTAGTTGTTTCACTGGAAAATATAATTAGACAATAAGGAGCAGATACAACAGCAGGTACACATCTTCAGAAAACAGTGTAAGAAGTACGTAGAATAGCACAAGCGTTTGTATTCAGACAGCAAATCCTTCTGCGGTAGGTATTGCTGAGGATTACAGGGGGTTGGCTCTGAGGATAGCAAAACTGTTCAAAGCCATGAGGGTAAAGACAGCTGACACGGCTCTAATGCTCTTTCCACCCCTGTGCTCTATCAGACTCCTCCTAGTTCCTTCTACTAATGAAGAAAGGGAAATGTTAAATGTCAGAGCTAGATGTAAATTGATAAGCATGATTTATATTTTGCAGATATTTTAGATCTAGCGGTTCTTAGAAAGGATGTATTTCAGTTATTTCAGTGATAAAACTTAGGCTGTAAAATATTACATGTATATATACTATAGACAAAATCTTAATCCTGTATTATTCAAATATCCAATGGGAATGTTCAAATATTCCTCTGAAGTGATTCCAACCCAACTCTGCAGTTAAACACAATGAAAGTATGATTGTACATGTTTGAGATCCACAATCTGAAATTGCCTAGTGCTGAGTGGGAAACAATTCTCCCCTCATGTAAAAATAATTCCAAGCTGATTTTTTTCCCTTCCATACCAAAATGAATTTGATAAACTTGAAAATCTTTTTTTTTTGCAAATTTTTAAATACTTCACTCCCAACTTCCACAGCCAGTGATTAGAACAAGCACTGGGAATGGACAAGAAGCCAAAAAGCATGTCAGTGGGTTTTCCACACCCCTGTGTAATGCTCTGGCCACCCTGCTGGGGCTGCAGCTATTTTGCAGCCTGGAAATCTATGTTTCTCCCTCAACCCTCTCAAAACAATGCATGTGTTCCCGCTGGCTGTTTTGAATCTGCAGATGCCAGCTGCAGAGCTGAAAAAATAATTGCATTTTGTGGGAAGTGGTTGGGCTTTGGGAGGGCATGAGGAAGGTAAAATGGGTAGATGACATAATTGGCTTTCACTGTGTTGTGGAACTCTCTGAAAACAATATTTTCAAGCACATTTTTCAATCTTCTATTTCATATTTGATTTTATTACATGGATTTTGTGTTTTTTCTCAATTGTATTTTAAAGGTAACAACTTAGAATAAGTATTTCTCATTTGCAGTTACTGTTTCCTCTTGAAATTCCGAGTATTTATTTTAGTTGTATATCAGAACTAGAGAAAACTTCCAGCAACAAATGTAAGGATTTTTTTCTAAAAATATATATTTTTAATTCACAATGAATTTGCATACTATTTGTTTTACATTTTATGGCAAAAATAGTTTTCTCTCAGAAGTACAGCTCCATTCTCTTATCTTGCCAATTCTGATTACTGATACATATGTCAGGTGAATTCTTATATAGTCAAATGTTTATATGCTCTGGCAAATCAAGAAGTAACTGCACCAGTACCTTTAGTCCAGCTATGCACAGTCAGAGTCTCACCCAAATTTGCCCTTGTAATATATGCACCCAAATGCCAAGCCAAACCAAGCTAGTGTTTTTCTCAAACTGGCACTGCACCTAAGTGCAATGAATAAGTTATAAACAAGTAACAAATGATCCCTTTTCTTAAAACTGTAGATTAGCAGGATTATCCTCTTCCAACCCTCTAAATAAAAATGTCTGGAATTCCTTTACCTAACTATTCAAAGTATTCTTTTGCTGTAGTGGGAGTGGAAGAATAGCATGGCTGGAAGTAGGGAAATATTATCTCAGGTTTGTATGTGGGCAACTGAAGCACGGAAAAATTAAAGAATTTTATCAGGCTTGTACACAGTATTATGGAAAAGCTTATTCCCAAATTCCCCATTCCAGTATGTTTACAAATAAATACTGCAAATACACTACCATCCATAGTTCTCAAATGCCAGTATTAAAAAAAAAAAAAAGTTATACTAATGATAAAGTCAGAACATAAAAACAAATAAGCAAAATCAGCATCTCCATCAAACAGACAAACCTTAAAATGCTGCCTAATGCATTTTCCTTGCAAGCACATTTCCTCTCTTTCACATTTCAGCATCTCTGATATTTCAGCTTTCTATAATAACTAGCAGTGTACCACAGCATCTTCATAACTTGGGAGATAAACATGGGTTTAATGTTTAAATGAGACATTAACATACAGTCAGGTAGCTAGAACTCTGGGGTGTGATGCTGCTTTTATCCATAGTCAGTGCTCCAGACAGTAATGTGAAATGGTGAAAAATGAGTATAAAAAGTTCTTATATATATAAAACCACAGGACACCATTTCACCAAGGGTAAAAGATTTTGCTTCCAGACATTAAAAGAGTCAACACTAGAAGCATGAGCCCTTGTTGCCAGCCTAAATATGGCACCAGCCTACAGAGTTCATAACACAGAAAGCTTGTTTCCCATGAGGAATTCTCAGTTAAAGACCAGAAAAAAATTATTGCTAATATAAACCAAGAAAACAGAACTGGGATTCTTTAGGACTGTAACCCATCTTGCTCTCTTCTCACAAAATTTATGTCACATATAAAAATGGCAAACTATGTCAGGATAATTATTTATTCTACAAAAAAAGAACTTTGGCTTCAAGTTTTGAACATCACATTTTTGACAACAACAAACAATGACAATTTTGGTCCCAAAACACTGACTTGGCAGAAGAGCTGCTGTTTGTAAATTCAAAGACATTGAAAGTTCAGTAAAGTAACTTTACCTTGGAACTCATAAGATAGATAGAACAAATGAAGAGACGCAGTTCTGAAGGGAAAAGAAGAATTTACAAAGATTCACAATAGTGATTGTTCTAGAAATATTTTTCAGGTTTGAAATTTGCATTTGATATTTTAGATGGAAAATTGGAAGCAATGAAATTTCAAGACAAGCAGGAAAATATCAAGCCATTTCAGATACAAATGCATGTCTAGATAAAGACAGATAATCATCCATATATACTTCGTTCACTGAACACTGTGATTACAATAAAACCTCCACAGATATTAGGCCAATAATTAGATAAAACCAGTATCCTGAGCCTTTTCAGAACAGAAAAAAAGCCCTCCAGCAACTTTTCAAACATGAAATGGCAGTAATTACAAAAGACTAATTTATTTTTTTAATTGGCAGTCATTTCAAAATTTGCAATTTTCAATGACTTCAACATCTGAAAAATTAGTGCTCTGTCTGAATAGCCTATTTCACATGACGTGCAGGTTAACATTACTAGGCTATCATATATGAATTTGTAGGCCTATCTTACACACTTAAGCACTTGAGAAAGTGAAACACTTTCCTATAGAGAAGAAGGGCAGTAAGGTCATTACCTATGTGAAATTATTTATTTTTCTATGTTTCCTCTGTCACTCATCCAACTGCATCTCTCCATCAAGGCCAGTGGTTCAGTCTGATACAACTTTTTTATATACCAGCTGAATTTCAATCTTTTCTCAGAAGTACTTGCCATTCTGGAAGACTTGGCTTGAGTTGTATAGATAAACACAAATATTGACTCATAGCTGGCATTTCTAAAGCTTCATAATGTGATTCATATAGAGCCTGTAGTCCTGGAGCAATCTTATAACAACAAATAATATGTACGAGACCCACCTCAATGTAGATATAAATAAATAACCCGACTACATCTTCAAAATGTGGCCCCGAATGTAACAGTACCCCAATGTTATTCTGCAAGCTAATTATTTAGTAGAGAGGGTATTTTCCCAACAAATCGGAATGTAGCTTTTCTCTTTTATCATTAGCTAAGTGCTGTACTGGCCAGTCCCTTAAAAGATACTGAAATAATACTATTAGGCAATACAGCACTTAGAAAGGCTATGACTGAACTCACTGGGATTTTCTACTGCTATCTTTTACTAATGAAGTTGCATAAATGCAATCAGGAAACAAATCATTTAGCACTGAAAATGCCAGTCTTGTATTTTGGATTCAGTTCTGCCATAGAAAACTCATATGAACTTGAAGGGTCAGTACTTCCTAAGCATGTCTTAGCGGATGCTGAATATCTTAATGTATCACACCGTGAAGATGCCCGTTCCTTGTTGCAAGCTACTAAAATGTCAAACCATGAAGATACTGCTTAATGACACACACCTACATGAAGTTTAATGTAGGGTTTATAAAAAATTGGCATAAATCCAGGATTAAGAAATTGCCAAAGCTGGCATCATATAATTTCTTACATGGAATACTAAGTTACATAGAAAACATAGCACAGGGATTTGAAAACTACGTGAAAGTTGTGTTTTCCATTTGAGATCCACTGGAATTAATTTTCCAGCCTGTGCTGACCTGCAGGATCCCTGTCCAAATCCTGGCTATTGGGACAACTGTGACAGACATCTGATCATTAACAGATTTTGCTTATGCAATGAGTTCCCCTCTTCCCTGATCATTTTATTAACCCTTCTCTTTGTCTGCTTTAATATGGATCTATCTCCCCGAAACAGTGATGGCAAGAACTTAATATAGCATTCCGAGTGGAATTTCACCTGTGTCTTTCTAAATTAACACATTTCCTATACATCTTGTCACGTAACTCCTAGAAATCTTTCAGTTTTCCATGGCGGTATCTCGAATCAAGCACAAACTGTTTCCCCCCCCCCCCCCCTTCCTTTTTTTTTTTCAAGGGATGAGAACTAGATACAGTAGAAATTTTTTATCGCTGGTTATCTTTCATTCTGTACTTATACACTGTATTTCTAATGATCTTCTCCTCTATCTCTAGACATATCATTCTTTCTTCAAGCTGCCAAAACCCTTCAATAAGTATCAGAAGCAAATTTTCTTAGTTTTTTTAGTTTTAGAGGCCAGTTGTTAAATGAGTAATATTCATTCAACATCAATGTTCCTTGAAGAATCTCACTAAATAACCTCCTTCCTAACCAGTAACTTTAAATACAGAGCATCATCATGTTTATCCCTTCTGAGGTTTTTAATCACCTTTTGTACGCATTTAGAACAAAATTAAGACCCTATTTTTAAATGTGCTTCCACATCAAATGCTAGAAAGTCCACATAGATAAATTTACTGAGCTGCCTTTCTTATCAAAGAACATGGGCATTTCAGTCTGGCATGCTCTCTATTTGTCAATTTCATGTGGGCTTCCATTACATCAATCCTCTAATTACTGTTTTGTTACAATATATTCTAAATCCTTGTATTTTACTGAGGTCAATGGCCTACTGTTGCCTGCATCATCTTATAACATGAAAACAAGAAAACAACTTTTGTGCCTTTTCTAGGCACACTTTAAATCATAGATTCTTAAAACATCATTTTCTAAATCTGAGATATCTCTAAATTATTTACAGGTTTTAAAAAAACACTATGAAACCAACATGAAATGAAAATAGGCATGATAAATCAAAAAAACACAAGTATGTTACGATTTCTGAAACTTATTAATGCTCATTATTGAGATAATTTTAAAACAAATATGTATTTTAATTTTTTTACTTTGCTTATTAAATTGGTTTTAAAGTATCAAACAATCAGGAAATACAAAATAGCTTATCTTTAATCTTGCTTTTCTGGAGAATTAATATTTTTTTCAAATATAACTCTTCTCTCAGGCAAAAATCCTCAGATGTGGAATTCCTATATTATAGTGTTTTACAACTTAGATGAACTTTACGATTCAGCTGAGCCGAATCAGTTTGTCATTTCATGATGTTTACTTAGGAGACTTCATTATGAAACACAAGGATAACTGGTATCTTAAACTTGTAATCTGGTATCTTAAACTGTTACCTTAAAACTGGTAAACTGGTATCTTAAAAATAATTTAATTTTCAAATTGATTTTCAAAGAACAACGACATAAGGGAACAATCAGAGTTGCTGGATAGACAGAGCTCTATTTGGATGAACAGATGCTTTGGGTTCACCATTACTGCAAAGAAGGTCTCTCACTTGGGCAGCTTCTGTGTCCTTAGCTTTAAGAATTCAGAAAAGCTGTCTTTAAATAGCACGTGATAAGTACAGAGAGTACAAATCAGCAATTCTTAATGCAGACATAATTTCCACAAACAGTAACATGCTACTTGTAAAATGCTCTAGATGTGGTTTGAAGTGAAAACTGGATATATATATAAATAATAAAGAATAATATATCCCTGGCTATTAGGTTTCTATAATCATGTCCACTTATAAAACACTTTATATAAATAATTTATACTTTTCTTTAGTGACAGTCAGTGCTATTTTACACTTCTGTATGAAGGTTTGAAAGATGTTAGTTAAGAATTCTGTGAAGGGGTGTTATGTCATATAAAAACTGCCTATGGCATTGTTTTCAGTAAATCTTTACAGGAGAACAAGAAGAATATTACTTATCTCTAAAGTTGAAGTACAAGTATATGGGTTATTTAAATGGAAAGCACAATAAATACACATGTTCTATTTGTAATGACAAACTGCAAAATAGAGTGTTATTGACCCTCCCTATAACAGACACTGAAACAAGTTCACTCATGTGTCTGAAGACAAGAAATCTGTGCCCCAAAAATAGCTGGCATGGAACTACAAAATCTTTATTTAGAGCCATTGTGGAGGACTCAGATGCAGTCTCTTGTGCTTGTAATAGTACAAAGAAAGTACCTGCAAAAAAAGGGGAGATACAGGATGAAGATGGCACAGGGTGAGGAAAAAGCAAAGTTCTTTAGTTCTTTAAAGCTAGATGCCTTCTTCTGAGACTCACTTGTATCATAAACTTCCTTATCTTTTCATTATAAAATTGTTTTACAAATCACTATTAGCACTTTTATGTCCAGCTCAACAACCTTTCTTCCATAATATAATTTATATGCAAAAATAATGTGCCTGATTCAATATGATTATTGGTCCTTGTACTAATTAACACACAAATATTTTCCATCAGCAGTTGAGCTTATTAACAGTAATTTAAAAAAATATACAAACTTTATTTCAAAGTAATCACTAAGTCATCATGAACTCTTTTTTTATGCACGCCAACATTCATATCCTTGCAAGTGTGCTTAGGCGTTGTGGGTTTGTCCAGAAGAATTTAGTAATTTATAGCACAGTAATTTAAATCACAATGCTTTTGTCAGGGAAACAGAAATCTAATTACTACATATACTGGTCATGTCTGGAATCATCTGTGCTAAACTACAACAGATACATACTTCTTTAGAATCCTTTGCCACAATAGATATAACAGAGCAGACATTTACAGAAGACAACTGCATCAGTTGTGAATAAAAGGATCTGAAACGTCAAGGATTTAAATTACCACCTTTGTCTGCCAGCAGGTTGCTGCACACAAAGACAATTTTCATGAGTTTTAAGGACCCCCACTTAAATGGACCAATCTTGTGCAAACTCTTCATGTTATTTTATCTGTTTCTTTACAGCAGAACCTAATGTGTTGGAGATAGCAGGTATAGCACTGCACCAAGACACAGCTTCCACTTGCCTACACAAATAATGTACTTGAAAGTTACTCTGGGGGGGAGTAATTTCTTTGAATGCCCTTCAGCTCAGGAATCCCACCACAAGCAGTATTTATTTTCATTGTTGTTGCCGTTGTGGCGGCATGCAGGCTAAAAGCTGTACTTCTAAGATAAGGTGTACTTCTTGTGCTCTAGGCTCAAGAATTGCTATTTAAAATATTGCTCAGGCACATTGTAATGTTTTTCCAAAACAAATTTCATTCTACTTAGAAATATTTTATTTAAACTTTTGTGGATCCCATAAAATACTATTAACTTTTGCAATATATTTCATATACATGATACTGACATCATTAGTAATTAGTACTGTGTGTTTCCCCTTGATTTCATGTAATTTCAATAGTCCTGAGATTAGTATTTTAAGAAGACCTCTTTGGGCACTGAGAGACTTCAAGAGTAGGATTTGTCTCACTTGACTTCAGATACTAAGTCTGAGCTAAAAGCAGACTAGGAGTAAAAGACACCTACAGAGGAAAATTTATAAAATTGTATCTGTTTTATGTGTATTTATATGATGTCTGACTTCTATAGATCTAAAATGAGGTAAGATGAATGCAACTATAGAAAGCTTTTGAGGTGCCATACACTGAAGTAATGATTGCCCAAAAAGAAGACAGTGGATGAGTTTTATGAGAATATTAAGTGAGGAAAGGGGAAAAGCACAGCAAAGGTCAATAAGAGTCTGTGAGAAGCTATTTTACAAACATATAAACAGAAAAAGTAAATTTCACTTTTGCATAAATTATTTTATGTATAGCTTTAGTATCAACTAAGAGGGAGAAAAATATACCTGAAAAAACATGGAGCAGTTTAAAGGTTTTTTAATTTTATATATTGCATTTAGACTATGTGAGATATATATATATATATATATACATATATATATATACATAAAAGATTTTATTTGGTTAGAAGGATAATAAAAGGGAAGAGTTTTTCCATACATTTGGCTTTTGGAAGCATTCACTGTAATTGAATCTGTGTCAAAAGGTGGGTTGCTATTTACAAGTTTCATTTATATGAAAATGACCACCTGCTAAGGTAATGAAAAAATCAGTAAGTTAAAACATGAGAAATATCTTTTTATGAGCTATTCCTTCACCATCCTTACAAACATCACAGAATGGTAATAAAAGCTATTTTTCATGTTTTCTTCTTGAAGTTTGAAAATAAGATAAGAACTCTTAGCATAAAACAATACTCTAGTAAGAATGGGAAAGAATGATTGCACCCCAGTATTCCATCACCTCCTCAAAACAAAACAAATAAAATACAATTATGTTTTGGCTACTACTAAAGCAATTCCCCATTTTTCATTCAAGAGCTGTAATGCTTTCATATAGCTCCAGATAGAAGAAACTGAGAAATGGTCAAGAAATCTACCTCATTCCCTATTGCCACATAATCCTATGCAAGTGTATGAAATCCTGGCTTCAACAGTATTGCCTTCGTTATCAGTCTGTCATCTGTGAATTCTTTTCTGCTTACCTATTACTTGCTATCAGAAGATAGATATGTTAATACCTATTACAGCTAATATAGTTCTGTTCTGGCAGAAAGTATTTTACACTGGAGGTACTGTAGATGTCTGTACTTACAGAACTGCAATTATGGTTCAGTAGAAATAGTATAACAACAGTCTTGACTTGAAGGAAAGGAAGCCAAGGGAATACTGGCAAGTATTTTACTTGCCTTTGGAATTCATTCTTCTCTCCTCTCTGGTTTACAGGGCACCTGACGTGCTGGTTTTTTAGACACATTCTACAAACTGCTAAGTAGACTAGAGCATGAGGCATTTGAAAACTTTAAATTTTGAAAAAAAATTTTTTTTTTTTTTTTTTTTTTTTTTTTTTTTTTTTTTAGATTTTATGTTGAATGTGCTTTTCACAATTTGGAAACCAAAAATTATGCAAAGGTTGGCAAATTCTACAAATTAAACAAAACAGGTATTTATCACAGCATTTCTAAAAAGACCAAACACAGACATACTAGCATGGAGTATTTTATTAAGTTTTCCTTTTCTACCTGGAGATGGCCATAGCAGTAATACCCCTTAACAAGGAGATTTCAATATGGAATCTAAACACTCCATATTGAATTGGAGATTTAGGGTTGAAGAAGCTTACAGAAGCAGAACTAAATCACTGGCACGTGTTTTACACATTAGCACTGAACCACAGTAATAAAAAAGTAACAAAAAAGAGGTATGGAAATGCTTAAGAAATAAAACCAAACAAATAATCCCCCAGAAAGCAAGGATAAAAGGTAGTCCTACCAGAATCTAGGGCTTACAGATATACAAAATATGTGATGCTCTTCTCATACAATAAATCTGCTTAGATCTCATGCTGCCCCTATTACAACCATTCAAGTTTCTTAACAGTTCAGTGGCTTACTATAAAAATGTGTATAATTTAAGCATTAAGTCAAAGTTTGGCTTCTATTTTCTCTATGAGGACATGGAAATGTTAAATATCCTTTTGGTCCTGTCTTCATTTTGTAGAGCTTTTCTGTCTTCTGAAGAGTCATAGTTATATTCTCACTCTTTGGAAGCACCTGCATGATCTACTTCAGCCACAACTGGGGAGAAGATTATTTCACTAAAAGAACCACCTTTGGAAATGTGAATATCTTTCTGAAAGAGCTATCATTAGACTCAGTCCCTCTTCCAAGTACATCCAACTGAGGCACCAAAGCAATCATCAGCCACCAATCCAAGAAAGCGGGTTCAAAGCCCCTGAGGCACTTGTTACAGCTGAACTTTAGGAAATCTGAAGTCTAGACAGGGTATATCATATTTTTAACAACCTGCCAATTCTACAACCTGTTCCCTAACCAGAATTTGCTCAAATGAACATAAAAGATTCCCATTGCCTTCAATTAACTTTTTATCAAGCTTCAGCTACTTCCTCTTATCCTCACCCTCCCACTCACCTTCCCAATATATGTATCTCATCCTTCTGCTCTATTTTGCTGCTTCCAATTAGCTGTGCTTTCTACCCCACTGACTTTCCTCTGTTGACTCTTCAGACTGATTTTTTTAATTCCTTTTTCTTTCTTGCAAACTTTACTTCTCTTACCCTTATGAGTCACACACTAATCACAATGTCCTCTTGCCACATCCATTACTTAAACCCCTTGCTGTGATCATCTGAAAAAAAAGCACTGGTGAGACCACATCTGGAGTACTGTGTCCAGTTCTGAGCTCCCCAGTTCAGGAGAGACGTGGACATACTGCAATGTGCCCAGAGAACAGACACAAAGATCATTAAAGGACTGGAGCATCTGTCACATGAGGAGAGCCTGTGAGAACTGGGACTGTTCTCTGTAAGAGCTGCAGCTGCTCCATCCCAATGAGTGGGAAACCAGACAAAAATGCCAGGAGGCTTGCATGGATGAAAAAGGAACTCCTAGCAAAACTCAAACACAAAAAAATGAAACATGCAGGAATCGAAACAGAGAGAGCCATCATGGGAGAAGTACAGAAATACTAGCTGAACATGCAGAGATGCAGCTAGGAAGGTGAAAGCCTACCAGGAATTGAATTGAACGCGGTGAGGGATGTTAAAGACAACAAGAAGAGCTTCCATAAATACGGAGGTGACAAAAGGAAGACTAGGGAAAATGTGAGCCTACTGCTGAATGTGGCAGGAGATCTAGTGACACAGGACGTAGAAAAGGCTGAGGTACTGAATACTTTCTTCACTTCAGTCTCTACTAGCAAGTCTTAGGAATCCCAGGCCCTGAAGACCAAAGGGAAACTCTGAAATAAGAAAATATACCCTTGGTGGAAGATGATCAAGCTAGGAAATACTCAGCAAACTGGATATATGTAAGACCATGGCCACTGATGGTATGAACCCACAAGTGCTGAGCGAGCTGCCTGCTGTCATTTCTTGGCTACTCTTGATAATCTTTGAATGACTGTGGCAACTGGGAGAAGTGTCCAAAGACTGGAGGAAAGGAAATGTCACTTCAAACTTTAACAAGGGCAGGAAGGAGGACCCAGGGAACTACAGTATTGCCAGTCTCACCTCCATCCCTTGGAAGGTCATGGACCATGTAATCCTGGAAACTATTTGCAGGCATATGAAGGACAAGATGACTGGGAGTAGTCAGCATGGGGAAATCTTGTCTAACCAACCTCCCATGATGAAATGCCTGGCTCTGTAGATGAGGATGTGGCTATTGTCACCTTTGATTTCAATAAGGCTTTTAACGTTTCTCCTGTAAATGGCAGTGCGGTGGACTGAAAACTGTCCCAACAGCCAGGGACAGAAGTGGTGATCAGTGGTACAGTCTAGTAACTAGTAGTTACCAGACTGTGTATCCCAGGGGTCAAACCTGGGTCCAGTCATCTCCATTAATGATCTGGATGATGGGGCAGAGTGTACCCTCAGCACATCTGCAGTCTGTTGAAAGCAAGTATTTCAAACAGAAAGTGGTAAAAGGACAACAGGTAAACAATAACATACTCTTCCAAAACTCCCACTTCTAGAGCCAACTGCTATCATCTGCTACCTCCTTTATTGCTCTTTTGTCTAATTTTAGATTGTAAAGACTTCAGGGCATGGATGACATTTTTTATTTGCCTAAGATGTGAACAACAGATACACATTAACTATATAAATGATTAATAATGATAACAGCAGCACAACAGAAAATACAGCACTGTCTCTACTTCCCATTTAATAATCAAATAATCCAAAATCTAAAAACAAGTAGCCTATAAAGAAGTAAATGTTTTTATTAATTTTACATTAATTTTACCAATAATCTTCATTTGGATATAATGGAGAGTATTTTCTGCTTTCAGAATGCTACAGAAAGGTAAGAAAAAAAATAAAAACAGACCCTACATTTCACAAGTTCAAAGAGAACTTGACTTTTCCTGCTGAATAAATAGGTTCTTTAATTCAAAAGTTCAGATAGAAAATGTTAATGAAAACAGAACCCAGTCAAGTCAAATAAAATACGAAAATAAATAGGGATTTTGCTGCAGGCAGCTTGAATCTGATTGAAGCAGCACTCTTGGAAGAATCCAGCTGTTGTTTACTGAAATGTAAAATAGTGTACTTATTCTTTTATGTGACAGCATTCATGATCCTTCAAATCATGATGTAACATACTTCTCATCAACAGTAATCATTTTATGCACAGTTACTAATCTGACCAATTACCTGAAAGCTAATTACTCAGGCTTTATAGAATGGGATAGCTAACCCAATGTATTTTGATTTTAATTACTGATATTTAACAGGGAGCACTGCCAAATACATCCATACATTAATGTTTTACAACAGAATTACAGATATTTTGATAGTGATTGAACCAGTCTACGATCATCTTTGTTTTATAGCCTCAGAGCTTAATCTAATTTTAGCTAGTGCAGAGCTGGACTATGCTTTGGCAATTACAGTGTATTATTCATATTAGCAATTTACCTCTTTTATCTGTATGTACACTGATTTTTCACACTGAGACATTGTAATCCTCAAGACAGCAGGATAACCCAGAAGGTTCAAAATGATGCATTATTAAGATGAAAAAGACCCAGCATTCCCCAAGGAATATAACTTGTGTCAAGTTTAGACAGGGACTTAGTCGAGACTAAGTCAGCCATCACAATCACGAGCTGCAAAACCCATCTTTAAAAATGACATGTAGTCCCCATTTACAGTTTCTGATTTTTAGAGAGACTTAATGAAAGCCTAATGCTACTACAGAAAACAGTTTCCTTTCTATATCTCCATGCTAAGCAACGTTCTATATAACTGCCTATATTATATATTCTATATTATAACACTAAACATTTAGTGCAATTCTGTGCTGCTGAAAAAGGTCAGCAGAGAGAGACACATTCCCACAATCCATGCTAAAACATTTATTTCAGTCTCACGGTCTCCAAGCTTTCACAAGTGCTTTAAGAGGAGATTGGAAAGAATTTGCTACCCACTCACAATGATGTCTCATAAAAGGTTCTTCAAAAACGGATCAAAGGCTGTAATTTCCATGCCATTTCTGTCCAATTTCCTTTTCTCTTATGTTTTCATTTTTGAAATGGCTATGATTGCGATTCACTTTTGCCCACACAGCACTGCAGGTCTAAATGAACCATTTATCACAAACTTTTTGTCTTTTGGCTGCTTGGGATTTTATTTCCTTTGCAATTTTTTAATTTCATTTTTGGTACTACTTATACTGCATTGTAATTACCTTCATAATTACACCTGTAGTGATTTATGTTTTCTTGCACCCAGATGCATCATCAAGACTTCTGATCCAACCAAACTGCACTTTAATTTTGATGTTAATTCCCCCCACCCCTTCAACAAAAAGAGTCTTTCCAAAGGAAGAACTTATCTTTTAATCCTTCCCACAGCACACACAGAATGTTGATATCTTGTATTGCTTTTGCTGAGTGGGACTGCCTTACTTTGTGAACTTCACATTTTTCTCCTCTCAAAATTTTCATGTATGAGAAAAAAATCTGAGATGATAAAGTTTAGCATTTATTCCATTAATTCTCATTATCTCACAGAATGTCATATTTTGAATAACAATTCTTTTGCTCTTCTTTAACATAAAATAGTCCCAGTCATGAGCAGACTAAAAAAGTTAGGAAAGAAATTTCATAATTCACAGTCATCTAGCCATTTATAAAAAGGCCAAAGACCAATATATTTTATTTCAATATTTACTGTTTTTCTCCAATTTTCCTCTCTGTTCCAACAGTTAATGTCTAATAATAATACTATTTATTACAGCTTATCCATACCAAAAGATTAAATATTATTTCAAGGATAAATTTTATTGCTATACTTTTCTTCAAATTTATCTTTCAATATAAAACAATATGGTGTAATACAAAATGCAAAATATTTGTTTCAGATTTATTTGTCTTTGAAGTGAGAAAAATAAACTATACATAATCATTAGAGAGATGATCAAGTGATTAAATGAGACAGAAAATAAAATAATAAATATAGCAATACTGAGAAGTTCCTGCAGACTAGTGATACATGGCTAGAGTACCTGAATTTTTTGTTGCCACAAAAAATGTTCACATCACTGAATCTTGTACCTCACCATATTTCAGCTACATAGGGATGTTTTTGAAGGCTAAATGAAACTGTGGCTGGAATTTTCATATTTGAAGGCAAAGGAATAAACGGATAACTAACTATATATAAAATATATAAAAATAAAATAAAAACATCATATGTGCATATACGTACATGCATATGCATGTTTATTTTACACAGAATATACCTAACAAAATATATATCTAAGAAAATCTCAGAATACATTAAAAAAAAAAATCAGTGTTTACTATTGATGTTGTAAACAAAACAAAAGTTCCCCATAAACTGTCATGGATGGATCTGTTTTACAGTTGGACAGACTGACACAGCTCAAAACCTGGTGTACCATTTGGTGAGGTGGTGGAAATCACTGGATGCCACGCTAAACTTCTGTACAGATACACCCACTTCACACATAGCTTATAACCAAAGTTATAAGCAAACAACAGTATACAACCAAAGTAAACTAAAATTCATATGGAAGTGAATGGGAAAGAACAGCTATCTGATAAAATAAAATTTATTGTTGTTTTATTAAAGACTTTTCCCATAAGCAAGAATTCTCGTTGTTTCATAACAGAATGAACAAAAGTGATGAAAATTAATTGAGATACTTTGATTTGGAGGTAGAAGCAGGAGATGTATGCCACACAAGAAATTAGGTGAAAGATTTCTCCGAGTTACTTTGCCTGGAGAAAAGGAGGCTCAGGGGGGACCTCATTGCTCTTGACAACTACATGAAAGGAGGGTGTAGCCAGGTAGGTGGAAGTCTTTTCTCCCAGGTAACAAGTGGCAGGACAAGATAAGTTTCCTCAAGCTCTGCCAAGAGAGGTTTAGATTGGATATTACAAAAAAAGTTCTTCACTGAAAGGATGGTCTGGCATTGGAACAGGCTGCTCAGGGAAGAGGAGGAATCACCATCCCTGGAAGTGTTGCAAAAAGTCTGGATGTGGCTCTGGGGCCATGATTTAGTGGTGAATGTGGTAATGCTGCCTTAATGGTGGGACTCAGTATTTTCCAACCTTAACAAATCTATGATTCAGCAACAATGAGCAGGCAAACAAAATGATTAGACTGAAATAAACTTTCAAATGAAAGAAACATTCTGTAGGACAAAAAAGAAAGTCCTTCTGTAGAATTCCATACAATACAGAAAGAAGTAAACAAACACTTTCATTGCATCTCAGGGCTTGCAAAATCAGCTTAACAGCAATGAAAATAGATACATAAAGGAAAGATCCCTTTACTGTTTATTTACTTAATTTAACCAAGTGAGATTATAAGGGTGTAAATATTAGATGTTGTTTCTAGAGTGTTCTTTTATATTTTTCATCTAGGAACATGCACGCCACTTTCTATTATCAGAAATACCACTAAAACACCTAAACTGAAATATGACATTGATTTCAACAGAGCAAATCAAGATTTATACTTACATAACTCAAAGAAAAATCTATCACAGTATATTACATGCTGTTTGATGGAGAATGAGAAATTCATCTATACATGAATGACTTTCTGTAACACTGCATTCTTTTTAAAGAGTAATTAAAATAAGCAATCAATGCAATAACACTTAAGTAGACCAATATGAGAAGAAATCTCTATTCACCTTAGGAAAAAAATCCAAGGAAACAACAATTCAAGACTGCAGGTTTGGATTCTTCTGGTGTCATAGAGACCAGCATTTGTTCCACAGCAATTGTCAAAATGGCTATTATAGAAATGTGATTTTTTTGCTCTTAGATAATTATGAGCCATATTGATATAGGCTATTCAGAATTATTAAAACCTACTGAATCTAGATTAATTTCAGTTTCCCCAGCTCTTACAATTCTTGTTCTTACCTTTTAGTAGATAAAGATAAGACTACATGATGTTTTACCCTCTTGACTTAGAAGACAAAAAGGCCAAAATGCTGGCTACACTTTCAACAATGACAACTGCTGTGATTTCTGTCCAAGCCTACTAATCACAAGAAGATTATAATGGCAGAAATGTTTTCTTCATTAAGAAAAGGAAAATTATAATCAATAGACAATTACTGCAATACAGTAAGAAGAAAAAAAGAGTAAAATAAAATACTATTATTTGTTTGCAAGTTTTATCTAGTTTCAGCATCCTGCCCTGTGGGATGCCAACTTTTAAACAGGAAAAAATATTAAAACACGGCATGCAGGACAGTGTAATACGTAACAAATGTAACAAAAGATGGCCATTTAATTTAATGCACTGAAAAGCATATGTGCACATATTTCTGCTATTTCTTACACGGGAAATAAAAAGCTCCTGGCAACATTACTTACTACAAAATTGATTTCAGTTCAAGCCAAACTTGTTTAGGATGCCATACATATGTAGATACAGCAGTGTATATTTCAAATAACTTATTAAACAATAATAGATTTCATCAATTGAGAAGTAAGTTTATAAATAATTTGTATGACTGGCTTTTTGTTTTGTGTCTGTTGCCCCCATATCTGTTGTCTTAGGCTGTGTTTACCTTAGGTGTAAAACGGCATACGTTGATGCGGACCAGTGTTCCTTGCAACCTTGCAGCATTTTATCTTTTATTACCAAGGTCAAAGAAAATTTTATACTTCCTTCTATGTCTAACATGACTACAATAAGTAAATATATTAAAATACGTTCCATTGTATGCAGATGCAGATGTTCTCAAATTGAAATGATAGAAAAAACCACTGAAGAAAAGAAATGCCCTCAAGCATGGATATTTCAATGGAATTCTAATTCTAACAATAGTCTTGATTAAAAGTGTGATGAGAATAAAACTTGAACCTCACAATGGGATTGCGCAAGAGCTGAATGATCAATAATGGGAGATTGTTATACAGTCATATTCCTAGGTTTCTATAAGATTTTTCACCCAAGTTTCACTAATGTATTTGATTGATTGCAATTTTCTCAATTTCTAAGCTTTGTTCCAGAAAGCAACATTTTGTTCCATTCATCTTAGCAAGTGAAACAATGTTCTTTGGCATGTGACATTATTAAAAAGTCATGTTCCCTGTCTCTCTTGGTTGGTCACACCAAGGTTGATTTTTGGTAGTATTTAATATTCTATTAAATTGGCAGTGACATCCATATTTAAATTTGAAATAAGCTTCTGAAAAATAAATATAACTATGGGAAAAAAAAGCTAAATTTAGGTAATTTACATTTCATGTCTTCCCTCAGCACATCACATCCTGCCCTCACCCTCACCCTCTATACAGAAGTAATAGAAAGGCCTACAGTTCGCTTTTCATTCCTTACTGGTATCTACCTGACCTCCCAAATGGACCCTGTTTGAAGTTCTACCAAAATGCCTTGTGAAGTGACCTAGCACTGACTTTCCATCTGTCCATCACTGTTGCTTGCTACTCATCCTGACTGTCTAAAGAGCTTTCCTGTGGTTTCCAGCAACACAGGATTACTTCATACAGTTTGAAACAGATTTTCACCCTTTCTGCAAGCAATGCTGCTCACGTCTCACACAAGACAGCGACTCAAGCATGTTCAAGGGCATTCCCCAAGAAACAATATGCTAATTCCTTACCTCCAGCTAAGCTGGGTCCTGGTGCACATCCAAATACAATAAAAAGGAAACTAAAATTGATGATACAGACTGTATAACATAATGAACTATAGTGGCAATGTTAAATATTATTACCATATAATAACACATATACATATGCAAAACTGTAATCATTGATGAGTAAGTAACATTGTGTTGAAGAGCACAAACCTTTACCACAATATTAGATTAACTACAATATTAGTCCAGATCTGATTTCAGTCCATTCATTTGTTATGCACAACTTCCGTTTAAGTTATAAAACTTAAGAGTTTTACCATTTTAATACAAAAAAGACACAAAAATTACACATTACCGATTTCATTCTCTTCTAAAGCTTGTCTCTATTATATATTTAAGCTCATCTATATTTTATACTAACACATATTGAACAATCTTGCAGTGGTATGAATATGCACAAACACAAGGAACAGTAAAACAAGGTACTTTATAATGGAAAAAAGTCAACCAATTATTTTCTTCAGGAAGCAACACATTCCTATGTGCAGGGATAAAAAAATATAAGCTCTAGGACTAGCAAATCATACAAGACAAGGTTAGAAAAGTACAGTGCAATGAAAGGATGCAGTACAGAACTTCTGGAAACTGAGCCTGTTCCTTCACTGATGCAGCACAGATCATTTACATACAAAGCACTCACCCTGTGGTCAAACTTAAAAAATGTACTCTCTAACTAGCAATCCCACAGCTGACACCAGAACAAGGAACAATTATTCTCCTCTAGTGAAAACTGCAGCTGTGTCTTCTTACTGACTTTATTATTTTCAAGACATCTGGTTATGAATGCAAAAAAAAAAAAAAATAATTATTGCTAGAAGGAAATACGTTGAATCTACTGGGGTGCCTGTCTTGACCTCTACTGTTTAAAGGCATAGTAAGAAAGCTGTGGCTCTGGCTGCGGTTTAAGAAAATGGAAGGGGAGGCAAACACTGCATTGAGAGGATATACATTTCAGGAGGTAAGATGTGGTATCAGAGAAAAGGGCATGGTTTTGGACATACAAGATCAAAACTGGGGAAGGGGGGATGTAGGGAACTGACCTGATTTAAGGGCTTACTGATATAGAAAAGAGAATGTTTTGCCTTTATCCCTCCTTATTCCTTCCCTGTTCCTGGCTATGTAATTTCACAAATTCTTTCCACTCTTCTCTGTGTTCAGGGGCTCCTGCTGTGAAATAATTCTACTTATTAATACAGCTCTAAACTATCCATCATCTGCTACATTATCTTTTTGCTAGATTAGTAAAATGTATTGGCTCAGAGGAAGTCCTAGAGTTTTGAGAATTGGTGAGCACACAGATAGGGTAACTAGATTCTCCTGACCCTCCCTGGTGGCAAGGGACTGTTAGACTACAGACAGAAACAACGAGGGACAAATAAACAGGCAAACCCACTAGGTATCAACTAATATTAATAACTTCTATATCTACTGGCAAACACTTGGCAGAGGGAAGGATGGGAAGATGCTTCTTTTTTGTTCTGGTAACATTACACAGTGATGTAAAAGATGTCTTAGGATTTTGATGTCTCTTGATTCATGCCCTGGAAACCTCCACGCCCATTACACCATGGAGACCTGCCTGGAGTTAACTTGAGCCCTCTAGATGCATGTAATTCTTAGCAATTCCACATCACTTCTTTAGAAAAGCTGATAATGGCTTGGACCACCCTGTCAGACTACAAACATGAGACACACGCAATGAAGTCTCTTTTCTTCCTTTTTATTCATACAGGAAGGAGAATGAAATGCTAGGAGAAGCCAGATACAAAGTGGCACAGAGCCATGTATTCCCAGGGCTGTGCTGACATTTGGGTTACAGTGAGCTAAGATGTCATGACACTGCACTGGGACTTGCCACGTGGTGATGAAATGTAGAAGGCAAACATGGCCATTTTACATGAGAGCAGCATGCTGCATGTTGCCGTCTGCCACTGCATTTGAAAGGAAAGCTATGTGTTTATTCTCACCGCTACTTTCACACCACAGCTTAAATTGTGCACCACAGGCACAGGCACAATACTTTCTTATCACTCAAGCAAAACATCTACCACTGTGAATCAAAGATGTAACTCAGATTGTAGTTTCTAGTGTTCAACATTTTCTGTTCTCCTTTTTGCCTTTACTACTCACTCCCTTTTGTTATTTTCAGTTAGCCTTTTCCTACTCTCTCATTTTTAATAAAACTTAAAGTAAGCAGCTAATTACTTTTTACAATTAATTAATACAATGGAGCAATATGATGAAGAGCTTCTTAATTATTTGCATAGAACAGATACCACAGAACTTAGTTTTTTGAAGTATACCGCAGTTCAAGTGAACAAAGCAGTCTCTGTACCATGTATTTATAGATAACGCATGCATTGTGGGGAGTCAGGAAGTCATTCAGTATCTCCTACAGACAGAAAAGCAGAGAGGAGTGGAGATGAGGTCACTTGACCGCATTCGCCCCATAACAAGAATGGACACAACTGAACTTGGCCCTCCACAACTTTGTGATTCAGAGAGCTTCAGAAAAGAGATTTTTTTTTTTTTTAGTTAGGGTGCTGATACAAGTAAGTTAGTTGTTAATCAAAACACTGTTTTGGCTTCAAATTTGCTATATAATAGATGGCTCAACCAATCCAGTACCTTCAAATTATAGTCTACGGCAAAGATTTCAGTGTTTTATCAACAGTTATCATAAGATCATGAAAACTTAACTTTTTTCCCATAGGGTGCAAGTTATCCATTTAGAACCTCTTAAATGCTTTGTCATAGGCTACGTGCTCAGACAGAGCTTTTGTGAGCATCAGTGAAAAAAGAAAATGCAGGGTCCTACAATAGATCCTACAGCTCCATGGGTTCTATTACAATTCATCATGGGTTTTTGTTGTTCCTGTGCCAGACCAGCAGTTGTGACTGGTGATGCTGAAAGTAAACTCCTACCCTTTTCTCTCAACTAGCAACACCAGGAAATGGAATCAGGGCAAAAACATTAGAAATACTGTTAATTTACACTTTATCTGTCTCCTTCACAAAAGAAGCACCAGTAAGAGCTAAAGAACCTGGAGGAAGTCTTGCATGCTGAGGCAATAAGTATCAAATTCTGATTGCCATTCATATCATGCTATTTTGGCCCACAGAGAATCTGTTAGCTACTGAGAGGCTAGGTTAGGTGAACTTTTTATCATGCTACAAATATTTGTATATTGATTTGCATTCTTTTTTTTTTTTAAACCAGTCAAGAGATCACTGCTTGAAATGCTCAACTATATATATTTCTTCTGAACCTGAAATCAAGGAGGGAATATTCAGTAATAATAATGATAATAAAAAACCTCAGAGTTTGCAGAAATATTTCTTCCTAGACATTATCTTGTTGTTTACTGTTATTTTCAGGTTCTTCTTTACTTTAGTGGTCCTTCCTCATTAAGTTCCTGTTCAGTAAACGGAATACACAGAATAGATAAAGATACCAGTGTTCTCACACATCTACATAAGCAATTTTTATAACTGATGCAGAAACTGCCCAAGCATAAGGTCTACCTGCTGGAGTAGTCTAAGAGAGCTGAAAACCAACCAGATGTGGACAAGTGTGAATTCCCTTCATATTCCTCATTATCACATTGCTCCCACCTGTTGGTATCAGCAGAGCAGTCAAGCAAACTTCACACCAGCTTGCACATATGTGATGGTGTTATGGCCAGGTGGCATGAATTTGTAGAGTTCCCCTGATGTTTGGACCTAATCTTTGCTTCAGCATAATTTTGATCTGCCATCAGAGCCGGAGTGCTGTCATTACATCAGTGATATGAGTAAGCAGAGCAAAGTCCTAATTGTGGCATGTTTTTACACAAAAAAAAAGTTAACTCAGATAATAAAAAGTAAAATTCTATTAAGGATAATAAAGTGTGCTCGCTGGATGGATTTTATTGCCTCAAGTCTAACACTAAACTGATTAATATGACATATTAATACTACTAGTCATTTAATTACTCCTTATTTTAGAGACAAGAAAGTGAGTAGAAAAATAAGGTACATACAAATTTGAAACATTCATGAATATTTTCTTACTGCAGCATATTTACTCACCACAGTCTTTTTGAAATCATGCTCGCTTAACCACTTGAAGAATTCTTACAAAGATTTAAGATGAGACAGGGCAAAAGAAAATCCCTAAAAAAATACTAACTCATGCCTTATAATATATTCTGATTCATTTAGAAGGTACTGCAATATAAACACACAGACATAATCAAGTATTACATTGTAAATATCTATTTTTCTCACAGGGTAAATTAAACAAAATAAATACTTGAGTAAAAGATTATTTTGTAAACTGAGGAGATATACTTACTCTGTAGTTGAAGTCTCTAGCTTAAAGCAAATGATTGCAAATCTCCGTACCATGAACAATAAAATGTAATTTGTTCTTAAGGCTCCTGTGAGTTTTCTATCTTTCTGTGTTTATGCATGTATTTTCAGAGATCTATGCAGATACTTGCAATGGTACTATTTAAAACTCATTTGTAAAGGAAAAGTATACTATTAGACTAAAAAGGAAAAACATTAAAATATTTCAACTAAAATATGCTTATTCTGAGAATCTAAAATATTTCTGTGAGAGATATAAAATGTGTTCAGTTTTGCTTTTCATAAGAAACACAGCCACACATTACTTCAGTGCAACTCAAAGCCATACCTGCCTTGCTGACACACTGAGGCAGATCAGAAAGCCAAAAGGGATGATACTTATCATGCAGTCTGACCTGCTGTATAACAAAGAGCTTAGGAATTCCCTGAAAAAAAATCCTATTGGTAGCAGATATTCTCTCTTAGAAAATAATGACTTTGATTTATAAACTATTTCAAAGAATTCACCATTTCTGTGTTCAGGTGCCACCATGGTCCTTTATTTATGATAGTAATTCAACTACTTCCAATTGCTAATGTGTTAGCATCTTTGTCTGCTAGGTTTTAGAGCTATTGTTTTCAGTTTTCTGTTCTCCATGTATACAATTATAGACTAATATCAAGACTTTCTGTAATGATTTTGGTTTCTAAGTGAATTGAATAAAACTCATCAAGATAATATATCACTATATAGAACATTTTCTAAGAAGTCTTGTGCCTCTTCAAGGCTTCAAGTTTCCAACCTCCTTGCTGAACAATGGGAAATAGGATTAGGTTTTGTATTCTCCAACTGCACAGAGCAGAGAGATAAAATGATCTCCTTAGTTTTATTCCATATTGCCCTGTTTATACGTTCCACTATTACATTAACTTTTGTTGGCTGCTGTTCTGGATGAAAAACTTCAGTTATATCCATTATTATTACCCATTAGGGCACCTAAATGCTTTTCCGGGGTAGCATCCCTCCTTCTGTAACTTGAGCTGCCTTTCCTGTTATATCTTAACAGCTGTGCTTATAAAAAAAATTGTTTGCCTCAGCAGAGTTCAATCCTTTATTATTCAAGTCTCACACCTGCATTTCCATTACTTTGCCTCAGACTGATGTCAGACTGACAGGCTTATAATTACCCAGGTTATCTCAGCCATTTAAAAAAAACATGTTAGCATGACCTTAATTCCCACAAGCTTTTGGAACATCATCCCCACTGCTCCAGGCTATAATGCAAATCGATATTAAAAAATCCAGAGAGTTCTTTTGCCAATCCTTTGAAAATATTTAGATATCTGTTACCTCAATGTACTGACTTAAAATTTCCAGCATTAGTAGCCTTAGTGACTGTTGGAGTAGAAAGAATTTCATAATCACAATACACTATGAATATGGCAACCTGTTTATCCTCACATACAGAACAGAAATATTTATGAACACTCCTGGCTTCAGCTCCAATTTAACTGCTACAGATTCATTATACACTCAATCAGAGCCATCAATTCTATAAAGCTTGCTGAATCACTATTGCTTAGTGTCCTTCAGAAATAGGGCCAAAGCAGATCAAACTTAGAAACTTTAGAAAACTTTAAACATATCTGTGGATATGTATGTGTAAGTGATAAAATGCAAGTGGCAGGGGTTAGCCACAGAAAAATGTAATTGAAGATAATTTTAAGAGAGAAGGAAGACTATAATAAGACGACTCATTGTGACAAAAATCAGTAACCAAGAAATTTTTGCTCAAAAACTCTGAATTTCAGAGTGCTCATTCTTTATGCCTGCAAAATATCACTCTTCTTTCCCAAGAGCTAAACTCCTGCCTAATTATGTACAAAAGCAAAAAGAGCAAATACTTTGAGATTCTAGTAGAAGGCAGTAAATTTATTGCAAAGTTACAAGAGAGTGATTTTTATAAAAGGTTCAAAGTATCTTATATTGGGCCTTTAACACTGAGAAATGGTAAGTAAAGGCGTCCCAGGAGTACTTCTAAACTCAACAAACTCTGCTATACACAGCCAGGGAGATTTTCTTAAAAAAGATAACTTTTTACATAAAAATCCATTCATCTTTCCTGTTTGTAAACTCAAAATGCATGAACAGTCAGGTTAAAGCTTTTATAATAGAGATGTGGTACCACTAACTACAAAGGAATTAACTACCTTTGTAAGGAATTGGTGACAATCACAAGTGTTAAACAGGATGTTTAACAGGAAGATCCTTGGACTAATACCAGGCCCAGGATGTACAGCAAGAATGAAAGGAATGGTTATCAACTATGTATGTAATTTTTTTAATACAAATGGCAAATAATTCATTAAAATTGGAGGGAAAATAAACAATAATTCCACAGAAAAAGTAGTTGTAATAGGCTGATTTTATGGTGTTCAAAAATATTTCTAATGGAGCCTTGGATCCCTCAATTTTCACTGAAAGTGTCAGAAAAGAGATTCTTATCTTAGTTGCACGATCAGACCCAGGCATGCAAGTGCAAAGCTGTATCTTCAAGAACAAAGCACTATTCTGCTACAGGTATTTTCAAGCACTCTATCCCAGTATTCCCCGGAAATCAAACATAGAGCATGTGCAACCTCTATATATCAATTCAGTCATATTCACGGACATTATTTTCTAACCTTTTGCTTGATACTATTCCATTTGAATACAATAATATTTAAACTGCTTGAATTATCTATTTCTTTATTACTTGCAGTACTGACAATATTAAAACATGATACTGCCTGCCTGCCTTTAAATTTTGTCCTCTCAGTTGTTACATAGTAACAGACCACTAATGAGAGCAAACTTGCTAATAAATCATCAGCAACAAACAAAAAAGAATACAAAGACTTGAGGAACTATTCCAGTTCCCAGTCTATTCATTTGATGACGTGTTCTTTTTGAACTTAAAGCTGCTAAACTTTTAATCTCACAGCGAGAGTGAGGGTCAACTGTGACTGATGAGGTAGACACATCAGTAAACACTTTTTCTAGGTGCACCTGCATGCACCTGGCTTTGACTGACACACCGTTCCTTTGAAGGGATGTTCCACAGAAAGATGTTCCCAAATAAAAACACTTTCAGAAGATGCCACAGCTAGCAGCAGTTGAAACCAAACCAGGACAAAGGAGGGGAAGTATTTTACATTGACTAAGAATATCAGACAGAAAAAAAAAAGGTAAGAAAGTGTTATGACCAGGACATTAACACTCAAAAAGGTGACAGTTTGTTCCTTTTACATTTTTGCTAAATTTGTCTTATATTAACTAAAATTCAAAACTTATTTTTCTTTTTGCATAGGAAAAAATAGGAAAAAAAATTTTATGAAAAATTACCTGTGTGTTACAAAGTCTTCAAGGAAATTACGTCCTTTCTTTCATTTGAAGAAAACAAGTAGAGAAACCCTAAATATTTTTTTTAAATGAAAGAACTTAAACTTTGAATTAAATTCCATCAAATTTTCTTAAACCTAAATATTTTTATGTGAATATTTACACTTGAATTACAAAATTGAAAAGCCATTTAGTTAATGTATCCATAGGAATGCACTAAGAGAATGGGTGAGTAAGTAATGGAGTAAAAAACTAGGACAGAGCAGGCCCACGTTGACTACAGTAAAATTATGGTAAGAACTGCTGGAGAAGAGAAACAGCAGGGTAAGGCACAATCTAAAGGGGTGGGCAGGAGTGAATTTGTCAGTAAGTAACTTGTGTGAACACACAGCTGCAAGTGAATACATGTTGGGAAGACAGTGAAGACCATGCTGTGGTAGAAACACGGATGTGAGATCTAGCTCTTTAATTAGATTGAAAGTGCTGATTTATACAATACCATTTTCTATTGTCCTGAAAAATTAAAAGTATATTTTCGTTTTCCACTATTTTTAGTTTTAACTAACAGCAACAAAAAAGTTTTATCACTATTTATGCATATATTTCCTCTGAATAATTACCCCAACTTCATATAGGTTACACTGAGACTTCAGTTTGCAACAAGAAATTCACCAATATTCAACATACAACACTTGAACCCTGAATCTGCTTTTTTAATCAGTTGAAATTAGTTTTCATTCTGTGATAGATCAGCAGATTATATATTTTCTAGTCACATTTGACTCTTTGATTGAATTATTTTTGTAAGTAGATAAAATCTTCAAACATATCATTTGTAGTATTTGAGCTAAATTTCATTGCTAGGTAATGGAAGCATAACTAAGGACATAAACAGTAAGCAAAAGAGGACAAGATATGGATACGGAAAATCAAATCCATTTCTTAAATTTTGCTGCACATGTCACAAAGAAGAAGTCTGTTTATACTCTTTACTCCAAATACATACTGTTTGAGAAACATTGATCCTGCTGAAGTCACTGTCAAATGTCCTGATGAATTCAAGGCCATAATATGTAATATGTTGATGAATTTACAGAGAATATTTAACAGTATCTGCAATGCTGTTGTTTAGAAGAAAGTGCTTCCTGTGATAGCCTCATGACAGAGCAATGAACATACATCAGACTCCCTGTTTAGCATCTTGTGTTCTAAAAAGTATTCTCTCATTATTAATACCTTCAAAGCCAAATACTGCTCAAAAGAAGGGTGTGTTTCCTCTCATGATCTGGAAAGAAAAGTAATTGCTTGCTATTAGATGTTAGCTAGAGATACAGGAAGCAACAACAGTTAATGAAAGGTTTTTCACATTGGACAGCCACCTAAAAATGATGAATAAGTGTATAAAACAACAGGACTTAGAAAAAAACCCAACATTACTGGATATTTCAGCTTGTCTACTATCTTTGTAAATTTTCTCTCTTCTCAAATGTGAAGAGTTCTTTAATGATCAAAAATATTTAAATAACTTTTCAGACAAAAAAGATTTGTTTATCCATCACTTCGAAATTTCCTGTCTTACACAGAAAATAAAGTCTTCTGCAAAGGTTTTGGATAAGTATGCCCTAGTTATTTATATACACACACATCTACACAAGGAAGAACATAAATGTATTTTGCAAGTTACAATGTGATAAATGGTAGATTTATAGGAACTGATGCATTGCAAACTGGCTGACTGCTCTGAACATAAAGTGAGAGACATCATTATTGTTGCTACAAATACATTGTACCGTAAAATCATACTGTACTTTATGTGGCAATACAGAAAAATAATATAAAAAATTTCTCTGTTTCTGGCCCAACTTATAATGTAATAACTTCTGAATGATCCCAACAGAAGCTGAACTGAATAGGCACAAGCATCATTTCCAGTTTTTATAGGACCCAAAATCCATTGCCTCATCACAGCTGCCACAGAGAAAACAGCATTATCTAATTTCCTAATTAAGTCATCCAGATCTCTTTCTTGAAAAGTAAAATGTTTAAGGCTCAATTATAAGCCATATTCTTTCTTTTACCCATCAAACTCTACAAGATGCTTTGTACTTCATGCCTTTAAAGAAAAGTAGAGATGCAGCTCCTGTGTACCCGACTTCTCTTGGACTTGAGAAAAACTACTTTGGGGAAGATTAAAAGGTAAGAGTCTGAAATATTCCAACACCATAGTTAAGCACCTGAGGGTACCAGTACCCTCAGAAAAATTATCTGGTAAGGCAAAAGTATACACCAGGCAGATAAAGACTTCCGGTGTATTAAGTTCATCTGTTCATTCCATAAATTTATGATTGTTCTCTACTTATCCTTTTTTCCTGCTTCTTAGGCATACTGAGTTCACATAGCTCTCAGCAGGTTCAGAGGGAGCTTTGAGGTAGTTACCTTGGTAAAGCTCGACTTAGAATTTGAGTGCCTAAAGGGCTCAGAACCCTACTTCAAAGGTATTTTTCCAAAAGCACAGTTAAATTAATCTGTTCCAATTTTTCTATTATTTGTTGAACAATAATAATACTAACTCACATTTACAAAGGAGTTTGGGATCTCCACACGAAAGATGCTATTCAATTAGTCTCATGAAATCATTGTTAAAAATGAGATTCCCTATTATGCCCATTTTCTAATCAGCTGAAGAACACCAAGTTCAAAAGTTCACCTTGATTATTAATCTGCTTAGGAAATTTAAAACAGAAGGCAGAAAAGGAGCAGGAGAAAGATGTCCAGAAAAAAAATCCAGTGATAACTAAACAAAGGGAGAAGAGTAAGTAAAATTAAAGAGACTGTAAAATGACTCTGAGAAAGCAAGACAAAAAGAATCAAATTATAAGTATGATTGATTTCACAGAGTACTAGCAACATTGGCTTTGTCTTTATTCCTTCTATCATCCATCATACACAATTCCTAATTTTTTTTTTTAAATTATTTAATGAACTTCCCTTATCAAAATTCCACAGAGAAGAAAAGGTTGAGAAACCAAATGATTTGTGAACCCTGGCTGCCCACAAAATACTTTGAAAGGTTAATTTAAGAAATGTCATACTGTAGAACGTTTTTTCTCTAATTATTATATTGATCTAATATAGATATAAAGCCATCCCCTCTGGCTCACAGCTTTGCAGTAACCAGTACAATCACTTCCCATGAGAAACAAGAGTAAGGTCATCTTGCAGAGAGCATAGACCCGGATTTCTTGTTGATATCAAAATCTGTATAGTTATGTTTTAAAGGTAATTTTAATTGACTTTATTTGAAATTTCCACTGCAAAACACATTAGATTGATATGATTTAAAGAAATTCTTAGGCACTAGTTTTTAGGAAATAGATTACTGTGATCCAAGAACTAATCTTCATCAAACACCTGATGAAATTTTTAAAAATGTTTGCTTCTAAGATTTATTTTCTTAAAGTAACACTTCCACTTGGTTTGGCAAAAAAAACAAGGAGTTAATGTTTACACTAGATGAGAGAGTCATATGTCAGGATCAAGCAAAATAACTTTATACTTCTCAGTTTCACATATTCTTTTTTCAAAATAACATACAACCATGGGGCAAAAGTGTGTCTGACCCATCCACTGAACCATCTGCCTAAATGAAGATAAATATCTTTTTTTCCTCCTGATAAAAAACCTATACACTCCTTATTGGGGAAAACCAGATAACTGTAAAAATAAAATCTTTAACTATAAATATAAACCAGTTTCAATTCACTACTAATGCACATACAACTCCACCAAACGATTTTCTATTTCCACTTCTGTGAACTATTTGTGCATTTCCCTTAAGCATTTTGAGTTTGAGATATGACTTATATTTCCAAGAGATGTACACAGCAAGCTGCATTGTAGGCTCATCTGCCTTAATTTAATTGACAGACACTCTGTTCCTTCATAGTCAACAGCAAGAAACAGCTCCCTTAGAAGATGAGTCATCTTATCCTATAATAGAGCTTGAATTAAAAAAGATTAATTGCCTATCCACTGGCTGCAAAAACAGCTCAGCTCTGTACGGTAAACTTGCACACCCAAGTAATAGGTATCTACAACTGGACAAAGTGAATCCCAGTCTCTAGTTCTCAAATCATTAAAATAAGGAGGAGAGAGTTTAATAACTAAAAAAAATATACTGCAAATGATCAGTTTACCCTGCTCTAGTAATTTTTTTTCCAGTTTCAGCAACAGTATTAATCCATTTCACTGGCACTGCTGACTACAGTTTTCACCTTTACGCTTCACATATTAAAATATGTCAAGCCAGCACTGCTGTCTGATCTCTTCCATGTTTCAGAAGGGTTGTGTGGTGCAAGAGAAGCTAATCCATGGAACCAGAAAGGCTGAAAACACACTGCAAAAGCATTGTACAGGTGCATGAATGTTCTAGAAAGTGATGCTGCAGGACAAGGGGCAGAATATTCTTGTAACACATTGCACTGACACTGTAAGTTTCAGATCTCTCAGAAATATACACCAGTAATTATTACTACTTGTAGAAGAACTTACTCATATAGGGTGAGAATTTTTGAGGTGAGCTGACAGTACATCCAAGCAAGGTAAATAGAGAACATATAATACAGAGTCACACATCAACATGGGATGCTCACACTTGGCTATTTTACACAAACATATATCTGGGGCACTGACAACCACGGGCAATCAAAGATGCAGATTTGGCAGAGAAAATATAGTTATCTGTTCTATTAATCTGGTCTTATGTGTGCTTTAAATCAGGAAGTGAAAAGTGAAAACTGCAACAAAATGTAGGAATTCTGTCTAAGGAAAGTGAAGCAAAAACTTTAGAATTTGACCTTTACATGTTAGCCTTTAGCCTTCAAGCCTTTGCAATTATTTTTAATTGCTCACATCATGCATTATTGCTTGTATTGTGCAATTGCACTGGCAGTGCAATTCAACAGGAAAGGAATTATGGTTCTTTTTTAAAATAAAATGACTAAAAATATAAACAGCCAACCTATATAAACAACCAACATGTATATAAACAGCCAACCTACCACTATAGTGCCAGTATCTAGCAGGAAAAAAAGAGGCTTATTTCAGTTCAAGTTCAAAAGCTCTTCAGCAAAACCGATGCAATTGCCAATTCTTTTTATTTCATTCTTCATACAAAGCAGTTGCTTAGCAGTGTGATAATATTTAATCCTATCAGGCTGTTTTACATTTTCTCTGATGAAACAGCAGGTGAGAATACAAGGAGTGTAATTTGATAATACAAATATGGAGTTAAATGGATTGATGGAATATTTTTTCAACAAGTTGTATTAATAGAAAAAGTCAGAACAAGACTTGACCATCATGTTGATTCCAAGTTGCAGAACTTCACAGAAACCTTGGCTAATTCTTCTTTGAGGCTGTACCATCTTTTGAGTTTCCATGATACAAATTCAAAGCTAGAAGTTGATTGACAGAGTGAAATTTGTCCAGTAAAGTTAATTGCTGAGACCTCTTCCACTGTCATCAGGCTGTGAAGTGGCAACAAACACGCTTTTGAACCATTTCATCCACATTCTCAACTGGAAAAGGCAGTAATACCGAATGTTCAAGAAATAAATTCCTTATTTCACTCTCAATGCCCTATTGCATAATCCGTACAACCTTGGGCATAGGCACCCCCTGACAAGCTAATCCAGAGCTGTGTGGGGAGAGGTCTGCTCAGAGGCAAGTGCATGCACCCTAGCAGTGCTGAGCTGTAAAAAGGCAGAACTAAGCCTACCCTGGTGTGCAGCTGGTGGAAAGAAATTACTTTTTTGCCTCAAGTCTGAGACCCAAGAGTAATATGAAAAGTAAAATGTGCCTGGAGACCACTACTCAGAATTAATGTGAGGAATAAACTGGCAGCAGGAGATTAGAGTGATAATTACTGAATATTTGATTCAGCAAAGCATGGCATGCTTAGACCATGAGGATGGTGATAGAAACACAGCATGTGAAAGGAAATAGTACATGCATGGGAAATTAAAAATATAATCTGAAGACCCCAATGTAACAACCTTCCAACATGTGTGACAATGTCTGGAGGAACAGCCTCACAGGAGAAAACATGGAGACTCACTCACTCATGAGATTAGGTCCATGGCTTCTCTGATGTGGCCATGGTGTGGACTATAGATAGCACCCAACTGAAGCACACTATAACTTAGAGATGTCTGTTTGTGTGTTATGTGTGTCACTATTTGTAATTCTTGTTGTTCACGTAGAGTTTCTTTCAGTATTATTGCTTTACGTTCTTTGCATCAGTCTTCACTGACAAGACCAGCCCTCAAGAGTCTTTGATCCAGGAGACCAGGGTAAAGGAATGTTGGAAAGGATCCTTTCTCTTGGTCAAGGAGGACTGGGTTAGAGAACACCTAGGCAAACTGGGCATCCACAAGTCCATGGGCCTTGAGGGGATGCATCCATGAGTATTGAGAGAGCTGGTGGACACCATAGCTAGGCTGCTCACAATCATCTTTGAAAGATCGTGGCAATTAGCCTGAGGACTGGAAGAAAGCAAATGTCACTCCAGTCATCAAAAAGGACAAGACAGAAGACCCAGGAAACTACTGGGCAGTCAGCCTCCCCTCAATCCCTGGAAAAGTGATGGTGCACCTCATTCTATTACAAGAAAGTGATCAGGATTAGTCAGGATGAATTCGCTAAAGGTAAATCATGCTTGACCAACCTGACTACCTTCTATGACGAAACAACTACCTGGATGGATGAAGGGACTCATCCATCGGGGACCTTGACTTCAGCAAGGTTCTCTTTCTCTCACAACCACTTTAGAAAGTTGGACTGTATGAGTAGACAGTGAGGTGGATTGAGAACTGGCTGAACATCATATTCCAGAGGGTTGCAATCAGTCTAGCTGGAGGCCTGTCACTAGTGGTGTTCCCCAAGGTTCAATACCAGACTCAGTATTGTTTAACTTGTTCACCAATGACTTGGATGAAAGGGTAGAAGCCTCCTCAGCGAGTTCACTGATGACACAAAGCTGGGAGGAGTGGCCAATACCCAGGAGTGCTGTGCAGCCCTTCAGAAGGACCTTGACTGGTTGGAGAGATGGGCAGAGAACCTTCTGAAAATCAGCAAAGGCAAGTGCAGGGTCCTGCACCTGGGAAGGAACAACCCCAAGCATCAGTACAGGCTGGGGGCCAACCTGTTGGAAAGCAGCTCTGCAGAGAAGGACCTGGTGGACAAGATGTCCATGAGCCAGTACTGTGTCCTTGTGTCCAAGAAGGCCAATGGTATCCTGGGCTGCAGAAAAAGCATTTCCAGCAGGTCAAGGAAGGTGAACCTGCCCCTCTACTCAGCCCTAGTGAGGCCAAATCTGGAGCACTATGTCCAGTTCAGGGCTCCTCAGAGACATGGATCTTCTGGAACAGGACCAGCAGAGTGTAACGGAGATAATCAAGGGACTGAAGCTTCTCTCTTTCAAGGAAAAGTTTGGAGAACTGGGCCTTTTCAGCCTCTAGAAGAGATTACTAAGAGGGAACCTCATCAATGTCTGTATCTGAAGGGAGGGTGTCAAGAGGACAGATCCAACCTCTTCTCAGAGGTGCCGAACAATGGGACAAGAGGCAACAGGCAGAAACTGATGCGCAGAAGTTCCACCTGAATATGAAGAAGAACTTTACGGTGCAGGTGATGGCACGCTGGAACTGATTGCCCAGAGAGATTGTGGAGTCTCCCTCACTGCAGATATTTAAAAACCATCTGGACACAATCCTGTGCCATGTGCTCTGGGATTCCCCTGCCTGAGCAGGGAGGTTGGATGGCCCACTGTGGTTCCTTCCAACCTTACCCACTCTGTGATTCACTGCTTTGGGATATCATTATTAACATTAGTTAATAAAACAAATATTCCAATTAATCATGAGTTTGTCTGTCACTGGCATAGCCTCACCCACACAGTTTACCATGACAGCATAAGGTATATCATGTGTGGGTGGTAGATACTGAAGAAGGTTGAGAGCTGCAAAACAGTGCCTGTGTGCCAGGTCCACGAGTGCCCCGTGAGGCAGTGACAGTGACGGCCAGCAGACTGTAGCTGCCCTGGGACACTGTGGGGGGCAGGCTACATGAGGGCACATCTCATACTTCTCTCCCTAGTGCTATTACTGTGAAACTTCCATCATCTTGTCCTTTCTGAGGAGCAGTTACAATCCAAACTATCATTTTTAAGTACTACAACAAGAGTAAACAAACAAAGGTATTTCCCCTTTTATTTAGAAAATTATTTGCATTTGAGAAAAGGGGGAAAAGACAATACTGTAGAAAGGAAGAGTGGCTTCAACCTCTGATAAAATATCTCCTGTTTCACACTTGCATTGGAGACTTTCCTGCTTTCTTGGAACACTTTCTTCCTTGTGAGGGAGGTGAGGGAGATTGCCTCCATATATACTAAGAAGAGGGTAAAAAATATAACTGTATATGATTGATTCCTTTATAACCTCTTGCGGGATGCAGAAGAGTCAATCAGGACAGAAGGGTCTTTGAAAATGTCACTGATGTACCAGCTCAGTATAGTAGAAGATTGCGTGCCTCACCTAATACAAGTTAACAACAAGGTGAGGAAAAATCCTTCATTACAGTGAAGAAAATTAATGACAAAGCCATTGATTAGTTTGTACAAACCTATCTGTGGTCTAATGACACATTTGTATCAAAAGGTGTTTGTGCTACAGAAGCCTCATTTTAGTAATAATTAGGCAGTTCAGAGAAAGCAGAAAACAGCACTGACGGTACGTAAATTAACCAATGCCCAGTTTTACTAAGAGTTCTCCATTATGGCAGTCAAACATCCCTAAAGGTGCCAAGTGAATCTATATCACACAATGGCAAAAAGTAGTTCTTATTACCCAACAAATTTCTAACCTAACATTACTGAAAATTAAGGTGGCAGTAAATCAAAGCTTTTTAGAATACCCCTAGAACTGAAAGATCCAGCCCACTAGGAAAAATGTTTTATTCGAATTGGTTGTTAGTAATCTCATTCTTTTAAAAATGAAAAATTACTGTAATATGCATATGATATTAGGAACTATGGCAAGTTTGTGCAGATTTTCCTTGAATGTCATATTTGCTTTTGGACTTACTGCAGAACAAAGGTGCACACCCACTTTTCTCTCCAGAACATTTTTTTTTTCTTTTGGCATTTAAATATAGCTAGGTAAAGATGATGAAGATGTTAATTCACAATCCCACTGAAGTTCATTCCTTTTCTTACTTCTGCTGATGTTTTTGAAAAAGTCTGAAGAAATTCTTTTTTTGTCTAATTTATATGTCCTTCCTATGCCTGCATACTGCCAGTTTAGATACATCACCTGTAATAACAATGAAAAATTGCTGTGTGCTTCATGCTCTGTTTTCTTCATCTGCTTTAGAAGCTTGCTCCAGCTACCGCAAGGGAGTTCAGTTGTGAGTAGTAACAAATCTAATTTAGCCTTACTAAGTCACATTTTTTTCATCTTAATAGCAATTCTGCACAGCCCAGAAAACTCATTAATGGAAAGGCTCTCAAGTCTAGTTCATGTCTTCTATAGGAATGAACTAGATTACCAAAGAGAACACATTCCTTTAAAAGATATATAGCTTAAACACTTCCTCAACTACAATTGTCAGTACTATACAATTATTGACACAAGCAGTACCTTCGTGCTGGTTCATGTAGTATGCTGAAGAATCAAATGTGCTTAACAATGACACACAGAGAAATTTAAACCAAAGACAAGTAGTAATGTTCAGTTTGGAGGGCACCTCAGGTACTTGTATTCAAGAGGCAGCCGCATATTCTTTCATTTATCATTCTGACAAGTGACACTAGCTAGATTGACATCAGAAGGCATGAGCAACTTAACGTGTCATCATTTAAATTCTAAGTTAACTAAGGAAGCAGCAGCTCCTGCTTCCTTCCATCCTGTGTGCTTCAAAATTTGTGCTTCACTAATGTGAACCTTAGGACACTAACAGCAAAAGCTGAATAGCTAGGTCTAGCCTCTGAGGTCAACGTTACCTGTGCGTGTCAAAAATAACAACTGAATATGTGAAGCCCTTTAATTGCAGAATTCTTCTGAGAAAGGAAAAAGAAAAAAATGAGAAGATTATAGCAAAATGTGGAGGAAAGGAGGTGATTACCATAAGAAACGTGTTTTCTGGGCATGACTAAAGAGAATCAATGCTTTATGCTTTTTTTTTTCCTCATCTTTGCTGAAGATGAAAAGTAGAAATATGCTCTGAATACACTAAAGAATGAGACAATTTATTTCACCATAATCTTCTGACACTTGTCCACTTCCAAAGCATATCCACTTCTAGTACGGTAGAAGCAAGACTTTAAAAGCAAGTCAGTGCTGGACACAGCACGACAGCTTATGTTACTGAAGCAGCACCAAGAGAAGCCAAGGTCAAAGTAAGCTTGGCTAGAAGAGAGTTAGGACTATGGCCATACAGCAATATACATAAACAGAAAAACTATACCACACATTATGAACTATTGGTGGCTAAAATAACCACAGAATTTTGTAAAGGATGACGACAAATACGTCAAATCCTATTCTTATAAAGCCTTATAGTACATAAATTATTATTTTCAAAGAAGTCAAAAGGACTTAAATATACAATAGATGAGTATTTCTTAACCTTTCTTAACTTTGGATGCCTAGTCATCCCAAGGGATCTTTACAGTCAATGGACTACAAAGTTGGTATTGGCTGTATTGGATGAACCTGCTGAGTTCTACAACATAGCCTTCTCTTCTTAAAGCAGATATCAAAAGTAGACATGCTATTGAAGTGCCAGCGTCTCTCCACTGACTATGAAAGAAACTATAGGTGACTAAATCATATATGTGCTGAAAAATGTCTGCCTTACAGTCCACAATTGTGAACCCTCATGAAGTCCTACCCTGTTGCTTCTGTACAGACAGTTTTAGGATGGAGCAAAACCCTGTTTTCCACTCAATCCAAATTGAAAAATGGTAAGCCGGAACTTTTTAAAGGTTTTGGATCCCTTAAGTTTTCATTTTCATGTTTTCCTACATTCTGACCAAAATTAAACAAAAAACAAAGTAATAACAAAATGATAATTCTGACTTTGTTTCAGGATTTTAAATGAAATTTTCCTTTCTAGTCAGAAACTGAGGCTCTACCAAAGGAAAAGAGTTTATAGTTTTAGTTTGTGACAGAAATATTTATTAAAGAGATCCCTCATAGCTGTAAAGGGTGAGGTATCATCAGTCAACCACAACTTTGAGTAGCGTAGTGTGGAAAAGCTTCCTAATGAGGGCTTTAAATTCTATCACCACATACTAATCAGTATTTTCATACCAGCACTGGCAACAATTCCCTAAGTTAACAATCAAGTAAACCAAAAAATGTTGCAGGTGCTGAATCCGTCCTTGTAGATAGCCATAATCCTCCACAAGTAACAATGGATACTTGTGAATACTGAAGAATCAAATGTGCTTAACAATGACACACAGAAAAAGACTGTTATAAAAGTATCATATCTGATTGCTATTCCATAGACAGAAGCACTACAATGATAAATATAGATCATGGTTTGCTTTGAGCAACTGGCTTAACTATTAAAATACACAACACATAATAAGACACCCTTTTACTGAAGAATGAGGATATGCTTAACAAGTAGTTTGAGAACTCTCCTGGTTTCTGCTTAAACTGAGAATAATGAAATAATCGTTAGGAATAGAAAAACTACCCTGTACTGTTATCCCCATGTATTCAGAAGCTACAAATCTGAAAATCATGAGACTGGCTTAATGACATTTTTTTTTTTTAAGGGTAAGTATGCAACCATTTTCTACATATTACAATTTTGACCTGTAAAAAAAACAGACCTAAATTTTTGTTTCTTGTTTTTCCCAGAAAAAAATAAAAAATTACATTAAAGAGAGAATTGATTCTCATGTAAGCAGTTTAATTCCAGAAGAGGAGGCTTTAAAAACCTTCTCACCTAAATATTGAGAGTTTCTAACAAACCACATATGCTTGATTTCTGCAAACAATGACCATTTTAAATTGCTCTGCATTTGATGAGAAATAGTATCTTCTCTTTTACTTGTGATTAAGAACCAGTTTTATCTTTCTCTCCTGTGTTAACTAAACGACTAATTGTAAAAGTAACCATAATTCAATACAATATCTGGAGAAATGGGTTGGTGGTTTTTTACTATGCCTAGCTAAGTAAAGCAAAAAATCTCAAAAATTCTGCAGAGGAAACTTCGTTAGCATTTTTTAAAAAAAGACTGAAACATCAAAACATGTATTTCAGTAATGGAACAAACAAAATCCCCCACAAATTTAATTTTAAAATTGCAATTTTTTACTTGATCCACATGCAAGTATGGGGTTTTTTTTGTAAGCCTCCCAAATATTAACCTATCAACAGAAAAATATCATCTTCCTTGCTTGCCAGAATCAATCTTGAACTCTTTGCAGATTTAATTCTGAATATAGCCATGGATCAATCCCTTCCTTGTATGCCCAGGTGTGCCATTTTTACTTTGACATAGTAGCGACACTTTTCATCACAAATGGCTGCCTAAGTAAGTGCTAATGTTAAGAAGTATCCATTTTAACTGAATTTCTCTTTCCCATAGTTCTAGGTATATGCACTTTTTCCTGATTTTGTAGTCATTACTAACTACTTTCCACGAGAAGATTTGATTTCCATCAGCACAGCGGTAACAGTAGCCTCTGCTACTTCAAATGCTTAAGTTCTGATATCCAGGGCTGATGTTTAGATAGAACAAGTCTTGTATAAACAACTAAGATGCTGTACTATATTACAATAAATGTACAATGAAATAAACACATGAAGCGTACACAAATAAAAAACACTTCTGCATTCATGTATGATAATACAAATAATAGTAAACCATAAGGTTGTTTCACAGGAATTATCTGGTATTGATAGCATGTCTGTATCAAGCTAAGGGGAACAAACAACTGCAGATTAGGACCTATGCTTCTCTTGATAAACTGTTCCAGGAATCCTCAATAACTCAGTTAAATCTAGCTCTGATGTTTAAACTACACTGCACCTATCAACGTGGACTAACTATGAGTGTTGATCCTGACTAAGGCTTTTAGGAGGTACAGAGAATAAAACAATAGCAGGAACATTCAACAGTATCACTTTGCTAACAGAGAGAGGCAAAAAATGTGGTCCACAGTGTGTACCTCGAATCTGTCACTGGACAGCAAGAGTATTCATAATGGAAAGAAGAGGTTTCTCATTCTCAGCAAAATCCATGAGAGAACTCTGGTACTTCATTTTCATTACCAGAAATAATTTAGGCAGTATATTTCTGTTCTGAGTGTAATGCTATTTCCTTATTTGCCACATGGTTGAGAAACTTAATAAAATCTAATGAAAAACACAGCCTAGAAAAGCTTAGAAAGAAAAATCAGAAAAAAAAAAGGTGTAAAAAGCAAACCACTCTCAGGTAATATATGCTGAAAAATTTTTTATCACAGCTCTGTCTCAAGTTATACTGGTGCCTACTTTGGTTTAAAGAACGCACTCAATATGCAAGGCTGCAGGCTTGTGTGTTCAATTTTAATTGAGAGAAATTCCAGTAATTACTTATTAATCCAGTGCAGTGATTTTTCATATGCTTTGTTCATACAGAATAAAACCTGTGCCTTTAAAATTTTAATAGATGGAAGCTAGACTGAGGAGATGGGAGAATATAAACAGATCCTTTCATACTCCTATCAGCAGTTCAAATTCATATTGTTTCTGGAGACCAAGCGAAACCATCTGTTTAGGAGCCTACATGAAATGAGTTGATGATCTTAAATATAACCCCTAACAGGCACATGTTCATCACCTGCTTGATTGACATACACACTGATAGCACAGAAAAAAATGATCTATTTTTACATCAAGAGATGAATCTAGAGTGCAAAGATGAAGTATATTGCTATGACAATCAGCAGAAGCTTGTATTAATACTGTTTATAGTGAAACTGTTCTAGAGATAATAGATAATTTCAGCTGTCATCATATGTACTAAATTACATAACAGAATTGGAATAAGGGACAGTCTGTTATTCTAAATTCTTTGTACAGTTTTTCACAAATGTTTTTTAATCCATGTAAAAAGAAAAATGTTTGTCTAGTTCAGAACAGCCAACTTCAAAATTGTATTACAGTGGAAGAAAGCTGGTTCAATTTTGACACAAGGTTTAAGTTAAAGTAGGCTGATCTAAATGCAAAGCATTCACTTTTCACAAAGTATCTTTCTTGTAGTCCAAGTCTTTTGCCTCCACATTTACATTTTTCCCAACTCTATTTCCTTCTTTATAAGCAAATTTACACTCTGAACAAACCAGATTTTACTTTTGCCACAAAAGTAATTTGAAGTTAGTGCTTATATTTAATTTTCATTAATCCAGGCAGACAAAACCCTATTATGCAAATAGTTCTGAAAGTAATACAATAGCCAGAGAAAAACGGCTAACCTGGAAAAATGTTTCTGGAATTCACTGCATAAACATATTTTTTTTTTCTCTCACATTCTAACAGTATGTGTACTGTAGAGTCTGGGCACTCAAAATTGGTTTGCTACCACCACAACCCTTTGATGAGAGGTCATGCAGTCATAGAGAATGCTTTATAGATTTTTCCACTTCATCTATCTTCTCACCAAGGAAAGAAACTGTCTTTAGCAGCAAACAGGCATTGGAACAGTGACAAAGTCTAAGACATTCCACCTCACACCTTCACCTTTAAGCTGCCGTAATCTGCAAAAGTGACTATGAAGTTTCCAGGCAATTTTTCGCCTGGACAGTTAAAACAAATAATTGCTAAAGGCAATGGCAACCTGTGGCTTTCTTGTATTTGCTTCTCTTTTAATAAAAAAAGGTAGATTTCAGTAATCTTTCCCACATGGCAATAGTCCTGTAGAAAGAAAAACTGTAACTAAGGTTTGACTATATCCTAAAGTAACAATAAAATAACAAAGATCCTAAAGACAGACTGGCAACAAAGCAACCAAATTCTGTTACATGTTAATTAAGTGTCTAGATCATGACATTACAAATCCACACCGGCACTATAGTCCCAGTTGCCAAAAGCGCCAGCAAGCCAAGTTTGATCCATATGATGTGCAATTTTCTGTCCATGACTTTACAAAGTGGTGCAGCAATGGTGCAGAACTGAATTCATCCTCCCTTTCACGGTACTACCTGCTGTCTGGGAACCATCATAGACGAATCAGTTCACTCTCTCCCTACACCCTCCTGGCAAGACTTAATACAGCATTTGTCTGGAACATGTGTACTTCACCACAAGATCATTTCAGAAGGGGACAGTATTTCTTGTTTCAAGTTTCTATAATGTTTGAAAAAGCTGATCCTTTGTCTATCTTTGCTTCCTATCACAATAGTAAGAAAACTCCATTAAGCAGTAGCTGAGCTAAAATTCAGCTCAACTACTGAATTTATTCTGAAAGCAGAATGTTGTTTTTACAACAGGCTCAGAACAAAAAGAAAGCACAATATTATCAGAAGAAACCTATTCACTGTTAAATTTCAGTAAGGAATGAAGAGTACAGACAAATATTTTTCCTTCAGGAGAAAACTCACCCGTTATAGATAACAAAGAAAAGAATTCCGTATTCCTGTGACCTTGGAGCAATAAATGTATGAAATGTGAAGCCTCCAACTTAAAGCCCTGGTTGGAGCTCCAAAATGCAAATGCTCTCCACTCAAAGTTGGCCTTGGTTTTCAACACTGATTGAAGAAAAGTGCCAGCAGTGACTTCCTTCTAGTTTCACTTTGTCCATGATCTTTTTGTTTTGCTCACAATGAAGATGAGTTGCTTACTTCCTCCTTCTGATTATTCCTTAAAATATCACTATTATCTTATTGGCAAACACGATTTAAAAATGCATTTTTTGCCCTGCTATTAACTGAGTTAAGACCAAGAATAAGATGAAGTCCACTTTTATCCTTTGAGTAAGGTAGGACTAGAATGGTACATGAGCCACAGCAAAAGAACTCTCTTCATGCTGCTAACAAGTACAGTACCCTGCTTGGAGGCTGTTTTCATCTCAGAGGGTCTTTCTGATTACTTGACTGTCTCTACACTAGGAATACTCTGCTGGAATAAGGGTTTTCTCTGCCACTGAGTACTGATTGGCCTTGACAGACAATCAAAGTCTACCAACAGGTGATCCATTATTTAGTTATCAACACACCAAAGTACAAACTTCAAAACACAGCTTAATGCGTGTGACTTCCACCTTTTTGTATTGGGAGTTCCAAGTAAATAAAGGAGCATCATGTTTAATGAGAGCTCAGTATCACAGCTGTAGCTCACGTCAAAAGGAAAGCACAAGGACAAACAGAGAGATCCCTGTTCCAAATGGATTTTACAATTTGAAAGATATACACAGAGCACTCTTAACAGTTATGGGAAGACTGCCACACTATTGCGGATTACAGCAATTTATTAGAAAGTACCTTTTCCATGATACCTAGTGTCTTGTTTAAATGTAACACTAGAAACTCATGAACAGTCCAACTATTGCCCTTGAATAATACAGGGACACAGAAGCAGTTCTTTCAGGCTCCGACAAACTCAATTCTCTTCAGAACTGTAATTTTGGTATAGCACAATTTCATTTGAACTTTCCGAAAAGATACCTACCTCTTATTGTAAAATGGAACATAATTTACAAAAGCAATGATGGTGAATATCATCACATGGCTTAAAATGGCTAAAGATTCTTTTAGATATAATTTGTTTGCCAACTTTGCATTTGTTTTATCTTAAATGTTAGATTGTTTTCTTCCATCAGAAATGTTTCAAACTCCTTTAGTCGCTACCTTATAATTACAGTTGAATTTAAGTGGTATTTCATGGTATGAAATACCATCAGACAATAACAGGGTAAAAAAAAAATCTATCCTGAGCAATTTATATCAAAGCAGTTTTCTGTAGATCAATTCAATTAAAGAGTGTCTAAATCTTTAATGTACACCCCCCAAGTCTCCTTTATTAGTGACTATCTAGTGTTTCTATAATAACCTTATGAATAGTTCCATTAGTACTTGATTTTTAAGTCTGGAAAACAAAAATTATTTTAAATTTGAATATTGCCAGGGCAATATGGCTATAAATATATGCACTGAAATATTAAATCAGTTCATGAAAAACAGGCTTAACCTAAGCAAAGTTGCTAAATTAATGATCTGAATAAGATGCTGCAATTTAGTGGTTATACATGATTCAGGATTTAAATATCTTTAAATGATTAATTGAGAGAGGATTTTATGAGTCAACTTGCTCTTAGTCTCTTTACAAATCCACCTACTGTCCAAACAGTGAAATTTCAATATTCTGTGGAGCTACTTTTTCTTCAGGGTACTCATTTTTTTTCCCCAAGAAACTTCTAAGTCTAATCCTCACACAACGAGTACAAGGTACAGTATAAAATATTTTAAAATTAAAAGAATTAGCCCTATAAAATCTGACTGCCTTTAACCCATTCTCTTGTCATCCCTTCTTACTGTTGTTGATCCTGGTTCCCCTTTTTAGTCCATTATAGGATGCAGTGCTGATTATGAGACAGGTAACAAACTACATATATTTCCAGAAGAACATAACATTCTGAATCTACTTACTCCAGAATGACCTGCTGTCACAAAGGTATTTCCTCAGTATTTCCAGACACCCAACACAAACCCAAAACCCATGAAGAGGATTAGGACCTGAAAAATGTGAGTGATAGAATCATCTGTTAATCACTAGAGAAGACAAATAGAATTATTTGAAAGGACATCAGTAGTCACTTCGTCTTGTCTCAGAGCAGTTCCGAGTTATGGTCAAACAACAACCTTACAAGGCCTTACAAGCCAGCTAAGCTAATTAGACTGATTTTTTCCTTTTTGTTTTTAAGGTTTACAAATTTTAATACAATTTGCAAACTATATAGATGCACACTCAGATCTTTAATACTAATCAGTATTCAGTCCTCTGATGCACCCTTTCTAGGGATAAAAAAAATCTTAAGAACTATGAAAAGTTCCCCAATGAACATGTGAGATGCTTCTAAAGTCCTCTAACTCCTCCACCTGCCAAAGTTCATAGACCCTGAAGCAATGCAACCACAGGAAACTCAGGGGCCTTTCCAGTACCCAAGTCAGTCCTCAATAAAAAGAATAAACAAGGTATTTTAAATATTTCTTTTAGAAAAAGAACGGCATGCCCTTGTTGACTGATTCCCACACTCTTTCCACACTCATATATGTATTTCAATAGCAGCAAATACTAAATATTACCATAAGTCTATCTATTTCAGGTAGTTATAATGTACTTTTTTTTACCTTTTATTTCATAGTAATATATAAAAGGGAAGTATAAACTTGGACAATCCATGTAGAGGTGTAAAAGCTTTGCAATATTCAGGCATAATGGAGATGAATTATGCATTCAAAATTTCAAAAATACTAAAATTAATTCAGTAGTGATATAAAAAGAATGATCTTTACCCAATTTTGTTTGGTCTAAGTTATTACAGTGGATCTGAAATTTAATTAGAAAAGTTCATTTCTTTCTAAAGTATTTCTACATTTATTATGTATTTCTCTAAGGTATTTCATAGAAGATCTAGAATCATAGCAAATGTGATAAATGAAATTAAACTGCAAAAAAAAATCACTCCCAACTATTGTTCACACACAAGAAATTATTTGCTATAATGATTATATCATCTATATTCCAAAAAAGTGCAGTATTGGGCAAAGATTAAGACTATCTCCTGCGAAGATTGGATTTAAGATTTCCATGCAGTTACAAGGGCAAGACTACAAGGAGTTTCGAGACCTGAAAATCACACAATTAAGTTTTTTTTCCTAAAGAAGGAAAAAAAAAAATCATTTCATCTGTATATTTTTTTAAGTCTCAAAATAGAACATTTGCAATGATGTTGGGGTTTTTGGCAAATTTTTGATTTTCAGTTAATGCACATATGAGGATTTGGATGTGAGGCAATATTTGAATGAGGTTGTAGAAAACTTCCCATTGCATGTCTAAGTTGTCTAAGGTACACTGTTTTCATTTCATGAAAAGTTTCCCTAATTAAAAATGTTTACACTGTTAAAGCAAGCAATTTTCAAAACGATGGTCATATCTGACAGCCTGAAATCAATGGAATTTGCTGAAGACCATGCTTTGAGCTGGACTGAATACTTACCCTGATTTAATCTTATTGCTGTCTGGGTATCAAACAACTACTAAACATAAGCAGATCACTGCTAAGTAGTACACTTGCACTGACAGTGGCTGCTGGTTTGTGCTTCATAAGTTATTTCCACATTTATTCAGGGAATCTCGAAAGGACAAAAAAAATCAATACTAATACAGTGGACCAATCCAAAATGTTCTCCAGAATATCTTGTTTAGTGTGCTGCTCACATACTCTGAAATGGTATGTGGAAAGCCATCAGTTTTAAGATCATGAAAAGTCTTGTTTTTCTTAAATAAGAGTGATCTAAGGAAAATGCACATTAGCTCAGAAAAGAACAGAACTTAACAGAATTACAAAATCTTTAAGAAGCCACCAGTGACAAGCTGTAGTTCTCCATGTGGATAACAACAAATGTCCTAAATCCACAGCTTTCCCAACTGAGGACTGTTAGCACCATTAAACTCATGTAAAAGAATTGCTATTTATCATAGAACAGTGTTCAGTGTGCACTGACAATCAAGCTTACTCAGAAGTAAGATACTAAGACACCACTATATATTCCAAACATGTTGGCAAGCATGCCCGACCCTGAAGTGATTCGAAAACTAAGAAAATGAAATCATCTCTTGGTAGAGACACAATCATAATGGTTTGATGGCAAGCAGCTAAAGGGAGGAATGGAGTAGGGAAACTTTGAACTAAGAAAATAATGCTATACTTTTTTTAAAAGTAGAGTTTCATAGAGTAACAGAAACAGTGGTAGTTTATAAAAATTATAAATATACATATATATACATATATAAATATACACTTACAAAAACAGTAACAGAGTATGTCCAGTGGAAGCATGTTCACTATTTTGGAAGCCCAAAGAAAAGAAGTAGAATTTTGAAGCTTGTCTTTAATGTGAAACAGTCAATTTTTGAAGTCAGAAAGGTTAAATTATGAAAATAAAACATCTATCACCTGGAAAAGGAAAAGTAACTTCCAGTCAGAGGATGTGTTTAAAAAACATTACTTCCTGTTAAAATAAGAGTTGAAAACACCCATCATGCTTAGAATAAAGATTGCCTGGAAATCATGGTATCTTCTGGAAGGGATAATGCACTGCCTCTTCTTTAGAAAAACACTGTATGTAAAACTTGGGCAGTGGTATGGTTTTTATGTGCTCCCTTTAAACAATATTGAACCACAGTAAGTTCAAACTACAGAATAATTATTTCTATTTCAATACTTACCAGGATATAAAGTGAGAGAACACTAAGAGAATAAGAGAACACTAAGTTCATTTCTGAAATGTTTTTAACTAACTCTAGAACTTATGTTCCAATATTGCTGGAAAAGATTGAAGGTTTCTTCTCTGTCTTCTGATCTAGTTGGTTTATTTAGTGCAGTTGACAACAGCTGATGAATAGTTTCTCTGTCATATACTATTCTCCCTCTCCTACTCTTCTCTCCTCTCCTCCTCTTTTACCTCTTCCATTCTGTATGGGAATATAAGGAACACTGAAATAATGAATTATTTTGCCTAAGTTAGGAGGAAAACTCAAGTAGCAGTGATATTGTTGAAACTACTTTAAAATAGAAATCATTATATTGGCAACATATTATAACTAAAAACTTGTAATTCAGTTGAGCCAACAGGTGATAAGATGATTAATTCTAAATAGTCTGATAAGATACCTCACTAAACCTAATTTCTAGCTTGTAAAAAAATGTATTACAGTATTTCTTTCCTTGGCATTTGATTTGGGAAAAATTAATATAAATAGTCCAAGTTATATTATATGAGTTAAAAGTTAATGTAGAGAGTTTTTGTACCAAGTTAACAACACAATTTAGAGGCTTTCATAAAACCACAATTTCATAAACCAGGGCTAAAAAAATCCCCCGTGTTTGCTAGTAGCAGCAAGCAGGAGGTATGGTGAACAAAATCTTACTGAAAAGACAAGTCTAGAGCAAAATAGCAGTGAGGCTTTGACTATTTTATCCTCCTCTGTAGGGAGTTAAGCCACACAAGACTAGACAGAGAGATCATTTTCACCCCCAAGTTGTTACGCAGTCATTATTGGGATAGTCCCTGCAGGTAGCAATCAATGAAACAGAAATGTTTCAATATGGATTGGCAGGTGTTTTTCGTCTCCATCTAAAATGAACAGAAAAATAAAACCAGCATGCAGAAAAGATGCCACTATTATTTAGTCCAGGCTAGTTGAAATTCAGCTACAATATAAATACATGGTGAATTTGTCACACCTTTACCAGATGTCTGTTCTCATTGTCGACATCTATTCTTTACATCATTCACTAGGATAGGAGACTTGTACAAAAAGCAAAATATGAGAAGCAAACATCTATTTCATTTTAAATTTGCACATCTAAGGCATTGAAGTTACTATGCCTCTGAAATAGTGTTTTTTGAATACCAAAAGGAATATTCAAAAGAAGAATCCTAAAAAGAAAGGAAAGTAAAATAAAAAAATGCTGTTAAAACATCAACTTGTTCAAAAATAGTGCTGCTTAGCTACACTGTAGCATTTACCCACGATTTCTGTGTACATTTTGTTACATAATGGAGCTGGATTTCTATTTGCATTGAGGGCAGAGACAGCAAATGCTGTTTGTATTTCCTCCAAATGATAGCTAAGAGAAAGAGTTTGGTGCTTCATAAAAAACCCCAAAAACTTACAGGTCTGAAAGTCTTTATCCAAGAAATAACTGAGGGGGGGTGGAAAACCCCCAACAAATCAAAAACCAAACCACACTTGTATAGTCTAAAAGCTGCTCAATCACTAGTTTTAGACCTTTATTACTACTTCAGAAAACATATTTGTGACTGCTGTATATCATAGTTAAATGCACTGAGAGTTATTTAACTCAGGAATACTACTTTGGGAATGATTTTTTCCAAGTGGCTTATTAATATAAAATGAAAAAATTAAGTAGAGTAGGTGGAGGAATATATTACAAATTCATGCAAATCACCCAGATGGATTATTAACACAATGCATGTATGAGTGTGTATAAATATAAACATATAAAATTATTTAACTGAGAGTCTGCTGTATGCAGCAAGTTATGGCCTTGGGAAAGAATCACATCAAATGCCATTTGATGCTGCTCAGCCAGGCACATATAAAGGCACATTGCACCAATAATATCTGACAACACTGGCTGTGCTTTTTCTGCTTCAGTGGCTAGCTTGTCTAAATTTCGGGCAAAGCAACACACAAATAGTTTATAAGCAGCAACACTGTCAGCATCATCCTTTCAAAGCAATGACCATCCTAGTTTCCTAATAAAAACTTCACATTTCAGGTTTGAACTGATAAAATAACAAGAAGGGGTAAAAGAGAAATTTACTAGCCCTAGGTCATCAAAAAGATGTCATTTGAAAACAAAGTTACCAGCAGTTGGCTTGACATTCAACTTTAACTTTCAATAAGAACTTATTTTTTCAGTGCTGCTTCCAATACACTTTTTTGTTCCTCCAGCAACTACTGAGCACAGTTCCTGTATCTGGACAACAGGCTGAATTAAAATGTCTTACACTGGACAATCAAAAGTAGATACATCTCAAATCACTGAGTTTAGTAGTTCCATTTTCCTAACTATTGGTAGGAATGAATATGCATTATGAGAATTATGTATGTGGAAGTCAAGAAAGGCCAGGCTTCTTCCACAACTTCCATAGCCAAAACCAAATCATTTTGGTTTCTTTTCAACAAAAATACTTCTTTTCTCAGGCTACAGCATCAGTACAGTTTGGTTTCCACACCTTATTTCACATTTTCTTTCTTCTGGAGTCATTGAAGGAGCATGAAAACAGCTGGTGTTTGACCAGAATTTCAGCCCAGAGACATTGTTTCTCCCCCTTCCAAACTGTTTGTCCTGAGCCATTAAACGTTGTTTAGCCCAACCAGGAAAGGCAAGTCATCAGGAGAGCACAATAATACTGCTCCTGGCAAAAACTGAGCTCCTTCTAAACCAGCAGATCACAGAAGCTTCAGTAGCTTCTGTGGTCCTCTGAGAAATAATGGTTGAACTTATAAAAAGTTACCATGCCACTGTTATTGTGTAGGGATAGTGATGGTAAGTATGCTCTTCTATATGACTTCTGAGCAAATCAAAGAGAGACCTAAACTGCTCTCAGTTCAGATATTTATTTCAAGAATCTTTATCCATCTTCAGTCTCACATCCACACTCATAAGCTGGGAAAGCCCCCACACTCACAAGCCTTTCTTCAACTGTGCAGGAGCACTGACATGCAGCTCCAGGTGTGGCATGGAAGCCCTCTGGCTTGAATTTTAGATAGCTCAGACTTGAATAGTAGCCAAGCTCCAAGAATTCACATGCAGCTCACCTGGCTTTTCATGACCCTGACAGCCAAAACCAATGTCAATGGTATGTGATCAGCCATTCAGCTGAAGTAAAGGATTCAAAAGCCTGTATCTGATGTAAGCCATTCTGCAACACAGTCCACCATGACTCACAGTGTTCATGCAGTGCTCAAGGCTCTCCCTGTTCAGAAAGCACAATTTATTTCTAAATGCCCTACAAATCAATCTTTTCTTCCCTCTGTTCTGTTACCCTTTCCACCCTTAGGAGTAACTATTATCCTCCTGAAGGGTAAGGGGAGAGAGAAGAAAGAATAAGCCTTTTTTATGACACATGATGATCCAGATTCTTCCCAACCTTTCTGCTCCAACCTCCTCAAAATCCTACTCTGTTGCTCGCAGCCTGCAACTCCACAGTAACAGTGGCTCCCAAATGCAACCCGGCTGAAGGAAACCACTCCGTCTGTGCTAGATATGGTCAATATATGTCAAGTGGAAGAGGATCCAGCTATAGTTTATGTCAAATTTCAAAACTGATCTCACTCTTCCTTCCTGCTCATCTTCTCTCCTTCACACATGGACACAAAACAGCACTGTACAATGTGCAGTCCCTTCAAACCTGTGTGCTCATAACTCATAATCAACATTAAGCTGAATACCACACTGAATACTTTCAAATCACCCCAGAGAACTTAAAATCATAAATTATATTTACTTATATAATACTTAATATAATACTTATAATAATAATATAATTTACTTATATAATACTTACTCATTAGTATTACAAAAATCACAAAAATTTAACAGTCACATAGATGACATTATTTTTATGCAAGTGGAGTTCTTATTCATTCTAGGAAGGCTGAATGCTGCATGAGAATCAGGGCTTCAGAAATTTGGGTCTAAATTTTTCCTCAGAGAGCTATCCAACTAACCACGACCAGAAGCAGTCTAAAAGAATTACTTTTAGATTTTTGCTACATATATTGGTTGATGACAGAGACCAAAGGCTCATGGTACTTGTGAAGACAGATCTTTTGGTAAAATTCATCCAGTTACATTGATGCACAGATTGACTACGTGTGATTGCACAATTGTTTAAATTCATGGCAGGATAAGATTCTTTGGCACAGCTTCCCCTATTGAAATGGCATGAGAGGCTATATGGGAGAAGGAAGAGACAAGGAGAGGGATGAGACCACAAAGTGTATTTGAAAACTGAAAACATGTATTATTTGTGGTGGAAGAAGGAAAAGACATCTGACCTGTGCCTAGGTGATTTTGTTCTCCATTTTGTCTGAAATTATCCTGTCTCTAACTCAAAACTGTATCCTGACTGACAGCCCAGCCTCATTCAGTCTGCTGGCTGGGCTGTCCATACTTGCAGACACTCATTACGAGGATGCTTTCACCCATTTCTCCCTCCCAGCTTTACTGTCACATCCGGCAAACAGGATGTAGGGTTTAAATGAAAAGATAAGGTGAAAATGAAAGCAATGTACTGATAAACTGTTTGGATTTTCCTTAGTTTCAGAGCTCACAATCAATGATAACCTAAGATCACCACAGCAAATTGCTAAATCAGAGTTGTAGGTTTTCATTTGTTACAATTCTTTTGACAAGTCAAACAGCTCACAACATTTAATTTCTTTTCCCTCAGGAATTCAAGTACAAAAGAGAGCAGGAGTGGCCAATGAAAGGTGGAAAATGTTGTCAGCTTTGTTCAAACTCTGATATCAAGTCTCTTAACTTCTAACCTCTCACTGTTCCATAATTCATGGATCAGCAGATTTTCCCTTCCCACTATCCTACATCAAGCTTTTGTATTACTAGGATTTGAGTCACTATGTTGCAAAAAGAATTTTTGCTAAATCATTGCCAAGTTCATTTCTGTTTACATTTATTCACACATCTCCTTTGACATTATACTGTCCAAGTCTTCAACACAATTACCACTGTAGGATAACATATTGCACAAAACTTTCTAACCAGTATTGTGGGTTTATGTTTAAAAATTACAAAGGAAAGTATCTTTGTACCACAATAGATTCATAATTTATAATTTTATACGTAGAGCATAATAATATTTCCTCGAGACACCAAATAATAACTACATATTTCATTTAACTTGTATTTTCAAAGGATAAAAAAAATTCATACACATGGACCCAAACACTCTACTTCAATAGAACAGACATTCTCAATCAAACATGAGAAGGGTGGTGGGTGAAGAAAGTCTTCTACAATACAATTCTACAGAATGGTCAATTTTCAAGAGGAGATTGGGAGAACAAAGGAGAAAAAAGAAGATTTTTCTTAGAGAAAGTTGTTAGAACTGGTATCCAACCTTAAAATGTTTTTATCTAATTTCAGCCTTATCAAAGTACCCATTAGTCAGTGTTATAACCAGTATTATATTACTATTCACTTGCTCTCATAATTTCCTAAAATATTCCTATGATGCTGAGTGAATGTACTGCCTGTTGAATCAACTGGACTACAAGTGTTAAATATTAGTTTGGTTGGTAATTTTTTTTTCCAGTTCTGGACTGAATTACATTGGCAGAGTTCTGTGAGAAAGCCTGCATATCACCGAAGTAAAGTGTTCCAACTCCAACTAATAACACTAAGCTATCATTTTCAGCTCATTAAATTCACTCCTCTCTTTTACAATTAAAAAATTATAAGTGCAAAAATAGGAACATTTGAGTAGATCATCTATCAGTATATTAAACGCGTTTTTGCATTAATTTGCAATTCTATGTTTGACCTTGATATTTTCCAAGGTTCTGACAATCAAAAAAGCAAAACAGCTTGCTGTAAACACATACTAACTAGATTTCTGGAGAAAGGAAGATGGCACAATATTAAATCATTTTATTCAAATAAGCTTAAGATCTCAATAGAAGTAAACTGTGACTTATTGACAGTCTAAAAAATACTTCTTTTATCCTTTCATGCCAGTCAGTTAAATCTCAACACAATGCTCTATTAGACCCAGTAATTAAATTTTTTTCTTGCTTTGTCCTCCAGCTTAATAAGTATGATTTATATACCCATTTTAAGAAGTAAATTCAGCAGTTTACTGTAAAAAGATGACTAACTTCAATATACTTACAAATTTTGTCATACAGAGAAATATACAAGAGACTATTTTAAAAACTATGTGATAGGCAAAAACCTCAGGCCTATTCTTATAAGCTATAGTAGTTCTGACTATTTTCCCAGTCTTTTTACTGTGCCAAATCAGTTGGCCATTGAAATTCACACATTATGCATCTTCCTCAAATTGATTACATATATAATACTAGGGGAAAAAGAGACATTTTGATGGAAAAAATTTCACAAATATTCCAAGAAGAAGTTTTACTTCCCCACCTGTTTCCAGTCTGACAGAAGGTTCACCCTGGCACCAGAAAAGTGTTGATTTCTATGAAGTATCTAAATCTGTCTAATCAACAGGCCTTCCAAAAAAAAAAAATCCCCAGTTTGTCTATTTGCAGTAGATACTAAGTATCAAAAGTTATACCCCTATCACCAAATTTCCATCTGTAATCAACTTTTTCCGGTTAAGAACTGGAAGGGCCAAGAATTTATACGAGCAGGTGGAAATGTAGGAATATTGCTGCACTGCTACACATAGAAATTCAGAATAAAAGAAGCACCTCTTCTTATGAAGCCTTGCAGGCAACCAGACAGTATGAAAAAGCATGAAAGACAAAGACTTGACTGGCTTTCAATCACACAGAAAGGAATAGATGAAGACAAGAACCATCTTCTAAGGAGATGGCTGATCAGGAGGTATAGGTTTGTATGCCCTGGGACCAACACTGGGCAAGGAGACTGGACAGGGAGAGGAGATGGAAACTAGAGGCCAACCCAACAGCCCAGGGAGGAATGTGAGACAGAGAAGGGAGCAAAGAGACGGGGGGGGAGGGGCAGGAAGGGACTTGGGACAGAAGCACAAAGGAGCAGATGGATGGACACAGTACCCAGGCATGTGGCAAGCTAGCATGAAGAGCTCAGAGAAGACTCCATGTGTGAAGACAAGAATCATTATGAGTGGAAGAAATCCAGAGAAAAGCAGTTGTGGAAATAGAAGCAAAGAGCAATGCCACAGAGAAGCGCTCCCCCACCAGTATCTGGCTTTGAACTCAGTTTCTCAGCGCTTTTCTGTTCTCCAGAAATGACTATGAAATCTGCTAACAGTGTGTCTCGTCTCCTTTCAACTTTAAGTCCCTCCACGGGAGGCTTTTAATGCATTATGTGCTACAAAAATGTAGCATTCTGAAATAATCAAGATGTTAAAGGTCTTGGGCTAACTGGGCACACAAAATGAATAGATGCTGCTTGTACATTATGTCCTTATTGGCCCATTTGTAAAATGGAACTAAAACCTCTTCTTCTTTTCACATCAGTGCTGCAAGTTTCTTAGTATTCAAGTACCATACCATTACCCTTACCAGACAATAATGTTAGATGTCACAGAAAAGCCCAGAGAAAAACAATAACAGAGAAAGATGTGAACAGCACATGTGAATATCCCATCAAAACAAGGAGGATGAAGCAAAAGTATGAGCATCTGCTGTTTCCCCGAGCATTCTGCATTTTGCTTATATTCTGGAACCTTCTGCCTCAGTTACTTTAGGATATGAGCATGCAACTAAAATTGCAAATGCTGAAGCGATTACTATTTTCTAATGTTCTATTTAAAACCTGTAGCTTTTAGTCTACCAGTATGTGGGGCTATCTACAATGCATACTACTGTCATGGTTTAGGAATGGTATTCTCCAATTTAGCAGTCCCTTTAAAACATGCCACTGCTTGCTCCTCCTCCCCCCTCCAACTGAAAGCACAAAAGGCAAAGATCACGGGTTGAGGTAAGAAAAATTTACTGGAAACAACAATGAGATAAGAAAACGTAACAGTAACAGCAACAGTATTAATTACAAAAGGTAATTGTTGGATGAATAATGAAACATTATGATGAATTTATAACACTTTGAACCATCTATAGAACATTACTTGATAATGCAGTCTGCTATGACATGTTAGACCCAGGCCTACCTAGGCTCTACTGTTTCTAATGTTATTTCAAAATTCAGGATGGATATTTAAAACTCCAGTAAGGCAAAGAATATTTTGCAAAAATTATTTTCTTATCTGTACTGGTGACCTTTTGATACTCATTATATATTCACTAACGTTACATTCTACTTTTATACTACTGTGCTTCCTCATGAACCTTTTGAAACTGAACTGTTCTTAGCCTGCAAATTTGAAAAAGAGAGTTGCCACCTTGCTTGGCCTTTCCTGATACATGCAAAGCAGGAATTGTGTTTCTTTGAAAAACCTAGGGGAAACCAATCATAGTGAGATACTCTTGTTTCCAAGGTAAAAACAGCAACAAATTATGTACAGAATGAACAATAAGATTTTACAATGGAGCAACTGGTTAGCCGAACACAAAGCATTCTGGAGTATGGTTCTGTTGTCCACTGTAGTGTATCATGTAATTTTATACCCAGTTTGGCTGTTTCAGCCTTCTAGACTACAAGGTTTTTCTGAGTCAGCTCTGTGGAATTCTGCAAGCAAATTTTTTATGCTCAGGAAAAATGAAAAAAAAAAAAAAAAAAAAAAAAAAAGCTCACAACATCTTTAGGGGCAAAATGAGTAAATCCCTGTGGTCATGCTGGAGGGGGAAAATGACAATAAGAAACCAGAACCAAGATAGGATGGAAGGAGAAAAACTGAGCACAGAAGTAAGATAAAAGAACAAAAATAAAAAAAAAAAAAAAGGAAAAATACAAAGATTCCTCAGTGAAAATCTGGTGTGAAGAGGAGTAGACTGATGCAGAAAAATAAAGGCAGAATAGGGAAAGTGACTTGTTTTTTAGGAAGCTACCTTATCCATCTTTTCGAATGTAATACTTATTAAAGAACTAGCTACTTCTAGTAACAGAAACACATGACAACAGATGACTTTTGACAAAGAAAGCATGGTGTACTTCCCCCCAGACTGACTCTTCATACTGTGTGGTCACTCTCATTATTCCCTACTTGAAGAACTGACAAGATAGCAATGCTTATAATCCCCTTTCAAGTTCATTAATCTGATTAAAATGCAGATAAGCTTTACATCTGTTTCTCCAGTGTTTCAGAATGTAAGTTTTCTAGACTGATAAAGGATAAAGAATATATTGGTGATAAAGAACTTTCATTTTGCTGGAATGGCAAATCCAAATATAATTTTCTTCATACAGCCCAGATGTTGTGATCTCATAAAGCAGCACCTCTGAAAACCTGTAAGAAGCATCTTCCTGAGAATCTGTTTGTGTACGTTTAGTTATGGAACTCTTCCATTGGAGATGGAAAAAGGATTTTTTTGTGAAATTATACTGACTTTGATAAAACTATCTTAGTACAAAGAGATATGCAAATGAAGTATGGAAAATTTAACATTAAAATACCATTTTTGAAAGTTTTATATTAAGAAAATTCCTGGATTTTACCCTACAATCTGGTTTTAATTTTATATATCGTATACTTCAATTTATGGTTTTTGTATATGAATTCAGGTCAAAACATGACATGACAAAGTGTTATGTTATTCCAACTGCATGTAATACTAACTTAAGTACGCTGTATTTATGGAGCAAAATGATTTTTATCTGTACATGAAGTACTCTGTGGGAAAACAAGCGACAACAATAAATTGAAGCTTGGAAGTTCTAACTGGAAAAACATTTCCACAAAATGACAATTAAACATTGGTGCAGGTTGCCCAAAAGGGTTGCAGAAACTTCATCCTTGGAGGCTTTCATGATTTGTCTGGAGAAAGTGCCAAGCAATCTGGTCTAAACTCAAATGCTGATCCTGCTTTGAGCAGGAAGCCAGACTGGTAGACCTCTCAAGATCCCTTCCAAAATTAATGATTATAAGATTCTAAGGCTTCAGAGCCAATCAAATAGTTTTTCTTGTTTCCTTTACCAGATATCTTCTGATACCAGCCTCCCTCCAGGAGTGCAAAATGAGGAACAAGTATTGTGGCCAAGTAGCATTTCTTCACCCTTATTGTTTTATGGTTTATCATCATCTTAAAAATATAATCACAACTCATGCTAATGAGAAAGTACGATAGTAAGATTCTGAATCAGAAAATAAAATAATCAAAGTGCTATGCAACCAATTACTGTACTCCAGATCTCTGTGTTATGCTGAAAAAGAGCAGTTAATCTAATTAGAAACTGCTAATCATATTTAAAAAAATAAAATTACATAAAAAGGTTAAATAGAATATGTTATCACAGATATTAATTACAAAAATTGTGATTTATTGCCCTACTACCAAAATGCCTTGATGAAAAAATGACAAGAAAGACAAAACAGGAAAAATAGGAATGATATGAAATGACATATCTTGTCTTTCCTATTTCTGACAAATCATAAAAATAATGCTGCAAACATGAAAAAATTTCACACATATCTAAACAGAAAGAATTATCTGAATATTCTTTATACACAAGTGTCAAAATCTTTTCACAATAAAAGTTCGGAATTGTGATCACTGTAAGTTTTAAGCTATTTGCTGTGCTTCCCTAATTCTGCAATGACTCATACTGTGCAGTTCCAAGGCAGGCAATGTAGGGCAGCTATGTAAACAAAACAGTGGCAGAGTGTTTGTTAATTTAGAAAAACCTGGACAGTTGAGCCTATTCTGTTTATTTTTCACATCATGATAATATGGTATTACAAATATAATAATCATATTACTATTATTACTAATAAGATAAAGGTAAGATAAACTTAAATTTTTTATTAATGAAGTGCAAAAGAACAGCGGTCTCTTATAACCAACCTTCATAGAAAGATGCATTTTCATCATTGTGGTTTCCCTGGAAGGACTGGTTTTAATAAAATTAGGTACACAATAAAAAGAGGCCCTAAGAGAAAAGAACAAAACTCCTTAAAACAAAATAAATGTTGTTTTAGAAAGCAATATTTTTTCTCTAACGACTTTCATAGCCTATTGCAAGAAATGTGGAGGTAAAAAGAAACTATGATATGGACCAGATAAGATTATTCAAGCCAGACAGAACTGCCTATCAACAGAAAAGCAGTGTGCACAGGAGTAACATATGTAGGGTAAGATGAATTTTGAAGATCAAGGCTGACAATTTACTTCTTATATAGCTAATTATAACTAGCTGCTGGACACTTACCTGCCTGGAAGTATTACTGCAAAAAGTTTTGTGTTTTTAAAACTGCAAAATTATTTGCAAGTAACCGTGGGAACCAGCATTAAGCAAAATGTCTTTTTCAGTGCAGCTTTCCATTATACTTATAAACATCATCTCTTCCCCCCCAGAGCCCTTTCTTTGTTCCTCAGGCTGTGACATAAAATTTTAATTTAGTTTTAAAGAGTGAATTTAACTTTTACTGTTGAACTGAAAATAAAAGCGTAGGCAGTAAGAATTGATCATTTTCACAGCTGCCTGTTACCCTCACTGAAACTGGGATAATTATACACAGTCCACAAAACAACTGCACTAGTGACTTGATATAGGGCTATTACATATTATTCCCAATCCTATTAAAGACCATCATTCACTCCCTTTTTTGTACTGCAGTTTCAAGAGAACCTGAACATGCCCTACAGAAAACAGACTTTTAAAAACAGATTCATAAATTAAAAAGTAAACCTAAAACTTTTCAAGTGTCACTTGCAGAAGACTACAAAATTACAGAATTTAATTCCTTTGTATGGAAAAAAATGGTAATTTTTTTGATTCTCATAGTCACTAGCTAAAACATCATATTGGGACAAAATTCAAAGTTTCAGATATCCATGTGTGAACTGTTATATCTACATCAACTCTATATAGAAATAAGGCTTAAAGAAATCAATTATTTACTAAATGCCAGCAACTGGCAGAGTGATGAATTACAAGGAGTTAATTAGGCAAATGCCTTTTGCTAAGTTACCGCAGTTATGCATTTTTAATTAAAAAGCTAAAAAATTTACCTGTGTAAGGCTCTACTGGAATAAGTGGATGGCATTTTAGTAATTATATTTCAGAGGAATCACACAGTGCTTTGAATTGGATAGGCTCAATCTCTGGGGAAGGGCCATCTAAGGGGCTTTCTTTAAGTAAGACTCAGCTGCTAGTTTAAAGAGTAGCATTATTGGAACCTGGAGGTGAACTGATTGCTTGTCGTGATAGCAAGTGTTCTCTATAAGCAGGAGAGAAAACACTGCACCATCCAGGCATAAAGACAGATTGCCTAAGTGGGTAAGAGCGCCCAGCTACACACAAATAGACTACACCATGCTATCTGCCATTCTGCTCTGTATACGACAGCTTTGGCAACTGCCTATCTTACAGTGGTGACTGACAAATGGAAAGACAACTTTCTCGAGTACAGGGTCTCCTGTTCCTGTAGCTACTTTCAAGATGTCAAATTTCAAAGCTCATAAGGTTAGACAGTGCTTACTTTAACTTACCAACAAATACTAACCAGCCAGCTGCACATCCAATTGCAATAAACAAACACTAAATGCAAAGACATAAATGGAAAGATGCATCACACCAAGTAATAGCAAAAAGAAAAAAAAGACCAGAACAACCACAGAGATAAAAAACAACATAACAAAATAGAAGTGTGTAAGATCCTTTAGAACTGACTCATCTTTACTAGCAAGGTTTACCTAGCTAGAAGTCACATCCTACCTAGCACCAACAATTAACTACAGCAGAAATGTGCTTTATTCTCCACTGAAGGAGGGAAACAACTTAGCTTTGAAAATTAAATGAGGTGTTTGTAAAAATAGAATTTTATTGATTCCTCACAAATTTTATCCTTACCAGCCAGATTTTTTTCCAGTGCACTGTAAGCTATGCCAGCAGGTATGTCCTGTGCAGGATCTCTCCTTTGCCACAGATCCCATCATTTTAATGGCAGGGCATCTGCCAGACACTCCTCCATACATGAGCTGAGTACAGCTGAGCACCACTCAAAGTATTTGTCATTTCTGTATAATATTGTAATTGATTAACTTTAGGAACTTGTAATGTGAAGACTATCCCTAGGCACTAGGGATACATGACCATGGAAAGTGAATGAATCAAAGCAGAGGATATCTTAAGTTTACAGTAACTATGCACATTCTTGTGAATTTTATATAGACTATACAGTATTTTACTGGTGATCCTATCACAAGGTGATAAGACAGTTAGCAGTACAGACGTACAAAACTTTATCCAAAAGCAGAGCAACAAAACTCACTTCAAGTTCCTTCTGAGGAAAGTCTTGCATTGCAACTCATCGTTCCAGGGGGAAAAAACCTGACGTCAGTAAATTTCACACAGCAGAGAAGCATCACTCCCCCAACAGCATCAGAAAATGACAAGGCAAGCAAGGTATGGATAAGCTCTTATCAAAAAACCTTAAAAGGGATAAAAGATTGTGCTTACCAAGGAATAGATATTTGTCTAAAATAAATAGACAGTCAAGTCTTAACCCGTAGAAATATATACACTCTCTTAGGTAGGCAAGCTGTTTCACCATGCTGTCCAGAAAGGTACTGAAATTGAGCGATGTGCATGTACCATTATTAGTTTCCCTAGAACCCAACTGAATTAAAATTGTTCATTAAGAGTGCACAAAACCTGTACCTTCAAAACACACTTGACACCATTTAGTCTGTGAACAAGCATCAGGATAAACTACAGACTGTGAAAACACCCGGGACAGCATTCAATATCATTTCAGAGTACAGTAACTGTTGCCTACAGATCCGACATCATTTGCCACTGACAAATGTTTCCACTCTTTTTAACCAGGCAAAATCTAGAAGAAAAATGTAAATTTTCTGAATGGTTACTTATATTTTGGGTGAAAATGGCAGAAGTTCCACAGAAAATATACTGAAGATCAAGGCAATGACAAAAAAACCAACTAGTGGCAATTTTTCATCAGGGTATCTAGAGAAGCTTGCTATTATGTTGAGAAAATCTATACCTTCTCTCTTCTAGCTCTAAGTTGCCCTTTCTCTTGTTTACCAATATATCTAAAGTACCAGTAAAAAATATCTTTTTCACAACATCTTTTTAACATCTTTCAAAAGTAAATAAATAAATATTCAGCCTTCAGAATGTAATTCTTGTGTCTCTTCTTTTCTTACATATACTGTTAGCTGTTAACTTACCAAAGAACATCACTCTGCTCACCCTTATTTCTTTAATTTCAATCTGTTGCCCTTTCTGAGATAAATTGATGGTACAAGTCAAAACAAATTCTAGGCAATCAAATAAATTTCACACAATCAGAGAAGTAAGAGAGGTATGAATAAATACATAACACATGTATTAAGTATCTTAAATGAATGCCTATGTGGAATCCTTTAAAATCTAAATAATGTGATTTTTCATCCTTCCTGTTCTGTATTATCACTACAAGTACATAATTTAGTTTTTTCTATTAAGTACAGCCTAGTATTTTTTCTAACTAAATTTCTACATGTGGCGTGAGACATATTCTGATCCCTTAAAAATAAATGAGGAAATCCTTTTTACTGGCACCACACCAAGTTCAAACATGCTAACTGAACTTAAAAAGTTGTCACCGTGACAGCTGATGAGCGCTCCTATTTAGAAACATTCTGACATCTCCTGTTCTCTAATTTTGGTCTTTTTTTCTTGGATTAGTCATGTGTTTGATTGTTTGTGACATCTAAAATTGTGACTGAAAGCCAGCATTCATCTGCTTCTCCTGCTTATTCCCATGAGAAGTACTAACTATACTTCAATTACTTTAAGGAAGTTTACATATAAATATTATCTCCTTAAAAATGTTTCTAAATCCTCAGATTGAGATAAATTTATTAAGGCGGGTCGCACCATAATATAAAATAAACTGACACATCTCTGGTCATTTTAAATCCATGAGTTCCAAGCAATTCCAAGAATTGTCCAAAATTACCCTGTCATAACTTCCAGCTAAAGAAGATGTGACAGCACTTACATTGTACTTCTAAGCTAAAAAATCTGATGAAGCAACATTCTGGTAACCAGAATATACATCCAGGAATAGGCAAGGCTAAACAGTCATATATTGGTTTATGATGACTCACCTCCTCAAAGCCACACATTAAGTGTGGCAACACAGTAGGGTCGAGTATTATCGAAATGCCTTTACTCATATCTCAATCATCAATTATTTAGAGAATCTTTAGAGAAGACTTCAATGCATCTTCGTAGCTGTGGTGTTTTTAAGTAGCAGTGATTCACAGCTGTCATACAGTTCTAGTGTTAACTGCTTTCCTTCTACCATGCAATTCATGATAAACTATAGCTCATAACCTGTCTCTTTCTCTTTCACTGACCAAAACATTAACTCACATAACCAGTTCATCAGTCAGTAAATAGACTGTTCAACAGTTTACTGAACCCTGTACACAGTTTTTAAAGTCTCCTATTGATACTGTACTAAAGTGGTTTTTTTCATATTGTATCCATAGCACAAGCTGACTGCTACTTGCATTTTGGTGATGTTCCTGGGAAGCTAATGTTAAAGAGATGCTGCAAATCCAATATAATATATTGCAACAAACAAAAGGACAATTAGGATTAATAAAACAGTTTTATTTATTCTGTAGAAACAAGTTGATCATTCAAATAACCCCTTCAGGTTTCATAATCTTCTCACAATATTTCCTTTTTTATATGCTAAATATTAGAGATTCCTTATCACAAGCCTAATACTGTATTTTTTGAATAATACCCTTTTTTTTTCCACTTAAGATTCATAAAATTCTGTTTCACTGCATAAATTAATAATTTTCCTGAGTTTCTGGTTTGATTTCTTTCAATTCAGCTTTGGAATTTCAGTTGAGAGAATGCAATTTGACAACTGAGGACATAACATTTCAGCAAAGCAGAGGAAAAAAGTGAGAGAGAGAGAGAGAGAGAGAGTGGAAGCAAGAGAGCAGCACACATGCACACACACCAACAGGAAAAGAAACACAAACATGGGGTTTTTTTGGCACTCTTAGTAAAATATCTAATCAGCAGAAAACAGAAGCTCTTCAAACAGATCAGACATAGTGTGCTATACGCAGATAATTTGGAGAAAGCACGATATGCTAAAGCTAAGGGTTTAACAACCAAAAAAAGGCATGGAGATAATGTATTCATATATCATTTATAAGCTAATTTACTGTGTCCAATCTGAAGTAATGTAACATTATAATCCCATACCCACAGTAGATAGAAAAGGAAATAAAAATAGAAGCAAAGCTACAATGACAGCTTGCTGACTGGAATAAAGAGATACCCAAAGAGCTCTGAGCCTATGTTAAAGAAACAAACACTTACAGAGGGAAAAGCTACAAACCTCAGGTTCACTCACTGTTCTATAATACAACAGTAAGATATCTGAGGAACGTACATATAAAAACGAGTACTTTATGTCTAACACATTACTGATTCCATAAATGGGTACCATCCCAGCTTGAGCCCCTCTTTGCTAAGTCAGTCACAATCTAGTTACAGCACTCCAGGCGATGTAAAATGTATTTTATCTCTAGTGTTATCTTTTTGAAAGCCCTGCTATGAAGAAGATCAAGAACTATGGGAACTATATGAAAACAAATTAGGTGACACTGGGTAATGAGGGGTCTTTTTCAGAAGAGTATGATAAAGGTAGCTCCAGAAGGGAAACTAAGATTTAAGAAGCACATCCAGAGGAGGGCCACAAAGATGAGCAGAGGGCTGAAGCACCTCTCCTGTGAAGACAGGCTGATAGAATTGGGACTGGTCATCCTGGAGAAGAGAAGCCTCTGGGGACACCTTATAGCACCTTCCAGTACCTAAAGGGAGCCTACAAGAATTCTGGAGAGAAACTTTTTACAAGGGCATGTTGTGATAGCATGAGGGGGAATGGTCTTAAATTGAAAGAGTGGAGGTTTAGATTATATATCAGGAAGAATTTCTTCAATGTGAGGGTGGTGAGACACTGGAACAGGTTGCCCAGAAAAGTTGTGGACTCCCCAGCTAGAGTTCATCCTTGAAGAGATCAAGGTCAGGTTGGATAAGGCTTTGGTGCAATCTGATCTAGTCGAAGGTGTCCCTGTCCATGACGGGGAGATTCAAATTTGATGATTTCAAGGTCCCTTCCAACCCAAACAATTCTATGATAATATGACTTAGGTAGAGCTGCCAATCAGACAACAGTAAAGGGAGAAACATGGGTATATGAATAAAAAACAAAAGGAGAAAGGAGAGTCAGAAACAGAAACAATATGGGGCTATATGTCATAGCAGTATGCAGCAGAGTAGTATAATCATTCTTGAGCTTTCCTTTTCCCTAGCCCTATCTCATTATTCAGGCTTGTAAAGGCTGAATAGGGGAGGCAAGGGAAATTTATATTGGTAAAAAGGGCATCAAGAAACTCTTTTTGATGTTTGTAGGATTTATTCATAGTGTTATACAGGTATTTTCAAGATGAGGAAAGACCGAGTAAGACTTTTTTTTTTATTTTTTTAAGCGGGTTCCTTAATAAAAGATCTAGTTTCAGTTTCATTTTACATTTATCAAAAATAATTAGGTACTGATGAACACATTTCTCAAACACACTGGCACCATGAACTGCTGGAGGAATCAATATTTAGAACAATCTCAGAGCTTGAAAAATAACAATGAATAACAGCAGTACATAGTTCTGTAGTTCTTCAAGGTCTTTGCAATGCTGAGATGGTATTAGCTTATTCTTTTCATGCCAGTAACAATACTATCAATTTCACCATAGAAGCGAATTTCAACCCCACTGCAAAGTTACTCTGTTCCACCATATCAATTTTTAAAGGGAAAGCTACTCAAGAGGGTTTAAGCAAGTCGCTTATGTCAGCTAACAAATCTTTAGAAAATTTCAGCATAAGAGCTACTGAATCTATTCTCCTATTATAAAGTTTAGATGTAATTCCCATTTTAAAACCTACATAAGTGCATTTTTGCTCAATAGACCATAACTCTCCAAAAAGAACCACTGTTCCTTTTGGAGAGGAATTGTTTATCCTAAAGGATAAACAATTAAAGTTCAACAGCTAGTGGTTTATTAACCAATTGTTAATTGCAGTTTAGAGTTTTTGAAATTATTCCCCCTGAAGTAAAATTAGAACTTTAAATAAACCCTGTCAGTGTTAATAATTTCATTTAAACTAAAGATTCAAACACTGAAGACATGCTTCTACGAGCAAAATCTGATCAAAAATGGTTAAGGTTGCGCAGTTGAAATGACATCTTATTTCTTTTTTCTCATCCTTCTTCCTAAAACCAATGTTCTCACTTGGCATCACAACTTATAAGGATGAGTGAAATAGGCTTACAGTATAAGAGCAGCCTGGGCACTATTTCTGTTAGAAATGAAAAGGTATTGGGAGACCTATTACGTGAAAGATCAAAGTGTACTGCTGTACAGAACTAGTAGAGACCTCCAGGCTAAAATGCATTTTACACAGTATAACCAGACTTTGCAATAAATGTTTGGGAGTTATCCTTCGAAGCCCCAGCTCCTGGATCCATGTGACTGAATGAAAATCTCACCTTTCAATAAAAAATACACTTCTAAACCTTGAGATTTTGGAGGCACTGAAGCTGGTATGAAAATTGGGAAGTAATGAGAAAAAATCCTAAATACATGGCTCATGGAACAAATAGAATCTTAGTATCTTTCATGGTTTAACTAAAGCTTTTTAACTGGCAAGGCTGAAAACCTGGCCTAACGTTATGTGCTTTATGAACCCCGTGTTCAAAAACTTATTCCTTTGGTTCAAATCATTGTTGGTCCATTAATTAGCATAGGTACAAGAGTCACAAGTATGAAATATATCAATTAATATTGCTCTAAGAGCACTTGTTCAGAGGCTCCTCTCACAGCAAAACCACGTCTTTGCCTCTTTAGCTTGCAATATAAATGGAAAGTAAAGCAGCAGCACATTGCAGATACTTGATATATTCCAGAGCACTGCTAATCACTCCTACCTTCTAGCTGTTCCAATGTATATATTCCCTGCCCAAAAGTGCAAGAAATCATGCTTTTCCAACTATACTTAATTCTGAATTTTGTATTTTCAAAATTGTTTACTGCAAAGAAATTCTACAGTGCCTGTTTTCAAGTACTTCAGATATTAATATAAACACAGAAGACTGACATCAGAAAACATATCTTTATGAGCTACCTTTGATAATGGCTTCACAAAATATTTTGTACGCATGGGAAAATAACTAAATTTCCTGTTATCTTTGCATTTTCAGAGGTAAATGTCAATATAGTTGTAACTTACAATCGTAAACAGGTCGAAGTTGCATCTTTTCTCATTCCTGAATAAATTCTCTTGAATGAATTTCATTCACATAAGGAAAGCTTATGTGACATTTATGATGGCTACATGTCTTAAAAAAAAGATTTACAGTATGAAACTTTGAAAGAAGGAAACAGAAAATCATCATTGAAGATCAAAGTCATACTTGGAGAGGATCCAAAACTGCCAAATAAGGTCCCTTAGAGATCACCAACTCCACACTGGGGAGTCATCTAAACCTTTATGTACATAATCACTTGTATCATATTAGTTATTTTTCGAGTTAACCTTCATGTACCATAAATGCAAAACAGCGGAGTTGACAAGAAAGTCTATCCTCTTAGTTCCTAATCAATTCATGGGTCACTACAAGAACAGTGACAGAACAGGCTGTCTCCAATTCTGTAAGTAAATGTGTGCTGGAAGTGACCTACCAGGAGTTACTAAGATACATATCCGAAGCAAACCTGGTAGCCTGTAAAAGCACATTGTGCAAAAAGATTAAGAATTATAAAGAAAAGGTAAATACTGATTAAAGCTCACTCTCACAAAAAAAAAAAAAAAAAAAAAAAAAAAACAAAAACACAAACAAACAAAAAACCCCAAACCAAACCAAAACAAACCCAAACCTCTCAAAATAAAACAAAACACCAATTTACCCCCCAAAAGCCTACAACACTGCAGATGTCTACTAATTTTGTTGGATTGTATTTAGACACAGTACAACAGCAGTTATCAACGTCAGCAAAGCTGCATTATGATAATGCTGTAATTCTTCTGAGAGATTTTAATCACAAATATTAAAGACAGTAACTAAACGTAAAAAACCCAAACAAAACAAATTATCAACATACCTATTCAAAAATATGCAGAGCCATAGGAAAAACTGCAGTAGCAAAGAAAATGTGACATTAAAAGTTCCTTGATATGTGGATCATAGAAGTAGTTCATTATAGTAGCTTCTTGAGAGTTGCCCCAGTAATGGCATAAAACTGCTGCAATATGTACACACAGTAAGGTTTACTGCCAAAAATGGAAGCATTTTAACTTTTTAAAATGGAAACATTGTTACTCTGAAAGAGTCTGATTTAAAATCAGCCAAGTTGATATTCAATGTTCTGTTTCAAAATACCAAATGACAGTACAGGAACACACTATATAACACAAGAGAATAAGCACATTACTCATAATAACTGAAGCTGGCTTATGAAATTCCAGCAAGCAAATACACCAATAAATATTTTGCTTTTAAAACCTAATGTGCAAAGGTGGTTAACAGCTACTGCCGCAGCAGCCCATGCATTTGGCTCCTACACTTAAGACAGATGCCAATTTCTTTCACTGTTTTTTGGTGGTCAAAGAAGGAGTTGGTAAATACACTGGTATTTAAGAATATATTTATATAATAACATTGAAAAATTAAAAATATAACACAATTCAAAATTTCCAAGTAATAGACAAAATATTAGCCAATAATTTATGGAAACCATTAAATGGCTCAAATGGTTAAATTCCTGAGAAAAAAATGATTACATGACCTCTGGGGTACCTGGAAAACACCTCATTTGAAAATGTGTCTAGAAAAGCATGTGTTTACCAATTGAAGAAAAAGCTTAGAAGCTGCAGCAGATAAATTAAATAGAAGAGCGTAATCAATCACAGTGCTAAAATGATAGCTGACAACTAAACTGAAGCCCCAGGGAACTACAACCACTGAGCTACTTTGCAGAATCAGGTTGCATAACTAGCATACTTCAAAGCAGTACAGAATCTAAATCCATGTCAGAGATCTCACATTAAAAACCACAAATCTGTGTCTGTAATACAGGAATGATTAAAGAAAAAAAAAAACAAAATGAAGTTTTGAGGCAAAGAACTTTGTAAGCATATGAGCCACAGGGAATATACTCCTCTCAATAGTCTTAAAATGATAACCAAAACAGAGCCAGTGTAATCAACCTTGATTTTCAAGAAGGGCAAGAGGGAGGACTCCAGAAACTACAGGCTTGTCAGTCTCACTTCAGTGCCTGGTAAAATTACGGACAAGATCATTCTGGGAAGTATTGAAAAGCATCTGAAAGACAATGCTGTCATCCGTCACAGGCAGCATGGCTTCAGGAGAGGAAAGTCCCGCTTATCAAACTGATTAACTTCTATGACAAAGTAATCTAGCCAAGTGATCAAGGGAAGCCAGTTGATGTCATCTTTTGGATTTCAGTAAAGCTTTCAATATTGTCTGTCATAGGATCCTTCTGGACAAAATGTCCATCACACAGCTGGATAAACACATCATGTGGGGGGTAAGCAATTGGCTCAGGGGTCAAGCACAGAGGTTGGTAGTGAATGGGGTAACATCAGAATGGTGACCTGTCACTAGTGGGGTTCCACAGGGCTCCCTGTGCTCATCATCTTCATAAATGACTTGTATACAGGACTGGAAGGGATACTAATCAAGTTTGCAGATGACACAAAACTGGGAGGAGCTGTTGACTCCCTTGAAGGCAGGGAGGCCCTGCAGAGAGACCTCAATAAATTAGAGGACTGGGCAATCACCAATCATATGAAGTTCAACAAAGGAAAGTGCCAGATTCTGCACCTGGGATGGAATAACCCTAGTTATGTGTATAGACTATGGAATGAGATGCTGGAAAGCAGTGCCATGGAAAGGGACCTGGGGGTCATGATAAATGACAAGTTGAATATGAGTCACCAGTGGCAGTCAGGAGGGCCAACCATGTCCTGGGGGGCATCAGGCAAAGCATCGCCAGGCAATCAAGGGAGGGGATTATCCCGCTCTGCTCTGCACTGGTGTGGCTTCACCTTGAATACTGTGTGCAATTTTGGGAGCCACGATATAAGAAAGATACTAAGCTTTTAGAGAGGGTCCAAAGGAGGGTAATGAAGATGGTGAAGGGCCTTGAGGGGAAGCTGTGTGAGTAACAGTTGAGGTCACTTGGTCTGTTCAGCCTGGAGAAGAAGAGACTGAGGGGAGACCTCATTGCAGTTACAACTTCCTTGTGAGGGGAAGAGTAGGGGGCAGGCACTGATCTCTGCTCTGTGGGGACCAGTGACAGGACCCAAGGGAATTCTCTGAAGTTGTGTCAGGGGAGGTTTAGGCTGGATATTAGAAAAAAGTTCTTCACCCAGAGGGTGGTTGGGCACTGGAACAGGCTCCCCAGGGAAGTGGTCACAGCACCAAGACTGCAAGATTTCAAGAAGCATTTGGACAGGCACGTGGTGTGACTCCTGGGGATGGTCCTGTGCAGGGCTAAGGGTTGTACTTAATGATCCTTGTGGGTCGCTTTCAACTCAGTATATTCTGTGAACCTTTACATTACGGACATGTTACTATATCATTTACTAGAAGTTCATACTTTTACTCTGGAAGAAAAAAAATAAAATTGAAACTAATTTCGGGGAAGACCTTATTAAAGAATTAAGGTAGTAGGAACACTCAAGTGAACAATTTTATCCAAGACTGCAGTATATTGACATGAATTTTAATTTGCAATAACAAAACCTGTGAGGAAATGGCAAAAACAAGGAATGAAGGCACTTCCATGTGCATCTAGATTACTATATCACATGAAAGATTGAAATCAGAATAATTATCAAATCAAATTTAGTTATTCTACACAAAATGGGAGTCAAACTGCCCATACAATAACTTTCAGGAGGCCAAGTCTCCTCTCATCTGCTCACACCAGAGCGTGGTTTTTTGGCCATGTTTCTCCTGTATTAGCACTTCGCTTGTGCAGTTTCCTAATTTATGTCACATTACCTGAACTTGCCTTTATCGAACAAGAATAATTAAAAACCTTCTAATAACCAGCCACCAAAGATATCAATTATTTCATAAAGTTTGTGGCAGATGAAATGTGGTTGCTACTATCTGAGGATAATGGACACCTTTTTTGGAATTCATGTTGCAAGATTTTTTCCCTGCTCCACAAAGGATAACTGCAATCTTTTGCAATATCAAAGACAAATGACAAAGGCTCTTGCATTTAAAACAAAGTTGAGAACAAATAAAACCCACAAATCATAGTATAAATTATTACTTTTATATTTTTTTTAAAATAAGAACAATATTTAATTTGTTCCCTATATGTGGAATCCATATTTGTTTTTCCTCATGGCACTGAATATTTTAAATTTTAGATTTTAATTCAGTTTGAGGGAGGAAAAGGTATTTTAAAACAAATCCACAATGCCAATTTATTAATCCCAGTGTCAGAAGGGTGACTGGTTGCTTAGTGTACGAATAAAATACAGTTCTCAAGAGTGTGGTAAGCAGACCAAAAGGTAGCATATCCATACATGGCTGAATGTACAGCCTGATCAAGCTGGTAACATTGTCTCCTCACTGATGATGGATGAGAGGTAAGTGTAATTTTATTTCTGTTTAATTATTCTAATTTCCCATGTATATTCCAAAGAGAGTGTTAAAATAAATTACACATTACAAATGTTAAATAACCACTGTAGAGTTTCATTTTTTTAAATTATATATTCATTGTTAGATTATTTGTAATTTATAATTATAATACCATGACTGATAAAATTAACTGATGGATTCAATGAAAAGGTTCTGTCAACCTATTCTGCCAGTGGGAGAGAGAGAATATGTATGTGAAGGAGTACCAGTAACATTTGATTAATTTTTCCTCACTATACACAAATAAATGCTATTCTGAAACAGCTGCCTTTGAGTTCTGGCCACTTGACACAGGAATACAAGAGGGGAGAAGATTTTCAAGTGCCTGCAGTAGTGAAATTTACTTTCTACAAGCAGGTCCTGTATCAGATGAATTACATGTATCAGTTGAATTACAAACTTTGCTTGGAGCTGCTAATATTTATGCATGTAACACACTGCCAAAACTTAAGATCCAGGGGAAGTAAAGCATAACTGATTAGGTTGAAGGTATTTCGTGTGTTAAATAACAACACCCAAAGTTCTACCATATCTTTCCACATGTCAATTAAAATTTGCAAGAGCTGACCCATATTACACTATGTTGCGACCCTTTGTGAATTTCTCAGATATAGGTATATGGCATTATTCTGTGCATTATGACCTCATAATACCAATAACACTCTCAGTCTGCAGGGAATCTATTTGGTCCTACAAACAGCAAACTCAGAATCTGCCCAAGATCAGAACCATTCTGCAATGCAGCTCTGCCAACAGGAAGAGGAGATAACCCTGTGTGGGAGATGTGAGCAGAAAATATGAAATCTGAGAAGATGGACTATGTGTCAAAAAAATGGAAAGATAAAGGGTGATAAAGAGGTGTGACAGCATGTAGGGAACATAAACAATGGGAATCACAGGGTAAAGAAGAGAAAATGAAAGGAAAATATGACTGATAGAAGAAGCAATGGAAAATTAAAAGGGATAGATAAGCAGGAGTTCTGAGTTTTTTTAAAACTGTTGTTTTTCCTAATGATTCTCTGGAACATATGTATCATTTGCCATATACCCAGAAGACACCTACTACTAGCATAGTTCAGTACACTGTAAAAGAACCATATAGATTTTCAAGTAAGTATTACGTTGTCCTTGGCTTCAGTGAAATGTAACACATTTCCTTTCACGTTAAAACCCATCATCAAACTTGGTTGCCCAGAGAGCTAATGGGCATTGTTTTGCTATTGAGGTTTATGCACATTCTACTTGGCAAAAAATAGTCAAGATTTATTTCTATCTAAAACTGCTCTGTTCCAAATGCCAGTTTGGCTAAATGAATAGAGGTTTTGTATATGACAATAAAATTCCTTTAACTGTATTGCATGATATGCTGTCAAATGTATATTCTATAAGTAGAATAGTGCTAAAGAACACATATTCTCTGCATGTTACTTACCATCCACAATCTTCTACCACAAAGAAGTCAGGTTCTATTGGCACCTAGCATAGAGGAACTGTTTTGTTGGAACCATTAATAGAAATGCCTGAACGCCTTAATACATATCCATCTGCTTTGGTTCTCAAAAGATCTGCCACCTTTTAATAGCCACCCATATACACACCCATATAACCAGCTACATATCCCAGGGCATATTACTTTGGATTGGCAATGAAAGCAGTGTCTCCTCTCTACTTTGTCACGACTAGTACTTCACCAGCAGGCTGAGATTTTTCTTCTAAGGACAATGCTAATAATATTATTCTCAACACAAACACGGCTCATTTTCTTGTCTCAGCAGGTAGTCTTAATTTCTTGATGTTTTAAAAAGCTGTAGTTGTCAAATGCCAGGGCATTGAGATTGGCTGTAGTGTAAAAAGAGCAGCACAGCTATGACCAGGACAGTTCAGAACAATTAGTCAATGATTATGTGGTTAACACAAACCCACAAAATTCTCTTGCACCTGCCCCAGTCCAACAGGATCTGACTACAGGGATAAATCTATTTTTCTGCAAAATTTCAAGTGTGAGCAAATATTAGTGTAATGCTGTTTTTAGTTTTGTACTATCTATCACAATTTTTATTACAATTCACTTTTACTGAGAAGAAAAAGGCAATATTCCCAGTATGGGCAGTGATGACATATCCTGGGGATTATCTGGGTCCCTTGCCTAAAAAGATTACAGGAGTAATAAAACTCTACTCCTGTGAAATGAAACCGCATTGGATAAAGTGCAGAAATGTTCACTGCACTAACTTCTTACACTTGTTAAAAGAACTGCAAATAAGAAACAATGAAAAATTTTTAAAAAGGAAGTGCAAATAGTGTTTAGCTTCAGAGTATGTAATTTGGTCACTTACTGTTCACAATAGAGAATGTGTGCTTAACTCTCTTCTCTTTGTTTATTCAGGGCTCCACGCTTCTGTAAGAAAAACAAATACATGCATTTATCATCTATATAAAATTAATTACCTACTTTCATTTGTACCACAGAAGTTTGCCATTTTCATATTTAGGTTTGGCTTACTGGAAGATTTAAATTTCATTTTTTGTGAAAGCATCCAGTAGAGAAAATTCAGATTGCTTCTTTTCCCTAAAAGACTTAGGTACTACAACAGCAGCACAGAAGGGAAATCCACAGGTTGAGGCAACAAATCTCTCTTGAAACCTCAGACCAAATTCATCTGCAGGTGCTGAATTTCATCTGGGCAGCCACAGCTCTCTCCAATTCCAGGAAGGTGACAGGCTTTCACACCTCTGAGGCTGGCAATCCTCTGGTCAAAATTAAATTCTCATGCTGTATTAGATCTTGGCTGGATTTCCCCATTGGACTGAGGAGTTAAGGAAGAAAGAACGTGTACGTCCAATGACAGCCACAGCCTCCCCCACTGCTTTTGGAGAAGAGTGGGACATGCTGCAGAGGGGTATTTGATGCCTCACTCCCACTGCTGCACACAGACAATTAGCAAAATAAGCACTGAACACGGAACACCAGCTGCTTCAGGCTTTCTTGGGTAGTTTACCAGCATCACAACAGAGGTAGTTTTAAGACAGGATTTGAAGGAACACAGCACACTGGCTTTGCAGATTCTTACTATTAACAATTTTCATGAATAAAGGCTGCATGAGAGAAGGGAGAAAATTGGGACTGATGGACAATAAAGGTTTCAATAAGGGCATCACTGATGTCAAAGCGCAAGCAGGATCAAGCTGTGAAGGCATTAAGTGTGAAGATGACCAATTCTGGTGTAGTTGAACAAGGAAGCCAAATACAGTTACCAAGATAGACAAACACGTCTTTAATTTCACATCAACTCTGCCAGAAGAAAATGAAATCACTGTTATCTAAAACTGTCAAACTATAGCACATCAGCCCTTATTCTTGTCTTTAAAAAAGGCAAATCATGATTCCATCCACCATCTCAGTCTAGCCAGGCTGCCATCTTTCATGACTTAAATAATAAAGAATTCAGACCATAACTGATTAAAAAAAACTAATTTTACCTCCTTTTCTTTAGAAAAAAAAAAAATTGCTTTCTGCATAGTTCTGCCAACATGTATGACATCCCAGAAATCTCTCATCTGAATGTCAGCCTACTGAAAAAACCTATTAAGCAACAATTATAAGCTGTTTGGAGCTGAGGTCTATATAATCTATGAGTTGGAAGGATACAATATTATGTATTAAGTTTCAAACTTCTTTGAGCCCTAGGGATTAGCTCTTCTAATGGTCCATTTTGTTATGTCCTAGACATCAGAGAGGAGATGAGCACTTGAATGACGCAAGGTTAGATGGACAACAATTTGAAATCTTATTCCAAAGGGCTTAGAATAATTTGCATGCTGGTGTAAAACAGCTAATTTCATTCCCACAGTTTTTAATTAATCTCTCAATAGCCTTAGCAGGCCTAGTTTGGTGTTCCATATTAGCTGTATAAAATGTCATCATGGTACAGTCCATGACAGACCTAATCTGAACTACTGTACTCAAATACCTCTTGAATGGGTTCAACCAAAACTTTGCCTCTTATTGTCATGTCAAGCCTTCCCAAACTGAGGGATTTAGAATTCAGACACACTCAGAAAGAGGGTTCAATAATAAACCTCTAATCCCCACCTTCTCCTAGGGTTCAGAGCCAGGGTTTTAGGTCAGGTCCCTGTGTACATCTTGCATTTGAGCAGAGATAGCTGCAAGTGCCTTAGAGAAATTAACACCCAGAGTAACACCTCCTCTGCGGTACACTGTCTTAATCTTCCCCTGTTTCTCTAAGCTGTCTGTGTCAAGCTGTGTCATATTATTACTAAGCCTTTCAGAAGATTTGCTATTTCCTTTTGGTGCAAAGACAGAAAATGGAAATTAAGGACAAACATTTACTTCAGCATTAATTGTAAATAACAATAAAAATACAGGTTATTGCTAGAGAAGCAAATTTAAGCAAAACTATGAGTAAGTGTGGTGCTTCATTAGGTACAAAAAGAGACAGCCCACGTGCTCCTTTGAAGCTAACACTCTGAGTTCCAAAGGATATGAAAAATTTAATGCAGATCTGGAATAAATAAACAAAAACTCATAAATAAAAATCAACATTTATCAAGGAGTCTAAATAGTATCACTTCCTGCAAGGATTTGCAGAGCTGAAATATATGGAGAGAAATAAACTGAAAAGACTTGCATTTCTAGAAAAAGATTTAAAAGAATTACCAGAGAAATTCAAGTGTGTTTCTATTGCTTACTATTAAACATAGGCTAGTTTTGATTAGATGTTTTGGAAGATTAATTCATTCATCCTTGGTTATGGATTCCTGTGAGTCTTCAGTGCAGGAGAACCCTGCAGTGACAACTATATTTCCAGAGCTAGAAATAGCATCTGTCATACTGCTAGTGTCTTCCAAGGCTCCGTTTTCATTTCATAATATTTGCAAGGGAAGATATTTCCTAATGAAACCATTGGAAATATCAGCAGAAACACATTTTGATATATGTGAATACATCTTGTAATATCCTTTTAAAGCATAATCTATATTTAACAAATGCTATCTACAGAAAATACTTTGAGGTGTTTAGAGCAAGTACTCATTTACTAATTTTTACTTCACTTAGCATACAGATATGCAAAAGTAAACAAAAAAGCCTATTTTTGTTAATCCGAAACTCTCTATTCCCATTATACTTTCATGGTAACCAATAATGGAAATAGTCCCAATAAACCAGGGCAGAATGGACCTCTAAAATAAAAGCAGTTCAGTCAGCAACACTGAATTTAAGACTATAAATGTATATCTGCTCACAAAATGAAACCCTATTCCACTGGAAGGAAAGGATTCTTCCCAGTTTTTCTCAGGAAACTCTTGTTTAACTCATAGAGAAAGAGCGTGGATTTACATTTATTACAGGTGACAAAGAACATTTTTAGCCTCACAGAATCATGGCAAAAATAAGTCCCTTTTATTAGATGTTTCACTATTCATTGTGAACTGCGATACAAAAAAATAAAAGGAAAGTTGCAGGGTAATTTAAAGATTTTTCAAGATATCTTGGGCCATGTGCAGTTTATTTATTCCATTACTATTTTTAAATCCAGGAAGAATTATGTGAACATTTACAAACTCCAAAAAGAAACACTTTTTGTGTATTTAGGATTATGGGTTAAACACTAATTAGTAGAGCATATGGCTGTTATTTGAGTATTCTCTCCTTTCAAACATTGAGAAATAATTTTGCAAACTGAATCTCTATACTCTGCAGTAATAAAGAGCTGCTAATACATCATCATTATGGCTCAGTGACAGTTCCAGAGTACAACTGGACAACATTTTTGTTATGAAGGACTATGATGGAAATGAGGAGGGTTTTAGTTTTGACATAGCTGAAACATAGCCTAAGTTTGCTCAGTTTATTGACCATGTATCAAAACTAAGGACATCCACTTATTTGGTACATCTGAGAGGTTTTGAATAAACCATTTTTAAGTTTAGGGTGGCAAAACAAGAAAATATAAACTAAACCTCAAACAAAAAGCAACTGGTGCTTAGCATACTGAATTTAGCAGCACAGCCTAAAAATCCAAGTCCAGTAGTATTAGAAGTGAAAATGGGAATTTTAAATGTTATTCTCTTCTTTAGAATTATTTATAAGAGTAAAAATCAGACTAATTGAAAGTGGAAGTTATACAGTATTATGAACAGACTGACATCCTGCAAAGCATAGAACTGACAACTGGGAAAATGAGGCTAGCATTCAATTATTAAGTTTAAACTAGCTAATAACCAGTACAGAGTCTGAATAATTTCTAGTTGCTTAATGTGCAACAAATTAAATGTATTTTGCAAAAAAAATAGAGTTGTGGGCATTAATTAACCATTTCACCTACTGAAACAGAAATTGTTATACATTATGAACTTTACAGTCCTTAATCATACATATATTCAAGTATTTTTTGGGCTTAATTTGCTCAGCATCAACTTTTACTGTGAGTAACACTGATTTTGTCGAAACCTCAAATAAGTCACAGAACAGATCTGAGGATTAGTTTAGAAGGGATTTAAAGCACACACTGTGAAACTCTATACAACCATCACTTAAAACACTATTCGTTCAGGCCCAGATGGATTGCTATGGCAACAGAATCCCAAATATCAGGTTTGTAACTAACAAAAATGTAAATTATTGATGAATTCAGAGTTCTCTCTATTGGCCACCCTCCTATTCAAATACCAAGCCGTATGGTTAGAGTAGAGAGAAAAGGCTGATATGCAATTTCCCCAGCCCACTGAGCACTAATCCCAAAGGATTTCATTAAATCTTTTGGCTTAAATTTTTATTCTTGGAACAGCAGTCAGCAAGCAGGGATTACATTAAAACAGGCACTATTGAGGTCATTACTGACTGAATTCAGGCCTGTAATATTACAAACAGAAACTAATTGTAAATATACCTTCACATACCAAAAAGCCCTCACTCTAAGTTACTGCATATTTGATGACAGCACTCTTCCTCTCACACATCAGCCTGCCTCCTTGCCTGTCTGAAATGATGGAAAATAGTACAAAACAGTAAGAACAATAGACATATTATTTGATAAAGAGGTACACATCTCATGGTAGAGGTGACTGTGCATAAACAACTGAGTTGCAGAACAATGAATGAAAGGAGGCTCAGCAGTTTTTGATATTCTGTAAATCAAAACCCAGAATAAAAACTTCTCCAGCAAGTAAGAAAAAAAAATACTTATTGACATTTTTATTGCCAATTCCATGAAAAATCTGATAAAGGAATAAATAGTGGTAGGAAAGCCAAGCACTTCTATGGACCCCTTTTCTGGAAAGCCTCTCAGACTTTACACAGGATACAATTAACAGAGTAAATGTCACACAAAAATAGATCCACCAGTTCTCACATTTTGGCTTGCAACAGTGCAGCTGATTTTAAAACAAACTACAGCTTAAAAAAATTAATAACATTCTAAGATGTGTGCCTGCCATTAGGTGCCAGTGTACAGAGAAGAGAGATGGCAAACTTCTGGCTGTAAGAACTTGTTAGATCCAACGTCCACTCAAAACTGGAAGGAAAAAACCACGACAGGGAGTAAGTTTGTGAAGATGGGTAAATATGGACGGATGCTTTTGCTAATAGAAAGGGAACAACTATTGAAACAGGACATGAAAGAGATAAACCAAAACATGGAGCCATTTTCTAAGACTAGGGAGAAATTTGGAGCAACAGAATGAAAAGGAAGATAGTGGTTGTACCACACATTTCCTGGTGGGACAGGAGAAATTTCCCCATCCTCGTCCATACAGACTGAGCACAGTATGTAAAGATAGAGCATCTATAGAGGGGAGCTGCCATTTGGATAGCCATTTCAGTTTAAAGATATTAACTAGATGGCAAGATTTTTTTAGGTCTTGACATACAATATTTAAATATTTCAGACTACAGTTTAGTAGAATACATATACAGAGTCACTGTGGCCACTAGAGACAAAACTAGTAATTAGGTCCCATTTTTTCCGCCCATTCAGTCAGTGGCTTGGCCATTCCTACCATGTGACCCATGTATTTCAAAGCTGAACACAGTATTCAGCTCTAGGGATTTCTCTGCCTAGCAAAGAACTCTGTTCGTTGCAGAATTTGTCTCTGGGATACTTTTTACAACACTAGCAATGAAGCTGGTTTTATTGAGTTTCCTTCTATCGAATGTTCAAAGATGCTGCTCACTTATAGCCTCCTTAAAATTTCAGTTCTTAGCAAAACCAAGGCTCTCAACTCCATGAAGGCTCTATGATCTTTTTCCATAGGAATCTGACTGGTCCTACATATGACATACTGTGTTTCTGTTACACACAACTCATACACAGGCAAGAGCAGCTGCTAACCCTCAGTAGGTGCTAGTTGCTCTTCAAATGCCCCTTCTCTCTCCCAGTTGCATGATGCTTCTCATATTTACAGATTCTGTTTCTCCTATTAGCACTGCCCAGAACATATCTTGCTTATCTTGCTGCTCTTTTTGGTTCTTATCCTGGTGGATTCAGATCCTGTTGCCCACCAACAGCTCTTTCCAGCTTCTGCTTTATCCTCATGCTTGGCTTGATGTTAAAAGAGCCATCCACTCTCATATTTCCATCAATCTCACTTAGGTCAGCATCATAACTTCATGATCACTAGACAATCATATTAATCAGTAGGCAGTAAAAGATTCTCTTTTCAAGAAAGAAAACCTATTAACGGTGATAATATCCCCAAATGGGTACCTGAATCATCTTGAGATGTCATAAGAATCTTATGTTCTTATAACAACTCTTGGCGATACAAAGAAATGCCAAAAGCTTATCAGAATTTATACAGATGTATACCAAATGTGGGACAGATTCCCAGGAAATCTTTGCATATGACAGACAGTAGATAAGTTGGGTGTATTCACACTATATAGGGACACTTCAACCACTCTGCTACATCTGCCATGTAGTAACGGTTGAACTGCTCTAGGAAGAATCTCCACTGTTCATAGCTTGCAATTCTTGTTTTGTGATTCCTGGGGGTTTTAGCTGTTTTTATTGAAAACAGCAGAATTTTCAAACTTTACATGAAGCTTATATTTTTCCGCTTCCAAATATGAACACTTGAGACTACTGCTAACATTTATTAGTAATAAAAGGCCCTAAAAACTTTATACATTAGAGTGAAACCTCATTTTCTTAAGGGAAAGTTTTCAACCAGTACTTCTGACATGGCATCTCATCAAATTCCAAACGTTTTCAGGCTTTTCGAGTCAATAAGGTATAGAGCTACTATTATTTTCTGAGTCAATCTAGAATAAAAAAAATCCAGCTCTCTATGAGTTGTTTCATAATACTACTTAGACTAGATACCTTGTAGCACATGAAATGATAAGAAAATAGTTCCTAACAAAATTGGCTTCAGATATATTTAGGTTGCTTGTTACAGCTACAGACCAAGACTTATTTAGAAACATAATGAAGGTTTTTAATCAGTCTCCTAAATACTTCCTAGAAAGATAACAAAGATATTTACATTAGTAGATACACACTCAGCTGCATTTCAGTGTTTGGAGATTCAAAATCTAATTGCTTTTATCACAGGATGAAAGAACCTGCTGCAATATCCACTGCAGGAAGTGATTATATGTTACATAACACTGCTGATCTTTTTGTTCTGGAAGTCTGGTGTGAGGGGGTTTATTTATTTATTTATTTAGCTATTTTGCTTTACAAAAATGTACCAATGTGGACAAGCAATTCACCCATAAAACCTGATAGTGAGTATCGGCACCTCAGCCGATTAAGTAGGGTAATCTATGGGTGAATTGTTCCAATAACCTTTCTAAATTACCCTAGAGGGATCTATAGTGGCAAAAACTTCAATATTTGCTGGCCATTTAAATGCATCCCCTCAAAGATAACTTCTTAGAGTAAGAGAAAATTCTAAGCAGAATTATTCTGAGGTTCACCTGGATATGTACAAAAAAATGTACACAGGCTCATCCTGGTATAATGTCAGCCTGCATTTTCTCTCCTATACATTGTTTTATTCATGCTGCTGATTTAATTCTCCTAAAGGAAATTATTAAAAATAAATTTGCAAGTCTATCAAGTCTAAATACAAACGAAATTAAGTTACTGCCTACCCTCTCCTTTACTAATCCAAGAAGTAATGGCCTACATGCTGCCCAGATTTCTGGTAAGCAGCAAAACAAATCATATAAAATCAGGCACATCGCTTTCTGAAGCTGATACCCAGGATCTCTCACATTCATTTCATCATTTCTTGCTCTGTACCCACCATGCAACCCACTTCATTCTATAGCAGCTGCTCTCTGCTCCCTTTCACCCTTCTGTAACTATCTAGGGGTTTCATACCCCAAGACTACTATTTCAACCTTTCATATGCAATTTCACTACTCTTAGTCATAGCTGGCATTTCTTTTTTGTTGAACAACACTTTAATAAGGGAATGAAAAGACATCACCTGAAATGAAGATTTATTTTATGCAAGACGAAATGATATTTTGTACCTTTTTGTGGTCAGCAGAAGAGTTATACCATCATTGTTGGAAATACTTTACAACCTTATGGTTAGACAATTAGGATGACAAAATCATGAGCAAGTAGTTAAAAATAAAAAGAAAACGTTTTCAGCCTTCAAATTATTTATGTTAAGAAATTAACTGTGGTATTTCTGTCTTTGATACATTTATCACAAAAATGGATTACTATTATGAGCCTGTTGTATAAACATCACAAAGTCTGTTGGAAAAAAACAAATTCTTCTTGCACCATGTTCTCTGTCTTCCTCAGTATATAAGAATATTAGCCTTCTTTACAGTTAGTAAAAAAATTAATAAAAAATTGAGGAATTGTTAAAAATTAAATTTTGATAAGTTACAGTTCTATAGTACAACAACAGGATTTATGGAGATGTTGCTTGAAATTAGAGATCTGAACAGACCAGTCTGCAAAACTGTCTGTTATACTCACATTTGTCACAGTCTACTCCTGACACTGTCAAGTGTCTTTCTTATTTAGTACTGTCCAGAATAATATTTTTTCAGGGACTGTCATTGTAGCAGACAGCAGTGTTTCCTGGAAGGGGCAGTATACAGCACCACTACAGAACCCAAAAGAGGCACGCTGATCAGTATCATTGCTCCTCAAACACAAGTTGGCCAGTCTTTCTGGTTCTTCAGCATTTTAACTTTTGTCTACACACAGAGGCCAACTAATTCATAAACTAAACCACACAAAAAAATAGTTGACAGATGGGTATAAAACATGAATGCCAAGAGCAATGCAAGCTGGAGTTTATTGTCAGGCTACAAGTTGATGATGAGACATATAACCTAAATGACAAGAGTGAACCTGGAGTGACATAGGACAAGAACCTGTGAAAAGTATTAGGTGGGTATGTAAGCGGCCACAGTTGCAAATGCCATCTTGATTCCCAGAAGCTGCAAAGCCAACTCAGCAGCAATTGCACAGTTCAGTAGGAATGTCTCATATCCGAGATAAATGGGACAGAACTGCTGGGACAGAACTTAGTAATCAGCGCTCTTATACAAGTGCAGGTGATGTTTCAGTGTAGCATGTCTAAGTCATGCTACTTTCCATAGTTAGTGGCCCATAGTAACATCCTACCTGGCCACCTCGGCCTCCTGTCATGGTCAACTAATTGCACAGAACTGGTATTTACAGTAAATTTCATTTCCATGTATTTATGGAAGCACAGTAGAAGTTTTGTCTAGCCTATAGCTGCCAGGATTAAATTCATCATTATATAGCATCATCAAGAGATAATAACTTCAGTATCTTAAAGCATTTCTTTACAGTGTGTGTGCACATGCCTGACAAATGCATTTGATTTTGCAATACTAGAGATGAAACTTTGAAGCACCATGACTCTTTTCATCTTGAAACTACAAGAAGAAACCTAGAGACTGGGGAATTCAGGCAGACCTTTTAATTACAGGTGTCACTCTGGGCTGCAACAGAAGAGCTGAACTGCCAATCCTTGCAGATTACATGCAAAGATATTATTACAAAAAGCAGGATAAAAGACAAGTGGTGGTTTTTCAAGTCTACATGAAAGGGAAAAAAAAAGAAGCATCGAGTCCACATTCAGCAAATCTGATAGCCTAATCAAAAAGCAGCACATCAGACATTGTAGAGTATTGAGATACAGATGGCTAGGAACATTAAAAAAGGTAGTTATAATTATTGTTCCTTACATATTCGAGTAAAGAAAAGACATCATGATATTGTATTTGGCTATAAAATCAACTTCCTCAGCAAGATATTGCCATAAGGAATCTAATGGAAATGTCTATTTAGTGAAAATCAAATAATTACCTTGTAATTACCATCTCATGTGTCACATTTAATGTTAGCATCTCTGAATCAAGGAAAATTCAAGAAAGGTCTATTTGAAATACTTATAAAAAATATGGCAAATATTTTAATTGGGCTACTTTTGCTAATGAAGCTAAGTATTCCACACAGCAATATTTCTCCTCTTTGTAGAGCCAAATGTTAACATAAACCACCCTCTATTTAATCTTCCTATCCACCTTGAGGAAATCTGATCAATTTTCATTAGCTTCTCTGAAATATAACTTAGACGAAACTTTAGCCACTTCATAAAAACTACTGATTTGCACTCAAATAGCAAACTGGAGCAGTCTGAAGGGAAAACCCATTTGTTCTGTCTCTGCTGATGTATAGCGTAATTTTCTGAAATTCTTTCATTGCAATTTGCAAACACATTAGCTAAGACTATAAAACAAAAGCAATCTGTACTACCCATGGCCCAGAAGAAGAAGAAGCAGAAAGTTAGAAAACATAACAAATGTCTGAATCATCTTGAGGCAGGGACACACTCTACCTCAACACAGAACATCATTATCCAAAATGTGCCTCATCCATTTTCCTGACAAAGAAGCCTGGCCACTGAACACCTAATACTGAAACACAGTCTTAAAACAGGCTGTATTAGAGATTTAAGGAGGGGCCTAAAGAAGGTAAACTTAACCTAAAATAATGCAGGGGAGTAACACTGCAGTTAGGTTATGATACTTCTAGTTCCTCTGTCCATTTCCTGCAGTTCCATCCTCAATTCTATAGTCACTCTAGCTTTGGAGGGTGTTTTATCTCCCTTTCTTCTTTATCAAACTGCTGTAACGCAACAGATCTCACAGCAATCCCAAAAGAAGGAAGCTGCTTAACACTGAAACACTTAAGTTCTCTGCTGAATTATCCAATGCAGAATTCAGCAGGTTCCACTAAACATGTTTCAAGATCCTTATTTTTTAAGCAAAGCAGATGTAAGGGAATATATTGTGAGAAGAAAGGTGCATTTAAATGCAGCTTTGATAACAGCCAGATGAGAGCATAATTGCATTCACAGAGAGGAAGGGACAGCGTAACAGACACAGCTACAGAGAATGAATTGTTTCAGCATCTCTCAGCATGGATTTTAAATAAATCAAGAAAACACCAAATGATGTATCTAAAATTCCATTTTAGCATCTGGCAAAAGAAAGTATTTGTTAAAGATTGCCTTGTTCATAGAAGCCCTTAATACGAGTTTCTGTAAAAAGAGAACTTGAAATTGCCTGTCAACAAATCAGCAGATGCCCTTTCTGAAGCTGACAGGTGCTTTTTGTTATTAATGTAATGACAATAAATACTTTATTGCACAGGGCAGAATCAATCGCTTTAATCAATTTCTACTATCATTGTAAAGTATGCAGACAATTTTCGAATCTATGCTTTACAATGACATTAAATATGCAGGTTCAACATACTTAGGCAAAGCTGACTGTCAGTACATTTTCCTTCTGACAAAAATCAGCATTCTGCCTATAAGGTTACAGTCCTGTCTTGAGAATAACTGAAGCATGGGCTCTTGTGCAAAATTAATTCGCCTAAAATACAGTAACACAATACACAGCAGTGTCAGTCTTCAGCAAAGCACTGTGATACATGGCGATTTTAGGATGCAATGTGAAATGTTGCTTTATGAACAGAACAACCTGACAACTTAAAATAGGATCATTAGGGGTACATTCAGGTACATGGATATAAATCAAGAAATCTGTTAAATATTTTCTTGAAGCTCGCTGTCCATATATGAGAAAATTCAAGAGATTAGAAAACAGTAAGAGTCAGAGAGAGGATAAAATACCAAAGAAATCAAATATCTCCTTCTCTGGCCCTGGTTTCATTGGTTCCTTCTTTTATATGCCTTCTATCTTTCTCTCCACCTTCTCCTTAAACTAAAATGGGCATCAAAGAGTTGATAGTTGCCATTCTTTGCACCTAAACAGTTCCTTTAAGCACACAAGAAATTGTCTTGAAGTACTTTCAAGAACAGGTTAAAAGAGAAGGAAGCAGAGAGATTAAATTACCTGAACTGCAAAGCATCTCTGCTTGACATGAAATCCAGATCTACGGTCTTGTAATTTATCCAGTGCTCTCTCATAAATGTGAGTTTGCAATGAGATATAACAACAGAAACAGACCAATGTGATTTTTGGTCTTTGAATTGCCATCTTCCATACCTATTAAAAACCATACCCTTGTTGAAAAATACATTGGCTGTCAATTCTAGTTTTGCAAATATGAATAGCAAATCATTGGAAGAGATCACTGCAAATGTTAAGAAAAGAGGATCCTTCAAAGGTAGATTTTGAAGAAATTAGGCAGACATATTAAAAAACAAAACAAAAACAGCTAAAGAGAGTAGAAAGTATACAAAAGGTTGAAGACAGGACAATATTTGGCACATGACTAGCACTGTAAGCAAGCATGAGGATAGAACAGGGAAAGAAAACATTGATTGGATAAAAAAACCCGCTTGTTTTGCTTTAGAATATTTTAAGGAAAACAGTAAAGTTCAGCTCTGCATGAAATTCAAAGCTGAACCAGAAAAAAAATACTAAAGTAGGAGCTGAATTCTTCTTACATTAGTTAAACTGAGGACTAGCAGAAATAAATATTTATTTCCTTGTTTCCACCTTTCCCCTCAGTGAATACCAAGCTATTATTGTGGAGGTGAGTGGAATTACCAGAGCTAATACAGGGTTAGAAGCCAACAAGCTGTAATACAGAATTGGTTTCTACTATGATGTTTACATCAATGTTCAGTTTCCCTACTAATAAAGCAGAGACAATAATATCCAACTCATGAAGGACTTTGCAGGATTAAAGTATGCAGTCTTTTGCAAGAATGCTGCCAATTTTAAGTTCCCTGCAGTACTTATAAGGTTCAGACAACAGGACTGGGCCTTAGCTTATGTCTATAAATGCTGACTGCAGTAGGTGAGAATCAATGCAGCCCTGAGTGGTTTTAAGTATGTCACCTTTGCGTTACTAAACTCTGCCAAGGGGACTGAATGTTTGCACCTCTGGGGCTTTGCTGGATTTCCAGATTTAAATTACTGGACAGTCTAAGTTCTTGTTTAGATCTAAGGCCATAAGGTTTTTTTCCTAAGGCATTATAAACAGAAAAAAATATCACTCTCTTCATTTCCTTCACCATGTTGTTTTAAAAAATTCTTTGAAGGTACAAGTGCTCTCACTATTCATATGTAGAGGGGTCATCACACTTAACTGTCTGGGCAAGACAGTATTACAAAGAAACAATGTCTCATAATACATTTAATGTGGTTCAGTTACCACTGCTAATAACACTAAGTTTATCCTACTAAATCCCAAAGTGTCTTTTCACCAGCATAGGAATTATTCAGCCAAAACTGAAATGTACTCTTTAATGGAGCCATTGAAACAAAGATGAAGGGCCAAAGGACTGCAAGACTTAACAGTATTCTCTGAGTTGCTTAAAAGTAATGAAGTGAATTCAGTAATAATTCTAAATTCTTTAATGCTCTATAAAGAATATAAATAATATTCTTTATTACGATTAAAAGACTGAGACAGAAATATTTACTTTGGATAACAGGGTGCAGTCATACCAGTCTGGGTATAAAAATTAATGTGTGAATAAACAATGTATTATAAAAGTAATTGTTTTTATTTCTGAATATATACAAAGGTATAGCTTTTACAATACAATGTCATGTGATGTTACATCACAAAAATATGTATTATCTAGAGAGTCTTGAATTACGCATGAGGAGACAGGAGATCATCTCAATTTAGATGCCTTCCTGGTAGCAGTTAAGAGATAACACTTTGCAAGAGCAGTGAGGCCTTTGACACCTTGGCTGTTTAAAAACTTTCAGTTAGATCAGTACACCATTCTGAAATAATAACAAACACTATATAATTTATGGCACAAGAATAACGAAGGAAGATGGTGTGCTCCAGCCTGGATATAGCACACGGAGTCTGAATGAGAGACATTCTTGAACAAAGTAATGAAAATAGATACTGAAAGTTACTGTAATTGATAGTGATAATTACCTTGATAAGAGGCAAAAGGCCGTGCTGCAGCTGTACAGGAACACCTCTTTTGGAAATCTGCTAAGTATATTGATTTGGCAAGTTCGGCATATCCTGTACTACAAGCCTATTTATTAAAAACAGCACTTTGCTTACACTAGTCTTCCAAAAATCGATAGAAAACTTAGTCTGTCTTCTGATTTTACAGAATAAATAAAAATAATATATTCCTATCTTTTTCTAACCAGAATGAAATGGCTAACTCATTTTATATAATGAGGGAGCCAGAAGTAAATTAAATTATCAGCTGTCAGTTATTGACTAGGCATCAAAAGTATATCCAGGAGGCAATACTGTGCAGAGAATCATGAGTTAGATCTACTCAAACTTGGGACCAAAGCACGGTTTTCTGCCTGAAGGTAACTGGAATCCCTGCACTGGAGATGGCAGTCCTGCTAAACCTATTACAGGTGTTGGGATTTCCCCCTGAAGCAGGATGGCCAAGGGCATGTACCATCTTAAGATTGAAAAGGCAAGACAAAACAGAGTCAAGTTCAGCTGGGTCAAGAACCTTGCTGGAAGGATTTCAGCCTCTTTGGGTTCCAGGGATAACACTGAGCTGGCCAGATTGCTGGCCTTAGCAGGTCCGCAGTACTGAAGACTGACCTGGCCTGAAATTTTTGGTAAAGCATAGAAAAAAAACTTCTCCCTGAGAACTAAAGTAGTAGGATTACTACAAAAAATAGAGGATTTGACTTTTTTTTTTGGCTGGGACAGTCTAATTCATCTTCCTGCTTAGTACAAGCTACCTTCTTTAAAGCAAAGCTAAAATTCTGTGTAATTTTACTATTTCCTACATAACCAATCCTAGGACATCAATACTGCTTTGAAATGACAAAGAATGAAATGAAGAGACTCGCAGGACTTCCAATACTTATGAAGGAACAGTATCAGAAAAAGGAAATTAATTTCCTGAGACAATGGAAGGTATTGCCCTAGACATCAAGCAGAGTCCTCTGCAATCACAGACAACCCTGAAAAAACCCTTAGGCTGGAGTGGCCTTGAATATTCTGCCAAGACAACAAGCTGCAGACCACACTCTATTACCCTGAAACATCCTGAAACTTTTCATGCAAGGAACCAAAAGCTACATAAATCTCAAAGTCAGTGAAAGTATGTAGGATAGAGCTCAAGAACACCCAAATGTCATAAGGCTTTATAAGAACAAAAGAATTTGCTAGTCGAAAATACCCAGAAGCTATCATAGCAGGGAAAGATTTTCCTACTTTTTTCTAGTATTTGTGCGATGGAAGGTAAATGGACCTGTTTGTATTAGCTTTGCCCTTCTACAGTGGTCATGTGGCTTTTGTGAATTTTTATAGAGCTAAGTGGAAATCAGAGGGACAAGATCGCTTCAGCAGATTCTACTGTGGGTTAGAAAAACTAATCTGTGCAGTTTCATAATTATTTTTATACTCATTTTTATACTCATTTTTATACTCATTTTTAAGGAGTTAGTACACTAAAGTTTTGGATTATTAGGTTTAGGTTTGGCAGGTTAACTTCAATCACTACTCAGTTCTTAAAAAGTATGCTTCTCCCCAGATCAAGAAACAGCTATTTACTTTATATTTAGACAGTTAACTATGATCAGAAGGCTTTTTCCTTTGAGATGGCAAATTTCCTAAAAAACAGCTTTGTGGAGAGGTAAAGACACTCAGTAAGATGCTTAAGCACATACACAACTACTTCTAGTAGTCCGGACCTTATAGACTACTTCAGTGCCTAAACATATGTTTGTGTAACTGAATCAATGAACTGAATCAGGCTAGAAGAGAGACCTAATGGTAAAACTTGGGGGAAAAGGCCCAGATGGTTTCCGACAATAAATCTAACATAAAAATACAGAATTTTAATTAAACTTTGTTGTTCTACTCATGGATGCTTACAGTTTTGATTTTTGATGGCTGCATGTTAATTTAATTCTGTTCATGGACCAAGCATACCCTGAGATAGGTAATCTATTTCAAGTATTATTATCTTACACCGTCAGACATAGATTTCACACAAGAAAAACACATTAGTTTTGGCATGTTTTTGTCTCATCATCTTGAAATTAATTCCAGTAGCGGTATGTCAGTAGAAGGTAAATAAAAAAATGCTAAAATTCCCATAATACTAGCATGCAACAGAGGCTCCTGGATCTTCTGTACAGTCTCTGAGCACTTTGTTGTTCATTTGTTCAGTACTACTTACGTACCTCTTAGACTTATCACGTAGTTTCATTCTTAACTTTTGGCTACACTTCTTGATATCTCAAATTATACAAAATGTCTTGTCATTGGTTCCTAATGATTATATAAATAAGTGCTTTTAGATTACTTTACAGATTTGCTTTCTCTCTCTTCAAAATGTTAAAATTGTAAGAAGACACTCATCTCAACTAGCATCCAACTCCAAAACTAAAAATGATGCCATGTTGTCAGAAGTTCAATTTTAAAATGTTCTGGAAAAATTAATCTTGATATTTCAAAGAAAAAAAAGTATCTTTTAAAGTAAAAAAAACAATTGGGCTTTTCTTAAAAAGCCTTTTTCTTCCATTTTCTCAAGCCAATTATAATTACATTTGGGTATATTTTTAAAAATAAAATAAATATTACAGAGCAGATTTCAATACCCTTAAATTACTTTATGTGGTCCTTTACCTCTAAATTATCTCTATCCATTAGATATCACCTTATCCTTTGTCACTAAAATTCACACCAGCACAAAAAAAAATCTGATGTATTAATAGGAAAATACTTGACTTATAAAACTCCAATAAATAATACTTGTGTATACACAAGTCTGAATGTATACATTTAAGTCTTATCTGTCCTAAATCTTCTTATATGAGATATACCTTAAATCTTCTTGACTTAAATTTGAATCTTCAAGAAAATTAGCCAACCTGACAATCCCTTCTTCATGTAGAAGTGAACTCTAGCTCTAAACTAGTAGCCAAATTTAAAGAAACCCTATAAAACTGCATTGCTACTATATACCTTTTATCTCCCAAATGCTACTGCTTCACATTTGTATTGGTGATTTGTGAAAGAGATGAAAAGAAGCAAAAAGGGTTCCTTTATTGTGGAATTAAAGGAGGAAGCAGATATTCCAAATGTGAAAGAAGCTCATCTTATACCAGGTAAGCCAATTAGAAAACCAAAATTCATTAAAATTCATTCCAACCTTAGCAGGATCAGATTTGGAAAATTAGTTACTTTAGGAAAAAAAAGGTTAGGCTGGCCTTGCTATCAGGTCATTTCTCATTACCTTCAAAGTAAAAACTACATTCTGTTATAAAAACTGTAAATATTCAAACACACGAAAAGCATTTCGAGTAACTGATTTTGATATCTGATGGAGTCTTTTGGTGAGCTGTCCAAAATGGAAAAATAGCAATCTTTGAAGATTTAAAAATTACTGCATTGACAAGGAGAACATCTATTAAGAAAAAAAATTATGTATTTAATATAAAATGGCTCCTTCATGCTGTTCTTTCAGCATGCCTTTTCCTAAACCATGAAACTACATTTCCTATGCTGACACTGATACAATGGGAATTTTTTTAAATGGAAATTGTATAAAATTTATTGTGATTTGAAAGCAAACATTGTTATACACAATCTTATATGCTTTCATTGTTTAGCTACCCACTGTGTTAGAGCACCGTAACTCTTAAAAGCCTGAGGAATGTCTTGCATTTAACCTATTACCTCAAAAGTTATTGAAAGTAAGGATTATTTTTTTGGTTTTGGTTTGTACATTCCCCTTGTACAAGCAAGGTTGGTTCATAACGCTGAGTCTTAGTCACTGCTATAGCAGGAATACATTCTATCATCATCTATAATCATCCTCCTCATGGCTATCAATTGTCCAAAGACCTTCTATTTTCCCTAAATACTTAGCCTTTCACATTATACAGTTTCACAACAGAAAAAACTTGAAATATTTATGCTCTCTTTAGCTGTCAATTTCCTTGATTTTTAAGAAAAGGGAGTCTGAATAACATTGTTATAAGAAAAAAATGGTTTTTGTTTAGCTAATTTTGCTGATTTTTTGGCCAAGTGATTTCTATTTTGATTTTATTATTTGAAAATAAACACTTTTAAATAGATGTGTTAATAACACTGACAACAATGCTCAGGGACTGAAGGGACACCTTGTACTCTGCATAAAGTAAATTGCCTGCTAGTTCTCTGCTAGGTCTGTTTTTACAAGAGATTTATGTTTTGAGGTCAGGACGAAGCTGATGAATTTCATGAAATATGAGATTCCTTTTAAAACAATATAGAGCTATTTTCAGCTCAATGAACATATATTTTGTAATTCCTCCTCCTCTTCCATTCTTCTTCTGACCTACAACCTCCAAATTCCATTTCCTATTTTTATTCAGTCTGAATGCCCTTGGGTGAAAAGCTGGGACCAAATCAATCTCTTTCACTACAAATCTGTTCTGTGCTCTTCCAGCTCAGTTCCTGTCCTGGCTAAGAAGCAATTATTTCCCGGGCATAATGAATATCACACCTCTTCTACTGTCATGTGATATATCAACTTCTTCTATCAGGTCAACAGGTGTCATCCTTTCCTTTGGGCCTTTTCTATCTCCTTCCTATCTTTTCAGTTTTCTTCTATTTGCCTTCCTCCTCCTGCTCCCAAGTCAGTTCTTAAACTCTTATTCCATGACACTTTGACTCTAACTTTCAACCCCTGACAATGCTGCAAAATGTAGTTCTTTTTGACTCTTCTGTCCAGTTTCCAACTCCTCCCCCAATTATTTCCTTTAGCTTAATTCTCCTGTTGTTTTTCCCCTTGTTCTTTGACCTCCTCTTCTGGTTTTCTGACTCATTGTTTTCAAATATTAAGCAAGAATGAGGCATTTTCTAGTTTAAGTACCTTTTTTGTATGATTATACTACTGAAAATATGTCTCTGCTATTGCAGTGCAGAAGTGTGGATGCTTCAACATCCTAGTTCATAACTGAGAGACTTCTGGTCAGTGGTGTTAATCTACAAAACCAGAAGTGCTTTTAGTTCACACTTGCTGTTATCCCTGCAAGATACCCATGCAGTAACAACAAGGGATGACAACTGATTTTGAATTTCTCACAGTTTGGTAGAAATAGTTTTAAAATTACTGATTTCAGAATATTAAGCCCCCATTCTGCATCAGAAAAAAAAATGCTGGTTTATATTTGGACATGGAAAAGAATATCATTCTGATCCACTAGAAATTTTGAAAATCACAGTGGGTATATATTAATGCATGGTTGTTTTTTGGTGGGTTTTTTTTGGGTGCTGTTTTTGTTTCTGTTGTTGTTGTTTTAAAATCAAGCAATACATTTTAGTATGGATAACAAGTTTTTATCACCCTGATGGCACAACTATCTGAAAGCATGAAATTTCTTTAGCAGACATGGCACTTTGAGACTCATGTTGTTAGCTCCATGTAACTATTACCTATTTGGAAGGAAAGTTTATAACCAACCTGCAATTTTGCATGATCAGAGCAGGCCAATAGGCTGTAGAGGTATACTGGAAGGAAATGTGGGAGGCAGAACTAACATGATAGAGCCTTTTTTTTAGTGTGTGAGCATACTTACCTAGTTAGAGGTCATGGTCTCGTTAATCTGATCCTCTGTAACAGTGACCATACAAACATTTCTCTCCCTTCTTTTGCCATACACAGTATGTGGTAAGAAACTGAGTCAAACCCACCAAGATATATACCTGTTTTTTCTGGATCTTCAAAATGCAAAGTGAACATCCCAAACAAGGCTACACATTAAGTAGTCTTTCACTGAGGGCCATGGCAGGATCATAATGTTACATCCTAAAATCAAGAACAGTTCATACTCATTAGTCTCAAGCCATCCTGAAGCATCACTCAGTTTTCTTTGCTTGAGTTCAAGAGCACTTGCATTTATGTTCATTCTTGCTTCCCAACTAGGAGCCTTACAGTATTCTTTCTCAAGAATTTGCTTAATAAAAGAATATGAATCAAAAACGTATCCAAAACACATAAGTAAGAGTTTAGCCTATCCTTTCAGATATTGATTTCCATTTCCAAGCTTGTTAAAAATTATGCACATTTTATTGAAAAATTAGTGGAATCAAGAAGAAAATGTTCACTTCAGCATACAATTAAGAATGCAGACTCTTGCAATACATAACCTTCAATTTTGGTAACAACAGATTACAAAAAAAAAAAAAAAAAAGTAAATTTTTGCTAGGCATTTTTTCACCTGCTCAATATTTTGCTGTTATCTACATTCTGTAGCATACATAAGGAAAGCTTGACTTATAATGCCAAACACAGAAATTGTAATGTTTTTTCGGGCCAGGATTCCGGCTCACTGTTATGAAAGATGGAACAGAACAAGGTAAGGACAAGAATAATTTTGCTAATTGAAAGTCTAAAAGCTCTTTAGAAGAGGTGCTGACTGCATTCCATCTCAGAATTACTGAATCCCTTTCAACTTGCTCTCTGTAGAGACAAGCAGCGAGAACAGATATCATAATTTGACTCAGTACTAACTTCATGTAATTATGTTTCTTATTCTGTTGCCAATCAAAGAACAGTTCTTTATCTGCCAAATTTCATTTCTACAATTGCCTACATTTCATAATTTGAGTTATTCTTGTTACAAAGTAGCACTATAGCAGACATAAAGAACCTTTTGGGATTAAAGAATTATTGGAAGGAATTGTCCCAGTAGTTTTCAGTATGAAAAATGTCTACATCTCCCTAAAATGAGATCTTTTTCATATACTGGATCCTGCACCTGGACATTAACTGCTGTGGAAATTCTGTCAGTTGGAAACGCCAGCACACAAATCTATCAGAATGTCTTTAGTAATGCTACCCAAGCAAAATGAGCCACATCCTAGCCTTGTCCCTGGTAAAACTGATTTAGGTAGACTGAAATTACACGTTCGAAAACAAGCAGAGTTCATAAATAGGTAAATAGTTGTTAATTTATTTTGATGGAGAAGGACGTTGGAAATGTGCTTCATTTGCATTCCAGGGCACAAACATTAATATCAAGGCCAATAAAGAAGCAAGTTGACCTTTGAAGTAATTTGTTTTAGTTTTGAACTGTCAGATTCCATATGAGCTATGAATGTAGTATTCACTCTCTTGCCATGTAAAGTGACATGAGGTTTGTTTCACAAAATGAGGTTTTGCAGCAGCTCAGAGTGCAAGTGGCACTATGTAGTGAAGTGTGGCATTCTGAAGCAATTTGTAAGTTATTGGTAAAAAATATTATTCTATTTATGCCAGTGTGGAATAGCTGCTAGTAAAATGAGGCATAGAAAAGGAAAATATTTATAAAAAGAGTCAAATAACCTTTTTGTATTCTTTAATACAGTCTGTATTACTGCTGCAATCCAAGGAAAAAGTTGCTTAAGGGAAGTTGTTTGAGGTAGACTTGGAGACAGCACTACAGCATTCAGTAAGTATTCATCAAGTTGTTTATGCAAATGAAGTGCTTCTGTCAGACACTGGTAACATGCTTTGATTTGTAATGTTTGTGCTGATAAACTATGTTACTGCAGGCTCCACTAAGTTCTTTTGCCTATCCATCTAATGAACAACTGGACCTGAGTTAGCAACTTGTTCAACTACAGTAATTTATCAGTTACCTTAAGGAGATAATGTTTTGTAGATCAGTAAGAGCAACAGGAATCAACGTGCAAAATTGTTTACAGAATCAGACATACAGGTTAAACAAATATTCAGCAACAGCTTTGTCAAAGATGAAAAGTCAAGCAGCTAAAAGTTTAGAAATATTGTACCCATAGTTAATACCCTAGAAATGTTCTGCCCCTATTTAATGCATGTATCACACCAAATTATTAATATGGCAAATTTCATAGCCACAATCAAGAATATGAATGTTTAGGAGAATATGTTTGCATGGTAAAAGCAAGTTCATAAAAAGGAATTCTTATTTTTTTTTAAATCAGGCAGATAAATATGTATCACAAGCAGAGCTTGAAGTCCGAACTGTTCAAAACCTGCAGGAAAAATTTTTTTTCCTATACATTTGAACTGCTGCTGTGAGCTGCAGTTACCCAGCTGAGAGATAAAAGCTGGTATTTCAGCTGAGATGAGTTTGGGACGAATTCTATGTCCATCTGAAGATCTACTAGATGATAGGAGAGAGGAGAACAAAAGCAGAAGTCATGCAGTGGACACATAGCAGAAAGGCAAAGAGAAACCATGGATAATCCACTTGACTGGACTGCTTCAGCAGCTCCTTGGCAGTCTCAATGTACTCTTGCTGCATCCCTATCCAGCTCTTGTGTTTCAGAGTGGATGTTTCACACCTCAAAAGCTCTTAGAAAGGAATCTAACACCATGGAAATTTCACTGAAATGGAAGGAGTGGAAATTCAAACTAGTTTGAGCTACAACACCCCCACTTTTATTAGAGATACTCAAAACTTTTTTAAAAAATAGTTCAAATATATATTATGGAACTTCAAGCAAACATAAAACTTAAAATTTTGCTTCCAAGATATCTACAAGTTCTACACCAAATTTTACTTTTAGGGTAAATTTGAAGAAATTCTAACGAATTCCAAGAATGTGATGAATATCAAAATACCTGAATGAAACTGAATGAAGCTCAATGAAAACTACTACTTAAAAATACTTTGACTTTTACTTCAACCATATCATTCTGCCTGTGCTACGTCTTTTTGGGGTCTACAGTAGAATACCAGTACTTAAAAAACAGAACATTGGGAACATTTCAAAGGACAAATGAAGAAGTTCTTCTCTTTTTAATAGTAATTTAGAAAAGAAGTACTAGAAGTCAAAATACAAGAGAACAAATGAAAGCTATTTGTGGAGCAGGAAGAAGCAGCTCTTGGAATTTACTAATTCTACTGGAATTTAGTAGCTAATGAAAACATGGCACTAAACTGTAGAGGAGAGAAAAGTGAAAAGGTAGAGATGTATTACAAAGGGGAAGGAAATTTTCTGAAAAAAGTAAGGGAGAGGTTGCATAGTAACTTTTTTGCATTTCGTATTTCTGAGACAGGAAATTCATTCAGTAGTTTTAGTTTTTCTTAGTGGAATTAGTAAAAAAGTAAAAGAAAGTTATTAGCCAGCAAGTGTGGCATCTTCTCAAATACTCATTAATTTTAGAAATGTATTTTTTACTTTAAATATATGAGTTAGTCACAGGTCCATGTTTCTGTCACTGTTATTGCTGGCTAATATTTAATTAATTCTGATTTTTAAAAACTTATTTACATTAAAAATTAGCCTCATATATCACAAATTACAGTAAACAGAATTGCCATTTTCCACAGCATTGTGATTACAGACAGCACAAAAAATAATCAGCTGAAGATCACATCCGTTTAAATATTAAAGGTCAGATGGATGTTCTGTGGAAAAACACAACAAAACAAACAAATCTAAAACCCTAAACCAAAGTCTAATACCACAATTTCGATCCCAGTTACAAGCCTACTTTAGTATCAGTAATATATAGGCTATCACCACAGATATTAGTACAGAGCTTGTTCAGAGGTGCTTGACGAAATCCACTATGTGTTTGACACTGCTGTCAGTCAAACTTGTGCTGTAACAACAATACTTAAAGAGTAGCTAACATGTTGAAGGAAGAAGTTCACATTTCCTGATTTATGTGTTTTAAATAAAATATCTTAAGTATTAAAAAAAAGAAAAAAGATATTAAAAATGCTGCTATTTCTCCTGTTCAAATTGGTTTCCCACTCATGCCTCAGAGCTTTTTGTGATTTCTGTAGATTTTAGAAGTAGATGTGTAGATTTTAATGTAGCTGCATTATATCACTTACCCTGTAACATAATGTTTACACATGCCCAACCCTACTACCCCATTTCATACCAATCCCTCTAAAATTCCATTAGCGTGCTTAGTCTTCTTTTCAAGGTAGAATTGTAGAAAAACATTCTAAATCCTGGACCAGAAGATATAATACAGATACAGCAACCTTCAAGCCTCATACTTTGGAGGAACTCCAAGGACTGCGTGTGCTGTGAAGAAGAAGAAGATGAGGAAGAAGGGGTCCCAAACACCCCCAGACCTGACCCCTGAAGGGGCGTGTTGGGGGCCAGAATGGGGCAGAACCAGGGGTGGACAAATTTGGGACTGGATGGACCTTATTATAAAATCACAGAATCACTGTCTGGGTGCACGCATGTGGTATGTATTCCTCTAGGCCTACAGACTCATTAAATGACCTGCTCTCTTTCTCTTATCTTATACAATAAATTGGCCTGGAGTCTTTTTCTCAGCCATCTGTTGGGCAACACCATGAACCACACAAAGTTATTAGCTGATAAAACGCCTTCTTTAGCATAGCCTTAGGTTTATAATACTCTAATATAATATAATACTTTTACTTATAACTCGTGTTAATTCATTAAAAATTGGATAAAACATATTAAATAAACTTCATGAATATGATCTGTAAAACAAAATAATTTAATAAAGAAAATATTGCCAGATTGAGGATGACTAAGCAGCATAGAAAAACGTAGAGACGATAGTAGCCTGAAATTTCAGATAGGAAATATTTTGTGAAAGTAAACCAAGACCAACACAGACCTGTATATCGTATTTTAGGTGACAAGGCAAACAGCAGTAGTCATGTGCAACAGCTTTCTGAAAAGGCCACTATGGTCTAAAGGTACATAAGCAAAGGGATTATTTATGAATCAAGAGAAATAATGGTTCCAATTAACAAAATCCTCATGTGAGAGGCTGTATGTAACTTCTCTGGGTTTTAATCATTGCAATACCTGTATAAGTGATTTTAAAGGCTTTGTCTCTGGGGTTCAGCGTTTCTATATGCAAAGCATAAAAAAAATGACTTAGCCATTTATCTTTTCAACAGGCAAAAATTTGACAAAGGCCACCTTCTAATAGACAGGACTCTAGAAAACATCAAATTTATTAGATGAAACTTACTTACTCTGCCAGGTGGAGAAATGTGTAAGCTGAAATAATTGCAGAAATAATAAACAGAAATCTGATAAAGTCGACCAAAATCTCTCTCTGTAAGTTATGGGCCAACATATTTTCAAAAATTAAACAGGCCTATTGCAAAGAAAATAGCTTTTGACAAAGTGAACTGTTCAACATTTGAAATAGAGACTATTTTTCTCGATGCTTAAAACATTTCTTCTTCTGAAGACAAAACTTTTCCAAAAGGCATATTCATTTAGCAGTTATAATGAATTCATGTACTAAAATTTTCAGTAACTGATGTTTAATCTCATGCTGTAAACATAACCTAGTTAGGTTTTTTTAGTTAGTTTTTGCTAGTTTTTGTCCTGTCAGCTGTCAGAATGTTGTAGCCATTTGTAAAAACAGATGACTTTGACTACCACTTGATTTTGGTACTTGAGTTAGTCAGAAAACACCGCTGTTGTGATGAAGAAAACAGAAATAGATGGTTACCAAAATCAAAACCAAGATGGTTGAACTTGTGTTTCTAAAAATAAAGACTAAACAGCTCCAAAATGCAAGCTATAGACATATCTCAGGCACCAGTCTTTAAATGTCACTAACAGTTCAGGATGCTAAAGTGAGGGATATTCAAAATCTTTAGCAGGGAGGACCTAGAGAGCTTATCTGGAGATTAAAAGGTTATTTTATGATGAAAGGCTGCAAGACTTCTGAATCTGTTCAGTATCTGAAAGACGAAGTAAATGATCATAGGAGGTACCAGTGAACTTGAGATAGTACTGTACAGATTATAAATGCAGTGGAATTAAAACAGGAAGATGGACAAAAAAGTAATACACCAGAGGGAAAAAAGGATGATACTTCTCTATGTTGCATAAGAAGCAATGGAACTTATGAAAGCAGTGAAAAGACTGTTAAGGGGATTCACATCCACTTTAATACTCAGTATCATTACTGGTCAGCTTCTGTCCAAAGGCATCAGGATGGAGTTGTTGAATCTGTATTTTTTTTTCAGCTTCCACATTACTGCACCATCTCTTCTTATAGCATGTTTGGGATCTCAGGCTTGTAATTGAAAGAAAATCAACAGGCTTACTTCTTCTTTCCTTTGCTTTTTCTCTCATTTCTCTTTATGTTTACTTACTAGAGCATCTTCCTCTTGCCCTACTATTTCTTGATAATCACACTACCATATTTACGCTATCTGACTCCAGCCATTGCTTCTATTCTATTCAGTTTATCAATAACCTGTGATTCTGCTTACTGGTCCATATAACATTCTAAATTCCAAAGATCTTCAACTCCATCTGCCATTTCAGTGTTAATCTCACAGTGCTATCTTCATCCCTTATCTTTCAGAAGCATTTTTAAACAGTTTTACAGCCTCCTTGTAAAATGCACGTCCTGTTCTTTCCTTACTACTGTTTTCTACTACACTGATCAATTCTTATCCAAGTCTTAAATCCTGCCACCCTAACACCTTTACAGACTTCCACATCACTCCTTTTCTTAACATCTATTTCAGACTATGTGGTCCTGTAGTTTAGTTTTCACTCATCCTGTTTTTGTCTTACAATTTTCTCTACTGTACTGGACCCTCCTACCTTTCAATCTGGTGAATATTATCTCAATTGAGGTACAATCTGTGAGTCCATGACTCGTCTCTTTTACACAACCAGACAGTTCCCTGTTATGCATGTTTGACTTCCTTTCCAATGCATTATTCTAAATAGCCTCTTAGTAGCTTAGACATAGTATGGCTAGTCTAGAACAACTCTGACTTCTCTAAATCCTTATCCATATTCTGGCTCTTCAGTGCTTATCAGTAGAAAAATTTCTGCAGTGGCTCAGGATATTTATTAACTCTTGCCCTTCACTTACATTCTTCCTTCTTTACAGAAATCAAACAAAGACCATTTTATCTCTTCAAAGTGAAAAATACTATCCAGTCCTAAGTTCTTTCTTTCTTTGTAATCATAACCTTCTTGCCTTTTCAACTCTTGTTCTCCTATTGTTTCTCCTGATCTACTCCTCAGATCTTTTTCTTCATTATACATCCAACAGTCTTATCAAAATAATAATTTCACTTTCTCTGCTTCATTTGTAACTTCTTTGAAGCTGCTTCCAAACACTGTGATCCCAACATAACCATACTAATATAATTTCTAAAAAAAAAAAAATAAGTTCATGGAATCACAGACATTAACTCACATTAGCTAAATTAATCTTCCCATCTCAACATCACATAGTAATGAAACAAATCAGATAATTTTGTAATAAAAGCATTTCCCACAGACTTCTAAGCATCTTGTTTGGCGGCAAAGCCCTAAACCAGAGATCAGTTTAAATTGAATCCCATGTGAATCTATGCATGTGGTATCCGGAAGGCAGATGGAATTCGAGTCCAGTCTACAGGCAATGTCAATACGAAATGGCATTTGTAAGTTAAGGACACTCCAACATAAGCAACCTTCTAATACTGGCCTGAAGTAATCCATGGACATTTTTGCATCTGCTTGTTCAGGAGTTTATTTGGTACTGCTCAAACACTCAGAGGTAAGGAAGGTGAGTGTTTACCATACAAAGAGAGAAATTTTGTCTCTACAGGAAAAAGCATGTGAGGGTTTTGAAATGCTTTCTTTTCAGACACAAGCTAATCTTTAATAACACAACAAAAGCTGCCAGATATTACAAAGACAGAGGTGTTGGTACCTCAAATTAAAAATGAAATTCCATCAATTAAACTGAAATAAAAAGAATGCACAAAAGGAAGAGTGAAGAAAAACAAACTGTTTTAAGTTCAGATCATCAAGGAAGATTATTAATATAAATGAGAAGGAAAAACTAAATCAGAATAGAAATAGATTCCTATGAGAAGCACTGCTAGTAAGAAATATAATCTGCTAGAGAAAGAAATAAGAAAAAAATGCTTCTAGAACTGAGTGATGTCCAACTGTGACAGTAAATATCACTAGGGATCTATTGTTATCTGTGCATTAGTTAACAATTTCTAATACTTCTGTACCCACAAACCTTGACATATATTTTGTCTTCAGTTTTTCTTGCATACTATGTGGTAGTCTTCTGCCAAAACATTATGAATGGCTCTATGCAGCACATAAAAAATTACCTCTATCTGTAAAATATTTGTAGAGACTGGAACTCTCGATAGCTGCGAGACAATACTGGCTCTTTCTTGCTCCCTGCTCACTGAAAATATTACTGAGCTTTCTGTTCACAAATGCGTGAACAATTCTCATTCTACTGTAACCAAAACTATCATGTTAAAAAATAAAAAAAAATAGATGCAAATTTTTTTCATTTACAAACATTTTAAGTAGCTGCACATTACTGGATTCCTGTATCACATTCACTTCTTTATCAAATGAAAACTGAAGGGCTATTTGATAGCTAGACTGGATGGAGGTACCTCTTCACTTCAAACTTTTAAAAGGTAAGTATACTGTTTACAAAATCCAAAATTCAATGTCCGTTGAACATTAGTGATAGCATACCACTATTTATTTAATGCTGGAAGCCTCTCTAAGAGAAAAATGAGGTCCTATAAAATGACATATTTTTATTTCACACTTATTTGAAAGGGATACTTACAATGCTGAACTAGTTTTGAAATCTACCACAAAGACTAAGAACTACCTGTTTTCTGTATTATTAACATAAATATGGCATGAGATACATTACAGCAGTGGTTCCAATATAGAAAAGGTCTAATAGGACCTCAGGAATGTTCTCTGCAATCCTGTAAACCACATCTATTGCTATATAATCAACAGACTGCTAAAGACTGCCACATGACTATGCATACAGACATAAATATGGGGAAAAAATGCAACTACAGAATTATTCAATATATACACACAAACACAAGCATGATTTTAATGAACAAATTAACGATTTAGAAAGAACTTTAAATACTGTCACTCCTTTCCTCAGGTTTTGAAGGATGAGCAAAGAACAAGACATGCTTCTGAATCTTCTATAAGAATTTAGGAGCAAAGAGAATGTAATCATCAAATAAACATAGTGTTTAGCAAGGCACTACTATATGGCACTGCTAATGCTGACATGGAATATAAAGTGAATCAGCTGAAGGCAAGTGTTTAGGGCAAGTGAATAAATACAGAATCAGATTGTTTACAGTATAATCACCTGAATTTTGAAACTGATGCTCAAGAGCCACATAGTTTCATGATCAGCAAACAAAGACATTACTGAGAAAAAGCATAGTTTCAAAACAGGCATAGACAGAAATCAGTTTTTGAGGGTTAGATGCAGCATTCTCAGTCTTTCATCTTGAAGTTAGAAATGTATTGCCATTCTGTGTCCGAAACTATACCTACAAGACAAAGCTACTTATAAAAGTAAATTATGAAGAATGAGTAGAAAGCATATGGTATGACGAGTTTTAATTTACTACTTCAACTCACCTACTGGCACACTGCTCCAACATGTTTTCCCTTATGAAACTGACTTTTTGCATACAACTTTTGATTTTAATTAAGCATTTTTGTAGCATAACAGATACTATATATAGTAGATTTAGAAAAAAATAATTTGGAAATTTTCTGTTATACCCTGCATCCTAAAAATATAAATTATTTTATTATGTAGATGTTTCAAGGAGAATTTATATACGAAAAATTACAAAACCTTGAAATTTTCTAATGTCCACCTGTTGGTTAACTCTATCATTCATCTTAATTCATGCAAATAAACACTCTCATGTTTTGAAAATGGAATAAAATCTCCCCCCCCCAAAAAAAAAAATCAAGAAAAAAACCAAGCCAACCACTTTTGGTTAAAAAACCAAAACAAAATAAAACACCAAAACAACAACAACAAAAGAAAAATAGTGGTTTGACTTAATGAGAGAAAAAAATATCCTGGCATCTTAACATGGTTAAATTGGTTTTGATTTTTAATCTTAAAAAACACTCCCACGGCAATTCACAGTTAAGTATATTTTTTCATTAGTATCTATAAGTGAAGCAGACTAGAAATTGGTTGTCAGAAAGCAGTGTCAACATGTAGAGGCACCGTCTAGAACCCATCTATGTCTATCACATATATAGATGTAAAAGCCTCAGGCAAGGATAATGATATATTATTTATCTACTATAATTATCTACTTTTTCTTACCCCTCATTCATATCCCTTTATGCCAAAGTCTTTTGGCCATTTTATGACATAAACAAACACTTGTGTTTAAATATTCAGGAAGTCTTATCCAGTTTCACACACTCGTGACGGCTGGGTAGAAAAACGGAAAGGCAGAAAGTATAATCACCTCCAGCCCTCCACCGTGCTCTTCAGATAGTTTTTCCTACCCTCAAGGCAAGGACAACTGATGTGCCCATCAGCCAGCTCCTGAAATGTTGAACAGTTTTCAACACTAATGTATTGCTGTAAATCAAAATCAGGCCAAGTCAAATGAACAAGATGGACTTAACGTACTCAGGGAAGATGCCATCTATACGAAGGTTGAAGACAGAAAACCATCCCTCCTCAAGACATCTCACTGCAGTTCACTGTTACATTACATATTAGCCAAAGTACAACTTCAGGAACTGCTAAATTATACTTAAGATACAGAACAAAAAAAAAAAAAAAAAAAACAGAACGGAAAACTTGAAACAACTAAACTGAAAATGTTGGGAAAACAACTCTCAACATTGATGCTTTTGCTTTAAATCTGAAATAGGCCATGATGTGGCTAAATGAAAAGTAAAGATAATGCATTTTTTCTCAGATTGTATAAAAGATTTTATACAACATTTAATCAAAAAGGCTGAGGAATGTCTCCATATCTGCATCCTTAACCATTACACCTTATTCCCACAAAATCCCATGTAAGCAAACCTAAGTATATGAAGAAGTCAATCTTCTATATACTTAATATCATATATAAAGGTGGTATTTTGGAATAGCACAGTTTTGCTGTAATACTGGGAAACATTCATCATATAAAGACGTTAGTGTCAAACTTCAGTGTAAAGCTGAGACCCATTCGTATGCAGTGTCAAGCACAGTGAAGCCTTGAGGTATACCAGAATAAATAAGACCACTCTTCAAAAATTCTGTAACGTTTTGTGCCTCTTCATGTTTCTAGAGTGCACACACTTGACCAGGAGATTTCTTAAAACTATAAGCCAGCATAAGAAATGGTATGTGACTCCTTTTGGGAACGTAATTTCCCACTGAGAAACTACCTATTGTTTAATGGAAAGTCATTGATCTCTGCCCACCATCTGCTTAGTCCAACTGCTTATTTAACATGTTGGGTGATAGCAACACTTGATCTTAGAAATTACCCTTGCTGAAACTAATGAACATCATGTTGTAATTTTAACTAGATTCAGATTTATCTCCAGTCCTAGCCAAGCACTGCGTTCATTACTTGCTGACAGTGACTAGTGTGTTTGGCTAGCATATTAACTCACAAATTGTTCCACTAAAATCAACATAACCAAACATGCAGCAATTCTCAGGTGGGATACAATGTGTATTTCAAGGTGTCATCCTTTCAAAACATCTGTATACAACACCTGAATTTGATTAAGAGAACTTATTTTGAATGCTTTTATGCTACTGATTCGTAGACACATATCCTTCTCTGTAGACTTCAGGGTAGATCAAAAGGGCTGGCTGTGATTTCTATGTGAAACACACTTCAACCACTGCTAACCTGTACTTGAAAAGAGAAGGGAACTCCTGGGTTTCACTGGAAATTACTTAAATATAAGTAAAACATCCTCCCTGTAAAGAGCTTGCAATCAAAAAAAAAATATAGCATCGGGGAATTTACAGATTCAAACAAATGCTCCCAGCCCAAGTTATGTAGAAGATCCCCCACCAGGCACCTGCACCTCTCAAAATGTGGTATGAAAGGCCAGTAAGGGCTGCTGGGTTCTGCTGCCACAACCCAACTGGGAGAAAGTGATCCTCTAAGTGGTAAAATGTGGCCTTAATGGTTATACATCTTTATGCTTGAACTTTTTCAAATTTTCCATGGACAAAGTGTTTGAAGCAGCTTTTGTTTTATTGAAGCCAGTTTATTCACAGTGCCACTGCTACGATGCCACTGTTAACTTTGCTCTCAAAAAAAATTACTGGAAGTTGGTGAATGGCATGCCAATCCACAAAAGGGGCCAGAAGGAGGACGCGGGAAACTACAGGCCTGTCAGCCTGAACTCAGTGCCTGGCAAGGTTGTGCAGCAGATCCTCCTAAGTGCAATCACACTGCACCTACAGGACGGACAAGGGATCAGACCCAGCCAGCACGGGTTTAGGAAGGGCAGGTCCTGTCTGACCAACTTGATCTCCTTTTGTGATCAGGTGACCCGCCTGGCAGATGAGGGGAAGGCTGTGGATGTGGTCTATCTGGACATCAGCAAAGCCTTTGACACCGTCTCCCATAATATACTCCTGGAAAAGCTGGCAGCACACGGCTTGGACAGGGACACTCTGTGCTGGGTTAAGAACTGGCTGGAGGGCCGGGCCCAGAGAGTGCTGGTGAATGGGGCTGAATCCAGCTGGCAGCCGGTCACCAGTGGTGTTCCTCAGGGATCAGTGCTGGGCCCAGTCCTGTTTAATATCTTCATTGATGATCTGGATGAGGGGATTGAGTCCACCATTAGCAAACCTGCAGATGACACCAAACTGGGGGGGAGTGTTGATCTGATCAGCAGGGCTCTGCAGAGGGATCTGGACAGACTGGAGAGTTGGGCTGATTCCCAACAGGATGAGGTTCAGCAAGGCCAAGTGCTGGGTCCTGCACTTTGGCCACAAGAACCCCCTGCAGCACTACAGGCTGGGCACAGAGTGGCTGGAGAGCAGCCAGGCAGAAAGGGACCTGGGAGTTTGGATTGACAGGAAGCTGAACATGAGCCAGCAGTGTGGCCAGGTGGCCAAGAAGGCCAATGGCATCCTGGCCTGGATCAGGAACAGTGTGGCCAGCAGGGCCAGGGAAGTGATCCTTCCCCTGTACTCAGCGCTGGTGAGGCCTGTGTCCAGTTGTGGACACACCTGGAGTGCTGTGTCCAGTTCTGGGACCCTCAGTTCAGGAAGGATATTGAGGTGCTGGAACGGGTCCAGAGAGGAGCAACCAGGCTGGTGAAGGGACTGGAGCACAAGTCCTATGAGGAGAGGCTGAGGGAGCTGGGGTGTTTAGCCTGGAGAAGGAGAGGCTCAGGGGAGACCTCATCACTCTCTACAACTCCCTGAAAGGAGGTTGTAGCCAGGTGGGGGTCGGTCTCTTCTCCCAGGCAGCCAGACAAGAGGGCACGGTCTTAAGCTCTGCCAGGGGAGGTTTAGGTTGGATATTAAGAAGAAATTTTTTACAGAGAGAGTAATCAGACATTGGAATGGGCTGCCCAGGAAGGTGGTGGATTCACCGTCCCTGGAGATTTTTAAGATGAGACTGGATGTGGCACTTGGTGCCGTGGTCTAGTAACCACAGCGGTGTTGGATCAAGGATTGGACTTGATGATCTTGGAGGTCTTTTCCAATCCAGTTGGTTCTATGATTCTATGAACAGAGTATGATGGGAAAGTTAAAGTAAAAAGTACCCAACTCAAAATGATGTTTTTACTGTCCTTCTTATTTATGAACAATGTATCAGAAGCAGCTGATTCACAGACACCAAACTGACTGAGTAACTGGCAGGTTACCATTATCTTCCAACTACCTTGTGCTTCTCAAGAACAAAAACCTGAGCAGCCATAAGCATCAGGCTTCATTATATACATACAGCTGCATGCATGAATATGTTTCTCATGTTTCTTATGTAATATTCTCCACATAAAGACACGGATGAGAATTGCAAGGTTGGTTGCTTTCATGCTGTTTACAAAAAACAATAAAATGTACATTTCAAAACACTGTTCACTATAGCATGGTCTGAATCTATCCATCTTTCAGCAGCACAAATGGGAAATGTATTAATCTGAAAACAACCATATGGCTGCTAGTGGAAAAGGAAGCAGCAGAACACATAGCAGTAGAGAGGGATTGAAAAGATTTTTTATAAAACCTGTATGTTACTGTGTTATAAACAACAATTTTTTTACAGAATTAATTTGAGCTTAGAAGTACCTCTGGCCTACCCTTGTATATGCCTTATGTACAGTTTTGCAGCAGTGGAATGACATTTTGCAGCCAACACCCTTCACATGTAATCAATTTGTGCTGAAACAATTTGTCAATCTTATTTAACTGTCGTTACTTGCTGCAGTACAAGGAAATTCTAACTGATGCAGGTTAGACTTCTGCTGTCAAATAAAAGTAGTAATAGCTGTCTTTCCCAGAATTCACTACAGCTAGCTTGCATCTTCCATGCCAAAACTAATCACCTATTCTAAGGATGTCCATGTGCTGTCATCCATTTCTTCCTCTGTCCCTGAAAGTAGGACTGCTTTCTCTACTTTTATGTGGGTCATTTCTTTAAAAAAAAAAGACATTTATTTTTCAAGTGGCATTCAGGGTTAGAGAATGCAAAGGGACCCCATTTCATTGTAGCCTTTTGTCACTAACACAGAGATGGAACAGCATGACAAGATGGAAGCTCTCTCTCCTGTCTTCACCCTCTCTCTCTAACTTTTTTACTACTATTTCAGTAGACTTTAAATCTTACTTACAAAAGCCAACATACCAGATGTCTTTTATTGTTCCACCTACTGGCTGTGCTGACACTCTCCATAACTGATCCTCCTGACCATCCTCATGTATAGCTGTCAAAAAGGCACCAGGCAGTGTGCATGACACATTCTCTCCCCACATACCTGTCTGGGGTATGTGAGGAGTGATAGTTATTTGTTTCACAGCTTTTTATTTTACTTCTAGCTGCACAGCCTCTTGAGCTTTACTCAGGAGGTTCTATGTTGACAGTGGAACTTAGAAGCCACCATATAAGCAGGATCTGGTCTGGGCACTGAAATTCAACAGCCTTAGCTACACAAAATGAGCTCCCCCTGCCTAGGGCAAATTTATAAGCCCTCATCAATTGGTATATATATATACCTCCTTCACCTACGTTCTGATCATCAGGGGTATGGTTTTCACACAGCTGTACCCACCTCGCTTTTTCTTTCATACAAGCTTCTAAAGAATTATATGACTAGCTCAGGAAATCTTGGCTTCTGTCTGTGCTTCTCCTAAGAAGCAGGCCACGCCATGCAGACTCTTCCATGGCACATAGCATGGCTAAAACTTGTTTACTGCTTTCAAAGCTTATTGACAGACTTCCAGAAAGCCAAAATCACTTTTAATTTTCCCATGATATAAAGCAGATGGCCACTGTTCTTCTTATCAGATCAGATCCCCTGCCAATGAAATATACAGGTTCCTCCATGCAATCTTCAGCCAGCAGTGAATCTGGCTGCTCAGACCATGAGTTACAAAATCAAAGCCTCATTACAGAATCACTGTGTACATACAGCAATGTACAATCAAGAAATGTATATTAAAAAAAAGTGTCTTGCAGACAAACATTGTACAAATAAACATCTACATATGTTGAAACACAAAAATCATCACAATTTCCTATTTTTCTATAATATATACCAAATACTCCCCATATGTACATCTAAGTACACCAGAATGTACTTGTCCATTTCATTATCCACAAGTGTGTATCAAAGTAATGTATATAAACATGTTTGCATATAAATATTCATTATTTTCTCTCATAAACTGGAAACTAAAAACCAAGATTTATGTCTAGAGTTGTAGTTCTTTAATGATAGATTTCTTTTACAGATGAGATGAAGTTCTATGTGTTTGCAATGCTATACTATTTTCTAAATTACTACTCCTATCTGTGTATAACAGACTATTAAGACTATTTTTCCACTTTTCAGTGACTTCCTATCCCACTCACATTCCCCAGAATCTGGGGAATGGACCCAAGATTCACATAAGCTGAAGACTGCAATTATAGCAGCTATGAAGAGACTACAGCAATTAGCAATTTACAATTTGTTCAGAAACGACCTGGAAAAGGGAACAAAGAAACTCATGAATGAACAAGAAAGATCTGTCTTCATTCATTCCTTGTTTGGCAATGATTTACTTGGTTTTGTGGGCATGTTTGCCATGCTACCACTGCTTTTAGTCTCTGTTTCTTGACATATCTGAAAAGCTAAGTCTGATACAAAGATTTGATGGATGTCTGGCTAACTAATGTGTGTAACTATTACTTTGTATTTTTCTTCTTTATTACATTTTCAGAATCAAAAGGAGATAAGCATTACCACGAGCCACTGTTATCAATATCAAGGAGACAGACAAACAAAAGATGTTTGAACAAAATCAAATTCTACATGTCAGTAGGAGACAAGCTGTTGTTGGAAAGTGCCAGAAAATTAAATTTTACAGAGAATCACAAATTTTGAACCTCTCACAGTGATGAGATCTGTCAAACACAGATAAGAATGTGTATTTTTAAAATATACAAGGTTTCATATCGAATCTTATTTTAATGTGAGAACAAAAGAAACCAGTTGTTTGTGCCAACAGTTCCAACCAGTTTGTCATGCTGTAAAGGACAAAGTATGACTCTGTTTGGGTCACCAACCATTCTGACACTAGCAGACAGAAGTTATAGATAATGAAGTGGGAACCGGTATTCACACAATTTACAAAGGAAACAGTGGGAGAACAGCAAAGGATGTATTTATCTCAAGATCCTAACTAAAGAAAACAGGCAGCCCCAGAGCAGAGGTGGGCACTAGAAGGCATACAGCAGGTCTGCCTGATTGCAACTGGAGACCTGGATACCCAGTGGGAGCCTGCCCCAGCCTGGGCCAGACCTGTTCTCCAGCACCCATTTCTCTCTTTTCCACATTTTGCACATCCAGGACATACAAATTTTGGATTCACAGTGATACAGAAGGCAAATATTTTTTAATATTCTAATGGAAGGAATATAATTTTCTTTTTCTTTGCAATGCCATATATGAAAGGTTACAGGTGAAACTCACGCAAACCTGATCAGCACAATGAACCTGCTGCAGTGCATAATGGGCTACAAACTGCAGTGTGGGGAAAAAACAGACTAGTGTTTCTAGCAGAAATTTTCAGCTATACTTAACATCGATAATGGATAAATACAAAATAACATAGCAAATAACTTGGTATCTACCATAAGCACAGCCCTGATGAAACAAAAAAATACAATTTCCCTAAAATACATGATGGGATTTATTCTGTTCATATTCACAGAGGCATGCACAAAGAAGAGCTCTTGTGCAACAGTTGGTCTGCTACTGGAGTCTGTGAGACGAGGTTAGGAAAAAAGTTTTCCAGACTATCCTGAGAAAATTATATTTGCCTTCACTGCCTGCTCACACTGTTTGAAAGGCACCTTGGCATCTGGGGCACCAGTATGCCCCAGCACTGGCAGCAGGGGCTGCAGGGCACTGTGAGGAGAGGCAGGGGCTGCCGCAGGCTGGTCACAGCAGGTTCCAGATGGCTCGAAATGCACCCACCACAGAGCGTGACTGAGCTCACAGCTGAGGTGGGAACACCTCTGGGAAATGTATTTAAGATGGGGCAAGAACACTGCTCAGCAGTGAGAAGTGAAGGGGAAAAGTGTGAGAAACAGCCCTGTGTGCATCATGGTGAGAGAAGGAAGAGGGGAAGGAGATGCCCCAGGGGCTGGAGCAGGGATTCCCCTACAGCCCCTGCAGTCTTTGGAGGATGCCATGTTGGAGAAGGAGAAAAGCATGAGGAGTAAGGAGTGACAGGGACCAGATGTTGTGAACTCACCACAACCTTCATCCCTTACCTCCCTGCACTCTCACTGGGGGCAGGCAAGAGAGTTGGAAATAAAGAAGTAAAGTTGAGTCGATTATGTTTTGCCCATGAATGGTAACTGGTAAGTGACCCACCTGTCCTTATCTCAAGGGGAGTGCAATATGAAACCTTGCATATTTTAAAAAGATAAATTCTTATCTGTGTCTGACAGATCTCATCACTGTGATAGCCTGGCAGCCAGCTGAGGTCAACCCACCACACCTGGGGATCAAATCTGGAACTGACTTTTACTAATTTAGGTAGTCCAATTATACAAAATGGCCAAAGTTCATTCATTCTTCATTACAATGCTAAGCACACTTGCTAATAGTGAGGTGAGCAATACTTGCTACATAGAAAGTATATGGTGGTGTCAACACCTGCTGCTCCCTTCTGTGAAGACTCAAAAGTTCTGTAGTGGTTTCAGAAGCTGCTTAAACTGATTTAAGGCTTTGCTGCTGCCAAAAGAGAAGAGATCCTGCCCTACTTTCCAGATGCACATCACTGCACTATTTTCTTGTGTGGTAGCAATAAGGCTGATCTGGCTGAAAACTACCCTCTTCACTTTTAGTGCTGGAACAAAAAGGGAGCATAAGATCATCACTTCCAGCAAAAATGCTATCGTGAAACTATACCCTTGGACTGTTTCAGGCTCACAATTTCAATGTACTTTGGAAAATAACTGTGCATATGAGACTTGGATCACAGCTGTTCCCCTAACTTCACACTGCGGTTTCTCAAAATGTCCATCCAGATTTATTCAGATGTAAAGATGGTCAGAAATACCCTGCTGGGCTTTTTTGAGCCAATTTGTCACAAAATTTTTTCTTTGTTGCCTGACCAAATCTGTGACAGAACCAGAGGAGTTCTGAACCAATCTAAATCTATGGTCTCTCTAATCCTGTATCCTCTTTGTGACAAATAACAAGATCATTAACACTTAAAAAATACGCATGACCTCCTGCAATAGTTATCAGGAATATAATTCATTTCATGAAAGAACATCCTACCCACTTATCCATTTATTTTGCCCTACATGTGGGGGTTTTTTTCTACCCCCTAAAATCTTGCAATAATTTACTCAGAGAATCATAGAATCTGATGAGTTGGAAGGGAATCATCACAATCCAACTCCTGGTCCTATGCAGGACACCCAAAGAATCACACCATGTGCCTGAGAGCATTGTCCAAATGCTTCTTCAACTCTTTCAGGCTTGGTGCTGTGACCACTGCCCTGGGGAGCCTGTTCCACTGTCAAACGATGCTCTGGGTGAAAAACTTTCTCCTGATATCCTACCTTAACATCCCCCGACTCAGCTTCATGCCATTTCCTCAGGTCCTGTCAGTGGTCTCCCCTCTTCTCCAGGCTGAACAGACCAAGGGACTTCAGCCGCTTCCCCTCAAGGCCCTTCACCATCTTTGTTGCCCTCTGTTGCCCTTTGGATGCTCTCAATAGCTTTATACCTTTCTTCTCTTGTGGCACTCAGAACTACACACAATATTCCAGGTGAGGCTACACCAGTGCAGAGCAGAGAAGGACAGTTGCCTCCCTTGACCAGCTGGCTTTCCTTGATGCCCCCCAGGGCATGGTTGGCCCTCCTGGCTGCCAGGGCAGTGCTGATTCATCTTCAACTAGCCAGGACCCCCCAGGTCCCTTTCTGCAGAGCTGATCTCTGGCCTCTCATTCTCCAGTGTGTACACACAACTAGGGGTGCCCTGTCCCAGGTGCAGAATTGAGCACTTGCCCTTCATATGGTTAGTGATTCCCTAACTCTAATTTGTCAAGGTCCCTCTGCAGAGCCTCTCTGCCTTCAAGGAAGTTGACAGCTCCTCCCAATTTAGTATCATCAGCAAACTTTCTTATTATTCGAGTCCTGCGTCCAAGTCATTAGTGAGAACGTTGAAGAAAACTGGGCTGAAGATGGAGCCCTGAAGAACCCCACTGTTACAATTCTCACTTCCATATAAATCAAAAAATGCTTTGAATTTTGCCAGCTTCTTGGCTTCATCCTATAGAATCTAGTGGGGCTTTTATCCAGCCACTTAAAAACCACAATTCTCTTCTCAGGTATGGTGTGCACTAGTAAGTGCATACTTTTCCCATAAATCTATTATTTTCCTGAGCAATTTTAGGGGTTTTTTTGCTTGCCAAAAAGGAAAGAAAAGGCATGTTCCCCCTGCCACATAAACATATGCAGGAGAATGAGCGTCTATTTTCTGACCATTACTGATGCTGAGATTGACTGGGAGAAACAGCAAGGGCTCCAAGTACCACCTCTGGCTCAGTGAGCCAACTGTTTGATTGTTCTCATGTTGTTTAACAGCTTATGTATAATTGCTGCAGCTTTAGACTGTAACACAATAAATGCAGCACTGTGGGAAGAAAGAGGCCTTTTTTGCACCAGTAATTTTAGTCTCTCTCTTACAAGGAGAGTAATATCTGCACTTGACTGTATTATTTTGTGAAATTTTATTTTCCCTCAAAAAGCCTTCAGTATATCTGATTCATCCTGAATCGTCAAACTCCATAAATCTCATTGCAGCCTATGTAGCCAGTATAAGATACTTGAATTTACTTTCAGCTAAGGAGGTTATACAGAGTTTAGTAAATCTCAACATATTAATTAAAGTAATTTTTGCATTTATTGTTCTTGCCATTTTTAATGGATGAATGCATCAGAGATCTATGTAACATTTCATTTTAACTGTTGCTTAATGGTTTATTTTAAGATGGCAATGATTAAAGCAGGCAAGATGTATCCATCTACAGCCTAGGGATGTTAATTTATCAGTGGATTGCAGGCTTCCAAAAGAGAAATTAAGGGAAGCGTTAGTTCATAATAAAAGGAGGTAAAAACACATGAAAAAGAAATTTTGCAAACATTTATATTTTTAGAGACAGGTTTACAGTCTATCAACCTTTGTTCACCTATAATTTTGGTGTTCATTGCAACAGTCCCAAGATTCCACGATTCCTTGTCTTTCATAAATGGGCTTTGAATGAAACACTTCTAAGGAAAGAAAAGGGGAAAGAACTCAAGAAAGTTTTGCTATCAACTGGCACAGTACCTTGAATTAAAATGGTTCACACCATTAGACTGGTTTATCTAGGGCCTCCTGATTCTGGACCTGTACTATTTACAGCTTTCCTCTATGCTCTGTGGAGATTTCCTCAGTGCTGACCTGAGCACCACTCTGCCTTTCTAGAATGTTCAAAGCAACTACAGTGGAAGTAACAGTTCCTGTAAGAGGACAACTGCTTTCATCCTTGCTACTATCATCAAATAAAAGCAAAATATACCACCAAAACACACACCATAGATATTTCTAAATGAAAAGTAGTATTAAAGAGAAATTGCATCTAAAACACTTAAAGGAATATTTTTTCCAATACGATGGTATTTTTAAAAAGGAAGACTCCTTGCAACACTTAACAATCTGCAATTATTTTGTGTTTCAGTAAGAACTTCTGAAGTCTTGGAAGGTATTTCTTACTGTCTCTCTTTATCCCTTTAACCCAATTTGTAATGTATTATAATGACATCAGCACACTGAGGTACCTACTAAACAAATTCAGTGACTCAGGTGACAGATTAAGAAGCATTTCTAGTTCAGATTTGTGCATCAGATCCTCAGGTTTTGTTGCATCCTTAAGTTACTGGAGTAGATTCTTTTAAATTCTCCTGGATTCATTCATATTTCATTTTTATTTTAATTTGCTTTTCCACTTCATATTTACCTTACAGACAACTTAATTCTATTTCACATTCCTGTGAACCTTATTGTAGCTCATGGGTCTATGTGGATAATCTCTTTATCAATCCACTTCAGGGTACAAGACAGTCAAATGTGCATGCAAGTCCTTGAAGCTACTGTTCAAATGGAAATTCAACTTTCAAATCTCCAAGCATTTGCTTTTATTTAAATTAGTTTGAGTTATAACATTGGTGACTTATTCTCAGACACATTCATAGAGTGTATTTCATATTCTCAGAAGAAACTGCCTGTAACTGAGATACGCATGATAGTGAAAAGAGATGGAAATTAATTTTATCAGCATGATGAACACAACTACTACTTCAATCAAATTCATTTGCAATTTTCAGTGGAATAGGAACAGAAACAGGGGAATTAAAAAACAAAGTATTTTTCTTAGAATCATAGAATCTGCTGAGTTGGAAGGGAAGCATAACAACCATCCAGTCCAATTCCTGGCCCTACACAAGATGCCTCAAGAATCACACCATGTGCCTGAGAGTATTGTGCAAACCCTTCTTCAACTCTGTCAGGCTTGGTGCTTTGACCACATTCCTGGAGAGCCTGTTCCAGTGCTCAACCACTCACTCTGTGGGTGAAAAACCTTCTCCTTATATCCAACCCTAATTCAGCTTCATGAGTTAGGAACAGGAAACTCGCTGTTTCCTCAAGTTCTGTCACTGGTCACAAGAGTGAAGAGATCAGCACCTGACCCTCCATTTTCCCTCGTGAGGGGTAACCTCTCTCTCTCTCTCTCTCTCTCTCTCTCTCACTCCCCCGTTTTTCCACTTTCAGCATGGAACTCTAATGGTTTTTATTACTGAAAATAAAATAAAATTTGGGTAGAATAACAGCCACTGCTGAACTCACTTATTCAGAGTTAGTCTCACAACATCTGCTCTACAACACAAATAATAGCAGTATTCTATCCAAATAAGTTCTTTATTTGGGGACAATTTACTTTGAGGACATATTGGTTTACATTTTCATGTGGCTTTTCACTTGTTTTGTGAACTTTCATTGAGCACTGTCCTGACATTTTTCATTTTCTTTATATGTTGCTGCTTTTCGTTTGAATTGTGGATGATCTCCACTTCTATAAGTTCTCTGTGAAACATCTGCAAAATTAGGAAAAACTTGAAAAGCTCTAACCCAAACAAAGCCTTGAAACCCTTGCAAGCATGAACAATTAATTGCATGGGAACAGTGAGATGCAAACAAAAGTCCTCTAAATATCTTCAGATTATTCAGAAACACTATTACAAGGACTGAGTTTAGCGTAATGTTTCACCAAAATTGCATCAAGACTGGAAATTATAAGGAATCTTACCAGAATAAGATTGTTTGTCTTACTCTCCTCATCCCTGGAGAAAATGTCAAAGTGATTGGATTAAGACAGTCTACCAAGGCTATAGCAAGCAATGCTAGGTATATTTAACATATTCAAAAAAGTATGCATGCAATTTCCTAAAAGCAGTTTCTTTGATTAATTTAAAATAGTTATCGAGTTAAGAAGTACTAAAGCAAAACTAAAATGGGTAGTAATAAATTTCCACTGCTGACTGCTGAAAAAATATTTTCAGGTGAAACAGTGACAATAGCAATGTAAAAAAACAATTTCCAAATGTTATCTGAACAAAATAGTACAATAATTAACTTAGAACATCCTTAAAAAATACACATTAATTTTCCCCCTACAACCATATCTAAACAGACATGTAAATTAGAGGAATGAAGGGACTTTAATTTTCTAATGTCTATGAGCACTGTGCATTTTTACTAATTGTCTTTCAAAAAAAGAACAGTGTCTTATTAATGTAACAACCTTAAGGAAATAAAAACTTCCATAGTAAATATCTTTATAACTGGAAATTATTACTCTATTAATACAATTGTGACATAAATTTCATTTTTGGCTCCTAAAATCAGAAAAGAATACAAGCCTGATAGTTTAATCACAGCTCCTAGTTTCACTGTGCTGCCTACTCACTGATACAGGATTTTATGAAATGACTACAGTAGCAATGGGACTGCTTGGTAGATTGTTATGGAGATTGAGGTATACAAGCATTAACTCAAATAGAACTTGTTACCTAAAAAGGCACAGCTGACATTTTATCTGTCACCTGAAAAATCACACTATTGTACTATATGCAGCTTACATCAGCTAAGATACTCAGAGGCAAAAACATAAGGACACATGCTACTGAATGTATTAATCAAAGACAAACCTTACTCAGAAGTGATCTGTTTAGTGGTGCACAATGGCAGATGCCAGAGCATATTTTTTTGTGATGCAAGGCTGCTCAAGATCATCTATGGATAACGAACCATGACAGCTTGGGATTTGATAAAATGCAAGCTGACAGTGAGAGAAGGCAAAGAATACAACTACTATCTGAACAACAAATACATATAAACTGGATATTTTTCATCTTTACTGTCAGAATGCAATTATCACGTATTGCCACATAATTGTGTGTTCATTAATCTAACAGACTTTGCATCAGAAAAAGCTATTTCTTTAATTTATTTACTACTTCCATTTGATTTCCTGGAAACTGCTATGTATTAAAGTATTTAATAGGGTATGAAAGGTAACAAAATCTGTGTTTGTTAAAGGTACCTTATATGACTGGCATCAACGCAGTTTTCACAGGGAAATCTTGAATGAAGGCTCTATCAGTCACTTTCTAGTTTCTTCACAGTTCAGAAAAAAATCCTTTTTCTCCCTTTAAAAGAAAGACATTTCATGTAAACACTTGCCAATTCCTGTATTGCTGTATTTTTCATCTTTGCCCGCACGCAATTGCTGCTTAAAAATTCCTTTAAATATACTTGGTTTGTTCAGTGCCCTTTAGCTGATTGCCCATAGCTGATTATCATGAGAGTTAATCAGATACTTAAGAGACCTAGAAAAAAAAGACATGAACAAGTTTTCTTCATCATGGACTGATTTGGACTGTTTTCTTATTGTTCTCTAATATTATACATTGCTGCAGATTTCATCAGAGAGCTAAGTACAGTGAATTGCAGTGATCTCGCATTGTGTTCTTCTACTGCTGTAACCTACAAGGTTCCTTAACTTAGCATGCTCAGTGAATTCATTTAATACCAAAAGGATATGTATTTATACTTGGACATTTTTAACTTCTATAAACAAACAGACCATTTCAAAACAGTTTGGATTAAGGGCCAAAAGTGACATGAGTCAATTCAATATTAGACTCAAACAACTTCCTAGAACTACTCAGATAATACTACAGATTTTAATCTTTTTCCTTCTCAGCTCTTCTATTTTTCTTCTACAGAGTGTCCTATTAATTAAATTAAATTTCCCCCACAGCTGTGACTAGAAGCTCCAGTTAAGACTGAAAGCTCACTGTGCTGGACATTGTTTGAACAAGACTGTTAGAGACCTTTAAGATTTTTATAAATCAAATCCCTGAGATAAGAAAGGATAGGAATAAAGCTATATCAACATATTTGTTCTACAGATGAAAGCTGAGGTACACAAAAATTAAACAATATGCTGAATGTCACACAAAGAGTCTGGTATAAGGAACCTTCTCGGTCTTAAATGCCTTTAATGCTTGCCCACTTCATTAATCATACCCTAAAAAAGCTGTTCTCAGTCCCCATATCTTGTACGTAGCACTTTTGATATTTTCCTTAGGAGGAAATACCATCAGTATTGGTAGTTAATTAATCTTGACAATATATAAAACAGCAAATCTTGTAAGAAATAAAGATATTTTTTAAACAATACTTTGGAATATCTCTTTTTTTCAGCACTTAAGTACTAAGAAATCAGTATTGAAAAAATGATGGAATTTTCTGTAAATGTTGATACGTATTATTTGCCTTCTAATTTTTAGAGAATAAAGCCCATATCAGCATGGTGTATTGCACTGAATTTACAGTTACCCAAGTCAGGGGGCACAAGAATTTACACCACCACAGAACGTGTCTTTTCCATCAGAAAAGAAAGACTAAATCCTTTCCTTTACTCCAGGACCTAGGGCTTTAATGAAATAACTATCAGGAAAAGCTGGTTAAAAATGTTCCAGCTTTCAGAGTCAACAATTATTTTGTAGCTTGTGGCTGTCTAGATAGAATGTATTTATTTATCAAAACAACAAAGTAAAATTAAACTCATTATATGCAAACCACAACATTAATAAAAAGACATTGCTGCAATGTCAAGCACTCAAAATTTCATTCAGTTTTTTTCTGAGGCTTTATGACAGTCTCTGAGTCACATATTTTTTGTGAGTAGCTATGCTTATCCAGTGCCTACGTTATTTTTAAAGGAATTTAAAAGGTTTATTCCTCCTACTCTGTGAATGCTCTAGAATTTATATACTTTACAGAGCACATTCTTAAAATTAAATAATTATTTTCATGATGGATTTTTTTTAAAGATATTAAAATCCACTCATTTTATACACCCAATAATGGATGCTCATTTCTCCTCCACTCTTTTTTTTTTTTCTTTAGAGCATGTAGTATATATTTTAAGTTCCTGCATACCCAAGCAAAACTCCCATTGAATTCCATTTCCTGCCTTCCTGGCTCATTTCTCAATCATTCCCAGTTCTTTCTAGCTAGGATTTACTGGCTGATGCTACTGACAGTTATGTTGGCAACTCTACATCTGCTGTCCAGTTATCCTATTTCTTACAAAATCTGTCTTCCCTAGAGCTCCCTGCCAATTCTGACTCGTTTTTTCTAGTCAGTCCCAGTTTCCCACTCCGTGTCCAATTTTTATCCAGGTTGATACTATCCAGGTTGACTATTAATCCACTGCCTTTGCCCATCAAACCTTGGTCATTGCCTCCTCAGCAAAATGCTGACCAATTTTCTCCCATATTGGTACTCTTTTGTCCACTGGGGTCCCAGAAGAGTTCCAGCTGGGATAACACACAGAGGAGTTATTAAAAACCATCATGGGAAACTCTTTTTCTATCTTTTTTATCTTGCAACATAAAGTCTGTTGAGTCACTTTATGGGAATACTATGACTTTATCACAGTCAGCGTCAGGAGTTTTGAGAAGCCGGAGCACACTCAGCAATGACCACAAATGGATTTTTTTTTAATCCTTGTTATTAACAAATCTCTCTTTCCTCAGTGAATTCTTTTTATTTTCAAAAGGCTTAGGATTTTGCTAATTCCAGTGCATAGTCACAGGGATGACCACAAACATGTTCTGTTCTGAATTGGCAATCTCACTGCTAGGCAGAAAATCTAACTCCACCAAAAAGGAAACTTTCAAATATGATGTGTAGTTTTCTGTTGAGATTGTAACTGTGTCGAAAAATCCTAGTTTGATACAAATATTTCTAAGGAGACATGAGTAAACCTCTGGGAGTCGGGAAAAGACAGAAAAATCAGTAAATTAAGTTTTAGTATGTTTTAATATAGGTAACAGTGAAACATGATCCATGTTTCAACAAGAATTTTCAGGTTTTCTTAGAGATTTAAAAATTCTTTTTACAAGTCCCTTGGGGAGCAGAATGAAACTCTTTCACTTATTGGATGAACAGTGCATAATACTTTGCATAATGAAATTAAGCAGCCTGAAGTACATGTGAACATGACTAATGAGACCAAATGCAGCAGGAAAAGCAAGCAGATGGCTTGAGTGAGCTGGAACAGAGTAGCAAGGAGAAATCTGAATGTTTTGGGTTTTTGCAGGGTACATACAGACACGAAAATATAATCTTCGCATTTCTGTGCAACAGTGCATCTGTCAGCACTTTGATGGCCTATGGACCACAAGTGAGAGCTTGCCAGAATACTAATAGTCTCTGTAGAAAACGTTTATATGCTGTCTATGGGAGTTACAAAATGCACATAAAATGCAAACAAAATGGAGGTGAGGGGGCAGGGGGTGTTTGTTTCACTTTGTGTCTTGCTTTTTTAATTTCATAAAAAAGATACTTAAACTAGTGGTATATTTTTATTGAACTAGTCTTTCTCCAACAAAAGCCTGGTTCTCAGACACCTTCCCAATAGTACAAAGATTTGGAGGAAAATGCAGAAAGAGAGAGAGAAAGAAGGCAGTAGGTATTAAAAGGTGATGGGAAAAGGCTTTCTTATCAAGAAAGTTAAATGACCAACTTATGAAGGATGCTATGAGAAACACTGGAAGATGCAGATAAATTGAGTTTGCTCTCCTTTCTTTCTGGGAAAAAACAAATCTGTCCATAGAAAAGATTAGCTGTTGATTTCTATAATTTGAGCTAAATTGAGGGTTACCAGACAGCCTCTCCTTGGGAGGTATTTTTTGGGAGGCACAGTTCTACTCTGCATAAAATACATACTGACACTGGCTATTTACATCTGCAAACTTAAGGGATTGCCGGCAGTTATGTTATAAAAAATGAACAGATTCAGGGAGAAAAAGTATAAAACTGAGAAAATTTACAATGTCATCCTGCCATCATATCTATTACAAAGGACTGGGATAAAACACCTTTGGATGTGTACACCTGAGATTTATTTTTTTTTTTTAAACTACAAAACTTTATTTGAGGTTTTGAAAGAAAGCAGGGACACTACCTGGGACTGCAATATAAGGATATCTTGTCAACAATTTAATTTAAACTAATGTTCAGAAGAAAACGACTTAATTAATTTTTCTGCACCTGTCAGTAAGTATAGTATTCTGTTTCACTGTTAATAATGCTACAGCTGTAGCCCACCTACCTCATATTTGACTACTACATGCTCCTAGTATTCAGCGCTCACAGTGCAATCCAGTAGTGTGGAATATTTTTATTACCAACACAAACTGCAGAGGTACAAGATTCAGACATTCTTTAATCCCTTCAGCTATTTTTCAAAATCTATCTCTTCACTGTGTATACTGGTCTCAGTTTTTTAAAAGTTTAGAATATTCAGAAACATAGAAAGAGAGTGAAAAACTTCATGGAGCATCACTGTTCAAAAAAGAACCCAAACCAGCAAAACCCAAAGCTTCTTTTAGTTCTGGAAGACAGAAGTTATATTTCTTTATTATTTTTTTACGGACTTCTGACTGTATTCTTTATCTCCCATACTAAACAAAAACCTTTTTTTTTCCAGTCTGAAATATACTGAAGTTATCTCCACTCTGAAACAAACACAGGAGTTTTTAATAATCTGGCATCTGTAGACCAGCAAGACCTTTCAGTCAGCCTTGACCTACATTTATCAGGTGACATATGTAGAGATTTGGATGATCTTTTCATTTTACTGCAAATGATTCTTAATTACACTGAAGCACAATATTTAAGCTTCACCCCATGAAACATTATGAACTGTTTGTTACATGATAAATGACCTTAAATAAGATCTGGAATACCCAGACATCATTCCAGCCTGTATTACTTTTATTAGATCTCCCTCTAATCTTCTATTTTAAATACACACTGTTATTCAGACTATCAGAAAAATATCACTATCCTTGTAGCTTTCTAACATAACTTGCATTAATTTAGGACTATCACACTACTAATTAAAACATGGGGTAATTTATATCAGTGCCTTTTATCATCCATCCAGACCAGGTATGCAATAGTTTTGTGAGGAAAAGTATCAACTGACAATTTCTATATTGTCAATGGTTTAAAAATTATAATCTCCTTATGTAAAGCTGTTTGTCAATAACTTCAATTGCAAAACTGAGTTTCCGTGATCTTCTGCAATAATTTGTATCAAAACAGAGGGCTCAAATGCACAGGCAGCACAGCTTCATGAGAGGAAAGTCCTGCTTATCCAAACTGATTTCATTCTATGACAAGGTAACCCACCCAAGGGAAGCCAGTTGATGTCATCTTGTTGGATTTCAGTAAAGCTTTCAACAGTCTCTCACAGGTCCTTCTGGACAAAATGTCCAGCACACAGCTGGACAAACACATCATGTGAGTGGGTGAGCAATTGGCTCAGGGGTCGAGCACAGAGGGTAATAGTGAATGGGGTAACATCAGACTGGTATTGGGAATCACCAGCCATATGAAGTTCAACAAAGGAAAGTGTCAGATTCTGCACGTGGGATGGGGCAACCCTGGATGTTCATACAGACCTTGGAATGAGATGCTGGAAAGCAGTGCCATGGAAAGGGACTTGGAGGTCCTGGTCTATGGCTAGTTGAATCTGAGTCAGCAGTGCCCTGGCAGCCAGGAGGGCCAACTGTGTCTGGGGGGGCATCAGGCAAAGCATCGCCAGCTGGGCGAGGGAGGGGATTGTCCTGCTCTGCTCTACACTGGAGTGGCCTCATCTTGAATACTGTGTGCAGTTTTGGGAGCCACAATATAAGAAAGATATTAAGCTTTTAGATAGAGTGTGTCCAAAGGAGGGCAAGGAAGATGGTGAAGGGCCTTGAGGCGAAGCTGTGTGAGGAGTGGCTGAGGTCACTTGGTCTTTCTAGCCTGGAGAAGAGGAGACTGAGGGGAGACCTCATTGCAGTTACAACTTCCTTGTGAGAAGAAGGTGCAGGGGACAGACACAGATCTCTTCTCTCTGGTGACCAGTGACAGGACCCAAGGGAATGGTCTGAAGTTGTGTCATGGGAGGTTTAAGTTGGATATTAGGAAAAAGTTCTTCACCCAGAGGGTGGTTGCATACTGGAACAGGCTCCCCAGGGCAGTGGACACAGCACCAAGCCTGATGGAGTTGAAGAAGCATTTGTATGATACTCTCAGGCACACGGTATGACTTTTGGGGATGACCCTGTGCAGGGCCAGGGGTTGGACCTTGTGAGTCCTTTCCAACTTGGCATATTCTGGGATTCTGAAATTTTAGGTTTGGTATATTGTTGTATATAGGAAAACCAGCAACCCCAAAGGAAGCTGGTGGAAGAAAAGTGCAAAACAAACAAAAGAAGGCGGTTCTTAGCACAACAGGTGAAATATCTATGAAATTCTCAGAAACATATTAGGAGTTACAAGGAAGTTTTAAAAAGTTCTATGGGGAAACTTAACAAGAACTTAGAAAAGAGCTCATTGCTAGCTGGAGATACCACACCAGGTTCAGGAAATCCCTTGCACTGAAAACAGTTGGAGGCTGGGAATTTTCAAGAGAAGTGTGATGTCTGACTCTATTCCTCTTTCCCCTGGAAATATTCTATGGCTTGTTGGAGATAGGATGCTTAACATTGTAGGTCCAAGTCTATAAAAATCCCTCGTCTGAATTCTTGGAACCATTCTTCCATTTCAATGAGATGCTCTGCATCTGTCTATGCTTTTGCCCAAGCACTTATGTAAAGATGTTACTTTCTAACATTCTTTTTGCTTTTGCTACATCTCAGATCATTAATATTAATTTTTCTCCTACAGCAAAAGCAGACTGTGACAGACATCTCGGTTTCCTATAAACATTTTTCCTCCACATGTATGTTGAAGCATGCAATTAAAAGTCAGAATCAATAGTTCGCTACAGAGCAAAAACATCACATTTCCTTATATTGCGCCAACTTCTATCCTCAAAATCTCATTCTGACCTCTCATACCAACCCAATTCCATACTGATCAATTCATTTACTTGCTACTAAAGAACAATTTCCAGCTTAAACTATGAGCGTGACCTTCAACTTATGAAAGACATCAAACACAAGATCAATCTCATGCTATAGAACTCTCTGCAGAAGGAAACTAAACAGTCGATTTATTTCATGCCACAAGAGAAAATAACACAAATACACAAAACTAGGAAGTTGAAAAATAAAGGGCAAGTTTTTGAGGTTCTGTCTTCCAGATCTGTGCACTTGTTCAATTAGCAATTATTAAAGTCAACTGAATTGGCCAGCTGACAACTTGTAATGCCAAAATAAGAGTTTAATGTTCTTTGCCAACATCAAGCTGATGTACAGTGTGTCACTCTGTACCTAGAAAATTCAGCACATCCTTTCCAAGATGACAAAACAATCTTCACAGAACTCTGGTAATATGCGCTCACAGTTTATCAAGATTCTGTACATTATCTCAAGTTTGACTGTCTTCAAAACATTAGTTTATTAGTCAATTACATTGGAAAGAAGCATTTTCCCTTACAAACAGCTTTGATGAGTTGAGTTACCATTCTTCTCACATACACAAGGGAAAAAAAAATCAAAATCCACTTGGCAAGCATTGTTCCTAACTGCAACATTTAAAGGGAAGGTTGCCATTTCCTCTGGCAAAGACTTACGAACATAAAAAAATGCTGTACCCATAAAATTAGGAAATAAATAATCAAATTAGAAATCTTAAACAACATGAACTTATCACATGCACTCAGGCAGAGCCCTCTTGCAATTAGGGATCAGATAAAGATTTTAATTAGCTCCCTTGAAAATTAGTGTTTGCATTTAGAACGTACAATAAGTTCATCACCGCTTCTTTGTCATCCATTTTCCAGGAAGCTTCTTAGTCAGAATATATCCTCTAATGCTACACCCAAGCCATGAATAGGTACAAACATGAAGCAGTCAAATCATGGTAAATTATAACAAAACATCACTTAAGAGTGGGGACGCTTTGCATTTAAGCTTGGTATTCCTACCGTCCAATTGGGCAACACAGCTTAGGTAATGAGTTTTTACAGTTGCACTTATTTGGAAATGGGAAAACATCCCAGCCAACCAACAACAGTGAAACCAAGTTTTCAAGAAGAATAATATAAATTACAACACACATGAGATTTTAAAATTAGTTCAGACAAACAAACACACAGCACAGTTACTTCTGCCTTGGCAGAGGAAAGAGTGCAACGCCCACATATTTTTTCAATCTGCATCTTCTATTGTTAACTTATCATATATATATATACATATATATATAACATATATACTATTACATGCATACAGTTTAATGAACATAAACATATTAATAATCAATCTGTAATTCCAGACTAATCAGGATGTAGTAAAGATACCATTTTGAATAATTTTTGTCTCTGAAGTACTATTTTCTTAACTATAAGGAAATGCCTGTCAATGCCTGTCCAACTACTCTATATTGCATCTGTGCAAGTGTAGATGACGTAGTTTTACAGTCTTTTACTTTTCACCTCAACAAGACATTCTAAAAAACATGACCTTACTGTAGATATTTTTATTTCTCTCAAGACTCAAAACAGAAAATAACCAGATACAAATTTTATATTGCTTAATTTACTTGAATATCAAAAGTAAGTTCATACTCATATGATGACCAAACTGTCATGTCCAACAGCCTTTCAGCCACTTCAGAAATACCACTGAAAAAAAACCCCTAGAGGACTGTTAAAGCACCTGGAAAGTCTACTTAGTTTTCTGCTGATTTCATGAGGTTTGTCAATATTAGCTGATCAGGCCTAAAACATATGAAGCAATGTATCATAAAAAGAACTTCCTGAGAACCTCCAACAAATAGTGATACAAATAATATTACTTATTAGAGAAGTAATAACACAATGCCATAAAAATTTCCAAAAACCTCATATGGCCATTGACATAATCAGTTCAAAATTATACAACATTTATAATAATAGTACTCTTTTTTCTTCTTTTGTTTTCAGTTTTTCAACCAAGTACTTTAATTTTAAGTACAGATAAACCAACACTACCACTTCATTTCTAGTTGGCAGCTTTTTGGCTATCTCTAAACAGTGGTATTCAGAAGGATGCTAATGTTTCAGATACTGTGGTGAGTTGACCCTGGCCATAAACTAAGCATCCACTCATTCACACTACTTCCAAGCATGGAGGGGAGAACGTGAAGCACAGAAGGAAGAAAAAAGTCAAGACAAAGACAATTAAAAAAGTGAAGAAAAAAGAGAGGGAGAAAATACACAAGTGAAGTAAAGGCAATCCCTCCCACCCACCAGCAGCCCAGTGTTTACTCAGCCTCCATGCAACAACTACTCCCAGTTTTTCTTGCTGAGCACGACATTGTAAGAATGCACAGAATACTCCTTTGGTCAGTTTGGGTCAGCTGTCCTGGCTGTGTTCCCTCTCAAGCTCTTACACACCCCTAGCCTACTTGCTATGAGCAGGGTTAGAGAAGGCCGCCTCACTGTGCAAGGGAGGTGTGTTATCACCACTGTTTTAGTCACTGACCTAAAACAGCTACATATGAGCTGTGATGAATAAAGTTAGTTCCCTCTGATCCAGACTCAATACAGATACATACCACAGTTAATGTCTCAAGTTTGCCAGGATGATAACTGCACATCATGACCTTTCCCCATTTTCTTTCTCCTATCATTTCCAACCTGGTTTCCAGGCCCTCTGATGAACAAGAAAGCAGGATGTCAAAAAGCACTGGTCATGCAGTCTAGATCTAACTATTGAGCTCACAGTCCTCAAACTAGATGTCACCTCTGCTGCCATCAGTGTCATTTCCATCCATTAGTGCCATGATATAGTAATTGGAGTTGGATCAGGGGTTGGACTTGATTATCTTGGAGGTCTTTTCCAACCCAATCTATTCTATGATTTGGTGTTCCACTACTCCAGGCAGTATGTCATGTAGGTAATTGCAACATCCCACTTCTCCTTTTTTTTTTTTTTTTTTGGTTTGGTTTGGTTTTGTCTTTCCACTTTCCCTGATTTCTTCCTCTTAATTTAAAGCCTGGCAAAACTTGTCCTGTTCTTGACAATCTCATTCTTAGTGTATTTCACATCTCTCAGCTTCCTTCCCTCAATATATTTCTTTGATTTCTCTAAAAAAATCCAACTAGCATACAGTCCACCGAGGAACTACTCCATCATATTCTCTGCTGCCATTTCCAAGTTGGTGTTTTGTGCTTAAATGGGAGTCATGCAGATAAGAACTTAATAGTGACCCTTACTGACATAAATACAACTTCTAAAGTCTGTGAAATATATACGCAAAAAGATGTGGAAAGATGATTAAATAAATAAATAATTCTGATTATCACATGACTCAAAGTTTACTTTAGGGTGATTATACCATGAACCAAACAATACTTGAGGTAAAAAAATTGATTTACAGTATAAATGGTATATTGCACTGCATTCAAGAAAACAGAAGGTTGACACACTGCCATGTTGTCAGCCTATATTGAACTGAAACAAATTCAAGAAATAATTCATAATACAATAGTATTCTCAGCAGTTGCACATACTGCCCAGGCTATTTAAATATTCTATAAATAATTGCTCAGAAAGGCACAATTGACAATGTGCATAGATGGATGATGAATAGTCAGGTAGTTTAAGTAAAATTTTGCTTCAATAACTGCTTTGTTTTTAAACCACCTGCACTGTATTGTCTGATGTACCAGAACAGATCAAATTGTTCTCAGTGTTTTTCTGAAAACCAGACAAGCTTACAAATGATAAGTTTTATTGTGTTAAGGAACTGATGCCAAACTGAAGAGCTGCATATTGTGTGATCTAACTACCTATTTTTTTGGCCAAGAATTTAATATCAGCCATTGTTATATATGAAACTAGACCAGATATATCAGACACCAATACCATTATGTCATATGGAAGTAATTTTAGTTTTTGTCTCCCCATCTTCAAAATAGATTTATTAGTCCTCTTGAAATGTAGTTTCTCACTTGAATTTTATTTTGGTCAGCTGGCAACCAAAGAGATTACAGCTTGATTATTTTCAGATGGAGGCATTAATGAACAAAGCTCACTGATTTGAGTCAAAGTATACCTGACTTCCACCATTGTAAATGTTGCCAGTGCTTGTACTTCTTTGTTTAGACCAGAAGACGAGGTATTTACATATCTAAAGATGCACAAAAGTACCTAATGCAGTTTATAAAAGCATCTAAATGAATAAGCACTTTCTTTCCATGGACTTTCATGGGAGTCATATCCTTAATAATGTCAATCAGAAATCTCTTTTCTCAGAAGGTAAACACTCAAAATTTAACACTCAAAGCAATAAAGCAAAATTTAAACTAGAGTATAAAAAATTTATTAGCTCTATCTCTTGAAAAAAATAATCTTATGTAACAGAATAAGCTTTATCACCAGGTTCTGCAGTTGCAAGGTTGTTTCTCCTGGTGTATATACAGTTTTAGATTACTACCTTTATACAATGTATTACTACAGAATGTTTATGGTATAGCAAGGTTTTCCCTCACCTTCATGTGACTGAAGTTTTTGCCCCACTCCTAAGGAAGAGTTACAAACTAATATATATAGAAGTATAGAAGATCATTTTTTGTACACACATAATTGTGTCACTGCTGACATAAAAACAACACTAATAAAATTGCTAACCACTTGATCTCACATGTGCACTTGAAGGACTTAAGTTAATCTTTCTTAACTGTTCCACTAATTGTTGGTGGGTTGATTTTTGGGTGGAGAAGAGCGAGGAGGGAATTGCTTACTTTGACTTACACGTGTTTACTGGATCCCAGATCCTTCTCTGCCACATTTTCCCCAGATAATTAATACTCGTTCTTTTCTCATCTGAATCCTAAGATTCAGTTAAGATCAGAATCTTAAGATCAGTGCTGGGAACTGTGCAAACATGCAGTCAAAAGAAAGAAAAATATTATACCAATAAATCAAAGGTCTGTCATTGGAGAATCAGGACACAGTACCTGGTTACTTTCAGTAAATTCCCACATATAAGTAGGATTCCCATTTCTATTAGAAAATCTACTGTAACTCCTATCAAGCAGAGCAGTAAAAATGTTACAACAGAGAATGTAAGCTACAAATTCTCATCCTAATGAAGGTATAAAGACAAAATATAAAGAACAGCTGAGAAAAAAAATACACTTGTTCTAAACTCTAGGAGACACTTAAGACTGTATTTTACACAGGCAGCAAAACACGAGTCTTTCAATAAGCACATACATCTTTTTCTTTATTAACTCCTCAAAATGGTACTTCAAGAAATAATACTCTGACACATTAAAATTCTGTTTCTGGAAGACTAACAGAAAAGAATAATATTACATATTTTGTAGTATGCTACTTAGAATTGCTTTTGGTGTTCTATTCTTTTATATGCTACAGGAGCGTGCAAAGCTATATTCAGTTCAAATGACACATTTGAACAACTCATACTGGAGGCTATTTAAGGCATGCAGGCTAGCACATCAAAGGGGATGAGCCTAAAACAAAGAGATGCAAGGCCAAGCTCTGCTACAATTTCAGGCTGTCTCTTGTGGAGAATTTGGGTGTCAGTTATGAAGATCATATAAATGTTTTACATTTTGCACAATCACTCTTAATTATGACCTACATTAGCATTCAAAAAAACCTCAGCAGTAAGACCCTGCAAGACTGTAGACGGTCATTTCAGGTGAATTACTGGTGTGATCCTACAGAATGTCAGTAAATAAGGAGATCATCTCACAATAATAATTACTGAGGCAATAGAAAAACAATCAGGCAAAATGCAGAGCACTGTCATGTTATCTAAACAAAATGTTGTGTTTGTGTAGAGCTTACTTTGAAATGTATCTATTTGAAAATACTAAACCCTTCTGACATGGCTATTCTAGTATATATTATTCAACTTGTGAAAATAAGGATAAGATACATATGCTGTTTTGGATATACTAATAACTATCACAGGTTTTGCATGAGTTTGTGTATTCTTTGAATACCCATGCTCAGAACAAAATTAATACTATGAGAATTTAAAATCTCAGGGCAGGATATTTCACCTTCATTTAAGTGGCATGGATATGGATGTCCAATGAGCTGTGCTGGAGAAGAGGGCCGTGCGCTGCCACAAAAGCTTTTTGCAGAAGTTAATACTGGAAGCTTTCATAAAGCCGTTACTGAAATTAGAATAAGCTTTATTCTGACTAACACACTGCAGACAGTAACTAAAAATGACCCAATTATTTCTGGAAAAAATAGCTCTTTAAAATTTAAAGTTGAAATATATAGGTGGGAGGAGAAAAAGAGTAAAATGATCGTGTATGACAATTCAATAGTAGGAAAACTGAATACCAGGTTTTATTGTTTTTCAATGAAAGAACATAATACAAGCTATTGTAATTGTTTTTTAACAACAGGTTTTTCCATAAAAAGCATTTATGTTTTAATTACACTGTTAAAGCTGTGTGAAGAGGATTTATTTTGTAGGTACTGTTTCTTTACAACCATTCTCAGTACAACTCATTAAACTAGCATGCCATTAAGATAAATGAGCATTCTTATCCTATTCCTTTAAATCACTGAAACATTTGTATATTCTTTAGCACTGATTTAACTGTTGATGTAGCTGAAAATATAATCAGCTGAGCATCTTCCTCCCTTTCACCATAATCTAATATCTCCTTTGAATTATGAGATCACAGACTTGCATAAGAGTCTCATATAGCTATAAACCTTTTCCTCTGGGAACTTATTTGTTAGTGAAAGGTTTCCCCCCCATATAACTTAAATAACCCTTAAAAGTATTCTTCAAATATACTTAGAAACATGAAAACAACAAATCGCTTACAGAGAATAAATTCTCTTGATAAAAAATAATACTAAGTTTTTTCTAATAACAGATGCTATGACACAGTCTTCATTAGTTATTTTTTGTTACAAATGAAACTTCAAGGAAGAAATAGTCAAGAAAGAAACCAAAGCTTGCCAGGAATGGAGCTACATTTCTGAAGTCCTCTCAATGGTGCAGAGCCACTAAAATTAAAAAAAAAAAAAAAAAAATTCCAAATAGTGGCTCCTTACTCTGTTTAGAGCCTTGACACATAGTGTCTGCAAAGAACAATATGTACTAAAGCAGTCAGCAGTACTACTAACCTGGCTAAATCCTATTAAGCACAAAGACTGCAGAAAGGAGCTGTGTAACTTTGGCTATGATAAAAACTGACCTTATAGTTATTCTTTAAAATCTATTTTCTGAGACTTGTACCCCCTTTCACTGTTTATGTTCATCTGCTGTCTCTTGTCTTAAACTGGACTCCTATGCCATTGGCATCTTTGGTCATTACATACACTGAATACCCCAATGACTAGGTGTTAGAGCAGTCCTATAGTCAAAGTTGCTGGGAGCTCCATGAGATGCTCCAACAAGGACAAACGTTAAGCTTTTGTTTTAAAGCTTTCATCCACTTACTTCTCAAAACGTAGAACGTTTGGCATTGTCTGTAAGATTAGACAATCAGTTCATTAAAACTGTTTTCTACCACTCAAGAAGACAGTGAAGTGTCTCACCTTGGTAAATGCCTATAAGCTTTATGTGTAGCACAGCTCTAACACTTTTTCTTGGAGTAATGAGCTGAGTCACCATGAGGGATTCCTTACAGTATGCAGTCCTCAGCAAGTTAAGGACTATTCTAAGTTACATCAGATTTTCAGCCACAACAAGGTGACAGAGAAGCTTTGTGAAAGCTTGGCCACCTCTGTTCTAAAATACATGCCAATCTCGTGTTCTCTTGTAGTAGGTGTTACTCCATAGAAATGTGGCAAACACGTGCACACACACACACTCTCATGCAAAGAAGCTCACAGCAACCTAAATTTCCCATGATACTTTCACAATCCTTTTCTTGGAACATAAAGATGTAATTAAACAACACTATTGCCCAATATAATAGAAAATAAGTAATTTTTAAAAAAAGGAAAAGGAAGGAAACCTCAAAAGAAACCCTACGATCTCTCAAGATAAGCAGTTCTGGACTTTGCACTGTCCTACTAAATGAATATAATGAAGAATTTTACTTTATGACTACAGTATCTACTACTATCAAAATACATGCAAAAGGGCCTGGGATTTTTCTTAGTACTGAATTATCAGATTTAAAATAGTTTCTTTTGAAACACCAAGCTGAATCACATTAGTGGCCCAGCATCTAGTGAGCAATACAACATATCATGGAGTACCTGAATTATGTATTAGCTTGAAAGATTCTGTACTCATTCCAAAAGGCAAAAAATATCCCCACTAATAATTGTATCATACAGACAAAGGAGGTCAATAAAGTTAGAAGTAGCTTCCTAATGTTTGTGTTGGGTAAACAAATAAAAAGTAAATATTAAACTTTGACCTCTCACTTTTCCTTTCAACATTTTTCACTTAACCCAAAGTTGGCTAGAATCATTCCCTGTCACTTTGTGGTCTCAGCTGAATAAATTATTACAGTGCACTAGTACACTCTATTACTTTTATGAGTCTTCTATTTCACTGTATCACTGAAGCTGTGGTTGCCTCCAACAAACATCTTTCTCCTCAAGGCTCAAAATCTTTTTCCTCTTCTTTTTCTCTCCTTATGTTTCATATTGCTTTAGGTGTGAAATTTCAGTCACCCTTCTCATAGCAAGGAACTCAGTTCTACCCCACTAAAACACCTACACCCTATCCCCTGCCTGGCTCTCATTTCCTTTGTATTGTCTGTGACTGCCTAGCAATGGCCTTCCTTACTCTTTTTTTTCCTCTTCCTCTCCTCTTCTTGCATTGATCTCTGCTCTCTGTGTTCAACTTCTAAGTTTTCACTTCTTCCTGATTGATCTCACACACTGAACTTGTCTTTGGAGAAGTGTCTCCCAACAACCAACAGACTGATATTTTCCATTTTCTCCCTTTAGTCTTCCAAAACCCTGCTTAATCTGAACACTAGCTTGACTTAACACACAAAAGACAAGTTAATGTGCTCTTTCAACAAGACTTTTTAAAACCTATTCTTTCATTGTATTTGCATACGATAGGCTAGACTAAAACCTGAGCAAATAAATTATGCTGCTCCTTTGAATATCTGCCTAAACCTATGTAGTATAAGTAAAAAGTTACTTCAAAGTTTTGTGTATGGATTTAAGATGGAGAGGGTCCTGCTATTTGATTCAAAGATATTTTATTACTACAAAATATTTGTTCTTTGTAAACACCTATTCATATAAACACAGGGTGGGATTGCCAATAAATACACTAGTGTCGTTTCCATGGTGGTTGGAGTAGATGATGACAAAATGTGAAGATAAAAACTGTGCATAAGTACAAATAGTAAAGGATTCTTCAACTATATGAATAAAATACAAACAAGAAAAATGAGAAAGGGATCACAATGGATTGAAGATGGTAGAGAATTTAGGCTTATGCTGAAAATACTGAATGCAGGGATGAAGATGGGTAAGAGGAGTAAAAATTAAAAAATATCAGTTAATTACAAAACTCAGAGAGAAGAGAGGCTCAAGAAGATTAGGCTGAAGGTGACAAGACGGTCTCCAGTCCGAAGTCTGAAAGAATAGGAAGAGGACATATGAGGTAGCAAGATCATTATCTTGTTCTACAGGCATAGAGGAGTAGAATAGCATAGAGCAGCAAAGTAGGAGAGAGGAGAAAGCAATTAGAGCAACAGATGGTTGGAAAGCTTTTTAATAATGTGTATTTTTTTAGAGAAAGTTTTCAGAGAAAGTGTATTTAATTTAAAGACAAACAGGTCAAAGGAGCAGGTAGATCATATAACAACAATTCAGTAGCTTTCTTCAAGGTTCTGGGGTTTATTAGACATTGGAAATGTGGGAGACCTCACACATCTGAAGTTTAGAAAAGCCTTTTTCATATCAGGCCACATGGGAAATCATTATTCAGCTGACGTAAAATAAGGGTTAATAGCAGAAATATTAGATCAATAAGTAACTAAAGAGAAAGTGTTTCACAGAATATTCTGAGTTGGAAGGGACCCACAAGGATCACTGAGTCCAACTTTAAAGTGAATGGCCCATACAGGGATCAAACCCATAACCTTGGTGTTAATCTCACTGAAAATGAACACACTTAGTGATGGAAAATTTCAGGCTAGAGGGAAGCTATGAAGAGAATTCCTCAGTGATCAGTCTTGGGAGAAATCTTGTTATTTTCATAATTACTTTGGCCAAAGTATCCGTACTATATTAGTGAACTATCACGATAATTCATTTTTGGAGAGATAATCAATACCTAGGAGCACTGGGATATCCTTATGCAAAGAACTGCATGAACTTGAGAACATGAATAATATAAATGAAATAAAAATCCATCATATAAATGGCAAGTTCATCCCCCTAAGGACTAATAGAAACATTTCTTCCATAAGCCAGAATTTCATCAGTTAAAAATGACTGAGGTGGAAAAGGATCAGTCATAGGATTTAAGTATGAGTTGTTAGTGTTATATGGACAATGCAACTCTAAGCTGCATCAAACAAGATTTTTCAGGAGAGAAGGAAATACTGATATGGGGGAAATCTAATCATTGGTATCTCTAAATTGCCATAGAATCCTGTTCACTCATGTTAAAGAATGATAAGCTTAAACTGGAAGAGGTGCAAAAAAGAGGTGCCAACATGATCAGAGAAATGGAAAATCTATCTGACAAAAAGAGATTAAAAATGCTTAAGTATATCTGTTCTGGTGAAATAAAAGTCAAGAGAAAATATGCCAGGGAACTGAATAGTGAAAGAGAAGGAAAAATTATTCAATCTAGGGGCCACAGCTGGCATAAGAACGAATAAATATAAGGTGGCCATGAATAAAGTCAGGCTGTAAATGAAAAAAAAAAAAAGAAGTCTAAACACTGAAACAATGAGAATCTGTAACAGCCTCGTAAGAGAAGAAACAGATGTGGCTCCCATCCTCTCCCCTGAATTACACCTAGTTGCACTGTGCTTTACAAGGCCATGTGGATCAATATGAAGTGCTACTTGAAACAGTAAGGAGCTGGAGCTGGCAGCCAAGAAGATTCCTACCCACCTCATGTTTTTAAAATTCTTTAAATAGCAACTATCATTTTTCAGGAGAACCAGTGTATGATATAGAATAAACAGAAGACAACAGAAGATAAGTCTTCTGTTTACAGAATCACGTATTTTTTCCACAGATTAAATGTGCTAATTAAATCAATCTATTTAACTTTTTTTCTGGAACTCACTATTTCATGCCCCCGAGATATTTGTGATCTTTCCACTTCAACTGCATTTTATTACTGAACTGTAAAATGACATTTTCATATACTTGAATATCAACTCTGCCTTATATACAGGAAAATAGATAGGAAGATTACCCAGCACCAGCCATGAAGACTGCCATTTCTGAGATCATAAATCTGTAACTTACCCTCTTCTCAGTATATCTACATTCCTAATTGTTTAAAGACAGAATAATTTTGCAGGCTAGTCATTTTTCTCTGTTTTTACATAACTATTCAGAAGTAGTATAAAAGATGCACTTAGTTGATGCAGTGTGAATGAACAGAGGGGAAAAAAGAACTTCACAGCACCACTGTATATGTGTGCCTCTCTTTCATTAACAGCCACTTTCCAGAACAGGCTCACATATGAGATTTATTCTTGAGGAGGTAAGAACTCACAAAAGTTGAGTATGTATTTTTTGTAAAGAAAGAGTCTAATCTAACTCTATACATGAATTTAGACAGTTCAATTATCATAGGCCCTTGAGAAGGGATACTTAAAGAGCAGTAACCTTTTCATTTGACTGAACAGAAATGACTGAGGAGTAAGGAGGAATAAGTGTCACTGAGACCCTGGCAGTCCTTTCTTTTATGATAACATCAGGACTTCTTATTGGATCAAAAGAAGAGCCAAGAACTGTCTGGGAATGCCACTGTAGGAGATGTTTGATAAGGAATTTTCAAAGCTAAGTTAGTGATTCAGCTGTTGATTGAACAGCATCCTGGTTAATTGTTCCCAGCTCAGCCTCTGGATCATGATTTTCCCATCCCCTACACTTGTTATTGCCATATTGATGGAGCATTTACCAGCTCACCCTGCTCACAGCTCCAGGCACCTGACTGAAAGGGTTATTAACTTCTCCCAAAGCTAGTTTGCAAATTCATATACTATCATTAAACAGCTTTCTTTTAAATCAACTGTTCACTTCCCAGAACAAGCCCATGCATTAGATTCAGTTGACTATTGCAATAGTTGCTTATTTTATTTATAAGTTATTTAAAATTTATTTTAAGTAAATTCATAAAAAACATATATCAAAAAACAAATAGATACTGAGAAAATACACCGTTACCAGTAGTGATAGTTAGAACCTGTTTTAACCCTAACAGAACATAAATAAGTAAAGGCAACATTAATAGCAACATCAGAGATCCACTATTTGTACACAGATACAAAAGAAAGAGTAAACAACTATGTACAAACAACTTCATTCAGAAAACATCTATCTGTTTAACTATACACAAGTATACTGTCTACACACTGCCTTACAACAAATAGGTATTCACACTTGTGCCACTACTATTAGCATGACAGTTACTTCCCAACGCTTCCTGACTGCAGTGAAGGTACAGAGCATTTATATGTGCTAGAAGATAGAATACAGCACAGTGCCTTCAACTCAACCTGCTTTATCACAGAACTTGCAGAAAAACTCTTTGGACTTGGCTTACAGAGACATCCATCCTACAGAGCTTTGTGTGGGTCTAGGATTGGTGCGTTGAGTTAAACAAATGACGTTCTGCTCTAGTAGGGCTTAAGGATATGCATTAGCAGCTACACTGGTCACCACAGTGCCTGTGAAAGGAGAGCTATAAATGCTCCTGTTTACACTCAGCTGGCTTCATTTCTCCTACCCAAGATATGATCTGCCCTGCACCCACAGACATAAATGGTGTCATGGGACCTGTAGCTGTGCTTCTGTACACCCTAAGTGCAAAACCTATCATCATTCCTAATTTCTCTGCTGCCCTTGGGCTGTTCTGTACCAGTCTAGACAGAATCTGATAAATTATCATTTTCCCGAGCTCATTTGAGAGCTGAAAAGTATAGATTGTATTTTTAAAACACAGAGACCTCCAGAACCCACCTTCTGTTAATTTATGCTTTTCGTATTTGGTCTGAACACTACCTTCCAGGTAATTCACATCTATCACTGGCCATCTTGAATAGCTGATTTGCAAGTGCAATAGATGACTTTGATCCAAGATCCCTAGAAATGCAGAATGATTTAAAAAATCACTTTGATAACTGAACCTCAAATTTACATTTAAATGAGGTATTACTCAAAAAACCCCAACTATCTCATGTAATTGTAAAACTATTAAAATGTTCAGTTTAAGAGCTTGACTACTTTTATGTTGCTCTTGAGTACTGACTTTGATCAAAGCTCAGCTGTTCCATTTATTAAAATCTGCCATTTCATCTGCAGAATTTATATGTTTAGTATTGCAGCTTAACCAAGATCTCTTAAATAAGTTATAAAAAAAGGTGCTTGATAAATATAATCTTAGGCACAATACACTGCTCAGTGCTTTCCCTATAAATCCTTAGATCAGTATTGCTGAGCAAAATGACTGGAGAACTGCATTTATTTCTGCTGTCACGTAAGTGTTCAATCTTATTTCTGGCACTTTCTAATCAGCTAATTGGTTTCGACCTTATTGGGCTCTACAAATGCAGTCCATGCAGAAAACTATACAAAGAGAGCAGCTGATCCCATAATGTCATTGAATATTACTTCACCTCCTGAATGAGATTTATCTCCCTGATCCAGTCTGTTTTATGATCTGAGGAAAAAAATAATTTCTGGAGGGTTTTTTACTAAAAAAAAAAAAAATGTGTAAATCATAAACACAGAACAATTTCCACTAAGTGTGAAAACACTGTGAACGTGTTGAGTATTCACATTTTTCTTAGGACAGTAGGAAACTAATTTGTTTCTTTCCTGGGCCTTTTAAATAGATAATGTTGTTATCTCAGGTGACATGTCTAGCAGAAAGCTAACATGCAGTAGAGGCAGTACACAATACTAATGAAACACTCCAGAGGCAAATCTGGTACACACTGTCACTAATTCAAAGTTTATGGTAGGTTTTCTTATCAGTAAAGCCACCTTTTCCATTTTCTCTTTCTCTATTGGCTTTATCCATACTAAGCTCAAAGGCACAAGAAAGCTCTTGGACATGGTTTGCTGAATATTGGCATGATTAATACCTGCTCCCTGAGAGCTGTTTGAATTGAGGTGTTCTCTCATTGTAAACAGCCTGGACCGTGTTCATACTGAGGACTGGCTTTTGAGGAAGGTCTTCTCATATGCACAAGAGGGTGGCAGGAGAGAGGGGCTGCAAAACCATTCTCCATGCTTGCCCTACTTTCTACAATACCTGGTATCCCACAAAATAAGCCTGATCAGTCATGGTCAGGATAACAGCACTAGGGATTTTAAAGTAATGCCAATTCTGAACTAGTAACGGGTGCCAACAATTTATTCCAAATTAGAAAAAGTACTGTTTACTCAGCATCACAAGGCAGCTCCAGCTGAAACACAAATGGAGCCCTGTTGATTATGTTTGACCGCACAAGGGCCAGTAATTTAAAGCTTTCAAAGAAAAAAAATCTCTTTGACTAATTGCAGGCCTGTGGCCCAAGGGTCACCAAAGATTTCTTAGACAATCTAGATAGTCTTTTTAATGTAGTCATCACAGTATCTCCATGATGGCAAATGGCAAATATTGTTGCCATTTCCAGGAGAAACTGACAGGAAAAGATGATGACATGAGGTGATCCAATGATGTAGAATAGCAATGCCTACTACTTATAAGCAAGGGTGCTTTTCTTCACACACCTCTCTGTTCAACCAGGATGTATCTTCTGCTAGTTCTGTTGCCTAAAGGCATATTAATTACCTGGGTGGATTCATGGGAAGGAGCCCTATGCCAAAAGCCATTGTTTTATCAGCCCTGTCCTCTCCTATTCGCTGTAAATGCAAAGGGGTTGCTGCTCACAACCAACTGGAGGCATCTGCCACCATGGTTTCCCAGAAATTTAGCTGGAACTGATGAGTACGTAGGATAATATTTGGGAAAAAAACCCACAAGATCAAGGATAGCTTCTCTAGTAATTAATTTGATGTGCACTGTTTACACCTGAACTTACAACAAACCTCCAGCCTGAAATACTGGTGTTCCTCTCAAAGAGTATCTTCACATGACTGAAGGAATCAAACATTTCTAAGGAACACTTGTACTCATTATAGCAATTCACAGCAGAGGGCCCTAAAACATCGTCTCAGCCATGCAATTATACACTTGATTTGATTTTTTTTCTTTTCTTTTTTTTTCCCAAAAAGCTGCTGATGAGTTGCAGCGCCTGACTTCCCATGATACAAAGCAAGAATGATTTTCCGTGGCTCTGAAAAGCCAAATCCCTCTAGGGAGACAATGTTTCTTCCTATTGCATCGCCTTTTCCTCTCACCATGTCACATGCACACTTCAGAAGCACAAGACACCTTCCTGTTTTGTGCTGAGTATCATTTTTTGCTCAATTTCTAATCAGCCATTTGTTAAGGGAGCTGCAAAAGCACACAAAGGCAGCAGCTGTTCCCTTGCTGCTGCGAACGTGCAGCTCTGTGAGCAAATGCTGTTTGAGGCGCTGCCGAGAAGCAGCTGCTGATGCTCACTGAGGCCTCCCCAACACCCCAAACTAAACACTTCTCCTCTGGAATAACTCACCCTACGGCATGAACAACTGAATTACTATCAGCATCTTTTTTTTATATAGCTCATGAAAACTCAAAACATTTTCCCAAGGTGTTGCTTTATTAAGAGTATAACCTAGAGACACAGAGGTTGCTTTAAAAATACGTAATAAATTTATTTTTTTAAAATAGTCCACCTGTTTTGAAGCAGAGGTTACTTTACTCTTTGGTAATTTTCACAATAATAAAAGCACCAAACAAAATGTAATTACAAAATTATATGTAATACCTTATTTAGATATATACACCAAGGTAAGCAAAAATAAAGTGCATTCTAAACCACAAGTTAAAGGTATAGAAATATATTAATAATGAATAAAAACCCCAGGACAATTCAAAACCAAAATGAAACATGTAGGCTGATACTCCTTCATCTCATTACATCTTGTAACACTTCAACAGTTTTTAAATAAGCAATACCTATTAAATCTGATTTCCTCAGCATTCTAAATTTAGTTTAAAAATGGGGCAGGGGGGAGAATCAGGTTTTGATGAAAGTTCTCAAACTTACATGGATATAAATAAAAGTTCTAAATGAAAGTTATTGGTGTGCTGCTTCTTTAACTTAGCATCAGCTGAACGTGCTAAAATACAAGATCCTACAAGTCCTCAACAGAACTTTCAATACTTCAAGTAGCCTTCCTAGGGGTTTTCAAATAAAACAATTCATTCCATCCCAAAAAAGAAGCTACATTTCTGTGCTTTGTTCCAGTGAAGACCCCTCGTGTCAGCAGAGCTCTCTGACAGATCAAAACACATGATAATACAGATTAATTTGAGGTATCCTGGTCCAAACCTCTACTACTCAGGAAATGAAACACTGATACAGATATTCAGCTCCCAAGGAAGACATTTGATCCTCCATTTAAAAAAAAAAAAAAAATGTGGCAGATCAAGATCAGTGTTCATATGAACATCATTTTTTACTGAAGGGATACTATTTACCTGCATATCTTCATTTTTTGGCTTAGTACTTCAACTAGGATTAAAATGAATACCATTGGTTTTGTTAATTAAAAAAACTTTTTTATAAAGTATAGATAATAGATCGATAATCATGTTACCACAGTGAAAACTGCCCAAGAAATTACCTGATAATGGGCTTTAGTTTGTACTAACATGCAAAACAAGTAAAACAGACAGCTTTTAACGAGAATTTAAGCATTTCCACTGTATTTTCTGTAGGTTTTAACCTAGTCATCAAGCAAAATTATTTGAACACTGTGTTGCCTTTTCCTAATTCAGCTTATTTGATAGCAGTAGATCAAAAAAATTATATATATTAAATATACATATGTAGAAAACAAGATCTTGAATAGTGAAATGTCTGAAATGCCAAATAAAATCACAATAAAAATTTGTTGTAGGACATGAATCTTCATGCATTTCAAATTTAATGAAGTAAACTTACATAAAAATGTAGGTAATTGCTACATAATCTTCAAAAAATGTACGTTATCTACGTGATCGGTGCTATTAATAATACCAGTGAAATGTAAGTTAAAATAACCCATTTCACTGAGACAAGACAGACTTGAGATTATTAAAAGGGTATTTTGTATCCAAAAAAAAAAATTAGTCATCTATACAATTCTGTATCCCCAGACATCACAAAGAGGAAGCGGTTATGTTAATTGCTAGTATTTAGTGTTATGTTATGTATAGCAAATCTGTACTTAGATATCTATTTCTAGAGTAATTACATGTGAGAAGGCTGTAATTGTACATGTCTAGCACAGCATGGTCGATGTTCCAGATGACAGTCTTCTCTACCATGCTCAGGTGGTGCCAGGACTGCAGACAGAGGAGCGCAGCCCAGATCCCTGAACTGGTAGGGCCCCTTTTAAACAAACCCACCACACTAGTGCTCTGAGAGGCCCTGGGCAACACAGCCAGAGACGACTCCACTCAGAAAATGCCTCCTATGCCTGGAAAGCTGTCCTGCCTCCTCGGGAAGGCCTCAGGTGATGCACTGGGAAGGAGTGTGGGGCAGCTGCAACAGCTAGCAGGAGACTCTTTTCTCCCACCTCCCCAGCAAAGGGGACTCCCACCTGATGTTTGCAACTCTGCTCCTTCCGCCACACCCTCCTAATCAGCATAAGGTCACAAACTCTTCATCTTTAGGCAGGAAATACCATTTTTATCTATGTACTAGAAAGCTTTGAGTGGCTCTGTATGAGACTAAAATCACAATTTTTGCCATTTACACTAGCTGATATAATGAAGCCCCCTAAAGCAAATGACATTATGCCACCTTCAGCATGAGGGATATACATAAAATCTAAAATACATTCTATTTGAGTGAGAATATAAATAAAATTATGCAAAGGATGTGCTTGTGACACAAAGTACTTTTTGTGGTAATTTCTGAGTGGGAATGTTGCCTAGGCAATAGCCTGTAAGGTAAGGTCACAATTAGAACTAAAAAGCCTCCCCTTAAAAGGCAAAAAAAGTATGATAAATTACAGAGTTATTTATACGAAGTTTACTGAGTTTCTGGCACCGTTCCTATTAAGCTATAATCCGCTCTGGATGTCATTCTTGCTCTAATATACATTTTTGTTCAGAAACTGAAAAATCAGCAGCATGTTCTCCACATCTTGTGTAACCTGTGTGTATAAATCTCACCCAGATATCTCTGAAATCCACAGTTCTTTGCAACGCAAAACTCATGCCTGCTATCTGGAGTTTATTAATAGAAGGATGCAAAAATAATCAAACATCAGCTGAAAGAGTCTCCTCAGCCCTCCCATGCAATCGCTATCTCAAACCTCGTTACCTTGAATCTGTCTCTGAGAGGAGACACACCCATTTCTTATATAACTCACCAGCCAAACAGCTCATCTGACGCAGCATGAGCCAGAAGCATCCACACACTAACGATGTAATGTCTTAAACAAACATCACACATTCGTTAGAGAAACTGTGCATTGGATCAAGCGATTCACCTTTTAGGGAAGTTGCAAAAGAGTTACTCTGACATCTGTAACGCCTCTGAAATAGCCACTCAAGTTTAATGAAATATTTACACTGTTTTAAAACATTTAGGCCATTTCACTATTTTTGAAGATGCAGAATTATGGTTAAGAGAGCGGCTTTAAATCTGAGGAATACTAAATACTGGATCAAGCTCAATAATAGATGAAATTGTATATACTGTTACCAGATTTTCCTTACGAGTCTTAACAGATGCACAAAGACATGATGAATTAAAATACTAATTTGTACTTGCATTGTATTTAAACAAAGTATATTATATATTAACACTAAATTCTTGACAGTCCAGTGACTCATGTTGAAAAGGTTGGCTTTTGCTGCTTCTGCTATTTATGTGATGAGTATCACATAAATTAAAAGACCAACATAAATTTAACTCACTTAATGAAATTATTAAAAAAAAAAAAAAGAGAGAGCTAAAATACTCCTTGGAAGTTTCATAAATAGGACTGAAGGGTGTTAGAGCAGGAAATAAAAAATGAACAATGTCGACATCTGCACTTCAGGTTTCTTTACAGAAAAAGAATAAACAATTTCAGAAGATGGTTCTTTTGGCTTAGTTCCAATATCTGCTTTAGGTTAACTGACTTTAGAAGTGAATGTTTCTCTTCTCTTAAAACAGATGCTAGATCACAATCTGATGGTTGTAATTGCAGATATCCAAGTTAAGATGAATTCCACACAAAGTTTAAAGATGATAGCAAAAATCCCACCCCAAAAACAACATTCCTTCTTTCCCCGAGAAATTGCAAAAAATATTATGGATAAGGAGGATTTACTTAGCTTAAAGAGCAAGACTGGAGTGCAAAAAGATTACACCATTACCTGCAAAAAGGAGAGAGATAAAAGGTCTTCCGCCTTCGCCTAGAACAGCAGATCCAGCAGTGGCCTTAAACTGCAGCCATGCAGATTTAGACCTCCCATTAGGATTAACTTTCTCATGGTCACTGTCTAAGCCTAAACAGACTTCATCAGAAGGCTGTGAAATCCCACCTCTATGAATTTTGCTAAAAGAGTTGACAGCCCTTGGAAATAATTTCTGTTTAAAAGGTAGGGGGCAGACAAGAAAATGCTCTTACAATTCCACAGCCCTAAGAATGGTTCTTGGCTGATGGGTTCAGTGTCCATCTTACACAACTGTCTATCTCCAGTCACTTTCCAAAGTCCATCACAAATCACTGCTACTCCAGCTCAGCAGAACCATTCCAGCTTTCAAACCCAGCAGGGAATTTGAGGGCCCACAAATGCAGAACACATACAACTTTTTTTTAATGCTGTTCAGTGTCAGAAACAAAGGCAGCATGCCTAATTTCATTACAGCGTTGCAAATTAGCCTCCTTTAACCCAGCAACAGTCATTTGGCACAGTGGCTTTGTTTTCCATTAACTTTCCCTAATCATATTCCAAGTCCCAGTAATGATTTAATACCTTGTGTTCATTGCCAGTTTTGCTGCTGCAAGCGTTTTACCTGCCTTTTCCTCCCCTCTCCCATCTGAACCATCAGCAAAGCCCTGGCAAGGCACAGTTAGGAGAGTGCTTATCCACCATTAATACTTGCTCCATGTCTCTCAGTCTTAAGGAAGCCATCAAGTCTCCTTGTGTGAGTGAGCTCACACTCAATTAATTCCAAGAGCACTGAAAGTCCTTAGTTATGGCCACAAGAGGCACTATTTTGTCTTTACTTCCTCCGTGCCAATAAATTTTCATAATGCAAATAAATTCACTTTTCTTATCCTTTACCAAAACATCATGTCTAACTAGAAAAATCCAAGTAGAAAAGTTCCACAAGCTAAAAAACCCTTCTAATTTATATGAGAAAGCTTTAGAAAGCAATGTTCTTCCACACACACACACACACACACAAAAAAAAAAAAAAAAAAAAGCGCTTTGCTGTCTGCTTATTAGTGCTTTCAGGGCAATTTTGCATTCCATTTTTGTCAAATCTACAAGAAACTAAGAGCTCTCTTTTGCTTTTAAGAGTCTGTTGATCCTCAACAGTATCTCACTCATCCTCTTTAACCATCCTTGTTTTTTCCCTCTTTTCTTTTTCCATCCTTTCACCCCACAAGGGTATTTCTTGCTGCTTTACTTTTGCACCCTTCTTTTTTCAGCATTCATGTTTGACATCATGTATACACAAATTTCTTACACTACTACCACTATTACACCTGACTAAAGCTCTTGGTAAACAATTAAAACAATAAAATTGAAGTATTTTGGAACTAATTGGAATTTGAGCACAATAGTATGACCACACCCTTGGAGTACACAGATTATACACAAATCACATGCTTTTTGTCACTGAGACTGGACATCTAAAACATGGTTTTTTAAACTGAATTACTAACCTATACTGGTATTATGACTTGCAAGGGAGAGATATATTGCCAAGATAATATTTTTTTGGGCACCTTATACCTCTACAATTCGATCTGCCTTCTCAAACTCTTACTACAGTAGCTTGAGTGCCTCTGAAACAGAAGTAAAATAATGAATTTATTAGCTATCTCAGATTTCTTTTTAACACTTGTATTAATTGAATTTTGTAGTTGTTGTGTGTCTTGACTGTATCTTTCTATTCAGAATTTTTATATGGTGTATATCACTATAGGAATGAGGCATTCATTTCCCCCTACCCACTTAACATTAGCTGTGGTTGGTTTTCTGTATGTCCCCAATGGTGGGTGGACAGAACACTTAATAGTCCTTCTGGTTTTTGCACTGTTACATCCAAAATGGGATCAGTGTGCAACGAACTGAGAGCAAAAATTTTCCTGTATTATAGTCAGAATTAGTCCCAGATGAAACTGAGTGACTTAAAATAAACTCTAACAACAAATCTGGACCCACTTGAAGCAAACACTGGTAGTTATAATACTAATTTAGAGAAATTAAGTATTACTCGTCACTCCATTAGTAGATTAAAACAAGCACGAAAAGAAATTCTAGTAGAACCTTCCTGCATCTACAGAGAATAATAGAAACTGCAAATGTGTCAGAGTAATTGTGAACACTGCATATTTTATTAAATCTTGATAGGTCGAATCTGAAAGGGGAGCACGGTAAAGTTTGAAAGACTTTGAAATATTTGAGATCTTGTAAATGGGTATTTCCATTTTCATTTAAGTTCTTAATAAAATCCTTATAGGAAAACAAAACCCTACACATTTTATTGTTTGTTTTTTTTTTTTTTTTAAATACAACAGAGTAAGACATGCTCTTGTTAAGTATCATTTTTGTATAGGTACGCTGCAGGGAATCCAAAGAAAATGGGAATACTTCTCTGTTGCTACTGGGAGGAAAAGAATATGGCTGCATCTTATTGATCGTGCTCAAATATATAGCAGGGATATAGCAGATCTCAAACCTATTCTCACAAAGGTGAACATCAACAATCCATGCTCATGCCCAGCTGGATGGCACATTTAAGATGCACAGGAAAGAGGAAGCAAATGAATGTATGCACATGTACAGAAAAGAGTGTTCTTGTGTTAAAAAATGAGAGCCTAGCCTAAATAGACTAGACTGTTGTGTGAAAAATAATATAACCTGACAAAAATAAACACACATTTTGGTACATTTCTCCTAAAAACTAGGAAGGCTTTTATATTTAATACGTCTTACTAAGCATAGCTGACTGATAATTCAAGGTGCAGCCAGCTCCAACACAGGTGATTCAAATTTCCCTTTTTGAGGTATCTAACTTTAAGACTTTAAGGAATTCTGCATCATTATATACCTGTCTCCCTGAAAGACTACTCTAAAGACCAGGGAAGCTAGATTTTGCACAGCTCTCAGTTGGGTGAATCGGTTTTCTCAGTCCCTTCAAAATGGAGACATGGTAAGTGATCTTTACAGAGCACTGTGAAAACACAGTGGGAATTGACCAGTCAGGTTCTCATTTCCTTGTGGCATCTTCTGTGTTGACTCCAAGGCTGGAATAACAGGAAGCTAAGGTCACAGTCTCACACCTGTGAGATAAATTGCAGGGCTTTTTCTTCCTAGTGATACTCGCAAGGACTATAATGTTTACAAGCAAGTCACTGGCTTGCAAAGCAGAAAGGAGGGTTGCTCCATAGGGGAGTATTCCCTGGAGGACAGAAAGAAAAACATGAGATAGAGCTTTTCTAGCAGCATATGCTTGACAAGGGACCTTCAATAGATAGCTGATACAAAGAAGGTTGCTGCAGTCTCACAGGCGATTTTACAGTGCATACTTTTATAATCCTTGTCAAGGAAAGATAATAGGAGAAGCTGGTGCTATTAAAAAAATATTGACTTAGACATACATACAAGTCATAGTGAAGTCACACTTCAGAAATTTATATAAAAGCACAAGGCGACTGGTAAGTGGAAAGATTCATACAACGGATATTTCTAGAGAAATGAACCAGTAAAGCAGCAATTAAAAGCCTCAGTTTGAAAGAATATTATCAAACAAACATATTCATGGAAGTAATTAAAAGCATTTGATTGCTTCATAATGGGCAGAGCTAATCAAGCTTGCTCCTAATCAAAGTGTGTTCCGCTCATTTTAAATGTAAAAAATAGTGAAATTAATCAAGAACAGGCTGCACTGCAATATAGTAGCTACAACCTAGGTAAAATCTGCCCAGGTACACCATATATTTTGCAAGGAACCAATGTGGATGTTCACTGTATCAGAAGGATGAAAAAGTATCTGCTCATCAACAGCCCAGCTACTTACATTCCAGGGAGGTTGCTTAAGTAGGTCAGGGATGTGGAGGAATGTGTGAATCCATATTTCTGTAATATCTGTACATCTACCTAGGGCAGCTAGCATTACTGCCCATAAGCAATACAACAGACAGCACCCATCAAGGTAGGGGTGGGAAATTTTCTGTGTTTCCTTATCTAACTGGCTAGGGAACATTTCAGTCCTCGTCAAAGGAAAACTGTTATTAACATGAATGAAAGCTAATCTGGGCCTTTTTGCTCTCTCTCTCTTACTAATGCAAAATAAAAACTCATTTCATGATGGTGGGCAAGAAAGGAAAAGAAACTACCTAAATGATGCATAACAGAGCAATGCACCACTTTGATCAAAATTTAGATGAGTACAGGCTTAACCTACCAGACTTTGTCTATCTTAATGCCAGTGCTATGTCACTGATTCTGTAATTTTTACCTCAATAAAATTAGCATCAAAATAGAAGAAAAAAATAAACAGGTACATTTTTGAGATAAGCCATTTGCTACACAACCTACTAATCCTAAAAGGCAAGAACGCATGTGTTGACTCATAACCAGAAGCAATTCACCCTCTAGTGACACTAATCAGTCAATCCCAAAGCATTTTAACAGGGCAAGCAGCATCACCATCTTGACAGCTCAGATGGAGATGGTGAATAATTTGCCCAGGGTCAGCACAGGCCACTGGTAGAGCGCAGACTGTAACTCAATTCAGTACCAGCCGGGTACACTAACAGATCATAAAATTTGATCAAAACAAGCACCAAGTGTTTTCTCTTATCAAATAACTTCTGAAAGTTAAATAAACATTGAATATACACAATGAATCATGTTACAATGCCTAAAGATGTAACAGAACAACAATATTTTATTAATAACTTGATACTGTTATAATCTGAATTTGAAACAAATACATATTCTTACTTAAAACACAATTCACAGAAGGGTCTCTAGGAAGAAGAATTCTAGTTTATTGCAATTTCTGATTATAATTTCTCAGAGCAGCTAAGACATCTAGACTGCCATCATCTTTCAAAAAAAGCCCTTCTAACAGAGTTTGGAAAATTAAACAAGGCTAGGTCAATCTCCATTTTCAACTACAATAGTATGAACGTTAATGCTCGCAAGTTGTTTTGCTGACATGAAGCAACATACTCTTCCAGGAAAACTTATCAACCATCCTTTTCTCCTTCTCTCATAGTCCCCTTCTCACAATACAATTGTAGTACAGAGAGTGGGCAGTCTCCTATGACAAATACAAGTCAGATTAAGTAATACACATAAATACCATATTGCCACCTCTATTCTGGGAAATTGGAAGTATACTTAAAACATTTCATGAAGATGTATGAAAGTACAGCCATGTTTCATAAATTAAATAACCAGAGTTACCTGAAACAAAATTCTTACCTTACAAGCAGATTAAGTGCAACGTTTATTACAGCCTTCCTTTGATGCACTGCTTGTTACTTATCTGGGATTGTTAAGGAACTTAAAAGCACATCAGCCATGAACAAAATGACACTTTTCACTGATAGACAAGTAAGTATTTGTTCCACTCTAGACTTTTAAGCAACCTGCTTAGCAAAGAATATTGCAGTTAATATAAGGAAGAACATGGCATATTTCACTTGCTCTTTTCTTTGCCTTTAACCCAGAGCCACTGTATCCTGTCAATGAAGGTCAAGGGTGCCTATCATTGTAAATGCAGTGCAAGCCCAAAGCAATTAGTTATTATCACACTTTCTCTCAATGAGAAACTAATATGCATTTATTACTGCATAAAGTAAACTCACTAATTAAGCAGGCTGAACCTATTCTTTGTCAGTGCCATTCCCATCCCAAGTTAAGCACTGGGAGCAGGAAAGAAAGCAAGCACAATGAACAGAAATGTTTCCTATTGCTTGCAATGAATTGTGTAGAATCCTGCCCTGAGTCTCCAAGAGGAGATATGGAGAGACTACTACCTCTCATCAAGCTGATGAATTGTTAACTGTTTAATCAATACAGAAGGCAATGATGTGTCTTAACAAACAGACATTTATGTCTCTGAAAAAAGGGAAGGATCTTTATTGTAGTTAAGAAATACGCTGATTAAAGAAAAGGACAAGTTTTAAGAGAAAATATCAATCTGCATTGATCTCCTGAAGGATTTCAAGAAGGAAATTAATCAGGAAGATGGATGTAATCAAAGGTTACAGAAACACAGAATTCCTGGCCAGCCAAGTACATCAGAAGTACACAGCAAGTCTGATGGATGAAGGGGGAAGAGAGAGAAGGAGGGGAGAGAAGAAGAGGAAGCCTTCCAGTGTAATTTTAGTAACACAATCAGTATAACCTACCTTTAATTTCTTCTTTCATCCATTTTATAAATATTTTATAGATATCTTATAAGCATTTCACATCCAAATATCCAGCTCATATTCTCCAGGTAGCCAAAGGATAAAGGGGCATACCCACATACATGCAGCAAAGAATATGTGAAGAATTGTTATCCAGCTGGTCCAGAAGAACTGTTGGGCAGTAACAATGATAGACTGCAAGGCTCCTTGGCACACAGAATGTCAAAACTGTGAAGATCCCAAGTGAGATTTCCACACACTGTCTAGTTTCTCTGTGTTCTACAGGGTTCTCCCAAATACCTTTTATGGCTTTGAAAGTGACTGGATAGTACAGTAAAGGGATGCAGCCTGTAGAGTTTCATAGCCTACACTGGATCAGCAGGAGCACAGACCAAGACTTAGTGAACTGTTACATCTGCAACCATGTCCGTTGTAAAAGCCTTCTACATCATTCCTCTGATGGCATAAAAAGCTACTCAGCAGCTGCATAGCTAGGAGATGAAACAGCAAAGTGAATACTAGCATAATATGTGCAAAAAAATTAAATGCTATAACATCAGCATATAATTGGTTTATGTACTTCCTTCCTATCTGTAAGCTATCCATGGTACTGGTTGAGTATAACAAAAAAAAAAATAAAAATGTAACTGGATAATGCTAATACAGTCTGTTAAAGAAGCACAAACTGTCCTGTGGACCCTAAATATAGTAAATTGCCATTTAAACAAGCATAAAGGCAGTAAGGTAGTCACATCAACTAAACATCAGGGAATCCACCTTAATACAGCTTGTCTTTGTGCAGGTTAAACTGTATGCAGCATTACAGAACAAATTAGTAGTGGTTTCTACTGTAATCCCACAAGCGTGAAAAAGAGATGACTAACTACAGATTTGTCAAGAGCACTAAAATAATTATTTTACATAAATGACATCCTCAAAAGTTCAGGCACTGTAAATTTAAATTTAAATAACTGGACTTCTTAAAACCATTACTCTCTGGAATGACACACTGTTTATGTTATACTGTGTTCAGTCTGAATTCCAGATGAAGAATCAACAGCCTCCCACATAATAAAACTGTCCTGGAATAAAAGGAGTTTTTTTCTTTCTTTCAGGCATAAAATGCAGGTACGCTAGAAGCAGGCAACACGTCTCTAGTGCAGCATTTGGGCTCTATTAGTCAAAGTGTTGTATTCCTTAAGTATACATCAGAGGATAGATGTGCACATAAAATACCATATGTCAGTTTCAAAGCTATAATTTACACAGTTATTTAAACTTATGCAAATGAGGACATTAAAGTTGAGACACACACCAATAAAAGGAAATCATAAGTTAGAGCTGCCACATTGTCCTTAACTTCCTGCGGGTGACTAGGTATAGAAGAACATATGGCACCTACGCTCTCCCACTGCTCCCACAGCTCCTGAGAGAAGGCCATATGGGCTGCAGTACCTAGACACAACAGGGCGCGTCATGAACACATGGTAGCCTTACCTACTCGTTTAACTCTTACAAAGCTCATGCCCACTACCTGGAAACACTCCTTAAGCCATGGCCATTTTTGTCCTATTACTTCCCCTCACAAAGCAATATGGACTAAAAGGAGAAGCTCACCTCTCTTCCCTGAACTTGAAGAATTCAAGATTTCCAAGCAAGATTCAAAGGATTTTCTGCCATGCAATATACTCATGAAACAGCTTGGTATAAGTCACCATGATATCTCACCTGCAAATTGTGCCACATTTGCCTGTTCCAGCTGGGCATAAGGGTCACAGAAGAGTTTGTCTCCTTAAGCCTGAACTCAATCTCCTACCGTTTTCCCGAGAACAAAATACTGGATATAAAGTCTGAACAAGAGTCATGTGTGACAACTTCAGCAAAGTTTTAAAATCACAGTAAAATCATGATACTGAGAAGTAAAGATGAGATAATATATTATTAATAAGAAGGATTGTTTTGCAAAAGTGGCAGAGACTAAATTTTGCCCAATTTTCCACAAAATATTTTAATTAGGAAATTATTATAATTATCTTTCCAGCTATAGTAAAAAAAAATAGTGGTTTGGCTTTTTTTTCACACAAAGCTCTTACCATTTTGTGTTTTATTTTCCTAAGTGAAAAAAGGACATTTTCAAATTTGGCATTTATAAACCAGCCTCCCTCACCAGTGATCATGTATAAGAACTTTAAAGTGCTTATAAACACACACACAAAAAAGGTAAACTGTTCATGTAGGTCTCTAAATCACAAGAGTCCTGCAATGAATTATAAAATCAGGGAGATTAGCCAAAAATCTAGGTATCTAAGACAGATACCATACTGCCAGGCTTCACCTCTCTATTCCACACTTTTAAATAGTAAAAAACCCAAAAAGTTCATGGCTTCTTCCAAATGACAGAACATAGCAGACAAGCAGAAATACAGATCTCTCCCATGCACTTTACCATGTTATTACCCAAAATTTAGCATCACTTTACTAAACAGCTTTAGTGAATCTATCAAAAAGAACAGCAGAGCTACTATGTTCTGAAAATCCCTAAAGTTTCTACTTATTCCTCTCAACACAAAATTGTCAAAACCGTAAAGTTTTACAAAACAACTTAATTCAGACCTATGAATTTGACTTGAACATATTTGAAAATGAACAGGCTGACAACTGCTATTTGCTACCGTGACTGCCTGCTAGGAAGTTAAAGAGTCACAAGACAATGAAAATACTTGAGGTAGAAGTGGGATATTAAAAAAATCTAAAAAGACAATATAACTTTTCTCACACTAATTCTACCTAGCCACCTTCCTCTGAAGGTGGTCATGGAAAACCAGGCACATCCTTTCATGAACCTTTCCCTTTCCTATAAGGTGATGTGAGATTCCACCAAAAGGCTCACCTTTCTCAGGGGAGGAAGCAGTCTGAGTGTACGTAGGATGTCTGCATCATGTGACATGTCTGCTACTGACACATGCCAGAAGGCACGGCTTACAGATGCTCATGCTGTAAAATGTTCTTCTGGGCTTAGAAAAATCTCTGCCATTCAGCTGGGAACGTGCAAAACTGCAACTCTGCTGCAGTGAGAGGAGACAGGTCTGGATTAACTGAAGCTCTTCCGGACAGATTGAGATTTGTGTCCCACTACTTTATATTAAACAGCAGAAGAGTCCACAGGGCACATGCACAACAAAAGAATGCAGAGTAAAAAGGGAAGACCTCATTGTGGTTTTAAACATTCGAGGAGAAGTGAAGGGACAGCTAGTAATCTCTTCACTCTCATGACCAGTGACAGTACTTGAGAAAATAGCCTGAAGTCGTGTCAGGGAAGGTTTAAGCTGGGTATCAGGAAAAGTTCACCCAGAGGGTGGTTGTATACTGGAACAGGCTCTCCAGGGCAGTGGTCACAGCACTAAGCCTGACAGAGTTGAAGAAGCATTTGGACAGTGCTCTCAGGCACATGGTGTGAATATTATAGTGTCCTGCACAGGGCCAGGAGTTGGACTCGATGATCCGGATGGGTCCCTTCCAACCCAGCACATTCCGTAATCCTATGATTCTTTTGACTTATGTGAAGCTTTTGTCACAAGAAGGAGAAAAGATCTTTCTGGCTACAAGTCAAGAGGGACGAAAAAGTATTCCTTATCCCTCCTGTTTGCCATAGGTTTGAAAAACATTCTCTCGGTTTAAGAGTGAATAAATAAAAGGATGTCATTTTACTAATAACTCAAACACACATTGCCTTGGGGATGTTCCCATAACATTACAAACTGCTAGCCTGAGGGGAAGAAAGGCAGCTCAAGTTCAATGCACATAACAGAATGATGCTACAGGTTAATCTCTGAAGATTTCATATAACTGCACTGAGGAAATCAAGTGGAGTTACCAACACTACTGTGAGCTGCTCAGCTTTAAAAAGGGTTTATAAATGCAGTAACTCTTAGTAAAAATCAGTCCATGTAACTCATTCTGAGAAGCAAGAGAAATGACATGAAGTCATTTTGCTACTGTTTTTTTCTTGAATAGTAATTCAGAGAGGCAGCACCCTTCCAGTGTATACAGCATACTGATCATATCTGATGTCGGCCTAAAATGCCCCAGCTAATATGTAAGGTTGTTTTAAAGTTACATTCTCTGAGTCAAGTATATTATGCCCAGGTTAAAAAGCTCTTCATCAAAGGACATAAAAGCACTATACTTTGTTCAATAGGTTAAGGAAATCAGGTCTTGGTAAACCCTATCAATTACGGAGTCAAAATATTGACCATAAACAAAAGAGACAAGGGCCAAAAAATCTAACATATTTTCTTGGTGAGTACTTCTGAATGAAGTATTTCTGTGAGGTTGTAAGAGTGCAGAAAGGTCATGAGCCACTATTTGGGCCTTCCAAAACAACTTCTGGAGTCTAGAGATATGCTAGAGCACTGTGCTGGACAGAGATGGCCCGCAGCGCTGTGGTGGGTGGATTTACTGGGGTCTTACACCATTTTCTCTTCTTGTCTGGAGTCACCAGCCTCTCTTGGTAATGCCAGCCACTATTCGGGTAAAGTGCTCTGACTGCTGGTGCCAGCCTTTCAAATGACGAGGTGGGACTGTGGGAAGAGTTATCACAGGGAGGAATCCTGATGGGACAACTGGGGCCAATTAGTAAGAAAGTAAGAACAGAGCAGCCACAGAACTCAAACAGAAAATGGAACACAAGGAGGAAGGCTATACTGGAACGGTCATTCCTTCAGTGGCCCCTCTGATGCTGCTGCTCAGTCCTTTCTCCCTTCGCTACCGTTGAAGTTAGCCACTCAGAAAAAAAAGAATCATGATGTATGGAGGAAAATTTTACTTTCCTTTAAACTGTGAAACATCTTAGCTGAGCAATACTTAAATGTCAACACCAATGTGTTATGATCCATAGAAAAAAGCATTATTATTAGAAATCACAGCTGCTGTTTCATTTCATAGTCAGGTGAATTGTGTTGTCTAGAAATAGTTTTTGAGAACAGCTCTTTGAAGCCCCAGCTACATACCATAACAACTTCATTTATTCTATACATAACTGAAATGTACCAAGGTCTGAATTTCTAATCTGGAGACCAACTTTGCCAAAGTTCAGATACCTTGTGATTAGAGGTTATGGTCTAAGATCAATTAATTTACCTTAATTTTGCCTAGCTGGCCATAATCAGTGTAAGGCTGGTCCAAGCTTCTTGGACTGCAGGGGTTTGTCACTACAGTAGGACTGCCTGTGTTTCTTCCCCTTAAGCGTTTTTTTTGAGTGGTTTAGTTTTGTTGTTTTGGGTTTGTTCTTTTCAGACAAACTTAACAGATTTGGACTCACGTTCTAGTAGGAAATTTCGCAGCTTTCCAAATCTAGAAATAATCTAGGAAAAGTGACCTATGTGTTTCCACCATTGTAAGGGGGAGCCTAAGATTCAGCTAGTCTCTTTTTGAGAGCATGGCTCTGAAATCATCACCAAGGGTATTCCTCTAGAGAAACAGCTTTATTTATAAACAAAGGCAAATCTGTAGAGAAGGGTTTTTTTGTTGTTGTTTTGTTTTTTTCAAACAGTGTATTTTTTGTATTTTCATTCAACTCTATCCCATTAAGACACCTGAGTAAGGCCTGGCTTCTTCTCTTTTGTTCTTTTTTCTCTCCTGCATGCTTTTTTTACCTGGCAGGACTGCTCTGGATCTTTGAGCTTTTTGGTTTATGCCTTTCTTTGTCAGGTTAGATTTGCAGATTGGCCAGAAACAAGACAAGACTTGTCAGTGTTAATGTTCCTGGCACCGTTACTTCAGAAGTCTTCGACATTTGCTATTTTGCTAATCTGGTACCATGAAGTTCAACTACATTTTGCATCTAATTAAGAACCAGCTATCTAAAACTGTTCTTCGCCTTGCATCTGAAAAATGTATGTACTGGAGTTAAACTAATATATTCCTTTAAGAAATAACACCGCAATGGCTACACCCAAATTAAATATCCCTCAAGTATTACAGATAGTTCCATATGTGTTACTGAAAATCTTCCACTTTAGTGCACCATGAATCAGACTCTAAAACACAGTGTGTTGAAACTAAATTACTACTGTTGGATCAATAAACACATTTACTAGTCTCTAGTCTCGTTGATTATTAAATGGCTTGTAAGGTCACATAAACAATTTTCCATGACTTCCAAAATAATCATACCTGGCACTTAATTTCCTTTTTCTCCTTAGGCAATATTATTTTAGGATTGGCTTAAACGGATGTATGGTGTTCTCCTCCTTCTAACATTCATTCTTAGAAGAAACGGGTTCTTCAATGGGTATCCAGTTTTGCTGGTATCTAGCTGATTAATCATACTAAAGTATGGTTTATCTTATCACAGAGCTTATAACACCCATGTTACACTTAGCTAATGTTTTTTAAGTAGACAGTTATTGTTTAGTTGCTTATAGCTCTAGCAGACTGAACAATGGGGCTAAAATAATCTATGCTTCATCTCCTACTCTGCCAGTCTTCAGAGGAGGGCGTGGGAGAGACACGACAAGCTTGTAGATTGAAATACTGCTTTTCAAAAACTAAACGGAGGCATAAATATGTAATTTTCTATGTGCTAGCACTCTCTCACCTCCCTCCTTCACTTTCCCCACACTCCTTCTAGTCCACTTGTTTTGTTTAAAATATGAGGGAAATATAAGAAAGGAGTCAAAAGCACTGATCCATGAAAATACATGCAAATTTGGTCAGGCTGAAGCTATTAAAATTGCTAGCTGTGGATGATCCTAAGTCTGACCTGTTATTCTTGCTAGAGAAAGCTGGCACAAAACTAATAACACTGTGAACTCCACATCCATTTTCTCCAACATGCACATCAGTAATGTTTTGCATTTTACTGGTACCATATAGAGCAAGATACACACTAAATTTAGCTTTCTCATGTGTCTTTAATTATATATCAAGCTTTCGGTCCTCCATCTCAGCTGGATAATGAAATGGGCAGTAAACAACACTGAGGACTGCAAGAAGACTGAGAATAATCTTTGGAGACTGGAGACACTGATCAAGAAACAAAAAATTATTTCTTCTATTCCTGTGTGATCATAGGGAAAGAACCTTACTCTAATATATGAAGACAATGGAAAGACAAAGTTGCCTGGGTAGCATAATAGTCAGCACTACCTAGGTTCTACTGCTTGACTTCACAGCTTTTACATTAATCTTCTCTGTAATTTTATCCTGTATATGCATCCTAAATTGTGAGAAGAACTGAGATCAACATAGGCTTGTACCTTAATTCTGCTAATGGTCCCTAGCTTACCCACCACAGTGAAAGCTGAACTGTACTTTAAAACAGGAACCCAGCTATTTGAAGAATGTGTTTTCACTTATATTCAAATAAAGTGATATGCTGCCCCATATTCTCTCTTTCTACTAAAAACCCACAAATTTTACTTGCAAAGGAAAAGAATAGTACTTTCCCATTTTAATAATAGACAAAGTTGAGCTTCCAGAAATAACATACAAATAGGTTTTCAAAACTGCTTGTCACCATTTACCTGCAGAAATTAAGCTCAAACTTGTGTATTGCATGTTCAAAAAAAGGAAATCACTATCCTGTAAAAATTGTTATGTTGAAGCAAAAGGTTATAAAACAAGGCACTGCAAAACCTGTCTCTACCTTTCCCTGTGCAACTAAAACCTTACATTACAAGCTATAGTTTAACCAGGCAGGGCTATATGAAATGGTAAACTCCTTAAAGTCATCAGTAGCATAACTATCATTCAGTAGTCCCATAGGCCATCATTCCTGCAGCAGGTATGACTTCATCCATAATTCACACCAAATTAAGTTTTTACATAAGAAAATTGAAGAGTAATACTTAATAGATTACTTATGCTCCAACACCAGCTTGAAGCCTTCCTTCCCTATCCTGTCAGAAAAAGGGGGAAGGAAGATTTCTGCTTATTTATTAGAGCTCTTCAAGTAATTGGACTGTTCCTTGCAACGGCAATTTCCTTCACAGAAACAGAGAATATGCTGAGTTGGAAGGGACCCATCATGATCACCGAGTCCAACCCTTAGCCCTGTGCAGGACCATCCCTAATAGTCATACCATGTGCCTGAGAGTATCATACAAATGCTTCTTCAACTCTGTCAGGCTTAGTGCTGTGACCACTTCCCTGAGGAGCCTGTTCCAGTGACCAACCACACTCTGGGTGAAGAACTTTTTCCTAATATCCAACTTAAACCTCCCATGACACAACTTCAGACCATTCCCTTGGGTCCTGTCACTGGTCACCAGAGAGAAGAAAGACATAAGTGTCTGCCCCTCCACTTCCCATCACAAGTAAGTTGTAGACTGCAGTGAGGAGACTCCCCTCAGTCTCTTCTCCGGGCTGAACAGACCAAGTGACCTCAGCCACTCCTCACATGGCTTCGCCTCAAGGCCCTTCACCATCTTCCTTGCCCTCCTTTGGACACACTCTATCTAATAGCTTAATATCTTTCTTATATTGTGGCGCCCAAAACTGCACACAGTATTCAAGGTGAGGCTGCCCCAGTGCAGAGCAGAGCAGGACAATCCCCTACTTCGCCCAGCTGGCGATGCTTTGCCTGATGCCCCCCAGGACACAGTTGGCCCTCCTGGCTGCCAAGGCACTGCTGACTTAGATTCAACTAGCCATAGACCAGGACCCCCAGGTCCCTTTCCATGGCACTGCTTTCCAGCATCTCATTCCGAGGTCTGTATGAACATCCAGGGTTGCCCCATCCCAGGTGCAGAATCTGACACTTTCCCTTGCTGAACTTCCTATGGTTGGTGATTGCCCAGTCCTCTGATTTGTCAAGGTCTCTCTGCAGGGCCTCCCTTCCTTCAAGGGAGTCAACAGCTCCTCCCAGTTTTGTGCCACCTGCAAACTTGCTCAGTATCTCTTCATTCCTGCATCCAAGTCATTTATGAAGATGTTGATGAGCACAGGGCCCAAGATGGAGCCCTGTGGAACTCCACTAGTGACAGGTCACCATTCTGGTGTTACCCCATTCACTACCAACCTCTGTGCTCGAGCCCTGAGCCAATTGCTCACCCACCACATGACATGTTTATCCAGCTGTGTGCTGGACATTTTGTCCAGAAGGATCCTGTGAGAGACAGTGTTGAAAGCTTTACTGAAATCCAGCAAGATGACATCAACTGGATTCCCTTGATCAGCTAGGGGGTTACCTTGTCATAAAAGGAAATCAGGTTGGATAAGCAGGACTTTCCTCTCATGAAGCCATGCTGGCTGTGACCAATGACTGCATTTTCTTTCTGGTGTTTTTCAATATTTCACAGAGGAATCTTTTCCATAACTTTACCAGGCACTGAAGTGAGACTGACAGGCCTGGAGTTTTTGTAGTCCTCTACTTGCCCTTCTTGGGACAATGTTCACCAGCTTCCAGTCAGCTGGGATCTCTACAAATTCCCAAGAGTGCTCATAAATCAAGAAAGGTTTTGCAATGACATCAGAAAGCTCTCTGAGGATTCTGGGATGAATCCCATCAAGTCCCATAGATTTGTAGAGATCCAGCTGAAGCAGCAGATCCCACACAAATTTCAGGGTCAACTGGGAATTGATCATTCTCACAGTCATGCTCCTCCAGCTCAGGACACTAAAACCTCCTTGGTCCATCATCTGTACTGATGAGAGAGGCAAAGAAAGCATTAAAACACCTCTGCCTTGTCTCTGTCCCTGTTTGTGAGGTGACCATCCTCATCCTGTAATGGCAATATGTTATTTCTATACTGCCTATTGACATTAATGTATTTGAAAATTTTTTTTTTGTCCTCCACATTTCTGGCCAGCTTCCACTCCAGCTGAGCTTTGACCTCACAACTTTTCTCCCTAAAACGGCAAGTAGCATCTCTGAACTCTTCCTGTGTCACTTGACCTTGCTTCCACTGGGCATACACCTTTTTTTTTGGCCTTATTTCCAAGAGAAGATTCCTGTTCAGCCAAGCTGGCCTCCTGCTTAGCTTGCTTGACTTCTGATATTTGGGAATTGCCAAAGCTAGTAATCATAACATCCATTTTTGTTGTTACATGATTCATTTTTGTAAGCTTAGTATATATTACATAATCTCTGACTATTTTTGCAGTTGTTATGTTTTTCTATCAGAATGATTCATTTGAAGTTTGATACATCTATCTTTAGAAGGCAGGGACAGATTCAAATCATCTCATATGAATACCTGTATTGGTCCTTAAAGTCTAAGAAGTGACTGCCCAGTCCATCATCCCTGTATATACAAATAAATAGGAGGTTTTGGATATTTTTAGCTCTGAAGTAAGGCAATAAAGGATTGTGTATTTCTGCACCTAAAGTGACATAACAGTTAATAATCGCACTAAAACTAAGCAACCTTGACAAAAAGGAAGATTATACTAGTAACTGCACAGACAGGTTAGTTTGTTTTGCCTTTTATTCATGTATTACAATCCAAGAAAACATTACCTGAAAGGACGCAATCGTTTACCTTGCCAAGAGTATCTAGACACTATAAACAGATTAAAATTACTCTTTATGTAGCGTACAATCTTCAAAGCCACATTGTTGCTGTTACTCAAGCACTATTACAAAGCAGCATTGCAGATTTCAGGCAGAAAAAGGACTTCCTGAGAAGCGTTTAAACTTCAGTGTTGAACATGATAGGAATGTAATTATTTGGTGAGAAGTGAATATAGTATTGAAAATGGCAACACTATTGTTCACCACTTCGTCCTGTTACTCTTCCTGTATATTTGTCCTAAGATAATGTTGGCTTGAGAAAGAACACTTGAAAACAGTTTTTGTTTCCGAACATTTGTTCAAAATTTTGCACAGCAGACCAGAAGGGGTTTTGGTACAGAAATTGTTGTCTTCTGCAACGCTGCAATAATTTCTTCTGAAACCATGACTTTTAAAGACCCTATCACATAGGGACAATAATTCATCATTGTCTGCCTGGGGTGAATCAGGTGTCATAGCTGCTACTTCTTCTGCAAGAAGTGGACCTTCCCGAAGGAGTCAGCAGGCAGCCACATGGAAAACCTCTGAACAGCAGGATGAGTTCACTGCCTTATTCATTCCTTTCATTCCAGTGTTTGCTCCTGTTGCAGGTATCTGACTTCTGATCTTAGCTTATCATTTGCTCTGATTTAACATATGGATCCATTATCAAAGACTCCTGATCTTGATATAATCAGTATTGGGGATTTTTTGCTTTGGCTCCCTGGCTTCCCTTTCTGATCCTGATGTGAATTTGGCAGAGCGATGTTCACTTTCCTGATCAACAGGTCTTCCTACCTGTCAGCAAGAAGCTCAAAACAGAAAGAAAACAGGAATCATAGAATCAGATGGGTTGGAAAGGACCTCTGAGATCATCAAGTCTAATCCTTGATCCACGACCACCACAGTGAGTAGGCTATGGCCTTAAGTGCCACATCCAGTCTCTTCTTAAAAACCTCCAGGGACGGTGAATCCACCACCTCTCTGGGCAGCCCATTCCAATGTTTGATTACCTTCTCTGTAAAGAATTTCTTCCTAATATCCAACCTAAACTTCCCCTGGCAGAGCTTAAGACCATGCCCTCTTGTCTTACTGATAGCTGCCTGGAAGAAGAGACCAACTCCCACCTGGCTACAACCTCCTTTCAGGTAGTTGTAGAGAGTGATGAGGTCTCCCCTGAGCCTCTCCTTCTCCAGGCTAAACAACCCCAGCTACCTCAGCCTCTCCTCATAGGACTTGTGCTCAAGTCCCTTCACCAGCCTCGTTGCTCTTCTCTGGACCTGCTCCAGCACCTCAGTATCCTTCCTGAACTGAGGGGCCCAGAGCTGAACACAATGCTCAAGGTGTGGCCTCACCAGAGCTGAGTACAGGGGAAGGATCACTTCCCTGGCCCTGCTGGCCACACTGTTCCTGATCCAGGCCAGGATGCCATTGGCCTTCTTGGCCACCTGGGCACACTGCTGGCTCATGTTCAGCTTAATAAACAGCTTCTTTTTAAAATTCTCTTTTCTGTTTAAAAATGAAGATAGCTTACACTTGATTAAAAGTTTACCAAAAGTTCAACATTTATCTAAACAACTTTGCATTTATCACCTCCCTATTTTAGCTTCTCCTTTGCCTTTTCAGTAGCCCTGTATTAATAACTGTCCTTCTGCTGCACACTGTTATAGACAAAATCTATGAAGCTGATTTTTTTTGAATTTTGAAACTTTGTATCTGGCCACCAGTGCAACTCCCAGATCTTGAGTAGTTAAGATATAACTGCAGGGGGCATGAAGTTGACAATGCTGGTTCTGCTGCCAGTGATGACATGGAACCAGAAAAGAGCGAGTCATAAGTCAGAGAACATGAATTCAAACTAACCTCTTCATTACTAACACACAAATCTTCAGGTTTTTTTCTGAAGCATATTCATCACCTAAAAAACTCCAAAGAGTTTGTAGAAGAAAAAAATACAGTTAATCAAAGTCTTGAACTACTTTCTGTGATCTCATATAACAAGCTATGACAGCCACCACGGCAAAGCAAAGTGAAGAATACCCTTAGCTCATACTTAACAGAGAATAATCATACATCATTGAAGTTTTACTAACAAGATTTACATATGATGTTTCAAAAGCAACCAAACCTTGGTGACTTCATTGTAGAGAAATGGGGAAATTTAAATCATTAATACGTATAGTTAATTCCTTTAAATGGTAAAATGCAATGACAGAGTATTTACTTTTGGCTCACACAAATACTAGAAGATAATCCCGGCTCATCAATTGTATTCATACTACAAAAAAATAAAAAGGATCAATGTTTTCAGAATAGATAACAGAATAAAACCCTTGAAAATCATATTGAAATAAATGCATATGTTTTAAAACCAAAGAATAGGATACTGTTTAGAAGAACATGCTTTTTGTAATACATATTACAAACAGTTACATACAATCTGATTCATCATGGACATGTTTTGTTTGAATATACAGGTAAAATAATCCATAGCTCAATATAAAAGGGAGCATGTGTTTCTGGAAGGAAGGTGGGATAGCATGTTAGCCAATGGCAATTTAAATTTTCAAGCTCTACATACTCTGTGAATACTCTGGTTAGTTTAATCATTAGATGAAAAATTACCTAACACTTTCACCGATGACTGATTTTCCCATCTTGTTGGTAACTGATCAAATCTCTCTTGCTGGACATATGTTGAACACATAGCTTCCAGAACGTCTGGCAAAACACTCGGTATTTTTTCCTTCACTTGGATTCACAAAGCGTGTTATGTCACTCTCTTGCTTGGGTTCCTTCCGCTTTTTCATCTTTCCATTCTGGTATAAAGGTCTGTGCAAGGTAACTGAGAAAGAGGCTTATAACCTGCTAAGTGCTTTAAAGGACTCAGAACACAACATCAGAGAGGGCCCAGCAAGGCATGTGGTGCTGTCAAACATACCCTCAAGTCCAGCAAGCATCTCCCAGAAGCAAGGTGCAGATCTCTGATGGTTCTTGTGTAGCACCCACCAGTCCCACAGAGAAATATTACACCATCTATGAAATATCAGAAAAAAGCAAGTGCCTCTGTGTGGGTAAATCAATCAAGTTCAACATCTCTCCCTACGAAGCCAGGAAAAGATGACAAAAAAATCTCCCAATAATTCAAGCTCAAGTTAGCAAAGGAAAGGTCTGACTCCGAATGAAAGAGGGCATGAGCTCCATCCTGAGTTCTGATTCTAATCATTACAGCTACTGCTCAGAGAAGCTTTCTTTAAAAGATCTCCCCCATCCCATTTGTCCTCCATCACTTCTTGTCTGACTAGACACATGTAAGTGTTCACCTATTTACCCATTTATTGGTAACTTGAGCCTCACAGAATCCTGCACTGTACCACTGTGCTCATGTTAGCACAGTCTAACAACAAATGTATCTCTGTGGAGAGTAACAAGCACTAGTTGTAGTAACATTATATACACAATATATATGTTGGCTACATTTCCATATTTCATGGTATAGCTGTTAGAGACATGCAATGTATTTCTAAGATATTAATATTCCTTCCTATTCTTTTCCCTCCATTATCCTTTTAAAATACAATATTGACTAGTCTTCTGAATCCCTCCAACTCTTTACATTGTGAGTAACCTTCCCTCAAAATTCAAGAAACATAAAATTCAAATAGCAAACTCAATTCCTTAAACATCCTCTTGTTGGGAGTGAGACCAAGGCACAGAATTCTTTTTTAGACAAGCAATACAACAGCCAGCAAAACACAACTACAGAAGCTGTGTGGTATTTTGAATTTCTTAAATACCAACCCACAGATCCCTGCTTCTGTATCTTCTTTACCTAAGAAAAAGAGTTCTCTGCAGAAGCACACACAGTGTGTATACTCTTCTGAGGTTCAACATACACAGCTTGGAAAAATCTCCATAGGTTACACTTTCTGCATCTCCAGTAAAGCAGAGCTGCAGGCATAACATGACCTGAACTGATAAAGTAACTGTAAACTGGACAGCATCCTGTGGAAAAAATGGAACAGTCATTGCCTTTTCTACTTAATTATAGGCATAGGAGGAAAGTAACCTGGCATTTCTCTTGAAAGAGTCTGTGTTAGTATGCTGAAAATCTGAGTACAGAAAATCCAATTTATTCCTCGCTTAAATTATTGCTAAGACACATGGAGTAAAAACACAGAACGTATTTCTATAATGCAGGAGTAACCATTAACAACTTGAGCTGCCATCTAGCAAGTGAAGTAAATGACTGAGGATATAACAGCTCTAAGAGTTTCCAGAACTAGCTATGACAATATTCCCCCTTGTGGCCTTGGGCAAGTTACTTAACCTCTCCAGATGAGAGTCCCCATCTGTAAAAATGAGGATAATGATATTTACTTACCTCTCCCAGAGGAGATGTGAGAACTAATTACAATAATTTGTGTAAAGGGCTTTGAACCTGAAAAGCACTAGGTAAAGTGCTAAGGAAACTGTTTATATAAAAGACTGAGGGGAAAAGAAGATTCAAGTTACACAGTAATACATCAGTTTAAGAAAGAAACATAACTTGGGTTTTCCTTTCTTCCTCTTTTATGCCTAATCAAAACTACACATCTGAGATAATTTTCCTACTACAAAATAGGTTTAGTTATAAAGAACATGGGTATCGAGTTAATTTCATAGTACTGACCATTCACTTTTGTCTACACTTTATCAAGGGGATGATTCAAGGAAGTAGTTGCCAAAATTGCCCTTCAGTCTTCTAAAACATGCCATACAGATAGACTGTGATCAAATTTGTCAGGAATATCGATGTTTTCTTACCCCAAGCACTCCAACACTTGTTTTGGTCAAGGCCTGGATACTGTTTACCTACTTGTGCTGACTTTGGTGAAAGTCACTGTGTTCATTAAAGGCCTCACTGTGTAATTCTACACCTGCAGAAAACTGGTGCAAATGCACATGGCGAAGCTGTCAGGTGGAAAGATACATTCTTCTTTACCCACACAACCATGGGGCTGGATCTCAAGAGCAACTCACCATTTCATTCAGACTTCTTGCAAATACTGCAGTGCTGTTTGAGAACAGCAGGTTACCTAGTGAGAGCAATGTGATGCTAAGGCATACCACTACAATAACACAGCATCTGAAAACCCTTGGGAATGAGATATTTATCAAACAAAGCAACGCTTATAGGAAAAAAAAATATGAAAAACAAGACTTCTTTTTAACATCACCCAAACACGAAGTCAAATTAATTGATAATCTTTTGGGCTGTGGTAAACTTAGAACTGTCAATGGAAAAATATTACCCCAAATGTAGCAAAGACTCATCCTGGGCAAAAGTACTTCTTCATCATTAATGTCATTGCTAGATCTTCACACCAATTAACTTCTAGAATGGTATTTAGTAATAGATAAATAAATAGATATTTATTGTCAGCTCAGAAAGCAGCACAGCACAAAATTCATTAAAAAACAGAGAAATAAACAGAGCTTCATTAGAAATATGAATTCTAACGGATGATTTTGATCACTGTTTATTAATGTGATGACAGTACCAATTGAGAAAACAGAGAAGAGTAGTTATTTTAACCAGAAGTAAATAAATTTATTCTCTACATATACTTTTTGGCAAGTCCAGCAACATATCAAAAAAGACTCATTTCACCCTGCCCCCAGGTCAGAGAAGGCGGCCTTACTGAGAAGGGGAGAAACTAGCTGCAGGAGAAACCAAGGTGACCCAAACTGGGTATGTAAACGAGAGAAGAAAAGATTTAGGTTTTGGTTTGGTTTGTGGTTTTCTTCAGGTGGTTTCAGCTGTTATTAGAAAAAAAACACAATAAATGCAAAAAAACAAGGAATGTGCTCACAAGACACCACTGTAACAGACTATTTCAGTGCTGATCATACAAGAATGAAGACTGGACAATAACAAAGCAGTGCGGAGAGACACCCTTATATGCCTACATCATTTAAAACCTGGGCAAACTGATGTGCTCTTACCTGTCTGATCAGCTAGTCTAGGCTATACCAACTGCTTCTTGGCACACATTTAAACACAAGCCAGATTATGGAGTTCAATTACTTTTATTTACATTTATTATGTTTTCTTCTTTGCTTATGAATAAAAATTACTAATCAGACAGATAAAAACTGTCAATTAAAGCTCTTCATAATTACTAACAATTCTGTAGATAGCATAATTGCTTTAAAATCCATTTATTGATTACTATAAATACACGAATAAAACTTTCTGTCTAAGAAGGAAAAAAAAATGTGACTGCACATGTAAGCAGCTAAACAGCTGCCTCAGCATCACTGTATCTGGTCTTGCATCCTATAACAAACCAAAGCATTAGCATTCTGAACTCTACTGAAAAACTACAGTTATCTCTAATTCAATGTCTTTCTCAATGGACAATTCCATTGTGATTTTCAGACGGTATACCACATCTTTAGAACCGTTAGATACTATTTGATGTTACTGATGTTGAAATTGGAACTACCAGAACTAATCTAGAATCCTGCATTGCTTTATCTTTTGTACTGTAAGTTTTAATTAGTCTGTTACTTTATCATGTTTTCTAAATGAAAATTAGCCTTGGGCAGAAAGATTAGCAAATATGTTTATATCTTATATTTTGGGTAGCATTGTAGGGTGTGGATATCAAATGTTTCATTGGAGGCTTTAATTCCCCACCATGAAGGAACTCTGTGATGCATTTGTTACTTCTCCAGGTTGATTGCTAATCATCCACAGACATTAATATCCTGCTGGTGGCTGTGCTTTTTTAAGGGTTTTATTTGTTAGGCTTTTTTGGCATGCTTTTTTGTTTGGTTTTGGGGGGTTTTGTTTGGTTTTGTGTTGGTTTTTTTTCCTGTTTAAACAAGTGGATTGCCATTTTCCAACACCTACCTAAAAGTAAAAAAAAGATGAATCAGTATGTTCAAAAGGTTATTCTGATCAGTAGCTTTCTTAAAAATGCAACATTTCAAATAGAAAGCTAAAATCATAAAAGAAGATGAATCCTGAAGCAGGTCACCCATCCTAGGTAAAGTGAAAAAACTTTGAAGGCATTGATAAATAAAGTAATATGCCATGTGTTGCTGTTCATAAAGAAACAAGCATATACTTTTGATTATTTTACACATGGCATAAAGTACTTTCCGTTCTGATCATTTTGATTACTTCAGCAAAACTTATCAGAAGCAACATATAAGTTTTGTATCAAAACTCCCCTCATGCTTCCTAAATGTTGATATAATACTTAAACCATAAGTTGCACAATTATTTTAATTGACACAGTAAATTATGTCAAAGAACTTAAGAAAAGCCAATATTAAGTTGCCACAAAAGCCTTCCCTTTCCTCAAATAAATCTTGCATTAAAATAAAAGTAATTATAAAGTATTTTGAATTTGCTCTTTTTTGAAGTTTGAATGATCATCAATAAGACCTTCTTGATAAACAATTTTAATTAAACAGTGCTTGATCATAAGGTTTCACTAGCTCTCTCCCATCTTACCACTCACATTACAATCTCAGAGATTACCTGTAAGGAGGCTGTGTCATGACATATCCTACTTTTTCCCTTCATGGGAAGGATATGTAAGGGGTGTCAAACATAGCCCATAACTGCTATGACTCATATGACTTCAAGATGGAGTTAAACTCTATGTCATTCTGAGGATTTATGAACTAGTAGACCAGAACCATTCCTTTGTTCTTCAAGGCTGCACTGTAAACCTGAATGAAACTACAGCCCTATAATCATATACAGTATTGATAATATTTGCAAGCCATTTTATATTTCAAAAAGTGGCCAGTGCATTTTAATGACTTTCACATTGAAGGGGGTAGCAGTGTTGGAAAGAAGAGCAGCCACACTGAGCCTGTTATCTGCTATCTGAACAGTAGGGGTTGGTCTAGCATTTTCCTTTAGTTAAGAGTACTGATTTCATGGTCTCTGGTACCCAGTCTGGCACTCAGCCATTCACTACTTGTACAGAAATGACAATATGAAATTCCGTAGTATTTTCTTCATTCAAAGAGAAGGCTTTTGATGAAAGCAGTTTCTCTTTTAATCTTGAACAATGCAGCAAGGTGAGCAATTTCGCATTTACAAAAAGCCCCAAAAGTTTCCTCCGCAGCTACAGTGCTGATTCTTTGTAATTCAAATCACAAATATACACACACTTAAATAACACTTAGCATCAAATGTTACAGTCACCACGAGTACATGCCATCAACAGGCCACATGGTATTCCTTGAGCTAAACTACTTAACCATTACTCCTTGTGCTTGAAAGCCACTCTCTGAACCCAACTATCAGTGTCCACAAATTAGCTTTCAGTCGAGCTTAACATGTTACAAGAGCTAATAATTGACACCAGCTATAACACCGCCCATCTTTTCAGTGGAACCTTGGAAACAGACCTCCTAGGACTTCAGAGGCAACAAGGACATTAGTATGTTTTGCCTTTCCATCTTCCTTATGACGGAAGACATAAGTATGGATCGCAATTAAATGTTTCTAGTTTGTATCTCTTCCTATAACCTGTTTTGGCCCAGTGTCAGTGAAACAAAATGTTTTAACAAGCAGCATTAAAAACATCATTAGTAACGATGCTTTAACAACCCCCTTTCACCAATGGACAAGATAAAAATGACATCGTGAAAAGAAAAAAGGAAATATTCAAAAGAATTATGCTGTTTTAAAATCCCATGTACACTTCCAAATTTTAAAAGTGTAGTCTCTCAGTCTAGTACTGAATAAAAGGAATAACAAGCATAGGAATAATAGACAGAGAGGGAGATTTTAGTTCTAGTAATTTCTGCATACTAAAGCCTTCTTAAAAAACATATCAATTTTAAAACATCAATGAAATAAAAAGTATTTTAAATAAATCACTAAGCTCAGGGCATAAGTTCTTGGAATAGCATTCATGCAGTATGTGGATGCCAAGTCTTCTGCTGGCTCTACCTACTTCACTCTCAAGGTGAAGATGAATCAGATTCCTGTGAAGGTAGTCACTGACAGGTCAGTTGGTCTAATGAGGGTCTCTGTCCTGACCCGCAACTCACCATCATTTCATCACTGGATGAAAAACTGAGTTCTTGCAACTGAGCAACCCAAGCTCAGCTTGATTTACAGCACCTGTTTCCTCCAATGTCTACAGCAGGAAAACTTTGATAAGGTCAATACTTTTTGTTTACCAAAATATGAAATAAAGAGGGATCCTAAGTCTTAAATTGATCACTATCACCAGCCTACAGTTCTCATCAGTTTTTTCAGATTTGCTGTCCAAACAGTGTAAGATAAACATTCACTGTCTCCCATTAAGAGCCATTCTCAATGTGGACACTGAGTCAAATGTTCCGTGAGATAAAAGACACTATAATAGCAGCCAAACACCACAAGCTAGACAGACAAAGCAAAACCACAAACAGTTTTCAATTCTCTCCCATGCCTTAGCCTACATGACATGACATACTTGCTTTTTAGGTTTGCAAAGACCAATTACCCTTTTTTTTTACCCCTCCAGGTTGAAGAAAAACAAACCCCAAAAATAACTCCACACCACACATGCTCGAGGCACATTCTTTCTTCCTCCTCTGTCAGATTCTTAACATAAATCAGCACCTACCGCTTTAGTAAAACAAGAAAACAAACTACGTAAAAAAATAAGTAAGACTATAGCATACCTCAGATAGCTCTTCCTCCAAAGGTGCTCCTATATCTATTTTCCTGTCATTTTTTTGGCAGAAAAATTTTATTTGACATAGTCTTTCACTGCCAGGCAGCCAGTAGCTCTGTCACAGCTTTTAGTGGGTAACATTATCAAACTTTATTTTAGGGAGGACAATGTGTTTGTCTAGATGAAAATAGGTACAGCTTAGTTTAATAAATTACTGTGAGATGTTTTTTTAAGATGGACAAGTCTTCTTTGGGTCTGTCTAGGTTTTAAGTTTCATGAAGGTCCAAAAAATAATTATAATAATAATATATAAATCACTGCAGAAAAGCTTTACAGTTTTTATGCAGTAATTTGGGAAATTTTTTTATTTTATTGAATAGTGAAGCATCTCACTTTTATTTTAGTATGAATGTTGGACAGCTGAACATAAGGGAGAAGTACAAGAGTTAAACTATGGCTTCAGATGAACAGTTTCAGCAGACAGAAGTTACTCAACACTAGCAAAGCTGCCTGTGGTGCTAGTAAAGAGGAAACAAGCACATATTCTAATATTAGCCATCTGTTAAAACAGGGTTAGTAGCGCTTGCTCCAATCAGTATTTGTAAGGTTTATTTCAGTGTATTTGTTAAATTGTCAATGCTCAGATAAGTCTAAGAGGAAAAGGTTTTGAAATGCAAAGTCTGTTTCCAACCCTGCAAGGAATTCAGTAGATGACCTTCAAAAAGCCAGTTAAATGAGGATTAAATAAGTATCAATAGATCTTGAGTGCCTCACTTGACCGCAAAACCAAATGCGGCAGTGGATCTGACTCTCACAGGAGATGACATCTCATGACATGGATGAAGTAAAGACATCACACCTTGAAGTTAGCATGTTAAGACTTCGATGTTTATCAAGTTCTCAGATGTCATATAAGACTCAGAAAAAAAACTAGAGTGCAAAGCATTATTATATTATAAAGAATGCACATTTCTTTTGAGATATCTGTGAGATCTATAAATTACAGTTTTCCCTAGGTGAAGCAACAGCATGTATGATGACCCAGTTCAGTAGTTCAAAGCAATGACTTTTAGTGTCACCACATTAAAGAAACTTTCTGTATTTCTCCTCTCCAAAAGAAAAAAAAAAAAAAAAAAGGCAATATTACAGAGTAGTTTAGGATTACTTGTTACCATGTATGCCTGCTCAGGTCCACCTTCTGTGTCTTCTGTTTCTCAGTTATCTTGTTCCTTCTCTGTAATGGCAAGTCTCACAATGATGGGGTCATTCATTAGTATCATGGGAAATGCAACTTTTCCAACATCCCGAGTAATATAAAAAAGACCAGAACATAGAGATCCAACTGCAAGGGAAGTCCTGATCACTGTGGTAAGCGGCATGTGCAATATAAATGCAATGATAAGAAAGTGTTAACTGCTAAATTCTAAGGCTCTGATGCAAAAGTCCTTTAGCAACATGACTTCCATTGATTTTAGGCCTGTTCACTAGCAATTATTCATGAGCTATATTTCAAGTCCAACTAAAACACGGATATAGTAGAGTTGCCACTAAGAAGGTCACTAAAAGCTGTCCATATTCCTAGAGGAGTGAACATTTAATATTTGCAGAACAAGGTAAAATAAAACAATGTCCTATTCAAGGCTTTTTTTCCTGAGAACAATGAGTGGAAACTGAAAATTTGTTGATAACAAGCTATTTATTTATCCATTCTATTTCTTCTGTTGTGCTTTGGACTAAAGCCAAGAGTCTGAGTTCTCAGCTGCTAACTACTGAAGCAAATGAATGACCAGCAAACAGAAGTGATTTTGGCCTTTTATGCTGTGTGAACACACTCATTATCAGTCACCTGAAATGAAAACTTTTATGAAGTGACATTTGACACTAAACAGGCTAGAACTTTCTCTTTTCCTCCCTCTTAATGATTATATAGTTTGGTTTACAAGGAACTGTATCAAGACATAACAACTGAAACTCCCTTTGAAATTAGTGTTTTGCACCATCAAGTGCTGAGTTGCCTTTCCCCTATACTAATGCTTGTATCAGTAACAGTCAGGATAGATTACAGAATGGAATACTGTATTTGCTTTAGTTCTGTGCACAAATGTACTGATGTAATAATTTATTTGTCTCTCTATGTGTTGCACTGGGAAGAATGACTAGCCTCAAAAAAAAAAAAAAAAGTCAAGATTCTTTATAGATGTAGTAATGCTGGGGATGACATCTGGGAATGCCAGACTGGGAAAGCCTGAGACCCCAAATGTAACGCAAGGTACTTCCTTCAAGACAGGTGCCAAATCAACCTTTTTAAGAGACAGGATTTATCAATAAAAGAATAAGTGTACTCTGCTCTATGAGAAACAGTTAAATGTAGACTGGCAACAAGGAGAAACAATCAACTCCCTACCCTTCCCAACTACCTAACACGGAAAATCAATCCTGAATGCTATTAGTCCTTCAACTCATCTAGAAAGTTACTCCTTACTATACAATTACCTAGCAGCATCTAAACTTCCAGCCTTCTGCCCCTCTCCTTGCCCTTGGGCATGAAGTCATGCTTCTTCCTTTGCACTGGCACTCACGCTCAAACGAGTAGGCTATGAGCAAGTCCACTGATCTGAGCCAGCCAAAATAATTACTACTTTTCCTCTCCTAGATTCACTTTCTGCTGGCTCAGTTCCTTGAACTGACTTACCATCTGGTCATACAGGAGCAAGAAATGGCATAAGAGGGGGCAGAACCACTAAGACAGGGGAGAAAGGGAGGAGGGAAGGTTCAACAGCAGCCCAAGCTGAGACACTCCCTCTACTTTGGTGGAGGACATCTCCTAGATAGCACATCACAGAAAAAACTTAATATACTACACAGTTTATTACATTTAGGGACACAAATTCTGCCACTGGACAAATACATACCAATCCTGTTATAGGTGGGGAAAGTCACTTCTAAAATATACACATTTTATGGATTTGGTGTGACATCTATTAACAATCAAACCATATGATATGTGCCTGCTGTAATTACTTACAGTTGACTAAAGTCACAGCAGAAAAAGACCATTCATTATTAGTATCTGGATAAGGCAATGACTTCCTATAGATTTGTACCATTTGGTAAAGTATTCCCAACGACACCAAGTCAGAATTAACCTATGCAAAGCTTATTTTAAATATATGTCTGATTTCTTAGGCATAGCTAGTTATTCTAAATAGTCATCCAGGAAACAGTGCGGTACATTCTTCTTCTGTATTGCAAGATCTTTCTGAAACATTTAGAAAACATGATTTTTCTAGTACTAATATTTTAAAGAGTAAGTCTTATCTATGTAACAAATCAATGTTGCTCAGCTTTTAGCAGATTGATAATAAATATCCTTCTCCCTACTGCTGTTTTTGTGTTGATTGCTGTCTTGTTTGCCCTCACCTTTCTTGAGGAAAGAGTTAATCCAGCCTTTAATTGTGAGCTTTCTTTAGCTAAAGAAAGATAAAGCAGGATTTAAAGACCATTTTCAACTAGCTTCATAATACACCGAGAGGTCATGTGCTTGTTCAACCAATTCTGACTTTAAGTTCGATGGCTATTTTAGAGATGTTGATCTTCAGACTACTTTTATTTATAGGATAAAGAAATAAAGCTCAGATTTTAAAACAAACCCCAACAAATGCCCCGTAAATTTCTAATTTACTATTTTCTTTAATTAATGGTAGTAGTTCTGGTTACCTAAAAATATATCAAGATATTTTAGTTTTACAATTACAAAAATTAGACTTTTCTAATCAACATACAAAGATGGGTTATTCACGTGGTAAGAAAATAAAGAGAACAAAAAATAAACAGCTAGATCTGAACATCATTTCTTTCTCAGTTCATATCAGGATTTCTTTTAGCATCATTAGAAAGAGGAGCCAACTGTAATATTTCTATATATTTCCAGAAGAACCAGATAACAACTTCAAATTGTAAGCCGTGCATGTTGCCTCTTTAAATTAGTGGATTAACATTTCTTCAGTATAAAAAAATGCATAATAAAATTTCAGAGTTAAGAGTTACATTCAACTACTGTTTAGGAAGTTCTGCCTACTGTATTATCAATCTGGGAATACTATTAAGGCTTGTTTTGGAAGAAATTCATTATTGAAAGAATTAACTTCATTTTTCTTTGGCTGCACTCCAGGCCTTTTAAGATCAAAAAATTTATTTTCTCAATGTATATAAATTACCTATTGATATTTTATTGTCAGAGTTGTAGAAGAGAAAAAAGAAAACAATATGAAGTCTGCATCAATGCAGGAACCTGACATCCTGGCTTATGTAGTTTCACATTCTAGAAAAGACTCAGATTCCAGTGTCTCACTTTATACACATTTAGGGGAGTTAATAATAGATAAATAAACACAGATATCAAAATCTTACATAAAACTATTATGGCAGAGACTTCACATTCAAAACAGTATGTAAATGTGTCTAGTCAATATTTCTGACCTATTTTGTTGAGTATATTTTTACATATATAATTGGGTCATGTTCCACTAATATCCTGCTTTCCTCTTCAGCTCATTTTTATTCATTTATTTTATCACATTTACACAGCTTCTGCTAATCCTATTCTCTGTCATATTTGGATTAGATCTGTATAGAACTTGAACATCATTTTAGTTGACAGATAGGATTTCTAGCAACCCTAAAGATGTGGGCGGAAAAGGCTGCAGAATGAAACGTTCTTCTTCACACACATCTATTAGTTACAGTCCCAGGCTGCATTAAGAGACCTACAAACAAAGCTTCAGATTTAAAAAATGTTCTAAGAAAATGCTTCAGTCCTTGTTATGATTAATATTTGTAGTCCAACTACTAAAAAATTCACAAGGAGCCCTCACTTTCAGTCTGCTAGGTGGGTCAGCACACCTGGAAGCAATAGCTATTTACATAATACAGATGAGACCATTGAAGAGATGTGCTAGGATTTATAAATCATTTTCCTGGCAACTCTCAGCTATTTTGAAGGTATCCCCCTTCTACAACATCTTCTTCAAAAAAACCCTTCTCATATTTCTGTCTGTGAGTCTTCTCTTTTCATAGTATTTTGAAAATAAAAATGATTAAGTAGTAGGCAATTTGTCTCCTCAAATCAATGACACAATGAGGTCAGGAAGACTTGTACTTCCATGGAATTACAGCAGATTGAATGTTTCCTGCATACTCTGCAGTTGTGCATATAATTTGACTATATTTATCACAACCCTCTTCTCCCCCCAAACTTAGATGAAAATAATGCTATGGTTGCTAAGATAAGCACTCTGAAGTTAAGAGAAGCCAGAAGTGAGATTGCTGGTTGGTGCAAAATTAACTCATCCCCCTAGTGCAACACAGTCTTTAAGGCTCCACTATTTTTCTCTGCAGGATCCTGCTTGATTTAGTGCAGAGGATGCTCTGGGGATTAATTTAGGTTATGTAGTGAAGGAAACTGTCAGTAGAATTCCAGCTTCATTTACTGCAGTAATAGGAAACTGTATAGTAAATGAAGCAGAGGAGTGCCTCAGTGCCTTCCTTTCCATTGCTTGCTCCCAGACCTTTCTTCCTTCCTATTTCCTTAACTCACATTTGCTCTCTCCAAGTTGTAACACTTTTGACCAGGCATTTCACCTCTTCCCTCCAAACTCAAATCTCCAGTAATGGCATCTGTCTCCAGGTTGGTGCCATCACCTGAAGAAGAACAAGGACAGGCTCCCTCTACACACTGTCTAGGTGGCTGCAGGGAAAGCACAAGCTCAGGACATACAGCATATGCAGTTTCCATACCCAGGGCTCACTGTTGTGCCAAGTTACCACCAGATCCTGAGATAACCAATACATGAAAAGGCAGAGTGACTATTACCTCTTTAGGTAGGACACAGCTCCCAAACTCTGGGCATGGTTCTGTTGCTTTTCCATTGAGTGGATGGAGAGAAGTAACTGAATTCAGCCTTGCTGTACACATTTTTAAGAAATACTTCCAAGTTATTACTAACACTGTACTAATTATTTTATTGAACTTATTCATATTAAAATACCTATTTCAACTTTTATTCATTTACAGATCACAGCAAAGACTTCTGAATCCATAAATGGTCAGTAGCTAGAGCCCAGTGTCTGTTTTACACACAACCCCATCAAAACAACTGGGTACAGTTTTTACTTAAATAAGCAATTACTATGTAAGTCACATATTAAGTTTTTAGGAGTTGTTATTCAATTAGAATCAGATAGAACCCTTTTTTATGTGCCAGATGCAACACTGAGTTTGTCAGGGTGTAGGTGACAAAAAACATTAAGACATTACTGAGCAATAGAATCACAAACAGATTGATATGTAGTTGTGGGAGCAAACAATGACTCCTATTAATTGAACACTCTTTAGCTGGAACTCTCATGTCATGTGTTTCAGTCATATAGCTCAGAGTTGTACGTCACTGGCGTTACAGGAAGAAACAGCAGCCAGCTAGTCTGAAAATCCAATTTGTTTTTATTACTTGCACTTAGATTTTCGATTAGCAAAAGTATGAATAATAACTTTACTCCTACATTTTAAAATTATCCTATTCTACATATGTTTCATGTTCAAACTACAGCATAGCCATTGTAGTACTTAGTTGGGGTCTTTTTCCCTTAAATACTTAAAACTCCATGAATCATGACTATGTACATGACTTGTCACTATGTAATTGAATTTCTAGTTCCCAAATCAAAACCCAGATAAATATTTGAAGTAATCTGTAAAACAAAGTGTTCTGCCAGTTTCATATTTCAGGCCTAATTTATGACTGTTGAATACACAAGATAAATATTTTAAAGTAGCTAAGGAACTAGTGAAAAATCAGCTCAGCTTTCTCCATGATGCTCAACACATGCTAACTTCTAGAAACAACGAGGAATACATCAATAATGACAAATGAATCAATAATTAAAATCTAAGAAAACAGTGCCACGACCATAGGTATATTTCTATGCTTGTTATACAAGAATACTAGAAATTTTCTGAAATTGTTTAAACTATCCATCAAAGTTCCAGCAAAATTACAAATGCTGTTTGGGTTAGTCAGTTCAGGTTGTTGTTCCAAAAGATAAAACCAGCAAATGTAAAAGTTTCAAATCACCTTACAAATCTGTCCAGATCACAAACCCCATAATTTAAGGCTACATCAGAATTTTTTTAATTGAATATTGGTGCTGGAAAAAAAAAAAAAAAAAAAAAAAAAAAAAAAAAAAAAAAAAAGCCTGTTTCAGTACTAACTTTATCACTTCCCTATATTTATGCATAATAAGGCTTAAAGTATTGCAAATTTACCCCCCTGGTGACTGCAATCCTTAGGGAATGATGCCACATCACGTGCAGATTTCCTCATTGATTGTACCCTGTTCTCTAGATCTGCATGTTCCCACAGTTATGAGAAGCTCCAGTGTTGGTTTAGATGCCACTCCAGAATACCTACATTCTAAACTTGTGTACCTCAGGTTTGCTGGTCCTTTATTTATCTGTGTACGTGTAATACTGATTTTTACTCAGCTCAAAACCTCCAACACATTTAATCAGCGCCAACAACTAACAACACACTTAGCTAACATTTTCATTTCTCCCTCTTGCAATGTTTTAGGTTTGTCTCCAAAAGCCATTTTTAGTTTTCATTTCTACTATAGCATTTAAATAACATTTTTTCATTACCATAACACAACGTACAGAATAAAAGTTGGGAAAATGACATTTGCCTTGTTAGATGTTGTTATAGAAGGACCATTATCTGGTAATACATTACTTCAAATCTTCTCAAGTAGTTCTTAGAGAAATGAAGATCTACTTGTATGCTTCTTGTAAGCAGTTCACAAAGCCAAATGAAAATGGTATTCTTCTTTTGACCAAATGCATACCAACAACATTAGTTTGAAAATTCCTGAAATATTCACACTAACTCTATTCCCTATAGTCATCTGTTTTTATGAAGTTTTTCTAGAAAGAAACAGCACAGAACAAATTCTTAATAGCAAGAAACTGAGGTAGGAAGTTAAAATCATTTATTTGTTAAACTGAACCTTTTAGAAAGCAGTAGTCTTCTAGCAGCAATATATTCTGCCTTTATAATGTTAAATTTGTGAACCTGCATTCTTATAAGGGCATTCTAAACCATTTTTTTACTTCTTTTATATAATGCAAGTCTTGGACACATTAAAAAGGCTTCTTTCTAGTGCATGGTCTAGAGAGATTCATTAAATATGTAACATCTGAGTAGCTCATAAAAACTGGACAGCAAATCTAGATATCGAACATCAGAAATTACGAGCAACATGAGAAGAAACAACATCACCTAACCCACTGACTGCTAAATTATGATACTCCACAGTTTTAACCACTTTTTTTTTTTTCTCATACTACTTGGTAGAGTTACATTGGCTAAAGCTTTCAAGCTTTATTAAAATAAATGTAGACTTGTAATGCATTTTTTCCTGAAGAGAAGACAGGAAATATATTTAACTCAACCATTTCTTATTCACATTGCCATTCCAAAACTTAAACTTAAATCCCACTTCAGTTTACTTCAGCCTTCTTCAGTAAGTTTCTGACAGTTGTCCTTTGATCTACATGCTGAAACTGCCAAGTCTTAGAGATGCTTCTACTGAGATTTATTCTTTACAAGAACAAACATGCAAATTGCATAGGTTTTTTGCTTGCTTGCTCTTCCAGACTAATGTCTTTTGGTTTCTTCATTAGAACAGCTTCCATCTGCACTTTTGGGACACCTACACAAAGATTCATTCACCTGTCTCCTGAGGGTATGCCAGGGGTAGGATTTCAGCATCTACAGTGCTCACCTGCAGGCAATATATTTAATCTAAAAACATGGTCAGATGAGGAAGTAAGAAGAATTTATTTCCCACTGTAATTAATTAAAAATAACAAAAATAACAACAAAAAAAATAATAAAAAATAACCTAACCATTTATGTGATGTATTCAGTGTCTTAAAAACAGTAAAAAATTAAGAAACAATCCTTTAAGAACAAGACTGGAAAAGCAAGTACCTTCATTCTGAAATCCTTCTGAGAGAGGACATATTTGAAATAACCAATCACTGTATGAAGAATATTCACCACTGTATTTTCCCCCCTAAGGAAAGGAAAGCAGACAAAGGTATCTTCATAAAAATGATCCATACACACTTATTTTCAGAAGTGGGCTTGGGGCTGCTGATACCCAAGTTCTTAAGAATGCTTGTAGGCTGCTCAAAGATAAGAGCTAGATGGTAGCACCAAGCAAAAAATGTCTTTACAGCATCTTGCGGCATTGAAAATTATCATTTCAGCTCTTGAAAAATCTGCTGATGCCTACCTTGTATATGGAGTTAAGGCTAATTTTCTAAATTGTTATAAATTAATTTGACTAATGGCAATCTAATTATGATTTTTCAGCATCACAGTGTTTAAGATTCTTTGAGCACACTGGACTTAGTGTCCTAACCTGAGCAGAAGGTTAAACAAACAACAACCCCCTCAGCCATTAACTGTCCAAATATTTTACTATTTGACTGCTCAAACCCAATGTCCTTTAGTAGCCATTGCTATGTACTTAGGGACCAGTGTTCTGTTAGGGTAAATTAAAAAAAAAAAAAAAAAAAAGTTGGGTCTCTGCTTGATTGGGGTTTTTTAATGTTTTCTTCAACTACTATGAGTTATTACTTTAAATCTTTCACCATTAGTGGAAGTTGTCCCTTAAATCTTTAGAACTGTTTTCTGAAATGTGATTGCTAGCACTAGGAACAAAAGCCTTTGTTTCAGGAATGTGGGGAGCAAGAGTTTGCTGCACAGCTATTCCTCAAATTTTACAGTATTCTCACCTCTGAAATCTGGCCCTTCGCCCTCAAAACTCCACTCATAGAATTGTCAAAAAAAGATTTCAGCACGTGCTGATGTCAAGAGCTTGGAAATCCATGTTTGAGAAAAAAAATAGCAGGTTATGGGATAACTCTTTATAGGCTTATTTGCCCTACTGGTTGGAGCTTGACACTGGCATTAAAATCATAAATTTGTAGGCTTTATGGTTGCTTCTTTACACAACATTTTTTTGTTCAAAAGAACATCTTATTGGCAAAAAAAAGAAAAAATAATAATTTAGCAGTTCTAAAGCCTTTGTTATTCCAGACTTATTATTCTGATTTACCTGATGGACAGCTAATATAAGTAACTTAAACAGAACAATTGCACACGTTCACACTATCCTTAAGGATACAAAATATCCAGTATCTGCACATATATTTGCATGAACATATTTCCATACTCGCCCTCAAATCTGTACATCCACAATAACTTTATACTCAAAGGCTTGGCTCTGAAGAACTGGAGAGGCTGTTTGCCACATATAATGCTTAGATGCTCAGTGTAGCTACCCAAGACAATACTTCAAGGACTCTCCTGAAGTAAGCTAGCTAAATGACACTTATTTAGCATCCCCAAGTTTTCTCCCACAAATACAGAATGACAGAGAATATGAAGGAAGATATGGCCTCCTAAGAATAGCAAAGACATGCTCAGGGCCAGAAGAAACATAGCCACGCCAGCCTAGAAACACCATAATTGGCAGATGAGTTCAAGTTGTGCAATGCACATTTATACTGTACATAGACCTATACAGTGTGCATATTCAACTAAAGCAGTAACACCATTACTTAAATATGTGGGACTCGCAGTACCATATATGCAGCTAGAATAAGAAAAGAAGCATGAGCAAGAGTTTCTGCTGAGATTTTATGGTTTTCAGAAATCTTTTTTTGAGGCGCCAGAAGGTATCCTGCTTCCAAGACCTTAAGAAATAATGCTTAATGACTGGTCTCTCTGGATCCCATTAAGTGATCATGTAAACAGAAGGGCATTGAAGGTTACTCAGCAGAAACTCCTTAGTAACATTTTATGCCACCATGCAGTTTGCATTTAATTTGTTCCTAAGGAGGCTTCAAAATTCATTCAGGTTTGCAGACTCAAAGTATCATATATGAGGCTCTGTATTGAATACTAATTGGAGTACACATTAGCTACAAGTATGAAAAAAGACAAAATTACATGGACACAAGACATTGGCATTCTAATCACAAAGCATGTTATTACGAACATGTTCTTCACCTTTATTCAACAGTGTTCTGTTAAAGTGAATAAGAAAGAACCCACTACTCAAGAAACCTGCAAAAAGCCATTGCACTGTGTGTTTTACCTAGTAATCATATTACACAGTACAGCTATGCTCAACTCAAAGATTTTAATATGAGATGCATTGACCGGTACCCAGAATATCCTGAATGAGGAAGACAGGTCTACAGCACAGGATCAGGCTGTCCATCAGGCAGCTTTCTCTACAGGCTTATCAGTCATATGGTCAAAGTGCCTCTATCTCATAGTTTCTCTAACAGATGAATAAAATTTGCCTTCGGGCCAAGCAAAGCCTGATTTTAGCAGCATGCATGGCCAGCACCTGCTGAAAACAAGGCACTTCCAAATGTGCTTCAAGCTGGGCACTGCTGGTAGAACTGGTCATTTACAAATCCTGACCTGCTTAAACAGTAATAATTTTGCCCTTCACCCCACAAACTAGGAGAAATCTTCTGTCAAGTACTGCCTCTCCTATATGCTTAAGATGGACATGATTGTGCCCTGGCTTTAATTTTCTTCATAGTAGCTGGTATAGTGCTGCATTTTGGATTTAGGATAATAATGTTGATAACACACTGATGTTTTAGTTGTAGCTGAGCAGGGTTTACACTGAGTGAAGGACCTTTTCTTCTTTTCGCACCACCTCACCAGCAAGGAGGCTGGGGGGCACAAAAAGATGGGAGGAGACACAGCCAGGACAGATGACCCCACCTGACCACTGGGATAAGCCACATCACATGATGGCACACTCAGTATATAAACTGGGGGAAAGCTGGCCCCATTGCTTGGACACTTGGACTGGGCATCAGCTGGTGGGTGGTCAGCAACTGCACTGTGCATCATTTGCTTTGCATATTCTAATTCTTTCATCATTATTACGATTTTCTCTTCTGTTTCTGTACTACTAAACTGTCTTTATCTCAACCCACGAACTTACTTAGACCCCTTTCACGCCCCAGTTCCCTCCCCATCCCACTGGGGAAGGGAGTGAACAGGCGTCTGAGTGGTGTTTCATTACCTGCCAGCTTCAGCCAGGAAATTGTTAAACATTTATAATCTTGACACTGTTACATTCTTACCATAATAATCTTTTCAGCATCTATTGTAGTGAGATTCAAGCTGTTTGTCACAGTATCATCTGTCTTAGATAATTCTTTTTCTGGCAAAGAAAGCTTTTCAACAACAAAATAATTGTGGTAGCACATTGACCACATCTTGAGTTTGGGCATATGTCCCAAGTAGATCTATTTCAAAAGCAATGAAGCACAACCTAAAATTGAATGGAATAATATGTCACTATCTTCTACCATGGAAGGGAACGCCTGGTCAGTTTTTCTTCTGTTTTTGGTGCGAAAGTAACCTTTGAACTCCTCGCATGTAGTGTGATTATTGCTATTGTCAGCATAATTGATTTTTTTCCTTACAAAAAATATAATCTACTGAAAACAAAAACAGTATTGAAAATTTCCCAAGTAAAATTGGAGATACTGTTTTGTGTAAAATGCCCCAAATCTCTCTTGCAGCTTGAAACCTTCCCCTCATCTCAACCCTAGCAATTGCCTATTTCTATTAATGTTAAAGTGAAATCTGCACAGAAAATCAAAATATAAAAAAGGCAGAGAAAACTCAGCAAAAAAGAAAACCAACCTATCTTGACATTCTTAAAATATGAACTACTTATACTTTTATTACACCTAGTTTTTGTAAATTGTCAACAGAAATTAAGACTTTCTGTTCCACAATATAGATAGTATCTTAAGGTTCTATTACTTGCATAATTGGAATCTGGAAGTTCTAATGAACTCTAGTTTGTACAACACTGTTCATCACAAGTATGGACAAGAACAATTTACAGAGTTATATTCTTTTTTACAATATGCAGAATTAAAAATGACTACTCATTTTGACAAAGACTGATACAGCTAAAGTGTTCAGTGTCAAAAACTATTTGAGTAATGACTGGTTTTCTGCTGTTGAAAAAAACCTAAAGCTCCTTATGCAACAGAAATTTATTTCTAGAGGCTTTATTTTATTAGTATTCAGCATTAAGGGGTCTGAAAAAAAATTGGCATTCTCTGAAGTATTTAGATCATCTGCTCATGTTTTAGATGTGGGACTTCTACTTCCTTTTGCAAACACCTGATGTGATAGCCATCTGAAGCTACATGCTTAATTATTTTTAAACACTGCTATAATACAGCAGAGGTAAAAACAACTTTGATTTCCAAGTGATAGTTTCAGAAGAAACTTCAGAAAATTTGAACCACACAACAATCTCAAGACAAAATCTTGCTGCAATAATGACCAGCTCATTAAGGTTTCAGAAGATCACACATTTGCTGATAAACTATAATAAGAAGGGCCAGGGTTCAATACTGTTGCTTCATATAAAGCAGTGTCTCTGCAACTGTAATTGTTTATATGTTCAGAAGAGCTATGGGGAAGAAAAAGAAAAAAAAAATCAACAAAACTCCCCAGAAAATTATGCCATTTTCATAAGCTATTTGAAATATTTCATAAAATTCTCCTTATCTCCCTGGTACACCTTCCCAACCTTTAATAGCTGGGATCAAAGATCTCAGAGGCCTTTTCCAACCTAAATGATTCTGTGATTCTGTTCTCAGCAGACATATCAATAAAGTGTTGTCTGAAGAGATTCTCAGCTAAGATATATAGCTGTGTTTCTCTTACAAAAATAATTTGGTATGGTGAAAGGTTTTTCCAAGATCTCCTACCACCAAAATTAAATCTATACACAGAAACCATTTTACAGCAGTATCTAATGCTTTTATTTCAGAAGCTTCTATTTTAACTGGAAGTACACTTCACATGTACAGATCACTTTAATGTCAGAGAGATTTCCAGATGCTCAGCAATTCACATGTACAGAACCCTGCATATAGTAAGTGCCTTACCACGAGCACTTCAGGACTTATGGAACCACCACCATGGTTTCTGAGAATACACAATAGGAGCACTCAGAAATCCAGACTCTAATCACTGACAACTGATTAACCCATTGAATCACTGATAAACATAGGCTTGATAGGGTGATATCTAATCACCTTTTCTATTGTATAAATGACAGTTACTTTTTGATTATATACAGGACACCTCTTGAGCCTTTACAGTTCATTATGTTCATTTGCCTCCTAACCAGAGCTTATTGCAGTACTTGTGTTAAATTACATTTCCCATCCTTCTCCCCTCATAGTTCTTTTTAAAAAAGTACAGAAGAGAAGGGCACATGTAAGGAAAGAAAACCGTGGGCAAACTGTCTGGTCAATTTAAATTCTAACACAGCCATAGGCAAAACCAATCCAAGAAATGTATTTGGGTGTTCCAAAAAAAGAGCAAGTGTTGTTTAAAGCTTCTGCAGGATTGACACTGTACCCTTTAACACGTGGTGCTGACTTCGTATATTTACACACCATCTCTTGTCTCTGGTGAATACTTCTGTCAAAAATGAAAAAAAATTATTGTTTACATACTTTACCTGACACACCTGATACTACACTAAGAACTCTGCTATTGCAGAATGGAAAAAAAAAAAAAGCTTAATGAAACCAACACCTGGAATAAAAAAGTTCAAAGTGCTTTGGTACAGCAGACACATTTAGAAACACTGATAAATTCAATTTCATTTGAAAGGTGATAGGTGGCTCCAGTTTTGCATTTCAGTTTCTGAACCTTGAAATCACTTCTTGCCACAAAAGGATGCTGCTTCAAAGCCTTTCTATCTGGAAATTAAAGCGCCAGAATAACTGCTACAGGAAGAGCTGCCGAACTGCTCCAAATGAGCCAGTGTGCCCAGCACCTTGGGCTGTTTGATGCAAGGCCGGCAGCTGAACAGATTGGGCCATGTGTGTCCCTATCCCCGCATGCATAGGAGCCATCTGGAAACAAACAGCTCAATCATGACAGAGTAAAGATAACGAGGAAAACTGCAGCTTCCTGATTAAAAAAAAAAAAAAAAAGATACTCCCTTATCTTACCTCATTATTTTAAGACTCACAAAATATGCAGGCTTTCCCTTATCTCCTCCTGTAAGTATCTTTTTTAACAACCACATTAAGAGCATCACCATGGAAAACAAGGAGTCATTTATGAAAGGCAAGGGGTAGCACATCATTCATCTGCTGCTGATGCTTCAGTCAGAGGTACTGCAGACCCAGCAGCCATGCAGACAAGCAAGTTTCACTGAAAGCTCCTGTCAGGTCAGCAAAACCTTCCAAGTGGATGCCTAAATACAACTATATTTAAGGCCACACCAGCCTCTACTGTATTACTCAAGAGAAACAGCAGTTGGAGGAAAGAGATATGAAGTTAAACAAACTCAGTACATCATCTGAGATCACATTTTGACCTTCTTCCAGAAGAGCAGGCCAACGACAAGCAACACTAACAATGTGCTCTTTAGCTTGGCCAACTTCACAGCAACTCCAAGCCAGCCTGTGCCCCAGCACACACCTGGGGTCCGGCTCTACAACAACAGCTATTAAGAATCAGCAGCCCCAGCTGCTCTGAAGTTTGGGACTCCACCTTTAATGAGCCTAATTAATTTACTTTCAAGGTAGCCCGGCTCCAGATTGCACTGTTTTCCAAATGTTTTCCATAAAGCCATGGGGAAGAGATGCCCTTTTCCTATGAGCCTTGCCATCATCCTGGGGTATTCCTCCAGTTCAGCTGCTGCTCAGCACCAATCCCCGAGAAGGGGAAAGATCAGTGCCTGCTCCCAGGAGGGCTCGGGGAAAAGTCAAGACTGAAAATATTCTGATTGAAAATCGAACCAGGATTTTATTGTTAAAAACAGTCCTTAGATGAAGAACTAAAAGATGGCATTTCTTTAAACACCTTTTTTAAAATGAAGTGATAGAGAAACAGAGATCACTACCCTCATTAAAAGGTGCTTTTATTTTCTTTTTCAATTCCTCAGTCTTCTAACATAAATTTTCCTCTGCCACTGACAACTTCTGCATTATTTATACAACGACCAAACTATAATTGGCCTCTTTCACATGGGTGAATATCAACATATGGGGGGGAAATAGGGCAAGGAGAGAATGCAGATAAGTGCAATTCCCATATTTGTAGAGAAAACAGTTGTATTCTGACAGCGTGACAGATTTTAGATATACTGTTCTGCATTTATACATAGTTGATGTCTAGCTTATAAAGGTTCATTTAGCTATAAAAACATCATGTTTAGATACTGAAACTCTTCAGACTCAGAAATTCTTATGATCTGTGTCAACAAGACAACTGTTTTGCTGTGATATAATATTTCAAAGTACTAGATTTTTCTTTCTATACCATTCTAATTTAACTTTACTTTAGCTCTAACATGAAGATACAATTTCTATTGTACTGTGAAACCAATAGCCAGTTCCCAATGTCTAGAGGCAGAAATTACATAAGCTTAAAATATACATCCTATTTGACTCTTCACATTGCCAGCTTCTGTTTCAGCTTAATATAGCACATTTTATTCCCTGTTTCTTACCACAGCAGTTCATTGAAAAAACCCCAAGCATTTACACCCTGAAGCTTTAATATCACAGTATATTCCCATGTAAAGAGATGTGATGCCATGAATTAAGAGGGTCATACTTCTAGGATGTTCTGGTTCACAGCTGAAACAGGATCACCTAAACAGATTTCTACATATAAACGACACAAAGCTTTTTAAACAGATTTTGCACTACAACTTAGAAAACATGATTTCATCTAGCTCACAAACTACACCAAACTATAGCTTTGAAGTAGGTTAAGGAGGGAGGCATCGGGTGTGTGCAGGAAGGCAAGTAAGGAAGAACCCAGCTAATTCCTAAAAGCACTGTGCTCATTCAGGTGCAAAACCTACTGCCCTTCAGAAGGGGAAACACATGCTCTAGCAACATCTGAGCTGCTGCTATTCTTGTCTTCTCCCAGAGTTTTGCTAACCAGAAGAGAGGCAATTCCTGCACTTTGCCAAGTGTCATACTGCTTCTGCAGACCTGCTTGGTTTCCTGCAAACTTCAGGATCCAAAGCTGGAGCCAGTAGCACTCTCCATATCAGTTTTCATATTCAGGTTTCAGAAAACATCATACCTTTTAACTGTTGTGATTCACAATAATATAAGCTGTCTCCTCTCACAGAAGCCCACTTTCATCAGCACAGAGTGGACAAGTCTGACTTCAAACTGCCCATAACTACATATAAAATATTGTCACTCCCTATGCAATGGACCTTTATTTACAAGATGTCCATCTTCCTGTGGAGCTGATAGTAAAGTTTTCATTATTTTCAAGATCTCTACTCTAAGATATAAAGTTTATTCTTTCCTGACAGCACTGTACCGATTCTGCAGGAAGATACATTTGCTTTTCTATTCAGCAAAAACATTTATCTACAAATATTCTTTTTAAACTTAGATTCTTACACAAAGTTAATGTATTACTGAGGTTGATACATGGCAGTGCAAGTTTACTGCCTGAACTCAATGATTTTACAGGTCATTTCCAACCTAACTGATTCTGTGATTCTCTACTCCCCTGAATCAAATACAGTAATACTAACTGCAGTAAAATAAATAATTTGGGCTCAATTTTAATTAGGTATTTCCAAATGCACCACCACCCTCCTTTTCATCAATTAGGTTTTTTATTTTTATTTTAAAGCAATTTTAAGAAGTCATCACACTCTAGTTTTACACATAAAGCTCCTCTTCATAGAAAAGATGGTATTGTGATAAGCTTGGCTCCAGAAAACCTGGGTTCACTTCTCAGCCTTGCAGCATGCTCTCCATGAGGCCTTAGATTCATCACTTAGGATTCAAGTGTCCCATGTCAGGTGTCTAAAAATTAGCTGATTAAGTCTCATCTAGTGATCCCAGACTTTTTACAGTCACTGAAAAGGAATAGATCATTTCAAAGAGCAGTCCATCTCACATCCAGAGAGTAGTCCATCTCACACAAAGACAGATGCCTAAGGCAGGTCAAATGAATCACCTTCTGGAGGTATTTAAACTTAAATGACATGAATCCCATCCTTAATCTCCCTCTGCCATTGATCCCCATCTGTCATATGGGATTTATGTTTCAACATATCAACAGGACACTAGTTTGACTGGCTTCTACTTAACATAAATGACTCTCTGTTACGTACAGACTTGCACGCTTCACAAAAAGCCAGTCCTAAAATCTTTACATGAAATCTTCATGTCTGTGTTCAAGACAGCCTACCTGGGCAGCTGTGGTTTCAGCTTTGTATTTGTTTCACTCATTTAAGCTGTCACATACCAGAGCAGGACTAGATGTTCTCCTGTATCAGCCCCTCATTGAGAGGGTGAGCAGAAATCTCCAATAATTACATAAACCTCCAAACAGATGAACTGGCTTCTGTATTGGAGAAGCTGCTGTGGCAGAACTTTGCTAATTCTTTTATCATAAAAACTGCTTTCTGGTATGAAACAGCTAGTCTCTTAAGTACTACTGGAGCTGGAATTAGTTTATCTCCTTTATGCCAGATAAATTCCCTCCTGGCCACAGAAGGCTAAAAGCCAGTCCCTTTGTACCATCCCACCTGTAAATAATTCAAATCCCAGTTGTGAGCATGGTATTATACATGAAATAGCATTCTTCAGTAGCAAGCCAAACAGCTTACCCAGTTTTCAACTAGAAAATGGCAAATCAGATTACTGGAAAATAGGAAACTTTTTTGCATTTAAAACTGAAAAATTCCTAAGTTATACCACATTGAAGGTAAAGAGGTTGTAAAGAGTAACTCAGCACAGTTTCTAATTAGAGTTCTAAATTGGATGTCCAAGTCCCCCAGTATGAATAGTACAACCTTAATGACTAGCAAAATATATCTAGCAGAATGCCTAACAAACAAGTGTTCATGTTTTCAAGTATGAAGTTTCCATGATACAATTAAAATCTCTGAAGAAGGATGATAGGGTTTCAGCAATGAGTTGTTTATTGATCTCTGGGCGCTTTAAATACTGGCACTTTTTCCAAAATTTGGACTAAATTTTATTTTATTTTTTGCACAACAGTCCATGTCCCCAGTCAAAGATCTGGATCCTGTTATGTTAGACACACTATAAACACATTACAAGATTTGTCAGGCCCTGTTCTAAAGAGACTGCAGAGCAAACACTTCTTCTCACAAACATGAAGCAGCTCTTTATGAAACAGCTGTCGCCAGTTACAACCTACATTTGGTATTCACTGTGTTAACAGAGGATGTGGAGAGCTAAGCCATCACACCCAGATCTTTCCTTTATTCCACATCAAAAAACCAACCAACCAACCAAAACCACAAAAAAAAACCCCACCAACTTCTTATTTTTCACATGTATTCAGGCAAGCAATCAACTTATAAAACCAAAATACATTTAAAAGCCTGTTCTAAGTGATGGTGACAATAAGTGACTCCCAGTCTTCTAACTAAACCATAACTTCTTTAAAGGGAAAAAAAAAATAATTCTGTATTTCTGGGACCTAGTTCAGCTCATCTAAAAAAATATGATTCACTAGAAATACATTAACAAGAATTCTGGTCAAAGAACTGGAATTCTGGATCAGAATTGGAAGCACAATATTAGACCAAGTCCAATGGAAAAAGTAACGTGGCCTGAAGCTGTTGCTTTGTAACAAGAAACATTTCAGCGCATGTTTGTTTCAGATTCACTCTGTGCGCCTTATCTAGGGAAAAACCCACGTGTATTTACTACTGTTAACACTGAGAGCAACTGTACATGCTGTGACTGTATTCATATTTGCAAGGATGCCGGCCCACATGGTGAATACACTTATTGCATATTAGTCTTAGGCACTAACTTGCTACTACATAAGGTTTAATTCCATCTCTGCTAGGCTATGTTTGTGTAGGTCATCATCTTTACCTCTGCACCAACAGGTGTAGAACTTTTGACCATCACTGACCAACACATAGGCTGTCCACTCACACACTTCACTGCTAAACCCACTACCTTTAATTCCTCCCAATCTTGCTACTCGTGTACAGAAAACTCTTACGCCCAATAATAATGAGGCAAGAGCTTCAAACTTCATAGAAGTTGACTAACCACAATCAGTAAACATGCTGATGGCCTTTAAGAGTGGGCAAGTTTCAGTACATTCCCTTACTCTTTTTTTTTGTAAGAACTACAGCATAAGATAAACCCTAAGCACAATTCTACCCTCTGTACAATGCACCTCTTAAAACTTTGTAAAACCTAGAATTTATTCAATACAATTACACCTAAGTCTGACTGAAGTAACTAACTTTTAAGTATCTGAATGGCACTATGGCTGTAAGTAGGCCAGGCTGAGCTAATATTTTTCAAAGTTTGAGGATAAATTCTTATATTACCTCTTCAGCATAACCCCTAAGGTATTAAGAATTATCAATATATTTATCCCAAAAGGACACACCAAATAGCCAATATTTGGCCCAATGCAAGGCAAAACCTTGAACAATTTGTTAACTTAAAAAATCTGAATATTTCTTTAACTAGGCTCCATCACTACCTCCATCTATGACTTTTTGTCTGCACTTGAGTTCATCTTTTCAAAATTCCCACATCCATCTACTTTAAACACCTACAGCCAACACTTCAAACTATGCCAAGAGGTTAGGTTTTTACCTCCCCAGTAAAGACTCCTTTTCTTCATCAGAAGATGAAGATGACTTTCTTCAGAAGTCACAGAACTGAGTGGAAGAGGGGAGTAATACCACAGAGTAAGGCATGCCAGGTGATAATCCCTTCCAACAAATAATTTAGCTTTATTCTGTGAAATCAGTTAACACCATTGAATTCATATGTTGTTTTAAAAGTAGCTGAAGTGAACAGACATTCTAAGAGCCAAATTTCAACACAAAGCAAACAAAACGCTCCCAGTTTTATGTTAGTAGCAGAAGGAAATCCAAAAAAAGCTATAACTAGAGTAATATTGCCACGCTCCATTAAAATTGTGCCAATTTTTTCCTTTCATTTATATGCAATTCATACCATTTGGAATCCCATTGATGAGTACAGATATACATGAGTTATCTGGAAAGGCAGAAAAAGGTTTTGGCTTTTGGGATTCATTTGAATCCTTCAATAACAGTGTAGACAGTCTCTACTACGCCTGCAAAGGACTGGTTCATCACCTTTAAGGGACATTTGGCTGGTTGTTGCTTTAGAAGTTAATCGACACTACACTGATAAGCAGTGCTCAATTCTAAAATCTGAGTTCTAGCTGCTTGACATCAAGATAAAATATTTATTACTATTATTCTTCTTCTAAAATGCTCATTTCCATAGTGAGTTTTATGCCTTGCTCACCTATAACACAGTACTTTCATCAATATTTATAAAGAATAATTGATTCTGAGTAAACAGCTCACAATTATTAGCCATTGTATGATTTATAAAGCAAATATTTCCATATCAAATATTAAAGTAGGTCCAAGTCATTATTAAAAATGGACATACGTTTTGAAGATGACAAGTGCAAGAAAGCATTATAGCATGTGACTTCAGGTGTTTTTGTCCCATATGATTTTACTTTAAGTTTTCACTTTCAGCATTTTCTCAACAAGCTAAAAGAGCGGTAAATACATATTAATTTTTAGAAGAGCAATATTTTAATCCTACTGCGTCGAATTTACAAAAATAAAGCAAATATACAAGATAAGGCAGCAAAGGCCTTATGCAGCTACGGGACATCATGAAGAACAAAGTGACCTCTCTCAAGGTCACATGGATATTGCCTGGTATTTCTCTTGCTCTAACTAGCAGGTGAGCAAGCTAACAAAGTAAGAAAGCCAAAACTGACCAGCAAGTGCAAGGTAGCAGCTTATTGTTAGCATATAAAAAGCAACTAGGAAAAAAATGAAAACCGGGGAAAAAAAATCCACTGACAGACTTTTCATAAGGAAATATTAGCATGATACAGTTATCAAATGTAACAGTGTAACAAACACATCTTTAAACATTTGGGCTGTTAGAAAATACATAAACTTTAATTTCAGGATCCAGAAATCCTCAAATTCAACCATCACTCCACTGGTACTCAAAAATGTGTTTGTCTTCCACCCTTACCTGGACTACTCAGGGACATCTCTGGCAATTTAGCAGGAAGACACTCTCAAAGCTAACTCTTACTTGCCTTTTCAGTAAAGTTGTATCTCTCTCCTAACAGACACTTGTTTTCTTACCAGTGCCACCAATTAACCATCCACAGCCTGACACATGGAAAGAGGATATGAAAGATGCTCACCAAGACAAGTTTATCCTGGGGCAAGGCAGAATCATGATAAAGTTCCCTGGCTCAGATGCCAGGCACGAGGATCGGCACTTTCACAGCCAGCTCCAGAATGGGTTTAGCAGAAACTGTCCTTTGGGTAACATCTCACTGCTGGGCATCTAGAAACTAAGGCCTATTTACACAAGTCCAGGCTAGAATGATGGGACACAGGACACTGGTCCTCTCACATCTTAAAGAGTAACAGGCATTCTCTTTTTAATCAAAGTTCCTACTAATAAGCTCAATTTATAGTTTTAGGGCACATCAGAGGAACAAAATAAATGAAAGGAAGTGTCATCGACTTCAAAGGGCTTTAAATCAGGTCTCAAAGACTAACACCAGTTAGATAAATAAACAAAAACTTCTTGTCAGTAACATGGGACAAAATAGGATTATAACATACAAGGGCAGCTTAAGGGAAGTTCAGACAGAACCTCTTCACACTATAAGAGTAACATCACAACATCTTTTACAACAAATACTATTTAATCCAAGAGACACAGCAGGAGTTAACAGCAGCAAGTTCAATGGGTTGGTGATTTTAAGGTCAGAAGGACAGGTGATTACTTACTCCATTCTCATGGATTAACACAAATCAAAAATCCAGCAATTTCAGCATCAAATCTAGAACTTGTACTTGGTCTAGTTAAAAGAAAAGAAAATACTGATGTACAGACTTTAAGTAAAGGTATCATCTCCTCACTAAGGTGGTTCATACACTTGATACTCTGATAGAAAAACATCGATACCTCATTTCTAGTCTGGAGTCTTGTGGTTTGTGTGCCCAGCCAGGCTGCTGCGTGATCTTTTATATATCAGAGCACAATTTAATACTGCTATTTTCACCGTGTGGGCATCAAGGAAGCTCTCAGCACATAAAGCTTTCCAAAGAAAATGGTAAGCTTTTAGGATTCCACTAAGAGACTGGGCCCATCTCAAATGGCACAACTCAAGTCCCTTCTCTAAACTAATTCTAGTTGTGTGGCATCCAAAAGGATGGGCATCCAAAAGGATGTGATGGGCACCTTTCCTACTCTCAGCAGTGTTTACAGATGCATATGGCTTCTTTACTCTTCAAAATAGGGGCAGATGATGATCCCCAGATGTAATCCACAATTCTTCTTTTAGAGCTAGTATTTGGGGGACGCATGATTTTTTTTTTACTGGAAGTAGGCAAAAGTATTACTGATTTTCACTTTGTTAAAATGTATATTCAGATGTCACAGGATGAGAAACCAAATTAAATCAGCCTATAATAGCACTTTTTCCAACTTTATTAAAATTGGCACAAAATAACCAAAATTACATTCATGAATATGGATTTTGTATTTTAGTTCAGATGATTGTCAAAGGTAATGAAAAGAGTTGGAATAATAGAGATGGTGATTTCCCGTATACTATCTGTTCTGCAATCTAGTACATGAAAAAAAAAAAAAAAAAATCTGTTCACATGGACAGTGATGCTGTTTTACAGCATTATTTTTATAATGAGAACATTACCCTAAACTAAATCAAATGCCTGACTAAATTAAAAATAAACTTACCATTTCAAGAAGAAACACAGTCCTTTTTAATTAGAAAAAAAAAGTTTCAAAACTATATGACTGGGGTGTTTGTACTTCACACTATCCTTCTTTAATCCTCAACTACTCACCAATATATTGTATCTTATATCAACACATCTCACCATTAAGTTTTTCTTAAGTTATCACTTTTAGCCTTTGGAAAAAAAAACAACAAAACAAAACAACACACTAACTGCATTGTCACATATTCTTCTAAGAATTCCTCCCAATTCTAATACTCATTTATAGAAATCCAATAGAAATAAATTATTATAAAGAAATACTGTCCATAGCTTTGGAAAAAGGAAAAAAAAAAATTAAAATTACATGCTACAAGTGATTATTAAGTATTCCAAATAAGAGTTAGGTCTAGTGTCCACCTGTCAATGAAGTACATTCACAAATTTTCTAGGAAAATCGTGAGTGTTGGAGACAACATCCTGAACCAAATAAACTATTTGTCATGGAATCTTTATTTCAGAACCCAAGGGAATGGCCTGTAGTTGTGTCAGAGGAGGTTTATGCTGAATATTAAAAAAAAGTTTCTTCACCCAGAATGTGGCTAGGTACTGGAACAGGCTCCCCAGGGGAGTGGTCACAGCACCAAGACTGACGGAGTTCAAGAAGCTTTGGATGATACTCTCAGACACATGGTGTGACTCTTGGGGATGGTCCTTTGCAAGGCCTAAGGGAGGGACTTGATGAGCCTTGTGAGTCCCTTCCAACTCAGCATATTCTATGATTCTATAGTGCCTTGCGCAAAAGCACTCCAATTATTTTCAACTGCCCTATCTACATGGTTATTCAAACACATAGAAATGAGAGAGTTCACAGGCAAACTTGTGTCTCTGAGCCAAGCTAGGGGATTGGTTACCAGCTTTCCCACGTTGCAACTGCTACACTGATTTTTCAGCCACATACAGAAAAACAATACCCTTAAGATAAAGATACAAAACAGAAATTGTAAGCAGACTTTTAATCAATTCATTAAAACATCACTGGGCAGCTTTGAGGCACATGTATTTGCGGCACTCATGTACACAGTCACTACAGACACGGCTACAATAATCAAGTTACTACAATACATTCGGCTACTGTTATAAATCCTGAAGAATGTCCAGGAAACTTACACACAGCACCACTAAAATAACCAAATTTGCTTTAGCCACTCCTAAATAAAATTTTGTTTTCCTGAAAAATGGTTTATTACTATAATAATTCAGAGTTGATGAATACTAAGTCATTTGGATAAGTTTTTGTGACTTTTTTTAAAATTTGTAAATTTTCTCCATTTAGAAGAACCTTTTAAATATTAGTAGCTTATCAGATAACTTCACTGCACAGGAAAAAGTCCAGATTTATTTTGTGCTCCGATACATTTCTCTGAGTATCTTTAGGGATGGCTAAAAAAGAGAAATGGCATCCTGTGTTTGCAATTCTCTGAGAATTTAAAAGATGGTAACACCACTCCCTCTAGTATGGAGAAGGAGAAGTGTTCAGTGCCTGCTGTTCTGGGGAAAGACCTCCAGACTAGCAACAATAAGAAAACAGGTTAAAGAAAAATGCTCAGCTTTCTCATAATATATTCATGTGCTACTCCTTTAGTCACTTGGGGAAAACAACAGAAAAGTCAGCCTCTAAAACATACTGATTAACATTTGTCAAAAGTAGTACTTAAGGAGACATTCTTATTATGGCTCCTATCCAGTTTTCAGTCACTACAGGCCTCAAGGGAAAAAATTATTTTCAATATATATCTTTAAATATTTTATTATTTTTTTATTATTCAAACAGACAACTTTTTCCACACACTGCTTGCACAAATCATTCAGCTGGCCTGTGCAGTCCCTGAAAGAGACTGCCTGTAGCCTGCTCTTAGCGTCTCACCAGAAGAAATCATGAAAAACCCTTGTCAGTTGTCCTCCTCCTATGCATTCTACTTTGGTATATATACGGTATTTCTGTAAAAGATATAACAGTATAACTACCATTTCCTACCCCCCTTTTTACTGAGGTATACTAGAGAAGAATAAAGCCCATTTTAGCAAAGATGACATTTGTACAAAACAATCCTGAAAATATGTTAACCTAACGCTTTGTTTATTTAGTCTGGCAAATGCTTTTATTTTAACCACAAGTATCTTTAGTAAATATCAGCAGTAAACACAAATTGATAGTTGGCTAATGAGCCTCTCTTATCTGTATTTCTAATTAAGGTTCTTTCTAGATACCAAGTTATGTTTAAAACAAACATTCTACAGAGAATCAAAGTAAAATCAAACGATGAAGTAATTATCTTTGTGAAACTGCACATTTATATGGGCATCCCCAGCAGAGGGAAGGAGATCATGGAATCCATGCGTAATAATTCCTCCACGCTTTTCTTCTAGATATGCAGAAATATTTTTTTGTCGTTTTTATTTGTATTGCAAACTTTAATGTCTCTTCCACAGCAGGTACAAGAGGTTGTATGCATTCTTTATTCAGAACATAATTCCCAGTAGTTTATCTGTGTGTTTAAATCTGTGCATATAAATATAAACCCCCACACAAGTATTTTTAAAATTGTGATCAGACTGTTGAACTGACAGGAAAAGATCCAGATATGCTAAATAAGAGTTTCATTTTCATGTGAGGAAACATCAATTAACTGAGTTCTGTACAGCTGAGTGGCTTAAAAACTTCTGCCAAACACTGAACTGCTCCCTTCTACTTATTATAGACAACCCTGCCAAAAGACCATAAAAATTGATTTTATGTTTCCAGTGTCTCTATGCTAGCTGGAAAAATATAGATTTTTTTTTTCCCCTAGGTTTCTGACAAACAGTACCTTCCCTTATCTCACACCTTCTCAACTACTACACTAATCAACACTGAACATCTTCTCAGTCGGCTCTTATATCTGACTTAAGTTATGATTAAGGTAAGAACATTTCAGATTATTAAATCAAACACTGTTAAATCTATGGTTTTAAAGGGCTTCTTGCCCACCAGTGATACAGAAAAGGCTATATCCAACTTATGCTGCTATGGCATACATGGTAACAGATTATTTTTCACATTTGTTTTGGGGAAGTGTTAGAACTGCTGTCAGTCTGTGAGCTACCTCTTTAAATTCCAGTATCAATTCTTAAAATGGATTTAGCATCTTTTGCATCAAACATTAATAAGGCTCACTTAGGCGCTCTTAATGTGAAGGAAAATTGGGCTTGTATGAAATGGCTAAACTGGAACATTTCATGCTTTTGCAAGTGCAGGAGTATGATTATTTCCTACAGCATGTCATTATCTTATGCCCTGTGGTTCTTTTTAAAATTATCTCTTCTCACTCAAGCTGCCTACACTATGTTTTTAAGCTATATAGTTTCAATTTATGAATTGCATGGATGCAAATTTTGAGCAACTATACCACATTAAAGTATATTCCCTTCAGACACTACTAATAAAACTACAAATAAAAAAAGCTTGGAAGAAAAAAAGATACGTATTTGACTCAAGACATAAAATCAGGTCATTTGTTTCCAAGATAGACAAGAAAATACTATTCTAGACACATGTGCAATCTCCTTACACTTCTTCTGAGCAGGTTTATTTAAGCATGGCAGGAGATGTCATTTCACATCCTCACAAAGCAAATTAGTTCCCTGCCTACTTGTCCTTGTACCCAAAAGCTCCCCCTCCCTTTTTCAGGGACACTCCTATAACAACTGCTCATCTGTAACTCTAGATGTCAACTCACCAGGGGAAGGAGACTCCCCTTGGGTCTACAGCTACCATCTTCCGCTTCTTAGGATGAAGTAACTCTCTCGGACAATAAAGCAGTTTAAACAGCACGTAACAGATTAACATGCAACATGGATGGCACAGCAGCTCCGAGAATGAGTATCACCATTGCAGATTAGTAGTCTATATATATGCAGATTTGTCATCTATAACATGTACGTGTTTCTAAAATTACTCTACTGACCTTTGTACAGAAAATATTATTTCAGAGACAGTGAAATATTATTGCACTACAACATTTTGCATTGAGTTTACAAGACAATAAAGATAGAACTCCTTCTTCACCCGCAAATGGCTATTAAAAAAGGAAAATAAAACTTGACATCCCCAGACAATCAAAAGGAATGATTTATTTGGATGCCAACATCTGTCTCGAAATTGTGGCCAAGTGCTTTTCTGTGCTCATTTAGGACTCAACTTGGAAAGCTTTTCAGTTACATTTACCTAGAGATTTCTCTCTACCCCTTCCCATCTGACAGAAATCACTCAGCTGGGTCTGATGAATAATAGCAAAATTGTAACAGAGATGATTGAATTACAGATTGTTGAAAGTACCACAAAGGCTCATTCCAATGACTACATTTATTTACTACACTGACTACCAGAAACTGGTAGTTGTTTGATATCTTTATTTCAGAAGACTGGAAACAAAAGAAATATTAATATTCATCGCCACTTTCTTACTGTATCTAGTAGAGTATGATAGCCAAAATTAACTTTTAAACATACCATGTGCGCCTGGGAACCAGACTAAAATGTACCCCAAATCAAAGCAGGGCAAGCAGTATTCCGTAAAATGAAGGAAATAATGTCAAAGAAGATGAAATTGCATGAAAAGAAAACGCGTTAGCCTGACAGCCTTTCTAAATAACGTGGGAAAGGGTTCTGTGAATTTGTGAACAAATGATGATCAGATGTCCTGCGGTCCAGAGGGAAGACCAGAGCCGGCGGGGGCACATCGCCGTGCCCCACCGCTCTCGGCCGGGGCGGCCGTCGGACAGACCACCCTGCCGGGGGCGAGAACACAGCGGCGGCAGCAGCCAGGTGACACCCGGAGAAACAAGTTGGCTCGGCGACCGTCTGGGCGCCGGCTCCGGGCAGCGACGGAGGGATGCTGGGCGGACGGCTCCCCTCTCCTACAGCCGGGGCGGGGGGCGGCGACAGCGGAGCTCCGCGGGGGCGGCGTGGGGGCGCGGGCGCCCCCTTTGTCTATGTCGCCCCTCCCGTAACCGCCCCCACCCCCGCCGGGAGCGCTCCGGGGGCGGGCCCCCGCCTCCCCCCCCCGGCAGCCGCGGGCAGAACCGCCGGCCGCCCCCAGAGCATGTGCTCTACCCCCGCCCGCACAGCGGGCAACCCCCCCGCCCGAGGCGACGCCACCCGGGCGCGGCAGCGGGCGGCCCCGGAGCTCTGCCTTACCTGGCAACCGGGTCGGGCGCTGCCGGCTCGTCCTTCAGCCTCTCCCCGCGGCGGCACCTCCCGGGGCGAGGCTGCGGTGCACAGCGGGGCGCGGGCGGAGCGCCCCCGGCACGGCGGGCAGGTCGCCCCGGCCCCTTGCGCTCGGCGGGCTGGCGGCACGCCGGGCGTTAAGTTTGAGCGGCGGTGTCGGCCGCCGGCGGGCAGGGCAGTGTAGGGCGGGCGGGGCGGCGGAGGCGGCACGGGGGCTGCGCGGCGCCCGGAGCGCCGCCACACTGCAGCGTCTCTAGGAATCCCTCCCGCGAGAGGCAGCCCATCACCCCCGGCCCACCGCCCTCATTGGCTGCGGGGCGGGGACGCGCAGCCCGGCCACCAATGGCGCGGCGCCCACCATGGGTGGAGCCGCCGCGCCGGCCTCGCCCATCCCGCGGACGCCCGGTCCCTGTCCGCCCCGTCGGGCGGGGCCGGGCGGCGGCGCGCGGGGGAGGAGGTGGGTGGAGAGGGAGGGTGAGGACGGTGAGGGTTGTGAGGATGAGGAGCGTATCCCCGCGCATGGTGGGCAGGGTTGGCATTCCCGCAGCTGCCGCCCGGCAGCACGAGGCGCTGTGCCACAAGCACAGCGGCCGTCGGGTGAGGGGGGTGCCCCGGGCGGGGCGCGGCGGGGACCCTCGGCGGTAGGTCGGCGGGAAGCGGAGGCAGCGGCGACCCCCGCCAGGCGCTGTTGGTACTTTTAGCGAGCCTGCGGTGCGCAGCCCTCCCGCTGCGGCGGCCCCTGGGCAGCCCGCACCGGGCAGTCGCGGCTGAGCGATGAGTCGTAATTGGCCTGTGGCTTAGGCGAGAGCAGACCGTATCGCGTGTTCAGGTAAGGACATGCAAGGGTTAACCTAATTCCCTTGATCTATCCACTCTGAACTGGAGCTTTGATTAACATTGGTCTGCAAAATGTAACTGTAGCAAATTCAATTAAGGGGAGCGCATTTCTTCAACTTTTAATTAGATCTACCCTATTTGTCTAATGTTTAATATAACATAAAAAGCTGCTCAGGTTCCAGAGGGAAATGAAAATAGGTTTAGATGTAAGCTTAGCTTTTAAAAATACAACAGACTAAAGTTCTTTGTTCCTCAGCATATATTATTGCTGCATCTATACCCTCAAAGGCACAGGAGGAAAACAATTTTACCTGTAAAATTGCAAACATAACAGTGTGGTATTTGTGTAAGGGTTTCCTATAACCTTTAAGTAGTCACAGGGTACCGAACATACAGGTTGTAGCCCAGGTTTGATGCACTACTGTGCAGGCTACCGCTGGATTACAGTTGCTCTAAGAAAACTTGAGAAAGTAGTAATATATCCCACAACTATTTACTTTATTTCAGTTAGTACATGAAAGTTATCTATATTACATCTTAATATGATAAATAGCATATGTTGGCAAAGAGAGGAGCCTGTGTCCATCACTGAGAAGGTAATGATGCTCCCAGGCACATCTCGTAGGTGACTTACTATGCCTTCAAATGAACTGCATCCTGCCATTCCCCACCCATACTTTCAGAGTTGGATTTGCTTCTAAAAATCACAGCCCTTTTCCAGTTCAATTTGAATAGACATTTTCTGATCGCATCAGTGCTAGGCATGTATTCTTAGGTCTGTTAGGCAAAATATCAGTTTTTCTTTTATGGGCACGTTAGATCATGAGAGGGGAAAGGACAGCAAACGCAGAAGAAATTATGTTCTAAAAGTCTTGCTGAGCTATGGAAAAGAGAAACCACTATAATTTAAACTGCGTGTGTAGAAGTGGTCTCCTGTGCCTAGATTACCCTGTCTGCTGTAAAACTGTTGCTGTTTTCTCTGTCCTGATACAATAGAGATTGAAGACTGTTTTCTCTAGGATCATTTATCTGGTCAGTTAAAAAACCCCACACGTTTCAGTGCTAGTAATTATGAAGACTTGATGCTGAGTTCCTAACAGCCACACAGCCAGAAGTCTGTAGGAGTCTGACATTCACAAGGCATGACACATCATACCCTGTCTTAGTATTTGAGCAAAGACAAGAAACATCGTTTAAGCCCAATGGCCCTTCCTTAGTGTAGAGACAGTAAGAAACAGAAATGCTGTCTAGCAGTAGCCCCGAAGAATGTACCATCACTTTCTTGCTCTCTGACTGTGGTAGTCCATACATGATTATTCTGCTACATTTGGGAAGAAAAAAAAAAAAAAAAAAAAAAGGAGGGAAGCTGTGATAGCGGCTGGGAGAGAAGTGGGAGAGATTTCACCTAATATTTTTTAAGTTTGGTTATTTGCAGTAAAATTGCTACAGAGGCAGCACATGCACACATGCTTCCTTCAGTTCCTTTCAGGTTCAAGGTTTATTGATAAAGAAAGAGGTTTTAGTTCACTACTGCATTTTCAAGGAAATGTGTATTTACTATCCAGTCATTATGTTAATTATACCAAAGAAGCTGTCCCTGCCCTGCATACATATCCTGAATGGACAAGGATGTTCTAGAAGAGCTCAGGAGCCATTTGATGAATGCTTGGAGTGCTGGCCAAATGATAGCCACTAAACTCATGAATCATAGATCACTGTATTTATTATTGTGAAGGTTTTTCTGAATTTTTTTTTAATGTGCTCTAGTGCATTAGAAGAGAATTTTAAGTAGTGTCTACCATTCATAAGTTCCTACTAAGGAATCCTACTAAATACAAATAAAGAACTAGACTTTTGTATTCTTCATATGCCTTGTTTTTAATTTAGATTTTGACTGAGCCAGAGGTTCAGGAGCGTCTGGAAAGAATTTAAATAAAAGGAGCAAGACCAGAAATGATGCAGTGTTTGTCTTTACCCTTTTCATTTTTTATGCTCTGTATACTGTATTCTCGGGCCTATTCTGGCAAGTTTTATGGCATATAAAGAGCAAATACTAGAATGACAGTCACTGAACTGAGGCTAATTCAGAAGCAACAGCAGTTGTTACATATAAAAAACCAGCAGTCAGGGCTCTAACTTTGGGCCCAAGCTGCCATCAGTTTCCTTTTGTATGTCAGCCTTTATGTGACCAAGCATCACAACTGCCACTATTAGATATACAAGGTGGGTAGTCAGGTAAATCATGAGAGCAAATCAGTGGCAGGTGAATGAGTAAATGATACTGGTGGCATGTTAATTTACTTTAACAGGTAGAGTCTAGATCTGTAAATTAACTGTTTGAACTGTGACTGTCATGATTCACTGCCCTTGTTTGCACACATACCTGTCTTTAACAGAAAGATGCTTTTATTTTATTCTTCATTATCATGTAATTTACTCCTATTTTTACTTTGATTTGGTCTTTTCCATCCTCAAGTTTCTCATTTTAAGAGAGGTTCCTTTGCATGAAGACAAAGGAATTGGCTTGTGCTTAGGGAAATGGAACAGCTTTTCAAATTAAGTTCTGATTGCATGAGTTAAAGCACATGTTTCTGAAACTTCTTTTAGAAAACTAAATGTGTGCTCTTGATTGTTTTGGGGTTTTGGGTTGTTTTTTGGTTTGTTTTTGTTTTGTTTTTTTTTTTTTTTTCTGTCTGGGAATCCAAAGGCTTCTCTGTATAGCTGAAGATTAAACACTTGGAATCCCGTTTTTAGTGTTCTGTTGTCACACCCTTGGTATCAGTAAAGTTTCCATAATACATACTGGGTGACAATATTGTATTTAGAAAGCATTCCCAGTCAGGCAGCCAAATCTGCATCAGAAGAACTTAAAAGACAAGAAAGCTAAGTTCCGAAAGTGAAAATTAACCTTCAGTAAAATTAATAAATACTGGAGTAACTATTCAGCTGTACACAACTAACAGAAGTGTCATATGAAGTAAATCTTCGAAGACAATTTTTGTAATAATGTGTGTATTGGGTAGAGAGTGGAGAACAAGGATTGGGGGTTCGTAGTTTAAATTCTAGCTAAAAATCAAAGGGTAATATCAAAGAACTTGTTAGTGCGCTCACTGATGTTTGTCTGAGTGTGCAATTTGATTTCATTGTTTTCTTCTGTTTGATCTGTACACATCTGCTGCTGCTTCTAGCTTGTTTAGGCAGAGATGGTCTCTTTTAATCTGCATTTGTATAGCAACTGACACTGAGAGCTCATGCTCTGTGCCCTGGGCTCCTGGACACTGGCAGCAGAAATGAATATGAGAACAAACATATTCTTTTTATGAGGGGGTGTTAAAAGTGTTGCCAAACCAACCTGCATAAGCTTTGCACAGATGTCAGCTATGGTAATGTAAGGACTGATCTGAGTCAGTGTCAGTCTGTTCCCCTGTAGATGGTGCCCCTAGTTCAGGGATTCTCTTTTGGGTTGTCAACTCTGCCTCCCTAATCCTGCTCCCCACTTTGAAAGTCAGTTTTCACCAAAGTGGTGTGCAGGGTGGTACTCCAGAAAAAATGTATTTTCAGTGTGGGTAAAATAAGCTGGACTGAAGTCCCAGTTCTCTTTTCAGGCAGAATTTACTGTAGAAAATGCCAACCACTGAACCCTTACCTTCCAGAGCACCCAGATACTGCCAATTTCCTTACCTTATGGTGGTAGACATTATGGCTTCCCCATGTAAAATTTCTAATCCGTGGTGAGCATAAGCATCACATGGATGACTGTGTATTAAAAAGAATGTGAAATGGGATTTATAATTTAATTTTGAGGAGCTGACCTTGCAAAGCAGGTCAATAATGATAGTCATGTTACCTCCAAGGTGAGGGTCCAGGCTGAAACAACATCTTTTCAAATGGATACAAGTGATTATCACAATGTGCATAAGAGAGGACACTCCATTGCCTCCAATAAAAAATAAGGATGACTCTGAGAGACTCGAATGAGTTGCCTATTAAGTGCAAAATATGTTTATATTTACACCAACCTGAGAGTGGAATGAAGGTGAGTAGTGGAAATATTCAAATAGATATAGAAGTGAAATTGAGCTGAATCTTACGGCTTTAAGCTTCCTAAATTTCCTGTCTCTAATTTGAGATGTCCACAAAACTCTCACCATGCAGCAGACATACAACAAAGATCCCTCAGGAAGCCAGCCCAGTCATGAAGCATGGCAAGTTCTACCACCTAACTATGCAGAGTAGGCCAAGAACTTCCATATGAATTAAAAATGAGATAAGGTTACTAGGGTAAAGAACTAGTTAATGTATTTTAACTTTCAGAAAATACTTTTGAATATCAGTAACCTGATAAATAATTCTCAAGGGAGTTTGTTTTCATTTAGCTCACACTGTCATGTCATTCAAAGCCACAGTGAAATTGCCCTAGTATTTATATTTAAAATGCCAATCTGAAAGTCTCAGAATTATTTTTTTCACAGTAATCACCATTTCATAATAATTTCTGTCCTTTTTATAAAAGGTATTTACTTCTCTTACAGAAATGCAGTCAGTGTACAGTTCTGATGTTTAAACTACTGTTGGGCTTAAAAGCTTGCAAACCACATGGATAAATGAACTGGAAATTATGTATCATTAATATAATTACAAGAAAAGATTTTTGAATTTTGCTTTCTTCATAGCTATGTTTTAGCCAGTATGCAATATGGTAAACTAGTTACCTCTGGCAATTCTGTCTGTCAGCAACATAATTTTGTTTGCAAACTGAAAGAATTATTTTATTTCCCTTATTGCTTTTTCTATAGCATATGTTGTAGCCTTCAAATTGCATGAGTATAGGAAGGGAATAGAACTCTCCAACTGTAAGTGTTGTTAAGATGAAAAGGTCAGTGATAATGTCTCTTCTGCAAACCTTAATAGATATTTATCCATGTCAAAGCTGAATTTTTAATCATTGCAGTATGCTAATGAAAAGAAGACTTTTCTTGCTTTTTAAAAATTTAGGCAAAGAAAAATAAATCTTACCCAGTGAACCTAATTTTCTTCACAGTTAGACAGGTATAAATCTGTAGTAAAACCTGCTGTCTTAAAAGCACAGTTTCCATTACTGTTATCTTCTATAAATCAAGCTATCTCAGGGACCTAAAGAAGTTAATGTACCAATGCATAATTTTAATTTGGGTGCTGAACTTAAATATGAAGTTTTAAGGGAACAGTGCCTTCAGTTGCACACTGAGGAACATAGTTTCTTCCTTACTCAGTAGTTCCTACTTAGTCTGGGGCAGGATCATCTTTCCTAGCTGCTCATAAATCTGTGATTGAGAATCCCCTGTCACCTTCCTAATTTTTTTGCTTTTGACCTCTTCAGTTGCCAGTCTTCTTACTTTCCTTCTCATTCCTTTCTATTCACCTTGGATTATATTTTGAGTTAACATTACCAATCCTAACTGAGAAATGGTCTGAACAGTCACAGTCATCCTTTTCAGCCTTGACATTAGACCTGTTTCTTCAAGAATCGGCATTGGTCCTTTTCTTTTAGGGATGGAAGTAAAATCTGCAGTAAGAATTATGACTGATGATGAGATACAGTAATAAAGTGGTTCCTGTTGAGGAATGGAAAAGTTACTAACTCAATGGTTTGGTTATTCATTCTTGTTTTTATGTGAACAGAGATAGCTAGTCAGGAGTGTTACTTAATGGATAGAAGTAAAAAAAAAAAAAAAAAAAAGAATAAAAACAGACTAAAAAGCAATATAGGATGGAGATAAAAAATATAAAGATTCTCATCACTAGAAGCTCATCCTTGCCCACACTGAGATTGGACTAAGAGCTTGCTAGTTTAAGCTCAGTAATTTGATCCTAGGGAGAAGTTCAGCCCAAAGGAGTATTTGGTACTAATTAGTTTAAGGATTTTGGCCGATATCTCCTTGTCCTTAAGTGTGGATTTTCAAAGAAATGGTGATTTCATATGGTCTTTGATGCTGGAACTCTAAATTAAAATGTTCTCTCTAAAGATGAGAGCCTAGATTAAGTTATTCTAGGATTTACAGTAGAGTCCTTCATGCCTTAACTTTCTTCCCTCTGCTGGAATCTATGGCCTACGCTTTCCCCACCATAATCACAGGGAATATCATCATTATTCCCTCATAAATACAAAGGTATCTGCAGAATAACCTCTGGGATTTATTAGAGCAACATCATTCCTCCTAAGTTTAAAAAGACCTGTTCAATGCTAAGGTTTTTTATTAACTGGCTCTTCAGTTTGGCTTTCCCTCTGTAAGTTATTAAGCTTTATCTCTGAAGAAATTGATTTTTTTTTTTTTAAGGAAACTGGCCATGCCATTTTTGTCATACAGGGGTTCATAAAAATGTCTACATTTGACTTTCTCCACAAGATTTATATTAGTTTGCTTTCCCTTGTACTCTAATTTAAATAGAACTTACTTGGTTTTTTTTCCTCTGGTCACTTCTAAAAAATCCTTGGTGGTTTTCTTTGGAGGAAAATAGTTATTTGCAGAAGTTATTTACAGTTTAATTGCTAGTTTAATTAGAATCTAATGTCTCATTTACTGTGACACACTATATTCTGCGGGTTGAGCTGTGATAGATTATAGGAGTCACAGTGGCAGTAGATTCACCTGTGTCTGGAGCTGGCTGTCAGCAGACCTGCACTGACCTTCTAGTGGTGAACAGAAGGTGAAAAATGCTCTGACCAAACCTATTTTGGATACTTAGTACTGTGAAGTTTTTGCACTCCCAGTTTTTGCCACTGATGCATAGTCCACTGACTTTCTGTACTGCCTTTATGTTGGTGAACACATAGAATCATAGAATCAGAATCATAGAATGAGCCAGGTTAGAAAATACCTCCGGGATCATCTAGTCCAGTCCTTGATCCAACACCGCTATGATTACTTGACCTTGGCCCTAAGTGTTACATCCAGTCTCTTCTTAAAAATCTCCAAGGACGGTGAATCCACCACCTTCCTCGGCAGCCCAGTCCAATGCCTGATTACCCCTTCTGTAAAAAATTTCTTCCTAATATCCAACATAAACCTCCCCTGGCACAGGTTAAGACCGTGCCCTCTTATCCTACTGATAGTTGCCTGGGAGAAGAGACTGACACTCACCTGGCTACAGCCTCTTTTCAGGGAGCTGTAGAGAGTGATGAGGTCTCCCCTAAACCTCCTCCAGGCTAAACAACCCCAGCTCCCTCAACCTCTCCTCATAGGACTTGTGCTTGAGTCCCTTCACCAGCCTCGTTGCTCTTCTCTGGACCTGCTCCAACCCCTCAATGTCCTTCCTGAACTGAGGGTCCCAGAACTGGACACAGCACTGCAGGTGTGGCCTCACCAGCGCTGAGTACAGGGGAAGGATCACTTCCCTGCTCCTGCTGGCCACACTGTTCCTGATCCAGGCCAGGATGCCATTGACCTTCTTGGCCACCTGGGCACACTGCTTGGCTCATGTTCAGCTTCCTGTCAGTATTCAAGGGCTGTCAACATTTGGGGGCTGTCCTAAAAAAAGCATCCCATCACTATGGATGCTATCATATCATGTGTAGCCACCTTATAGTCCTCCACAAGGGTTGCAAAACCTATGTACCGTTCTGGAAGGACTTCTAACCCTTACTGCCATACTACGAAGAGCTGTATTTGTAGTACACAAAGGATCCATTTGAGGTTCTGTTCCTATTTCTAGTGCCAGTTAGAGAGCTATGTGAGGAAAAAAAAGATTTGTTGCATCCATGTGCTAAATTTCATTGTCATGAAGATTTGCTGCTAATAACATTTAGACATGTATTTCTAAAATAACTTTGGTTGGGAGACACATTTAGTCATCTACTCTAACCACATGCTCAAAGCAGTTCCTGAAAGAACAGGTTCCTCAGGGCACTCAGTCAAGTTCTCTGTGTCTCGAAGAATGAAGGTTCTACCACCATCTAGGTGGTCTCCACCAGCCTCACTCTAGGGTGTCAGTGTCTTCCTTGTACTGCAATGCAGAACTGACATAACACTCCATATGTGGTCTTCCAAGTACTGTATAGAAGGGATAGATTTCTTGCCTTGACCTGCTGGTGCTTCTCTTGCTGATACATCTGAGGATGTAGTTGGCCACTTTTGCTGTAGCAACATACTGCGGGTTCATGTTTGTGGTTCAGAGTCACAGCTATAAATTGAGAAACTGAAAGGCTGTGCATGTACATGTGTGAGGGACTGAAAGAAATTCAGTGGATTGAAACAGCCCTGTGTGGGGGACAGGGCAAGTTCTGCCCGGGTGGGATGGTGTACTGCCCCATCCTCTCCCCCCGTCCCTGGAGCCTTTAGTCTAGCCCAGAATGGCTATTAGCCATTGGCATCCCTGAAACCCCACAGCACACTCCCTGGAGCCCCTAACCCAGCCCTGTATGGGTAGCATACAGGAAGCCCCAGCTGGAGGGATTGGCCATGTAGCCAGAGCAAATAAAACCAGCATCATGAGGCCACTGTGTGGTTTGTGGTCTACCACTCCTGGACTCCTGGTAGCTCGATCTATGCTGGTCCTAGGGTGGTAGCTATAATTCTCTTTTTTTTTCTCCCCTATCTCTCTGTGCTCTTCCTGTTCTTCTAATTTTGTTGTATTGATATTTGGGTAACTTAAACCTGGATGGGTTGGAATTTTCTAATTCAGTGCTTTATGTTGATTGAATATTTGCCTGAAACTTTTGCCAAGTTCACTTATTTTCCAGAGTTTGCCAGTAAAAGTGTGCTATTTTGACCCTCTGAGTAGTGTCATAACGTTTCTGCCTCATGCGGCCTTGAAGTATAAAAGAACTGAAGGCCTTTTTAATAAATCTGTCAGGCGGATTTTTGGAACCTTGTATATTTTTAATGTAAAACCCCTTGAGTAAGCTCATGATAAGAGCCTAGGGTGTTACAACATGTCCGTCTTTAATTAGAACCAGACAAAAATGGGTCATCTTCCCACATCTCCTTCCCAAAACTGGTTTCAGGGAGGCCATGAAGCAGTCTGCAAGGGGCCACCATCCATCCCATTACAGAGCTGTGATGGACTGCTGGTGATATGAACACTGTTTATGGTTCTGAAAAATTGTAGATGCTGTGTAATGCCTGGCACTGGAAGAGGATAGGAATTTTTCTGAAACTGTTCAGTTATGGATGATATGTAGTAGGTCTGTGAGCATCTTTGTGATCTTGACAGTAGATTCTCCTAGCTCAAACTAATGACCATGAACGACTAAGCTTGAAGGGGTAATGACTTCCTTCTTAGATCTAGAGCTTCAGAGGGGTATACCAAACACTTGGCAAATGCAATTATTCTTGTCCTGAAATTCACTGGCATCTTGAAACCTGCTTTCAGCTGTTCCAGGCCTGAAGAAGGATGTTTCTCCACTATCAGAAATAATTTTCACTTGTTCAGAGTTTCCAGACAGCAGAGAACAAACTGCACTCAGATGCAGCTATGACTCAGTCTATCCTGGCAGGAGGTTGGGACTTGCTGAGCAGATTTTGTCCTGGTACTTCTGGTGGAAGAGTGGAAATGAATGACCATTCATAGGCAGGATGTTAGCAGAGCAGATTTAAATTATTGTGATGCTCTGTGGGCTTTGGGAAGCGGAGAGCACCCCTGTACTTGGGACAATCACACATGTTTGAAACAGAAATTGAGGGTGAATAAATGCAAAACAATGGTCTATAATTATCTATAACTGCTAAGATTTTGTAGTGAGGAGAAACCAATGTGGGACACAATCTGCATACTGCAGTGATGTAGATGCAGCTGAGACACACACCTTGGATGGATACCTAAGTGTGCACCAATGTGCTGCTCCCAAATAGAGTACAGACTTAGTCCATGAATCACCTTTATAAGGTATACTTATTCAATACTTGATGTAGATCTAGATTTATACTTAGACTTTTCATGTGCATTCGTATAATCCAACTTTTGAATAGATATCTCAGCACCTTTTCCTTGCTTACTCTTCCTGCTTTCTCATCATACATCGGAAGCTTCCTCTCCAAGGCATCATGCACAGATACATACTGAGAGGATGGTACTCATATTTTCTACAATGAAGTGTTATGAGCTCTGTGCTGTCTGATATGCTTACCTCTACTACAATAGTAAGAAAGCCTATATAGTAGTAATAAAGCTAGTATAGAGTAGTAAAGCTAGTATAGCAGTGTTAAAATGAAATTAATATAAAAGTAACATAAATCAGTATATTTTGTAATATAAAACAGAAATAGTGTATAAAGTAAAATAAAATAGTAAATCAATTAGCAAAGCTAGTATAGCAGTAATAGTACAGGATAAAGGCTATATACTATAGCAGCATCGTATAAAGTAAATTTTGTAGTAAGGCTACTATAGCAGTAGCAAAGCTAGTATAGCAATTAAGAGACTCTTCTCTTGGCATGGAGAACATACACTGAGTTTAAAGTTTGTTTTGGAATTCGGGTTTGTACTGTCTGGAAGAAGATGAAAAAGGCTCTTTTTGATACCATTCTTTTTAACTTCAAGGGCTTGCTGGGATACCCTGAAGCAACCTTAAAATATGCAAAAGTCTTTCACTTTCACAGTAACAACTACATTTTTAATACGGTTTCAGTAACAGTTCCTTCTGTCGTACTTTTCCTGCAGAAAATTGTGTATGTTTATTCTTCTAGTTAAAAAATATATCAAATGCATTTTTCCATGATAGAAAGTATAGCAGAGTAATCTTTGCCTTCAGGTCATAATACTTGAGCCAGAACTGGAGAGTCAACTGAACTAAAATTCTCCTATTAAGCCACAGAAAAGTGACTAATACAATGATAAACATAATCTCTGCTCTTGCTGGAACCATCAGCACCATCTGAGATCGAATATTATTACTATTCATCATGAATATCCCCTGCCTCAGGATGTCATTTCTAAGGTGATTTTCTCATCACTATTTTTTGTCCATTTTTGGTTTCTTATCTTGTTTTCTTTATCCTTGCTATAATATTTATAACATTCTACACAGGAACTGTAATTAAGCCTTTTCTTTGCTCTATGTCTTCGGTCTCTAATGCATTGTATAATGTTATAATCCTAAAGTAGAACAGTAAGAATCAACTAATATAAACTTTTGGAAGTTTTCAAAAGTACATTTTGATTTGAATCGTGTAATAAGTTGCACTGACATACAGTTAAGCTTATAATGGTGTACCAAGATCTCTCCACAGATATCACAGGAATATGGGACCTTTGTGACTTAGAATTTCTAGAATCAAGTTCTTGGTGAAAGAACCCAGGTAATCTTAAGTCTGAGGATGCTTATGACAAATTCTCTCTTGACATCTTCAAAACTGAACACATATGTGTTTTTAATTGGTATCTAAATGTGGATTTAATCATTTAAATGAAGGTAATGGTCATATTTTCTGACCTTTGTACTTTCTAATGTGAGAGAGATGTTTGACAATGGGAGTGAAGGGGTTCTGTTTGTGTTGGAATGTTTAAACATTTGAACTAGACTTCCTATATCTGACTCTGTATACAGATTGTATTATTTAGCCTAAATTATCTGTAATGAAACTCTTCAAAAATCTGTTGCATACAAGATGACTGACAGTTTTGGGATGTGTTCTTATTGTTTTCCATTTGGACCTTTTAATGCTCTGAATGCAGATTTAATAGAAGCCACACTTCTCCAATTAGAACTAATTTACAAGAGTGAAGGTAGTTTAGTCTTTGACTATCCTTTCTTCTCAAATTCAAACCTTTTAGTTAAATGCCTTAATAGACTTCTGATTCTTTATATGTTTACTTGATGGCATTACCCTCAAGAATACTGACCCTTCACTTGCATCATAATCTAGCAGCCTAATTTAATGTCAGTGTTCATGGCTACTCACAAGCTGCTGAGTCTCAGGTTTCTTTCTAGAAATTGCCTCTATATTTTTGGTGTCCCTTGACAGATACCTCTTTATGCATTGCTCAGCTTTAACCTAATGCTTATATTAAAAATATAATAAATTTTATAAGTCTTTATTGTTATAATTCACTTTAAATAAAATTTGCTACTTTTTAAAAAAAATCCTGAGAGGCTCATGTGGATAGGCACAAAACCACTGCTTGCCAAAAATCTATGTTTCTTAAAATGATTTTTCTTGTTTTCACATCTCAAGGATTCAGGTTGGCCCTTATCTTGGCAGAACCAGTTTGCTGTTAAAACTAAGGCAGAATTGGAACTCGTGTCCCAAAACCAGAGATATCTCCTTAGAGAAATCATGCAGTAGGAAACAGAGCCACAGTTTTACATGGGGTCAAATTTACCTAAGAATAGAGATCCACAGTGCTCTTACTGATACTCAGTCACTAATTAATTGAAGAAAGATAGCTGATCTGTAAGTGACAGATTCCCAGCAGAACTGATTTGGAGTACAAGATAGTAGGGAGTTGGAGGAGAGCTCCAAAGACTATAGATTCAGGTTGCCATATTATAGCTTTGTCTGTGCCAGGATGCCCTGACTAGCACAGGTTTTTTAGAGGTTCTGTGTGTAGGGCTCCAGATAGAGCTCCAGATAAACTGCCCTGCTGCTTTGGGCTTGGGGGGGTAAGCCTAACCCCACTCCCAGTCACCTAGGGTCTTAACTAAGAGGCTTAAAGATCATATTCACATCAGGGCTGTGCCCACCTCAAACAGTATCTGCCATAGCAGATACAACAGGAATACCAATCAGGAAAGATACAGTTTTAAAAACTGATTTGCCTGAAGCTTTTCCTAGCAGCTGTCAGTAGCTCCTGGGTTGGACTAGAACCACATAGCATCCTGCTCATAAACAAACTCTCAGATATTTTCTGTTATTAAAATGCCAGTCATATTATAGCACTAGAACACGTTTAGCATAATTGTTTCACATTGGCATCCATAAGTTTCCGATGTCTGTTCTGCATATCCCTGTCTCTGATTTCACCATAATTTCAGTCTCCTACCATTTTTGTTTTTTCAATAATTCATAGCTTATAGTTTGCAAGTCCATCTGCTAATTTTAAAAGCAGATTTTTCTCTTTCCAATCAGAAGAAAACCCAGCAGAATCAGCATAATGTAGCTGGAATTTAGGTAATTGGTTATATATTTACAGAGTTCAGACACTTTCCTTTTCACAGGCAAAATTTGCAAGCTAGTTTAGAAATGACTGTCCCCCAGAATGCGCATGTTATCATTGCAGGAAGCTAGTTATGTGGAATGATGGAACGTGACATGAGTCATGCAGTTTAAACTCCATTCCAAATTAATGTGCCACATTTTACTTATTTGTTATACTTCAAGTGCACAGTTTTTAAAAAACAGTAGACAATGGTATTGTAGTTTGCCCATAGTAATGCAACAAATGGAAACAAAAATTCTGCTTCAGACAACTCATTTTCTCTTGACATTGAGTGCTTTTCCCAGCTCCACTCTGAGCCTCGGGATTTTGTGAACATTTCAGATTTATTTTTTCACTTATTTTACATTTGCAGCTTAAAAACCTTATGCGGTAAAAGTTGAAAAAAACAGCACCCAAGTGTCAAATAACACAGGAGCAAGTATAATCCACAAATTCATGTCTTTTTCTTAATTTAATTTTCAAGCCAGGATTTTGGTACCTTTTTTTTAATAGTTGCAGTTGGCAGTACTAAAGATTCTCAAATCCTCTACAATCTAGTCACAATAACAATATGCAAGAATTAACAATTGCTGAACTTTGAACAAATCATTATCAGAAAATAAAGATGAACAAAAAGTCATTTGACTTTGTATGACCACTCCAAAGATACAGAATAGCTTTTCCATGCTGTCATATTAATTATTTTAAGGTAAACACTGAACAGCCAGCATTCTAAGATGCTTAGGAAAAGCTGCAGCAACTTCTGAATGAAACAGAGAACTAGTAGAAAATAGTAGCAATAATAGCATCTTCCTTGAAGAGTCAGAAAACTGTTTCGCTCTTCCCAAAATGTTTTCCTGTGCGGGTAAAACCAGTAGTACAGAACAAATATCTCAGATTGAATCCCTGTCTAAAAACAAATTAGAAGATTTAATCTAATAATTATCAGGATGACAATGTATATTCTGAAAACTTCCTAGGAAGCCATGGTTATCCCTTTTCCTCTATGGTAGCATCCTCATCTCACTAACTTGCACTTGATTTGCTTAGGTGCAGCATCATCTTTTGTACTTTAGTGGTGTGGCATGAAAGTGCCACACATTCTGGCATATGCTGAACTGGCAGTATTGCTTTATAAAAGAAGATAAATTTTTTTTAATCAGTTGAATGCCAGAAGGCCCATTTTTATGTTTTTGTCAAGAAATAATATGTAAGATTTTCTTCTATACCTTTCCCGTATATTCTATACCTTTCCTCTATATGTTCTATACCTTTCTTCTATATGTGCTGCATCCAGTTGGTGGCCAGTCACTAGTGGTGTCCCCCAGAGATCAGTGTTGGGCCCAGTTCTGTTTAATATCTTTATTGATGATCTGGATGAGGGGATTGAGTCCACCATTAGCAAATTTGAAGCTGACACCAAGTTGGAGTGGGGAGTTGATCTGCTGGAAGGCAGGAGGGCTCTTCAGAGGGACCTGGATAGGCTAGAGAGATGGTCTGGTTCCCAATAGGATGAGGTTCAACAAGGCCAAGTGCCGGGTCCTGCACTTTGGCCTCAACAACCCTCTGCAGCGCTACAGACTGGGGACAGAGTGGCTGGAGAGCAGTCAGGCAGAAAGGGACCTGGGAGTTTGGATTGACAGGAAGCTGAACATGAGCCAGCAGTGTGGCCAAGAAGGTCAATGGCATCCTGGCCTGGATCAGGAACAGTGTGGCCAGCAGGACCAGGGAAGTGATCCTTCCCCTGTACTCAGTGCTGGTGAGGCCACACCTGCAGTGCTGTGTTCAGCTCTGGGCCCCTCAGTTCAGGAAGGACATTGAGGGGTTGGAGCAGGTCCAGAGAAGAGCAACGAGGCTGGTGAAGGGACTCAAGCACAAGTCCTATGAGGAGAGGTTGAGGGAGCTGGGGTTGTTTAGCCTGGAGGAGGTTTAGGGGAGACCTCATCACTCTCTACAGCTCCCTGAAAAGAGGCTGTAGCCAGGTGAGTGTCAGTCTCTTCTCCCAGGCAACTATCAGTAGGATAAGAGGGCATGGTCCTAAACTGTGCCAGGGGAGGTTTATGTTGGATATTAGGAAGAAATTTTTTACAAAAAGGGTAATCAGGCATTGGACTGGGCTGCCGAGGAAGGTGGTGGATTCACCGTCCTTGGAGGTTTTTAAGAAGAGACTGGATGTGGCACTTAGGGCCAAGGTCTTGTAACCACAGTGGTGTTGGATCAAGGATTGGACTAGATGATCTCGGAGGTCTTTTCCAACCCAGGTAATTCTGTAAATTCTGTATTGTATACCTTTCCTTCTATGCCTTTCTTAGGAAGTGTGAGTGCTTTCTAGTGATTTAGAACTCCAGAGCTTTTTCTGGTTTGAAGTTTACTTCACCTGTTCAGTGAAGTTCAGTGACCTGTTCTTATATTTCTAACTGTTTGGGTTATATTATGTTAATTTGGTCTAGAATTCATACATTCCTGAGGAGTCTTCACAGAATCTGTAAAATACAGTTGACAAGACTATAGGTGTTTTTATATCCTTGAGTTTGCAGGTATATGTAATGGTTCTTAACCATTTGCCTTATCCATTGTGATTACCATCCCTAACCAGTGTGATACCCATGCAATAGTTTTACTTTGCTACAACTTACCTGGGAGTTGATCTAGACTCTACCCATCTGCTAGCAGTACAGTAATCCTTCACACTTTTTCTATGATGCTCTTTTAGATCACATCACTATTTGCAATTGAAGTAGGACATGGCTCCATTACTGCAGACTTTACAAGAAACCAGTTTAATACCAAGCCCATGGGATATCAGAGCTGGAAAACAGGTAAGATTAGACAGTTAGACTGCTTCATATCTGAATAAAGTGGGAGAGATGAAACAAGCTCTTAACTCTTTCAGTATTGCCTTTCTCTGCTCTAACCAAACTATATTATCTCATGGTTAACAAATTTAACCTCTTTCACTTTGAGACTACTGGAATGCAGATTTCTTCCCTCTAATCAGATGATTTGCTCAAAAGATTAAATCTTTTATTCTAAGGAAAACAAGAGCATCAGCTCAAATGCTTGAAGGATCAAAGCAGGAGGTATGTCTCCTTAATGAATGATTTTGAGACTTTTGGACAAAACAATGTCAGTGCAATAAAAAGGAATCCTGCTCTGCCTGAGGGCAATATAGAAAACAAAATAGTGCTTATATAAATATACTTCAGAAAGTGTAATAGTAAAAAGATGAGGAAAAAGGTGGTAGAAAAAGCTTTGCTGGCTGCAGTAGATATCAAAGTCTTGATGGGGCTCTGATGGATTTCTGGCTGTAAATGCAGTTTTCCAGATTTAAACTGACTTGATAACTCAGTGAATTAATAAACAGCTTCTTCTCTGTTCTGATGCTCACTGGTGAGCAGAAAGTCTACTGGCCTTGTAAGCAGAACAGGTAGCCAACCAGGAATGCTTTGGAGATAGTTTTAAAGGGGAAGACAAGTTGTTTTTTCCTTTCCAAACAGGAATTTGTTTTGGCTTACCTACCTTTATCTTTGATCCCCTGCCGTTCTCTTCTTTTAGTCTTCCCATTTTCCTTCTTTCAAATAATTTTTCTCTAGTATAGCTCCCCGAAATATTCTTGATTCACTGATGTTGGCAGAAAATGCCAATCTGTTTTAAATCAAATTCTATAGGAATATATTTGTTTCAATGAAACTACAGCTGAAAGCAATTATGGACTCCAATTCTGAATCCCTGTAACAAAATTAAAATTAAAAAATCCCGTGAGCTTTTCTAGCTAGTAGGTTTTAAGTTAGTGGCACTCTCTTGGGAATGGAGGCTGCAAGTTCAAGTCCCTGTTCCACCCTATTTGGAACTGGAATTGGAACAGAAAATTGGATCTGGGTCATCTGCATTTCAGGCAAGTATCCCAGTCAGCAAGCCCAGAAAACAGCATCCCTTATCTAACAAATATTTGTTATTTAATCAGGTCTTGAATAAGAGGCACTTAGCTTCTTCCATGCTATGCAGAGGAGGCACTGGTACCTGGCCCCCCATGCTCCTCTTCCTGTCCTGAGCCATGTCACAGTTCCAGGAGCAGACTACCAGTTTCAATAGACCTGTTCCTTTCTAGTAAGTGAATATAAAAAACCTTGCTAAACAGAATTTTTACCCCGCTGGCACTTCTATGAAGCCCTGGGCTGTCACTCTCCTTGGCACTGCAGAGATCTTCTGCTTGGTCCCAGAGATGAATGGCAGGAAACATGGAGAGAGAACTGAGGAAATGCAGGCTCCCCATTCCCCCTTGATGCTTAGCCTAATCACAGCCCAACCTTCCATTTCCAGGTCCAAGGCTGGAAAATAAGAGGAGGCATTTGTGCCCAGATAATAGGGACAGCAGAACATGCCTGAAGCTGTTTTTATTTTCTTAAGGGAAAAGGCTGGTAAATGAAATTTAGAAGTTCAGCATCTATTTGAAGTGTTGAACTCTTGTGTTTACTTCATTCTCTCCTTGGATTTGCAAATGTGGGCTGTTTTCATCCAAACTTGAAGAAAAAGCACAGGCAAACTGGCACGTGTAGTAACCAACTTCTTCCTAACTTACATAGGCCTATTATAAAGGCCTATTTTAGGTTTCCTTTTTCTCACAAAAACATGTTAAACTCAGTTTTTAAGGGCTTTACAGTGTAATCAAACCAGCTCAGTACAGCAGGCATCTCCACCTTTTTCCCTTATTATTAAAAAATATGCTTTTAAGTGTGTACCCCATTGCATTTTGGAAATTCTGGAGATTATAAATAAAAGCATCTTCTTTCCTTGAAAGAACCTCCTGGCAAGTTCTTTCAACACAAGCTTCTCTGCACAGCATTAGAGAATGCAATGTAAAGTTCACTGTTATAGGAAAAATGTTCCTCTCGTTTATCAAAGGATTATTTTAGGCACATTAGTTTAAGATGTACCTTTAAAAGGTGTTTAGAAAGCTCAACAAAATCCTTTGTCTTCTCCATCTGTGTGTTTGCTTTGCTACTTTCAGGCTATAACTTCCTTTTGTTCCATGTTTGCTTACTGAACATGTTTTCTAAATGCACAGAGATCAGCCTGGAAACATCATTTGTTCACATGTGGGTATGACCTTATCTCGAAGTGTCAGGTGGATATAGGCAGGTAGCAAGAGAGCTATGTGAAAAGTAGAGTGTTTCATTTGCACTTTCTGACAAGTCTTTCTGGGAGATGGGGAGGTATTTGCTTAGTCATTCTTTAGTGGAAGTTGGTTTCATTTTCTCAAACATGTCCAATGGAAAATTCCTATTAGGTCTACCAGTTTTGTCCATTGCATGAAATGAGAGATTTGTATTCAAATAAAACCATTAGGATTTCAGAGAAAATAGTGGTGATTCAAAAAATTTAGTTAAAAGTTTTTTGGCTAACCCTGAGGTTATAACTTTGGTTATAACTTTGGAGAGTTGCTTACATAGCACTCAGAGAGTTCCAGAAAAAGGTCCACTCAAATTTAAGAGATAATGACATATTCAAAAGATCAGCTAAATGATTATACAAGCCTCTTTATCTAAAGTTTTTCAAAGTATGACAGGTGTCTTCTCTCCCACATTCCCACAGCAGAATGAAGATCAGTACAGAAAATGGGAATTGATCATAATTGCTGCTGAAATGAAAAGATGATGACCAACGACCTTCTTCATTGATGTGAACAATAATGTTTTCCATGGATAAAATACATAATTTCAGAATTGTGGCTCACAAGCAGAAAATCAATAAGGAGAAAGTTCAAACTCTGCTGCCTTTGTACTAAATGTTTGCTGACCAAAATAAGAGCTTAATGGGCAGATCAGTGATCTGTTGAGTTTATAATACTTTGCAGTTTGAAACTGTTGTAGAAGTAGCCCTCCTGGAATTGAGACTATGCACACCTGCTGTGTATTTTCATAAACAAACAAGAGAAAAAGGATTTTTTAAAAAAATATGGGAAATAGTAGTTTCTAAAAAGCACATTTCTTCCTCTGAAGAAGTGAGCTCCCAATTTTATTTCAGAGATTATTTCAGCAGGAAATTCAACACACTTCCTCTGGTAAGAAAAAGTATGACTATGCCTGTTTGTACACAAATGTTTATAAAGAACCATTTCTTAAAGAATTTGACCCACAGGATCAAAATGTAAGATAGTTTTTAGATCAACTATGTCTTACTTCTGTAAATATTTGTCTTTACTCCTGCCATATAAAAGCATGTGCATGTTGTAGCTCTTGCCAAATGCCATTAACTGAAATTAAAAATACATAGACTGTTATTTTTCGGAATCTGTGACTTCACAGAGTATTACAACATGAACTCAAAAACCCTTGAGTTCTGTTTTAATTTTATAATATTCTGGTTAATAATGTCTGTTAAAATATCCATTAAAAGACCATTGTGCTAATTTAACTGGGAACATATAATAGATGCTGTTTAATGCTTCCATTAAATTAATGCTAGATTAGCATCTTTAATAGATGTTGTTATTATTAACAATATCTTAAATAGATACTGTTATTGAAAAGAGTAATGCAACATTAATTAAAAGCAAGGTACAACTTCACTGACAAAAGAAAAACTTCTTACCTAATGGACACCAAAATATTAGCAGTAACAAAACATTTCCTTGTTTGGTTCACTGTCTTCTGCATTCCACCATTATTTTCCCTTTAGTGTAATGATCTCAACTGTACTATGTAATCAAAGGGATATCAAATAAATTCTTTCACAGTGATGGAATGATTCTTAGTTTCTTTCTCTCTTCTTTTTTCCTTTAATTTTTATTTTTAAATTAATAAATACAAAGCTTAAAAGAACCAGAAAAGTATTGGTGTCCAAATGTTATTGGATGTTAATTTCTATGTTTATAGTCTGTATTACATTATTGATACATATTATTGTTTTACATGTGTGTATATATATTTCTGTGTAATTTATTACATAAATGTACCATTTTCAAGACTTTTTTTTTAAATTCAGTCTAATTCATAAAGCCTAAAAGCCATTAAGCTACTGAAAGAAAAGAAATGGCTATGTTTGACTGATAATGTTTGACTACTGAGATAGAAACATAAAAGTAGGTCTCATCACACATGCCGATGATGGACCTGAAGCAAGTGCAAAACAGTATGAAAGCCAAAAGCCATGGCTTATTGCAAATACCACGTTATAAGAAATCTTACAGATAATATCCATGCTAATATGGCTTTTCTCCACCTTGAAATGGAAGCTAATGTGCTCTCATCACCACGATCGGAATAATAGATAACTTTGGTTTTTAGCTTGAAACTCAGTGCTTTGCTCTGTCATCACAGACTGGAAAAACACTGAACAGAACTAAATACATGAAAAAAAAAATACCATGAAGATAATGCTCATAGTCACATCTCCGATAGAGAACAAGATTTACATCACTTTGTAGACTCATTTTTCCTGACATTTGTCCTAGCGTGTTATGATCAAGGCACTAAAGCAGTGGCTGGGAAACACCACAGGAAGGATTAAATTATGATGTAAACTTCCAAAGGAAGACGACTTCCACTTGCATCCTGGCTGCTAGAAACCTTTAGAGTTTTTTTAGAGACTGCCTCTTTTTCAATATAGCAAGCTCTTGTTGAGGGATCCCCTGATGATTTCAGCTTGTTTTATTGGGCATGCATTGCCCTAGAGTTACCATTTTCTTGAACAGAACTGGCTGCCAAGCCAGCAGCTGCTGCCTGTAGCCTAATCACCAGCACCAGCCAGCAAGAGACCACGACTGAACTGCAAAGAAGGATAATATCATACACAATACACTAAAGTAATATAAGATCAGTACGTGGTTAAAAGTCTCAGAGGCAATGCTGATGGGAACCTTTGTACCAAATCCTCATATTTCTAATGAAGAACTATTCCAAGAAAATAAGAGAGCCTTGTATTTAAAGGGAAAAATAAAAATTAATCCCCTCTTCTAACCCCTGTTGCTTAATATATTTCAGGCAGGGAATTCAATTCTGCAAAAACTAAGTGAATTGAACACTGAGAAGATTTTTAAAACAGATTGGACAGGTTTATAGCCTATGTAAAACAAAAATAATCAAATCATATTCATGTGCTAAACTGATTACCTTTAGCTCCAGTACTGCTGAGCAGGTCTGGTCATAAGGGAATGGAAGGAGAAATGCAAAGGTAGATGGATCACAGTTAGCCTGACACTGACTGGGATTTTTTTCCTGATAGAGAAACAGGGAGAAAGCAGGATTGATGCTCACATTAATAGACCTTTCCTTCAAGAAGAGGATTATCTGATGTTTGATATTTTTTTTAACTTTCAATTTTCAGTTTTTGCTTTATAGAATGTTACAACTCAGTTGCCAAAAATGCATGTGAATTAATACCGGGGTACTATTTGGTAGCTTATAAACCACGGCTCTAAGAGCTCTTTGGTTTTTGACTTACGGGCTCTCCCTTCTGTTCACTCTCAGCAGAGAAAAGATACTTTTTTAACTCTTCCTGATCTCCTATAACCCAACTTACCCAAACCTTTCTGTCTTGTGAAATCAATTGTGCAGAAAGTGTGAAGGGAATACTAAATGTTATCATGCTGGTTTCAAACTTTACATCTGTTTTGAACAGCTACACCAATGAAAGTAGTGAAGATTCAGACTTCAGTAACCTTTTACATGCAATCTATAGAGACCTTTTTTCAATAGGGAAAAAAAATTGGTTTCATTTCCATAAAATTAACTCATACTATTAATGTTAAATTCATAACTTACCTATGCAGCCTAGATTATACAGGGAAGAGTAGGTAGATTTTGTTTTAGTGGGAACCACAAAGTAAAGTTGAATATCATTAAAGAATTAAAATATATTTTAAATTTGTCTCACCAAGATTGTCTGAGAAGACTATCTGAGAAGCACATTTTATGTTTAATTTAATCTGACCTTCTGAGGAAACACTTCTGAGTACTTCTTTACCTCTTGTTTATCACAGGTATTCATCACCTTAGAAACAAAGTCGTAGATGCTGCAGGTATATGAACTAAGGTTAATTGAAATTTTTTAGATTTGTGATATTCTTATAAAAATTTGAAAAAACAAATGAAGTATAAATTTTCTGTTAATATTCTAAATCATTTTGAACCATGTATAACTAAAAGCATGCTTTTATCATGGATTTCAATGCTATTTTTGGAATATATTTTCCAGCCAAGTCACAAATAATAACAGCAGATAAATTAAGCGATTTAAATTAAATTTATGTCTCTCACAAAGAGAGGAAAGATTACATTTTGGGTGTTGAAAAGCTAAAATAGTTATAAAGCTCTAAAATCAGTCATGTTCAGCTTTGAAATTGGTGCAGATAGAAAACTCCCAACACCTTATGCATTCTCTCTCTACAGCAAAATGCCTTATCTGTGGTACACTATTAGAACTGAAAAGCTCCAACAATAGGCTAGAGAATGGAGAAGTTCCTAAATCTGATGGGTCAGTTATTCCTCTTATTTTATGGTTCTCAACAATAAAGCACACTGCTGATCTACCTGCAAGCCAGTGATTTGCAATGCCAAACCTTTCAGGACAAAGCTGATTGCTTCTTAGAGATTCCTTAGTTTTGTTGGTCAAGATGTTCCTGAATCAAGAAGTGGTGCTTTGAGAGCTGGCATGGGTAAGCAGCACAGCTGTTATGGAAAAACTAGCCATGGGAAATAATCTTGGGTTGTATGATAAGGACATGATTCATCTTGTACTCAGAGATGAAAAAAAAATGCATTAAAAAATAAAATTTTATTACAAATTACAAAATGTTTTCTCTTTCAAGAAGAGAAACTTGGATAAACTTTGACTAACTGAAAAAATTCCTCAGTTTTAAGAATCAGGTTAAGGACACTAGGACATGGATTTGAAGGAAAATTTAAATTCCTTCCAGTTGATGAATGTAAAACGGCCTAGAATTTATATTGCTAACAACACGGGTTAAAAAACCTGCAGGATACAGATCTGCTGGCTGGCTGACTACTTCTCGAAGACACTTCACAACAGGGAGAAAGCATATGCACAAAGAAATAAGGATCTGATGAACAAAGAAACACTTGTTTAAGAGGTCAAAAAATGCAGGGACAAGAAAGGATTTGAGAAATATATTTAAGTAATAAAAGGTTCTCAATCAACATAAAAAAAAATTTAAAAAAAAAAGAGAACAGAGCTACCCAGGGTTCCATACAGTAGGAGGAAAATACAAGCTTTGGCATCATGCCTTTGGTTTCACAAAGAATTTTTTACTTTTCAAAACTGAACTGTGATATGAACTGGCAGCACAAAGCTAGAGGGTAATGCAAATAAAATGGGTATAGATGCTTTCCACCAATATTGATAGAAATGCCATCACAAACTTACAGAATTGATACTGTGTATTTTTAACATTTTTTCAGTAAGAGCTGTCATTACATGGTTAGAGAATAGAGAAAGTAGCAGTTATATTTTCAATGGAGAATAAATGTGATTCAGACAAGTGCAAACTTGCTATTTTGTCTGCATATGAGATATTAGAACAAATGGTAAAGCAGAGGTCATTAGAGACATTGGGGTAAGAGGAATTTGGTGAAGTATGACAAAAAATGCCCAAATGTAGACTGGTAATGTATTTTATAGACAAATTCAACACAGGAGCTTAACTACCTTAATGTGTGAAGCACCAGATAACTGACTCTAATGTAAAATTGTGGGTGAAGTTGAGTAGACCAGCCATCAAAAGCTAAACTAAAAGTGAATAAAAAGACCTATCCAAGGCAGAAATATATAGTAATAGGGTAGTAATGAAGAACAGCAGTAGACTGGAAAAGTTCATTAGTATTAGAATGTTCAAGGGCCTGAATTTCTCTGAAGACTTCAATGGTAAGTGGCACCAGCAATATATTAAAATTTGCTGCTGGTAAAAAAGCCAAACAAATGTGGAATAGCCTGAGAAGGATCTGGAACAACCTTCCCAGGCTTTATGCACCCTTCAGGACTAGAGAAAATGATTTCAATAATGGCAGTGTTTGGATCTCTTGACAAAGAAATATGTGTTATCTTTGCATTCACCAGGATGCTTCAACCTTTTAATTTGCATTTCAAAAACCACATGTTAAACTGGCATGGATCTTAGTTCTGTTTGGATGCATAAGTAGTTTATGTGTTCTCTGAACAGTCTGCCCACAGTATACATATGCTCTCGAGTCAGAAAGATAGTGCTTATGATTCTGATTGGATCCACTTGCCAGCTTTACAGTGCCAATAAAGCTTATAATATATGCATTGAAACTCAATGTTCAAATCAGAACAGTCTGAACAAGAAAAAGACTGGTTAGATATTTTGGCAAGGCAGTAAGGGCATTCATTGATGGAGCCTATGACAACAGTACTCCATTTACTATGGAATTCTTAGGCTAGGTATAAATGTCCTCCCTGGCTTTACTTCCACACTACCAAATTTTACATGCTATAGCTATTTTACTGATAGAACCCTCCTCTTTAGGTCTCCTAGATGCTAAACCATTCGGCTGAAAAAGACCATTTTAATTAGCACACCTACAAGATTTCTTTTTGATAGCTTCAAACGGTCTGCACACAGAGTTTCAATTGGTTGTTTCAGGTTGAGGTATGAGGCCAGCTGCTCATCAGGAAAGCAGTGTCTTATGTCACTAGGATCTTCTAGCTGGTGCCCCTGGAGCAGGACAAAGAACTGGTGGAGTCCATATGCAGTTCACAGTACACCAGCTAGCACAAACAAGTGAAATCTGATGTTCTGCAAACAAAAAGGTTAGTGTAGATTGATCTTTGCTTCTTTTTCACTCCAGGTTGAGAGTTAGGTTGTAACTAAACTCAGGTCTGAGTAGAATTATATATAAAAACATTTTCTTTAAGTGATTTTTTGACTTGAATTCGTTGCACAATCATTCTGTTTCTGCTGGAGGCATAGTCAGTGGTATGACCACTCTCTTGTGTCATTTCTTCAGTGAAAACATAGCCTAAAAATCTCTCTTTGCCGCAGAGTTAATTTCAGAGACAGGAATTCATTTGTTTAGAACTGAGTGGATTCTTGCCCTACTTATGGCCATTGCACTTAGCAGACATGCTTCATCCCTGTCCTAGGTTATAAGTTTACAATGAAACCTTCAGAAACCTAGATGGAAAGGCTGCCTTTCTGCTGCCCATGGCACAGATTCTCTTACTGTAGCTTTTAAACTGAATCACTGTTCATCTTCCTCTCCTTGATTATATATTCATACATAGAAGTGTGAAATAAGTGACTGCCTTATAAATGTGCTCTCTCAGAATGCAGAGCTGCTGTCTGCAGAGAACCTTTATTCATGGAGGGCCTGCAAGGGCCACTGTGTGAGCAGTAATGTAATCTGACGGTGACTGCATGTAACTGAGGGCAGCCATGCCACCAAATCTTAGAGTTGCTGACCTTGGGAATGCTGTGTTTATAGCAAGTCACAGAAAGGCACCAGAACCAGAACAGGTGGCCTTGAGTTGTGTGAACAGCCTACAGGATTTTAAACAGTTCTGATTTATTCGGTGTGACAGTCCCTGTATAATAAGTGTTGGACTTGGAGATTGCAAAATATGAAGTTCCCACATGTTTTTTTGTGAATATGATAAGGAAAATGGGTTATAGCTTTTCGTGTAAGTGATTGACATTCATTCCATCATCGCTTTTAAGGTTCTTTACAGCACTGCTCATGGACACACATCATGTGTTCCCTGGTATTGCCTGATCTCTCAGTGCTCAGGCAGAGCTTCCCATCTCTTGAACCCCAGTCATTCCTTCTTTACAATTTGCTACCTTCTGCCATAGTGATCATATCCCTAATAATATGAGACTAAGAAGGTAAGTATTGCTGAAATGATTTATTGAATTTTCTAGTTTTCTCTGTTATACATATTTTCTTTTTTTTCCCCTGGATTTTGGCAAATTTAGATTCTGATCCTTCAGAGAAGCAAATGAATTCAGTAGAGCTGTAAAACAGGCACACAGGTGCACCCACAAAAATCAAAATATTTGCCTGATCAGCTCTCTAGCAAGAACCTTTCAAACTTAGGTTTGTCAGGTTATCACAGAGATATATTGCACATCTCACTACAGTATCCTTTCCCCTGGTCTTAAAGAAGTTAATTCTTGTCTCAAAACTGCTTCTTGTAATCAAATATTTAGGAAGTACAGTTTTCACTTTGGGTAAGTTAATATCTTTACACACTTAGTTGTATTGTCAGTATAATAAAATACCTGGCTGAATATAAACAACAGTCTAACTCATTCAGTCTATTAAAAATAGAATATTAGGAGCTGGGTGATAAAAATACAAAATGTGTATATACAAAACTGTGACAACTCTGCAAAAGCATGTCCTTAAGAAACTGTTTTCTGATAGATGCTTCTTTCAGGGAAAGTCACCTGCACTGACCTGTGGACAAGGATGTGATGCAACCCTAGCAGCACAGGCACTTCCATCTTCTGCTCTAAAAGGACTCTGTCAGAGCCTCTAAGTGCAGTTTTCAATCCAATCACGAAGATGCCTGACCTTTGCTTTCAACAGTAGATAAATTCTTGGTAGAACAAAAATTCTCTCCAGTTCTTCATGTCTGGTCTACATTAATTCCCATTTACATGTACCTTCACAATAAAGGGTTGAGTCAGAACTTCCTTTAAGGAGATCCCTCACAGTTCCAGTCCTGGGCCTTTCTGGATGAGCCATTCTCATAGCCTTTCTGAATTTTCCTCTCTCTGTTTTCTGTCTTGTTTGTGGGTCTCTCTGACCTTGAGTAGAAGTTTCCTGTAATACCCACCTTCACTTAGAATAATGCTGCTATTCCCCACAGTGATGGCTGCAGGCTGTATCCTGTACTGGCCTTTTATTAGCCTCATGGTCAATGGCCAGCTACAGGGCCTTGGAGACATAAGAAGGAGGCTTTCTTACTTTCTTGATAAGCAGCTGAGTTCATACCTCACCTGAAACAGTCACTGAAGCTTTCTCACTGTGCAAGTAGCCTGAAAACATCAAAAAGAGGTCTCACTGGTGTGTAAAGTGACCCCTTTCCAGACAAATTGTCAGATACCCTGGGGAGTGCTTGTAATTAATAGTAGCTAATGTACTTATATATAGTGATGATCAGTAAGACAATGCAATGATTTCACAAAGGGGGGGAAGATCACATTTCATCATCTATGTCTTCTATGAAACCACATGCATACAGTGAGCACTTGCCAACCTCTGTCATTTGTTGACATGATTTTATCTTAAAGCAGAAACTGAAATAGACAAAAACCCAATGGTTTTTCACATGATATTTATTTTTCATTTTATATAAAATCTCTGTTACATAGCCTCTTTTATCCTATTTTTTATTCACTGGCCACACTCTGTCACCATCTTTTAGAATCTCATCAGTACTAGCAGCACCATTAACATCCTTATTCAGCAAACCACGTTCCAAAGTTTCCCATGTCCCTGCAGCAAGAATAGTTATAGAATGATCTTTTAAAAAAACCCCTTATTTTTCTTGATATTTTATCTAACAATATTTTACATTTACTGTTATTGAGGTTACAATGATAATATGGAAAATGTGTTTTGGCTGTTACAGGTTTTTTTTGCCTTGATAAAGTATCAGTAGGAGCTCTCTCTGTGCTAGATAAAGTGATGGGATCACATTTATGTTTGATACAAGAGAGGTAGATGAAAGCAGGCAGAAAAAAAGGGTATGTGACTGAAGAGAAAAGCAATCTCTAAAAAGCCATGCACATCTCCAGTCAAAAGATGGGAATAGAAAATGGGACTTTGAGCTGCACCATTTGCTTCAGCAGTATTCTCTCCACCTACCCTCTTAAACCATCTTGCTTTTCCATTTAACTTGACTGGTAGGAGAATAGGAAGTAAAAGGCAGTGAAGAAAGGTGGGCAGAGCATATTTGTTCCTTGGAAAATCAGTATCATTCTTCTGTAAATCAGGATGCTGTAGCTGTCTATGCTCATTCTGTGCATCGAACTAAACTGCAGTGCAAATTTTTTTCCTCCATTTGCTTATTTTAAGCTCCAGCTAATTACAGCTGTTTAACAGTCTTACTAAAATTACCCTGCGGGAACATTAGAATAATACCCTTTTTCTTAGAATTGTGATTACAAGGAATTTTTAAGGTGGATGTGGAACCTCTAACGCTATGCAAGTGCCCATAATGTACACATGAGCATATGTTTCTCTGTGTGTGCATATGTATGAGTGTATACCTACTCACACGAGCTGATGAACATCTCTTGAGGAAAGAAATATGGGGCACTTTTCTTGAGCTTGAGGTCAGGAACTTAAAGTTGACAAAAATAAACATCTTTGGCACAAATAAAAGATTCCTGCATGAGGCAGTTTTATTCCAGTGCATTGATTCCTATCGCTTTGTGGAAGAAAATTTCTGCCTTGTTTACAATACTCCAAAATGTCAATTACTTCCTTTCACAACTACTTTGTGCAGTTAATTTCCCTAAGCTATTGGTTATCTCTCCTTTTGCTATGGATTTATACAGTGCTCAGCATAATGCATCGCTGGTGCCCAACTATTTCTATAAGTGAACACTGAATAAGCTAAGGAACTGAGTAGATATTAACTGCTTTACAGTAAATTAGGTAGTATTCGTTATTGACAGAGTTTATGAAGTCCTGTGGGGAAGGGGTTTCTTTCTTCTCCTTTTTCTTTCTTCCAAATTTCCTCAACTCAGAGATTCATGAACTGCTTATTGAATTTCAACCTGCAGTTCATGAATCAGATGCTGGTCTGATTAAATAATAACAAGACCATTTCCATAGAAATGGACTCATTTTTATGTTATTTAATATTTTTTTAGATACAGGCAGTTATAGAAAAAAAAGACACTCAAAAACACCTTTAGTATGGGATAGAGTTTTGAAGTTTGGAGGGAAGCAGTGCTCCTGCACTGTACTTACACTATTTCATTGTAGGAGATCCCTTGTTCTGAAGATGCTAATTTGTAGATTTTTCTTGTCCAGGATAAATGTTATTTGTTTGACTGACTGCTGATTATAGCAGTAAACTGCCTCTGTTACCACCTAAAATCCTGAATTTTATGTGGGTAGTTTTTGGTTGTATCTTAAACCAAGACTGAATACCCAATAACTTGAAAAATACTAAAAAATATGTAAAACTGAAATAAAACATTTGGATGTTCCTAAATTAAAATGTTTCATTTTTAGTCTTTGTGCTGCCACAAGGAATTAATTTTGAGCTGCTGTAGCTCTGAACTGCTTTGCCAAGGAGAGAACCAAGGAGAACTAATCATTGACATTTGGTGGTCCTATTTTTCTTTTAGACTAGATTTCCTGGCACATATGTATATTACTCAGAGTTAAGAGGTACTGTAGAGTACTAAACAGCTTTAGTAAAAGAGTGATCATGGTGATGTCAAATCTGAGTGACTGTTTTTTAGTAGTCAGAGATAAGTTGCATGAGAATAATGAAGAAATGTTTTAGTTTAACAGAAATTTTAGACAAAATATCATTTCAATTTGCATATTATGCAGCTTTCTCTCAGCTGTGTATTTCTGCTATAATTCAATTGTCAAAAGCTTCAGGGTTTTTTTTGTTGCAAACTAATTATCAATTTCAGTGCAAGTACATCTTTGTTTTTCTACCTCAGTTCATAAAATTCTTCTGCTTGTATAATTGAAATTATTGCAGTTTGTTACCTGGCTGAAATGATTCAATGTAGAACAAATTTTTGCAGTATGGTCCAGCCTATTTCCACAAGGAAAGTGTTTTTTCCCCAGCAAATTCAAAATAGCCATGAATATGTCACAGTCAGCAAGCTTTAGAATTTTAAGTTAGGGTTTTAAATTTGAACATTATACAGTTATGAACCACGTATACCTATGCTGTTGAATCTTTTAGCATGCAGCCTTATTCAGAAAAAAAATATTTTCATCTCATATCTCGGTTTCAGTCTTTGAGTAATTTATGCAGTCATACAACTATAAAATAGTTTAGCATGTAAAGGACTTCTAGAGCTGTCTTGTCGGATGTCCCACCAAAGAAGGTCAAGTTTAAAATTAATCAGGTTAATCTGGCCTTGTCCTCACTGAGTTCAAACATCTCCAAGGATACATATTCTGTGGACTCTCTGGGCCATCTCTGTCAGTGTTTAACTGCTCTTATGGTGAAAAGCTTTTTCTTTATGTCTAACCACAGTTTCACTTGCTGCAACTTTCATCCATCCTTTCTCTCCCTTTCATGATGTAGCTTCCAAAAAGTCTGTCCCAATCTTATCTACACCCTCCCATTAACTAGTTGTATGCAGTCATAATGTCTTTCCATAGCTGACTTCTCTTGGCTGAACAAACCCATCTCTCTAAGCCCCTCCTTGTACATCACGTGCTCCAGCGCCCTGACCATCTTGGAGGCCTTCCACTGACCAGACAGCTTCATCATAGTGCTTCTTCACTGATTCATGATATTGCAAATATTATTGAGCATACAAATCCACACCTTAAGAAGTAGATTGTGAAAGCATATAATGAACACTGTTCACAGATGTATTCTACTCTATTCTGATCTGTGTCACCCTCAGAGAACCCACAGTTGCACATGGACACATGTATGCTAATTCTAAAAGTCTAATGGTAGAAAGACTCTTCCAGGTGCCATGTGAAGACAGAACTCTCTTTTGGGGACTCATCTCAAGATTTCCATGTATTCAAGAAGATATCTTCTTCCTGAGATCTGTCAGCTTCTAAAGAAAAATGTCAGAGAAGATTTATAATTTTGAATATCATGTAGCAAAGATATTATGTAACGTTCTCTAAAGCATTTTTTGCTGTATATTTGATATATGAGCTGGGCATCAGCTGTAAACATTTTCCATTAATTTGTAAGCATAGCTTCTTTTAATGTTAATCAGCAGCTGCACTGTAAAAGTGAAATTTTCTCACCTTTTTAGTATTAGTTATACAATTTTTCCTGTCTTAAAAATTATCAAGTAGACAATGCTTTCAACTAAAGATGTCTTTTCAGTGGCAAAGTAATTTCTGTTCACAGTTTTTAAGAGAAAATAGCTACTTTAATAGTAAATACCACAGTAGTGTAAAAATAATTGTATATAAAGATAATGTTGGGGGTTTTTTGCATTCTCTTTGACGAGTGAATATTCATAATTGTCTTAGTCACTTTCAGTTCTTTGCTTTCTCTTGCTGTATTAATCTGTCTTCAAGTTGTTCATGTTTTTAATTCAGAGAAAACACATTTCTCTTCCCAACTGAACTAAATGATTCTCCTTAAACACTCTCTTCAACTTCTCAGTCTATACCAGGAGTATAACACAGAAAAGCTTCATAAGGGATGAAGTACTGCTATTTTTATAGGATGCAAACTGGATTAAAATTCACAGAGTCCTGGTATGATCCTTACTTATAAACTTTCAGGGTCTATCAGAAGAAAATGGCTTATTACCGTTTTTCAAAGCTCTCACTTGCGTCTAGTACACAGCCTAAAAAAAGAAATACTAATTCCCTTGTGAATCATAAAGAAGCAGCAAATTCTTCCAAATGAAGCTTCAGGAATGCTTTGTGTTCCAAGTCTTAAATTTAGTTCGATCTCAGGACAACACAAAAACATAATCACTTTTCTGCTTTTGTGGCTGGCTTTTGCTAAATGCATAGGTTTCCTCAGGATGAATTATACACCAAGAGGAAAGTTTAATCAACAGTTATGTTCCTTAATGTTGCTTCAAAGGTTTGTTTGATTGCTCCGCAAATTTCAGTTTCCTTTTACTCCAGTGACAAATGAACCAAAGCAAGAGGTGCCCTTCTCCACACTGACATTGCATCCAACCCCTTGGCTACCAAACTGAACTTGCTGGTATAGCCATGCATTTTGCCTCTTGTGAATGTGGTCAGCTTGAGAGAAATGGAGTATTTTGGGGGAAGGTGGAGATGTCTGTTGGCTGCCATAGAAGGCAGAAATTACAGGCACAGCTGTAATTTCATCTCATTTATAATCTTCCTAGCAAATGTAACCTCATTAATTTATAGCCCTAATCCAATAAAGTAAGCAAAGAGAAAACAAAAAAAAACATTAGTCTTAAAATGCCTGGCTGCTGACCATAAACTTTCCTCTTGGCGTTGTCTAACCAGAAGAGCCCTCACACATTTTTCAGTGAGAGAAATATTAGCAATCAAAGATATATGAGGCAGACTTGAGTCACATGGAAGAATCTTGCATTCAAACTGCTTTACTGTTCCAGACAAGACTGTTGAAGTGGGAACTCTGGTCTTCGGAGTATTGCCACCTCTGTTTTCAATTTGCTATAGTTCATGGCCTTGTCAAACTGGGATATTAGAAGGGAGGGGGTTTTCTGAGGTACCACTTATGTCTGGGACAGAGTTCTTTATTTGCAATCATAATTTCTGTTGTAGCTGAATCCACAGTGGATTCATGCAGAAAGATGGGATGTTTACACCATAATCTAAGTTATATAGTGTTTTTCAATCAAAACACTGCTTTATTGTGAATTATACTTGTTGGATTCCACCTGTTGTCTAATCACTGTGTTAGCAAATTTTACATTTAAGCCTCAGCATGATGGAGGAACAAAAATCAATCTTTCTTCACTATCTTGTGTCATTATCTTGTTATTGACTGGTTTTGCATTTAACAATTTCCAGTTTAATTTCTGCTTCTTTTCAGAGTTCATGTAAGTAAACATCATGTAGAAATTTTTTTTCCTCATTGCTGAGAAGGTTAGAAATGTCTTGCCCTCCTTGTCCGCAGATATGACCCTTATGCCCCAGTGTGCTTTTTCATTAAAAGCAATAGTGTCCACATGTGTTTCTCTTACAACCATTACTCTTTTAATTAGATGTGTACTTTTAAAAGAAAACCTTTGGTAGTGTGTAGTCTTGAAGATATGCTCTCAATACACTGAAGTCCCAGCCATATTTTTGAAAGAGCCTTTAATGCACTGGGAGGTGTCAGTAGGGCTCTAAATTAACATCTCCCACTGATAATTATGGAGGTGGCAAAATTAGCTAATGTTCATGTAGCAACAGCATAAAATTAAATATTTTTTAACCTTCCACAGGTTGGAAGGGCTAGAACAGAAGTCCAGGGAGAAAATTTTCTGCAATACACTTGAATCATGTAGGTTCCAGTAAGTGAATAGCAGGGAAAAAATTACTTGTTTCAGGTACCACTGAAATTTCAAGAAGAAGAAGAAAAGAAAAAGCTTTCATTTCTCAAGGGGCATAGTGCTTTCCATATAATGGTTTTTAAAATTAGTAAACAACTTGGAGAATTTACTTGACATTTTTCTTGAATATTTAAAGTATTGCTATATGTTTTTATACCTAGTGGGTTGCTTGTTTGATTAAAGAATTATTTGTTGTGCACCCTTCCAAATTTTAAGGCTATTTTGTTGTTCCAGGCATACTGAAAACAAGACACTATATGACTAAGCAAGAATAAATCAGCCCAATTTCCTTCTATCAATTCATTTTCTTTAGGCTAAAGACTCCTATCCTTTTGCTTGAAAGAAGCAATAGTGCTTGCCTGCTTCTTTTGACAACAAAGGAATATTATCTCAACAAGGGTCATTTACTCTTGTGTATTTTTATTGGCCACTGCAGTGTTCTGCTTTTACATCATGAAGATGTGATGCTGTATAGAATCCTAGTAGAAAGGACAAGTGTTGTTTAATGATAAAAAGTGGTTTGATAAAAACAAGGAAACATGATGATATTAAGAAAAAAAGGAAGACTAGAAGAGAGGCAGTGACTGAAGATAGGAGACCATGATGAAAAAAAACATAGCAACACCCCCTCCCCAGCCAAATTCAACATAGCATGCAAAAGAGCAGAATTCTCTTCGGTGAACCTTGATAAAATTTGAACCAGCTACCTCCTGATTTCGCTGCTGGGGCCAGGAGAAATACCGTTTGTAGACTTCTGAAAACTAGAATCAATTAGACTTCTGAAAACTAGAATCAATTGTGGCTTACTAGTGTCACAGCACAGAGCTGAAGCAGGGGGTGGGAAGGGGTGCATGCAAACATTGTGAGGAGGTCAAACACTCTGGAGACTTGAGGTGAGCAGAAATTTTTTGTTTACTTTTAGAGGTAAAATGTGGCATCATGAAGTAGGGAAAAAGAAGACTAAGGTTCTAGCTAGGTCCTAAGCTTAAGTCTGAAGATCCTTTCCTGGCATCACCTGATCTCCAGAAAAGCTCCTGCGGTTAGTCCTAACACCGTCTCCCGCTCCCTGTCTCCAACTGTTGTTCCCTTGCTCTGTCTCCGTGACTGACCCACCTTAGCCAGTGCTGCTGACAGTACAGCTGCCTGCCTGAAGATGATCATTCTTCACATCTTTTAGTATTATAACTGAAATAGCCTGACCTGAAACCATTGTTATCCCTGAGAAGTAGGTCATATTTTGGCATTATAATCAAAACAGTTATATGTGAAGTACAACTATATATATTCTTATTCACACTGTTAATTATAAAAGAGGATTTAATTTGCTGAAAGGAATCCAAGTGTGTAGTAATGTTTGAATTAAACACTGAGTACATTTTCAGTGGAAATATTCTTTTTGATTGCTGAAACTGAAGTGCATCAGTGAATTATTCCTATAATGTTTTCTTGGGAAATATTTACTTCATGTGCAAAACAATGTGAACTGTACCTTTCAAAAAATTAGGTTGCTTAGTCATACAACAGTTACATGCAAGAAGTAAGATAATGACAAGACTAATGGAGAAAGTTTTATCAAAATGACTACTCTATTTCTTAAAAAGGAAGGAAATTATATTGAGGGCTGCAAAGAAGAAAATTACATGTTGTCACCATTTATTTCACACAGGAGGAAAGTTGTGTTTTTCTATGCTCAGTGTAGCAGCAAATTTAAAGAGCTACATATAAACATTGTATAATTCCAAATAAAATAAAGACACATTCAAAGGTTCAAGAAAAAAAATCCAAAATCCTGAACCACTAAAGTAATCCTTTATTTCCTTGTGACTACCCAAGCAATCCTGCCTAAATCAGACCCAGAACATGACTGCTTTTATACAGGACCTGGAATACAGAATGACAATTCTCTACGACATGAGGAAAGAGTCCATTCAAGCACCACAAACCTACCCAAAAACATTTGTGAGGGTAAAGTGAGCTTGAAGACAAACTCAGGGTCAAATAGTGCTACTGCAGCTCTATCTCTAGAAAGTTACTGCTGGAAAAGCAGAGGGAATGTTTGCACATTCAGGTTAGATATTTAGGAGGCCTGTCATATATCTTAAAAAAACCCCTGTGTGACAACGCACTTACCATGTCTGCTTTTACATTTAGAGCCAAGTAGGCCTTTTCTAAAGTCATAAATTACATGGTTTAATTGAAATCTATTTTAAAATCAATTCTGTTAACTCAGTGCTTCTGAATTCACTGACGCAAATCGAACAGGAAAGAACAGGTTTAAGCTGATTAAAGAGGCTGAACGCAAAGGCTGAATACAACCCCTTTTTTCCTGTAGCCTGAGCAAATGCAGATAATCTGGATTTATTCATGAGAAATTTAAGGCTACCACTTAGGAGTTTGCTTTTCAGAAAAGGGATGATAACCAGAACTCACTGGGACAATTTGTTTAGTCTTGCTTCTGTTTGCATCATACCTCACTTAAGGTCACTTGCTCTCATGAGCATTAAATTCAGAAACATTTTATTTTAAAATTCTATTTCAATGCATTCTAAGTGGCAGCTTAGAATCTCATGAGGTTGATTCCAAAAAAGAGCAAGATATCTCAGCAGGAATTAACTAATTTAGAATCTCTTAAATCCTCCACAAGAACCACTGAAATATCGAATTCTCTTCTCATCATCATGTCCAGGAGTTGGCATGAATGTGAGAAGACCAAAGATGGTCCTCTGATCTCACACATTCAAAGGGGAGGACTTCTTGCTTTCTTTGCTTCAGGTGTTCTGCCTCCAGCATTCCCTGTGTATCAAAACCACCTACAAACTCCTACAAATAAGGCTCTTTATCCATAATCTTACACCTCCCTAAAATTCAGTCAGAGCCTTAGGGTTCTTTTTGTAGAGGCTTCTGTTGCAGTCAACAGGCTTGTACTGTGACTATATAGTTGGATTTTTAAATTTTTTTAGTCCTATCCTTCTACAGATGTCCCTAGTGTTTACCACCTTATCTCATTTATCATCAGCAAAATCCTGTGCAGCATTCTTTTATGCTTATGATTGTTTTGCAAGTTTCGTCTCCAGGTAGGACAGTATAGTTTATGATGCTTGTAGGACATTTCAGTACTGAAGGTACCTTCCAAGATCCCAATTTTTCTTTGCATATCCTCTATTTTCTCTTAAAAAAAAAGGATGGATAAAAAAGAGAAAACATTTCCCCTATAGTAGTTTCTTCTGCTAATGCATTTAGGAAAAAAAAATCAAAAAGTCTGAGTTCTTACTTGGCTCCTTACCTATTGTAATTAAGTCCAGTCAGTAGAAAGCCATTACAACAGCACCTTCTGGCTCTTTTTAATAATAGCAGTTTTCTTATTGAATTCAGCAGGAGAAAGGTAGGACTTTGATGAAGTAAATCATCTAGGTACATGTTGCATTTTTAAAAGTTTGGCAGTAAAAAGCATACTTCCTTTCATTGTTACCAGGTGACTATACTGAGGTTTTTTTAAACCAAGCTCAGCAATGACAATCTAATGGGACACAAAATTACTAGTAACATTTCTTCTGGTTCCTCCTTTCATATTTTAGCAGTTGTTTTTTTTCATTACAGATCTTAGAGCTTCATTAGCATACAAGACAAAAATTTTTGTCACACTCTGGTTTGCTTTTCATTAGTAAAATAAATTAATTAATTGAAATTTAATTCTCTAATTAATTTCTTTAATTCTTGAAATTTGTGAAGGATTGCCATTTCCAGTGGTCCAAACATATTAAGCTGTCTTCCTGGGAGAAAACAGTAAGGCCAAGTCAGCAAGACTGACATTTATTTCAACCTCCTACTCTAAAATCTGTAGTTAACACAGTCAAAAAACATTGAGTGAATTATGGGACAAGAATTCTTAAGATTATTTGCAGCAGGGATTTATTATGAAGCCAAAATTGTATTGTCAGGAGGAAGTAGATATGTAGTGACTATGAGCAAAAACCAGTCCAGATAGTTTACATGCTGTCAAGTGTTAAAGTAGGAATGATTCACAACTGTACAAATGTGCAATTCTGAACCTGTAGGAATTATTGTATCAACCTTTGAGAAAAAATAGCTTTGCATATGGCTAAAACCTAGGAGAAAACAGTTTTTCCCCTCTCTAAGACAGTAAGGTATTACCCTCTGTTCAATTAAACATACTTTTCAATGAATAACTGAGATACATAAGAGTAAATTTGCTGGAAGTAGATCAGACCATGCATTTTAAACTTGTCTACAAAGGATTCTCTCACTGAGATTTCTTTTGCTCACTTCCAAGCAATGGAGGTTCCACAGGCCTTTTTTTCCCTTCTTACCCTCTACAGATGTAAGAGGTCTTGTATGTAGCTACACATTCCCCTTGAAAAGCTCTTGCAAAATGCATCAGGAAGTAAGAGAATGCTCCAAGTGGCCAGAGGACAGCATGGGAAAACAGGATTGGATGGAAAGCACATCCTAGACTCTCCAAAAAAGGAACACTGACAAAGGTAGAGGGCAGCTTCTTTTACCTGCAGATTTTTTCAGATCTTTGTCCTTATGCAATGTGTGTTGTTTAGTGCCAGCTCCAAGCAGTTCCCTGCCTACTGTACTTGCTGTTGCTAAGTAATCTAGTAATTCATCTGAAATACTTTGCAGCATACAGCAAAGCAAATTCTCTGAAAGTCCTGCTTTGCCATTTCTCCAAAGCCCTGAAAGAAAATCCACAAAGGAGAATCCCAGGGTCCTCGTCCTGCCAGGACAGATGTGGAGAGGCAGAGAAGTGGTTGAGTCACCCTGTTTGAGTGAATCCTTGTCAAAGCCTGTAAGGTATATAAATATTCCTGCTCTGTTTTACAGGAGTCTGTGATGGAAGGGAACAAATTCTGCTGTGCTATGAAAATGCCTTTAACCAGTTAAGTGAAGGCAAATTAAGCAGTAATATGCTGTGAATGCGCCTTATAAAGTACAACTTATGTCCCTGCTGGTTACAATACCAGTTTACCTTCTACAGTACCCTTATATTTACTGTTTCATCAGTGCTTTACAATTTTGTTAAATTTTGCATTCACAAACCGCTCTTTTTCTGAGATGAGATGAGATATACTCTGGAAAGCTGCTAACAGTTGGGTTGTTATCAGATCTCATACCAATCCGGGGAGCTTTGTGTTCAAGTGTTGAATTCTGGGTTGGGTGGGTCTTTGAGCAACCTGGTTTGGAGGAAGGTGTCCTGCCTGTATAGGAGGGGTGTTGGAACTAGATGATCTTCAAGGTCCCTTTCAGCCCAGGTCATTCTGTGATTCTATGATTTATCTTCTTAAGAGAGAGTCTCTGACTTGCTGCTAAATAGGTATTCACTGTCTCCTAACTCCTGATGTTAGGAAACAAATTATACAAGATGAATGACAACACATAGCATCTGAACACAGCACAACAGAATAAGTGAGGTACAAATATAGATTATCAAAAGATACATTGAATTATCTCTTCCCAGAGCCCCATTCTTTTACACTAATAATGTATACTGAGTGTGTGGGGAAAGGAAAGGGGCTTGTACAGCTCCTGTTAGAGCAGAAAATATTAAAAACAATGGTCAATAAAATAATTAACAGTTTTATCCTCTGAATAAAACTGAACTCATTAATCTCTGGAATGATTGCAAGTTTAGCTGGTAAACTTACTGATCACATAAAACTATATTCTTAGCAAGCAAAATAATGCTATATACAGGTATGCTTCTTTTGGGGATATCTGCTGAACCTGGGAGTCAGATTAAATATCTGAGAATACCGTGTGTTTCTTGTCACTGCATAAAGCAAGCAGTCCAGAGTATATTATTTCTTTGCACTCTCTCCTTTTATTAATTAGCATAAAGAAACTTTTTTTTCTCCTCTGAGTGGATGTCACTTGAATATAACCAGAACAGCCACAACTGATTCTGAACATCTTGAAGGAACCTATTATGCAAATAAAGTGCTCTTTGGAGCTTCCATATTGATGAGTTAAAAGAAATACACTTTCAAACTGATGCATGCTTGGGAATGCTAATGAGCAGTCTTGGACCTAAGACTAAACAGCAGTGTTAGAATGCTGACAAGCATCATCTTCTCCAGGCTGGGTGTGCCAAACCATAGCTACCAATTTTAGCTTCATTACAAAAGCTTCTTCTGTTGGTATTCCTTCTTTCTTTTTTTTTTTTTTTTTCTCTTTTCTTTCCCTTTCTTTTAGTTTTTATTTTTGCTTTAATTTCACTTTTATTTTATTGTTTTCTTCTTTCTTTTCCATTAGCTAAATATTAAAAAAAAAACCTATTAGCAAAAAATTCCTGTTTGCCATCAGTTCTTTCATTAAAATATCTATCTATCTATCTATCTATCTATCTATCTATCTATCTATCTATCTATCTATCTATCTATTTATTTTAGAAAAATAAGCAGCAGCAAAAGTTCAGAAACATTCTACAGTTTCTTTAGTATGGAATTGGGCAAGTTAATGGGGAAATAACTTCACTTTGATAGGAAGTACTTCCTTCTTGGGCAACTGATTTCTTCATTTCTTCTTCTACAAAACTGTACAATCAGGATTGCTTTCAAATGTATTACACCTATATTACACATAATTCTCAATATTTCCATAGGTCTGGCTGGAGGTGTACATAATATTCTGAATATTTGCACACGTACACGTGTTTCTGAAATCGCTGAAATTTCCTCCCCTCTGTAAGCCCAGGCTGGCATATTGTTTTTACCACAACATTTTTAAGACCTGATGAGAGCTCAGCCTCAATAGCTACTCCCTGAGCATTGCCAGGGTGATGCCTGGGCTTGTCTTTTTGGGACTGTTTTCCTCATTTATGTTTGCCTCCCTCAAAAAGATGTTACTAGTCTGTAGGAAAATAAACACCCTAAGATGCCAACATTTGGAAAAGTTTAAGAGCTAACATAAAAAAGAGGTTATATGCCATAACACATAGAAGCTTTATGATTCAGTTTAGCCTCAGTGGATATGAAAAGTTAGGGGCCAAATATGAGATTATATTGCCAAATATGCTAGATAGCACTGACAAACAAAATTGTCAGCATGGAAAAAATTATAGAGAAATTTAAAGATATTTTAAAAATTAAAGCAAGAAGTAACTAAAAACATGGAGATTTTCCATTTCCTTTATTAAAGGAGCTTATACTGAGAAAACACTCGGAAATACATAAATGGACAGAGAAGAAGACAAGCATTAAAGGCAAAACTGCTGAGAATGCAACCAAGTTATAATTTCTTGGTCCAGGGACCATCAAAAGGAAAAATCAGTGTCATCCAAGTTTAAAAGTGACTGAAAACTCCTAAGTGGCAATAGCTGTCCAAACAGAAAGAAATGACAGAGTAGTTCCATTATACTGAAAATAAATTAAACACATTTGTCAATGAGCTCTCATTGCAAGATACAGTGACTCTTAGGCAGGTGAAGTTTCCTGAAGAAGCAATTTCTGTTGTATATTGACTATAAGTTTGAATAACCTTTAAGTTAAAATTTACTTCAAAAGACAATGTTGCCATGTATTTTTTCTATGATGAAACAGAATTAGACCTGTCAGTTCTTCTAAAAATAAAATCCATATTTTGCTATCAACAAATGCTATCAACAAAGTGGTTCTTTAAATATAATATGTAGATATTTTCCAAATTTAGTTATTTGTATACAAATATATAAATAATTTATGTGACTGAATATGATTTTACAGGTCATTAAAGGTTTGCACAGCCAGTATTGTACTCCTGAAATCCACATTTACTCACATAAAAAAATCATCATGTAAAAAGCCTGTTAAAAATGGTCATATTGATGCATCTAATTTTATTTTAGTTGTCTTATGATATCAGAACTGTTTGAGCTAGTCTCTTTACAACCCAAAAGACAAGTTCTTTCTGTCATAATAGCATTACCTTTTGAAAGAGATCTGATAGGCTTAAACATTCTGCTTATGTAACTGATAGAGAACCGAACTTCTGCACTGCCAGATAACCACTTATCTTGAAGTAACATAGTATTAAAAAAATTTAACTGGTTGTGGTTATTTATATTTGCATCTGCTAAAGCTGTAGCCCACAAAATTCACTGAATTTTTTAGAAGACTGTGTCTTCTGGATTTTTTCTGGGGGGGAACTGCTGTGTCATTGTTGAGCTACAAGAGCGTACAGGTACTACATACACCTACAGCCATATCCAAGGCTTCCTATCTAACTGCATTGCTTTTGTAGCATGATTCAGCTGGTTGCTTGAGAAAAGAGATGGTGAGCACAAAAAAGGTAGGAAAGTGTTGCTCTTAAATTACTAAATTCCATAGGAATTATGATTTCAAAGTCCAGTTATCATAAGTTCTATTGTTCAATAATGTTAGGTCTAAATTATGGCTATTTCCTAGCCATCATTATTTTTAAAATGTCTAATTGTCAATTTCAAAACATTAGATGGGATGTTTTTGCTTTGGCCATTAATGATGACTAATGCTAAAGCAAAGATACTAAAAGTTTTAAATCATAAGACCTAAAATGGTATTTAGGAACAGCAGAAAGTTCAGGTTTTACCCCTTTAAAAGGTCAAATGGGAATGAATAAATAAAAAAAAGACAAGTCTCTGAACTTTTATGAAAGCAATAATATCTTGCTTTTGTACAGTGTCTTTTTTTCTGAGCACTGTATAAACATTAATAACATTTAAAGTTCTGCAAGCTGTGGACTCTCCATTTTACAGACAGGAGAAAATAAGGAATGGGAACAGTTATGGTCTAAACTCTCAGTAATGCCCCTTAGATCAATCTTAGAAAGCCTTGCTTAATTTATGGTATTACAGAATAGCCAAAATTCCCAATAAATTTACAGAAAAGATTAATAATTCAGTACTAATGTAGCCAGATACAGAGCTCCTGAATATGCACCTTTAAAAATTAACTCTTTTGATCAGTCACACATTGGTAGCAGGAATGGCACTAGAAAGCTCTATGTGAATTTTTATCTCAGGGTTTACACATGGCAGCAGATAGCAACCATAATGGACAGTGGAATTAGTAACGTGCTCTTTGTATATGTAGAGACAAGATCAAATTACAGTTTGGGTTTAGTTTGGTTTCTTCAGGGCAAAAGTCAATCTCACCGTGGTTTATTACGTATGGTCAGCCTCTTTGAAGCCAGGTCAGTTGAGAGTTATCTAGACAGTGGGGAAGTCCAACAAACCGTATTTTGGCTTGTACTCTGTAAAATGTCAGTGCTTTAATTCTGCTTTGTGACTGGTACACAGAACTCCCTTGCAAGCATCTTTTAAATCTAGTTCATAGTTGTGTTTTCTGTTGCTAGAAAAATCCAATATATCTGTACCATATGGCAGAACATGTTGTAGATACAGCTACACCGGAACGTGTATGTGTCCATCGGTGTGAGCATAAGAAATACTCTGTGCATTAGAACAGTGGTCTGTCTAGCCCTCTATTCTATTTGGCACTGTAAAGAGTTATTTAGGAAAAGCATGCAATGCTGACCATTTCTCTTGGTTGTGTCCCATGTGTCTGGATGTATATAAGAGGACACACCCATGACTCTCTCCCTTTAATACCTATTTATAGATTTTTGACCATGAATTTGCATAATCCCTTCATGAACACGATGCTCCATTCTTCTACTGTTTTTCTATGAATTTCATTGGCTACCATCTAGGTTTTGTAGTGCAGGATTTGTTGAATCATAGACTGCATTCATCTCAGGAGCACCCTCATATTATCATCATAACCTGCTTTTGACTGGGGTAGAATTGTCTTCACAGTGCCTACTATGGGTCTATGCTTTGGATTTGTGCTGAACACAGTGTTAATACTGTAGAGACGTTTTTGTTATTGCTGAGCAGTGGTTGCTCAGAGCCAAGGTCTTTTCTGCTTTTCGTACTGCCACACAAGGGAGGAAGTCAGGAGTGCATGGGAGGTTGGGAGGATACGTGACAGATGACTCCAGCTGACCAAAGGGATATTCCATACCATATGACATCATGCACATTATAGAAAGTTGATGGAAACAAGGAGGAAGGGGAGGACATTTGGAGTGATTGCCTTTGTCTTCCCAGGTAACCGTTAAGCGTGATGGGGCCCTGCTGTCCTGGAGAGGGTTGAACACCTCCCTGCCCATGGGAAGCAGTGAACTAACTTTTTGTTTTTCTTTGCTTATGTGAGCAGCTTTTGCTTTCCTTATTAAACTGTTCCCATCCCAACCTACAAGTTTTACTTTGATTCTCCTCCCCATTCCACCAGGTTCGTGGGGGGAGAGAGGGGTTGAACAAACTGCTGTGTGATGCCTAATTTCCAGCTGGGCTTAAACCACAACACTCGCTTTGATTTTTCCTTCTCTAAACTGAGACGCTGCGGCTTTTTGTCTCTTTTATGTAGGGACTTGTTGCATCTTTAATCATTGTAGTTGCCCTTCTCTAGATATGTAGCTTCTTACCAGCTCAATAAACATGCATTGCCAGGATAAACTGCTCATCTCAGCCTTGCTGGGTTGGGCATCCTTGCCCTGTTTTTCTCTGTGGTGTAATCCTACCGCAGAAGTGTGATTTTACATCCACTAACTGCAACAGTAAGACTGTCCTACATTCCCATCCCTGTGATTAAAATAGGAACAGTAGCTCCCATTGTATGAGGAAAAGTTTTTTTTTCATTTTAATTGAAAGAATAGGAATAGAACAGGAAGCTATTTCATTATGCTTTTAAAATGGATTTGGAGATGCTGTCAATCTCCAGAAAAGCTTCTTTTTACCTGCTTTTGTGCCAAACTTCCCAAAATTGCTTTGGCTATGCACCAACCCCGCACAGTGCAGATTATGCACTGTGATCGCTTGGATTAAATCTAGTTATAACTTCAAAAAAAAAATTCAAATTCTCAAGCTTTCATATATAAAGTAGCAAGGTCCTTTAAATTTTTTAGTGTTCTTTAAAAACTGGTGCTTCTAAAAATGTAAGCAATTTCTCTATCTTATAAGTAGGGACACAGCAGTTTTATTAAACAAAATTATTAACCTAAATGGTTCAGAGAAAGGAAAGAAATTAACTGTTTTATTGACTTGTTTGACTAAATAGGTGCTGCAACTCCATTCTGGGACAACTGATTAGTGACAGCTTTTACATCTGTGTTACCCAAGTGGTAGGGATATTACCTTGGCATTCAAAAGTCACAAATTCCTCCTGTCCTCTGCCACCACCTGTTCTGTGAATACAAGTATGGTACTCAGGTCCCAGATTTTTCTTGCAAAATTCCATTGGAATAAAGCCCTTAAATAAATTTGTTAAACTTGTCCTTGTTTTCTTTAGGTCTCCAATCTGTGTCTATAATGGAAGAATAGTATTCCTATGCGTATCACCTCAAAGCATGGAAGACCCGGGTGGCTTCATGTCACACAATTTCAGAGGTAAAAAAATGAGGGCATCTGATTGATCCAAACACTCTTCTGTTCAAACGGAATAGTAAAGTGCCTTCGGCCAGTGAGTTGTCCAACCTATTTTGGAATATATTTATGCTGTCATGTAAGTCAGTTTCCTGGTTAGTTTCTGGGTCCTGATCAACCACATTGCTGAAGAAAGGGTCCTCTGGCATTCTGGGGTCTCCTTAGAGTGAATCCAAGATACAAAGCCTGAGTGTGGCACTGATAGAGAGTGGCATGTTCACTCTCCATAGATTTGCAAGCAACCCTAAACCTTGGCCTGCTGAATGTTCTGTCTTTCTCTTAACCTCATGGCAGGCCTCAGAGCACCCAGCATATACTCCCACTGGCAGTCTATAAATACACTGCTCTGTGGGCCACTTCTTTGCAGATACTTCAAAGTGAAAGACACAAATACATATATAGCTACAGACATATGCCTTGGGATTGCAATCAGGGTGCCGGAAGAGGTCTGGGATAAGTTATCTGCAATGTAGGAGATTACTCAGAGGCACAGGGATGCAGATCACTCCTCAGTTCTGCTTACATCAGATGATTCCCTCAGCACCCCCATACCCTCCTTTGGCACACTTGTGTGCTTTATGTAGGAGATTTGGGGATGCTTCAAAATTACAGGTAGGCCAAAAAGTTGGTGATATATGTGTTCCTGGTTTAATGCCATGCATCTGTTTGCCTAAGTCCTTTCCCACATAACTGCTGAAAATATCACAAGGCTAAATGAGATCTTAGTTTACCTTAAAATAGACTCAAGAAGTTCTAAGACAAATGTAGTTAAAATATGAAGCAGAAAAAGGTCTCTGGAAAAAACACTTGGATCTCTGCCGAAGCCACTGCAGAAACTGCCGTTCTCCATTAGTTCAATATTCAAATGCTAGACTGAAAATTACTTACTCTTCCTCACAAGGACTACTTAAAAATGGAAATTACTCTAGACTGCCAGGCAATAATTTCTCTCAGGGGGTCTGCTACATTTTAATCCTACTTACTTCTCTCTTTTCTCCTATTTACACCATCCTTCAAATGTTCTATTTGCTTAAGGCTGTTTATCTTCCATCATGAAATTTCTGTGCTCTGCCAGACAAAAGTATTCAAAAGTAGGTGAATGCAGAAACCAGAAGGGATTCTTGTCTTAGATGGCACACCTGATGGCTACAGCATTTATACCAGGTCAGGTAAATTGACCTTATATGGAAGTCCTACCACAGAATGAGTACAATAGAGATTTTTCATGATCAAGATAAACAGTTTATAATTTCTCAGCTCACAAGCAATATTTTACAACTTTTCTGAACATTCCATTGAAGTAGTGAATTTTTAACAACCACTTAAGCCATGGAGAAAAGCCTCTCTGTCCAGCAATGAAAGAGGCTGGAGAGACAAACACAAGCAGGGAGAGCCAGCAGAATGATATATTGAGAACTTTCCTCTTGAAAGCCTCAAGGACTGTATTCCATACAGGCAAGTGGGTAAACCCCTTCATCTATTTAACTTCTACAGTCTTGCTTTCATTTTGGTCTGCTACAGAATTATCTGCCTTTACACATATGAAGAACAACACAAGTGAGCCAAATCCTGTTGAAATGTGTACACCTTCAGGACCCGATACAAAACTGTAAAACTTAAGTAGTTCCTTAAATCAAATGACTGTCATGAAGATATCTCTCACAATTACATAGTGGAGTACTAAAATTGTTGAGAGTTTACTAGAAAACTTCAAGAGATACAAGGACATTTTCTATGAGGGAAGAGAGATCATTGTTTCCGCCTCTCTGCAGGAAAAATGACCAGTGAGGCATTCATTCTGTACTGAACCACAACCTATCTTGCCACCATTCTGCAGTGCTCGAAACCCATAACCTGGAAACAGACAAGTCCAACAGAAGCATGTCCTTCATGGTACTGCATCTCTCTGCATCCTTTAGAGATTTCCTGTTTCACCTAGGTTCACCTGAAGTCCAGAGAGTTTCTATGAGTTGTTGCTCAGGGGGATAAACCAAAAAGAGGAAAGGAGCACCAATTTTATGTGGAGCTGTAAGTGTCAATAAATGTTCCAAGCTTTTGGAGACACCAATCAGTAAGAGGGACACTATTGCCAAGAATGCCTTAGTTTTCATTAGCCTATGGGAAAAAAGCAAAGGGGGAGAGATTTTTTTTCTGTTTTTTGTTTATTTGCTTAGGTCAGTATGATGCATTGTCTCTCAGGGTGAAAAAAAAGTTGTAAATTACTATGCAGAGCCAGGCTAGAGTGGTCTGTTGTACAGTCTTTTCAGGGGCAGAACTATACCTTTCTGTTTCCTAAATGTCTGATTATTTAAAAACTGTACATGAAAATATTAGTAGGGATTATGTATAGGAGGAAAAGGAGTGAGAAGAAACAAAGTTCAATGTATACAAAATGCTGAGTTTTAGGAACGGTGATATCTGCATTTCTTTTCTATTGTTACAGTAACTCCTTGGCAGTGGTAACTCCTTAGCCTCATTCTTTTCTTAGACAGTACAGTTAGATAAACACAAGGTAATGACTATGTGTCAGTTTGCAATTAATGACATTAAAACAAGGTTGAGTCAGACAAAAAAGTTGTGTTTAGGCTTGAATTTTTATAAATTTGTTCAGACAATCTGATGTAAGCATTGCTATTAGCACAGCTGAATTCACAAAGCATGTATTCAAAGCAGGCTTTCATATTGTTACTAGACTAAAATTGATTTTGTAATGGGAATATCTCATATTTATTCCTTATTTAAAAATCTCAATTCAAACTAATTGGCTTCCATTTGACAAGTCAAGGAAATAAAAAAATTTATATATGATGGCAGGTAAGGTCATAATAAAGAACTATATTGACACAAAGGTATCAAGAACAATTAAAAAATATGTAGTACACACCATGTACTGTTCTTTCTTTTGCAGTTGTGTCATTGCTAGGCAACTGAAAATGAATGAATAACAGATTTCAGATGTATATCTATAGACTTACATTAGGCTTCATTTGGAGGCTCAAGGCAAGGATTTGTGAAAAACTATCATTATCTTTCTGATCAGGGTCCAATATGTCTTTACTGCCAATAAGAACAAGAAAATAGAATATTTCTAACAGGAACAACTTTTGTTGATAAACACCACAGTGTACATGGATTTTTTTAAAAAGTGCAGTCTTCTGTTTAGTAACTGAGCATTTTCTCAAATTTTCATGCTGCAGATTTTTAGTCACCATATTGACATTGTACCAGCTATGCATCCCATAGTCAATTAAACTATATTTAAAACTATAAGTAACATTTCCTTCAATAGGGATTGTATATAGCTGTAAAAGGTGGAAACTTTTTACTAAAGTAAATAATCTAATGACCTCTGTAATTTTAAATAAAGTTATTCAACTCTGACTACATTTTGTACATGCTTTAGCAAGCACTTAAGTTTTTATTTCTAAGTATGGTCAACAATAAGGGAAGAGAGGCTACTTCGGGAATATTGGAAGTAGCTGACAATTTACATATTCTCTATAGCCTGCTGCTCCTTCAAAAAAGGGGGAAAAAGGAAGAAAAATCCAGTCTCTTGATAATTAGTACCCTTTGTCAAAGCTTCAGTTACAGTTTGATGAAAAAATATTCCTAAATGTCAAGAACCATGCAGTCTGATAAATATGGATGACATTTAAAAAGCAGTGGAGGCTGTTTCTAGAAAAGCAGAAGAGGCAAAAAGAAATGTAATGCGTATTTATGTTGAGAAATAGTTTTTCTACCATGTATTCTCCTCATATATTGACTATTTTGTACTCCTAGTTCTGTTTTTCACCCATTTGACCCCTTCGTCTTATATCAAATGCCTCATCTGCATTTTGCAGTGTTTCTTCAGTGGAAAACAGTACATTTGAATGACCCAGGCATTTCCACTTGTAATCACTCAGTATAATTGATTAAAAAGACAGAGTCAGAGAACCCTCCAAATATTTTAATTTTTCAGCATTGCTTAAATTTAGCAAAAAAATGACACCCTGAGAAAATGAAATGGCATGTACTCATAAATTGCTAACTGTATGATACAGATCAATCACAGCCCTCAGTGATTACTCTTTAAACAAGTCTGTCTCACAAGCATATTCAAAGGAGTTGACTTGCTGAATGTTAACAAACTGAAGGGGAAGATCTTGCACTTCTAACAAGTTTGAAAATTTTCTTATTGGAAAGTCCTTTTTCAGCAAGTTGAAGCAGAAAGATAGGTTCTCCATATTGCCCATGCTGGATGTGATGGTACATTCTACTCCAGACTGTCAGAACAACACTCAATAATCAAGCTGTAAGAGAATGGAAGATTTTCATGGAATAAATATCTAATTGAAAAGTAATGTGCAATGAGAAAGAATTAAGTGACCGACCTTCTCAATGACAGGGTTAGAAATGTCAGTATGTCTGCAAAGAACAAGAGACAGGGGCTGTAATGAATTGGCAATCTTTATTTTATGGTTTATCATCCTGCCAGAGCTGAAAGCATCAAGAATGTAAAAGCAGTTAAACAGTAAGTCCCCATCTCATACAACCAGCTGTGACAGGGTCCAGGTACTATACCTCTTCTGACTTATTTTTCAAGACATGGCAGTAGAAACAGCCAGGCCCAACAATACTGTTAGCAGTAGCATACTTGGACTACACTGCCTAGTGACCTGTCATGGCAGCCCTTTTTGCCTGAGGTACCCTGCTTGCTGTGAGCTGCTCAAACAAGTCTAGTTTTATCAAATTTCTGTAGCTACTAACAAAATCTTAGCCAACTATATTAAAAATCTACTGGGAAATTTTATTTCTGGACCTATTTTATGTTCAAAATTATGTCTGACCTATTCATGAATGCCAAATATGTGTCTTTCCTATTTTATTGTAATGTGTGAGAATCTAAAAATAAATATCTCTCAAATTGTCTTAACAAGATCTGTCTTAACAGATTATCATAAAGAGATGTTGACATAGCTTTCAGATTAAAGCAGTAACATATAACAAATTTATCTAGGATATCAAATATCAAATCACACTTTTCAGATATGATGAAACTACCATGATGTTACTTAATAATCTGAGATATGTTGAACAGCTCATTAAAATTGCTGTCCTTTACCCAGCTCTAAGACCTCCATCTGTTTGATGCATTATCTCAATGCTGACTACTTGAACTCTGTATTGCTTTGCACTGCTGAACTACTATGATACCAAAACTACAGTAACAGGGACTCAGAGACTTGCACAAAAATTATGTGCAAGATCTGCTAAGTGAGTCTACTTGGTGCCAATATGCAGATCACAGAGATTTGCCTTTACTGAGTTTTTTGAAGTAAATGGATGGTTTTCAGTTTATTGCAAGACTGTATTTGTCCCTGGACTTCCCCACTGATGCAGGCTGATGGGAAAGAAGAGCTGTTGTCATAGTACTGGAGTATTTCAGACCAAGATGGATGCAGTCTGTCCTCAGATAGAAAAATGGTGCCCTATCGACAAATATCCTTTAAAAGAGGGATTAACATATCAGCACTGAAAAAAGTGAAAAAGTGCACAAAACACTGCGAAATAAAGATAAACATATCGATTTATTCTTTCTGTTTGTTTGTTTGTTTGTTTTTTTTTGTTTTTTTTTGTTAACTGATAAATGAGGAGAAAGATTCAGAAAGAGAAAAAATATTGGCAGTATTGAGTTTGTGGAAAGGCACAAATCTTCAAACCCTCTCACAAGGCATGTATTCAATTGTGTCTCTGTGTTTCTGAGAAAACACAGATGTTCTGCCAGCAATCAGCTGGCATGCAGAGGTGTGACATTTTGCTGCAGTGCATGGAGTTTCATCATCCGCACTTTGAGAAGATCCTGAAATAAGGACTTAAGCCGCAGATTTCAGCTGTGCTCCTAATTACTATTCTCTTCTGTTTCTGGTGAAATCAGGGAGAGCATTGCCACTGTTTTCAGGGAGACCAAAATTAGGCCTTTTTTGACCCAAACTCTTGCAGTTAAACAATATATCTGTATATTCAGGTCATTTTGTTTTCATGCACATTCACTGTATGGCTAATTTAAATGTCCTGCAGCACAGACAAAATACTTTTAGGCTATCTATTAAAAGAAGCAGTGACATATTTGCACTCATACACAGCTGCAGCAGTCGTTGAGAAGCTGTATATTTTATTTTAAGCCATAACCTTGCTTATAAAATATGCTCTGCCCTTGTGTATCCTGTTGTCTTGGTTGGGGGCTTTTGTTTTTCATTGTTGATTTCTCAAGTGAGCTTTCCTTCTTGCACCGGACTGTTTGATATGCACAGCACAGCAGTAACTTTAACCAGAATAGTAGTTATACAGAGGGAAACGTGATGTTGACATCTCCCTTCCTTTTGGGAGTGCTTTGCAAAAATTGCTTTTCATGAAAAAAAGCTCATTGTATCTTTTTAAGGGTGTTGAAATTCAAGTAGCAAAAGACTAGGCAGAAGGTTATATAAAACATAATCCCTTTGTTTAAATATCCACATCATTCCTTAAAAAGAAAAATTTATAAAAGAAATGCAAGGTTAAAAATTAATAAAATATAACTCTTTCAGATGCCATAGGTACTGTTTCATAAAACTATGTATTTGAGAATGAAAGTTGATATTTTTTTAGCATTATCGTCTTTTCCAAGGCAAATGTAAGAATGTCTTTGTCTTCAGGAATAGCACTTCAGCATGAACTTGGAATCCCAACCCCCAGCCATCAGCTTCTTCCTAGATTAGCTGAGTGCATTGGGTCTATTTAACCATTAGCTTTTATTGAAGGATAGATGAATATCAGTCCCTGAAGAATAGTGAATTAGCTACTGCCTTGTAGCAAAGCATTTTCTCTTTTCACTCTACAATAGGTCTGCTATAAGCACAGCTTTTCATAATACAGCTGGCAAGTAAAGTGGCAGGCCTGGAGAAGAAAATGGAAATCTTTTGGAAAAAAAAGAGTCTTAATGTGCAAGGGCTCTTGCTTTCATTTTAGTAATCTTAGAATAAGGTGATCTTTCCAGAATAGATATATTTATGATAAAAGGATTTAACTGATGCTTAAAAGGTCAAAAATATGTTCTAGTAACTTTTAAACACATATGTTTAATAGCATATAGAAAATGATAGCATTTCTTAGGGAAAAAAAAATTCCAAAATTTTTGAAATATGAAATATGGCCACATAAACCCTAAACCAAAGAACATAAATAAATTTGTGACGAATAGTTACGGTAAATGAATTTATCTATTTCTTTTGCCACATCTATGTTTATCCCACTTATTTTCCCTTGTTCCTTCTCTCTTCATAAGGCCAACTAGAATTACATCAATTTAAGAAAAAAAGATGAGTCAGAATTACTGGCTTTTTCCTTTATTTAAAAATATCTCTGTTTACACTGAAAGAAAGATAGTAAGGCCATATTCTATTCCACGTTAGCTTTCAGCTAAAGCTCACATGGATATTGGATTTTTCTTTTAAATATGAAAGGATATTCTTGCTAAGACAGCATAAATAACTCTTCATGTTTTCTTCAATAGAGAACTAATAGAAAGAGGGAGGAAAGGAGCTACAAATGCTGATGCCCTGGTTACCTAATAAGCACAGGTCTAATAACCTTCACGGAAGACAACATGATGCTGTATAGGTCGAAAAAACCAGTTCTCTGGGCACTACAATTTCTTTTCCCACATTTTAAGCATCATAGCCCTTCAAATTTAGTTACTTTGTATTTTAGTTAGAGAAAAAATCCCCACAGGACTGATAGCTTGCATTAGAAGCAGAAAAACATCAGACAACCTCAGGAGTGCAGTGGAGTGCATATTCACAGACTACAGCAATGATCAAGACGAGTGACCACATCCCAGTGCTGGAAAAAAGGGGTTTAGAGGAAATGTTCAGAAAGGAAAAAAGATTGATGTTCTGGCTTTGTTTCTTCAGCAACTTGTCTTCATACTCATGACCAACTGTAATTTTGTATTTTGTTCACAATAAAAGTTACCAATGTACCAGCTTCTTAAAAATCAGGGGTGCTGGATGGGCTTTCATATAGTATAAGAACTCCTATATGAAATGCCAATTTCTGTCTAACTTTATTTGCCCATCCTCATCACTGGCCAACACCTTTCTGATCACTCCATCCTTTTCTTTACAATGAAAATACTGAAAGTAGAAATCCCTCAAAGAAATAAAGAAGAAAAATTTACTGATCCATTATGGGAAGGACATAGTCTCTCTCTGGATGTAAAGGAAGAATTCCTGCCTCATGCTAAGGGCTTGATCATTTCATGAAATCAACCTAAACTCGAAGACCTGAGTCTAATCCACTTGGCCTTCATGACCTGGGAATCTAAAAGCCCAGTCGCCTTCTGAAAATGTTTCACTTTCTCTTTCTAGATAGAGACTTGAGAAACCAAAGGCTGCTGATCTGATCTCATAGGCTGGTCCCCATTAGCAGGCTGTCTTCCACTCGGTGGGTTATAAGACACTCAATTTAAATGGGCAGAATCTGTCAATATATTAGAAATAAAAACTTAGGTTTACAAATATTCTATTTACCCCAATTTCTGTGTAATCTTACCCTTTCTTTTTGTGCTGTAGATATAAAACAAAAACAATATTGCCAAACCTGCTTCTTGTTTACTGCACAGAAGTGAAAGTAACAAAAAGGTTGCTTTATTCTGTTTGGAAGTTTAGGCAAATACAGTTAACTTAATGTTTGCCATTCCTTTCTAAGCTTTAGCTATGTCCATAGTTGAGGAAGTACAAAGTGCATCTTGCATGGTAAATATTGGACTGCAATTAGGCAAGCCAGCATGTGGGGGAAAAACACACCATAATAATATTTCAAGCATCAGAACAGAGAAATTTGAGTGTCCACTTTTGAAGATATTTATTTACATATATCAAAGTATTAAACTACATATAGAGCAAAAGAATAGCATGCCAGTGAGACAGATGGAGACAAAAGGGGGTAACTGTGTCCTGAGATGATTTTTTCACCTAGCAAGCACTTGAGTCCTGCTCAGAAGCTGTGCTAGCTCACGCATCTTATCTGACTTCTCACCTTACAGAGCATGGCAGCCCTCAGCCCAGTCCTGAACAGGATCTCTGAAGGAAGCCATGCTGGGAGGTAGAAAAATATTTCAGATTCAGAATGGGCTCAAACCTCTGTTTAGCTGATGGTGTAGAAATTTTTGCTGCCTCGTTCACTGAATCTAACCCAAGTGTGCATCAGAAGCACAAAAGCTTGTCGAAAACCAAGCCAGAATTACTATGCCCTATATCAATACATCAGCCTAGGCCTTAATCTGAACTGATGTAGTTACTAATGTAACTAGAACTGTCCTGCTTTTTATGTGAATGAAATTTGAGTTACACTTAACTATAGTGCCAGAGTGAAGGGTAACCCATGAAAATATGAAGCAGATGTTACCACCCATGGAATGAATATTACTGTATCCAAATGAGGTATTATTGATCAAAAAGAGTTCAGTGCCTTCCAGAATGTACTTGTGCTGCCTTGTGACTGATTAAAACCCAGCAGTGAATAAAGTAGACCTTCTTTGGACAGCAACAATGTGACTTTGGATGTTTCCTAATGCCAAAAAGTTGTGTGAGTCCTAACCCTATAAAGGCTGCAAGGTCTACTTATTTAATCCTCATGGAAAATCAAAGAGTTACTAAGCCATGAGATCAGAACATACCCAAAATAGAAAGTTTCATTTAATAAAATCAGAACAGTTTGGATTGGAAGGGACCCTAAAGAACATCTAGTTCCACCTCCCTGCCATAGGCAGGAACACTTTCCACTTGACCAGGTTGCTCAAAGACCCACCCAATCTGGCCTTAAACACTTCTATTTTCAAACTATGACACTAAAAGCTGAGAATATACAGCAGTAGTGATCAATAATATAAGCAACAATTTGATTTTTTTAGACTCTAGAAGTTTCACTCTCTTATACAGATAAACATGTTTTAACTTGGAAGAAAATGCTAAGACATAATAATATTTGCTTCAAATGGCGAGAGAGTTGCAGTAGATTGGTGTAGAGACTACTAGCCTCAGAAAAACATGACAATACATTATCCCATTCCTTCTCTTGTTTGGGGGCAGCCACAGGACTCAGCAGCTAATGACAGAAACATTCCTAGTGACATCTGGCTCCTCCGGCAGCTCAGGAGTCACCTTTAAGATTGAAACATAGCTAGTTTGTTCATGGGCTGCCTACAACTCCAGATTACTTGATAAATATCATTATAAGTCATTGGAGACATGAAATTTTTGGAAATATCATAATCCCTTTGTCCAATATAGCTGACATTTCTAAGACTGACTACTTGTTGGAAAACTGTTTGAGTATAGTATGTCCCAGATTTGTGGGCAGATTTTTCAAAGTACCTTTCAGCTCTGTGCGCCACTTTCCTCGGCCATGAATTGCTCTGAAATCAGTATTTTTGTCTAAGAGCTCTGCTGCACAAAATACAGTCAAGAGAACATAATGGAAAAGCTTAAAGGGACTAGATTGCAGAGCAGCTAGAACAATCGACTGTCTGTGAAAAAACTAGCTTCTATATTCATCTTTGAACTTCAAAAGGCATCGGGTTAATCAAAAAGCCAGGCACTATGGCTACCACCATAAGTGACATTTACTGTTACCTCTGTTGTGTTCTTTGTTGGACACAATTTGTGACTTTTCCATCAATTCAGATACCAATACAAGTTATTTGCTTGTGCAGGAGCCATAGGCCAGTTTTATTATCTTTTCCCTGAATTTTCATCCTCCTTTGCAATCTTTGATGAGTTTCATTCATTCCAGGGACTCAGGGGGGAAGAAGTGGCCTTCTTGAAGTCCTTGCTGGCAGCTTACATATCTGATATTCACTTCAAGCAGTTGCAAACAACTGCTTCAAATTCCTTGGTGTTCTTTCAGTCAGTTGTTCAGAATTCTTGATCCTAGCCTTAGGACTGCAAAGATTAAACCTCTCTAGATTAGAAGGAGCTAGGTAGGGATACTGGCTGCTTATCAATGCCTCCTGTACTAAGAAGCCTAATCTTTCAATTTTTTTTTTTTCCTTTTTGTTTTCTCCTTATTCTTCTCCATAAAAAAATCTTCATTTAATTATCCTTGTGCTATGCAGCAAGATACGACCACACTGATAAACTCAGTGTTGGGAGTAATATAATGAAGCCTCTGAAGCCAATGATTTGGAATGGGAATACTGTTGTGATTTATGCTGCACTCCCTGCTGCAGCTTGGGTAGGTGCTATTTTAATATTTATGTTTGGAGATAATATGTCTTTCAAATGAACATTTGGACAACACTCTCAGGCATATGTTGTGGTTCTTGGGGCTGTCCTATGCAGGGCCAGGAGTTTGATGGGCCTTGTGGGTCCCTTCCAGCTCAGAATATTCTGTGATTCGGTGATAATCTTTCCTGGAAGCTGATACAGCTTCCATTTAGTGGATGTGCAAACTGCAAAGCCTTTGTGCTTTTAAAATACTTAAGGAATTTTAAAATCTTCTACTCAGTGTAATTATTTATTCCTGCAGCCCAGCATACAACAGGTGAAAACTTGAAAGCAAATTAAGCAAAGTCAGCTAAATGTAACACTGTGTCTTAAAAGGTAAGAATATTGACCTGCTGAGTACTCGTTTCTAAGGAGCAATATCCCGAGTCATTAGGATACTCCTCACAACAGTAATATGTATCTCCAGTTCTCTGCCCTGTTGGGAGGATGACCTGCAGCATCATGTTTCACTCTGGCATGAACACTGAGGATGGGAACCACTATGATGGCACCCAGCAAAATATAGACTGGGAAACTGTTACTAGGCAAGATAGTTCCCATTCTGCCCAGCGAATTAAAGTCTGTAAAATGCTGCTCACCACTTACTTCACAGCCCATACATCCAATAGCACCATCTAACATGAGAGCAGTATTTGGAATTGTGCTCCAAAAATTTACTGATGCAAAGTAAATTCTTGCATATTTATTAGTTTTGATTAAACTGACATAGCTGCCAACTTTTTTAGAAGTAATAGTTCAAACCTGAGACTTACAATAGTTTAATTCTGTTGTATCCATTTCCTTCTCATCTCCCAAATCTATGCAAAGAAGCATCATTAATTAGTCTGCCCACTGAGATTGGTAACAAGGTCACTGATTGATACAGGCCTTCTCAGTGTAAGCTATGAAGTCTGAAACATCATTTCACGTAAGATCAGGTAAGATTATGTCCCTCAATACTTTCCAGGCACTGTCAGTCACTGTTCTTAACTAGTGTATTTATTCCTCCCATCAGAAAAATTTAAGTAGTCTAAGAGATTCAGAAATGTTTCAGTAATGTACAGAACCCGAATCACCTAGAACTTGAAAAGAGTTTATTGAGCTCTTTTTCTAAAATGTAGATACTTTTTCATTTTACACAATTCAGACTGATATGTTCTGGTCTTTAAATCAGATTTTACTTTTTGAAAATATACTTTAAATTTTCATTCAATAAAATACAACTAAATAAACCATAAAATGTATTATAAATTTAAATTTTCAATTCTAACATATGAGAATATACTTTACTCATAGAAAATATTGAATCACTTCAAAGTTTGTGGAAATTGACAATGGACTTTAATTAGGGACCTAATCAGAATAAAGGTACAGAAGAAAGAAAATAAGACCTATGGAAAAATGTCACTTCATCTCTTTATATGAAAATGTGAGATGACGGTTCAGATTAGGACTAACATTAAAATCCTACCTTGATTTGTGCCCCCTATTTCCCAAAGGAAAACACTCTCATTAAACCGGCAGTAAGCCTGGAGATATGCTCTTTCCAGCCCCATTCTCTGTATATTTCTGGCTTTGCAGTGACCAGAAGGCATAACAGCATGAAGGCTACTCTAATTTATATTAAACTAGTAAAAAGTAGTAAGAGAAGCTTTAATTTTAATTCAAAGATAACTCTCCTCAACAGTCAGTATCATATATGCATAGACAACATCCATCCATCAGTCAATCAATCAGTCAATCACTTGTAGTTGATCTTATTCTCAGCTAATTTCTGTATAGTTCTCAATGTAAAAAAAAAGTAGATTCATGAGAACATGGATGTTGCAGGATGCCAGCTAATAAACTTCAAGGGAAATGAAAATATTCAGATGAGTATATATACTTGTCCACCCAAGTGGTTAAGGACACAATAATCTGTGGAAAGAATTCCATTAAAATCAGTGGGACAAGAATTGAGCATTATCTGTATAGAAACATAGGTGGCTACTTAGTATTCCGTTTTCATTGATTTTTAAAAGTGATGTCTGACAAAGAGGCTCAGAGTGTTACATTTCTGGTTGATCTTGACAATTTGTAAGGTATCTCTCTACCTACCCTTCCAAAGGTATCCATTTTATAGTAGATCTATTTAAGCCTTTTCTCCATTGATTGCAATCTCACCGCAGGCTAATACTAAAGAAGTGGAGTGCTTTGCAATCAAAATATAGAACCATAAAAAGGTCAAAATTACAAATAATTACAATAATTTCCAAAATTACATTAAAACTTCAAATCCTGATGCCCTGTTCAGTGAAAAAAACCCAACAACTGTAATACTAAATGTAAAATGCACAACAGGATTCCACTGTCTTGACAAGAGGCCACAGAAGATTTTCCAAAATGATCCAATAATTACAGAGTAAGATGTAGTACAGAGTTTTATGTGAGAGAAAATTAAAAGAGGAAAGTTGGTCATTTAAAAGTAAAGAAATAGAGTTATGTTCCTGCATGTCCCTGGAGAAACACACTATAGTTGAGCCTGAGGTTAGACTAGGTGACCTCTGGAGGTCTCTTCAGCTTTAAGCCTTTTGAGATTTTGTGATTCCTTCAAATATACCCCCTATGCACAGGCATTATGTATTTAGAGTTAATTATAAGGTCTCATGCTATTATTTTCCATAAGAGCTCTGACCTGTTCAAGAGACTAATCTAAAACTCACTGAAGGCCATGGTAGTTTTTCCAACAGACTTCAGTGTGCTTGAAATCCACAGTTCATATGATGAATGATATCTCTCAAATGAGGGAAAAAGACTCACTTTTGCTTTGAAATAATAATTATCACAGCAGCACAGAGCAAGACAGGAAGGAGTACAGTTGCTGTCAATGCAAATGTTATTTATCAATGGATAGAACTTTAAACAAATCTAATTAATTGGTAGTTCAACAATATATTAAATACCTATTTTATTCACTTCTCAGTGAGTAAAACCCTGCATTATGTCTGTAGTCAGTACCCGAAATTATCCGATCTCCCCAATGTGAATCAGGGCTTGTTCTGTATTACTTTGGTATCAATTTAAAATTACTTTAGAATAGCTGAACTACTCCAAATTTATGCTGATCTGAATGCAATAGAAACGGACCTGTGATCAGGAAGGAATCAGCTGGACTGTTATCTCTGTCATGGTAGCTGAGTGCATAGTGAACATGGAAGCTAGTGCTGCACAGGTATTTATTCAAGGTTCGCAGTGCTTTAAGCTGCCAACACTGCATTCAATGTTGAAAAAGCTTTGCCACTGTGAAAGGCAAAAAGGAATTGCCTCTGTGAAAATAAAGAACAATAAAGTATTTATTCTCTGATATCTACTTATCTTACTTTGCCTTTTAATTATTTCACTTGCATGACAGTTCTTTCTCTCCCCTCTCATCTTAGGTGACATCTGTTCAGTCTTTTGGGATTCAGCTCTCTGTTCAGAAAGTAGCATTTCATGAAATTTTGGTTTCTCATCAGTTTGTGTCTCTATAAAACATTTGCTTTCAATAATATTCAGTCAAAAAAGCAAAACCAAAACCAAACTAACAAAAACTCCAAAACAAAAAAAAAAAGACCCAAACCAAAACAAACAAGAAATCCACACAAAAACCCCCAAACAAACAAACAAAACCTCAAAACAAAATTAAAAACCAAAACAAGGAATTGTTGCTCATAGACTCCAGGAAACTGGAGAGCCATTACTGAGTTTTGAAAAAAGCATTTCTCACTGCAGAAACCACAGTATACTTTCTGGATTTGAGTCCAATTAACTTGCTTTTATCTTTTGGCTTTGTAGATATTTTTATGGAAAGTCTGAGTGAAGTGTCAAAGGGTTGACAGAAGAAAGCACCTTAGCTTTTTCAGATTTGTCTCCCTCTGTATCCTATGATTTCTTACACTTACTAATTCACCTCAGCTCTGGTGTCAAGTTCTTGGCAGAAAGGCCATTAATCGGCCCTGTAACTTTACAGTCAAAAGCAACAGACTCCTCAAATCCTGATTGTGGTCTCTGGCAGGTATGTAGAGTGAATCTCTACAGATCTGTAGTAATGGGAGCAGCTACTGCTGAGTGCCACTTTCACAAAAAGGTTGTATTTTCTAAGTTTATCAAGCAACAAATTGACCATTACAAAAGCCTTCAGAAACATATTGAGTGCTACACAGTGGCACCAAAAGTATATTAAGACCTCAACTAAAGCAATTTTAAAAATTTCAATACCGTGAGGAAGCCATGCATGTTTTGCTAGAGACACAACTTTTTTTCTTGGAAAAGAATACAAGTTGTTACCTTTGGGTGGAATGTAGAAGTAATGAAAGTTTTAAGGTTAATGGTCTTTTGTCCACAGGGAGTGTATTATACTTCTATCTTGTATAAACAACACTTATGTGCCTGTATGTTATGTAACTGGAAATTTCTGACCAGAAGTGTATTGACACTCACTAGTTTATCTCACTTTTGGGCAAAGAGGAAAAGATACTGAAATGGAATTCCCTGAGTAGCAATAAACTAAAATTGTACCACATTGTATTTTGATGACACATTGTATTACTTCAGTTGCCTTTTCACCTTACCTTCCTAGTGGAACAATTGCCTCTGGAAGTCTAAATCTCATAATGAAAAGCAAGAACCAGAGGAACTCAGCCAGAAGATAGTTCAGAGTCAGAAAAAACAAACAAAGAGTTGGGGTTTTTATGAATTACACACAACAAGCTGTTGCTAATATTAAGTAGTGTAAGGTAGCCTGAACCTTGAACATATACAAAATTCTAAAAGACTAAGAGTAGAAAAACTGGAAAATGTATTCATATTAACTTTTTAATTAGTAGGTTCACAGGTATATTGCAGTATTTTAGCCTGCTGTCAAAACTGCAGCCAGAACCAGAGCTGTTAGCCCAGCAGCTGCAGGAGCCTGCTAGCTCATCTCTTGGTTTTGTATCTAAATGATTACCAGGACAATTTAAGTCAAATTTCTTAAACTAGGTACTGTGTTGAGTCTAAAATAGGAAAAAAAATATTAGTTATTTTAAAAGCAGTGTATTAATAGGTTATATAGTGGCACTCTTGGGATATGTATAATACTTGCTCTGTGCCCCATTTTACATCATCATGTCACAGCAACACTTTCTCATAGTTTTTCCATTGCTAAGAAGCAATAATAATGGAAAGGGCTGGCTACTGATCTTCAGCACATCCCAACTTGTCCAGCACATTCCAGCTGGTTAAAAAAAGTTCAAAAGACGATCTTTACATGTTTTCAATGCAATTGCAGCACATTCATCTGGTAGAAGATCTTAAGTATAGCTATCAAAAAACCCCTCAATATATATATACTTATTTTTTATTTTCATTAGTTTGGTCCTTCACAGCCACTGCGATAGACCTCACTGATGTGGCATAAGTTGGATGAAAAGAAAGCAAACCCTGATCTGTGTTTGGACCATGGAGAAGAGCTAAGAAGTAGCAGTCTTGGGTTAGTAAAGGAAAGAAGAAAGCAAGAAGTTGGAGACTAAGGCATAGTACAATACTACTCTTCAGCAATCAACCTAGAGTTGTGGTGGCCAATGTAATTTAGTCATTGGTTTAGACAAGTGCTGAACAGAATTTGATTTACATGATCAGATAATGTTATTCTGCCCAGTCTTCTCTTTTTTACTAACAGTCAAATCTGGATGCAAGGATAATTTGTAGGTTACTGGCTTACCCCCAGGAAATGCATGGTTTTCTGATGATCCAGGCTACTTGAAATTCTCTTTTTCTTACATGTTAAGCTGTATGGATAAGGTCAGGACAAATGTTTTTCCTATAGCAGGCTCCCGATAGGTATGTTTCTCATTTCACCATCCCATCCTTAATAATTTCCTTATCAAAGGAAGGTAAAGCCAAATTGAATGTTTCCAACATGCTAAGCTGAACAACTTTAAAAGATGGGGGGGGGGGGGGTGGAGAAAAAAAAAGTATGCTTCAAATGAGATATTTGTCTATGTTTGTTCGTTCAGTTGCTGAGTCATTTTCACTATTGCCTGCAGCAGGCACCACCCACCCGTTGCCTAATATGATGAGCACATCGGAACTCCCCCAGACCACTTTTGATTTTTTCACTGCATGTCACAGGAAGGCATGAACAGTTATTCCATTATCATTGCTATGATTTCCAAAGACCCTTTAAATTTCAAAATAGCTAACAGTAAATTATTTTAATATGTAATGTATATACATTATATAAGATATATACTTATCATTAAGTATTCATTAAACTTAATGGAGAATATTTTAGTTATCTCTTCTGTTTGCTGGCCAAATCTAATCCTAACTTCTTTCAAGACAAAACTCACAAATATATTCAAGATTGCTACTCTTTGAACAAAAACTTGCTAAATGAAGAACAGTTTTCCAAGGAACAAATGATTGGAGGTCTATGACATGAAGACAGTGACATGAATATGAATATATAGAATCTTTCTTGCTGTAGAATTCAAGGCAATCTTTCATCAGGAAAGATAATCATATTTTAGACCTAGAATCTGAGAACTGACAACAATCACAGGCAATATTTTGCTGTCATCTGTCATATGGCAGGCTCTGAACTATAGAATCATTCAAGTTGGAAGGGGCTTCCAGATGTCACCTAATTCAGCTCCTTCTGCTTTTTCAAAAGCAGGGACAATTTACCTCAACTTACTTGGGGCCATGTCCTACTGAGTTTTGAATATCTTCGAGGGTGGAGATCATGCAACATCTCTGGACAAGCTGTTCCAGTGGTTGATCACCTTCACTGTGAATTTTTTGTTCCTAGCATCTAATTGAAATTTCCCATGTTTCTTCTCTCTTTTTGTTTTGGCAACAAAGACATCTTAAATGAGAGTCAGACTTTTTCGATGTCATTTCCTTCAAATGATAGTCTACTACTACTCATTCTAGAGAAAATGTTTAACACTGGAGATATTTGGAATTCCCAAAGCTAACAAGGAAAAAAAAAGGAAATAAGAATGCTATTAAACTCAACTCTGTATATTCAGAAATGAAATATATTGTGAAGAAACAGCCTTGAACATTTTTTCAGCATCTGGACAGAAGGACAAAATATTCAAAATGATGAAGCTTTCATAATGAACCAACATATTGTGTTTCACAAGTGATAGTTCAGAACCAGACTGCATCAGGTACATGGCTTCAGTTTTTACGACAGTTGGATGATTACTCAGCTTTGTCTGCCACAAACCAAGTGTCAGCTAAGAGAAAGGTAAATTTAGGGTTAGCATGCTTCTTTTTTTTTTTTTTTTTCAAAGGAGTAAAATCCATTACAATTACTTTTGTAGTTCCAGTAGAGGAGGCTGACAGCAAATATACTTCGTTTCTTCTATGTCTTATTAAAATGTGGCTTTGATCCAGGTGACTCAACTGATATATGAGTTTATAACTCCACAGGCTTACAGATGCTGCAAAAAAAGTTATTTATTTATGTCTGGGCAAAAATAATTACAGCCATTTCAGATTAGTAATTTATTCGAGTTCATTCAAATGCTTTAATAATGCAAATGTTTTAGTGGCATGAATATGTTTACCCGTGCCTTAACAAAAGAGAAATAAATTACTTACCCTTTTCCAAATTCATTGTTTTTATAGTTGTAAAATTAAAAATTGCAGTACCTGACCTTCAGTCACATATGTCTGACAGAAGTCAAGATTTAAACTGGTGTTTCTAATGACTCTGCACAGCCTTGAGTGTTGTAACACTAAAATAGCTGGGACAATAAAACTAAGAATCTAAGTAAGAAGATCCACTGTGTTATTAACTTCTTTAGAGAAATAAAATGTCCTTTGGAAGAATGTTTTGAAGGTTGAGAAGGACTGCTTCTAAATTTGCCCACCATAGGATCTAAAGGTGAAAGTATGGCCATCTGCACATCATCCACATAACAGGAAGCTACTTGCTGAGAATAGAAGGAGAGCTACCAACAAACAAGGAAGACTACGAAAAGATATTTTTGAGAGGGATGTAACATTAATCTTTTAATAATGCATGCTGAGAAGCCCTCTTTTGCAAAATTAGAATCTGAGCTGGAAATATATAAATCATAAATCAAAGGGTCCCATACTGCATGCTGATTTTTTTAGTGAGTTGCCACCTGCTTTGAGTATCATGGTGAGTGAAGGTCGATGCAAGTGACATATGCGCTACGACAGAAGCCAGAAATGCTGTACAACGGGATGTAAAAATCCACAAAATTTTTGGGTTGACCACTCAAAGCTTCTCAACCTTTTAAGCACATTTGGAAATGCCTGCTCCAAACAACACTCTCCTAGTGTCCATTAACAGATTGCCTAGTCTAGCTTCAAGTATAACTAACATAACTGCATATGGTTTTCTGGGATATTTCCTATAGATTTGCATGCTATTTTCCTGTATGCTATATCTGCATGCATGCCTGTCTGTTTCTCCAGCTATTTGCCTTAGTTTGTAGACTTCTACCATGTTAAAAAAGGAAAGCTAAGGGGAAAGAGTATCAAAGCACCACCCAGAGATGCAGTCACTGGTGCAGGGTATAGCTGAGTTTCTGTCTGGGCTTCATCTTTGCCCTCATGAAAAACTGTCTACAACAGTAGGGTAGAGACTAGAAATTCTCCACAACCATCTTATCTTTATTTCTTTTTTCCTTTCTCTTCTTGTATGGGAGCAACTCATCTGGGATAAGGCTTTCAAGCAAAGTTCACTTGAATTAAATAGTTATCTGAATTCCTGAACTGCCCAATGCACCTCTCAGGAAAGGGCAAGGAGAAAAAGGCACCAATTTTTCTCTGTTTAGCTCATAGGGCAACTACCTTAACAAACCAGATAAAAGAAATTTCAACTGTGAAAATTTCCCTGCAACAGATTGAAGACCAGTCCCAGGATATAGCTGGGAATTAATCAATTTTTTTGGCCTGGGATGTTTTTGACTTGTTCAGCATCTAATGGCTGAAGTTTAAAATTCAAAATTCTTAGAAAAGCACTGCAGACTGGGGAATTGGTGAATCTATTTCTTCCTGCCTGCTAGGAAGAAAAAAGCTGGCGGTACTCTTACAATGTTCCAAATTTCCCTCCTGCATGTGGTGACTATGTCTCATACTGCTTTCAGTCTACTAGTAGGCTACAATAAACCCAGAGGCCTTAACATGAGGGAAACCAGACAGACTCCAGCTGAGAGACTTGGCTACAAGAACAACCTAGCAGATGCAAGCAAAGTGCAAATAGCTAGTCCTGTAATGATATGCAAAATCTGTTTCAACTCCTGTGAGTTCTCTTTAATGCTGCAGATTCTCGTACGTCTCAGGCTCCAAACAGTAAACTGATTGAAGCTTTTGTCTATCTGGGTATCTCCATCTATGTAGAAGGCTGTGAGTCCCTGTTGATCCCTCCTTCATGTGGAAGCTCTGCTGGATGAAGTGAGTGGCAGCTCTGCAGAAAAGACAGGCTAGGCAAGGGTACCTGTAACTAATCCATCAGTCAACTTGGCAAAGCAGAACAGGGGGTTGTTTGTCAAGAGGAGCTGGAATTTATTTTTTCAAGGGTTTAAGGCTGGTTGTTCTATACAAGAAAAATGACAGAAAAGGAACAAGATGTGGAAGGAAAATTCTGCCCAAGTGAATCCTGGAGGATTTTGACTCCAGTTTCTTAAAAACACACCACTGAGGAAGGTAGGAAACTCAAACAGGGAAAGGCATATAGGCATTTTACTTTTCGGTCTCACCTACTGTGATTTCGTTTCCAAGTTCACAGTTCATGAGCAGGATAAGGTCACTCGTTTCACGTGGCCATCTGCATTGAACTTGCAGACTAGTATATATATATGATGCCATAGACAGCAATTACTGGGTGTTGCCAAGGCTTCAGCTATATAGTACATGCATTCCCATTGCCCCTGAGAGCATTTATCCCACTTGCCTTCACCTCCCTAGAGCCGACCCTATAGTAGCACTGATAGTTTCTCTACGACCAAAAAAAATATTAGTGTCTTTTCAGGGCACTCAAAGTAGTGGTAAAGACTAGAGAAATCAATACTCTACTCCAGAAACGTATGCCTCTGTAACACTGACGGGGAGGGTCAGCACCCCCTGTGGGTCACACACCAAGAACCAAGTATGCCACATACAGAATGATGAAGTCCTAACCGAGCTCCTTTCCATCACAGACCAGTGGCAACAGCACAAATGAGAGTCAACAATGGGCAATGCATCACATCTCTCTGTACCTTCGCCCCAAGACAGTGAGGCTTTTCATTAGCTGCTACAGTGTAGTGCCAGTAGCATGTGTGGTACCAAAGCTGTCAAGCTGCAGGAAGATAGGAAAAACTCACCTCCTCACTGCCCCTCTGACATATCCATGCCTATATATTAAAGTGTCACAGTTGGCTGTCTTATGGGAAAATGGGAACCTGGAGGTTTTGGATTTCTCCCGTAATCCTTACCACCGGAATATGAACATCATCTCTATGTTGCTCTTTCTTTTACCTCAGAATCAATATAGTCTCATTTATGTCCTTTTTAGAAATATGAAAGAGCAGGAGGACAGTGAGTATATCAGTGAAAAACTTCTCAGCTGCCAATAATGTGAAGAAGGATTTAGCTGAGGAAACGTCAACTTCTTTCTGGATTCACTGTAAAAAAAAAAAAAAAAAGGAAAGTTAATGTGAAACTAAAATGTTTCTCTAAAATAAAGAGTTAATATAAGCTGTTTCAAACCCTGATACTGTTCTGGTAAATGCGTACAAGGTATAACATACATGTATCGTATTTATACTGTGTGCTACTTTCCTTACCAATTAAATATAAACCACAGCTCATTGCAGTTAATATAGCCTGAAATTTGGACAATCCACTTAATTGTTAGTGAATATATTTTAAAGATAGGTTTACTTTCACTAAGACACTTCTTAGAGCCCAGAGGAAGTCCAAAGTATATCTGGGCTGGTAATGGGAGAGAATAATTTCCTCCTGGAGTATCAGTTCAAATCCAGCCCAGAGCAGTAGTAATCTGAAATTTTTATCTTCTAGAAGTTACCTGGTCACATTATTTCCGATAGACAAGTGTGTCCATTAGGAATATGCAACAGCTGGCACAAGTCAGCTTCTTGCTGGCATTCACACGAGTGAGGCTGGGGAAAGTGTGTGGTTGGAATCTAAATGATTCCTCCCTCAAGGTGGTCTGGCCAGCATGGATAGAGGCAGTTTAATTTGAAAGGCAAACTTGAACTTTGTACTTAACGGGTGAATAAATGGAAGGCTTCAGTCTGCAGGACTGTCAGATTGGTAGTTTTCACAAACACTTAAATCAAATACCACATCTGAGTGGAAGAAATTAAGATGTAAATACCCAGGAGCCAGTGCCAAGTCCAGTGAAATTAGAAAACAGATTTGCACTATTTTGGTTCTGCGCATCAATATAAAAATACATCAAGATCTTGTTGCTTATAAATATGGTTTGCCATGTTTTTAAAAAGGTACCAAGGTCATAAAATCTTTATCCTGTGATCTGCCAGCAAATAGGAAAAAAAAGACAATTAAAAATGGTTTCTGTAAAAATTCAGATATTTATGTAGAGAGGAGTTAATAAGACACTATCATTACCATCAACAGCAATTTCTTTCTGCTGATCATGAGCACTTTCCTGAGAATTATAAGCAGCCCACTCCTGTGTCTACTGTGTATATTTACTGATGAATCATGCCAGTAAGGTAATTTATAGAGCCCTCAGAGTGACCACTGGACAAGTCTGAAAGCAAATATTGGACATTTCTCAAGTTTATCCTGAACTATTTTCAAATGCAATAGCCAAGATATATTTATACCAGCATAATTTAAAAATGTGTTGAACCTCCTGAGCTGGGAAGGAAATGAGGCTATTGCTTTTTCAGCTGGCTGTCAGGGCAGAAGCTCTGACTACAGCAGGGTCTGCTGCTAGCACCAGGCTTCACTGTCATCTAGGGCACCTCATGGTTCAGGAAGGTGAGCTACATTAGTCTACACCAAGGACAGGTGTTATAGACTAATGCATGTAGTCTATACTCCTCACTCTGAATATGGGAAGCACCAGCTGTAAGGAAACATAAATTGTACAGTTGGTTTGGTTTGCATATCAAATATGTGCAGCGTATTATTCACAAATTCCATTAATTAATTCTGATGAAATTAGAATGAAAAGAACATTAACACAATGGATTTGGTTGAGGTGAAATTTCAGACCTTCCTGACATTCCCATTGGTGACACTATGGTAGTGAGAAACAACTAATGAGCATTCCCCTTACAATGCAAGCATTAACTTACCCAAAAGTAAAACAGAAGATCAGTTTAAAAGTCTGATTTTCTACAATGAACAGCAATGCTTTAAACGATGCAGAACAGCATGTAAATATTAGACCTATTGTTTTCATAAAGCTATTCTGCTAGTGACTATTCATAGCTAGCACTTGGCACATGATTCCTTTCCCAAGCAGCTTTCCAGTTTAGGTTTCCCTAGGCTACAGTTTGACAGACTAGCTAGAAGAATCCATGCATGTATATTATGAAGTTTCATTATTCTTTCTTTCTTTCGTGAATATAATTCTATATAGGATATGTTCTGTACCTGCTCTGTGCCAAAAGCATTATTTGCACTTTTTGACTAATGAGGGTTCACCACAGAGAAATCACAGGGTTGTGCAGTTACATCTTTTTAATAAAAGACTTGACAGTAGGCAACTTTTGAAGGCAAGCAGTTCGATCCTTGTGAAAGTCCTCTGGCAAACAGCGTAATCTAGCATGTCCCCTAGGCTGGTCCCGAGCTGGTCACTGACTGCCACGAAAGGGGCCTGGGAGTGTAATAGAAGGGTTAACTTTGTTCATAAAATCTTATGTGTATGAGGGAATAAGAAACTTTTGTTATAATTCAACAAGATAAGTTTCATAGAAATCCTGTTAATCAAGCAAATGTCAGTAAAATTAGTTACAGGCATCTTGCTAAACAAACAAGTGTCAGTATCGGTGGAATTTACAACTGATAAGAACTACGGCTTTCATCCCTGACAAACTCCAGAAGGCAAATAACAACGAGCCATACACTCTCAGCCACAACACAGTTGCATTCAAAACCCAGGACTTGAAAATGTATAAAAAGGGACATTTACTACATTTTAATGTGTGTCTCGGGCAGAGCAGACTGGCTCCCCAGACCACCCAGCGCTGTCTTTGCTTTAATATCGCTTGCTTAATAAATATATCAATGTTTAATTGGAATTGAGTTGTCTAAATTCTTATACCAATTTATAACAGGAGCTCACTGCAAGTCCCTACTCTCAAGGCTTGTGATTAGCTGCCAATGCCAAACACCAGGATTATACAAACAGAAAACATATTCCAGTACAGAGTCAAGCTCATAAGACATATTTGTCAGCCAAATTGGAAATTATTGTGTAATTTCTCACCCAGACTCTAATAGTGTTCATTTAATCAATCCTGTCCTTCAGAGTGGGAGACACTGCTAAAGTTACTGTTTTTATCTTCTTTCTCTCAAACAAGACCATGTATTTCTACTTAAAATGTAAGTACAAAATCAAAAGGTACCTCTATCTAGTCATATCTGCAGTGTTGATTCTGCAGCACCTCCAGCTGACTAGGTAAAGTGGTGAGAATATCAGCAAAAATTTTTAGGAGAAAATGTAAAAGATGCATTTTCATTATGCAGAAGTAACACACTGATTATTGCAAGAAGTTCTGCAGTCATCTGGAAAGGAAAGGAAAGGAAAGGAATGGAAAGGAAAGGAAAGGAAAGGAAAGGAAAGGAAAGGAAAGGAAAGAAAAGAAAAGAAAAGAAAAGAAAAGAAAAGAAAAGAAAAGAAAAGAAAAGAAAAGAAAAGAAAAGAAAAGAAAAGAAAAGAAAAGAAAAGAAAAGAAAAGAAAAGAAAAGAAAAGAAAAATCTTGGAATAAAATATCCACTTTTGACCACCATAGAAGACAGTCCCTTCTGGTCATTTTAAATGGCTATGAAAAGGTCTTCACTTTACACTTTCCTCAAGTATGCACAAACAGGAGACTTTTATCACAGTTTATCTTTTATTTTCTTGTATATTTGTACTCATGCCTTGTGAAGGCCAAAAATGAGTATGTATCATGCCCAAGTTTTTATCCATCTGTCACCAGCACTAGAGGCTGCTGCATTTTAAATTACTTCAGCATACTGCTTTCACAGTGACTCAGCTCTGACAGGGGCGTCCACCCTGAGGATGAGAAAATGATTCAGTATTCATTAGTCTACCTTAATGCAGACTCTCCTCAGCAGGAGAGCAGCCAATCCTGTGCCTTATCTGTGGCTGCTTCTGTGATTTATCCACTGAGGACTGACCTACAATCAAGAACTTTACTTAAAACCTTTTGACAGGCAGTTAGTTGCCAGTCCAGAGATAAAGCTGAGCTAAATACACCCATGCTAATTTCAGTCTTTGCTTTTTTTTTTTTTTTTTTCAATCTGAGAGCTCTCTACGAAGTATTTGAACAAAGTAAGTCAAAGATACTGCTTACACATAAATATTATTTTCATAAATCAGAGATGTTCTGTTTTCTACAGTTATCTTGTGTGGGGGTTTTTGGAAAAATATTGATAGAATGACAGTGCTCTTTGTATGTCACTTCAAAGATGTGTACCCCAACCTCTGAAGAATTTCAGGATGGTGTTATAAAATAAAATGAAACCATAAAAAACCCTGATCCTGCTGAACTTTTTCATTTGTGAAGGTAGAAAAACAGAGTCTGCTTAACTAAGGAACAGGGAGAGAGAGATGTGTTTAATTCCAGCACACTCTTCTCAAACATACTCTCAGGCACATAGTGTGACTTTTGGGGATGGTCCTGTGCAGGGCTAAGAGTTCATGTTCATGTTCCTTTGTAGGTCTCTTCGAACTCAGCATATTCTGTGATTCTGTGAAATAAAGTTGAAATATTTTGAAACTCCCAGCATCGAGGCAATCTAAATGCTTTCCAAGAGTGTCTGATTTTATAATAAGACACAAAGAGGGGGAATAGAGTGACAGACCTGTCAATCTACCTATATAAAGAAGTCCTCTTTCTATTCCCCGTGCTGATATTTCCTTGTCAAAATTTTGTTGTATTTGCAGGTGGAAGGGCAGAAGAGAGAAGGCAATAAGCTGATTTTTGTTTTGCTTTGTTTTGCTTTCAAGACTCTCACAAATATGATCTTTTTTTCCTAGCCTGGGTTATGCTGCAATTGTGGAAATAATATTCTCAACAAACATTCTGAATCTCAGTAGATTTTCTGCTGTATATTTACAGAGCCTTTAATTCACACAATATGTGGCACTTAATTCCAGTTTGGAGAAGGCAGGATAGAATGCCTCAGCCCACAGCTAGGGGGGAAGGAGAAGGATGAACCCAGAAGAAGGCTGATTTTAAAGTATTCTTTGGCCTTATGTAAATTTAAATTCAGAGATAGGAGAAAATATGACATTCTTTCTTGCTTAAGGGTAAAATTATTTCTCTCCTTATGAAGCTAGAAAGATTTAAAAGATTCAGGGGCTTTCGAACACCTAGTCAATTTATAGATAGCAGTTTTTCATATAATCCCATGATTGAAGAGTGAATGAATCTGATCGCCAGCATCTCAGACAGGTAAGGAATCAGACTAATTTTCCAGTGTTGAGTCAGTGCCATTTTTTGGGCGTAAAAATAGTCCTATTTGAGATCAGTTTCCTGAGTTACTCCTGGCTTCAAGAGAAAATGGGAGCGTAAGCAGCCCATAATTAATCGAAGCATAAACTTGTTTTGATTGGTTTAAATGTCTCTTCCTTCTGTCAACTCCTAGCACTGTCATATGGAGTTACATTAGCTGTTTATCAGACAATTCTCATAAAATTTTGTAGTCTACAGTCCATGTAAGTTGTGAGACATTTTTCAATAACCTTTTCTTAAATTTGGCAAAGTTTCCCCTGTCTCAAGAGTAATAAGGGGTTTTGTTATTGTTGTTTGGGCTTTGAGGTTTCTTTGGGGCATGAGAGTAACACATGAAATAAAACCCATGGCATTGAAGGCTAATGATGAAATGTATGTGCACTCTACCAATTCTCTGTCTTTCATATCAATTTTATTTAATTGGTACTGTGTCATTAGAGTTTTTTCCTTTTAACTAATACAATTTATGTTTTAAGTAGCCCTTTTAATTCCTCTGTGTGAGTGTGTGTGTCTGTGTGCCTAAGTGTGTGTAGAAAGTAATTTTCTGTATTGTATCAAATGGAGAGCTGGTACTCCCCAATGTCCAGCAGTAACTATAAAATCTAGAACTCAGGTAAAAAAGTCTAGTGAGGCTTCTTGAGGCCCTCGTTCTGAAAGAGCTTTAAAAATCATGTTCAGCAAGAGTTTATTTCTCCGTATAAGCAATAGATGGTTTGTATGCACCTGAATGTTACCATTTTTAAGACTGCCAGACAAAGCCAGTAATAATGATTTGTATGTCTGGTATGTATTGGTATTTTTGAACCTTCTGCTTTTCAGATAAGCAGATGGGAAATGAATGAATGCTGTGAAGCTCTATAGAAGCATATGAAGCATAAAGAAACATAAATAAAGTGGTGTAAACCAATGTGTTTAGCTAGCCTCCAATTTTAACTCCTGCAAACACCACAGCAAAGAGATTGGTAACATACTGACTAAGGCTACAAAGGCAATGGTCAATCCATAAACTAAGATGTAGAACTTGGATTTTGATTTTACATTAAAAATATCTAATTGTTAGCAATTAAAGCTCTAGTAATATTTGAGTCAAATCTCACAGCTGAGAAACACCAAGGTAGTTTTTTGCATTGCTGTATGCCTCGCCCTTGTTTGTATTTAAGTGCAAACAGTGCCATTGATTTTTAAGACTGGTTAAGAACTGAGACAATTAGGGTGCTTCTTATGCCTATTTCACTTTAGGATGACAGAAAGTTATGGATATTTGATTTTGTAATCTATACAGTAGCAGAAAATCAGTTATGAAGTACGATTCGGAAATGCTTTCTATCTCTAATGTCATATGAATATTGCTCACACAACATTGCAGAATTATGTTGAAGCTGCCAGCACTGCAAGGTCAATCTGGAGCAAGAAAGGAAAACTACCTTTTCTCTTCTTTACTTTCACTGGTTTGGAGATTTTTTTCCTTCTTTGTCTGGGATTTTGGTGTTTTATTTTGCTTTTTTAACCCAACAGAAGCAAATCAGACTGTGCTCATTCTACCAACATGTGAGTACTGGAATGGAAAAGGGAATTTCAGGAAGAGTTTTAAAGTGCCCTCAAACTGACCTTTACTTTTTTATGTGGGAATAAATTAAACACATGGGCTATTTCCCACCTTTCTTTTTTTTTCCAGAGTCATAAGTTATTTGAGTTTTTATGATTGCTGTCTACTTTCTGGACTTCATCTAATGTCCAGTCAAATTACCAGAATATCTGTGAATATCAGATCAATTAACTTTGAGTCATGTATTTTATCCACCAAAACAATGGAGTTTTGTGCAATATTTCTCCTTGCAAATTACTGTTAAGCCATTTTAAAAATCTGACTTTTTGGTGGTTTTGGTGTTTCTTAAAAAAAGAAGACATCACTTCAAAACCTACCAAGAAATAAAACACTGGCTGATGTGGCACATCTTCTCTCTTCTTGTGAACACATTTAAATCTAAACAATTTACTTGTCATATTTTACTGAATCCTTCCACTCACCACCTGGTTTTCTATCCTGTCTGTCTGTATAAAATATTAAGGTGGCTCACAATAACTTAGAAGATCAGGTCATTCTGCAATGCATTATAGAATCAATTTTCATGAGTATTAGTTTGCTAATATTCAGCTCTTTGCTCTGAACACTTTCATTCCTGTTGCTTAGGATGATGAGGTTTAATTCTATCAGAGGCAGAAAATGTAAAGGGATTTTGTCATCGAAAAGCTGTGAAGGTCATAAGATGTGTCTGTATTCAAGTCAGTATAAGAATATGATATTAAAAATTTTAAAATAGTACCATTTTAAAACCAAAAGCAAAGATGTAGAAACAATGGTATTGTAGCCACTTCTCATATGAGAAGGATAAAGAGAAATACTACTTGACCCAAACTCTTCTTTTAAAATAGCAAAATTACAAATTAAAAAGAAAAACAGACAAATGCCTAAAACATATGTACATTCAAAACAGATTGCAAGACATCCTCTCAGTCCTCTGATCTCACTTCATGAGCGCTAGCAGTAGGAATGGTCTTGCCACTGATGTGAAATACTTTCCTGTGTGAAATCACATCAGCCCTACCCAGCAGCTTCCTGAAGGATATTCCTTTATAAAAGGGGAAGGGACAAAACAGATGAACCATAAATGCAACTTTACATTACAAAGGACATTCTGTTTTCCCTATGGATGAGTTGCTCCTTGGAGTAGGAAGTTCTGGAATATACATTAAGTTGCAAATTGAAAAGACCAGTTTAGAGGATATTCAGCATTATTACATTTCCCATAGATCTCTACATAAATATCAATAGCTGTCTGTGACTTTCTTAGTTGCTTGTAACTTCCTCCTGTTGATAAAAAAGTCTAGTATTCAGAATTTGCCAGGTATTTGATAAGCTTTTCCATTTCCTCTTTGCAAGAGTTTAATTTCCTTTACTAGTTTATTTCCTTGTATTTCCAAACTTTCAAAGTCATAGACTCTCTTAAAAAGAAACTTCTCTTACAAATGAAATTGCAAAAGCAAAGACAATCACTTCATCAAATTTTATATTAATCTGATGGAATGCAAATGTACATTTTTCAAGAAAATAACAAAAAATTCTTTGCCTGTTTAATGCCTAAATGTTAAGAATTCATTGGCACCTGTAGCTCAGAGCAAACATTAGCAGCTGTTTGGTTTGCACAGGGCAGAGCTAATTCACCTGATGCAACTTGACAAACTTCCATGATATCATACAAATGGGAGGGATCATCTCCTTTTAAGTAACAAAAGCCTTTGAGCACTGTGAAAGCTAAAAAGTTTGGTTCCACTTGTCTGTGAAGAACAATTCTTTTGCAGCAATGCAGTCTCTTTGCAGAGCAAAGATGTGGTACAGTTTAAAAAAATCTTAGCACAGTGGATGAGAGTGTTCTGAATAAATGTAGGTCTTTTGCATTTTTTCAGTTACTAATTCTTTATGATAGTGATGAGAATATTTTAATAAATGATAATAAATGACATGGCTGCCATATAATGTAGTGGTAAACAGCACTTCATGTTCATAAAAACATTGTGGTTCTCCTAATTTTCATTTGCTCTGGCTATTATTGGTAAAATTACAGAAATGTAACCAAACCAATAATTTCATATAAATAGAGTCAGAACTGAGGTTATAATGTGTACTTTCACTCACCATGGTAACCATGAATAGGATGTATAACTATTTTTTAAAACTAAATTAATTGAATTAAGAACCAGAATTAAGAATCAGAAGTAAAATTTATTGATATATCAGTACCTTCTGCATCATAAGAATGAGTCATTACTTCTGTGATTAGAGGAAGGGAAGATATGGTGTGTTTGTGGACATTCTACTTTATTAAATCTATTTTAGGTATGTAACTCATATACTGAAGAATCTGATTGCCTTTTAAGGGAGATTTTTATCTCTATGAATTCAGACCTTGTACAACCTAGATTAGAGCCAGCAGACATCCAGAACAAAGGCAGAGATACAAACACTTAAAATGAGCTTGAATTTGAGCCATGTTCTACTGAACTATGGGATCTTTATTGACTTTTCTGCAGAATGCTTTTTTTCTAATTTAAGTTTTGTTACAGCATATCTACACCACGAAGATTCAGACTTTCCATTTCCTCATAACTCAGCTGGAGAACAAAAGACGCCATCACACTCGTATCATTTTAATTAATGATATATCTAAAACATGTAGGGATAAATAAGCCAAAAAATAATTACTCTGTCTGCAGTGCTCTCCTTTCTTTTGGCACATACATTTTTCCACAGTTGTCTTTCCACCTTTGACGCCCTTTTCAAGATTTACATTCTGCTCTTTAGCTATTATGACTGGTTGTAAATAAACTAGATCACTATATTACTGTCAGAAAATAACACCTGTCTCGATGACTTATCACTCTCAATTTTTGCTTTCTATAGACATGATGATTTTGTATGTGAAGGAAAAGACTTTGGAGATGACAGGTAATGTTGGAGCCACACCCCCCACGTCAGAGAGCACAGGGAACATGGAACTGTTCCTGCTCATTTGACTGTGTTGGTTTGCATCGGTTTTCAGTTTGCTCTGAGTGCCAGTCGTCATCACCTAACCTTGCTATCATAGTTACTGATGGCATTCCCACTCTCCTCCTAGGCTGCTGCTGCCTCTGTCAGTCTCAGCCAGGACTCAGCCTTCTAGCAGGGATGGGAGACATTCAAGCTTCCTTAGCTGTGGCAGGCACCTGCCCCACGGTGCCTGCAGGACCCAGATGAGGCAGGCAGGCATCCATTACCAACCCCTGTGTTAGCTGCAAGTGCTCTTAAACACCTCTATGGGGTTTGTGTGACAAAGTTTTGGTAGAGAGAGAGCTACAGAGTTGGCTCCTGTGAGAAGCCACCCAGAAGCGTCCCCCAAGTCCCAGATCGAAGTTAAGCCTAGGAAGAAAGTGGGAGTCGATGCTTTAAGATTTAGTTTTTATTTCTCATTATCCTACTCTGATTTGATTGGTAATAGGATAAACTAATTTCCCAAAGTTGAGTCTGTTTTGTCTGTGACAGTAATTGCTGAGTGATTTTTCCCTGTCCTTATCTCAGTCCAGAAGCCTTTCATTATATTTTCTCTCCCCTGCCCAGCTGAGGAGGGAAGTGATAGTGGCTTTGATAGGCACCTGGCACCCAGCTGGAGTCAAACCACCACACGCCACTGACACAGAAACCACCTTCAAGGCAGACTCCTTTCTGCAGTTAGCATCCAACAAAACAAGGCAGACCTTCCATTGTTGGATAAACCTCTCACAGAGATAAAGCACACTCATTCCATTTAGCTGAGCTACCTAAACACATCCCAGGAAAAGGAGCTGGTTTCCAGCTTGCTATTTGCTTAGAGGAATCCTGGCTTTTCTGTGTACTGTACTGTGTACTACCTGTCCCAAGGCACATTACCCTGCTGAAAACCCAGAGCTGCTTTAACAGTATGTAGGGATGGGTGGGAGTGGGTGGCTGCACAGCCAAATGTACTGGTACTATGAATGAGAGAGCTCTGGCTGCAGGGCCTGGCTATCACCCCAAGCAGAAGGGAATTCATGAGAGGACATAAACAGCACTCTTTTTCTTCTACAGTGCAAAAATAGGAACCAGCAGTGATGCCACCTATCTTGCTCTTGAACATTATTAACGCTCTTCATTTTTCTCTGATAGCAAGAAATCGTACAAATGTAATTTTTCAATAGATTGTCTCACTAAGACTAAAGTTAAGACACTTAGTTCCTTATCTCCCTATTATAGCTCTACTACACAGACAAGGATCTAGTCCTCCTTCTAGAAAGGGAATGTACCATGCTGTGCTTAATAATATCTACTGTTTGCCTGAACTAACACAAAAGGAGAGAATTTATCCAGCTGTGGTAGTTTTTTCCCCCAAGTTCACATTTACCATTGTCCTACTTCTTTCATTTGCTCTCACTAGGGATCTAAAGTGTGTTACATTAGAGTAAGAAAGGCCCACCAAAATCAAGAGAAAATCGAGAAAAATAATGATTAAGAATATGTTGTATCCTCGATATTTAGAACTTTCTCCAAAAGCACCTGACCCCTTTTGCTCTTAAAGATTCTGATTACTTTTTTGACATTTTAAACTTTGATTCTTTTATTGGCTGCATTTTACTGTATTTTCCTCAAGGATGGAAAGGCAGCACAATTCCTTAGAATGGTTTTGATGGCATTTTTTGTGTGATAACAAAGTCTTTGTTCTTATTTTTTTCTGAAGAAAAAAGAAAAAAGCTCACATGCTTTCTATGCTCCAATTGGCATATCATTTATATGTTTGCAAAACTTTCCTCTCTTAATCTATGAAAATATTTCTCTTCTTCACTTCCCTACAGAAAGTATTATTTAATAGCATCCAGTAGATTTACAGTGCTAGCTGAACATGAAATTATTAAAAAATTTCAATTTTAGATTAGCTAGGAAAGCAAAGATGAAGTAAAGCTTCTAAGAAAGTCCTAAGGAGTTTAAAAACTGATTCTGAAGCACCAGATTTTATTCCAAAATTTAATATTTATATGTAGGTAAAATCAATATGCTAGGCTGGAGCCTCACATCATATTGCTTTCCTCATCATCTGCTTGTATTACCTGAGAGCCCTGGAATCTCCATTCTAGGTTAATCAGTGCGTAAAAACCAGATGTTCCCTTCTCAAGAGGATGGATGCAGACAGGACGCTATAAAGACAGAAGAAAATAGTGTTCAGCAGGAGATATGACAATATCAGCACAACACTGCGAGATGAATGTCATATCAGTAAAAGAACTTGGAGGAGGACAGTAAATCAGAAATGGCTCAGCAGAACATTCTCCAAAGTCAAGGGGGGAATACACGGACTAAGCCTCAGGAGGAAAGCATTGTGTGCAGAAGTTGTGCCAGATGTAAAGGAAAAACAGAGTCCAGAAAAAAGTTAAAATATACTCCGCTAAGTTTATGAGGCTTAGTAGAGATCCTGTATAAATTTAGAATGGAGTTCAGCACTTCCTGTTTTACTAAAATGCTACTAATTCTGATCATCATCAATACTGGGATACTCAGTTATAGGAGATCACAGAATGACAAAATGGTTGAGGTTTGAAAGGACCTCTGGAGGTTATCTAGTTTGACATCCTTGCTCAAGCAAGTTTTATTCTCAACTATACCAGAAATATATCATTGCATTCATCTCCTTAGAAAGGAACATAGACAGCATGTTAAAGGGTCAAGTGGATTATTCTTCCTGACACTTTTTTGAAATAATAGCTGCCACAATGGCCACAGATTTTAAAAGTAAAACTAGTAGCTGTTAGATCTCTTAATATAGACTGGTTGGTTTTATAGATTTTTATATGTTGCCATATTTCTCCAATTTTCCATGTTCAGTTGTAAATGTTGATCCTCTGTTTGGTCAGGATGATTAAGTGATGGTCATTGTAGCATGACTCATTGCTTCTGAATAGGAACATTTACACAGTGTTATCTTTGCTATGAACTGCAGTTATGATTCACATCATTCTAAGCCTTCTGTGAGTGAGGATAGCTCTGATTACATTTGGAATACTTCATACTACTTGGTGATTTACTGATAAGTGAGCTCAGTACTTTTGCTGATATTTTCTAATGGAGGAAAATAAAAAGAGAGGTTGACTGCTTTTCTTAAAGATTGGTGCTGCCAAAACCATATGTTCTCATTAGGTGAAAATGAACCTCCTTAAAAGAAAATTCTTTAAAAATTCGTTATTAGGACCTTTCCACAAAGAACAGGAGGTTGCTGACTCATTTGTTCTTGTACAAGGTACTGACAGAGACATAGGTTAAAGTCATAGGCAGAGCTTCACTCTTTAGTGAAGCTTTGATTTTACATATGCTACTAGCCCTGCAGGGAGATTGCAATAAAAGAGATACTATAAAACATGTTCCTGTTAAGCTGAATTATCTGATCTGGTGTTTGAAATAAAACAGCTGAGCCCAGCTTGTGTACTAATATTGGTATCTGGGACTGTGCCCTTGCATCTGTGCGTGACCTAACCTTGCCTTTTGCTATGTAGACCTTGCACACTATGTACAGGGTTTCAAAGGTGGCTCAGTATCTGGCCAAACATGGCTATTTTTATCTCCTTAAAATTATGTTCTAATAGTAAAGAGAACTAAACCATGCTATATGCTTTAGACAAACCTAAATAAATTTGTTTTGATTAGTCTATTAAAGTAAGAGGAAAATGTAAACATGCTATCAGTTTTAAAGCATACAAATCTACATTCTTATTTTTTCTTGCAAACTAAGAACGTGAATCTTGAAACAGTCAAAACATTCCATGTGTGCTTGAAAATGAAAGGTTTTGACCTTACCAAGAAGCAGCATTTCATCTTTTTCTTCCTCAGAACAAACAGACACATTGACAAGCATCAGAAAAACTGCTGAATTTTAAAGATGTCATATTCTCTGAGAGAAAAATAATGTTTGTGACTACAATTTTTTGACCGCTTCACATCTCTTAATATGCACCTTTAAAAGTGCTTGCCTTATGAAGGGCATGCCTAATATATGAGTTAGATATGCATTAGTTCTGCCTTTCACATAATGTGTCAATCAAGAAGGAGTAGCATTTGTCATTCATATGTCTCAGAAGGTGTAAGCATGGACTGAACTGTCTTTCACAGAATCACATTCACCTTCTCTTCATTCCACTTTCACGTCAGATTGGCTGTAACAATTAATCTTTGCAAACTATTTCACGCTGGGCACATCTTCCTTAACCTAAGTCAAGAAATAAGGAGGCACCTAATCAGCTTAGCTACCTCAGACTTTTATGGGAGTGTAAAGATTACATTTCTTCAGTTGTTTCAATTAAGTAAAAGAAAAAATAAAAACTTATATCTCACCCTGAAACACACAGAAAGAGACTTAGTTGTAGTGTTGAAGCAATCAAGAAGTGCTATTGCAATGCACTTTGACAGCAGAAAGTCCATAGCTTTTTTAATAGCATTCAATCTACAGAAAGTATTCCATCTATGTAGGGCAATAAATACAACTGCACCTGCAGCAGCTCTGGACATCTCATTACAGCCTGACAGTGACAGATTGGAATAAATCCAAGGTGACAAAACAGAAGTGATAATTCATTTGCAAAACGGACTTATGGAAATACTAGAAGAGCTAAATACATACCAGTTAAGCAAAAGAGTAAGTAAATGGAGATGGAATTCCACTGCTACTTTAATAATGCAGAGAGAGGAGTTGGAGATAGGTCTGTTTTGTCTGCCTGGTCTTAACCTTGACATAACCATACTGACTGTATGACCACAAATGAAATATTTAGAACAATGCCAGGAAAAAGTCTTCAGCTGTATCACTCAAAGTACCAGTCTATACTAATCTGTGTATACCATGTCTAGGTGTACAGCTACAAAAAAATGCACTCTAAGGTAACCAACCAATCCCCTCCATCCTTCAAAAAAGCACAGCAACCCAAAAGAAAACCAAAGAACAGCCAGAGAACACCTACTTAGCTGCACAACAGTGGCAATTTCTTTCTTGCACAAAGTAATTTCTAGCATGTGAGGTTTTAATGTAGCTATTCCCTTAATACGTTGCTGCAAGGATAGTAAGATATGGCAGCGATCTTTTCTTCTATTGACTGAATAAAGCTCCTTTCTCAGGAGGGACAGAGAATAAAATAGCAAATAAGTTCTTGTTTTCTGGAGAGCCCTCAAACTCTCATGCACAAAGTGATGGACTTTACATACTGGGCAATGAAACACTGGAAAGCAGTGCTGTGGAAAGGGACCTGGGGATCCTGGCTGATGGTGAGCTGAATGTGAGTCAGCAGTGCCCTGGCAGCCAGGAGGGCCAACCGTGTCCTGGGGGCATCAGGCAAAGCATCATCAGCTGGGCGAGGGAGGGGACTGTCCTGCTCTGCTCTGCACTGGGGTGGCCTCACCTTGAATACTGTGTGCAGTTTTGGGAGCCACAATATAATAAAGACATAAAGCTCTTAGGCAGTGTCCAAAGGTTGGCAACGAAGATGTTGAAGGGTCTTGAGGGGAAGCTGTGTGAGGAGTGACTGAGATCACCTGGTCTATTCAGCCTGGAGAAAAAGAGACTGAGAGGAGACCTCATTGCAGTCTGCAGTCTTCTAGTCTCTTCTCTTTTTGACTGGTGACAGGACCTGAGGGAATGGCCTGAAGGTTTGGCAGGGGAAGTTTATGTTGAATATTAGACAAAGGTTCTTCACCCAGAGGGTGTTTGGGCACTGGAATAGGCTCCCCAGGGAAGAGGTCACAGCACCAATGCCAAACAGATTTCAAGAAACGTCTGGACAATACTCTCAGGCACATGGTGTGACTCTTGGGGGTGGTCCTGTACAGGGCCAGAAGCTGGGCTTGATGATCCTTGTGGGTCCCTTTCAACTCAGCATATTCTATTATTCTCTGATATTGGAAGGTTGGACTACAGAGGAAAAAGAGCAAATATCACTACATTCCTGAAAATTTATCCCTTCATGTCCAAAACTTTATCACTTCCAGTACAAATACTAACTGCACTGAAAAATTTGTACATCTTAGTACAGAGATCCTGAGAAAAGTTTTTAATAGGAAGATTATAAAGCTACACACCCTATGCACAATTTATCTAGGAGTCTTTCTGGATCCTGAGAGATCCAGAATCTTCTCCAGGTTCATGTCCAGAGTTCTGGAAAAGCATAACTTTCAAAACTTTGTCATATAGAAAGTGTTTTCTCAAGTATATTTAGTACAACATAAATAAGAAGACTTCTTTTCTAAAACATAATTTAAAATATTTTCTAGTAACAGCCACTACTTGAAAAGCATTCTATTGTCATTAGGACATGATTAATTTCTTCTATGCTATCACTCAGGGAAGAATTCATAATTTCATATTTCTATTCAGGGAGTCAGAAAGAAAAAGAGCTAAATCCTTCCAATCTTTTTGCAGTCATGGGAACAGATGCACCAGGAGGATAACAATCTGATCAGTAATAATGCTGCTTTCTTTTTATGCAAGTGCTCTCTCTTTTGAAAGATCTACCAAAGATAATCAATGAACATCAGTGATCATAGATTAGTTTTAGTATGAATAATAATTAAATTAAAACAATACCCAAATCAAAACAGCAGCTTGCAGTGACATTATTTGAAGTATACAGAAATGTGACTCAGTTCTCCTTGTTGGGAAATCCTGCCATGATTATTAATGATTACTACAATATAAAAGGAAATTTAGCTTGAAGCAAACACATAAATTAAAGCCCAAATATTTAAGGAAGATAAGAATTTTTGCTGCTTATTTAAGAATGCAAGATGGCAAAATTTAAGGCCAGAAAATGTTTTATCCAAAGACTCTAAAGAAACTTGTTAATGGCCCATGTACAAGGAAAGAGAGTGTGCAATCTCCATAAACCAAAAGGGGGAAATTAGTAAATTATACGGCTTTGCCAGATAAGGAATTAGACATAATGAAATTAGACATAAATTAAGGTATTTGCTAGGTAATATCCTTGAAAGTTTTAAAAAGGATATCATAAGAGAATTGCACTTAAAGGCAGGCAGATGGGAGAGGCCCAAGAGGGCTGTTCAGCAGGACAATGTACAAGTGAGTCCTGCTTGCATAGGCTGAATATCTGTGTCTGGCAGCTCAATTCTGTCTTTCCAGAAAGGAGACCCAGAGATAATGAAAACTGCTGCCAACAGCAGCCTACACAAACCCATTTGACTGCCAAACCGCAGCAACATCAGGCTGTGAAGCACTTTTTCCCTGTTGTTGCCAGACTTATGAAGGGACCGTCACTTTAATGCCTTTTTTTTTTTTTAATTTTGATTTTTTATGATGACAGATTAGCAAATACCTTTTCCTTTTTTTTTTTAATTAATGTGACAAGACCTGTGGAGTACCAGTGCCAACAACACATATAGCTCTATATCTTCATTTTCATTTTAAAGAGGAATAAAACCCAAACAAAAATAATAATCGATGAATACATATTTTCCTGTTACTAGCTAGGTTGGCAGTGATTTTGTTTTCTATGACAAGCCTTCATGAACAGGCAGGAGAGACAGCTGTGCTCAGAACTGTGCACCTGTAGTGTGTCTCTCTTTTCCTGCCAACTGGGGGGTAAAAAGATTTAAGCAAGAAAAGAAAAATATTGGCAAGGGTTTTTAATTCTGTAGAAAAATAATAGAAACATTAAACATGCTGAGCACTGTCTCACAGCTTATTAGGAAGAGTTATCAGCTTGAAAGCAATTTAGATGTAAACACCTTATACAGTACACTCATTGACAACAAGCAATCATAGTGCCTCAAGCTGAGAAATCATACAAGTGACAAAAATCAGTGGAGAAGTGAAGCCAGCTAGAACCAGGGTGAGAAAGGAGGAGAGTTCAAGTCAATTTAGAACCCTCTTAAATGAAAATTCAACATCTGCCTTCAGTTGTAAGATGCTTTAATGCAGATGCCACAGGTTGTTTACATTCTTTTAGCATATAATTGTCAGTATTGAAACTGTTACTGAGGATCATGAAGGTTTACAGTATCCAGAGAGGCACAAATGTGCCTCTATAGACCTGGCTTTAAAATAGTCATTATCACTACGAGATGACTGAGGGGAGATTAATTTTTCTCCTGAAAGTTCTATTTTTGTGTAATTTTAAAAAGGTGTTTATTAAAAATTATCTTTCCCCTTTATAGGCCCATGTAGAGCTACCTGTAATCTTAGCTTTCTTGTGGAAACCTATTGAAAAAGAAATTTCTCTTGCTTCATTTAGTGGGCTACTATCCCACAGAGTTTTCTTTATGTCTCCTCAGAACTCAGATAATACTTTTAGTCTCCGGACTGCATCAGCTTGTCTTTTCTTAAGACTGCCTAAAATCTGGGCTTTCTCCATGCTGAATATCAGACAAGGTTCTTTCACTTTTTCCATATGATGCTCATGTCCATCCCCTAGGTCAGCTGTGAGCCAGACATGAGCAGGGCAAAGGCCAGGTGACTGTGCTAGTGAGATGCTGTCAGCAGACTCACTCAGCCCACCCTGCAGCAGGGCTCTTGGCCTTTTCTTTTATGCAGCCACTTTTTGTTTGGCAATATGCGATGGCCCCAGATGAAGAACCCAGATGAAGAGTCAGGCTATGTGCTGAATCTGCAGCTTCTCAGACACGTGTGCTTCCAATGCCCATAACTGCTAAAGAGCTCAACAATAACCAAATCAGTTAAACCTACTGAAAAATTGTAACTGTTCCTCATACTAGCTTGGCAAGTTAGAATGCAACATGTTAGCTTTGATGCAGCAGAGATTCATGTTGCTCCAGTAATGCAAATTGTTGCTAATAGGCACAGTGGTACCCTCCAGCCCTGTGTGCAATGAGGGGAGAATAAATTTATGTACATAATAAAAATTTTAACTGTTACTTCCTGTCAATAGTGTTTTTCTGAGGAGCTGGAAAATCTTTACAGTGGAATCACACCTCCATGAGTTACTTTCAGCTGTGGCCGCTGCATAGCTGTGCACCATCTGTCATGAAGGCGGCAGAGAGGAGCATTGGAATAGCAGCCCAGACTCATTTGGGAAACACTGGCATTGGCTACATGGCAGAGCAACCAGGAGCTTCATGAGGCAGGCAACAACTTCTTATTGTAGCCTTTTGAGAAATGACAGGCAGAGCCATTTCATAAAACAGATCTGGGCTCTCAAGAAGCTGAAACAGCAGGCAGCAGAACTAGCAAGAAATTGTGGCAGGCAATTATCCACACTTCTTGTATGAGACCCCTAATCTGCTCTTACTAGTGAAGGCAGAGCCTATGCCTTGCAGGGCTTTTTCTCCCCACACTCTCATACCCTGCCATTAACAAAGATGACAAGATGTAGGTAAAAACGTATTTTTGTACAGAGACCATGTTTGTAAGCATCAGTAACACTCACAGCTGCTCTTATTGTTTATGGAATATAGAAAAAACCAAGTGTGCATCAAAAAGATAAATGGGAAAGATTTGTGGTAGCTTTAAGCTCTATCTACTCTGAAATCTAAGAAAATAACCAGTGGATTTACTGCTAATGTCTTCCTTCATTTAGTATGCTTTAGAAATCTGAGTTTGAACCTCATATGCTGTGTTGGATATGCACCAAGGTTCATTATCTATGCAATGCAAAATTAGCAGTAGTTACTTAGTGCCCAGCAGGAAATTTGGCAGCTGTTTGAACCAGAAGCTGATCAAGTTTAGAGACTTGACTAGAAAACAGGGAAGACTAGGAAAATCCTATAGGGCCACAGTGCAAGCAGAAGGTTTAGTTCAGAGCCTTGTGAAATCAGAGAGAAATGTTCAATTAATTTCACAGTGAGTTGTGCAGGCCTTTAGTAAAGTTTAAGATCTGAGTAGGAACTGACAAGGAGAGAGAACTAGATAGAACTCTATAGAGTTGGACAAAGGTCTTCTTTCAGTAAAGAAGGAAATCAGCTAGAGAGGCTCTGGAGTTTTGTAGGAATTGGAGGAACAGTTGGAATCCTCTGAAGATATACCAGAGGACTAAAACTTTACAAATAGGATTGATCTTAAGAAGCTTCCTTTAGTTAAAGATAAAAAATGTACTGGCCAGTCATAGATTGTTGTCAAGGTTTTATCTGTAGTCAGTGAAGAGACATGAGCAGCCAGAAAACAATTCAGTCCCTCTACTTTCTACTAACAACAAAAGAATGAGATGGCTATCTCATGCTGCAAGTCTCAAAGGACTAGGTTTATGTACAAAGAATGCAACTCAGTTGTTACTGAGCAGTGTCACTTGAAAGACTGCTTTGAAAAACACAAAAGATAATCCTGGGTCTACTTCTTGGAACCTGTTGAACATTGTCTCTTTACAGATTGAGTTGTGATTTGGTAATTGCATCTCTTTTAGAGAACAGTTTACTTAAAAGAACAAAATTACATTCAACCACACTTTTATTAGATAAAAGAAAAGTAATTTTCTGCAAAAGTGGCTATTTAGGAAACACTGACACTGTAATCGTTTTTTGTTTTCCCTAGCTGTGCAAAGCTTGACTCAGTGGAGGCTTCCTAATGTTAATAGTTGATGAGAATTGTTGAACACTTTAATCTAGGACGTCTTCATACCTTGTCCCTGCTACTCTGACAAGATGTAGTAGAAGAAAACCTCATAAATGTAAAGCAAGGCCTCAGGCTGGGCATTTTGGGTTGGGATGGTGGGATGTACGAAGAGGCAAGCAATGGAAGACATTTCTTAGGGAGGTTATTGAGCTGTCAGCATGGAAAATTTTTGGAAATTATATGTTATTTGCAGCTGATCTTAACTTTGGACAGTGGATGGATCTTTAAGGATCATGAATCTTCCATCAGAAAGGGGCACATTGAACTCAGAATGGTAACATGGCTTAGAGATGTACAGCCTTGATTAATTTTTCAACTACCAATCAAAAGCGTATTAGACAATTGAGTATACAGATAAACCAATACGATGTATTACACAAAGCACTTGCATCATATCTAGAATTAGGCTGTTATAATTCTTGGAAAAACTAAGGTTTACCTTGACTATTCAGTTTGAGACTTCTCTAGCATGCTGAGCAGGTGATTACCTTGCTAGCCTCTGCTCAACCAGCTCAGGTTCTCAACCATATCTCAACAATTCCTTAAGAATCACACATGTTTTTTAGTGTCACAAGCACAGATATATAGAATTATAAAATCATAGAATTAACTGGGTTGGAAGAGACCTCCGAGATCATCAAGTCCAACCCTTGATAGAACTCCACTGTGATCATGGCACTCAGTGCCACATCCAGCCTCATCTTAAAAACCTCCCGAGACGGTGAATCCACCACCTCTCTGGGCAGGCCATTCTAATGCCTGATCACTCTCTCTGTAAAGAACTTCTTTCTAGTATCCAACCTAAACCTCCCCTGGCACAGTTTAAGACCGTGCCATCTTATCCTAGTGCTGATTGCCTGGGAGAAGAGACCAACTCCCACTTGGCTACAACCTCCTCTCAGGTAGTTGTAGAGAGTGATGAGGTCTCCCCTGAGCCTCTTCTTCTCCAGACTAAACAACCCCAGCTCCCTCAGCCACTCCTCATAGGACTTGTGCTTGAGTCCCTTCACCAGCCTCGTTGCTCTTCTCTGGACCTGCTCCAGCACCTCAATGTCTTTCTTGAACTGAGGGGCCCAGAGCTGGACACAATACTCAAGGTGTGGCCTCACCAGCACTGAGTACAGGGGAAGGATCACTTCCCTGCTCCTGCTGGCCACACTGTTCTTGATCCAGGCCAGGATGCCCTTAGCCTTCTTGGCCACCTGGGCACACTGCTGGCTCATGTTCAGCTTCCTGTCAATCCAAACTCCCAGGTCCCTTTCTGCCTGGCTGCTCTCCAGCCACTCTGTCCCCAGCCTGTAGTGCTGCAGGGGGTTCTTGTGGCCAAAGTGCAGGACCCAGCACTTGGCCTTGTTGAACCTCATCCTGTTGGGAATCAGCCCAACTCTCCAGCCTATCCAGGTCCCTCTGCAGAGCCCTCCTGCCTTCCAGCAGGTTGACACTCCCTCCCATCTTGGTGTCGTCTGCAAATTTGCTAATGATGGACTCAATCCCCTCATCTAAATCATCAGTAAAGATGTTAAACAGGACTGGGCCCAGCCCTGACCCCTGGGGGACACCACTGGTGATCGGCTGCCAGCTGGATTCAGCCCCATTCACCAGCACTCTCTGGGCCCGGCCCTCCAGCCAGTTCTTAACCCAGGACAGAGTGTCCCTGTCCAAGCTGTGGGTTGCCAGCTTTTTCAGGAGTATATTATGGGAGACGGTGTCAAAGGCTTTGCTGAAGTCCTGATAGACCGCATCCACAGCCTTCCCCTCATCTACCAGGTGGGTCACCTGGTCATAAAAGGAGATCAGGTTGGTCAGACAGGACCTGCTCCTCCTAAACCCGTGCTGGCTGGGTCTGATCCTTTGTCCACCCTGTAGGTGCTGTGTGATTGCACTCAGGATAACTCCATAACCCTGCCAGGCACTGAGGTCAGGCTGAGGACAGGCCTGTAAGTTTCCCGGGTCCTCCTTGCAGCCCTTTTTGTAGATTAGAGTGACATTCACCAGCTTCCAATCGTCTGGGACCTCCCCAGAGAGCCAGGACTGCTGGAAAATGATGGAGAGCGGTTTGGCAAGCTCGTCTTCCAGCTCCCTCATTACCCTAGGATGGATCCTATGTGGTCCCATGGACATGTGTGGATCCAGGTGGCTCAGTAAGTCACTGACTATTTCCTCCTGGAATATAGGGGGGCTATTCGGCTTCCTGTCCCTGCCTACCAGCTCCAGAGGACAGTTGTCCCAAGGGCCACCTGTCCTACTGGTGAATACTGAGGCAAAGTAGGTGTTACGTATCTCAGCCTTCTCCTCATCCATGTTAACTATGTTCCCCCTCAAGTTCAACAAGGAATGGAGGTTTTCTTTGCCCCTGCTTTTGTTATTAATGTATTTATAGAAGAGCTTTTTGTTTCCTTAACAGAAGTAGCCAAATTGACTTCAAATTGCGCTTTTGTCTCTCTAATTTTCTTTCTGCATGACCTAGTTATACTCCTAAACTCATCCTGAGTAGCCAGCCCTATTTTCCATAATCTGAAAGCTCTCTTTTTATCCCTGATTTCCTTCAGAATCTCCCTGTTCAACCAAGCTGGTCTCTACCTCACCGGCTTGTCTTTTGGCACACTGGCACAGCCTGTTCCTGTGCACTCAAGACTTCCTTCTTGAAGCATGTAAATGGGTTTGGTATTCTACTTGGAGAGCAGGACAAAAATGGAAAAGTCATTCATCTTGGCCAAGAATTATGTCATCAAAAATGATGATGCATTGGCAGATAGTTGATAAATCATGTTTAAAAAATCATTGAGGTCAAAATGCCTCGTAAGGCTAAACGCAGAGTAGTTAAGCTACTAAGTGGTTAAATTACTAACATCAAGCAAAATATGTCTGTAGTAATGAGGGAGGGCAAGGGTTAGGAAGTAAAAATAATCTCATAAAATAGAAGCTGTTTCCACATGATAAGATGATATGAGGCTGTGTGAGATACAAAGTGTTCTGCTAATCCTTGAGAAGTGATTCCACTTAATCCTACTTTATGCCACCTCATTAATATATTTTCTTGCTTCACCTGCTTGTAACATAGATTAATACTGATAAAAAACTATTTTTGTGATGCAGTGGATCGTGATCAGAAAAAAGAATACTGTATAAAATTCCATGATCGAAATGGCTTCTAGCACATAGTACACTTTCCAACATGACCTGTATCACAGGCTACACTTCTAAAATGCAAAGATATTGAAATATGCCTTCTTTACAGGTCTTTTTAAAGATATAGTCACTGGAATGGTAAGGCTCACTTAAAGATAATATCTTCCAGGAGAAGTAAAAATGCTACATAAAATCAGCTTCAGAATTCTGAGGACAGAGTTTGACACAAAGAATGAAAATTAAAAAATCAGCTTTCTTTTTAAGCTGTGTCTTTATTTTGGAGAAGAAGTCACATTCTTTTCCCCAACATAATAAATCTTCATGCAAGTACTTTACTGCGATGATCCCAAAATTGAGAGTAAATGTATTTGCTACAGTGAAAAGTGAAGAGCTAGCTGGACTAAGCTACTGGAAAAGTGAATAACTACCAGTTCTGAGCACTGCGCCTACATGTCCCTTCTCACCTTGCCTGTACTCTGGATCTGCAGTCTGTTTATTCCAGACAAGTGAGGAGAAAACTCAAGCTTGACTCCTGTTTCAGGCAGCTGGAAATGGCTTGCTGATATCACAAGGGAATAGAAAAATGATGCTTTTCAAATCTCTTTTGAAACAAGTAAGACATTTTCCTTCTTTATTCTGAAGTTTAACCATTGAGTCAAACCATATTAATGGACACATCTTTACCAGTTCAAAAATTGGACTTAAAGACAGGTGGTTTTCCTTAGAAGCGTAATATCAAAATAGATGCTCCTATGCAAAGATATAAAAAAGTAAAACTTTTTGTGGATGTGATTTTGTTGTGTAGATCATGCACTGTGGTTTAATCATTAAATAAAGAAGTCAAAGACATTGTTACGTTGTTGGAAAACATTGTTATAGAATTTTTTAAATGACTAACTCTTGCTAAAGCATAAATTTATTTTCAGCCATTTATTTTTGATAAAAATACCTCCTGAATTCTATGAGTTCTACATATATAAGCTTTCCATATCTCTGCATGGATAGTAATACAAACAGATTGAGCCTGTTTGATTTTAGGCCAGGATTTACAACTCCAAGACGGATTGTGACCTCATCTTCAACCATGCAGAAGCCTTAGTGAGATAAGAGTACACACGTTAGCCTTCAGGTAGTATTTTAGGTAAGTCAAGACATAATGTAGCCCGAAAACAAGAGTGAAATGTATTAAAATCACAGTAAATAAATTGGTCTGTTTTCTTCTAAAAAGTCTTTACATTAAAGGCCTGGTAGAAAAGACAGATACTTAAACAGTGATACAGACCTTTCCCTCCAGGGAAATACTGATCTTTGCTTAACAGAATGTGTTACTGCAGGACCCATCAAGTTAACTTGTAACATGGTAAAAATATACATGTAATTTATCATTAGCTTTTCTCCTTTACTACCAGTTAGGAGCTTTTCAGTGTGTGAACTGGCAATTACTAACCTGTCGGTCTTATGATGGGTGTCTAAATCAGCTTAGTCTGCAGACACTCCTGTCTCTGTGTGAGTGCCAGGCACATACCAGCTGCTCTTTAAGTGCTAAAGAGAGTTGCACACATGATATTTGGGACAGTGATCTGTTTGCTATTTATATTTCAAATCGAGTCAAACTAAATGGATTTCTGAAAGCCTCTTAAGGAAGACTTAAAGGAAGAAACAAAATGCAAGAACAGAATAAACAATGCAGAAAGATGGCGTTTTTCTTCACCTGAATAATAATTATGTGCCACAGTGGTATTACATTGGACAAAAGAACAAAATTTAAAGGTGACAAAAAGGAAGGAAAGGGAAACTATCTTCACTTGGGAGATGCTCACTTTCCTGATTCCAGCAAGGATAGCATGATCATTTTGCCTTAGGCCTAAGACATGAAAGAAAGATGCTAAATAAAGGAAAGTGTAAGTTACTTTCTAATAAAGCTCTAGCAGCTGTAGGAATAGTTTTATGGCCCCACATCAGAAACAGGATCTGAATTGTGCTAAACTTATCAAAAACAGACAAGGAAAGAAGATCTGCAAATTCACATGACCAGGGAGAGCATACACTTCTGTAGCCACTGCAATTCATTTGACTGCCATATCTTCTTTCTGAACAGAATACATTTTCTGGTCACTAGGTAAATTGCTTCTGTTTATCAGAAGGTAAAGTGATGGAAAGCAGGGCTGAAACCTTAGTAAAGTGTTAGCTCCTTTTGCCAGGAGAAGGGATGCACTGAAAGTCTGAAGAAGAGCAAGATGTAGCAAAATATCTTTCCTTCAGAAGGGCAAACACTAACTGTGAAAGTTTAAATATTTAATGTGGCCAGCTAACTACAAATTATCTGAGACTTGTTGAAAGGGTTCATTGGCTGTCAATTTGAAGGAAAAGCTAGTGACATGCATATGTTTTCACAACCCGAAGCTTTGTTTTCTAACTGCTTAAATAAATATCAAAGCAGCGTCTTTTGAAAAGTGCTTCTTCATTTCCAAGTATGATTGCTTGATATTGTCAAGAATCTTGAATGCTTTATCGGAAGATTTTCTTATACTTTATAGTAAATAATGTTCATATGCTGCTAAATACATTCTTATTAAAACCGTGTGATATTTAAAGTATCTTGAACATCGTCTTATTTTTACCTAAGTTTTTTCCTTGAGCGAATATATTTAATTATCATTGTGAAGCAATTTCTGGGACACATTAAAAAAAAAAAAAAAGATAAATAATTGACCTTAATGTACTTGAACCCTCAGGCAGAAATTCCCTAAAAATAAAGGTATCACAAGGCCACAATACCTTATCAATGAGATATAGCAATGCTATCCTTTATTGTCTTTAAGACTGCATATATAACATTCAATTGCCAAGTTGGAAATGATCTTTTTTCATTACTTATTCCAGAACAGTGTCTGTAAGATTTGCTGTAACTGTTGATTCCTCTATGTCAGTTCCATTCCTTAAAGAGATTCAAGTTGCTTCAGAACACTTAGCTTATTTATATGATGCTTAAATCTCATCCACCCACAAGTCACCTTTATTCCTAAATCCTTAGGCAAGCGTGATTTTAAGGTTTTTTTGATTTTTTTTTCACTGCTCTTTTTACAGAAGTGGGCAATATACATTGAACATTATTGTCACTTAGTCTAAGCTTTCCTGAAGCATAGCTTTTGCCTTCTGAAGCATATACAACCTTTAAAGTTCAACTACCAGCTTTAGGAGACTGATAAAGAGCTACCCTACTTAGCAACAGTTTTGCTTAACATCTCATATTCTCCCTCATTTCTTTCCCCGACACTCCTAATCCTGAATTTCATAGAAATAGTTCTGTATATCAGTTTTTGAGATGGAATTATAACCACAGAACCAGTATTACAGCTTCAGACAGAAAAGACATGGGTGGCAAGTTGATTTGTTGTGCATATTGTTTAACCAGTCACTTATGAATAAAAGTTGATTTAAAATAAAATAAAACCAACACTCAGCCATTTCAGAAGATACACTGAAAATGCCATATTTCTACTGACACTTTAGTATTAAATTTGTCAGCAACGTCTCACTAAAACTCTAGTTCAGCAGCCACCAAACCCAATGGTCTGTCTTCCTACAGGTCAGTGCCCTGTTGCTGATTGTTGTGTTAGAAGGCATAAGAAACACCAAAGCCTATGGAGGCCATTTATAAGACTCAGCTTTGCTTGGTGCTAACATCAACCTTTTCTTCTGTGGCTACTGCAAAGGTGTCATGGCTACATAGGACTTGACAAAGTTAATTAACCCTGAGAACTTTAGTCTTCTGCCGAATGTAGTTAAAACTGGCTAATAATAATAATAATAATGATGATAATAATATCAATAATAATAATAATATTGAGATTTCTTTTTAGTGGGAGGACAGGTATGAAAGACAAAGCACTGGATCACATTCAGCTTCCCCCTTTCCCCATCTGCCCACCAATGGCTTAAACCCTGTTCTGTCTGCATGTTATTACACTTAATGTCAGTGATTTTAGAGCTGTTAATGGGCATGAAGATCACAGCTACTTTCAACTCATACTGTTTGGTTTCCATTAGCAGACTTTATCATCAGACTGTACCAACAGAAGGTGCTGAAATCTCTGTCAGTAATTCCTCTTTGGCTCTTATGGAAATAAGAATGCATCTGCAAGTTAAAGCAGTGTATCCATTTTCCCATACATCTTGCTAAACATGGTATTAATTTTCAGATAGCCTAAATACTTCACCCCTTCAACTTAAATGCAATTATTTACAAGTATGCTTGGCAAGCAAGTGCTGCAGACTTTTCTATTTATTTCTCTACATGGAATGTATCTCATCTTCACTCACTCTTATTAAAATATAATTTAACAATGTATTTCCAGTCCTCAAATTGACATTTCATTAATTTTCATAGACATCTGAGCATATATTAAGTGTTAACTTTGTGCATTGTGAATAGGATTTTTCAGCAGTAATTTTTTTTTTAATGCGTAGCTTTCCTCTATTAGAGCATGTAATATCATGGAGGGCTGTGCTGCTGCAAAGTCTTTAATTGTGAAGCACTACTCTTCATATGTTGTAGTCTCTGCTGGCAGTACACAACACACAAAACATGTTAACTCGTTGCTTCAGATCAAAACTTACATTTCTGCCAATAACTAGAGATGATATCTTTAAATAAGTCAGGAATGAAACGACACAGGCATAGATTAGGGTCTCAGGACTCAAAAATGTGGGAAGAAAGACTCCTAGAAATGTACTTACAGAGACCTCAAGGAAAAGAGCCACAACATTTCTTCAAGGTCTTTTGAAAGCAGCAGGGTGGAAAAAGGATGGAGGGGCCAGAGGGCAGTGAGCAGCACCAGGCTAGAGGCCAGACAGCCCTGTAGGGACAATGAGTCAGAAGACCTTGTGCTGGAGCTCTCTACTTCCTGCATGAAGTGCTGCTCTGGCCTTGCACACACAGACTGCTGTCACACCTTGTCCAAAAGAAGGTTCTGCAGAAGTTACCAGTTGTGGCTGCTCAGGTGGTCCAAGATGTGGTCGGGTCCCACCTGAGGAGCTCAGCTTAGCAGTTCTACTTTCCCTTGGCCATGGGAAAAGCTCCAGAACTGACTTGCAAAGTGGCAAGAGTTTTCTTGTACCACTTCTCACTTTATCACCATTTACGTTCCCAGACTGGAAGCAAAGGTTTGTGCAGATATTGAGTGCATTTCCTGTGGGCATGTACTGGCCATACTCTGATGGTTTCCTCCTGGCTAGAAGGAACAACTGAAATCACTCAGTAAATGTCATATCCAATTTGTTGGGAGGTAAAGGTGTGACTTTATGTTAGAAATCTACAGTGGAGCCAGTAAGACTGAAGGCTTTCATAGAGAATTACATATTTGTGCAAAGGCTTGAAAGCAAGCAAGGTACCTTCTATGTGAGGTGCTAAATGAGAGGTCAGAGGGGGAAGCTGGACACAGAGTAGAGCAGGGACTTTTTTACCCGGCTTTTTTGTTTGGTAATTGCTTAATCTAGCCCACACCATGTGTTTTGGTTTAAAAGCTGGCTCAGCAAGAAGTGATGTTTGAGACTTTGGGATTCTTAGCTATAATAGATCCTACATAAAAGCTTCATCAGCAAGCTCTGATACATTCCTGACATTCTCTATTAAAAATTCTAAATTAGTTTTTCTAAAACTTGATAGCAATGTTTTGCAAAGATGTAATGTAAGAATGACAGTTTTCAAAAGCTGACGTTATGTTGCATACCTATTAAATTGAGGTGCTCTGCTCTATGATGGATTTCTTTAGTACACAACATACCCACGAAGTTGAGGGACAGAAGAAATAAAATAAAGCACACAATTCGATTTCAATATTTCATTAGAGTATAGCACATTTTGTTGTATGTTTATTATTAGTCTTTAACTGATTCATTCAAAGCTTGTTTCTGTAACAAATCAAGAAAGAAAATATTTTCTATCATGCATCAGAAATTCATTGACTTACTAATTATAAGCTCATCATGAAACAGTCTTTATGGGAGGGTCTTCAACAAGGATTTCCTAGAAGTAGACAGCTTCAGACAGTAAAGGAAAAAGATATAGTACAGAACAAATGGTCAAAACATTCTGACACATTCACCAAGTTCTAGAGGAATATCTACCTTGTTTAAAAAAAAGGTCATAAATTGGTTAAGTACTTTATCTTCCCCTATTTTTTCCAAGTCATCTCAAAAAAAAAAAAATTGAGATTAACTGTAAAATAAATATATTTTTTTAAAGATAAAATAAATATTTTTAAGAGTTCCAGCACCTGCATAACTCTGCTCTTTGACTGCTGCCTTTTATGACACATTCTACAAAGAACTTTTGAGTACCTCTATTTTCAAGGGCAGAAAAAGTACATAAGTGATATAAAGATCCATAATATATAGCCAGATAGTCTACCACTAAACACACATATTTCTACTTAATACACCTGAAAAGTAACATTACCTCATTCAGTCAAGGAAATTTGCAGTATTTTTTTTTTCTTCTATTGAGATCAGTAAGAGATATGAATACATGGCATATACATGGCTAAAAGTTCTAGGTGAAATACCTTGAAAAGGGCATTTTTCTTCTGTCTCTTTCATTTTGATTTTATAGAAGAATTATAACAAACCTATCTAAGCCTAAAAAAGCCCAAAATAAAACATTAACTGATTTTTCTTGTGTGCTCCTTCACTAGATTGACCTACAGCTCTCCATGGGTAAGTCAATTGATCCCAAAGGCTTTCTTCTCAGATCATAGAATCATCAAGATTGGAAAAGACCTCCAAGATCAGCAAGTCATGTCCAGTTATTTCTTGAGCAGTTTCAGTGATGGTGACTCCACTATCTTTTTGGGCAGCATAAGGATATAAGGAATGCCATCACCTTAAAGCCACAGCCTTTCACATGTGCCAAAGAGGAAGATGTGCTCTGACATCCTTAGGCTGCAAGTTTCTGAAGGTCAGTTTGGTCCTTAGGTCAGCAAAATTCACATACAAAAATTCTTCCCTACATTTAAGGAACTTTGAACACATGCATATAATCCTGCCAGTGCTTTCCTGGTCTGGAGTATAAAGCAAAATGGGTCAGCACAAACCACAATAGGAAGCAGCTGGGAAAAAAGGTGTGCATGTGGATCCATCAAATGGACATAGTTCTCCTGCAAAGGAGCACTAGAGATGGATGAAACTTCTTATATATTTTCAGAAGAAGCCCTTTTCATCCTGTCATACCTTATAATTTAAAAAAAATAAATTCAGGATCAGCATAAATACAAGTTGCTGCTCTCGTTTCTGTTGACAGAAAGTTACTAAATTTTTTTTTCTCCTTTCTTTACAAATCCTGATAGCTCACAGACTTGGAGAAGAAGTAAAAACTGGTTCACTGCAAAAATAAAATATGGTCACAGTACTGCTCTGCCTCCTACACAATGACAAGAACAGGACAAAACTTCAAATCCATTTTCAAGGCAATGTGGATTCTAAGCAAGAGCAAGTGGGAGTTAATAAAAAAAATCATAATAGGAAGCTGTAAGATACATATGGCTTAAACTACAGCCCTTGATAAAGACATTGTCAGTACAGAAGCTTTCAATGACATTGCATTGTCTGAAATCCTTGCAATACTTAGCGCTGAATTTAAATCTTAGCAAATACATTAAGGATGATTATGCACTAGCCAGAAAAATCACTGTTCCTTCTCAGCTCTTGATGAATCATGTGAATGATGCAGTAGAACAGATAGTGTACTAATGGTCAATACTTTATGGAAGGTTGCCTTGAGATGACAACTGTACTCCATAATGTGTGTATTACTGTTCAGAAGATTTTGTGGGAAAGCAAGGGATCTCCAAAAAATCAATCTCCAAACCTTATAGTGGGCCCAAGCAGATATTTCTCACTTCATTCCCAAATAACTGTGATTCCCAATCAGAGAAACAAATGCAGAAATCACAACATGTAAAATAAAAGGAGGAAATAATTTGGTACAGGAAGAAGAATGTAGTCTAAAATCTAAGGAGATGACGGTGCAAATAGGGTCACATAATGAAATCACATGGGTGTTTTGCAAGTGAACCTAATGAATGGTAATGAATTTAGAGCAGTTAGGCCTAAATATAGCTAATTTATCAAAGTAATATTTAAAATATTAAAGATAATGTAGTATTAGCAATTCTATATAGTATAATAGAAGTCATAACACATGATGTTATACACTGTTTGACTGTTAACTTACTACTGAGATTTGGCTCCATCTACTTTGGGTTACTCTTGTATATCTGAGCAATAATTTCTTTTTAAACACATAATATGAAATTCTACATTTTCAGATTCAAGAATATTTTGTGGAGATTTCTGCTCACCAACTTGGATTAGCTGATGCATACTAGGGTGAGAATATCTCAAATTGCATTTGTTGCTTCTGTAATTATTTTAAGTGACTGCTAATCAGGATTTAAGGACTATGCCTATACTCTAGTTTTTAATTACCAACTGATGTTTGAAGGACTTTAAGTTGTCTCAAGTAGCCTTGATGTATGCAGCTCATGACTCATTCATGCCAGCCCACCAATTATTCCACTGCAGTGAGGGAAGAGAAACCAACCTCTCTTTTTAAAGAGAAATTAGTCACAAAAATGCAACAATCTTGAAATGGCAGTATCTTGAAATCTCCATTATATAACATTACGTTTTTGGAACCAGCCAAAACAACAAATAATTTCAACTATATCTGCAAGTCAATTCATCTGATAGAGACAAGTTTTTGTTAATGAGGAAAGTTCCTCTGATTAAGAAAGATCATTTTAACCAAATTTCCAAGATAGGCTGCCTGTCAGAATTAGTCTTAAATTAAAGCTCTCCAGAAGATGCATGCTATCAGCATTGAGTTTGAAAGCCATGAGACTGTACGAGCTACATATTTTCCAAGGATTAGGCCATGGGTAAGTATAGATGGAAGATGACTGCTTTTTAAACACAAAATATTCCTCTCTAATCTGGGTGCAGGGAGCCAGAGCCTGTCAGGCATTCCTGAAGGTTTGGTGTGGGGAGGCATGGTGAGGAGAGGCCGGAGGAGAGCATAGCTTTGTCTCCAGAGCTCTTGCATGGCCACTGCCAGTCCAGATTTCCCAAGTCCTTTGCCCAGACATTGCATGCCACTTTCTCAGTGCTGGCAGAGGTATCTTGCCTGTCTAGGCAGAGCATGAATGAAGCACTTTTCCCTCCAATCTGAAGGTTTCACAGTTTCTTTTAAAAATAACATTCACAGTTTCTTTTAAAATAACATTTTGCAGACAAGTCAGCTAATAAATTTCTAAAGTGTTTTTACTTTTTCCATCCTCCAAATGCACTTTAAAGTTATGCATTTTATTAGACAATGATTAATTCAACAAGAAATTCTTGAGTTTGGGGATAAAGATGATAAAATCCGTGGACCTGACTCAAAGTCGTTACAAAAATGGAGTGATCTTGACTTTTGTCTCACCTCATTATATAACAAACTGAATCAGAAAGTCCCTATAAAGAAGGCAGAATTGTTCCAGGACTTGTCTCCTTGTCTGTGAGTGATTAATATGTAAAGTTAGATTAAAAAATTTTTTTCCTGGCAGGTGAAAACAGAGATACCAGGACCAAATTCATCTCCAGTGACAACTCATTAGACTCGATAGACTTATACTAGGACAGCTTTTAACATTGTTTCAAAAACAAGACATAGCAGAAATCTCTCTGCTTTTCAATGAATAAATACTGAACAGGTATTTCTGTCTTCATTTACCTAGATTGCTTTAAAGGAAGTAATTTGAAAAGCCATGAGACACTTTCTGTTCATTCAAACAAAGAAGGCTTTTATCCTCACACAGCTGTGTCTTCTAAGCTAGGAAATCAATCAGCTATGTGCTGCCAAAGATAAAGTAGTATGTTTTTAACTAATTATGCTGAACGATCCAGCAAAGTGTCTCTGAATAAGAGTGTAAAGCACTGTCTCATTTAATATGGTAATGAACAGAAGCATCATTTACTGTCACTTGCTGCAGGAAGCCCCTGGGATACTTCTCTGCGGGGCATCCTGATTGGGGATCAGGACAGTGGGCTTATTTTTTGAGTTCTTCAAAGAAACTCCTCACCCATCCTGATTGGATAAAACTGTCTGCTTGATCTGTTACAAAACTGAACTATTAAGAACCTTACTTTGATAACCCAGTTCTTCTTTGAGCAAACACAAAATGTTTAAAAATGTTGTTTGGGTGCTTACTCCCTGCTCTTAAATTAAAAATTCTTGATTATTCTGTGGTTGTGAGTTATGTAGTTTGCCACTGGTTTAGCTTGGTTTTTGTTTGAGATGTAGGGAAGACAGAAGCTCTAAAGGTGAATTTCTTGGTGAAATTCCCGGCCCAGTGTCTCAAACAGAGACACACCATGGAGCCGACAAAACTCCATTATTCACAACATCACCCAGAGCAGAGATTCTTTTCATCCATAACAGAAAAACATCCTCACTAGTTCTATGCTCTCATGTAGGTTGAACACAGGATTTTATCTTCGTCTTTTGATCAAACAGTTCAACAATGCAAAGAAATCGATAGCACCTACAAGTCTCACTTTGTATAAGCCACCGTTTGCCATCTGGACACTCTAATAATACACTAAGAATTATGCAGTTTATATTAATCTACAGTGAGGAATTAATAAAAAACCCCTATAGCATAAAACTGTAAAACTAGAAAACTCTAACAAAATTACACCCCTATGGCAGGGGCATTGGAACTAGATGATCTTGAAGGTCCCTTTGAACCCAAACCCATCTATGATTCTATAGCGTATGATAATCATACTCTGACTAGTTCATTTTCACTTTCTGAAGAATTCTCCTTAATGGCATATGGAGATTTAGGGGGGTTACATTCACAAAAAACAGTTGATAATCTCATCCATTCTTAACTGTTATGAAGCATAAAGTATTACCTATAAATTCCTCCTATTCTTACACATGGATGCAATTAATAGGAAAAATCCCAAGAGATTATTAGATCATCTTTTTTAATAGGCTCTTCTCTGATGGTATGAGCAGGCAAGGAAACCACAGATCTGAGGGGTGGCTGAGAAGGGACTTGAGCTGTATCCTTCCCTACTCTCAGAGCCTTGGTGTTCTTTTAATCCTTTTTCTTGTTTCAAGGTGATCGTTCACACAGATGGCTAATCACATAGGCTACAAACCAAAATAAAAGGAAATAATAAAGAGAGACTTTTTATTGTCTTTTCCTTTTAAAGAGTAATTTGCATTTTTTAAATATTCCAGAAAAGTTAAAATATTAGAATTCCCCTAGTGAAGATGGAGTTGTACAAGTGTTCATGCCAATAGAATAGAATAGAATAGAATAGAATAGAATAGAATAGAATAGAATAGAATATATTAGCTGTGTGAAGCACAGCAAAAACGCTAGAAAAAGAACCAGCACATTTCTGCACCTTGACTTTCACAACATGATTCAGCACACATATATATAGCCTACTAGAATGGTTGTCTAGGTGAAACTTAGCATGCTGGAAAACTATAGAGTGTCTAAAACTAAAAGTGTTGCTATGTGCTCCATGCACTTCTGCAGTGTTGTTGGAATACAGTAGGCCAGTTCAAGAGTTCTAAGGATGCAGCAGGGGATGAAAATTCAACAGAACATGTGGTTGTATTTGTATCAATCTTTTTGACATAGTCAGTTTTCTTATTGCTACCACCCTAGATTTAAAATTTTAAATCTCTTTCTTTGCTAAGCTATGGATGTTTCCCCCTCATTTTTAACAATACTGGTCAAAACTGTGTTCTTTATATGCAGATTCTCCATTGCTGGGAAAGTGAGAAAGGTAGCAAGCAAACTTATTTTCCTACTTAACTTCTGAAAATATTGAGTATTTTTGATGCTCATGTTATTATAAAACAATAAAAAGGTACCTCTTAGAACTAAAAAAGAGAAATGAAATTTGAAACTGCTCCAAATTGTGTTTGTTGTAGTATGTATGATTTTATTAGCAATTGCATCAGAGAGTCAATTTTGATCCTTTTTAGTTCAGTCTGTAATTAGATGCAGCAGTTTTTGCTGTTGTTTTTGCTGGTGGTAGTTTGTTTGCTTGTTTTCCTATCTGCTCTCACTTAGCTGAACAATTCCCCTTAGCAGTGAGATGAACTTCTCTGAGGTCATACCAGCCACCAGCTTCCTGAAGCTGAGATACAGCAAGATGGATTTAACTGCATGATGGTCTGTTCTGTTTCATCTATTTTTTTAGGGACACATCCCAGCTCAGAAGAACACTTTATTTCAATTAGGTTTCTACACTAAGAATCTTGTTTAGAGCCCTTCCAGCAGTGTTCCTTTTTGAAAGCAAGCTGCACCACAAAGATATCTGGTTGCCATGCAGAAATCAAGTTGTTAAGGTAATTTTTTTTTTCTTTTTCTTTTTTTTTTTTAATTTTATGAGTCTGTGTATATGTCTCAGTTATTTTTCTAATGCTGTGGCCAGGAAGTGGGGATAAAGACACAAATTATTCCATTTCTTTGTCTGAATCTGTAATTCCCCTTTTCAGTCATTTGAAAGACAAAAAATGTCCTATGATTTTTATCACCAGTTATTTTTTTGTCAGAGTTTTGCAGACTCTCTAATCTGAATAAGATACTCTTTCTTATACCACATCAGACTCTAGAATTTGGTTTTGAGCACCACTTTCATTGATGTGAGAATTTTAATGTCTTTGTATACCATTTACTAATCCTCAGTATTTCTATTCACCATTTTACTCCTTACTGTGACAGTCAGACTCAGACCCCCTTCAAGTACTGTCCAGTAATTTTTCCTGCTCTTCAAATACACATCTACGGCATTAGTTAAACCTAAACATCTCTTAAGACCTGCCTAATTGCAGTCCTAAGACTCCTATCATCATCAATAAACTTGTCTTCTCAAGTTATAAACAGAGTCTCTTGAAAAATTCAGAAAGTGAACTATTCTAGAGAAATTTCCCCAGTCAAAAGGATGGTCTTATTACACATTATGAGGAACTGCCAACATTTGAATAATTGGCTGGGTAAAAGGCAATGTCCATATATGTTAACTATTCTGTGGTGGTTTTGATCTGTGTGTTTCTAATTCCAAATCATGGACTTTGCCTTGATCACACAATTAAACATAATAATTATGTGTGTTCTCTATTATGAGTTAATAACATAAACAACACAAACCCAAAAAGAGTAAAGCTATCTGAAGACTACAGCTTAAAAATAATAGAAATGCAGAGCAGATATATTACAAAAAAATAATACAGCTACAGCTTTTCTGTATAGGTCCTAGCACAGTACTCCCTTCAGTGCCAAATCCTCCTGGAAGATCATCAGCAGAAATGTAGTGAAACTCTTCCCCTCTAAGCATTTTCTGTTCTCTGCATTCTTTCGTTTTCCCCCACTCCAAATCTTACAAATCTGCTTCAATATTCATCTGTATTTATTGATACTGATGTTGCTAAGTGTTTCCATTAATTGATTTGGTGTGTTTCAACACTGATTAAGTCCCAGCTTCCATTAATCTTCCCTGTTGACCATGACAAAGATCTCAAAAATTTGTCCCTCCCCTGACAAATGGCAGATAATTTTTCAACTTCATTTCATGTTACTTTGCAGGAGAAGCTTTTTGTTCCCTTGATCAAGGGCAGGGCTTGTTAAACAACAAGGCAGCATTTAAAAAGCAAGTGAATGCTTTGGGTTTTGTTAGATCAGGTAGCCTCCAAAATAACTTGATAGAGGGAAAGCCTGAACTGACTGCCAAGAAGAATACAGATTTGGAATAATTGCAGAACTGTGTTTCTCTCTTGCATAGATTTCTTTGTTATTAGCTGCAACACTAAAGCAAGTTTGTGTTGGGTTTATAGACATTTTTCTTCCATATTGAAAATAAAAAGGGAGCTGTTCAAGGCCACACAATAGACAATTCCAAAAAGAGTTCTTAGACACCCTGCCAGCTTAATTCCCTGATAAACATGATTTTGCAAGAACATTACCTAACAGTGTTTTGAGGCCTGCAGAACTGAGTGGTGTCACCCATGGGAAACACATTTTCTGCTGGTCCATTCAGAGGAAACTGTTTCCTCTCCTCTCTTCCAGCTTTAGGAAGCTGAAGAAAGGACAGAATAGATGTACGTATTCATCTACATGGCAGAAAGAATTTTGGAGGTAAAGGCCAGACAACTGTGTGCCTTGGGATGAAGGAACAGTGAAATCCTCAAGGCAGCTTTTTGAAGAGTATGGAGACTTTCTAGAATAGCAAATGGTATTATTGCTTCATTAACTTCATCTTTGTAAAACTACATTTGTGAAGACAAGTTTTATGCTGTTATAAGAAGACAGAACACAACAGTGGAGAGACATGGTTAGGACAACTAGACTCATGATCTGTCATTAGCCAAGATGTAGAAACCTAGTCCTAATATGGAAGATATTTCTTCTTTAGTAAAGGACAAGAATAAATAGTCTATGCCTATTAAATATAAATGATCAAATTTCCAGCTCCACTTTTCTGCTTAACTCACTGTTTTCCCCGCAATACCAAATCCTCCTAGATGGTCATCAGCAGAAGGTGTTGTGAAACTCTTTAGCTGTCATTAGCTAAGCAAGGGATAGTTAGTAATAACTGTAGGAGGGATATTTCCTTTTTAATAATATGACAAGAATAAACGGCCTATGGCCATTACATTAGATATCAGCTATCAACGTTCACTTTCTCCCTGGAAATTTTCACTCTCTTCACACCCTGTAAAAGTCTAGACAGCTCTGGAGCAATCATCCTTTTGGGAAACTGTATCAGATCATAGACAGGCTGAATGAACAGCAGTGCTCTGGCTGATATTGAACAGCATCACTATTTTATTATATAGAATTCTTTACAGAATTAAAAAGGGAAAAATAGTTTTCTGTGGCAAAGGAGAAATTTGATCCTGGTATCACTTAGCCAGAAAGTTTAATTCAGGTGACAATGAAAACCTATCCAGTTTTTGGAAGTGATATGCTGTTAAACAGTTTGATTTTATTCCATTTTAGCTTGGGAAAAGAAGGGAAGGGAAGGGAAGGGAAGGGAAGGGAAGGGAAGGGAAGGGAAGGGAAGGGAAGGGAAGGGAAGGGAAGGGAAGGGAAGGGAAGGGAATGCTCTCAATTTCATTGCTTAGCTCCAAAGACAGGATCAAATTTTGGGAAGCCTGATTCTGTCTGACTAACCTGTTTTAGGGCACTGTTTTTGGCATTAGGCAAGGCAAAGGAGGATAGCCAAAGGAAGATTTTGCTGTGTGGCAATGTTCAGTGTCCTAGGAAGAAAATGCATTTGATTTCAGAGGACAAACACATTCCTTTCTCCACATCAGCTAGAGTTTTGAAGTTAATCCTTAAACTTTTTACTAGGTGTTAACTTGTCTACACTGATAAAATGTTTCTCCACTCCCACTGATACAACCATTTTATTAAAACCTGGATGCTTTTCTTCTCTTTACTGGTCAGATACTATCTCTGTAATCCCTAGTACCATCTGTATACAGTTGCACTGATGGTAGCAGACCTGACTGACTCTCTGCATCATATGCCTTTTGATCACACCTCACAGGAACTTCAAATGTGATGCTGGGAGAAAGGGAAAGAGACATAGTCCAAATGAAAATTAATTTATCCTGTCCAAGTTCAGTCTTTCCCTGAGGCAGAGCAGCAGTGTAATACAGAGACAAGATAACTCTCTTTCTCAGAACCACAAAAAACACAAATAGAAAAAACCCTATGAAGTCATATGGTCCTTTGACTTAGCACTATGGAATTGTCCTTTGCAGTATATTGTGTGCTGCAGTTTTAATTACATAACTACTGAAATAACCAACATTTCCCTTAGGCATTTATTCTACAAACTACTAGGCCATATTCTGAGGGAATAAAGGGATAATAATTGCAAAAGCTTGCCATCTTGTCATATTTTAAAAATCATATATAAAAAAATTAAATAGATATCTACATTAAAAGGTCATGAAGTCTAACACTCCAAAGTCTAGAAATGCAGAAATTAATGGTAGAGTACTCAACATCGTTCACATCTATATGATGATGTAATACTCAATTAAACAATTACATAGTTTGTTGTTTGTTTTTTTTCCCCTACCTCCCTTAATGAACTGCCTGTGATTGTTTTTCCTTCTCATTTTTCACGTTTCAAATTCAGGAACTACAGATAAACCAAACTGTTCTGAAGTTTAATCTCCTTAAAGGTTTTTCTGTTGTGCTCTCCACAATACCATTTGGATGTTTCACTTCTACTATGCTCAGGGCAACGGTGAGAGCTGTCAAGAGTGCTGTTAATGCCTTCTGACAGCCAAAGAACCCAGGTGTGGAGTGCTCCCAACATTTGGGTGCTCAGCCTGAAATGAGCCTAAATGTTGAAAGTACTCGGACTTATGCACAACCTTATCCCAGTATAGCTGCTACTGCAACAATTATAGTGAAGTGTGTATGGTTCTCCTAAAATACAAAACACGTGTCCCAGGTCAGGCTATGGAAGCCAAAAGATGAAAGCACTGAGTATCAGTGCAAATCGCTGGTTTAACACCGGATAGACCAATATCCCACACTCCACAGACTGATTCCAGTCCATTTATGAGGTTCTGTAGACTCAGGTCCCTGCACAACATCTAAGAACAAAATTCACAAACTTGTTAACTCACAAACCCTCAGTGGAACCTGTTTTGCATTGCAAGAAATAAACACATATTTGTTGAACTACAGAAACAGAAAAAGCTTCAAACTTAATAAATGGGCATTCATGGACATGCAGTTATGGGTAATAGGTGCAAAATCAGGAGATCTAAGTTCTGATACTAATTCCACCAAATGTTTTAAGCATTTCAGTTAGAATGGAGAAAATTCAGCAGAAATCACTGAGCTTTTTCAGCCAAAGAATGCCATTCATTAAAGTCATTACAGTACACTACCTGGTTTAATAATTTAAGCTACATCTCCCACACTTAAGTGCATATTCTAGAGACTGGAATTCTGGAAAAGTACTGGTGACAGTGACTTTGCTGGTGTGTTGTGCGAAGCTTAATCTGACAGGTAGGCTCTGAAACAGCTACCTAATAAAAAGAGACAGGCAAAAGAATGACAATTTGTGAATCGTCACAACATTTAGTTGTAAGATACGTAGGTAGTTATTCAGCACCATCCAGATTTATGATACTTAGCTAGAGTAGGGAAATCACTGTCACAGGCATAGGTGTCTGGGGACCAAGGCTGAGGTCCATCATCAAGGTGTCGAAAAGAGTCAAAATTCAGTATGGTGTTAAGGTTGACACTAGTCTGTCCCACCACATCTAGGCCTATTCGACAGCATTCTCTTACAGGTTTATCGTAACCAATAAATTTTTGTGTATGCCATCATGGTGTTCCCTGTTTCCTTGGAATCAAATTCTCTTAACAATCCCAACTGCATATGTGAAAGCTCTCATCCAGAAGAACTGGACCAAATTTTTGACTTCTCATGTAGATATTATAATTTTTGGCCTGAGAACTAGTACTGTCTATCAGAGACAGCAAAAGCACAGTATATCAAACAGATATAAATGCAGAACACTGAGAGTGTGTTCTAATATGTTGCAACACATGACCCTTAATTTAACCCTATTGTGTATCTGGTGTTGGAGGTCTTGATAGGAACTGAGACCTTCTTGGATCCTTGATCAGGTGCAATCACATCTAAAGAAGACCGTTCTGCCACATCGTCATTATTATTATCTTCTCTAAATAGAGAAAACCAGCATATGTAGCATATGTTGCAAATTCATGGACACCTGACCAATATCGGAAAGAATCGTACGGTAAAACGCCATGGATCTCATGTCCAGTGCCAGGCTCTATAGAACAGTGTGCTTTACTGAGAACAGACTTTGGTGCTTTGTTCCCCACCAGCTCCAAGCTTGATTCAGCAAAAGCTTGCTAAAGTAATTGGGTTAAATAACATGCTATGAGAGTAAAGCTCCACAGGAGTAAAAGATAAATAATAATGTAAGACCAAAAATGCTAATGGCACATTATGAATGTAGTGATCAGCTGATTAGCCATTTAATTTCTCATCTAAAATCAAATTTGCATACCTAACTTATCAATTTTGTGACAGTAACATTAAAATTCAGTGTACCCATGCTGCTCAACCTGCCTCTGCCCTTCTCCTGGTTGCTCCTAAGACATATCTCCTCACTTGATTAGTCACAGAAGTACTCTAATTTCTCATCCTACTCCTGGTCATTTTGCATAACCAACCCTCTTTTACTTGTGTGCGCTGCTGCTCACTGCCACACTGCCTTCTCTCTCCTCCACTAGTCTTATTAACTAGTCTCATTTCCCTTTCTGGTAGCTTGATTTATTTTCCTTGTCTTCCACCCTAGGTATCCAGTTGTCTTCTAAACCCTGTATCAGTTTCAGTTATTTTCTTCAGCTTCACTCCCCACTATCACTGTCTAAGAAGTTGGTGCTCTTCTGCTGGCACTGAAATTTCTTTTCAGACCCTTTTCTTCTTTTTTCCAATTTCACCAGTTCCTAGATCACTCTCCTAAATCACTCTCCAAGCTACTTGCGAGATCAAGCACATTGTTCTCAGGGGTTTCTGGTCTTGCCTGGAAACATTTAAATGTCTGACAAAAACTCCATGCCAAACTCCCAATTTTTCTCCCCAGTCTGACTCACAGTCTAAATTCCTTACTCTGTTTGCCACCCACCTTTTCAGTGTCTCTGTCTCAGCTCTGCCTTGTCCCCTGTGCATGTGATCTGCTTAGCTTAATCTTGCAAACTGCTGGATCAAGGGTCAGGAAGAGAACTGGAGAAACACACAACTCATCCAGTGTGGGGATGTGGACCATGTACAATCACAGCAGCCCAGAGCTACAATGGCAGGAAGAAATCCCCTTCCACTCTATATTCAGAGAAAATGACACTTTCAGGGCATTTATACTCTGGAATTTCAAGACGTGTGAGCTGCCTCCATTGACTTATCAGTGTGTGTGGGTTTTCATGTAAAAAGAAATTGTTCCTCCCTAAATGACAAATTTGACTCCAAGCCAAGAACTGCTGGAGTTTCTAAGCAAAAAGATAGTTCTGAAAATATATATTCCTTCCAAACTTTCTCTACCCTGATCTCCTTCTTCAAAAAAGAGAAGTTAGTGGTTTATAAGAGTCTTGAAAATTCTTCTAAGCATTCTACAGAAGTCATCTACAATAGGAAAAAGTAAGTTTTGGGGAAAAAAATTCTGACAATCTGTTAATGCTTCCCAGAGAGAGCAATTATCCAAGTATTATAACTTAAAGATCAAACTAGAGAACAAGATTTAAGCAAACTCTGCCCTAATATGCTCCAGGACTAACTTCTTATCCATTCAATGGACCACCTGGCATCATGGGAGTATGATAAATGCTCAAAATAATGAAAACCAATCTAAAACTCAAATGCTGGAAAATTAAAAGTCCACTAGTTATTGTCTTGAATTTGTTTTACCCCATTCATGTAAATTTAGCACACAGTGACAAATACAAAAGTTCTAGTTGAACAGAAAGACCTGTGTGCAGAAGGACACATGTCCAATTTCTTAAATCTGCAGACAGGTTTATCCAGCATTTTTCTACCTCTGTAAGGTATATACCAGGCTATTTTAAAACAGTAATTTTGGTGCTTTCCCTTGAAACTTTTTTTTTTCAAGTTTTAATTAAATATAACAAGAAAAATAGTAATTGGGTTAAATAACATGCTGTGAGAGTAAAGCTACCCAGGAGTCAAAGATAAATAATAATGTAAGACCAAAAATGCTAATGACATGCTATGAATGTAGTGATCAGCTGATTAGCCATTTAATTTCTCATTTGAAATCAATTTGCATACCTAACTTATCAATTTTGATGTGACAGTAACATTAAAATTAAATATGTGTTTTGGTATTTCAGTAATGACAACCATTGGTTAAATAGCAATAATACTAGCCTTTGGGACAAACTTGTAGAGCACATTGCCTAATTCATTTAATTTTTAAATGAACAAAGCCTGACTCTGAATGCCCTGCTTTCCTACAAATAAGTGTTTAACTTTGGTGGCTGCAAAAATAAGCCCCATTTATAATGTCAAAACCCAACTTTTGAAGCAGAATAGTACTGTTCAGAGAGCTCAGTAGCTCCCCAGAGAGGATAGGTGTTTCAGATGTGGTTTGAACAGTGCTGCTCCCAAGACATGTTAGGCCCTAATGCAACAGTCTTTCTGGCAATTAATATCTTTTAGCATTACACGCTCAAGAAGGAAATATGAGGTTTCTAAGGCTTTTTAAATGAAAAAAAAAAAAAACAAAACAAAACACACAAACAAACAAAAAAACACCTTCCCTGACAATTAATGGTTTATTTAATATTTAGTTATTTGCTTTCAGAAAAATTACCATCATGGATCATACATCCATGAAATCTAGGTTAATATCCGCTTTACTGCTGAAGCTGTTGAATGACTTCAGGGACATCAAGAGTAAAATACTGTGAAAAAAGAAATATATCTCTTCTGATGCATTTTTCAGTACTGCTAATTAATGCATTGTTGATTAAGAACATGTGTCTGAGATAATTATACTTTCAACAACTGTTTCATTATAAATTCCTATTTATAAAACTGGGAACAGAAGGATGTTACAATCTATCATGGATAGACTATCACTGCTTTTTAAATATGGTTGCAAAATAATAATGAAGAGTAAAAAAAAATGTTTTCTTTTTGATCAAGTGACTAGTATTGGGCTTCCCCACATACAGATTACCCTTTCTTACATTTTCTTTCTGTGACAAAGATATTTTCCTTTTGTGAAATGTTATTTCATAACATTCGTAACATTTCATTGTGAATGTTATTTCACAAAGGATAGAGAAAAGAAAAAGAAGAACCTGGCACATTGGAACTCTATCTGCTACTGCAGATTTGGAATGATGGAAACAGCCTAAAGGAGATGTAGAAACAAACCATAGTGCAAGCTGCATGGCAAAACCTGCATGAAGAAATCACGTAAATATAAAGATTGTCATATTGGGCTGTGGGTTATAGTGTAATTATCTTTGCTAACAGCATGTGTATATATGCATATATATATATATATATATATATATATATATATGCGCCCAGGTATATGCAAGGATGGAGAAAATGTTCTTTGTCCTGTGATATTTAAGGCTTTTTGTCACTTCTGTTGCTACTTATCCTGGTTATTTGTCCCATCTGCAAGGTAATATGCTGTGTGTCAATTTCTGAAAGCTAAAGGAGATCACCACCTAAGTAAATGAGAACATAAATGAGAACATTTATGGACTGAAAAAAAGGCACTGAAATGCTACATTAATTTTGCCTTTATTCCTTACTGAGTTTCACATACCTGTTTTCCCCAAATTTACAGTTTTTCAGCATAGAGCACTTTCTGTGTTGCCAGAAGCAGTCTGCAGTTTCAGAGACAAGGTTTGTTACAGGTTTATTTGCTTTCACTTTTTTAGTTCTTGGAAAAAACCCAACAACTTTCCTATCTGTCAAACATTGCCATACCTTAAAAATTAGTCTGGTGGATGTGGGCACTAAACTGCTTCAATTTCTATAACACATATTTATCTCAAAATGGTGAATATACATTCCATTTTCAGTAAAGGAAAAAACTTGGCTTTGCACGGACTTAGAGGATTAAAGGATACATTTCAGAATTGAAAGTGAGAATACTCAAAGCTCACAGAATACCCTGCCCTCTGTTAATATTAGACCTCTGCTTTTGGCAGCGATTAGGAAGATAATTTAATAAAGAAAAGTGCTGTCAGAAAACTGTAAGACTGATTTTTTTGTACTAGGTGTTGTTCTTGGAGAATATTACACAGGACATAGGTCGATCTTCTTGACTCTCCCTCTGAACAAAGTATTGTGGAAAGAATTTATACTCTGACCATCAGCTCCTCACCTAACAGCCTGAGGGGCGTTAATTAGCAAATCTGAATAATATAGTGTCAGAGTGAATGTTGATGGCACATATTTCATGACAAAAGTGACTTAAATTTGGCAGCTAGGCTGTCATTTCATTGAAGAGTAAAGGGAAAGAATGTGCTTTGTTTTTCAGGAATATTCAGATTTTGAAAGTTGTGTGCACAATGGCCCTGTTGTTTAATCAAAACCCAGTGAGTTATCTGACAGCCAGATAACGAGCCTCAGTTTCCAATTTTTACTGGCTTAATGAGCAACCAACTCATTGCCATGCCTTAAAAGAGCCACAGCTACTCCTGTGCCAACAGTCCAAACCTAAGCCACCAAACACTCCATTCATTTTCTCTCCAGCAGCCCTAATAGCACTTATGGAACAGACAGGCATCATAAGTGACACCAGCTCTGAAGCTACTTTAATGTGTTTCACAGACGCAGGTTGGCATTTGTTACCTGAGGTTCAGGGGTATGGTTCAGTGTCTAAATCCCTCTTCCTTCTACTTCAAATTTGCTTTAAGCACTGTTCCGCTGTCCCAAAAAGTCAAAGTCAAACTGCAAGCTATTAGTTACTGCCTGGACTAGGAGCTAGCCACAAGCAGCCCAGAAGGAAGAGCTTAGTCTTGGGATTCTTTGCCACAACTCTGTATTCAACTGATTTTTGCACCGAAAGGTTTTTTTCACTCCTCTATTTGTTAAGAGCCATTGTTTGAAAACAAGTCCTGAGATAATTCTACCCAAGGAAAGTTGCATTTCTTACAATGACAAAAAAAAGACACCTGCATATTTGCTAGGTAACATTGTCATTCCCAGTCAATGCTATCAGATGATGTGCAGAGAGATAAACATAATTGTTGATGAATTCTCACAACAAACAGGGCATCCAGAACATGACTGATTTCTTTAAGGTACTGTAATGAATCAATGTCACTGCTTTGTTAGGTTTCTGTATCCCTCGTAGCCAGGCTTAGAACTGAGAAACACAGCCACACTGTAATCATTACAGTGAGATAAGAAGTGCTGCAGTAAACTTGAGCTGAAGGACAGAACAGTTTCTTGGTGTATTAACTGAGAAACAGAGGACAGCTACATCCTTTCATAATGCCCAGGATCTTCACACATCCTAGGACAGCCATATTTGTAACAGATAAGCTCCTCATCAATGTTGTAGCACTATTCAACCACCCATTGGTTTATTTATTGATTTTATATCTTCATTCAACAACATGGAGGGTAATAATTTCTTTCTTGGTTATTGATTTTTTACCCACGTATCTCTATGACCACAACATTTTTGTGTTCATATTTCCTCTTCTAACCCTATTGCCTTTTATTTTGATAACATTCAAAAGACTGAGGCTGCTCAGGTTTTAATTTGTCCTGGGGTTTTGGCAATTCTTGTCTATCTCGTGTTGACACCTCTCATTGCTGATACCTAACTGATCATGGGTCAGGATGGAGGCAGAGGATGTCTTAGACTCAATATAAGTGGTCAGTGTTGCATTTCTTAAATGATATCATGGTACTGACAGAAATGTCTGTACAAAGTAATGTCTGTGTTTTTGTGCAATGTACCTACATCTGCTGCAGGCTCACAGGAGAAGGAAGCAGCTCGTGAGATAATGCTGATGGATTAGTGGAATGAGAAACTTGCTCCAAAGGCAGCTTTGCTGCTGATCCTGTTTGTCTCACTTGAATGAAAAGAAGGTGGCAAAATGTTATTCTTCATCACAGCTGCTACAGGTGGGCAAATCATACACTAGAGGTGGGGGTTGTAATAAACTGGTCCCTAATCAAATTTCACTATAATTCTCTTATCATTATCGATACGCTTCTCAGTTTCTGTTTCTTTATTTTGCCTAATCCATCTTATTTTTGTGTTTTCTCCTAGTTCAGCCCCAGCTCCTCTTTCTAATTTGCAGCCATTCTCTTAACTGTTTAAATGGTATATCAAATGCAAGACTGCAGGAAGAGTGGGGAGCCAAAATGTGACAGAACCACTGCTCTCTCCATGCCTGCAGCACTCTGTCACTCTCCGGGTTGGTGGCAGTGCCTACAGTTCTTGCCTGTGACTAGTGATTTCTTTTGCAAAGCCACAATAAGCAACACCCACTCAGAGCCATCAGTCAGTTCAGCAATGGCAGCAGCAAAAAAGATCTTTATTTCTTATGTATTATTATATTTTTTGGGAAAAAAGGAAACCAACCCCAAACCTCAAATCACTACCTGAAAGAGGCTGAATCATTCAGTGTTGTGTTTTCATGGACTATTTAAATTCATTTTTCATATAAATTCTCTAACATAGCCTATTAAGTGGATAGGAAACATTCTTAGAATTTGCGAACCAATTTGATCTTAAGCAACTACTGAGAATTCACAGACTTTTGGGAATCAAATTTATTGCAATCTGCTAATGGCAGATTTATGCAGAATAATGAAGACTTAATGTCACAATAGCTAGATAACTGCACCTCTTCTATGCCAAACCCCTCACTGTCCTCCCTAGCATACATTAAACAACTATGATTGCTGATTTGATAACTCTTGCCTAGGTCTTATGGTTTTCTAACTATAGGACGTATATGAAACTGTATTGCATAAAGACCATAAAGACTCAGTGGCCAAACTATTGTCCTCTAGAACTGGAAAAAGATATTTTCTTACTCTCTACTGAAGTCTCATATGTGAAAGCTAAAGGTCTAGGTCACAGTTTTGTGAACACATTGCTGTATGCCCTTGAAATCAGCACAGTAAGTAAGGGAGAAATTTATCTTCAGGAGTAGCTCAGATACATGGGGAAAAGTTAACATATTTCATCCTGCTCCCATCACTCCACTTTATTTAAAGGGACAGTTAATGTACAATGAAACTGACAACCTTTTAAGAAATTGTATTTTCAATTATTTTTTTGCTATTTTGCTTTAACTTCTAAGCAACATCATGTAGAGAAGCAAAATTGCATGATAAAGCACCTAAAATATAGCATAGACAGCATGCATTTCTCCACTTGACTATTTCTTTGAAAATTAAAATTAATTTTCTTTTCTATGAAAAAAAAAAGACATGCATTTATTCCATGGACTGACTGAGATACCAAAGGTTCCAGCTTAAATTACTTGATAATAAATTTTAGCAGGGCCACAGTATGTATGCTCAAAAAGGAAATTAGCATGTCATTTACTGAACAAGATAATATTCACTAGATGTGTGAGTATCTTTTGTATTCTTCTCATTTCTTGTCTTTTTGACCTTTATTCTCAGCCCTTTTTAACAAGAGAGAAACACAAAAACTTATCTGCAAACACACCTTTGTAGCTCTCATTGCCCATATAAATCAACAACTTGAAACAAGTGACAAGAGCCGGCAATATTTTCACGATCCATGCCCTTAATTAACACCATTCCAGTGGCATCCATGCTAGAATGGATTTCTTCTTGTGTTTCTCTTAATTGCATCTAGAGTCACAAACTGGGAATGGACAAAGTCTTGTAATGCTTCCCCACAGCTTTCATTTGGTCTTTCAGTGACACTCTCCAAAAATCTCTATTAGTATTTTGTGTTTGTTATCACTCATAGCGGTATCGTCCAAGAGGCAGAAGGAAGTCCTTAAGGTTGCAGTTTAGAAACAACTAAATCCATGGGGAGAAGATTCCTGAGTTTGTTCTGTCAGCGTTCAGAGTCTTGAAATGTAGCTTTTCCATAACCCAACCTGCTGCTGCTACTGCTGCTGCTGCTGCTTGTGTTCTCTCTGTGGGTATTCCCTGTCCTGACACTGAAGTCAAAGGATCACAGATGAGCAGTTCAATGTGTGCATTGCAGGAAGCCTCTTGTGGGCCAAAAGTTTTATACGAAGTACTAGATGCAAAACTAAAGACCACTGAGGCACTTCCAAGTGCAACTACCTCTAAAACAACAATCTTCAAATATTTTCCTAAAAAAAGTCTTTCAGAAGGCTCATTCAGTTTCAAAACTTTATGGCTCAGTGACTGTTTTCAAGTAGAGAGTTGATTACTTTGGATGAAATTTGAATGATCTTCTTTGCATTATTGCCCAGAAATAATCAGCAAAAGCATCCTTAGTGTGTGACCTCACCTGTGGAACGTTTTTGCTGGCTTGGTGATTGCTGTTCTCAATAGACAAAACATTTTTTCTTAAGAGAGCCTTAACTGCAGAGGTCATGTTCTGATTCACACAGATGAGGGAACAGAATTACGTTCTTTTTTATTCCCAAGGACCTGTGAAACATTTTCAGTCTAAACTAGCAATTAATTTGTTGAACTGAAATTCATTAAGTGTTCAAATTGCAAACATGCAGCTGAGTATTAGCAGTACATGAATCATATTTTTATGTTTTATGCAAGGAACTTAATTCCAGTTGAACTCAGTAGGACGAGTCACACTGCCTAAGGGAGCAATTTCTTAACTCAGGGGACTGAATCAGATTCCTTTATAACCAATAAACCCCCAAGAGGGCAAAGCACAGAATGAAGTTGAGCTAAAATTTTGATTAAAATGAGAGTTCTGGATTATTTACTGGAGGAATTATTATGTATGTGGCAACCTATCCTCCTAATCCAGGTGTCTAAGTGAGAAACCAAGAGCTGGTATGACTGCACACAAATTATGCAGTCAGCTGGGATAAATACCTGTGCACATATAGGCATGGTCTGAGATGAGATTTACGCTATCTTCTCCAAATCTTCAAGGAGCAGCAAGAGTTCACTGTATGCTGCCATGATCATGGCTTTCGCAGGTTCAGACCTTCTGTCAGGGCAAACCAGTTCCAGGATACCCTGCCCTTCACAGAGAAAACACATTTCCCTGGATGGTTTGCACAGTGGAACTGGGTGCCATTTCTAAAAAAGGGTCCAGGGACTTACATATCATCCAGGCTCATCTCAGACCTTGGAAAAATCCTGAAGCCTGTCTATTAGGGATGCATTTCCAAACATGTGAAGACCAAAAACTCTACAGTTCTAATGGATTTACCAGGCACAAATGATGTTCAGCAAACCCAAGTGTCTCCTACAACAAAATTGACAAGGTGAGGCCTATGGATGTCATATACCTTAGCTTTAGGAAAGCTTTTGATTCCATACCTCACTACATTTTCATCTGGCAGCTGAGGAAATGTAGACAGGAAGAAATATGGTTGGATGGACTAAAAATTGGCTGTACTTCGGGGCTTGAAGTGTCCAATGAAGAGCTCAGCATTTGCTTGGTGGCCAGTAGTGTGCAGAGTACTCTAAAGACTGAACTCTTTCTCACTGTTTGATGTCTTAATCAATGACCTAGGTGACGATCTAGGGCGTACCACCTGAAAAGTTTTTATTGATGCTAAATTAGAGAGAGTGACTTGCACATTGATATCAAAACTTGAATTCACAGGGACTTTGTGATAATTTGATAACTGGTACAACTGAAACTTTGTGATGTCCAACAAGGAGAAGAACAAACTTCTGCTCTTGGGGCAGTGTAAGCTCATATGTGACTAAAGAATTAGTAGTAGTCCTGCTGAAGTGTAATGGCGAACTCTAGCTTGAATATTCTTTCACTGTGAATAAGGTAAACTGAAGATCAGGCTGTGTTTAGATGAGTTGCCCAAAAGATATGGGGATCTTCTTTTCCCCATCAGCCTGGAACTCAGAATGCTGCATATGAAAAAGTGAATAAAGTTTTGAACCACCTACTGGGCCACAAGGAAACACTGAGAGATCCTTAGTCTGCTGAAGAGTCTTAGGCTTGGTCTAGAAGAGGCAATAATTCAAGGACAGTAAAAAAAAAAAAGACTTGAGGAAAACCTTTTCACTAAGGAGACAACCTTTGCAGTGCAGCCCTGTGTCAAGTTGTGCAAGTAAACTCTGAAATCTCCATCTTTTTAGGTTTTCAAGATGCAGTTACACACAGTCACAGCTGATCTGACCTAGTGTTGGCAACAGTCCTGCCTTTCTGGGGGAGAAATTAAACTAAATGACCTACAAAGGCCTTTATCAAATCCTTCTATGATGAGCAGTTTTATGTTTACCCTCAATTATTGTACACTGCTTAGGGATTTCTGCATCTACACCAGAAATCCTGGCTGCTCCACAGGATTTGAAGATTATTAGTTTGGAAAATACTTTTTTCGTGGTTATCTGGAAATCCTTAGCTCTGTCTCCTTTGCATGCAGAATAACCTGATATCAACACCTGATTCCTGTGGTGAAAGCTTTATAAACTGTAGCTGTCCATACAAATTTGTATGCAAATTAAGATTACACAGGCAACATAATTACTGGAACATCCTATATTTCGGAAGTTTGGCCTTCCAATTGAAGTGTGGTGTACCTTTCCATAGCAAACTCAGCATTTACTATCAGGAGTGTTTGCACTACAGACATCCAGAACAGACATCTTGCAACATACTTGCCCATAAGCAGCTGATAAAGTAGAAGTCTGTTGCTCCAAGGGAAAGTGCAGAAGAATCAAGTCCATCAAACAGTCATTTTAGGCTTTTTCTGCACTTAATAGCCATATGTAGAGAAGAAGAGAGGAATGTAGAAACTCCCCATGATGACTTTCATCATCATCTCACCACAGAAGGGAGACCACAGGTCCCAGCTGTAATTCCAGAGTGCTTTGTATACTTTTCCCAGCAGTTATGGGGGAGTCTGAAGGGTAACCCAGAGGAAATGAGACAGTGGCACTGCTGATTTATTTTGAGTCCAGAGAGATAGTAGGGTACAGTAGGTGATGCAACTGGTTCTAGAGATGCTGATCAAGTTAGGGAGCAAACCTCTTTATAACATTTCTAGACAGTCCTTAATTTTAACACACTGCAGAATCTTCCCAGTCAACACAGATTATTGAAGGCAATTAGTTAATATAAATAATTCTCACATCAGTCAAAACTGAATGCAATTTCACTGTTGAAGAATAAAATATATCCCTACCTCAGGATTTCTTACTTTGAAGTTCTGAAAGCCCCGGGGAAGGAAAAAATCCTGAAATCACCAAGCCCAAAATTTTGTTTCCTGATTTATGTTGTAAACTGATACAGGAAAACAACATATGTGATAGAGAAATGCCTTACTCTTAGAAGGTTTTATTTTTAAGACAAAAATTTGCAGACTTTTTAATTAGATACAGTATTCCCTTTTTGTGTTAATGCCAGAAAAATTGCAGAATTTGGCAAAAAACTAACATAAATATAGTCAAAGAGAAAATGTTTCCATTATTGTACCACCTTGAAAGGTGTATTTCTAAGCCACCCCAAGAAGCTCTACTTACAGATTTGTTTCACTTTCTTTCACTTGCCTTCACTTATTCTGCTTGATTATTCTTGCTCTTTAGACCCACACCTAAGAAGTAGGAAATTACCTGCCTCCATGTTGGTGGGTGTTCACCCAAGGCCTATGCAATTCTTCATACAACGTCTCCCAGTCTTGAAGAGACCATCTTAGAAGTATCTATTCAGGCTGCAAACTAAAGCACAAAAAAAGTTAGAGGAAAAATAGCACTGATAATTTAACTAGAGAATCTGTCAGGTTATGTGTGCAAGCAGTAAAGGCAACAGGGAAAGGTGAGGGGTTTGAAAGGCCACAGGTATTAGCCCAGTGTGCATATATCTTTCATTCTTTCTTCTCCCAGACCTCTGATCGCCTGAAATGTTTGTAGTGTCTTAAACATTGTCATAGAAAGACTTTTTGTCAAACTACAAGGAAGCAACTGCCTGTCTTTTACCAGTAAAACCTGACTGGAATTGGGACTGTGACTGGGGGCTTGAGATAAGACTACTGTCTAATTATCTCAAGTCTACGGAGGAGAAAACAAGGCTAGGAGAAGGAGAATGTATCTATGTTAAGAACCAGCCCTAGCTGGGCTCAGGGGGGTGGTGGAGGAGCAGGGTTAGGATTTTGGGGGTGTGATGCTTAAATCTCTCCACACCAAACTGAAGGAGTAAGCCCCCACTCCCTGCTGTGGGAAGCTACACACACACAGAGGACATTCTTGTGAGAGGCAGCTGAGAAGTAGTCATAAACCATCAAAGACCCCCAAAGCACTCCCCCAAGCTCATTCCGGAGGCCTTCTACCACCAAAGGACTGCACATGATCCAAGTGAGGCAACAAATCCAGAGCCTGTTGCAAGACACTGAAAAGCTTCACCCGCCCCCAGGGGAGGTGCCTGGCATCTCCTGAACTGGGCTATATGTTTTATGGGACCCTCACCACCAAGACCAGAAGAACTGAACCGGCAGGATGCCACTGGGTTTTACAGCTGGGTGATACATTTTCTATTTTATTATCTCTCTCTGTAATTTTCTTCTTCCTCTCATTCCTTTTCCTATTTGTTTCTATCTCTTTCTCTGTTTCACATTTACCATTAAATAAAACACTTACTATTGACTTTGGTATCTGGTCTTGTTTGCACCTTTATTCAGGCAGAGGTATTTCTAATATTTTTAATAACTGGATCCTAACAAGGCCCCATGTCTCCATGTCTACCTCTAGACTGCTGATCACATCTCCTGTTCTCTCCCCCAGCCCACCTTCTTTGTTAGTCTCTTTGCCTGTGTCATGTAGCAGAGAAAAGATGTCTAAAGTATTGATACCTGTAGATGAAGTCACATGCAACTGGCTGTTACGAGCTGAGAGTTCTGAATTATTGCTCATCTAAAGCCACTTTTCTAGTTTCCCTGGTTTGGGCTCACCCTGTGGGCTCTGGGTGCAGAGCTGTGCAGGATGGTAGCTGCACTCCTCATCATCAGCTGAGACTTGGGCAGAGGAACAAACACAATCTCTTGATCTGCCTGTTCTTTCATCTGCTCTTGACACTTCCTCAGATCTTAGTTAACCTGACTTCCCACTTCTCCAGTGTCATGCTTTATCTGATGACAGGTAGAGAGGTTTATTCCCTGTACTCAGGTGAATCTCTGTGGTTCTTTTTACCTACCCTAAAGACCACCCTTAAAATATTGTTTGGCTGGGGAAGGTACAGGACTTGTCTCATACCCTCCATGGTTTTAATTCCTAACCCAAATCCTCAAAGATACTAGAAGATGACAAGCAGAAGCATGGCCGGGATAACAGCTTCATGAGGGCTGATATCATGGTGTAACTGCTGCTGGTTATTTATATATATTCAATCCATATTGTTTGAGAACTAGACTGAACTTTAAAATTCACATCCCTCAAAACATTTGGCTTAAATAGATATTTCATTTCCTCAAGTAATAGGCAAGCTGAGGCTTGACTGTTATGTCCTGCTCTCTTCAGTAAATCCTACTGCATGAATTATGAATCTTCACTCTCTTTTCTCCTGAACAAAACTGTTGCAATATCATTTATAGAGTGGGGCTCGGAATAGAACTATGGTTAATAGATTATATGTTCTCAGCTCCCCACACAATTGTGCCATACTCCTCAGGGCTGAAATTTCCACTTTTTGATGCCTTTCAGAAGAGTTGGGTTTTCTTTTGCTGCAAAAATTGCAAGCCTAATTTCACTGCTAGTCACTATACCCATGATCTTTCTATATACAACCATATTGTCCTGGAAATTGCACCAGCATTCTCTTCTAACTCATTCTCCAAATTGTCATAGTACCAGTCAGAATGATTGAAATCTTACTTTGGTTCTTTCTAAGGAAAACAGATACAGGGACATAATGCATGTATAATCCTTTCTAAGCATGCATTTTTTAAACTTGTTTACAGTTGATCCGTGTAGAGCCCAGACAGTTCTGCTGGGCAGTGCTCTAGCTCTCCTCTACAATTTTGATTAACAGTTGGACTCTCTGCCCTTTCCTACCTTATAAATGTGAGAGCTTAGGAAAATCTGTCAGGTTCTTTGACATGCAGCTAGGATTTTTGAATTCTTCATCACAGTTTAAAAGTCCCTACTGAGGAATGAATTTTCTGATCATTCAAACTCAAGTAAGTCAAGGAGTCCATTATATTAATAGCATCTTTCATTGCTTTGAAATTCCAAAGGGACAATATATGACACCAGTTAAGAATAACGGAGAAGGAATAAGCCCAATAGCACGGCAGTGAATGACACACGTTCTGTACAGAGTTCAGTTTCAATCCTTGAGCAATACAACTTCCTACATCTAAAAGTACTGCCGCAATGGAAAATTAATTGCCTTAGAGGGTGAAGACTTTTTCTTGTCCATAACTGACAGTTACGGACAACAACAACAAAAACAACAACAACAAAAAAGCCCAACAAAAGAAGTTACAGAATCTGGGCGTATCTACTTATGATTATTTTGTCACAGTTGTGCCACTGCAGAGTTTAGCTTAAATTCTCCTGGCACCAGAAAGAAATGATTTGGAGGAATTCCTAAGGCAAAAAAAGTCAGGGGATATTATTAGGAGACCTCTCCTCTCTCTGAACAAATGCAGTGATTATGTCTTTCAGTAAGGTAAGATAAATCTGTCAAAGACCAAACTGTGTTCATAACGACTGTAATAAATCAGTGAATACCATCTGAAATGAATCATAGAAACTGTAATATTTAAATTTTATCTAAATTGTGTAAACATATAGTAGTAGCAAAAAAATCTCAAACTTAAACTCAAAAATATATACAGAAAAATCCCAAAACTATTAGTGGTTTTCCACTGCACTAGAAACTGTGAGGAATCTGTCTAATGCAATTTAATTAATTTTTTTTTTATGAACCCTATTTATTACTGTGACCTCTAGTTCGCTTTAAAACTTTCTTTTTATGGTAGGAAAGAGCAGTATCTTTGAATCTGAAACAGAAACCTCAAAGGCTGTCATCAAAGAGACAGATTCTTTACGAAGAACAAAAAGAGACGAATCACCAACTACATCAGATGGCTGAGCTGAATGAGTGAAAGACTGGAAAGGCATGTTCTCCCTAAGGATGCTGAAAGGTATCACAGCAATGATGATAATACAAGAGGGAGGAATTTGCTGTCAGATATTGTTTTTTGTGCTCATCTGTAAATTTCCTCAGTTGCCTGCAAGCAAAGCTATTGCAAATTTAAGAAGGGCTTTAGCAAAGCAGACTAGTTTACACCTTTTATTCGGTCAAAGTATTAAACAAGGACCCTACTTCAGTAACTTCAGTAGTGCATGCAAGGTGTTTGAAATTACCCTGCAGTAGTGACAGGTCCAGCACTAACACTGAGAGTCTGAGAAGCTGCCTGTAGCCTTTCAGAAAGGGGTCACTGAAAAGTAACATCATTTTCCCCTTGAAGTTGTGCCTTGTGTGCCAAAACTAGGTGTGTTATCTATACCTTTGCTCTTATCATATGGCATTCACAACACCCAGGTTTTCCTTTGGCAAAACAAAATCATGTTCCATATCCAGACATTTTGATTTCTGTCAAAAAAACCCATTTTGATTTCTGTTCTGTTTCCTGTCAAATCAAGAAAACAGGAAAATCATGCTTTGCTTTCTAGCAAAACTTAAAGCATTTCATATGCCAGCAGATGACTATCACTTTCAATCTTTACTGGACTGGGCTCAAGTATGACCAACAATACAGTTTAGAAAAAGCTCCAAAATCTTGCACCCATTCCAACTGACCTCCCCTTCCTTTGATCTTTCTATTTCAGCTTCTATCCTTTTTTAATTTTTTTCAGACAGTAATAGTGAATGAGGTGACATCAGGTTGGTGACCTTTCACTAGTGGGGTTCCACAGGACTCCATCTTGGGCCCTGTGCTCTTCAACATCTTCATAAATGACTTGAATGCAGAACTGGAAGGTATATTAAGCAAGTTTGCAGGTGACACAAAACTGGAGGAGCTGCTGACTCCCTCAAAGGCAGGGAGACCCTGCAGAGAGACCTTGACAAATCAGAGGACTAGGCAATCAACAACCATATGAAATTCAGCAAAGTGAAGTGCGGGATTCTTCACCTGGAATGGGACAACCCTGGATGTTTGCACAGACTGGGGAAAGAGATGCTAGAAAGCAGTACCATGGAAAGGGACCTGGGAGTCCTGGTTGGTGGCCAGTTGAATATGAGTCAGCAGTGCCCTGGCAGCCAAGAGGGCCAACCATGGCCTGGGGGGCATCAGGCAAAACATCACCAGCCGGTTGAGGGAGAGGATTGTCTGCTCTGGTCTGACATGGTGTGACCTCGCCTTGAATAATGTGTGCAGTTTCGGGTACCACAATCTAAGAAAGATATTAAGCTATTAGAGGGCAATACAGATGGTGAAGGGCCTTGAGGTGAAGCTGTATGAGGAGCAGCTGAAGTCACTTGGTCTGTTCAGCCTGGAAAAGAGGAGGCTGAGGGGAGACCTCATTTCAGTCTATAGCATCCTCATGAGGGGAACAAGATGGGCAGGTACTGATCTCTGTGATGACCTGTGATAGCATCTGTGTGAATGACCTGAAGTTGTGTCAGGGGAGGTTTAGGTTGGATATTAGAAAAAGGTTCTTCACCCAGAGAGCGGTTGGGTACTGGAACAGCATTCCCAGGGAAGTCTTCCCAGCACTAAGCCTGACAGAGTTCAAGGAGTGTTTAGACAGTGCTCTCAGGCACATGCTGTGACTCTGGGAGAGCCCTGTGCAGGGCCAGAAGTTGGGCTTGATGATCCTTGTGGGCCCCTTCCAACTCAGCATATTCTGTGAACCTGTAATACAATGCCCTGTTAAGCTACAATTTTTGCTTCCAGGGCCTGGAAGCAACACAGTTTTTCAGTCAAACAGCTTATCTTTTTATATGGAAAAAATATTCTTTAATTAGCAATCTTAATTCTGGAAACACCTTAAACTTTTAAAAACAATTAGATGATGCATCCCTCTTAACCTGGATATCTTGGATAAATTCCAGCTCAGGAACAACATGCTGAAAACTCAAATCCCTGGATAGTTTCTGTGATAGAAACCAAGTTACTGCTTAAATTGTTTATTACTGATGAAGACTTTAGGCAATGGTGGTCCTCTACACCAGAGGTAATCACCTCTGGTGATTCCATCCTTTGCTGAGTACAAACTTCACAGCTGTTCTCTTTATCAGGAGTGCTATGAAAAATAATTATTTCAGTCATTGTGAAGGCACTCCAGACTTTTACGCAAGAGCTGCCATGTAAGTGTTACATATTACGGCATTGATTATAATGTTATTATTTTTTTTTCAGTAGTCTCCATCTAGCTCACAAAAGTTTAAAAATGCAGTTCAGAGGCCCCTAGAAAGCAATTCTTTCCACAGGCTTGGAAAAGAGGGTGTTAAAATATTTAATTTAAAAACCTGGCATATAAATTCATAATCTCTTGACTAGCTAGAAAGCAGAACTAAAAGAAGCTTGTTACATTTCTGATTTTGTAAGAAATATACACTAACTATAAATCATACTTAGAAAATGGAGTTATGTAACATCTTTTGGGAAAAAAAAATCAAAACACAATTTTCTAGAAGCTTTAAAGGAGATCAGTCTTCCAGAAGGAGAATGAGCCATCTATAATCACACATCACATCTAAGCAGTTCTCTGTCAGGTGTATAGGTGTAATTTCCTGCAGAATTTTTAATTCTGCCAGATAACATGGAGGGGGAAAGGAAAGTTGTTTGAGCTATAAGAATTCTTTTTGCTGTCCTCCTCTCCCTTCTTTAAAACTGTCATCTGTATGCTTCAAATTTTGATCTGTTACAGTGTCAAACAATGAGAAGCAACTAACATTTTTAGCAATCGCATTTTTACAGTATTTTTACTTTTCTTCTGCTGGAATCGTAACAGAATCTATTTTTTTTTTCTGTTACCCTAAAAAGCAATGGAACAAGTCATCTGTCAGGGATCCAGTGTAAACCATATGTCTGCTAGGGCTTCTGGCAGTTTTAAATCTCTGAAACACAGTGCAGGGAACAACTGCAAACAAGTAGGTGACTGCAAAAATGGGACACTTCCTCAGCTGTTAGAAAGACATGGTGGAGACATAAGTTTGGAAGGACTCGTGTTAAATCTTTCCAAAACAACCAACTTCAGAAAAGGAAGGAAAGGTGAGTTCTCTTCCTTCCTCATGTTGAAGTAAAATGCATTTGTTAATAAGTGTTTTATACATCTTAGAAGTTTTGCATCTTTTACTTAAGAACAATGACCTCTCTAAGAAAAGGAATAAAATCAGGCATTTGTGTTGCTAATAAAGCTTGCTTTGATCCTGAAAAGATTTAGAATTTTCTCAGTTGTCAGAAATGACTGACTTAATCAAGTGGTCATTCAACCACTCAGACCCTGATCATGACTTGAATTTTCCAAATTCCCTGTCTGAATCTGTATCTTCTGGGACAGCCCTGAAGAATGAACATTTTTCCATGTAACAACCTTTTCAATAACTTCAATTATTATCTGCAAAAAGGGGTATTGCTGAATTGCTCTTTGCCCTTAATGTAAGTTTTATAGCTCCAAAAGTGATGGCTGGAATCTGGATCTGTCTCTCACAGTGCACAAAAGAAGAAACACTCAGCAGCCCTCATGGATTTAAATAATTTCTAAATACTCTTCAGGCATCCATCTTCCCTCTATGTCCCAGAACAGGTATCTCTCAGAACATTAGGATGTATAATCCTCTGGTAAGTGCTAAATAGGCTGCTATTTTTCCAAGCAGAAAGGGCTATTCTTTTCCCTCCCCCACACTACCCTCCTAGAAACGTGGTTTTCATAAAAGCAAAATGGAGACTCTATTTCAAGTCTCTATAAAAGCACACACAGAGAATGAAAAAAAAAATCAATATGAGCCCCTTGGTAGCTGAAATTAGATGTTTCATAATACTGTGCCAATCTCACTGAGCATCATGTACCTTTCCTTCAGTGCCTTTTCACTTCTTTTCATCCCTCTACCTGTGGGAGTACAATACAGTCTTAGGGTGGTTGGGTTTATTTTGGTGGTTTTTTGTTTTGATTTTGTTTGGTTTGGGTTTGTTTGTTTGTTTTTGTAATTTTTTGGGGGTTTTGTTTGTGGTTTTTTGTTTGGTTGGTTGGTTTTCGGGTTTTTTTGTGTCAACTTTCCATATGTCTTTATTATTTTTTATTAATTATCAAAAAGGTTACATCCTAGATCAGGGGTTGATGTCCCTTTTCAATGTAATGCTCCCATGTCAGGTGTTCCAAGTTCAATTAAGATGTCAGGGAACATGCTTTTGTTACATTTTAAACAAAGCAAATCAGTAGCTTTTATGAAAGCTGCTTGCTAAGGAAGATGCACAGAGCAGGCAGAAACTGGAGGTGTGATAGGGTGTGCTGAGTCTGACTGAGGGAAAATGATTTTGAGATATTCCTGAATATATTAAAATTGTACAGGAGAAATCCCCCAAAAGGACTATTGACTTTGCAGTGGCTATGTCAAAGTGCTTTTGGATGGAAAAAACAATGTCAAGCACAACTTGGGACACACTTCTATGCCAAGAGGGTGGTCAAATGCTGGAGCAGGCTTCCTAGAGAAGTTGTTGATGCCCCAAGCCTGTCAATGTTAAAGAGACATTTGGATAATGTCCTTAAAATTATGCTTTAACTATTGGTCAGCCCTGAGGTGGTCAGGTAGTTGGACTAGATGATTATTGTAGGCTCCTTCTCACTGCAGTAGTAATTCTATTCTAGTCTAGTCTAGTCTAGTCTAGTCCTTAAAATATGCTGTTTAAAACATCTTATGCAGCAATTCTTCAGAGGTGCAAGTAAACTGCAATTTCTTTTTTCTAGTGATAACCATTAAAAGGCAATACTCTTGAACACTCCTATGAGAGAAGTGAGTTTTAGTGGTTATCACTGCCCTGTATTGACCTTCCTAACCCTGATTAAGTCAAGAGGCTGATTACTCCATCTTGTTCATCATGCTACCTGACTGAAGCAGCAGGAGCACCCCAAGGTTTTTCTTCTAGTCTGGGAAGAAAGGCAGGGAAACCTGGTTCAACCCTTCAGTAGCAGAGCAGCTTCTGCCAGACATGGCAGGGGAAGTGGTTAAAGCTGGGCAGTCTCTCCACTCCAATATCAATATGCAGAAGAAGTATTTCCTGAATGAAGAAACAATTAACTCTTTTATATACAGAAACACTTGATCACTGCCATAACTTACTTTCAGATTCAGTAAAGAAGGATGTAGCACTTCTGATTACTAGGGCTAACAAAGAAACCTATATAGAAGTTGATTCTAGCTTCTTAGCATTTTTGTTTATTAAACTCAGCATACTGAAATGTTTAATAACATCTAAGTTTATTAACTGATGTTACCAACAGCAATACAAGCTAAATTTCAATCCCTGTATTTCAATCAATTAATGGGTGACACTGTTCTGAACTGCAGGCAAGACAACAGGTGCACTCCCCGCATAGCCTGTACCCCTGCCAAGGGTTACAAAATGTTGAATTCTGCATCTGTGACCTTTATATAATGAAGAAGGTCATTTTAATGCTAGGACATCTGCACTAAGCCATATGGTGAGCTAGAAATGGTGTGATCACCACTCAAAATGTGTTGCAGAGATATTATCCTGGTGCCACATGCCCTCTGGTATCTTCAGGCAGAGTCTTATTTATCACAAAGTAAAAGCATAATCATTTGAAGAAAAATGATCTGGAGTACTTAAAAATTGTTAAGCACTTAAACAGAAATATTCGCTGCTGGATCTGAAGATCATCGCATGGACATTGCTCTTACATGCCCTCGCCTTTGGCTTGGGATGCACACTGCATTTGCAGCAATCCATCATAGGACCAGTGAAGCTAGGAGCTCTCATAAGTAATGAATTAATGAGGCTAATTAGAAAACTGTGGGTTATTTCTGCTTCTGTTTATATGGCATCATGATTTAAGCTGCCAACATGGCCCAGTTGCCAGTCAACTGGATGAGAAGACCCCAAATGGTGAGCACCTAGAAGAAGAAACTTCCTTCAAATGGTTGCTGTCCTGTACACTGATCATTGTACAAATGCGGAAGGAATGGGCCCAGGGCTCAGATTTGTCCATAAATGACCCTCTCTCTCTGTACAACTTTGTGCTGCATTCTTACACAAACGTTATTTATTTCAGATTTGAATATCTTTTCCAATACTCATTTCACCTGAAAAAAATTTCCATCCATATAGGAGGGATTCTTATACTGCATCACTAAGTAACCAGGAGAGTCAGTCAGCTTGTTCTCAAAATCTGCCCTACTATTATTAATCGTATTAAGATTAGAATCAGGATGTGCTGAAGACAAGCGAAGCACCTGTGATAAATGCTCTGAAAATAACTCAGCAGTACAAAACTCTTACTGGGTCACAAATTACTTGATTAAAGCTGGAAAAGCCAAGGTAGTTTTTTTTTCTTTATCAAAGCCATGACAATTTTTCTTCCAGCAAAAAATGCTTTAATATTGGGTTTTAATGGGATTCTTACAATTCTGATTCAGAATATAGCATTTTAGTGATTGTTTTGTGTTTTTTTCCTAACATTGTTATTCCATTGTTACATTTGCAAAGCTTGATGAATTAAAAGAGGAAAAAAAAGGATTTCACTGAAACAAAGAAAGCTCATTTGCCAGAGGATTCTTTGATTTTGGGAGAAGTTGCCCTTCCTTGTTCTAAAAACGACAACTTTGAATTGATCTGCAAAGTTTTTTCAGATTAAGAGATTGACAGCTTTGTCTCAGTAAGGTAATTTAAAATCAACTCTGAAATGGGACAGCAAAACTACAGCACCTTTGTTTGAAAGAATCAGATATAATGATAGAGATTACTAAAGGAGGACACAAAGTATTTAATGGTGGCTTTTCTTTTCCCAAAAAGCTAATTGCCTGGAAGAAAATTAATAATAAAGAGAAATTTGGGCTTGATAAACAAAAATTCTGCTTTCAGCATTATAATGGAAGATCACAAATTCTTTAGAGGCAAAGCTTAGAAATAAGAGTAATCAACTACTGAAACTTCTACTCTACTAAGATTCCCACTGTGCTCTCCAAAAGTTTACCTCTTAACTAGGAACAGGGTTTTGTGGTAAGAAATTGCACGTCTGAGAGTAATAACTATATCTGCCATCTTTCTGCTTGTGTTGTCTGCCCTTGCAGTGGAAGCATCAGTACAGTGTCAAACTATGCACTCCCCAGGCAGGCAGGGTTCAAAAACTGGGTTTTAACAGTTCTGCCTGAGCCTACAAAAACCCCTCCACTCCCTGTGGCTACATTTGCAACTGAAAAATCAATCTAGAATGTTCTGCAGCTACAGTGTGAGCCCAGCAGCTGGGGAAGGAAATGGGGAAGGTTCTTACTTCCACCAGCTCCTTCATTTGCAGAGTGCTTTTTCTCAGTAAACACTAATAATCTCCCAGCAGCACATGTAGACTTTTGGACAATAAGACTGTACTACAGGGAACCTGCACTGTGATATTTCCCCTGAACTGTAAGAGAAGTCTCTCTGCACACCGGTTTAACTACAGGATTGTATTTTCAGCAACTGTGCAGTTAGTCTCCAGTGAAATATTGTGTTTGAGACACTCACTAATTTATTTCTGCTCTTGCCAACTGATTTACCCTGCATATTAATATTAACAATCATGTTTGTACAAATGGGTCCATTAATTCTAACTTCATTTCCTTTTCAATTGGTAATATATGTAAAGAACAATAACCAATGCAGCATAATTTTACCCATGGCTATTATAAGTGGGTACACAATATCACATTCATTTCCTTCTTAAAAGCATTGCTTTTAAATAAGCAAAGGATGTTGCAGCAGAGTTAGCTTGCCTCCTTTCCTCAATGCATTGCAAAGATATGGAAGCACCGGGGAAGGAGAAGCCATTTAAAACCAAAATGGAGTTTGACATTATTTGAGAGCTTGAGAGTTAGATTCCTCTGAAGGGAATGTTTCCTTTCACTTTGTTAGGGTTTGGTACAGGCCCATAATGAGCATTAACAAAGATGCCCCAGCAGACACAGAAAATATTCTTAAATCATGCTTTTACTTTGCCACAATAAACTGTATTTAACCGAGTCATTATGGAAAAAGGAAGAAACATAAAACATGACTGAAAACATACAGTGAATTTCAACACCAGGAAAACCTGAACTCTCAGTCCAAGTCTCCCATGCCAAAAGAAAATAGTAAACATTCTTTCGTAAGTTAAATTGAGATTACTTTTCAGATTAGGAGCACGGAAGTAGTTGCAATCATACTTCAGTATTCCTTAGTATAGCAAGGAAGGCAATCAAGAAAGATAAAGCTGCCTTCAGGAAACTCAAGAAGTAACAAGGAAACAGAGCAGAATTGTACTAGCTTTAGAGTTTTTAACTGGTGAGATCCTGAATAGTGAAGAAAAAGACAATTAGATCTTTAACTACAGGCAAAATACTAAGAGGATCAGGTGATTTTGTTTCTGTAAGAAAAAACAAGGTGGTTTGCTCAGAAGTTCCTGGTGGTAGGACTAGAGCTTCAAAGCTCCTATAGATTCTCACATAGAATATTCCAAGAAAAATCACTTCAGTTCAATGTCAATACTGTCATCTTGCATGGTCAATACCTGTACACCAAACTCAGCACTTACATCCCATTGCAGCTGCTCCCATGAATCCAAACTATAATTTTTTTTCAATTGAATTTTCTAAATGCTGTCCTTTAAAGTTTTATGTATTTTAAAAACTTTCCTAAGATGGGCAAAAAGCATGGGTTTCTAAAAACAAGTTTTGCCATTTTCCCTGCGAAGAATTTTTATTTCCTATCAACTCTATCCTAAGGTCTTCTTACTAGAATGTGATAAAGCATCATGAAGTGTACATCAAAATAAATTTCCCCATAGAATAAGCATCTTCAAACAACTGAGTTGGCCTTCAAGAGTGGAAATATCAAGTGCCATAAAGAGATCCCTACAATATCAGATACGATAACAGAAATGAGCTGACTCATAGCTTTCCAGAGCAATCTACACATTTTACTTTTCCATATTGTTTAGTGGTGATTTATTAAGTAATTTATGAGGAACAGTTGTCATATAGTTCATAAACCAACAGAATATTTTGTAGTCAGCATCAAAGAGTGACCATCTTTCAAGTTATCCATTTTTTTTTTCCCTTTGGATTCTGAGAAATGAGGGTCTAAGATTAACCCTCAATGAAGTACAGTGGATAGGAGATGATTAAGCCTATTTCCTTTCATAAAACTTAAAAATGGATACAAATACCTGCCAACATTATATGATATGAAGACCTGGGGGTAGGAGTTCTGCCCAAGTACCTGCTTCGTTAGGAGCAGGCTACAAGCTGGCATGTGATTTCACAGCAAACTTTTCTATGTGTGATGGTCTCAGGTGGTTCTTTCCTCCAGCAGATTTATGTCCCTCACTGAAGTAGGTAAACACAAAGAAAAATTATTTCAGAAAGGTCTATGAGACTTAAATAAACCCTGAGTACCCTCAGTATACTGTTAAACATGAAAAGAACATTATTAAAACGTGTTACAAGAACAGAGCAGAAGAGACCAAGGGTCTCTGCAACAGGAAAACGTTTGTGAAGGTAAATTCCTGAACCATCTGTGGTAATGTCCCATGAAATTAGGCAAGAAAAAGAGAAATAAAACAGGCTTTAAATTTCTGCTCTATGAAAATATTCTTTTGTTCCCACAAGTGCATCAGTCTCTTTAAACCTGAGCAAGCTACATAAATCAAGGCCCTGAGAAATTTTAGAAGCAGTAGGAGTACTCCTGTAATACTCCCAACAACCTGTCTCCAGCCCCCAATGCATAAAAAGAAAAGACAGCTTCTCCTTGGTTCCTCATCCTCTGTTTCCCCCAAACCAAATTATACATCCAGAGAAAAATTTTCCATGCAGCCTTTTCTTTGTCATTCTCCTTACTTCACCTTCCTTTTCAGTACCCCTTAATAATAATTCTTTTTGGAAATACCCTCTGTGTTTTGATTCAATTTCCAGAATCAAAAATCCTTTCTGAGTAAAAACTCTCTTCAGCATAAAGTTGGCAGACTTTCTCCCTTGCTGATAACAGGCAGTTGGGTTAGCTGCCAGTTACTTCGATAATAGTCACACTATCTTACTGACAATTAGTGTAGGTTTCCCTGTTAGACTAGTAATTAGGCTTTCCAAATGTCAGAATCTGGTCCAGGTTGAATATTCTGGATACTAGTTGTGCATAAATAAATCAAAAAATAAAAGGTAATGTGAACTGACAATATTTGGCTGAAATGCAGTCTGAATTGCGGTGTGATCCTGCTCCCTATTGTCGGGGCGGAGAGGCTGTTTCACTCTTGCAAATTCTGGGGGATGGTCCCTTCCAGCTCACTCGGCCAAATCTGTGCTGTTGCTCACCAGCTGAATCAGGTACTTTTCACATGAGTAAAGAAAACAAAACCTGCCAGTGTGAAAGACAAAGATCTCTCTGAAACACAATGTACCACTGCAGTGGTTCATGTTTATTAGTAGTCTTAACTAATACTGCAATTAAAATGTCTGGAATGAACCTCATGCTTCAGCTGCATAGTAATTGATGGCAGAAAGACAAAACCAGGAGCAGCAGGGTTCCCAGTTGTGTCAAACTATGTAAGAGGACCTGAAACAAATTCCTGCTTACTCAAAGAAGGAAAATTGGGTAAGGGGCATCTTCTATCGCTTTGTCTTAATAGTATGCATATTTATAATATATGCCAAGGAATCAAAATAAGTGTTCCTTATAAGTTTACCTTTCCTGGGAGGATTTGGACAGTTAAGAGTTTGCCAGTTGAGGCACACAACCTTCCTGTCCCACATGTCTCTGAGTCATTTCTGTTTTCAAAAGCACTGATTTGTCAAGAGACAGACATTTAACCAAGTTCTGCTGGCTAAGCCACATAACACGGCTGTCCTTTTTGACCCAGGCAGTTAGACAGAGGATTTTGCTTCAAAAGGAAATCTAAGATTAGACTGACAACTCTACTATGCAACCTGTGTATTTCTGACTAAGGTTCCCTGGGCAGACCAAGAAAATAACTTGGATATGAGGAAATTCACAGCCCCCTTTTATGTAGCCTTTTTTCCTAGAAAACTTACTTTTAAGTTTTCTTCTAATTTCTTCTTTTTCTTAGACTCTTTAATGTTAGTCCTGCCTTATTTTTTCATACAAATGTAGAGAAATACGCATATTTCCCTACAAAAGAAGAAACCCTGAGCCATGCCCCTTTATCTACATGTGCCTTGCAAATATGCCAGGGAAAGCTGTATCCCTGGCACTTTGGTCTTGAGTAGAAGATAGCAAAGGTTCTTACTTTTTTTTACATTGCTTATCAATAGTGAAGGACGTGTAATATTAATGTGAGGGTGATTTAATCCAACCATCGTAACAAGTTTTGCTATTGTCTTCCAATTTAATACATTGGAAATAAGAGATAGATTCTATTTACAAGTTATGTCAAATGTTATTTTTCGGTACACATATAAAGGAAACCATAAAAAACAGTTACCAATTTTCTTTCCTATTTAGAGGGAAAAAGATGGTTATTTTTTTTTTTTAATTTCAGATAAAATATCTCTGTTTTCAGTAGACTTTACATAATAAACTTTTAAATGAAAAATATGTTCTAGCTGTGGAAAAATCATCAATTTGGCAGCAAACTTGTTCTATAAAATGGAAGAATCTTTACTCTGAAGCAATAGTAATACTATCTTTATTTTGTGTTGATTTTCTTCCGAACTGAGGAGTCTTGTTATTTAAAAATAATATTGTATTTCTTTCTGCCATATTTTGCAGGCAAAACCCACCAGACTTGCAAAGTGCTATAATCACTGGAAATATGAAAGTATAGTTGATAAGCTTGGCTTCCCATATAATCATATCAGGTGAATTGGTGACAGCTGAAATAAAATTCTGGGGATGAACAGATGTGTCATCAAATGACTGAGTTCCTCCTCCCTTTTCTCTGTGTATGTAGATTTAAGGGGAAAAGAGATATTTTAGGGGTTTGATAGTACAGCTTTTAAAACAAACTGTTTTTTTCATCTTCGCTAATGTGTTTAAGAAGAGGGCTTTTGACTGAGAAAACAGGGCAAAATCCAGAACCCATTTTGAAGGACGGCTTCTTCCCCTTTGTTTCTAATTCTATCTCTATTGCATTTTATTTACAGATATGCTTATTTGTTGTCTTATTTATGTGGTGTAGTGAGCAGGGGGTCCTGGTCTTCTCAGTAAGCTAGAGGGCTGAGTGGTCTTACTAGAAAAAAAAAAAAAATTGCTTATGGGTTTGATGTTAAATTTTTTTAGTTTTAATTTTTTCAGATTTTTCTTGAAGATCCCTACAGCTAGCAGAGAAGAATAGAGAAATTCCAGCTGTGGCAGAGCCGAGAATGCGCAATTTGTGTTTGATATCTCTTCATTTTAGGTAGACTGTTTTATTAATTTCTTAGGTCACTGAAAGAGGTGGGCGTGAATGTGAGGGGTTGGAAATCATGACTGTGGACATGAAAGGAATTTGGAGTAGGTAGGGGCTGAATTAGAATAGCCTGGACAAAAAATATTTCCTTCTTGAAAAAAAAGAATTTTTTTTTTCCATATAGAAAATCAAAGGGAATAAAAGAGGACAAAGGAGGGATAAGGATAGAAGTTGTGACCCAAGTACATTAGTAACACAGTAGCTGCTCTGAACTAAATCTGCATTTCTCTTATCCTATTAACTGGGAAGGCCAGGTTATATTTACTGCTTGCTCCAGTCAAAGAGCCACGCAGAGGAGCAGTGGAGGAGGCTGCAGATAAAGCCTTTCAGGCAGACTCTCAGTGTGGTTACTGCTGTCCTCCCCTATTCCTCCCTGCCCATCTATGACCCAGGGAACCCTCTTGTCCTCCTCTGCTCTGGGCTTGTCAGAGAAAAGGCAATGCATATCCCAGCTCTGCTTGCATTTAATCTTTCCTCACTGGCTCTGTAAGCTTGTGGATAGGAAAGGTGGAAAAAAGCCTCACCTCACTGAATTGTAAACTTCAAAATGGGTGGCCAGGGGAGAAGGTCTGAGGATTATCTTTAAGTGTGTTCCATTGCACCCCGTGATCTAGGATCTTCAGGAAGTAGAATAAATTTTTTTAGAGGGCTTGACACACAGGTATCTCCAGTGAAGGAAAGGAGCAAGTCCTTTTTCTGCTTCCGGCCTGCTAGCCATGAGAAAGCTGCAATGAGATCCTCGAAACAGATCATACCCTCCCAACATGGAAGGATCTTTCTCACCATTTCAAAATACATGGAAACAATATGCTAGAGCATTCAGTTGCATTTTCCATTGCTAAAAACAATCATTTTCCTTAAGAACAGGACTGACTCTCCTGGGTCCTCTAGAGGGGCTAAGAGCTCCTCGTCACATCATCAAAACACCGCTGGAGCTTGCAGCCATCCCCTTGCACCACGTTTCTTTTATTCCATTACAGCTTTTATGTTATGTCTCGGATAAATTACGAATATTAAGATTGCCCAGTAAAGGTGTGTTATTACACCTCAGTGAGGGTAGCCTAGGGTGAGATTCCAGCTCAGTTCTTGCTCCTGGTAACTAAAGGGACCATGCAATTGTGCAGAGAAGACACAGTGGGATCAAGCCAGTATCGCACCCTGCAAACCAGTGTGAGATTTAACAGCCTACTGTAGTACTTAAAATGCTGCTCATTACCTGCCCTGCTGAGGATGGCAAGGTTTCTGTTGGTGGGGAAAGTGGAAGCAGGGTTAGGCCAGATGCAAAAGGCTTGTGGACCAAGATTAGCATGAGTGGTCTTCTTCTGCAGGGTCTTTAAAAGCCAAAGTGACTGTCATGCTTATTTTTCTCTAGTTCACCTGGAAGATATTAGAAACTGCACATTTAAATAAAGTTCAGCAGAAATTCCAACTCACATTTGCAGGTATCATTTCTTATGAATAGGCTGCGACCTGGTGGGTGCCTCTAACAGAAGACGGTTGCTGTGTCAGACTTGGATGAGCAAAGCCATCCTGATTACCCCAGCCTTGTTACATGAGAATTTGTAGCGTATTTCCCTTGAAACAAAGAAACATGGCACGTAAGCCAGCCAGAGACCAGCACACATTTCTCTCCCAGAATTACTGAGTGTTATTATCTTGGAAGGCAGCACTGCCATCTGGGGATGGAAAAATAATATTTCAGTCATAGTTCAGCTACCTCCCTCTTGGAAGGGGGGTGGTGGTGGAAACATGGAAAAATAAATAGAAGCCTGCAGTAGCTCACAATGATTTTCTTACAATACACATGAATCAACAATGCCCTCTTGGATTATTGCTCTGAAATTGGGTTACATTATTTTACTTTAATACAAAGGTTCTACCCTTCTAGAAGTATAAGTGGGGTCTTGCCTTTTTAATGTTTATATCATTTAACAACCAGCTACCCAGTGCAAATGCTCTGCAATGAATTCCCTGTAATTCCTTGAATTACAGTATTATTCCCTTTTTGCTCACTTATACCAGTAAACAAGAGAAGAGGGCATTTGCTGAGCCCAGCTAATAAACTGTTCCTGAGGCCAGTCCGCAGTGTTTGAAATTTGCAACAAAGAATAACGCAGACATTACCATACCCATATCTTTTGACATCCTACTGAGCCTAATGTAATATTCTTTACACACAGAATTTATTCTGAAACAAGTGTCTTATTCCTGGGAAAACTGCTGTCCTTTTTTCCGTCTCATCTAGGTCTGCCAGGATTTCCTTCTGTTTCACTAATAGAGAAATTGCTGCACATACTTACATAGCTAATTATTTATCTGATCTTGCCTAAAATCCATGTAGAATATAGAGCTGTCAGTCTTAAATAAAACCCACAACCCCAAAACCACACAAAAAACCTCCAGAAATTATCGTATGGTGGTGTGTAGCCAGCTGCTTCTGATGTCCTGAATTGCTTGTATGTTTTCTGTATTATGCATGTTCATATCGAATGTGATGACACAAGGAGCATAAGCTGACCTGAGGCCACATGAGGGCCAGAAGGGTGATTGATTCCTGCTCCATCTGTGCCCTTAACCTTGTGCTCCCATCCTATTGTGTTGGCTCAGCCAAGTAAATTGACCTTGATGAAAACTTTGTGTTTATTTTTTAATTTTCCCAAATGAAGGTTAGTCTTTAGCCAGATCTGATCCCTGCTAACATTGACACATGGGAAAGTTGAGATCCTGAAGTTAAAATTGCTATTTTGAGAGGTGGTACAAGATATATATCTGCTTACACTGAGCATTGAACCACATCCTCCCATATGCAGCCTACAACTCTAATAACTGAGTCATATCTGAGGTAGCATGTTTAAGTCCAGAAGATTCTTACATAAGAATTCTTACAGTTCATGGGTTTTATCAAAATTCCTTTTTTGCTCTAAAATATACAGAAGGAACCTTTGTTATAAGTCCAAAATAACATAGAAATGAACAAGACTCTTAAGACTGAGTACAGAGATTTTTAGGCAGATTCTTATCTTATAAATAGATTACATAAGCACAATGGATGACCCCAAATATTGTTTGAACTGACTCCCTGCTTATTTTTTATTTGCCATTTAACTGCAAATAGCTGTCCTCTACATGAAGCCACTTCCTTTTTATATCAGTTACTATTTTAGTAAGCCCATTTTTCTTACCTCTGCTGAAAGGATTCTCATGCAGTAGATAGAGAACACTGTGAATTCTGTCTTAACAAACCTTTATTTTTACACAATTTTTATGGAGCAATACTTCAAAATAAATGCTGAAGACTCCCTTATGCAGACGTTCATGAAATACAACTGCCATCAGACAGGCTTTACTTACCCACAGGATAGAAATAATTTGGTGCAGCCTTTATGCTCTTGATCTATTTAGCAGTTTGTTTTAAAACCAAGAGAACCAAGGGTGGCTCTTGAGCCATGTGCAATTCAATTGTGAGTCCCCAGAACACCTGGGTCCAGCTGTTCCAGCTGTAGGAGCCTCCAAGCTGTCATGGCCAGAAGTGATGAAGAAGGTACAGTTAAGGTCTTCCCTCACAGCTGAAATCCAGTCTGTAAGATGACTAGGAGCAATGCCCTGCCCTCTTTTCTTGTCTCTTCTATAAATATGGAAGGGATTTTTTTGTTTGGGATCATGTGAAGATTTTGGAATCTGACATTAAATTCGACCACCCTTTGTGCATAGCATTTTGAAGCATATTATTGCTTGTTTGTCATAACACAGATAACTGCTGCTAATGAAGGTTGCCAGAGTGTTATGTACTTTTATGAGTACCAGATTTTGTTCTACTGTAAGACATGAGAAATGTTGCTTTTATACTGACAACAAAAAATATCACTCTGCTCTTCTGGTCAACTATTTCTGGAATAAAAATTAAATGTACTTGATAAGTTCCTCAAGAGGTTTGTTCATTCTTAACCAAGCCAACCAGATTGTCATTCAAGTACAACTGAACAAGCTTTGGCTACTTTACAGAGAAACTAGTGTTGAGCATAAGACTGCTCAGCATCCTATCATCTCAGGTCAGCTTAATGGCTTTTCCTTCTGAAAGTCTCAAAGCACTTCTGAAACCAAAAAGATGCAGGTGATGTATTCAAAGCTGCCCAGGGGTTTTGGACACCCACATCTCATTAATTATAATGGAAAAAAAACGTCTTTCAATCTCCAGAGGCAAGTCCGAAAATCTCAGCCAGATGGTATTGTTATTAAAGCACAAAACTGGGAGTTAAAAGCTGCCGTGAAGAGCTTCACAAAGAAAACAGTGATGTGCACTAGAACAATTGGTATTACTGGATTTACAAGAAAACCCTAACAAAACAGGTGCATGGGTACATAATTCAATATCACGTGTTCTACATTTAGAAAAACCTGAAAGTATGGGCATATAAATCTGTAGGGCAAATAGTTTTCTTGTGCCCTGTAACATCCCTCTAAGCAAATACCTTCTCGTCTGCTGAAGTTATTTTGCTTCTGCAGTAGCACCTATGAAAGAGGTTGATGCATGTCTGAGTTTTATATTCTTACTTTAAAACAAGTCTAACCATCGTTATCAATGGGGGGAATCCAAATAGAAAGAGATTATATATTTTTTCCCCCACTGGTGATTTGAAGTTATTGTTTCAACTCAGTGAGTGCAACTTATTATGAAAACTCCATGCTGGAATCGCTTTAGGAGGGATTACAAGACAATGTGTGTGTATGAAGGCTTTTAAGAGCTGAGAAGAAGTAAGTAAAAAATCCCAAACAAACAATAAACCCCAAACCAAAACAAAGAAACCAACCACCAATGTATTCAGTAACATAAAACAACGTTATGTTCTCTTCTTTCTGGGAATCAAGGAATCAAAAGGAATAAAAATACTGCATATTAAAAAAGAAAAAGCTGAGGAAGAGGAAATTAGAAGTTGCTTTCAAATCTAGGTTTTCCATTAAATTACACAGTCCTTCCACAAAATATGATGAAGTGACCGAACAGACACAGATAGACTCATGTCCTAATCAGCACTGGAAGAGATGCTTGCTGTAAACACAAACATTAAATTTGCTTATGACAGCATTCATTTTCATTTGACAATATTTTGGTCCTCTAACTGAAATGAAAGCTTACTGACAGTCAGTGGTAGAACAGCTCTTAAGCTCCTGCAGTTTTACAGAGTGGAAGGGCATTTCCTCCTGGAGACCAGGAGCAAACCCTGTGAATATCAGGGATTGTGTTATTCATAGTCCATACATCTATTGCTCCTCTATAACCACTATAAAAGAATAACTCAAGTTACGTCTCAGGGATTGTACCTCAAAGGTTTGTTATGTGTCTACTTCCTTATTGTTTTATAGCAGAGAACCTGTTCTCTTTTCTTCTTTGCTCCTTATTACAGGATCTTGCTGGACTCTTAAAAATCACAGCTAGTCAAAGCTATCTGTTTAAAACGAATTTAGGTATTAAATTTTAGAAAACTTCTGTTTTGGGTTGTGATCAAAACATTCATAATCTACTAGTTCTGTTTGTCCTCCACACACTCTGGTCTTTTGCTTTTGAACCACAGTCTCAGCCTTGGCAAGACAGCATCTTGTGACTTCAAGGCTTTTTGAAGTGACATCTTCTTGCTGGAAGAGGCATTTATTGTAAAAATGAGAGACCAGTGAAGGGGGCCAATCAAAGGTTGGGTGTGATGTTTCATCTGCATTACATGCAACACTGAACTCTTTATTGGGAAAACATAAAAGGGGTATGTGCAGAGTTAAATCCTGCATAGTTAAATGGAGGATCTGGTTCTCATGGTGTACCCTTCCTAAGGAAACTGAATGGTTGTGGAATAGGCTCAGAACTCTCAGTGGAGTAGTGAAACAACTCACAGCTATAAACAGCTGAACCTATAAGCACTCTCACAGGGCCTAGGTTTAAAGCACTGCCAAATTTACACAACTGCAATAAAGGAACTGTTAAAAGACTTTAGGAAACTGAAGCAGAAAGTATCATGGAGAAGCAAAAAAGCCTCCAGAGAAGCAGACATCTGAAGGGGAAGTGAGACAGAATGGAATTTAGACTTCTGTCCCTGTCCCAAGACTGGTGAGGAAACAGTTGGAGAGTGGAGAGCAGCAGAGCATGTAGACAAGTATCAGCATCTGACAACTGCCAGGGTCAGCATATGGGGTTGGACAGGTCTTTGGCCAGACCCTCTACACCTGCTCTTTTGTCATTTGCTGCTGTGCCAAGATCTGTGTATTTGTACTAGTTAGTGAGAGCAAAGAGGATGAATCCATAAACGTGTCTTATTTATTTCCACCTTATCAGGTCTTTAAAGAATTCAGAGGCCAGTCTTCTGAGTAATACGGAATCAATAAAAATATGAAATGAAAGTGTAGTTCCTGAGAAACAAGGAAACTGAAGGGTTTTCTTAGAAAAGATTTATTATGGGCTAGACTCAAGTCTGTTCCAGTAAATATGACAGTGGGGCTTTGAAATGAGCCAGCCTTGCAGGCTGTTCAGACCAAGCCGGTCAGACCAGCTCAAGAGCTGATGAGGCCAGAGCAGTGGTCAGCCAGCAATCAGGTCAATAGGGGATATGCAACTGATAACATCGGGAACACCACATAGAAGCAAATGTTACAGCTTCTCTGTTTGTTTTTTTGGGGGGGTTGGATGGTTTTTTTGTTTGTTTGTTTGGGTTTGTTATGGTTTTTTAGGTGGTTTTTTTTTGGTGGGGTTTTTTTTTTTTTTTGGGTATAGTTTTGTTGGGTTTTTTTTCCCAACTAAAAGTTTCTCCATGCTACCATTATATGCCATTTTCTCCTCTGGAGCCATATAAAATAAATCAGATGTTTCACAAAAACAAGTTTACAATGGACACACTAATGCTGACTGAACTATAAGAGGGGATAGCTATATAGAGGAATAAACCCAGCTATCAAAGGAAAAATGTCCTCCACCTTTGTCTTGTCTTGAAAGGTAGAAAGGGAAACTTTTTTCCATTTTCAGTAAGCAGACTTGCCTAAGGCCATTGTTTGAGCTACTCTGCAGGGGAAGAGCCTGAAGGAGCCATCACATGTCCCAGCCTGCCCTTTCTAATATCTACCCTTTTTGTTAAGGAGGCAGCTTTAATTGAAAATATGTCTGCTTGAGAAAGAACAAGGGTCATGATCTTGCTCCACAGTGGGAGTCTGCAGGAAAGAACTGGACTAGCTTTGTTAAAATGCTTTTCTCCATGAGCTGGATGCTGTATCTGCAGTGTTCAATCCTGCTCATATGCACATCACCCCTCCACCTCCTGGTCTCAGTGGCTCAATTGTGTTGTGGCTGGCCCGGCAGAAATAAGTCCAGACAGGATATCTCTTAAAGACAGCTTTCTGATGAAGGTGAGGCAAGGCATGAGGCAAGGCCTGGGGTAGGGCACAGACCCTGGATGCAGGGATGTCCATTATTCTCAGTGCACAGCCCAGTCAGTTCATCCCAAACACTCCGAACAACCAGGGAACTTGAAGGTGCCCATGCCACATTTACTATTTGTAAAACTGTCCTAGTTTATGCTATCCTAGCAGTTTTCAGTTACATCATGTCATTTTGTCCAAACAACAACAACAACAATAAATAATCCAACACACAAGTCAGCAAATCATAAACTAAGAATTAAATCCTCCTTAGACTGTGAAGTTTGCAAAAGCTAAAAGGATGAAAACAAGAATAGAATTCATGATACCACTATCAAATGTAATGCTAATTATTAATTAAACCCTAACCCAACTAAACAAGGCATTCGGAGGCTTTTATCCTGAAACCGAAGGACGGACATTCTTTCAAAAACCTAACCTTTTGCAGACCCTGAAGTGGACCACCACCTTGCTATGTGACAACAATGCAGAGCCCCACTGTCACTGCAGACAGACTCACCTGCCTGCAGGAGGCCTTTGAAAAGAGATCTGTGCTCCTCAAGCAGCCAGGGAAAGGAGCAAGAGGATTAGTGACACCTCGTTTCTCCTGTCCGCTACAATCAGCTAAGGACTTGGAAAGGACGGCTTTATTCTTTTGAAGCCTAAGTTGTGTAGGGTAAATTGATTCTTTTACCCTAAACCTTTCTCTAGTGGTAAGAGGTGAACTGATTTCCTCCAGGTCCCCAGGGGTGTCATAATAGGTTGTTCATTGTTCCATTATGGTACCTCCGACACCTCTTTCCGATGGCAGAAGCAGCATCATTTACCTGTTGGGTTTTTTCCTGATGGAGAAATCACAACAAATATAAGTCAATCACTTGCCTTTGGAAGGTAACAGCAGGAAGATAAGAACATTGTTGCTGAATTAAAGCTATTCTAAAGAATTTTATTGTACCCCTGGACTTACACTGGAGAGCTAATTTGCTAATTGGTGTAAACCAGCACAGTCACAATTTCACCTAAGCTTCTAAAGAAAGGTTTTGCTGCCATTCTGAAGAGATTCCTGACCTCTATCATATGAGTATTTCCAAGTATCATTCTTGTAAATGAGACCATGGTATAAATTTTGATGATGAAAAGCATCACGTAAATGGAGCAACTGACAACAAGGCATCCACTTTTCTCAATCAAAAGCAAGTGTGATGCATACAGCATAACTCAAAGTTACTGTGAAAAGCGTAAACATTTGTAATTCATCTGTTAGAACAGCAGCAAAAGCAAATTAACTGACTGCTACCATGGGAGAAATAGGATAGAAGAATTTTAGTTGGAAGCAAAGTTCATGAGATTTACTTCATATTCTGCTTTTTTAGTTTTATTTTATGAATCTGAGAGGTCATAGTTCAACAATGAATTCAAGTGCACTTTTAGACTTGCTAAAGCAAATAGAACTCTTTTAAAGCCTTTGGGCTCTCAATTCATAACCCATTAACACAGCCTTTCAATTTAAATTCAGCGGTTGTATCTATCCTAGCCTTTGAGGGCCTCCCTGCTTGCCTCTAAAGATGAGGTGTAGTCTGTCCTGACTGTGAATTTGCCCCCCTTTAAAGAATTTGATACCACAGATTCCTGAGAGTGTCCTGGGATTAGATGGTTTAGGATGCTATGAATGACTTTGAATGTTGCCAGAGGGTCCCACAGAGTTTGTGAGGAGATAACTGCACTCACTAAAAGCTGGGAGAGGTAGAGAGGGCAGGAGTACCTTAGTGGTACCCATGGAGGGCTGGACAGGCAAAACCAGCTTCAGAACAGACCCCTCTCAAAAAAGTTTGGACCGTAATAATTTAAGCCTAAATTAGAAAAGTGGCTATCAAATTAAATAAAGCCATAATTCTAGTTAACCTGATCTTTGGTTGGTTAAAAATTCAAAGCATCATTTTCACCCTGAAGTTTTGCAATATAATTTGAAAGACATTTATTCCCTCCCTGCTCCACTTCACCCAACCGTGACGATCATCAAACAGAAGTTGTTCAGCCTCATTACATGAGATGAGCTGTCTGGCTCACAGGCAGTGAAATCCTCTCCTCCCTTCCAAACTATTTTATAACTGAGCTATTGATCACCTTTTTTATAACAATATTTTAAAGATGCAGAACAGTAAAACAGCAGTGTGTAGCAAACTTCTGGTGACTCTTCGTCATGAGGGTGGGGGAAAGAGGGCGGGAAACAATAGGAGATGAAGGGATAAGATTTTGAAATGCAGATTAATCACAATTATTATTCTAACAGAAAAGTTCCATCTGTGCTTGTGGCTTTATGTCACTGTTGTTATCACTCCCCTCAGCTGGGAAAGGAGGAGTCCTGGATTTTGATTCAGGCTTCTAATGAGACAAGAACAGAAAAGAGCTGAAAAGAGCAGAAGGTATCCATATGGGTGAGAGCAATAGTCAGAGGGACAATGATGTAAATTAAATGGCTACATCTAATCCTTCAAGGAAACGGTCTGGAAGGGCTGCTAGGATACTATTGCAAGGAAGAACTCTAGTCACTGATTTAGAATATCAAAACTGGTGTCGTGAAGGTAAATAAAACCTAGTCGAAGAGAAAGGTGATCCAGAGGACTCAATCTCTTCAGAAAATAAGGAAATAATGGTGAAGGTGCAGTGTATAACCTGCGTTAATTATGTAATGAGACATGAGGTAAAATAAAGACTAACACAGACAAAGCAGATTTTTGTATAATTCACCACCATGTCATTAAGAAGCCTCTGTTGAAGCATTTTTTGTCCTAGGAGAAAATGATATAGACTCCTGGAGGGAGATCTGGAGGGCATGGAAGTGAAAGCATTTGATCTGAAGTAGAAGCAAGGAAACCTGAATTCATCATTCTGCAATGATGAGTTGCAAACAAGACAAAACCAGACAAACATGACACAAGACCTTATAGCAACAACATGGTGTGCTGGTCCTGAAAGACTGTTCCAGTATTTCTAGAACTAAAGAGATGTAAGAAAAATTATTCAAGAAAATTACAAACTATAGCTTACACAGACACAGAAACCTCAGAAGATATCCTGGTAAAAAAAATGAGCAGGAGAGATATACAGTTGGTTAAAGCATAGTGCTAAAAACTTCAAGGTCACAGGTTTGATCCCTATATGTGCCATTTACTTAAGAGCTGAACTTGATAATCCTTGTGGGTCCCTTCCAACTCAGAATATTTTGTGATTATACACTTTAGTTTTTCTTTATGCTTCAAATACATTTTCCTACCAGGATCTCATCTACAAGAAAATTATTTCCATGTGTTCAAGATACTTGAATCAGAATGGATATGCTGCAGATCAAGCAGATGAGGTATACTTTTCCTAAACTGGCAGAGGTATCAAAAACTCAAGCTATTGGAAGAGACTAGCAGAACGTGGCTTATTAAGCTAAACTATAAGACGGATGGGGATGACTCCTATCTATTAATACATAAGATGGGGGAAGAAAGATTAAAAGTAGAGACACGGGACCTTTTTAAACTTAAAGGCAGTACTGGCACAGGAATAAATTATTATAAGGCAGTCATGAATACATTTAGGCTTAAAATAAGAAAAGGTTTCTAGCCATCGCAGGAGTGAAGCAGTTTTATAATGGGAAAAAGAAGAGGTCAGAAATTTAACTAGTGTTAAAGATAGAGCTTAAGAACTATTGTTTAATGAATGGACTTGAACATGACAGTGATGAAAGGAAAATAAAAATATAAATGATTCCTTCTAGGTCACTTTTTGCTATAAAAATGCCTTTGATTTTTTTCTGGAGTCCTAGATAAAAAATGAATAAACACATTTTCTTTAATTATCACCTCTAAGTTATTTTCTAAATTGCATTAATAGGAACACTAAAGGACACTAATTAACCACACTTAAAATGCAAATGCTATGCTAATAGTCACCTTTCTCTCATATCTTTTCAGTTGTCACAGCTCACAATTGGAATATCTGAAATCAACCTAATATAATCTAATGAGAGTCTGTGAAAGTTCCAACAGTTTTATTTGCTTAGTATCTGCTGAATGGTAACACAGGGTTCCAGGAGCGGATAAATTACATTGCTTTATGAAGAAGGGATAGAACTTAATTTCAAGATGTGTGCCTTGCTGTAGGGATAATTTTCCTTGGATAAGTGATAAATAAGAATCAAGTTGCTCCTTTCTTTTCCTTCTCTTTTTCCTTCCCTTAATGAATCACAACACTATGAACCTTATAGTAACAAAACAATGATGGACTGATGTCCTGTATTGCTAGGATAAAACCAGGTAAGGATTTGCCTTAGGTACTTTATTCACAACTGTAGTGACACAGCTTCCTATTACCTTATGCATGCACACACACACAGAAAGACATTAATCCATTTTTAGATGCCCTTCTGCATCCCTTGCCCTGACACCACATTTCAAGTATCACCTGTTGTAGGAAAGCACTTGTCAGAGGAATCTCTCCTTGATAGTCCCAGGCTGTTCCATACAAGCTTCTTTTCACATAACAGGCATCCTAGGGCAGTATAGAGGCTTCCCTTAAAGAGATAGCATGCACAGCTGGGCATAACATGCAACTTCTGAGAGACACTGTAAATTGATATATCCTTTGCCCTCTAAAATAAATGTTTGTTTTAGCTCTTCTGTAAGAATAAAGTCCACCAAGAACTAATGAACGTTGTTATTTTCACACAGAAATTATATGCTTAAGTAATACTGAAATCAAGTCAATGTCTCTGTCTTTAGAAACCCAATTGTCTTATCTTGTTCTGCACATTCAAGTAATTGTTTCTGTTATATAGCACATTACACAATTATATGGTTATAATTGAAATACTCAGACAATTTTAAACTATATTGAGAATGTATTTATGCTGCTTTATGCAAAAAAAGGTAACTGTATAAGATGAGGTTTTAACAAGCTCTATCAAATCCTAGGAGGCATATTCGAGTGTTAAGAGTAGAGCCTAACAAAATAACAAGAAAAACAACCACTTCATCTAAATGTCTGTATTACTTTCATGGTACTTAGTTATAGCGCTTCAACAACTTTTGTTATTACTTTCTCAGTATCTCAGTGTTCACTAGATGATTTTTGTAACATTTCAGTGAAACAACTGATACAACAGCTGTATCTATCATTAATAAATAAAACTGTTAGTGTAAAGCTAATGAAAAAGTCTGGAATTAAGAAAATCAAGAAATGTTAATGGAGACTTCCCTCCCTCTAGAAAGAAGTGTGACCCAGTTTTTATGATCTCCAGGGAACTAAAGGACTCCTACACAAAACACATTCAGGTGGAACTTCCTGTGCATCAGCTTCTGCCCATGCAGAACCTCCACTTTGATTTGCATACAACAGATTTTCTGCATTTCTCTGGTAGAGTGGTCAAAAATCAAGCAATTCCTTTGAAGTAGATGCTACCATGAGTAGCACAGTTCATGGTAGAAGTGAGAAAAGTCACTCAGATGACCTATGATTTGGTATATAGCCAAAAGAGTTTTCCAGGATATCCGCATAAGCACTTTTGTGTGATGATAGTTGAAATTACTTTCTTTCTCCTGCCAAAATCCTTTTCTACTGTACTAAATCATTAACTGAGGTCCATTTGGTCCCGAAGAGACATCTTAATTCAAGTGAAACCTGAACCACAACCATGACAAAAACCTATTGATGTCCTGAAATGACACTTTCCAGAAATATAAATGAAAACTGCATACTGCAAAGGGATCAGGAAACAAAATTAGATAGCAATTTATTGGGTTTTGCTAAGCCACTTTACTGAAGAAAAAAATTAACAATTCACACATATGAAACCTTGGCAGTTCTCCTTGGACCAATAAATTTCTTGATGAGACAAGATACAAATGAAGAGATGCATCAGAATTTTATGAAAGAAGCCGACATGATGTTTTCATTTGGCCTTCCTTCTAAGTGAAATCTATTTATAATATCACACTGATGCTTTAAAAATAAGCCCTGACTTGAGGGAAGAACTACAACCTACAAATTGCTTCACAACTGTCCAAGCATTAAAAACACACAAGCTTCCTGATGAGTGGTTTCTTGGAAAAAGAATCCCATTCTGTGCTAACTCCAAAGTTTTTTTCTGTCTACCAGTGCTTACTTTCTCTGCTTCTGTGACTGTACTCCAATTCTCTAAAGTATTGCCCTTAAACACAGCTTTACAACACATTTATCATCACATGAGAGTACTACCTTGAAAACCAGAAAGTGTTTCACAAGGCAAGAGCTGTTTTTTAACAAGGTGTAGAACCAGTAGACTATAAGTTAAATCAAACCCAAAGTAAATAAACCCTCTTGAAAGATGTATAAATAGGGTATGAAATATATTTTTATGTAAGTCAGTAATTATTTAGATACCTTTATGCTTAATTTATGCAATTATGTGGACATGTCTTCTACAGTCACTTCTGCATTTGCAGGAAGAAATTTTCTACAATACCTTCCCATTTGCAAGAAACACAGACTGTTTATTTGTTGCATATTTAGAAAGTATTGACTTTCCACATAGGAAAACAGATTCTCACTTTAAATAATAATAAAGCAGAATAAAAATATGGCCACATTCAATGTAATGACTCTTTCAGCAAAACATCCAGTTGAAATTCCATCTCCCAGGCTGATGAGTAATTATGTATGTAAAATTATGGGTGTATCACTCTACCTTAGTTTGCTCAGTTACAGAAAACGCAAGACATAATTGATGCCTCTTGTCAAATGAGGCAGAAACCATGAGCTAGTCAGGATTCCTGCCTTCTACCTAAAAAACCTATCCATTTAGTCTTAGATAAAGACTAGAGAGGAAGGAGCAAAAGCCTAGCTTACTCTTAATATGAATATTCTACTTGCTAGGCTGTGGATCAGACTGCCTTTTAATTTTTTATATCTCGATTTTTAAAATTTCAAGCCTGGTTAAAGAGCAATACAAACCCAATATGCATTTCAACATGCAGGAAGGTAAGTTCCCTTCTCCAGTACTTTGCAGACTCTGTCCACAAAAGAACTCACAAGACAGGAGGAGCAAATTCCCTGCTTCTGTGCTGCTCTCTCATTAGGACAAGCTCCTGGAGATGACCAGGATTTGGACTAAGTACAGGGGTTTCAGATTCCTAGGGAAAAGAGGATACCTTCTAGATCCATGCAGTATACCAGTATTTATTTTTTACTTCAGCTGTGATATTTTAGGACTTATTCTGATGTAATTGAAATACACACAGAAAAGAAAAGCAGTATTTTTTCTGTATTTCATATGGTGCCTAAACATTCCTAGAGAAACAGTGTAGACATATGGGGGGTTGTCCCATCCAGTTCACTCTCAAAGTCTAAGGGTGATGGGTGAGAGATGGAGAAATAAGCAAACGGGCAGGGGAGGGAAGAAGGAGGAAAGAAAGAGAACAGGTGACAACTGGAAAGAGGATCTTGATGCATATTAAAAAAAATATCTCACAGATGGGGAAAAGAGTCCTGTTACTCTAGTGGAAACCAGCACAGAGCAAAGAGAATCATCTCCGCAGATCATGTCTGCTCAGATGAGAAATCAGACCAGTGCTCCAGAAAGGTTTCTCTGCTCCTCCCACACGTCCAAGCACTATGTATTAATAATTGCAGAACACTAATGCAGAACTTTCAAACAAAAAGTATTGTAGATCGAGCTTTATTTAACTGAAAATAATTTTGATGTTGACAATATGCTCTTTCTGGGGAATCCAGGGCACAGCACTAATATTCATTCTCTTCCCACCTTGACACAGTGACAGGATGTCCTTGTGCATGTCAGTTGTTTTCCCACACCTGATAGCTTAGAATTATAGATCTGCAGGAAGACAGTGACTTCTGTCATTCAGCGAAGGCTTCATAGTGTGCTTCTTGCTAAAAATAATGCAGAGAAATGGTGACAAGTGAGAGGATTCCAACTCAGCACTTCCTCGCGAGAGGTTGTGTTGAATGTCTTTTGTCACAGCATTGTGATTTATATCTTTGAATTTTCCATCTTTACCTCCCTTTCATTCCTGCATCTTGCTTTTCATTACATGATTATATGTACCTTGGAAGATTAAATAGGAGAAAACAGTACAGTGGCTGTATTGTTTGTCCACTTATCCCTATTTCTTTTCACGTTTGCACATGCCTGGAGTTTTGTCTTTCAAAAGTGTTATGCAACACAGAGCTCTGCAAGTATTCCCTGGTTTATGCTATAAGATATTAAATATAATATTTATTTAAATTAAACAATTTGTATGCACATAGAGGACTTTCAAACCCATTTTGTTCACAAAATTGCTGCTATCATTAATTACTGCACGAATATTATTTTTTAAATTAAATTGCAGTAATTTCAATGTTGCAAGCCATGAGGAATAATACACGATGCATTCATCAGTAAATTGGGGGCGGGGAATGAAGGGGAGCATTAAGAATTTGCTATAGCCAGTGGGAAGGCAGTTATTCAATATTGTTAAGGTCTATGTGAACCTGTCAGATACGCAAACATCTCATGCTTGCAACAGACCACATAAGTTTAGGTTCAACTTGACAAATATACACTCAGGAGTGAATACTATTGTATTATGTATTATTATATTACTACATATTGTATTAATATTTTAATGATTTAAAAGATATGAAGCAAAATTTCCAAACAAGCAGCATTAAGGAGCATGCAAAACCAAAACCTAAAGCATGCAAGAACAACAGGAAAAAATGTCCCCATTCTAAGCAGGCCATGACTCTCTGATGACAAAATGCCTGAAGCAGGGCCAGCAGGCAGCTCCTGACTGGGCTCAAAGTTCCCTGTAATTCCTCAGGAGCAGTATTTTAAGCTTTGACATTTCAAACAGATGAATGTTTCCCTCCTCAGCCCATCCTCCTTTTCCCTAGTGTTTTCATATCTTCTTTTTAAATACTCTTTACTTGGATGCTATGGTCACACAGCATCGATTTCAAAGCTTTGCTTCCATGCATAGAACTGAGCAGCCATAGGAGCAGGGCTTTGAAGGAACAGAAGAGACAAGCAGCTGAGTTCACACAGCTTGAAACAGTGAGCTACAAAAAAGGACAAGTGAAGGGGAAAATAAAGTCTGACACCAGAAGCAGCATTACTGACACTTGCTATACATTATATGACACCTGCTTTTCTTCAGGGAGTAAGGTATAGAATCTGGGCTCTTTATTCAGTCCTGGGATCCTTGGTCCAGTTGCACCTAAATCTTGCACAAGGCTTCTCTTCAGAGAGGGGGAAATGGTTAGACAATCCCTGTTAGGGGTAGGATCCCTCAAGGCCCTTCACCATCTTTGTTGCCCTCCTTTGAATGCTCTCTAACAGGTTAATATCTTTCTTATATTGCAGAGACCAAAACTGCACATAATACTCAAGGTGAGAAAGCACCAGTGCAGAGCAGAGAGGGACAATCCTCTCCCTCAGTTGGCTGGTGATGCTTTGCCTGATGCCCTCCAGGACACAGTTGGCCCTCCTGGCTGCCAGGGCACTGCTAAATCACATTCTGGCCACCGACCAGGACTCCCAGGTCTCTTTCCATGGCACTGCTTTCCACCATCTCATTCCCCAGACTGTATGTACATCCAGGGTTGCCCCATCCCACATGCAGAATCTGGCAGTGGAAATTCACATGGGTGTTGATTGTCCAGTCCTCTGATTTGTCGAGGTCTCTCTGCAGGCCCCCCTGCCTTTGAGGGAGTCAACAGCTCCTCCAATTTTGTGTCATCCAGCTGTGTGCTGGACATTTTGTCCAGAAGGATCATGTGAGAGACAGTATTGAAAGCTTTACTGAAATCCAACAAGATGACATCAGCTGGCTTCCCTTGATCAACTAGGGGGTTACCTTGTTGTTGAAGGAAATCGGGTTGGATAAGCAGAACTTTCCTCTCACGAAGACATGCTGGCTGTGACCAATGACTGCATTGTCTTTCAGGTTTTCTTTTACCTCCCAGAATAATCTTGTCCATAATTTTACCAGGCACTGGTGAGACTGACAGGCCTGTAGTTTCTGGGGTCCTCCTTCTTGCCCTTCTTGAAAACTGGGACAGTGTTTGCTAGCTTACAGTCAGCTTGGGGCTTCCAGCTTGGGGCTCCTCTGTATTCCCAAGACTGTTTAAAAATCACTGAGAGAGGTTGTGTGATGACATCAGCCAGATCCTTGAGGATTCTGGCATGAATCCCATCAGACCCCATGGATTTGTAGGGATCCAGCTGGAGCAGTAGATCCCACACAATTTCAGGGTCAACTGGGAGCTCATCAGTCTTGCAGTCATAAACCTCCAGCTCAGGGCACTGAGACCCTCTTGATCTGTTATCTGTGTTGAAGACAGAGGCAAAGAAAGCATTAAACACCTCAGCCTTGTTTATGAGGTGACCATCCTCATCCTGTAATGGGCTGATGATATTTCTATGCTGTCTAATGCCATTAGTATATTTAACTTATGCCAGTGATGTCAAATCTCTGCGACTGGGCCAAAGCTTTGAGCTTGTTACCTTTGTTCCTCATGTAGCTTGCGCTGGTAGGGAAACATTTCAGGTGTGGTACATTATTGACAACACTTCATGGAGGAGATTGAGGGATCCCATTAATGCTCATTTTTTCAGGTTTTGGCACACCATCCCATCGCTGATAACTGGCAAGCCTGGTTTTGTCCCTTTCCCCTTTTCCAAGCTAGTTTAAAGCTCTACGCTAACTCCTGTGCAGTAACACTTTTTTCCCCTCTGAGATAGGTGCATCTCATCAGGTATCAGCAGACTAGGTGTTGAATAGAATCATTCCACCTTCAAAAACCTCCCAAATTTTTCTGATTACACCATCCTCACAGTCACGTATTGATCTGATGGATCTGCCTATTCTTATCAATACTATTTCTTCTTACCAAAGGATGGAGGAAATTACTACTGGTTTTCCTGATCCCTCTAACGATTGCACCAGGGCCTTGAAGTCTCTTTTGATTGCACTTGCACTTCTCTTTGTTATTTTGTTGCTGCTAGTTTAAACAACCAATAGCAAATAGCAATCAGAGGATCTTATTAGAACAGGGAATTTTCCAAAAACATCCCTTGTCTTAGTCGCTAGGAGACAGTAAACTTCCCTGTGAGTTGGGTCCCAACTGCATATTGGGTCCTCTATTTCCCTTTAGAAGGGAGTCTCCTATTACAATTACCCTTCTTTTCATGTTAACATTTGGCACTCAGGCATTTCAGTATTTTTAAATCCTATTCAAGAGCAAGTTCTTCAGCAATCATGACCACACAGACACTCTATAATTCTTATAATAACTCATTGTTCAGAAGTAAAGCAATTTTAATCAATCTTTTTAGCTCACCATCAAGGCTACCAAGATGTTTTAGGATTGGACCACTTGCTTTGTGAGGAGCAGCTGAAGGAAGGGGTCTTGTTCATGGCTTCAGGTGGACCAGCTAACTCATCCAGGTACCTAAGAGTTGGTTCCCAGGCAGATTGAGCCAAACCCTTTACGGAGGTGCATGATGACAGAATTACAACAGTGGTCATAAAGTGGGAGTTTCTGACTTGAAACATAGGAAAATAAAAATTTCTATAAGGAAACTAAACTTGGAAATAAGTGGCTCAGGCCTGTGGAAAAAGCCTGCTCTGAATTCAGTGCTGACCCTGTTTCACCCAGGAAGTTTTTCTAGGAGATGTCTAGTGTAATTTTCAGCCCAAATAAGCTTGTGACTCTGTGTGGATCTTCTCACCAGAGCTATGCCAAGGCAGCAAAGCCACAGGATATGTGCACTAATGCAAATCTCAGTCTAGCTCTGGAAAAGCCCTGGAGTCTCAAGAGTGAATTTATAAATTTTCATAGCACTGTGAAATAATATGAGTAAGATAAACTCAAGCTGTGTCTGTTCTGTATTCTGTATGTGCTATTCTAGATTATTTTAAGGACTTAAAAAGATAAAGCCTTATCTATCCCTAGTCAGTAACCATTCTATGGCAACATTTATTATTTCAGAGTTTTACTGTGAGCCCTTGTTAAGAATTTTAGTTTTGCAAACACAGCTATAGCCTTCTTACTAAGTCTTACCTTTATAAAATACAAAATCATTATTTCAAAACATATACAGTTCTCTGAGATGCCATGGTTCTGTGTATATGTGATCCAGTTTGAATAGAGCCACAAATGAATTTTATTCATATTTAGAATGACCTATATTCCAGAAATATTTAGAGGTTTACCTTCAGTCAACCATGTCAAAATAGTCCTCCAATGAACCTAACTTTCATCTTAAGGTCTATACATATTGGGATTTAAAGAGGACTGAACAATTTATATGATTGACACCTCCTGTGATGCACTCCATAGATTGTTTAAGTATTTTCTGGTTAGTATTTATTGACTAAAATGGGGTCAAAACTGCTGTTCAGATTTATCTGGAGGTTTGTTACTGATCATATTTATTTGTTTTTATTTCTACACATAATGAAACTATAATATAAGAAACCAAATCTTATATAGTTGATAAAGATGTAACCACATAAGAAGTTAATTTCACTTTGTGACATATAGAACAAAAGCCTATTTGGGAGCAGAGTAAATCTGGAGATTTTATGTAAGTTCTGCCATGTGGACCCAGTGTGGCACTGGCTACCCTGTGAAATGCACTGATCTGCCTTCCCCATTGTTCAGAACAGCTGAATTCAAAAGGAAAGAAATTCAAAAAGAAAGGTACCAGGTCAATCAAGAAACAGTTGGCTCTATGGAAACCAGGAGCTCAGCTTTCAAAATGTAGGTTGAGAGTAGATATGATTTTTCTCTCTAAATAGATTAGAGGGTGACAGCAGGAAGAGAGAAGGCCTATTAAAACTGAAGAACAACACTAACACAAGAACAAATGGGGATGTGGTATGACTCAGTTTAGGCTGGAAGTTAGGAATATTTACAGGAATGGTCTTTCAGTATGAGTAATGAAGAGGCAACCAACTTGTGTAGCATCAAGATAAAGTTTTATTGACTGTATGACACAATTTCTTGCAATGGCATGTGTCCAGGAATTCCCTTCCGTTTTATGAAATGTGTTAACAAGTTACATCTACCCAGACAATGTGCCTCCTTCATGGTTGCTATCTAAGGATAAATTTAGAATGTGGAGACATTCTCTTCCATGTGACTAGTAGAGAAATCTTGCATCTTAGAACAAGAGAGACACTACATAATTTGTTCATGCCTCCTTTCCTCAGAAAAGAACATCCTTTTACTTTAAAAGAAAATTTTGTAACTGATCACAGTAAAAGGCACCTGTATTTTTACATATTGCAGCCAATATATTATATTGCTAATGCTATGGCTACTTAATATTAAATAAAAGCAAACACTGGGGAAGTCAAGCTGCTGAAATCACAGAAATAACTGTTAAAGAAAAAAAAAAAAACACATGAAAACCTCTCTACTCCTTATTATTCCTTGCTTACTTCTCACCAGCCTTTGGGGGATAAAAAAAAATAAAACCAAACCAACACCCATGTGTATATACATATAAATCATCAGTGCTTGGAGTAAAGGATATTTCACTCAAGGAAACAGTGTCTAGGTACTTATAATTCTAAGATAATACACATTAAATAAAAAAAATATTCCTGACACAAAGCAATATGCTATTTAAAAGAACTGAATTTGCTATTATGAAATAAATATGTGGATAAACACCCAGACTTCTCATAAAAGCGATTATAAACTAGCGTGAAATCAGATTAATAAAAACTTCACAGCGAAATGAAAGACAAAGAAATCCTTAAAGAAAAAAAATGCATACACACAAATGAGGCTTAAAAGACCATGAAAAACAGAACAAATTAAAAAATTAGACATATACGGATTCTGAAGTAGCCAGCAACGTTATATTGTGTCTACTAAGGCTGCAGGTGCAGTATAAAACCCCTTTACACTCTCAAGGTAATATTTTCAAATTACAGATTTGCAACCCTAAGATTTCCTGTTGCCATGACAGCATGAAACAGTTGTTGCCCATCATTATGGATCATGTGTTTTAGAAATGTGATTATACTGCTGTAGTATTTAGGTTACTTGGAAAACACCCTGCTGTTTTTCAGTGTATTTCATTTTCAGGGAGATGGGGCTTATTAATTCTTTCAAAAGGCACTCTTACGAAGGGTGAAATATCAGAAATATGGTAGGTTCTGCTCCCAACAAAATCAGTCTTTGTATGAATACAAATATTGTACTGGATATTTAAACAACATAAAAGGTAGTGTTATAAAATTCTGTAAATCTACAGCAGAGATAAGACTCTCTTTATCTGAATGATGGTTCTGTGAATAATGGGAATAAATATTTTCAGCTCATGTAACGCTTCCTGTTCCTGAATGCTATAGTACTAATTACTAGGTGTACTACATTTGGTATACAACACTTATTTAAGGCAGCAGTTATAATTGGAAAGGGATAAACTTATAGGTGTATCAGGATATCCCTAGGCTGAGAAAATTCTTGATTTAGTTTATTTTGACGGGGATTTTTTCTTCCTAACTTTTATGGTATGGCAAAGGGCAAGAAGTCGTGGGTCTTACTGAATTCCTTGCTGGCTGCAAAGATTCAGTCCTCAAAGCCCCAGGTACACTAAATCAGAAGTGACAACACCTCTGGCAGCCAGGTGGACAGACAGAATCTCCTCCACTCACATTATTGGAGTCACTTTACACTTCTGATTGAGCTCATGAAATATATTTTAATATAATAAAAGCATAGATGCTTTATTCTTGAACAATGCAAGCAAATATGTTCTCTGTTTTGTAGAGGATTACCATTAGCAGCACTCACACCCAGGCAGAAACACAGTAAAGGTCCCTGCAAGGTCTCCTAGGGCAGGGGGCAGGGGGTCACTGGAGCATTGCTGAGAGAAAAGAAGCCAGGTAGCTCTGACATGGGCAGGTCTGCTCCCCTGATGTCTCCGATAACAAAATAAGATTTCTTCTTTGTTTTTCCTCCATCCTATACAGCATGTCAGATCATACCAGTATTTTGAGAGGCATCACAACAATGTAGTCTATATCTCATAAATCAAATTTTTGTGATTAACCATTTACCAAACAAGAAAATGAATTTGAGATTCTCTATTAGGGTACCATCAATGGAATAATTAACTTGGGCAAATACATCACGATCTGGTGACACAGCATCAGCTAACAGGATTAACTGGCTAATTTTATCCCCCTTGGTTTTACTTCAAATTTCTACATGTGACGATTGTAAATAGCTTAGTAAGCTTTTAAGAAGAGAGAAAAAGGTATATTTGTGTACACATAAAACTCAATCTCTCTATCGTGTAGGGGACACAAGCTTTTTTTCAGGTGTACTGAAGAAAACACAAGCAACATTTGTTTCACAAATTTTTCTTTTGTTAAGCATGGCATGTAAGTGAAAAGGTAATAAGCATGATAATGAATTTGAAAAATTCAAGAAATTATCACTAAATTCGAGGTGAATTGCTGAATTAGCATGAAGAAGTGAACAGTATATTTATATACTCTATGGCATCCAACTGCTGCTGCAAAAGGTTACAAAATATATTTATGATGTGTGAAAAGCAAAGTTAAGCCTCACAGTGAAAGCAGCTGAAGGTATTACCAGAAAATCAAAGTATTCAAGAGCATACAGAAAATCAGTTGTTTACAATAATAAAGTGTTATAATGCTTCCTTGCACTATTTTGGCCTGTAACAATTAGTACTATCTCCAGCAATTCCCAAGCCTGTCTTGGAAGCTGTACACTCCAGGGAGTGCTCCCATGGGCAGCAGGCTCACAGACACTTAATTTCCCAGGTCTTGGCACAGGGAGTGCTGTGCCTCCAGGCCCATAAGTGTTCCTGGATGCATTTAATTGACCTCTATATGGAGTCTACAGCATCTGAGACAGGCAGGGTAAGAAGGGGATGATAAGTAATGATGTTGTGAGAGCAAATTAGAAGCTTGTCTCAAAAGCATTTTCTGGCTTATGTCAAGTGTTAAGTCCTAGTAACAGCTAATAGAGTTTGAATGATTTAAAGATGACTATATTCCTAAATATTTCTGCCTTTGTTTTTGCAGTCTACTATATATATTTTTACAGTTAATTCTATCTGCTCAGTTTAAAGGGACCTTTATTTTACTACCATCTTCTGTATGATTACATCCTGCATTCTTGTGAACACACTCAGCGACAGAATCACAATCCAGTGATACAAAAGAAATCGAGCAGTAGTAAAAGCCAATTTTTTCAATGGTTTTAGGCAGTATTAGTAACATTAGACCGTTCCACTTCCTCAGTTTCACCTTACAACAGTTACCAGGAGCTGTATCCACCTCTTCTGGAGGCCTATGTTCAGCCATCACAACTCAAATCTCAGCAAGTGTCCTGTCACTCAAAAGAAGCCATATCTCAAAGCCAGATGCAACCCCACCTCTGTAGGTATTCTGGCTTTCTTACTCCACTTCCTTGATAATTGCTGTGTATCTACAAGTTTACAAGTGTGAAAATATGCTTAAAAGCGAGGAGTTTTTAAAAGGGATAAGGTAAGAGATTTTTATGCTTTGTTAAACCAGACTGCTTTATTTCAGCGTGTTCCTTCCCTTACCTTAACACAGGGAACTGTGAATAACCATGTGAAGCTTGTATGAAGCAGACTTGCAAGAAGTTATGGACGGAGGTAGGGAGCCTCTGCAGGTATGTGAAGAGCACAAGACTTGGTCACAAATGATTAGGACATACTATTAATGGTGCTGACCATAGAATAGGTCAACATGGTTTCCTGAGGGAAAATAAGTCAAAGCTACTGATGATGTTTTGCAGGCTTCCCTGTGGACTGGCATCAGAAGCCTATCCTCTCTAGAAAACTCATTTAGCTCCTGGTGGTCCACTGGAAAGCAATGCAGAAAATTTGCTATGTAGTTCTTAGTACATAGAAAATCACTGTTTTGTCAAATCTGAGCCTTAACAGAATATCTAGTGTTGGGCAGCAAGATACTGGCATAGACGAGTACTTAACAGCCTGAGAAACATAGCCCCCCTCCAGTCAACAAACTGACTCTGAACACTATCTAAGCCTCCTATTTTTCTTTAAATTGCCAGTTTGCTAAAGTTCAGAAAGCTGCATTTTCTCTTCCTCAGACACCTATTTCATTTCAGGATGTTAATGCAACTACAATCCTGTGGTCCAGTTTTGCATACTGTAGTAGCATGAGATCTTCTTTGCCTTAACAAGTCTCTCTGCATTATGCTTGAAGCAAATACATTTCTTAGCTTTCCCAGAACCCTTAATAGAGTTTACTATAAACATGAGGGGACTTGCTGACAGAAAAAAAGATGTTCAGAGGGCACGCTCAGAGCAAGTGCATGCAGCAAAACATCTAGTACATCCAAAAGGAATTATATCACAGAGGGCACCTCAGCATGCTTATCCTTTCATGGAGTGCTAGTAATTTGTTTTTTCTTACTTCAGTAGTCTAACAGTTATTTGCAAATGTACAAGGACAAACTAGACTTCTATTATGTAGTATATATAATTCATATAAAATGTTAAAAAAAAATAAATTATACAAAGCCTTTCCTAAAATCCTTCATTTCAATCATTTGTCGGAGCTCGTGTATGGGTTGACCAGAAAAAGGGATTTACTTTCAGATCTACAAGGTAGCATTTATACTTACAGCATAAAAGGCAGATCAGTCATGTTTATTCTGCCACAAAAGTATTTTTGCTTTCATAACTGGAGCAAGCTAATCAAGGAATTTTTATATACCTTAGTAGTGATTACCCTGAACACCTGGTGTTAGCCTGCATCAGAACAATATAACTCTAAGAATATAGTGAAATTTAACCACACCTGAAATGAAGTGTGACAGCACAAGCCTGAATCTCCCAAGTAAAGGAGCTGTTAGGAAAAGATGTCTACAAGCCATTTTGAGGTTATCAAGACCGAGAATGTCTATGAACAAGAATGTTTCACCCCCACTTCCCAAAGAACCAAACCTTAGGTAGACCCAAAGTGCTTGTCAAACAGAACATCTGAGTCAAGGCAGAAGGAGAGGTCAGGATTTGGCCTACAAGTTATTCTCATAGCTCAAAGATGCCTCTAAACTTAAGAGCCTTTGCAATGAAGACCCAAAAAAAAAGCCCAATCAATCAGGAGATTCTGTAAGTTTTCCAGTGAGATTCAAACTACTGAAGTTTTGTTTCTTCAAATTCATCAATGTCTGTATAAAATGTAGGAATTAAGTTTTGCCAGTCTTTCAATGTAGTCATGTGATTTTGCTTTTTTTCCTGTCTACAGTCTTATAAATTTATCCATGTAATGAGCTCCCCAAACTTATAATATTTATTACAATATATACAAACCAGAAAACCACCATTACAACACTTGTTTTTGATAGATGCCAATCCTGTCACTAGTATCTGTCTGCTAGCAAACAGGAATGCAAAACACGCAGTCTGTGCTGGAGCCCCAGTGTTTTATGCAGAATTTTAAAGGAATGTTTTCTTATCCCATCCCAAAATTGATGCCAATCCTACAATAAAGGAAATAGGTCAGCAAGAGCTGCATTACCTGGGTTTCTTATTACCCTGCTGCAGTGAAACAGAAGCTATCTTCAAAAGAGAAAAAAGAAGGCAGAAAATTCCCATCAAATAGATCTATATTTAAAAGCTAACATATCAGACCTTGCTATAGCACAGACATGAAGGTGGTTCTCAGCTGACCTCTATCAGTCCCAGGCTTCCCCTTACTCTGGGGAATTTGGTATCAGTGTAAGTACAGACCAACATGGCATATACAGAAAAATTTGAAGAAGTTGTCAAGGAGTTCAAATAACTGGCCTGTTTCCTAGGGAATAGTAGCAGTTTGGTGCATACTGGTACTATTTTGCATTACTGTGCTCTGGACTTTTCCATCCACCTGTAAGTTTGAGTCCTGATAATTTTTTTTTTTTTTTGGCTTGAATAGGCACTGACATAAATCCAGGAGTGAATTGCCAGGGAGACAGTATGCTGGTTTCACAAATATATGACAGTAAGATATGAGACTTTTCTTACAAAGGTCTCAGGCATGAAGGAGATGGGGAAGGTGTAATTCTGGTGGGACAGTGCCCTGAGCACATGGAAAAGACGGAAGAAGCATTGATACCACCAGTGGGAACAGAGAGAAAGCCAACAACGTGTTGTTTGTAGCTCTGTACTGTGAGCATCAAGTCCAATTTAGAGTTTAGCTCACATAAGATCTGAGAAATAAGCTCCCTTCTTTTCTACATTGAGATGAAACGTGAAACTGCAGAACCATGGAACATGCAGAAAAACCACAGGGTTTTTCTGTATAGGCAACTGAAACTTACTTCTATGGGAAAGACTCTTTGCCTTTTCAGAGGATTTTTTTATTTGTTTGTTTGTTTGTTTGTTTTTCATCTTTTTTTTCTACCTAGCCTTTACAAGAGGGTCTATAACTTATTCTATAACTTGTTTGCTTGTTTATTTGTTTGTTTTCTGGGTTGTTCTGTCATGCTTTTCTGGAGTATAGTTAGGAGTAAAAGCCTGTAAATTTAACAGCTGAGCAAAGAGATGTCTGACTTCATAAACTCCGTCCATCACTGGCCCTGCCAGTGAAATAAATGAGAGAAGTGGCATGTCACCTAGTTCAACACATGGACAAGAATTTACTACTTTAATGCCCAAAGCAGGAAAAAGTATGCTGGTATATGCTCAGGTAGTTCTCCACTCAGACTTAGTGTGTCTTATATGTGTTTTCCCACTTTTCTTTTGGTTATCGAAGAGTCATTCTGAGAACAGTGGTGAGGCTCTCAGCAATACTGCCCAGAACCCATTTCTACATGGGATATGGAAACAGTAATTTCTTGGAAAGACAGCATTTCTGTGTCTCATGTGCCACTTCTCATAGAACAATTCTTCCACTGATTTACAGCAACAAAGTTACTGCTTTTTCAGAGCATGTTTTCAGAGCATGACATTTACTATTATCTCTTTGCAAAGCCAATCTCAGGGCAATGGAAGGAAGACTTGGCTGTCGATTAAAACTAACTTGATTCATTAAAAATACTACTGACATTTCCTCTGATCTGTGTTATTCTTTTCCTTCACATTAAACAATGTAGTCATTTAAAGATCTGAAGGTCACTGTTCTATAAATGTGCTGTGTTCAAGGTACATGCCATTTAACAATTCCTTGGCCTAAAGTAACAAAAAAAAAAAAAAAGAAAAAAAAAAAAGTAAAAAAAAAAGTAAAGGGAAGAGAAAGAAAATAGGGGCTAGGTGCCATGGCTTGCATTGCTTGCCCTGCTCCAGAGTTGAGCTTCCCTCAGAGGAGGAGAAAAAGATTTACTTGTTAGACACATGCAGGTACTTCACATGCAGATTCCTCCTTAAGTAAAGTAATGGCAAGGCTTCCCACTGTTAGGACTACTTCTTTATTCATCCCTGATGTCGCTTTAAATTGCCATTGCAGAAGAGGGTGCAGTGCAACCAGCACAGAAAGCGCAGCCAGCACCCACAAACTTCAGAACAAAACCTTAAGGCAGTGCTCCTGTGAGTCCAGCTCCTGGACACCATCATCATCCTTATCTGCCAGCAGTTCAGCTCTCCAGCAGCATATGACTGCATCATGTTCCCTGCTGAAAGTACGATTTTTATGATTTAACAGTACAAATCCTACAATTTCAGTGCACAGCATGAAACTGTTTAATTCACTGTTTGTTTTGCAATTAAAAGGGGAGAATATACTTCTAGAGAATTTCCCATATCCAGTAGGGTTACTGCCTCAGGAAAAGCTAGTAATGGCCCGCAAGTGGCAACCTTTGCCATTAACATTACTCACACTCTAAAATGCCAAGGCTGTATCAATTGTTTGACTTCATTTCTAATGAAGTGATGGTATTCTCTCCCCTGAGGAAGACAAATACCTCCATTAGGCAGAGGTCCTGGAGAGCAAGAGAAGCCTGTCTCTCACTAGGGAAGCTCCCTTACAGCTCATAAGCCTTCTCTCAGCAAGGGCTGAAAGGCAGGTATATGCTTTTAACTACCTAATGGAAACATATTCTCTGCAAATTTTTGACTCTGGAAAAATCAACAGTTAAGGATTCAGTTGTCTGTAGAAGAATTGTATCACTTTATCAGCCCAAAACGTTTTTCAACTTTTTGAACTTTTTTTTTAACAGGTTTGTCTTTCATATAGGCTTTAATGTTTGTATCACTGAGACAAATCTTAACACATATATCTGCTTTTGTGTTGGAATTTGTCCCTGAGCCTTCATTTGACTTCTTGAGGACAATCGGATATTCCAAATCCTTTCTGAAGGTCAGGGAAAAGTTATTGAAATCACCCACTTTTTCATTTGTCTGTATATTGACTAATGTAAATCTCCTGAATACTGAGACAAAATGTTCTCAGAGGCCCTAACTAGGTGAGAATGAAGTAAGTCCTGTCTTGATCATTCCCCAAAAAGAGGCCAGGTTCTAATTTCCTCTTTAGTCTTTGCTAAATAATAAAGCTTGAAAGTCCAGGAGCATTACTTTTGCACTGTGATGGGCTGATAAAAAAGTTAGAATCAGAAAGAAAAGAGAAAATCCAACCAAGATGTTATTTGTTCTGGTGAATCCAAATGACGTTTGTTTTCTAATAACTGTATGGGATCTTCATTTGACTGTTGATCAAACCCTCATGTGCCTAAGTGTGTATTTTGGAAGCAGAATCAGTCATTAGATTTTAACATGCAACCCAGGATATTTATGAGTATGTATATGGCCTATCTCATACATATCTGATGAATTGGTACTTTGAAAACTCCAGGGAGCAACTTCAGAATTTATATTTACTAAATAGAAGGAGGATTGCTGGGCATAAAATGTAGCAGACAGGTGTACCTTTCCATACAGAAAGTGCACTTTGAAACAATCATCCAGGAGTTGATACCTGAGAAGCAAATTGACACCAAAGTAGCACAGAACTTGCGAGGGTATGATTTTTATTATCATTATTACCAGACCTTTTCAGGGGATAATTTTTTGTTATTATTAAAATCGTCCACTAACTATTCTGTTCCTGGTTTATCCAATAATAAATTCTGCTCTAACATCACTTATCAGTGACTTTTTACTATAATCTCTCTGTTGCAGCCGAATAACGTGGCATGTTAATGACCATGCTTACCATCCGAGCAAGAATTCAAAGCACTTGTGTCTACACAGAGTTTATAATACTGATGCTTCACAGTTGAATGAACTGGTAAATAAGTAAACAGAAAATTATCTATCTTTGTGAATTACTTCTAAAATAGAGATTTGGTCCTCATGGGGCATTTCAGACTGTCTGTAAGAAATATAAACAATTTGTCCAACTGCATCATATCTGAAGTTGGGAATGGAATTGGAATTACTTTTGAAATCTGAGAGTACTCACAGTAATTCTTTATCTGGGGGAACTAAAAGACTTTTCTTAGCATATTTCACCAAATCTGTTTCCAGCCAGGCTTCCTTCCTCTTCCCAGAAGAGACCTACTGCTGTAAGGTAATAGAGCTAGATCAAATCTGAGGTTAAGGTGTATCAGAATTCTCAGAACTAAGGCAAGACTTTTTGCCTTTCTTTAAGATGAAAAACTTATCCAACCTAAGGAAACTCAAGATCTGATAATTCGATTTTAGGATTGTAGGGGAGTTTATTTACATTTGTCTTTTTCCTATGGTAAGATATTGCAAAACACATTTATATTGTTTGAATTCGCTGAAAAGAATATTTCTAGAAATATTCTTAGAAATTGAAGATACCTCAGAGAAAAAGGTTACTGAATGGAAATGTAAATGGATTATTGGCCTATTGCTACAAAAAAAAAAAAAAAGACACATTTTTAAATGCTTGAATATATAGATGTATTTCTAAAAGTGAACACTTCACTTATCTTGAGGCAGGACAATTCATTTCAGTTCAGAAGTATGTATAATCTTACATTCCTAAAAATACCTGAGAAGGAAACAAACCTCATTATGCACAGGAAAGAAATCAGTTTAGTTTGTGAAACTTTTTCAAACTGGAAATATGTGACTACTAGATTCTGCACCATCAGATAAATATGGATTTCTAGACAAAGCAAAAAAAGCTAATAAAAATTTGGTCTTGCGGAAATTCCAGTTATGAAAATATATATCTGAGTGACTCAGTTATTTATGCACAAACAGCATCCTTCCTTCACATTCTTGGTGTCATACATCTCCAGATGTGTCAAAACTGTAAATTAAGATACTTGCTCCTTAGCTAAGAAATCTACCTCTCCTCTGAAGCTCTAACATCAGTAGATATTATACACTGGTAAATACATAAAGAAATGGCTGCTACCCAAGATACTGATAAGAGGCACAGGCATTTATACACAATCCTGTTAAAAAACTGTAATGATAGAAAAAACCCAAAGATTCTGCAGAGCCATATTTAAAAATAAAAGAACTACTTTATTGCCACTATGTTGTTCACTGAGACACAATTCAGTTTTTAATGTCCTGGTGTAAGAAGGTAATCTATCTTCAAACTGGACTAGAGTAACGTTGTAAGGAAGGCCAGTTTTAAAATGTCACAGAGTACAGAACAAGTTTGGAGAAATCGTGTCGGTTGTGACTGCTACGTGAGATACAAAAGCATGGAGCTGCAGTTAATTCAGTTTGTTCACTTCTGTTCCTTTGCCACCTTAAAACTACTTAGGCCTTAGTATTTTCATATACTACGTACCACATTTCCTTTGTGGCTTTTTGTTTCATCAAACAGATAATAGCAAATATGTTTTGCAATGCTAATTCTTATACTTGCTTGATATTTCTATCAGAACATTTCTAGACTAGATACTAACCTCTTAAGACAGAGATCTCAATGCTTTAGCTACTAGAAACATGCAGAGCATAAGTGTGTGAGGTTAATGATAAGGAAAATGGGCAGAAGGAAGGATAACTATGTGAATGATGTTGGTTATTGATATAAATAATGGAAATGGCAGATAGGATCAATGAAAATGAGAAGAGGTTCTGGACAAATCTTCCTGAGTGTTAAACTGAGGTTATGTAGAGTCTCCCAGTAAGATTTCAGAAATTTAACAGTCTGGCAAATGCAGTGTCCTACTCATTTCTTCATTATTACACTGTTTTAAAAGGTGTACTATTTGTATTCACTAAAACCATGGAGCATTGAAGCCATGGACCACTGTGTACCTCTTGGCAGAAGCAGCAACTATATTTTAGTGGCATACCAGCTATGGAAGATGCCTTTGAGGTTATGATGGCCTTGGACTGGCTGTTGTCAATCCATGGACAGCAGTCAGAAGGGCAAAGGATTGACTTCCGCATGATAATGGTGAGAGGAGAAGTCTTGCTCTATGGGTCCAATCCAAACAATTGGCCTTGGCTTCCTTAATGCTGTGAAAGAAGCTGATCTTGTAAGTCACGTTTATTCAGGCCAAACAATTCTGTATATCCCAAAGCTTTAATTAAAACAAAGCCTGTGATAAAGCATTCAAAAACCAGGAGAAAAAGGCTAGTGGGTAATACAAACACATTAGTATGCAGTGTTTTGAAATTTAAATTCTGTTCAGCCTAGCCTTACTGGAAAAGCAAATAACAGAGGTGCTATCATTGCTACTGATTGGCTCAATACACCCAGGAATTGTGCAGATAGAAATTAGAGTCTGTTATTCATGCCTATCTAGACCTTTCCATGTCCTCCCTGTTCTTTTGTTTCCCTCAGTTGATGTTTCTTATCTGTACAGTTTTAGGTCCTCTGTTTCAGGAACTCTCTTTTATGACATCTCCATCCAGCACAGGGGGGTCCTGACCTAGTTAAGGTTGCAAGAGCTAATACCATACAAATAAGAAATAAGAGACTGTTTTTTAGTAATAACAAATAATAAAACTATGTTATGCCTAAGGCAATTCTCTCTATTTCAACATCTTCCAGCACAACTTTTATTAATAAGCAAAATTAACACTACTGAAGAAACAGACAAAAAACCAACCAACCAACCAAACAAACAAAACCCAAAACACAATCTAATGGACTGGGGAATAATAGACAAAGCAAAAGCTGAAACTTTTGCTCCCACTACAACGAGTGCTTTATATCTCCTTAATGCCAGTCTTGAGTACAGCAGGATCCATTTACAGTGAACTCTGAAGATTCAAGGAGACCTCAGACTTAATTCTCAAATTTTTTTAGTTTGTGAAGCTCAGTAGTGGTCAGTGGAATTACCAAAAATCAATTTGCACACCAGAAAGATATCATTCTCTCATGACTATTAGCTGTTAGGAGACAGCATCAATTAAAACATAGTAAAACTATCACCCATTGAATCTCTCCAAGGACTTATACAGAACATAATAACATAATAGAACATAATTAATAAATTAACATATACAGAACATAATTCCTTTTTTCTCTCACTATTTGTTTTCCTCAGCTGTTCTAGGAGGAAAATGCTGTATTCTAATTTGTTCTAAATACGGGAGTATGGTAGGGGTTACAGATACATTAAGTCAAAGAATATCATAATTGATATTCTTCTGTTAGAAAATTCTATTAGAATACTTTTAGTCGCTCAGGGTATTAGAAGAGATTACCTTAAAAAGAGAGCTGACCTTGGAGAAGATGTTCCTAGAGTTTGTGCCATGAATGTGCAAAACCCATGACCCATGAGGAATGGACATTCCAGTAGGTACTGTGACCTTGCTAGTGAAATTGCAAACATGTTTCACTACCTAAAAATCTTCCAGAGAAGCTGTTATAGCAAAAGAGTAACATCTATCTAGTGGCTTGCTTAAATAGTCCCTGGTCTGAAAAAACCCTGCCTGCAGCAGTTTCTGTTGCCTCCCTGCTGAACAGACTTGGCTTCTCCCCGGTTCAATGCAGGCTCTGCCAGTTTCCCAGGCAGCCACTTGCATCTGCAGAAGCAGGAAGCTAGTATAATTCCCTTTGATAAAAAAATAGGATACAAACCCCAAAGTCAGACAAGGAATAAAATAGGCCAGGAACACTACTGGCAATGACAAGACATTGCCAAGAACAGTCCACAGTAATCAGCCCCACCCGATCCTCCTCCATGCAATTATAACTCCTTGAAACTCTTCAACATGGGATGAACAGTGAGCTTATGCAGTTGTGCCTTAGAAACCTATGGGGTCCTTGTCTGCAAGAGATTGAGAGAAAACGATGTTCAGGAGAAACCTAATCAAATACAAAAGAGGGAGAGGTAAAAACCAAGAACATTAGGAAAGGAAGGGATTATCCAAGAATGTAGGGACAATAAATACAGGCACCATAAAGCCAGAGGCACAAGGACTTAATCAAGGAACCACTGGCATGTCTAACAATAGCATAAAATAAATGTTATTGTATATACACTGAGGATTTACACCAGTGAGGTCTCTCTCCTGATGATGTCCAGCACACTTCTCCCCATGGGGCTTCTCTATCTCCCTGTTCCAAGTGAGATTTGTCTCTCCCATCTTAGATGTTTCACTTTCAGTTACTTCAGTTTGAGATAATCTTCTCAAGCTCCCTTTGTAGTCAAGGAACAAAAATAGATGCCTCTAAAGAGCAATTCATTTGACCTACATTAGATGTCTTTCTTTGGATGAGATGAATCACTCTCTAGAAAAACCTGTTTCTATAAAAGGAGTTAATGGTAGCTAGCTAAATGTTAGATATCAGAACTTAAATAATCTATCCTTGAAAGAAAGTACTTTGATTGATTTTCTGCATTAGGATGAAGAAAATGCCTTCCATTTTCAGAAAAATATATTCAAAGATGAAGGTGAAATCCTTTGCACTACCAAATCCCTAACTCTTTGGTCTACAAACCATGTCAAGAAGCCACTGACTGTGTTCTATGACACATCATTTTATAAAAAAATTTTCCTGGGCAACCTTATGTGACCAGATAAGGGAAGATCACACTAACATGCATTAATGAGGACTCAGGATCTGACCTTGAATCAAGACAAAAATCTCAGTTATACCCTGATCAGCTGAATCCACACTGTGGTCCCAATGGTTTGCTGCAGTGAAGGAAATGCTGCCCCAATGCATTTTCAGGAATGGATCAGTAGCCTAATAAAACCTGACACTGTCAGCGTCCTGTTAGGGTACCAAGCTACTCTTACCAGACTTGGACACTTTGTCATAACTGCAAAAACTGAGAAATTTGCCTCACCCTGTGGTCTTCTAAATTGGTCTGCTGAGCAAACTAAGCATTACTTGCATTTCAACAAGCCTGGTGGCAAATTGATAGATGTTTACTTTGGTATTTGGGCCAGCTGATTAAAATAGTCTTATAAGAGTTACTGGACTGCCTCTCTCCACTGTGTTGTGGAGTTATTAGGAGGCTGTTTCAAAGAGTTGCAACTTGTTTTGCACTTTAATTTCATGTCTCAACTTGGTAAACAGACAGTATGGCTTGTGCTCCTTCAAAATATATGCTTCCTATAAACCAACTCAGAGAGTCATGGGAATAAAGGTAGACTGTACTCCTCCATCACAGTTATAAGTGGCAGCGGACTAGTGAAAAGGAGAAAAAACACTTTAGTTCCTTACTTGCTCTCATAGTCTCTTAGTCTAGAAGAAAACTACTTCAGTGCATCTTTCCTTTCCTGCATTCTTAATAGATAAATTCCACTTTAATAAGTACAACAAAGTTAAATTTTTGAGCCCTTCCCTTCCAGAAGAAAATAAATACATCTCTAGTTGTAACTGTTTGTGCTAGATACTAGAAAACACGTCTCCAGCCAACTGATTTCTAAGTCCCCAAATTATGCACAGCAGAAAAGACAGAATGCTAGAAGTTTCCTATTATTTTGTCTGTAACCCTTATAAAATAGACAATTTCTCTGCCCTAATAAGCACCAGACAATCTCCAGAAGCTATTTAGCAGTATCACTTGGCTGGAACACAGCAATTATCTAACAAAGTGGCTGCCAACACAGGAGCAAAGAGAACCTTCTTGAAAACTTCTTATTTGCTGTGGGAGTAAGAAGCTTCAATCTTTAAAGACTTCCATCTTTGGTATTTTTTTTTTGTTTGGGGTTTTGTGGTTTTGTTTGTTTGTTTTGTTTGTTTGGGGTTTTGTGGTTTGGTTTTGGTTTTTGTGTGGTTTTTGGTTTTTTTTTTTAGGGGGGGTGCTTTGTTGTGGTTTGTTTTGTTGTTGTTGTTGTTTGTTTTTTTTTAATCTCTGCACATATATTTTTATCTATTGGAGATGGATAGTAGCTGCAGCCTTGCAGTGCTGACAGTGGCAAATACAATCTTAGCCACATACCCCAGGATGTCACTTAGCCCGTAATGCACCCCGGAGTCTGGGCCTGAAGCTCCATGCCTCCGGGTCTGTAACGACTGCTGAGCTCCAATATCTACAGATTACATAAGCCATGTGGGACTTGGACATGAGCAATAGTTTTGTATAGGTCTGGGAAGACCAGGTGAGGCACAAATAGTGGCCTCAGCACCAGGAAGCAAACATCCTACTCTGGTTGGCACAAACCAGCCTGGCCTCCTGGCCTGAGTGTATATAGAACACCCTGACTTCAGTGTCCAAATACCAATCAGAAACAGCAAAGCAGGCTTTGATTCCCCAAATCCACACTTTTTTTTTCCTTTGCTCTAATATTTGGAGCCCCTTTTGAGTCAGCTGCACTTTCTATAGACTCAGACTGAAATACAGTGACATTTGAGCTTAGAAAATAATAAATACATATGGCTGCACCATGTATTCCACAAGCTCCTCACACTGAGTTTACGAGTAGTCTGCCTCATTCAATCTCTTTTTGCTTCCCTAATAAGAAATTAATTTTATAGAAATAGAAGTTCTCACATCACCTAAGAAACACTATTATTTGAAACATATTTGTAAAACACTTACTGGTCAAATTGCAGAATAACATTCTCTTTTAACTAAAAATCAGAAAACTGCAATTTTAGACAAACTGAAGGTTAGAATGTGTCAGAAATATTTCAGTCCGCCTGCTGAAAACAGGTAATTTGTAATAACTTTTAATATGGAGCTTCACTGTGCGTAAACCATAGTTGCCAAGATTCAACTTCACATCTTACAAGCCCTCTTCTGCCCTGAAGCACTGTGAAACATTGCAGAGTGGGACTTGTAGTCTATAAATAACACAAACTTGGAGTAATTGTTGTTGGATCAATCTTTTAAGATGAATATTGGCACCATTTGCAACAGAGGCAGTACTCAACCTTCTTCTACTCTAAATTTTATGGTAGACAATATTCTGTCAGCTAGAAACTTGTCTAAATCTTTTCCTGCTCAGAGCAGCTGCTGAGCAGTTTCTAATATTTGTTTTTCTAATTTCTAATAGAGATAAGCCTAGCTGAAAAGACAAAGTCTTTGTTGCACACTTGTTTGCTGATAAGCCTGTTCTTTAGTATGGCAAGATGTTCTCTGTGTGGAAAAGATTGTTAACAATTTGAATTGATACTCATATTTAAAAATATTCCAAATCCTAGTTACTTAGTTTTTATTGAAGTCTGAATCCACATTCAGTAATTCCAGCTAAAATTCATTTCTGTGTTGCATATGACTCTTTTTCTTCAGATGAGAGTTTAAGCTGTAGGCTTCAAATGGGAAAGTCTGAAGAGACTCTTTCATAAACATTGATTTTGATGCAATGAACTGGCATTAATCATGGCATGAAGAACAGTCAGGATGCTGAGCTGTCTTCACTTTAAAAAAGTCATGAAAAGACGAGGTTCAGTACCAGCCCACTCTGGCAAACAAGTATCTTTTTCTTTAAGGAAGATAAATAGCTGTCATTAGTAGTAGTTTCCCATCAAAGACTAGAACATTATAAAGATGCTGTATGAGACAGTCATTGCTTGAACTTGGCTACTTTTATAATAAGGCAAATACAGTTCTGAACTACATGATTTCTAGAGGCTGTTTTTCAGCTTGGTCTTTTTTCACACATGCACTTTTTTGTCTTCCACCTGTCTTCATCTGTGCACAAGCCAAGGTAGTCTCAGCAGTAGTCTCCCTCTTTCACAGGGAGAATTGTCAGTCTACCTTTTCTTTCCCCTTCCTGAAAAGTTGATGTATAAATAGATTTAATTACAGAAACCCAAAACTCAAGTGCTATAAAACATAATGAACCACTCTCCATGCATAGCAAGATCTAATTCCTGTTAACAGTTTTCTCTTTGGGGTTATTGGAAAAATTATTCCCCAGCTACTTGCAAAGCCAGCAGTAAGGCTTCTAGTTGGATTATTTAAAGGTGATCCTTATACTTGTATCTAAAAGCAAGCAAATTCCTTCCCTGCTCAAGGAGTATTTCTGAGTCTTTGCCAGCTGAACGTACCTTTCCAAGCTGTGGCACAACACCAAGCAGCCTTACCTCGTTATTTCAAGGAGCTTCCTAGTGGGCCTCTTTATCTGGCTGCTTTAGAAAATTCCTTTTTTGCTGTCTGACCTGAAAGTCTTTCTTCTTTCTCAGTTTACCGAAGGACCATGGCCTCACTAAGAGAGGATCCTTGCCATCACCTGCTGACTTTTCTAAGACACTGGCCTCAGTCATTCCAAGGAGTGGTTCCCTCCTTAGGGAGGCAGCTCCCAATAGTACAGCAAACAGACAGCAGCCTGGGTCATCACCAAGCCCTACCACACCCCCTGAGGTTTGCCTCTACAGGGGTCTGGGAGTCTGAGAAGGGTCCCCCATGTCAGCAGCACTCCCTGTCCATCATTGTCCATTTTGAGCTCCACCTTCTTTCTGTCTCCCAAGTCAGGAGAAGACCAGTCTGCCATCCTCCAGGGAGCTGTGAGACAAGGCCTGGTCACAAGCTCCAAAGCTTTACCTATGGCTAAAGCCAGGTCTGTAGAGGATCAGAGTTACTTAATGACTGTTGGTGCCACCATATGGAGCTTGGCTGTGAAGTGTTCCCCAGGGCTGATGGCTTCCCAACATTTGTGGGAATATTTCCAACCCACGAACCCAGGTTGGAGCTCTGCTGCTCAGTCTACGGGCAAAGGCTCCCAGAAGCATCAGCCATCAACCTTGTTCCACTAAACACTTCAATATTAGCCTAGGAATCCATAAATGGAGACTGGGTGGCACCAGAGTAGACTACTGGCTTTTTGATAAAGCCTTGAAAAAATATGTTGCTTTCACAAAATGCATAGAAAAGACCATATCCTTCAACAAATAAAAATCTTCTTAGTTTCCAGGTTTTATCTCCTTTAATTGGGAAAATCCTGGTAGTCATTTCATGGAGATCTCACAGAACCTCTTTCTTTTTTTGAGGCATTTTTCACCCATTTAAAAAGCAGGGATGTTTTCAGTTTTCGTGAGAGGAATTGAACAGATGGGTGGGCAGACAGTGAGTATAAAATAGAGCTGCAGGAAACAGCCAGGGAAGCAGCTTGCTTCCATCCATCCCTGCTTGTTTGTTAGGGGGAAGATGCTATTTGAGGTGTGGGCTATAATGGGATAGTGCCTCAAAAGCATAAGGCCTAAATTCATTGCGGTAGCTTTGCGCAGTAGCACCCACTAACTTCAGTGGGAACAGGGCCACACTCAATGAACAGCACCATTTAAATGCTGCCTGATATAAAAAGGGTATTTTTTGCAATGTTCTGCTTTCCAGGCCACCTGGCACACTGTAGGAGTCTGAACAGGAAAAAAAAAAAAGCTTTTTACATAATGGAGAGCAGCACATCGATTTTCAGGATGATGAAAACTGCAGGACAGAAAGAGAGGGGCAGGCCTCTTAGAAAGACAATGAATTGGTACCAAACCCAAGAGTTTACATTTAGCCAACCATTTCTAGCACTGGCGCAGACTTGGTATCTGCCAGCTGGCTTCTCATTCAGTCACAAGCCTCTGGCTCAGACTCTGCTCAGACACTACCTTCATTCCTCCTTTCCCCTATAGCCTCTCTGCTTTCAGGCATGTTCTTGGTGGGATAGGGTTCTCCCCTGGAATTTGATTACATCTTCAGTGAAGATCTGTCCTTTATCAGCTGCTTTGTCCTTTTGAATTTCCTAACCAGGATCTCTGCTTCTTTCTAAATTCCATTCTTCTGGTTCTTCTCCTCTGTCATCTCCTTCAGCATTGCCTTCCTATATGACCTCCACACAGCCAAGGGGCTTCTCCCTCACTCAAAAATCAGCTTTTCCTCATTACTGTCCTACAACGGGGTTTCTGAAGCTATGCAGATGCATGTAGCATAAAGGCTTGGACTAAAATATTACCGTAAAGAGCTATGAATATATATATATATATTTGTATCTTATGACAGATGACAGTAAAAATTACCCTAAAGAGTTTCTGTTTTCAAGAGTGCAACTCTTTCAATTACAATTTATATAGAATACATATGAATAATTGAAGCAGAGGCTTCAATTGGTTGAGAGTATAAAAATAGAACATTGGTTTTATAGGCAACACACTTGTACTTCAAAGGGAGACCTGGCAGGAATCAGGTTTTGTGAAGAGTGTCATAAATCAAAACCCAACAACCTCCCCTCCCCCGACTAACTTATATTGAAAGCCAAATTTTTACACTGTTGCCTGATTAATTCTGGAGTGAACATGTGTATTTTCTTCAAGCTTATCTTAGTCCAGATGCCATTCTGCATTTTCAGCCTTTACTCCACAAAGACTGTTTGTAATTTTACAGCCAGGCTCCTTATCTCTGAAAAGCTGCATGTTATAAAGGTTATTAAAATTTTATGAGTGGTGGATCCTCAGAGCCTGGGCAGTCCTGTTCCACATCAGTGCTATCATGCTTTTGCAATACGAAGAAGTGCAATAGGGAGTTTAAATCCTGGCTGCTATTTACTTACCTTACCTTACCCTTCCTGTAGTTCTAGTGATTTGAATGTTTAACTATATCACATTATTTCATAAATATCTTTAAAATGTTTTTTCTTGTCTTCAAGAAGTTATTCTTATCTCATCAATTGTATACTTATTAAGTCTTTTCTTTTTCATCTGATTATTAATTCTAAGTTGTAATATAAAAATAAACTTATGTGAACTGGAAATCATGTAAAATCCTTTATGGCAATATAAAAATAGCTGATGACAGGTATCCAGCTGTCTATATCATTAAAATGTTTTCCATAGTTACCATTACTTGTTACTGTTATAAACAGGGAGACTGAAAAACTAACTGTTATAATATGTGTTTGCTCTTCATCTCATTTGGAAATCCTGTCAAAATATTTTGGGGTATAATGACTTGTCCAGGTTGTAGTATTTCACACAGAGCTTGAAAATTTCCTTACAATTCAGTGATACTGCCTAACCCAGTATTTTTTCCTCCACATACAGGCACTGGCTAATTTTAGATATTGCATCTGATGAATTATAAAAACAGAGGAGATTCTTCATAACACTGGGTAGGTCTTGTTTATATGCAAAAACATGCAGATTTATTATGTCTTTTCAAATATTTACTTTGAAAATGTGGTTAGCAGCCAGATTCACCAGGGAGTTCAGAAATCATAAACGACAGTAGTTATTTCTGATAACAGATGAGTTGTGGGGTTTTTCCTACCACAAACCAGGAGGAACAACCTGTATATAAAATGCAAAATGATGGCTGTTCCAGAAAAGTGATTAATTAGATCAAGAAGTAGAGATGAGAAATAGCTTAAGATAAGACAAAGTTTCAAAGGAGAAAGAAATAGCCACTGAAGAATGGGAGAGAGGCATTTGTGACTCATAACCAATGAAAATTAGAAGACCAGGGCTGGGACAGGGAGACAGAGAACAGTTGCCAAAACAGAGAAAAATAAAAAAAATTTCACTCATGATATCATCAGGTCATAGGCCAGACAACTGCAGGTGATATTGTAGATGACAGTTGGTCAAGAAGGAAGGAAAGCTACTATAAAAAAATAGGAAAGTAAGACACAGCCACACAGTTCTCAGCAATAGGAAAACTAAATACACCTATAAAAGAGGCTCTATTTATCCAAACAAGTCACACAGCATTGTCTAAAAGAGTTCAGCCTGTTTTTAACTTAGCTATGATGAAAGGTTTATGGTTTTGGGTTTGGATTTTTTTTTTTTTTTTTTTTGCTTTTGTTTTTTGTAAGTTTCAGGTCACAAATCAGTCAGGATTCAAGAAACAAGTCAGTTTGTCAGTGTTTGGTTAAAATAAAGATTTCAAATAACAGTTTAGATTAATGTGTTGTTCAAGGATTTAATGTTTAAAACAAATTTGCGGATCAGAATGTAGTTTGGTGCAATGCCTTCTCCCCCAAATGGAATTGAGGGAACATCCTGTAAAGGACAACGAGACAGCAGATGGTGTTCTCTCTCCCTGAGGCAGAGATACAAGGTGTCACTCTCTAAATACAGTTACTGGCAGGTCTGCAGTGAGGTATTGCAGTATCAGAACTGTTTTTCAGAACTGATACTGATACAAAAAAAAAAAAAAAAAAAAAAAAGAAAGAAAGAAAGAAAAGGTCAGTCTTGTTTGAGTTTTGGTGGCAGGAAACAAAGCAGCAAAGAAGTCAAAGCAAATTTATTATCCGTTCTTTGGCAAATTACACTTTTAGGGCTATGGCCACTGCAGACTGTAATATCAAATGAGTTTACTTCAGGTTGGCTGGGCATCTTTACATTACAGAGTAGCCCCTATTGTTCTTGGAGATTCAATAGGCTTGTGAATTCAGTAATGAGGATGCACTGAAGGTGATGGCCTAATGGTGCTGCACAGTAACATTTTCGTGGTCTATAGACTTTTAGAGAAACTCAGAAGTGGGCTAAAGGTAGAATACAGAAAGGTCGTTTCCCTGGAATTTTGTCTTTCACTATCACCTGAAGAGGGAGACTGGGCTTTTTTTGCCTTCTTTGTTTTTGTAAGTTAATTATTATAAGCCTAGTGTTCTCTCTACTACCAGAGCATTTTATTAGCCTTTCACAAGGTAAAGGGGTTATGTGATTTTGCTGGAATCTATGGCAGTTTAACAAAAGCTTTGAGGGAACAGGCCAGATAAGCAAATCAGAAGGTATTTAACAAAAAAGGAAAAATATGAAAAGAGGAAATGAATGCCAAAATAAAGTTTGCAAACCAAATTAATCTAGACACGAAAACACATTGGTAGCAAAAAAAAAAACCAAACAACAAAACAACCAACCAAACAAACACAAAAAACCAAACTCTAATTGATTAGAAAGCAATATCAGGGACCTGATTAATAAACAAAAGTAATCAGAATTGCTCGCTATAGGGCATAAATTCACCTAAAAAATATTATGGAAATGTCATGGGAACACCGGCATGACCAGCATGCTAAGGCTATCAGGTAGATTCAATTTTAGGAAATTAAGTGGGATGAAGGGTAGAAGCTTGACAGGCTCAGAAATTACTGGTCTCATATCTGGGTAACCTAGTGTCTTGGACTGTGAGATATCATCTATTCCAAGACTTGAACCTGTAATTGGTGTAAATTCTGATAATAGAGTATGCACCATCTTACACATCTACTAACTGAGAGTCATGAGGGAATACTGCATTATCATGAGAACTTTTCTTCTGCACGACACTGCCAATATAATCCTATATTTGCATGTTTATGTCTTAAGTCAGGTGTGGTCAGGCAGCACAAAGGAACTTTGTATTAGGCCTCAGTTAGGGTTCGATTCATAGAGACAGAAACTAGCAATAACATGTGATATGTTTGCCTCACAGAAAGGGCCTCATTATGATCTTTGTGGTTGTGTAGATGCGATCACATAGAACAGATACAATCGTGACTTTTTATATTGGATCTTTGCAAACAGAATGGGGAATAAAAATATTATCGTCAGTGAAACGTTCTTGAAACTCAAAACAAAGTAGAGGAAATTAATCATTTGGAAAAAGTTATTTGACAGAACTATGGCAACACGACTGGAAATTTTAAACCACCAAAAACTGTAATTCTCCTACTGAGATGATGACAACATTGAATAGCAGGACAAATCTGGTTAAGAGACAACCTAAAAAACCCATGAAAATAAAATATCATATTTTAAAAAATTATTTCTGTGTCTATGTGTATGTACACATACATATGCATTTATATATACATTAGAAATATTTGTCATCTGATATGTATCTTATAGACATATTCACAAGACAAGATCTTTCTGATATTTTGAATTATATGAATCAGGAGCAAGGAATAGAGGAACACCGAGGAGGAAGGCAAATGAGAAGCAGCTTCTTGCAGGAAAGTATGAATTAATTATAAGTTCACAAAGCAGAGTCTGAACAAAGAAAATTCTAAGAATTAACAGAAAGCATAGAATTACAAGTAACAATAGATACAAGGCAGAACATTTCTCTACAGTAAGGAAAAATGGCAATAAGTATAATTATGTCATACAATGATAAAATACTTTCTCTCCTGGAGTAATTTAGGATTCTGTTAAACAGCAGGGACTCAATAGAAGCAATTTACATAATGCAGAATTCTTGTAATACAAGAATTTTTTTAAATAGTTGTGTGAAAACTGATCATAGAAACTTTTTAGCAAACTTAGACTACTTGAGCAATTCTCTTAAAGAAATAAATGGGACAAACTGAATAACTCCAGATTCTTTCAAAGGACCTCAGTCTCAGACAAAGAGTGAGATGAATGACACTAGACATGTTTAAAAACATATGAACAAGAGTAGCACACACAAGGTAATATTGACCAGGGTAAATTGTATGGATTTAGAAAGTGATATGGATGCCATTGCCTGGAACAGATTGTCTAGTTCCAAAGCTCAGAGTTTTAAATGGAGGCTTGCAACCCAGAATTGGGTCAGGGAAGAACCATGAGATGGTTTAACAGAGTAAAAAAGACAGTTCTTGAAAAAGATTCAGGGAATTTATTTGATGAGCAAGATAAGAGATAGCATGGCTTATGAGCATATGCTCGAAAAAGAGATTTCTGAGAAGTGGAAGCTCTTCTGAAGAGTGGGCAGAATGTTTAAATAGGTCCAATAACTGATAATTGTTCTTTAACATCATGTTCTTTTAAATCAGTTTTGTTGTTATCCCTTCTTTGTGAATTTTTTTAACAAGTCAGAGCCAGCATGCCATTGGTTCTGCTTGCAGCCCATCTTCATTTCCTCTCTAAACAAACTGGTAGACTAAAATCTCTCTTATCATGGGAATAAGATTTTTGGCTGATCATTCTATCCAGAAGGACAACAGGGAGTCCAAAGTTATTTTCTGTGTCTAATTAAGATGAACTGCTGTGTTACAGGCACAAAGTCATAGCAAATCTGATTTTCTGTGGTAACAGCTAAACAAAGTTGAAGGCTGTGGCTAAAACCACCTGTTGTGTCAAGGAACATACATTTCTGCTGCCAAAGTCTACCCATTTGAGCACTATACAAAAGCACCAGGGGAAAACAGGTGGTGTTAGTCCTGGCTGCCTTCATGTTTTCAATGTTGAACTCATTTTTTTCCCCCCTTTCAATAAACTATGCCAAAAAAGCAAAAGTCTAATGCCACAGCAAGAGGAGACTTGATCATCTTTAGCTATCTATCCTCTGGATACATGCAGGCTTTGCCTTCCTTATTGTGCCAGACTGCATCTCAGGGCTGTATAAAAGCTGTGCTTTGCTATACTCACACAGCTTTCCAGAACAAGACTAAAACCAATAAAAGGACATAGGGACCAATACTCAGCTAAATGTGTAGTGCTGGTGTTCATGATGTGGGCACTGTGACTATTGTGTTTCAGCAGTTCATAATAACTGTTTGTGGATCTAATACAATCGGGAACCTCATTTTTTCAGGCATGTCGTTGCTTCTTTATCCTGACCCTTGGACTCTTGTGGCTGAGATCTTTTGCTCAGCTGTGTTTGTGTAATGCATCATGACTATCAACAGTGCCAGGTTGTTAAATCATAATTTTGCTCACCGGTTGACCTCCTCCTTCCCCATTTGTAGTACAGAAACAGGAAATTAAAGAATTATTTTTTTATTCTTTATTATTGTTAATGGCTTATGATACTTTTGCTGATCTTTTCTTCTCCAAGAACTCCCTGGTTATTTACCTCCATTCACCTGCTGTTAATAATTTTCTTCTTCAACTATTCTTTTTGAATTAGGATCATCATCATACCAGTTGAATGTAAAGTATTTATTCATATAATACCCCCAATGTTGTTTTCAATTCCATTCCTCAGATCTCCCAGGAATCCATATGCCTTTTGAATCACCACTGTGAAGTATGCAGAGGTTTTTCACAGATGGCCACATACTTACCATTAATTGAGAATCTAGCAAGTGTATGAATAATTCCATGTGCTTATTAAAAGCTCAAATAGTTACATTTGCTAAGCCATTTTTCATTTGCTATTATGTGCCCTTTTTTTTTTCCACACCCTCTGAAAATCTTATCACCTCCATATTCTGGAGGTAACCATCTCCAGACATTGCCGTCCAAGTAATGTTGTTACCTGCAACTGCTGTCATCTCAAAGTTCAACCTGTTTCCAAGTCCTGAATAACCACAACAAACAGTCCCAGATGCTGCCTCTCCTAGATGCAGAGTGTTACTGGAGCACGAGTCAGTAAAGCTCTCAGGCTCTTGTCTATCACATTCCCTAAATTTAACTGTAAACTCTTAATGTTGAACATTTGCATTAGAGTTCACTCATCCATCTCACACACTTGTAAATAATCAAGGAGTATCAATAGCTCTGACCACGGGGAACAATCAGTACTTCTTGCAGTAAAGCTGAAAATTTGGTAAAGAAGAAAAGGGTGCCCGAGGGTGGATTACAGTAGAGAGAAGGAGAAGCTTTTATTTAGAAGATGGGAATATTATCTGAGAGTTCTTCCTACTGGACTGCAGTGAAGAGGTTTGAAAAGCAACATACAAAAGAGTAGTTGCTGCTCCCCCTTCTACTCTCTAGAGTAGAATTTCAGTCAGCTGCAGCTAGCTGCAGTGTTTCATCTTTGTAAATAAAAGTCACTTTTTATGGACACAGATTTTGTTTCTTTTCTCCTTGCTCTTTACCAGAATCACAGAATAACTAAGGTTGGAACTGAAGGTTACATTGTTTGACTCCTTGCTCAAAGCACGCCTAATTTAGCAGTTGGAGGAGGCTGCTCCTGTTCATATCCTTTCAGGTTTTGAGCACCTGCACAAGCTCTTTCAGTGTTTTACCGCCCTCATTTTGTTCCCTACTCAGCTTCCTCATCCTACAATTTACCATTTTAGTTGGGAAGAGGATGCATTTTGTCCTCTTGCTCAGTTTTTACTTTTAAAGACAGAAAAGAATGTAAAACATCCTGACAATTGAAAGCAGTTCTGTAAGAGCAAGTACTTCATGTTTCTCTAAACTGTTCTCTCAAAACCCTTCCTCTACCACTAACAACCTCTGTTTCTCAGCTGCAGTGAAAGAACTAGATCCAGACAAGATCCAGCTGTGCTACTTGGAAACAACAAAGCAGAGACCACTCACCTCTCCACACCATTAACTATTTGAAATCAGAAGGGTGTAGCGTAAAAGGCACTATAGAAACTCTCCCTAGTTTTTAGATAAAGACTGCTGCTCCCACACACTACTTCTGCTTCTGTAGGCTCTCCTGTTCTTTCTGGTCTACAGGTAGTTGCTATCACAGTCATAGCTATGGCTTTCTTAAATCACAGTTCTTCAGCTGTCATATAAATGTCCTAGTGTCAATTCTAGCTCTGACATGACTGTTCTGGATAGGGGTAAGATATATCATTTTAGCAAACATATTAACTTTATAGCCTCAAAAGTTACCTACCTTGTCCTTCCTAGTAGCTGTCTTTTTTAGGAGTATTGGGAAGAAAGGGAGAAGTTCTCTGAAGAAACTCACTTTTTGTTCCTTATTCAGCTACTTAGCATCCTAAGGACATGAATAAACAACTCAGATACTGTTTGTTTTTCCACATTGAAGCAAATGTAGCTTATCTTCAGCTCCTTAACCTACCCTTTCCACCCTCTGTAAGCATCAGGCAGAAGAGGGCTGTGTAGTCACCCTTGGAATGTGCCAGGCTTCTTGGATGGGTTAGAGGAAACAATGACAACAACTTGTGTTAAATATCTTACCCCAGGTGACACCCTTAAGCAGTTCCAAGAGTCACTCAGTATTTCGATGCTGATCAGACACTCAGGCATTGCCAAGGCTCAGGGCAACCTGTAGCCTGTTCAAGACAGGAGAAATGGATGGAGGGATAGACTAGATCTGGGACAAGTTATCATCTTGTGTAGGAAAACTTGATTCCCTAGATGGAATTTCTAGATGAACTAAATAGGAAAAAAAGCACAGCATTATTGTCTTTTCTGTTATTTTTGTCTTTGTTTGTGTTTTTGTTTGTTTGGTTTTGGTTTAGTTTTAGTTTTGTTGTTTTTGAGCAGTCATTACATTAATGATCTGAGAATCTTTTAGTTATTTTTTTTTCCTAACCAAGAACAATAAGTTGATGGTCTGGATTCATCTGCAACATATGTGAATAATTTATATAGCTCATCTTTTATCCCAGATCAATAAACTGTTGCCACCAACACCATCTCATACTTGGATGTGATCAAGGCCCTGCTGAAAAGTGGCAGGCTGAAATGGAAAAGAGATTACAATTGGCAAACAGCAGAGTGTAAAGGCAGGCCAATGGTTATTCTTGCCTTTGTCATCTGTCAGCTGGACTAAGGCCCTGTGACATGAAGGCCCTGTGAGTGTGAAGTCCACAGCCCTATAAAACTCCAGGTAAGATGGAAGGCTATAGCTACCTTTGTCTGCAAGTCACGGTGCTGCATACAAGCTTTCCCTAGAACTGAGAAGAAAACTAAAGACATTGGTATGGTCAAAATGCTAGTGAAGTTGTGCCCAAGATATAATAAAAACCCTCGCTCTCTACATCTGAGAGGAAGACAGCTCTCTACATCTCTGTGCATTTGGTGTAAAGGACCTCTGTGAGCTGGGTCGATCCTGACCGTGCATCCTCCATTAGAAGCCTTGCATGGAGAGGGACCTCCTCACCTGCTACTGACAGGGAACCACGTCTGACTTCTTCAGTCTCACAGCAGCACATGCATTTAAAGAAAAACAAATGAAAATGCCTTCAGAAAACAAAATGTTCTGCCCCTGCTCCTCCCTTCGGAGGAACGATTACGGTACAAACAAGACATGGAAGATGTTTGTCATTGTACATAAGTGCTCAGTTGCTCTCAACGCAGGATCAGAAAAAAAATGGATTAAAATATAAAATATCTTTCTTTACTTGCTACCTGCTTCTGCCATGTTATTGTCTGTCTGCTCTTTTCTCCCTCTCCTCCCTTGCATCTCCCATGGCAAAGTGAAATCCTGCTCACCACCAAGCACAAGCACTGTCAGTCGGCTCTCACCTTTCATTTTTAGTCCTCTGCTGTGTCTACAGAGGGAATGTTTGTAGGTGAGTTGGGAAGAGGAACATGCAGTGGTGCTACCCTGCCACAGGACTGCTTTAAGTGTCTGTTCGGTTGACTCAAAAAGGGAAGCACTTAATTTGGGTTGCATATGAAATGTTCAGGTAAGGCCTAGCTAAGTCACATATTTCTTTATCTGTACCCCTTAGACCATCACTCCCATTGCACGGAACAGCCAGAGATCTATATTTCTAGGCATAATGCTCCACATGGCTGCAGGGAGGATTTTTCAGACGGAAGTTGTTTCTCACCTAACTATTGCTTTGCACCTCTCGCCCCCCAAAGTAAATGGAAATTATTGCAGCCAATTCAGGAATGCTACTGCTGCCATCTCCTGAGAAAAGCTAGGCTGAACATGTTTAAAGGAGTTACAGAAGTTGCTGCTGGTGCTGGAATGTCTGCAGAACAGTGTCCTAATGAAATGGAGTCTTTTGGTTGGACTAGACTAGTATGTAAATGAGCTATACCTAAGATTGCTGTTATCAAACTAAAAATAAGGGATTCAAAACTGTATGTCTAGCAGTTGCCTGGAAATCTCATTTGCAGACATAACATTAGATCACAGTATATGATATGATTAATCTTCTCTGCTTCCCAAAGGCACACTGGAAATCCCTGCTCTACTGAGCCATGAAGACCTCCAAGTCCAGCTGGGAGAGCTGAAATTTAAAATTCAAAGACATAAAGGCTACTGAGACTCTAAGGTGAAATGCTTACCCTTCTCACTTTAATTGTAAGCATAGAATTTTGAGTAAAACTGTCACAAAGTACCATAAATTTAAAGACTGTCAAGGGTAATACAGTCATCTCAAGTAGTCTGGAGTCACCATTGAAAATAGAATTCAGGATCCTTCACAAATTAAGTAACACCAACAGCTTTGTGAAATTATCTTTTTCCTTTTCTTTCTCCATATGTGGACATATGATTACATATGTTCTCACAGAAAAAAAAAGGTTTTGTGTTTTCTAGGAGCAACTATGCAGGTCTAAAAGTCGTTCCCAGAATCTTACTTTTCAGTTATTGAAAGAAGTCTCTTACATTGTAACAGTTCAAAAAATGTTCTAAAGCTACATATTATGTACAACACCCTAACAAATAAAGGGTGATAGTATGAATGCCACTAAGTTTCAGGGGTTTCTTCATTATCAGCATCTTGAGACACACTTCCTCGCATGAAGCCATGCTATATTGTCATCTACACCCTGCTGCTGGTAATAAGATTTCTTTCTCATTCACACCTTAATAATAATGCTTATTCTGACCTTTGCAAAAGATTTCGAGACGATGCTTCAAAAGCACTAAGAACGTACTAAACAATATTATCTGGTTATTATAACTCCAGTGACAACTATGGAAAAATGTTTTCTGTGTTTGCCCAGAGCTGATGACTATATAAAAAATTTCACTATAGTAACATGACTATTCCTAATTTTCTTTCAATTTGCCAGTGAGATTTTGCTTCACTTTAAGAACAGATGTTTCTGCTTGTAATTTCTGAACTGAATTGAAATTCTACCATTTTTTACAGTGAAAATTCACCTTTCTTGATCACAGAAGTGGCAGTGCAGATATCCTTCTTTTCCCTCATCAAGTCATAAAGAAAGAGAATAAAACTCCTTTGGAAAGACTTAGTCTGAGAGTTGAAGAAGACTTTTGGAGCCTCTGCTCCCACTGTCCTGTATTCTGGATAATGTCTAGGATGTCTCACATTGTATATCCCACAGTTTTCCTCTAGGCTACAAAATACTTAGCTTTGTCAGAGTACTAAAAACAGTGAAAGGCTTTTTTTAAACTTAATATTCCTCAATCAGTAGAGGTGGTGGTATAGAGAAATCAACATGAGCACTAAGGGTCCATGACCTCACAAGTCATTCAGCTTTTTCAGTGCAAACATATTGCCAGGGGTAAGGTGCTCTGAGAAGCCTGCTGGCCTCTCCTGCTGCTGCAATGGGTCTTACCACAGCACTGGCAGAACAGCCAGCACTTAAACAGCAACTGGGAGGGGATGTTGCTGGCTGGATTGTGATCACTGCACACTGCTCAGCTGTGACAGCATATGCTTGGCATTCAGAGCCAGAAAAGGACATGATGCTGTCCTTGCACACTCTGAGCAGCCAGCAGCCTTCTGGGAAGTGAGGAGATGGACAAGTGAAATGTGTCAGGAAGAGAAGGGGAGCCAAATTCAGTGCCAATAAGAACAGCAGTGAGAAATGGAACATGTACGACATATCAAAAGAGGAAGAAGGAATGTGCTAAGTGGCAGAAGGGCAGAGAGAGGAGTTAAAAAAATGCTGAGAGAGGGAAAAGCCAATTGATAGTGAAAGGAGACATTTTCTTATCTAAAAAAGGATTCAAGAGAAAAAAAAAAGAAAAAAAAATGGTTAAACCCAAGTGCTTGGAGTTCTCTGAGCACATTTCTTCCTTTCTTTGGGAATGGCAGTTCCCAGAGCAAGCTGCAAAGTCTGCCTCAACAAAGCTACCACTGCCACTGCAGTCTAAATAGGCAGTTAACAACGCCACGTTAACACCAAAAAGCTGGATTCATGTAGAAATTGCCTTTACAATAAAGTCCTCTGTGTGTGTCTGTATGAGTTTGAAATAATTTCAGTAAAAGCTTATCTAAAAATTCCACTAGAAATAAATCCTCCATGCTTTCATACTAGAAAGAATAGGTGGCTTTGCTCATGTTGCCTGAAACAGATCAGAGTAGTGCCTGCTTTGTCCCCTCCTCCTCCCACGTATCCTTACAGCTTTTACACCATCTTCAACTTTAGGACATGTTCCTCCATGGGAGTTGAGTGCAGTGGTGTTGTGGGTATTTCTTCAGCTTCAGGGTGATAACAGGATCCCTACCCACCCTGGCTGCAGCAGAAGCAGCCAGGGCTGCCAGAAGTATCCAGCGGAGAAAGAAGCTGAACTCGTCTTTGACTCTGCAGCAAGAAGCTGCACGCTACATGTCCTGAACAAAACTTCACCTGAGCTGCAGATTTCTGTAATTCTGGTTCCTAAACAGCTGCCTGGTGAGCTGGAAGGAAACAAGGACAAAATATTCTCTGCTTGTGGTACATTCAAAATTTATTTACTATGACATTTGGTGCACCATTTTGACTTCAAAGGACAATTCTGTCAGTTGGAAAATTCCTGACCTTCTTGATTTGATATTCAGCAGCTTTGCTAACAAAAATGAGGTAAGAGAATCAGCAGCAAGAGGATTTTTTTGTGAATGCAAATCGGCAAACGAACCAGAAACTCCTTTTGCTCTTTATCCTACTCCCCCAGAGGGAGGACAAGAACACAACTCAGCATTATTGAGCATGGAGTATTATTGAGTATGGAGGTTTTTGTGGAGATAGGTGTAATTTCTGCTCATCGTAGTATTTTCCCTGATGATTAGGTAGAGAGTTTCAATACAACACAGCTGTTAAAGCATAGATATTTGTTCTAAAGCTCATATTAAGTTTCAGCCTTATATTTTACATTTTGATTAGTACATAGTTCAGAAAACCCCCAAACACCTTGACACCTGGTAAGATAACACTATGGTTAATTAAAAAGTTTCCCGACTGATACTCAGCAAGGGATAGTAAGAGTTGAATGACAGTGATATTTTTTTCAATATGAACTATTTCTTCCAGCATGCTCTGTAACATATGCTATAGCTTGTCTGTCTTTCTCTAAGTGGAGTAACCTCTCTATTGTCCTGCAGCTACAAATAGGCAATTAGGTTTTATTGTCAGCAGCTACTCCACTCCAGAAAAGGAGGATGCCTCCCTCCATTCTGGCTAGCAACATGGTTTGAAGGTTTTATTCAGCTTCAGAGAACACTACAGCTGGCAATATGGCAAACTACTGAATGCTGTGCCTAAGCACGCAATTACATTATAATTCTTGAGTGTAATACTCTGCACAGTTGTACAAACAATGTTCAGATGATTCTTGCAGCAGTTAGTTGACCATCTTATTCTCTGAAGATGGTGGTTTATGGAGGAATAAATTGCAGGCACTGAAGTAAAATTAGGAAAGTGCTTTGCATGCTTAACCTTATATTCAGGATGGAAATTAAAGAACATGACTTGCTCAGAACACATAGTAAGACTAAACATGTTATTTAATCTCAGGGACCCTTAAGATAGAGATGAAATCTACTGTGTGTGGATGTAGTTTGTTAAATAGGCTGGTAGTCTGATACAAGGTATTTACCAATTCTCAAACAAGTAGTATAATTTCATACTTGGAAAAATAATTTGTTTTTACCAGAAAAGTATTTATAAAGTATTTGAGACACATTGGTGCTACAAAAGCAGTAATACCATGACATTAAGTAATAATGAGATTAATCATAGTAATTACTAATAAGACAATAAGGTTTTCTTACGTAGCTTTTAGGTTTATTTCCTCTAGATGAAAAATACATTTGCTCTGTAATGTTAAGTCAGTTAAGATGCAAGATTTTTCCCCCAGCATGACTTTCCCCAGCCACAATCAAGAGTCTGTACCCTTAGTCCAATACAGTGCCACTAGTTTGACCTGGATAAGCAGGAAGAGAGCACACTAAAGATCACGGCAGTTATATAAAGAGTGTGATAATGATGGAGCTAAATTATTCATTCTGCCACCCAATTATGTCTGGTAGCTGAGGTACAGAAGCAGTATCTCTTGAATTGCATGTAGCTTAAATGAGTGGAACAGCTCACCTGCACTGAAAAGTCTGTTTTCAGATTGCATATGTCATTTCATTGCACATGCAGAGAGCAGCTTGACACATTTAAGGTGCACTGAACTATTAGTGCTAAAATACAGTTCGTTAATTTAAATTACTGTTTAGTTCACGAAGTCCTTGGGCTTTGGTCATACAGATACTGTGTATTTGGTCTGCTTCTTTGTTCTGTCAAATACATCCATCCATGGCATGATAAAATCATTAGTGCTGGTTATGTGTCACCATGTAAATGCTTTATTTTGTTACCGTGTGCCTTTTCTTTCAGCTTTGGCATTTAATTGTCAAGATGCATTTTAGTTTCCTAAATTCTACAACCTAATTTAATGAAAACTGCTTGCAAAATAAGTAAATACACTGACAAAAGCAAAACATGATTTCATTTAAGAAATTTATTACTAGAGGCAGGACTTCATTCAGTGTGCTTACTCATTGCTATTTATCAGCATTTGTTTAGGGTTGCAACTGAACAAAGAACAGTAAATGCAGTTTACTGTAGAAAGGCAAGATCACATGGCCTGGGCCTTAGCTAATTTATCTTTCATGACAGATTCTATTTTCTGCTACTAGTATTATTACCACCATTACATTTCTCCCACGATAGTGCATCTGGAGCTCTTGCATTGCCAAACTTAGTGGTAGCATTTAATTTGTGTGACATTATTCAGTTATCAAGAAAAAGCTCATGCTGAGAAACACTGTGGCTAGCTAATGATAGCATAAAAAAATGAGTTCTTGTAAGCAAGAGCAATGTTTCAAGTACTTTGCTAAAGACTCTTTTTGAGGCTGCACTATTCCATTCCTGTCATGGGAATCTGGGTGTTCACCAAGAAACTCTCCAGAGGAAGGTTAACAGGTAGATACACTGAGACAGTAGACACAGAATAAGCTGGACAATTATACTTCATTTATTTTCTGTTAAGTAATGGCAGCTGGACAGTGCAAAGACTGCAGCACTGTATTATATGAAAGCCACACTGAGATCGCGCTAGTCTGTTCCTCTTTCTGTGTAAGATCGTCTCTACATATGTAATTTTCAACAGAAGCTAATCTAATCCATCCTTGGAGACATACAGTGATGGAGAAGCTGTGTAACTCATCACATATTTCCTATAATAATATACACACATGGTTTTGTATGTATGTCATTCTTATATTCATGCTCACATTAACTAGAATACAAATATACCCATGGCATGAATAGCTGTAAACAATGTAGCTGTAAATCAGAAATCTTCATGGAGGGTCCTACTAGGATTCAACAGGAGTCTGCTCTGGACAAAACATAACTTACTACCTTTACCTACAAATTGAAAGACAAAGTAAAATGAAGGTTAGCAGTTTTTCAAAATTATGGAAGCTGGTGGAACTTACAATTAGACAGATGGTTCCTGTAGAGAATGAATCATTTGGTAGGGTTGGCTGATTTGAATATCTTAATACAGATAAATTTGCATTCATATATCTAAGGAAGAAAGGGCATAGTTTATATAGACATTATTGGGCTAAGTATTTCAAAATGATACAGCATGAAAGGAAGTCAGGGTCTTGGTAGATAATTGAGCTTGCAGTGGGATGATGCAATTAGAAAGTGTATGTCAGTCCTGAAGCCTAAGTAAGGAAAATCTGAAGTGGGAGTAGGAAGGTGATTTTAGCTCTGTTTACAGCAAATGTAAAACCTTTACAGGAATGCTGCATGGAACTCTCATACCCACATTTCAGAGTGGACTCTGATAAATCACAAAGTAGTCAAAAAGTCCTGCAAAAAACATGCTGAGATTTGAAAGGCATGCCTTATTGTGAAAAGATAAGAAAGAGCAAGTTCCCTGTTTTGTCAAAAAGACAAGCAAGACAACGGTAAAATATGTTTTGATTGTGATTGGCTTGTGATAAGAGAAAAAGGCATAACAAAGGACAGTATAGGATATTTTTCTCTTGATCTAACTGCAAATAAAGCCCTTAAAAAACCCAAACCACCCAGTGAATTATTACCCATATTGTCAGCGATATGCTGCATCTTCTACTCTGTATTGATATGTTTAAAGGTCTTTCCAGGGAGATTGCACTTTCAGGAGAAATTACAGGCCTGCTGCTGAGGCTTCTAGTTGAGGTGCTGCAACTTGCAGGAGCACAATGATCTCTTCTGACCTCAAAGTCTGTGATTAGGTGACTAACACAATTCTACTTTCTTTCTTTGTTTCCTATCAAATAATATTGATGTATACCTGCTGAGGAAGTAGCTCTTAGTCTTTTGAGTTTGAAAATAAGGCAAATAATACACCAGCTTTGGACAGATTTATCACCACTGAAATCAATGGACTTGCTTTTTAAAATAATCCTGAGAATGGGGAGACTGTAAACTTGTTTCTGAACAGCACAACCTCTTCCCACCAAGGAAATAGCCATTAAAAAATCATGCTGAATCACAGGAACTGGAAACAGTATTAAATTTTGTTTCTACAAAGATTATTTCTGTTGAATTCAGAAAAATCACATCCTTCCATTTGTAATTTTATTTATATATTCTTATATTGGAAATAATATCTAACTCTTGAGTGGTCCTGACTGCAAAAACACCAGACTGTGTTTTCAATAAATAATTCCACTTTAATGGCAAAGTAATAATTTAGACAGATACAGTGTGCACACCTGCAAAAAAATATACGCAAGCTGGTTTACAAGCTAGAGGAACAATAAACCAATAGAAAATACATCATCCAGTTAAGTCCGATGACACCAAATACTTATTATTAGGGTTTTACAAAGACTACAAAAATTTTCAGATGATTTATTTCACTGTTTCTGTCTATTTACATGATATGTTACATCAAAAATGTACAAAATATAAAATGTGTACAGACAAATGCTTCACAAACAATTTCTGAGTTGTAAACTAGGTGGACTCACTGAGATGTATTGCAGGAAGTTTTGTATATGTAATATTGTGTGTTTGTGAGCTAAATATGGCAGTAAAAGATTTGCAGGTTTACTCAGAGCACAGGTACAAGAAAGAGCAACTTTGTTTTAGTTCTTTGAGTCAGTTAAGGTGTATGAGGTCATATTTTGCATCAGAAACGGATCCAGATTTGGGGGGCACGATGTTGGTTTGACTGAATCCTACATGCATAAATTCAGAGTTTTATTAGGGCAGTAGCACCGCGTAGGGACCTCTAGATTCAGCGATGCAGCTGAGTGCCATTTGGAAACTGCATTGATTTCTTTGAGTTACAGCAAGTGACCACAGGGCAGCCACAAGGAGTTAATAGCACCAGATACACATCCTGAAGGTGACATCCATGGAGGTGTACAGTACATGTCTACACAATGCCAAAGCCCTTAGGTACCTTCTTGTTCATGTGCACCTATTTCAACCTCATGCCTCTTATGGTAAAAGAGCATTTTTGAATACTCTGAGCAGTCTGAATGCAATCTGTTTGTAGCCTGCCGTGACATATGAACTTAAAACATTTTCAGACTTTTCCCCCCCAAAATGTGTTTGCTTCAGATAGATAGTGAAACGTGCTGACTGTATCAATGATAGCTCCTGCATAGTCATAATAACTGTAAGTACATGACAGACACACCAGGTAATAACAGCTTTTAAGGTTTGCATTCTTGTATTTGTTTGCAATATATGAGAAATCTCAGCAAGTGAAACATTTCTTAACACCAACAGAATAAAATACATTTTTTTGTTTGTTTTTGATTTGATTTGTGCAAGGCTTTTTTTGTTTGTTTGTTTGTTTTTTTCTCAATATTTACAATACCCACCCAGTAGACTGTGCAAAACCAACCCACTTTTACAGTATAAACTCTTCCTCTTCCACAGTGGACATCACTGCTTCAGTGTTCTTTTATGCTGAATTCTTCAGGTACAACAATAGCAAACAAAACAACATGCTGAAACTAGAAAAAGGAAAAAAAACCCCATATATTTGTGCTCATGCTGCATCAAGTGTATCCAGCTCTGCTGGATAAGTATTCAAAACATCTATCCTTCAAAAATTCCATTCCATGGGACTAAATGGATTTGAGCTGATTTTGTCAGCATTTAAGTGGCAGTAGAAGTGGGTTTGGGTTCCTTGTGTATTTCTGAGGGTAGGCAGAGCAATCTATTCACAAGATAAAAATATTATATAGCAACTGTTCTTTCTCGTATCCATTACTTTAAAAAATCATGATATACAGGTATGAGGCTACTATGTTAACTGATGTTTTCTCATTAGTAAATGAAGAAAAAAACAGTTTAAATTACTGATGGTTTAGGAATTAAACCAAACTGTAAAACTGTTCTAGAAATCTGTTTTAAGGCAGTGAGACAGCACCATAAGAAATGTTCCTTCTTTCACTGAAAAGGCTCAAACAAATGAAGCCCTAAAAAGCCTTTAATCAGTGTTGGTTAATAATTGGTATAAAACTGTTGTTAAGGAGTGGGCAGGTGGTTAAAAAAGACCCTTGTGGTAAAAACAACTTTATAAAATCTGTGACTTGTGTACTAAAAACTTGATGGAGCGCATCACCGTGACCATGGCAGTTAGAATTAAATTGGCACTTATCCAGCATATCACAGTCATGTTTTCTGGTGATTGCACAATACTGTTTGTGCTTTCTGAGTTACTATCATCTTTGACTCGTTTTGGAATGGGCAGTAGTGTATAACACAAACACCGCTGCCGTCCTGTGACCAGCACCATGTGGCACAACAGAGGTTAGAAGAGAATTAGAAGACTGCATTGTTGATGCAGTGCCTCAGGATAAACTAAAAGAAAAAAAAAACAAAGAAGTTTCACTGCAAACTTGTACAGAGAAACAGAGACAGAGAGAGAGAAACAGGAAAAGGGAAAAAAAATATTCCAGTTTGGCTAACACGTGTGCAATCTGCTTAGATGCCCTTGATCTAGGGCACTTTCCAGTTGACAAATGGAGTCTCACTTGGCTCCATAGGTATTGAAATGCCTTGAAATTAAACTAATTCAAGCTTTCCACTTCAATTTTTCTTCCTGACTTTGCAGAGTTAGGTCTCCTGCCTACCTACAACACACCATTCTGACTCAGGGACCTCGGCGTGCTGCTTTAATACTGGCAGTGGTCTCGTGGAAACAGATTTTACCATAATCCTCCACCAAGATTTGTCCCTTTCAGAGAGTTGATTCAAGGGATGAATCCAAAATGTCATCATGGTGGCTGGTGCTATCACTGTCACAGCTTTGTGCACTCGAATAGTTGGCTGCCTCTTGAAGCCTCATTAGCATATTCATCTGAAAGAAGAAAGCAATGTTTACATAATCTCATCTCATTTAATACTGCAGTGACTGCGTTAAAATTTAATTAAGCTCCCTTGCTGTATGAGGTGGGCAAGTATCTAGCAGAGGGACCATACAAAAGGATTTCAGAAAGGGCAGGGTGTCAGCGGCTCCTACTGCCACCCTTTTCATTGCCTTCTGATTTCTAAATAGAAGTTTAGAGGTCCAAAGAGCCAGAAGGATACAATGGAGCTGCCTGTTAACTCTCTTTAATTGAGGGGTGAGACTGGCTGCAGCTGCAACACTGGCAGGGGAAGAAGCCATATCTCAGCTGGACATCTGGGCCCATATTTGGAGATTGTCAAGCTTCCAGATAATTTTTGGATGGTGTAGGCACACTGCACTGGAAAAACAACTGGAAACACAATCACAGTAACATACCCCCTTTACAAGAGAAAGATGGGGAGGGAGTGAGACAGAGGTGGACTGAGGCCAACTGCTTTATAAAAGAGTCCCATCTGCTGTCAAGGGGCTGACCTCAGCAGAGGACCAGCAACAGATCCTCCTACCCAGGAGAGTGGAGCCCCCACTAAATTTGGGGATTACTGGTACCTGAAATCTGAAAAGTCATCAAATACCAGCATTAAGCCCCAGAAAACTACCTGGATGTTTGAGGGCTAACTCTTGTGTCATGATCAGGATTTTATTTATAAAAAAACCACTTCTGCCAGCATGCTCAGGACTGCAAGCAACATTGACATTACTTTAATGTTTGTCAAGAAACAAATACGTTGTCATTGCAGAAAGCAGGCAATGAAAAACCAAAGAGGTATTCTTATCTGTTTGTGTTTTAAGTCCCCGTTTCAAGTTTGCTCAGAAATCCTTACATCTCTATGGTTTTAACCTGCACTGTAAAGTTATCTTTAGGCATTGAACGGTGTTTAATACTATCAGGTAGCTTTTGCTAGAGGTTTAATAGGTATCCATGCTTGTGAACACAGGATACTTGTAGTGGGTGCTCAATACAGCCTGCACATGACATGTCTTGTTTCCACAAATGCAGTGTCTGTCTTCCAGTCAGCTCCACTGGAGGTAGGAGCAAACCCTCCAGTCACAACTTTAAAGCTTCTGATATTTAGTCAGGTACAGATGCGGATCAAAACGTGCAGGGACCAGGGGTGATGGGACACTGAACTCGAGCTGCCCAAGTTTTTCACCTTAGAAGAGAGTTTGCTGTGTTGAAAGCCCATTCAATACACTCACTGGCAGCCCAAATCACAGGGTCAAACTATCATCTGAAAGCTTATGGACTGGGAGATGGGTGGAAATTAGGTGACTTTCTACACGTCTTCAGGATGCAAGGTCTGTTTTTTGAAAATGAAACTGAAGCTAAGGAGCCATTTTCTTAGCACTGTTAAAAGCATTTTCCTCTGAGAAATTATCTTTTTCAAGGACTGCCTGTATTCCAGAAAGACAGTTCTCTAAAATGGGATTTTGAATTGTGATAAAGGCAGTCCATAGAGGAAAACACTACCCAAGAATAGCAGTTCAACTTGTGCACTTTAATAGTCCATTATCAGAGGAGGCAATGGTAAACCCAAATGTCTAGGATCGTATTTAAATAAAACAATACATAGCGATGAGGGAAATCAACCTCTTATCATTTAATTCCACCAAACTTGCATTCCTTTTACATTAAGACTGTTATACAGTCATCAGCTATCTTGAAATATTCTGAGGAATGGAAGGATGGCTGTCTAATTTCCATTTCCAGTAAATTCTATATGATTGACAAGTTACATAATGTGAATATCTCAGTCCTTCATTTGTAGAATGTAGATGAAGGACTGTCCAATTCAGAAAGAAGTTTTTAGAATAAAACTGATTAATAAGTTGCTGGAGAGTGGTGCTCAAACGTTATAATAATGAATAATTATCTATTAATTAATTAATTGTAATAGTGAAGACATTTCTGGGCAGATAGGAAGTGCAAATAATGTAAGGGCATATTAACATGCTTATGATACCTGCCCTCCCATTATATTTCACTTTCATTTTCAACATATTAATAAATTATAGTAGGAATCCTTTTAAAAGCTCATTTTGTAACAGGTGCACAGTAGATTTAGAGTGAACAATTTCACACATGACAGTAAAGTACATACTGAAAAGTCTTTTCCCAAAAGTTTGAATCTTACCAAGGGATCCCCCTCTGTATCAGTCTGTGGAACGTGCTTAGAGGTTGTTCCTTCCTTTGCTGATGCATAACCTTCATAACCAACATCTTCGGGTCTTAACTGAAGTAGCGATGGCCACTCATGCTGTTGAGATGCAGAGCTCCATGGATAGGTATCAGCTACCCACTTGGAGGGATCCTCCCAGGGTGCCCTCTTCCCGTACATCTGTTATGGATATGAAACAGGTAAGAATTCTACAGAGTTTTCAGTACCGGTTGTAACAGCAGGAAAAAAGTCATCAAAAACATCTAAACCATTTTAGAAAGGTCTTTGCTTTCAGATGTGCTCAGCACTCGTATATAAGACATCCAGGAAACTTCATCTGTACTGATGCTTCCTCAACCCACAGAGTGGCTGCAAGTTGAAAAGCACTTCATAACTAGTGATACTTATAGACAACAGCGAGAGCCACAAGTTCTTGATACAATGTGAAACGAGACCTTCAGGTAATTTGCTTAAGGCACGACAGTGAAATTAATTCAGACCTATCTAAAACATTCACGCTAATTGGATTTTGTTTGAAGTGAAGTGTCAGAACAGATTGTTCACTTCTCCTAGCAAAATGGGATGCAGAAGAATTTCACATGGGATAGATTTTTCCCTACTATGAAGCAGCAAAATGGTTACAAATCTGGAAGGATGACAGAGGAAGTAAGAATCAGAATATTATAATTTTAGGAGGTCTGGTAGCCTCCTTACTAAAATGCACCCATCTCTACACTGCTATTCACAAGCAACATGTTAACCAAGAACCCCTTCGATGCTGCTTTAAAGATTTCCCTTAGCTGTGACAATGACACATTGGGATAGGGAGCCATTGACTACAGCTTTCTGTAATTTCTCCTGCCTCAGTCTCATGCAATCCAAGGAACGGCATACTGGCAGGGCATGCACTCATGGAGGATTTAGATAGGCTGCACTCCTGAAGGGAGTAAAACATGGAAGGATTTTAGTGCTAAAGGCAGATGTGCTTATCGCTGCAACACCTGCTCCCAGGGACTTGCTGAATCCAGAGCTTCAGGTTAGGTAGCCAAGTTCCCTATATTATGCACAGAGATACTCAAGACTTCTTCTGCCCTACTCTGAGGCTAGGCTGCTACAACAGAGATCTGCCTAACTAAGCCAATAGGAAGTGTTTCTTATGGAGGTAGCAGGCTAACTCCAGGCTGTAGACAGCACTTCCCTTCATCTGAGATTAACAGAAAACAAATCTTTTCTGGAATCTGTAGCAAGGCTTGCAAATTCCATGCCTAACAAGTGAGTGCCAGGCTAGAAAGGCAGTTTCTAACCACTCCTAGTTACAGGACCACCTAATTATATATTTCTGTTTATTAATGATAATGTTATTCTATGAAAGCTATCCAAAGCAGCTAAAAATTGGTACAGTTTAAACAAAAATATTTTCTTCTACATGCTTCCATCATCTGCTCTGGAATTGAAGTTTTCATTTAAGCAGTTACTCTGTTCACTTGGGAAAATATGAGCATGAAGAATATCAGTGCATTTTTATAGCTGGACTAAACAAGTGCTGTTAATCTTGCTGTTCTATCAAATATTTGGTGGTTTTCTGCACAAGGCACAAATATTCTGTAATTCCCAGAGAAATAAACAGTTTTAGGAAAGCATGAGATATTCAACAGGCAAGATTCTAAACCTACATCACATCAGGATGTCACAGTGTCAATACAAGGTGATAAAAAAACTGCAGCTGCTTACACAGTTCTTTGACTAGTCCATAACAATACCCTCTGCACTGTGCAGTAATTTCTTTCAGTGTCAAGTGTGGAAAAAAAATTGCCTTTCCACAAAGCATCTTTTTAGAGGACATAGAACTGCTGTGCATAAACAAACAAACAAACAAACAAACAAAAAAAAAAAAAAAAAAGGAAAGGGGAGAAAGCCCAATAAAGATTGGGAAAAAAGATAGAAAGACAAAAGAAAGGATTAATGTCAAGATTTAGGTTTGCTCCAAAGATGTGGAATTGTCTGAAATCCTAATCTATCCTCTGGAATAACTCAGAGAGTTATCCTCTCGGAGGATACCTCACTGCAATGTTCCAGTACTTAAAGAGGCTTATAAAGAGGCAGAGTAACTTTTTTTAATGTGGGCAGATGGTGATAGGACAAGGGGAATAGTTTTAAACTAAATGAGGAGAGATTTAGATTAAATGTTAGGAAGAAATTCATTACTCAGAAGGTGGTAAGGTACTGGAATAGGTTGCCCAGAGAAGTTGTGGATGTCCCATCCCTGAAGGTTTTTAAGGATGATGCTCTGAGCAACCTGATTTAATGCCCATGGCAGGGGGCTGGTAATCTTTAAAGTCCGTTGCAACCCAAGCCTTTCTATGATTCTGTGAAAATATCCTTGTTCACAAGCTTTGCTCCACAAGCCTGTGTATCTACATATGTATGTAGGTGGGAGAGGATTACACAGACCAAAGCTATTTTCTTGCAGCAGTGTAGGGCCTATGAACCTTTCCATGGAGGGGTAGGCGGAGACTCAGGGAGGCAATCTGAGCTGTATTTAGCACTGATGTGAACTCTTTAGACAGTGGGGAAAAAGCCCACCTTCTTCTAGTCACAGAGGAGAAACCCACTTCATAAAATAGAAGATATGTTGGTGCTGGAGCAGACAAAGCAAATCATACATCAGAGTAGGAGCAGATTAAAAGGAATTTGAGGCTGACTTCTATAATCCCTTCAAAGATTTTCTTCTTGCCAATGCAACAGGATTTACATCAGGATGTAATGGTTTAAAGTAGCTTGGAGAAAGCCTATGAGAGGAATTTAAAAAATTTTCTAGGAAAAAAATTACATACCTGAAGTCCTTCTCTCACAGCTTCCAGAAGATATGGCACCAGGGAATAGTTCCAGAGGTCTGTGAACCACACTCTGGAGCCATCAACATCCATAGGGCAAGGGAGGAAGAGACGGGGACCTGAGAAGTCAAACTGTGCATTAAAAAAGGTGGAACTGTGGAACACACATTTAAGACAATCTTCACAGAATTAAAAATTAGGATTGGAGCAAACTCAAGCAAAGAGAATACTAATACAGGAATACAGTAAAGAAGTTATCAGTCTCCTGTTCTTAAAAATCAACTAGTGTTCCTTTATCCAATTTTAGGGCCCAACGAATACTTACAAGTTTTATGGAAAGCTATATAAAAGGTTGACTTCTTTGCTAACATAGTTATTCCATTAAAAGACATCAGGTCCAAGGTTTTTTATTGCTGTAATTATAATGCAGTGTGAAAGTAGGAGCAAAAATTAATCTTAGGAAAGGTGCTATTGAGGTGATTTTTTTAAAAAATAATATTTTAAAATTGTAATAGTTTACTTGAAAGTCTTTGACAATCAAGGAAGAAATACCAGGAAATACATACCCTCTCATTAAAGTTCCTTATTTCAGTTTTGCTGGCAACTAGACAAATTCTCCACACCTATGTTGTACTTCCCATTGAGAGATGACAACTTTTAAAAGAACAATATATCCTTCACAAGTCCCTAAAATGTTCGGTCTGCATCCTTATTTGCAACCATTCCACCAATGGACTCACCAATGGTTACATCTGAAGAGCTGTGCGTTTCTAGGAAGCTGTTGAGATGATGCCATGTTTTGGGGATCCAGTCAATGATTTTCATGAGCTCATTATTGCGTATGTTCTTTTCTATTTCAGTTTCAATCAGTTTCCTTCTCAGATATCTGCCTAAGAAACCTTTAACAGGCTCTGTGTGATTAGCACACAGCACCCACCTGGGTAGAAGAGATAAATGTCAAGCAGCGATAAATAGCAAATACATTATTTCCTCTTAAACATATGGATGAAAGTAATGTCATAAGCTTCTGAGTCTCATTAGTCAGCAAGTATAAAACTGCTCCAATAAACCTCATTATTGTTCACTACTTCAACACAGCCATTTCAGGTTCCCGCAGGAATTCAAGACACTGCTGAAGACAAATGCAGGAAAGCAATCATCTTCAGCAACTTGCTAGAGGTGCCAGACGGTATCTTATTTCTTTCACCATTCCCCAACACCAGTCAGAGACCCATCAACAGAGGAGACACACTGAAACTAAAATACTTTGCTGTGATGAGACACAAGATCAATATTTATCAAAGAAGGGCTTAGAAGCAGGAAGCTGTGCAAACGAGGCCACAGTAAATACAGAGTGAATATACCTGAAATTGTGATGCAGCTCCAGATTTGGTGAAGAAGAAACTCCCTGGTTCATGGTTCCAATAATATAGGGACTGAAAAGAGAAAAGCAGTAGGATTTTTTTTGAGGGAAAATCCATTCAAATATTTGAGAATATTTGTTCTTTTTATCTGCACTAGGGCAATTTCAAGAGAGTCTCTGGATGTATTGTAGACTAAGATTTAAAATATTTCTGAGGTGCCCTTTTAAAAATGTTTATTCCTGTATGATTTCCCTCTCTGCACATTTTCAGTTTCCTAGTATTTACCCATAATAAAGAAATAAATCAAGCAAAGATGTCTTAACTTTGCGGTAGACCTAATGTTTTAATTTCAGAAGCCAGTGAATCTCATGAGTAAGATATTGCACGCCCTAATTTTATGAAGGGAAGTCCTTATGATGGCACTTTTACAGCAGAAATAACCAATGTTGTAGGCCAGTAAAAGTTCCAGAAAACATTATTTTTACTCTTGCTTGAGAATAAAGGAGTCAGCAAACTCTGTACTTCTGCACTGCTATAAACCATCAGAAGGGCAAGTCTGCTAGATATACAGCTGCTTCTGCATGGCATGGTTTATCCCAAATTCCACTATTACAAAGTGTAATTCTTCTTATTCTACTATAAGATGTCCTCATGGTACTAATGAGCTTGTTTAACCTGACAGGGTGCAAAGGATAAGTCAAGTGCTTAAGTACATACTTAAATTTTGTGGCACATTTACATCTCACTGAGAAGCACAGGAGTCATGTAAATGAAGTGAAGCAGACAACTAAGAACTTTGCTGAAGGGGGTTAAAATTACTGAAGCATATAAGGGCCTTGCAGACAGCCTCTGGGAGTCTTAAGTTTCCGATGGAACATTTTATTTTGTAAAATAACAAAGAGCTTTTACTATTTTACTGCAAAATGGAAAGGAGAGAGAAGAGCTACTACCTACCATTTACTATATTTACAGTTGAGGAAACCATTGAAGATGTCACTTAGTGAACCGATGTGGTGGAGGTTATCAAGAATTATGACGACGGGGAGGTCAGCACCATTGTTGTCTGCACTGCATTGCTCAGCTAGGTTTGCTAGGTATTGTCGCAGATCCTTCAGCAGAAATACAAAAAAACACCACCACCACAACAACCAAATAAACACAGAAACAAAACAAAACAAAACACCCAGAAAACATTAATCCGATTAGACCACAGATGTAATTTTAGTGGGGAAAAAAAATACAGAAAGATAAACTGACTGCTAAACAGTTTCCCTTCTGTGGATTATTCAGCTGGATCTGCACATGCAGGAAGACACGCTGCTTAGACAGAGCAGCACTGAAACCACATGCTAGGTAAAAAAAAAAAGGTACTAAACATAAGGTAAATGACTGAAGCATTCTGAGTTAGTGGATACATTTCTTAGACATTTGCTGATAAAATATCTCCAGAGGAAAATAAGTTGCAATAAATATGCCATTAGCAGTGGGCTGAGATACAATAATTTTTGGACCTTCGTTCTTATGAATGTCACATTTATATACTGAAAGAACCCCACCAAGCTATCACACAATCTAGGTGTATTGAACTGCTCCTTCAGATACCTACTTTCACCACTCCCACTGAAAATCTGCCTGCCCTTTTGGGAATGCGATATTACACACCAGTATAAGATTTGTTACATAATTTTTTTTCCTGTCAACTGTCTGGTTGCTGTTTAGTGCTGGAGGAGAAGAGAGGTTTTTATAATCAAAACATTTAATATTTTTGTCAACACTTTCTTGCCTTTGAAGATCTGGGCTAGTCGAATTTTACAGCTGTATCTCCAGAGGTTTTTAATTTTGTCAGGGTTGGAAATACTCAGTATTATGGACAGAGTTCCTACTGTCATTTTACTTTCTCGATCAGAGATAGCAGAATCTTTTCTTCTTTAATGGGAACAGGCAATCCTTTTTTATTTCAAGGAAGATTTTTCTTTGCCTTTTTATGATCAGGTGTCTCTAGGGGAACATTATGGGTTTCTTCCATGGAATGGCACCATCTGTATTATTCAAACACACTTAGTATTTGAAAATGTTGCTTTTTTCTTCTTCTTTTTTTTTTTTTTTTTTTTTAACTAGAAAATCAACAGTTCTCTATAAATCTGGATAGAAACAAAGGAAAGGGGGGGGGAAGGGGCTAAATGGAACCAAAAAAACTACAGCCAAACTCCAAAACACATAGACCAAGCCCTTTACCAGAAATTCAAAAGCTTGCTCTTTTGTGGGATAATTTTCATTATAGATGTATGGTATAACAATAAAGCATAAACACTTCCCCTGCCAAAGTAAATGGCATCACAAATCCTCTGTATGAAGACAGTGAAAAACAGTTATTTTTCCTCCTGCCCCTTTGGGATCTGTATATTCTTTCTTCTTATATTATGTTAGCATTCATTATGTTCTGTGCAAATCAGAAAGCTCTTGTCAAACCCTTTTATTTTCTTTTCCCTGGGTACCAAGTCAGGAGTATGCCCAATTCAGGACAGCAAGTGAATAGTATTATCTGTGGCTAGCACAGTAGTTATGCTAGGAGCCTGATATTCTAAGCTATGTAAATCACTGTGAATGTGACATGATGTGCAAGGCAATTTCAGTATGGTCAGCTTCCTGATAGAAACCACGACAATTGCATTTATCCAGTGCTGATTAAGAAGCTGAACCCGAGACAGTAATTCAAAATCCCCATATTGAAATCTTTGCTAACAAAGGCTGATGTTATCTTCATGAAAAAGCAAGTTTCACTAGTATTACTATATATCAAACCTTCTGACAATGGAATTAGACACTCCAAAAATTTAATTTATATTAAATTAGTAGTAATTTGACTCTGCACCTCCCCTAAAGTGGGTTTCCTCAAGAGAGGGAAAATTGAGACTTCCTTTGCAGAGCTTCAAAGGTTTGTTTAGAACAGAAAGATCTGGTCCTTGTACATCAGTGGGACTGTAAACAGAATTCTTGAAGGAAAAATGCAAACTGAGAAGCAAAGGAGTACGCCAATTAATAGAATCTGCTCTGCATCGTCACTACAAATTGCACAATAGATTATCTTTGTGACTGTAACTTACCTTGCTTGACTTGTGATCTACATTAAAAGTTGCAATTGCATCCTCAGTTTTTTTCCTGCCAGATTTGGTTATAATATATTCAGCCATTCTGTTAGCTAAATAGGTCTTTCCTGTGCCACTGGGTCCCGACAGAATAATTCTGCGATGCTCCATCAGTAAATTAAAGTACCGTTGGGTAATTGGCTTAGGAATTAATGTGTCAAACACAAAACTGTCCAAACTGTTTTCTTCCACTCCTGGGAACAGAAGACAAGAAAAATGGTCTGTCTTCATCCTTGCTAAGCTAGGTATTTGGCCTGGCACCTGATGGCAGCAGTGCTATGCTGAAAGCAAGGTAAGATACTTCTGCCTAAGTCAAATCCCCATCAAGGACTTCTACTTACTGTGAAAATACTGACATCCTTCCACAGCACCAAAAAATTAAACAGCAGTAGTGAGATGAGATGAGTGGAAGAGATGAAATCAAAGTAAATGTAAAGCGAAGGCTCAGTGAGGCAAACATATATGCTTCAGACACTACAGGCAGCCATGACAAAGAAAAGGTCAAAGTGACAGCCACAAGGGTTACCAGTTGTCACATCAGTGTATGTAAAGGTCTTCTGAAGGCCCCCCTTCCCTCCAATAGCAAATCCCTAGAGCTTTTGAAATGTATGCAATTTTTCCTGTGGCAATGGATAAGACATAAATATTTCTCATCATAATCTCTGTTTTGGGTTTAGTTTTTTTGCCACTATTTAGAAATCTGTACTTTGTTGTGATTTGGCAGGGAGGAAAGGAAGGACAGAGATATTCTTAGATTTCCCTCAAAAGACCACACTGCATTAGGCATTATACAATATCTAAGAGACAGTTTATGTGGAACTGGAAACAAAATACAGAAAAGTGAAGTGTAAGAAAAAAAATTATGAAAGGATGGGGAACTGCAGTGAAGAATTCTACAGTATCTGCAAAAATATTCTTGAGGTTTTACCTTTCAGGTTCACAGTGATGATGTTATTATCTCCAACCAGATATCCACAAGGCAGCAGTTCAGGCACTTCTAGGCTATGGGCTCTAATTACATCCCCTATACAATAGCTAGCAATGCAGTCAGAGTTTAAACCCAGGCTAGTAGTTGGATCCACTCGGAAAATATATTCCTGAAATTATATGAAAATATAAGACATAAAAATGTTTTTCAAATGAAAGCAGTTTGGAAAACTGCCTACAGACATAAAAAAAGAACAGCAACATTAAGAATGAAGCTTAATAGTGGTGTTAGCAATACATAAAGAAACCAAACCAAAGACCTGACAAGAAAACCCAAAGAATAAAGAAATTTTCTAAAGTCAAAAATGAAATAGTATTAATACTTAAACTAATTTTTCAGTGTCTTACCTTAAAGAGACGTCTGATTACACCATCTAAAACATCCCATTTTGTTTTCCCACTGACTCCAATTGATCCTATCAGGTATGCATGTGGTTTTTGATCCTGCAAAGAGAGATTTTTGGAAACTGGACTAAAAATTGGGCTAGTTAGTTTTCTATGAAGATTCATAGCTTTCCTAACAAAGAGAAAGAGTATTATTTAGAATGTGATTTTGCTAATAATCTCTGTTCCAGAAATAGGTATACATACTTCGGTACATCTTCAAAAGAAGAAAATACAATATCTTATTCCATTGTTTGACTCTGTCTGTGTTTTTACAGAGATGAATATAAATAAATGTTGCACATTTACAATATTTTGTAACACAGAACATGAACACATGACAATGCAATTCCAAATTGATAACCACAGCAGCATATTCATCGTTGCACAGAAAGGGGTCCAAGGCATAGATCTAATTTATAATGACTTTTAAATGTGGATAGGAAGTCCCAGAACATCATACTACTCATTAAACTGATAATTGATATTGTCTAAGCTACCAAAAAAGGCAGAAAGAGGCCATAGGACATTAGTCTACACAGAATGCCTAACTGTATTAGCATGGAGGATAAAGAAGAGAGATGTTACCTTTAGGATATTTCCCTTCAGTTCCTGAGCTTAAAATAATGAAAAAAGTTGAGCTGCTATATTCCAGCATTTGCTTGAGCTATAATTTTGCATCTAGACCTTTGGGTAATGTACTTACCTTGGCTCGACTGTAGCCCTTGTTTATAGTGACTAAAATTTTCACACTGTGACCTTCTTTGTTGAGTGTTCCATCAGTGACATCATCCAACAAAATATCTACATTAAAAGAAGAGAACTGGTCAGTCTGAAAAATGACATCAGTTATGTCCACATCATCAGTTCAATATTTGTACAAAGGATTTTTTGGTTAAAAAGAAAGAATGCCATGACAACATCTTGCAATCATCTTAATTTGTACTTATTCCTAATTCACCGTTTCTGTTGGAGATGAGAAAACCATTACAAGTTCTCAGTTTTTGAGGGAATATTACGAATTCTAATCACGTAGAAATAAAGAGGGAAATAAATAAAAACTTACATTATAGTCTTGTCTTTGCTTTCCTGCTTGGAATTTTTTCAAAATTACCATATGTTCATGAAGTAATATTTAAAAACTAAATGAAGTTTATGTCTTTGGGCACTCATTGTGCCCTTTAAAATGTTGTAAGGAGAGAAAACAAGAAATCCTTGCATTGATATGTTTGCTGTTAAATAAAATAGCAATTAATTTCTCTTTCCAGGTGATATCTTTACCTTAAGTACATATGGCATGGATAGAGTCTTTTTTTACCTCCACAATACATGCTTTCACACGGTATCCATTACTAAACCACTTTGGATGCTTCCAGAATATGAGGCTCTGTATTTAGCCATTACACTAAGGAAAGACTTCATTTTTCTTGGAGGTAAAGAGTGATTTTGATCTGCTCAGAACCTCTGTTTCTACGTCTTTACTAACTCCTAAAATGAGAAAGCAGAAGTGTGTATCTTTACATATTTTTTACTAAAAGCTGAGCCTTATTGCAAGTAATAAAACTGCTGTCTTACTCTAGAAGTTCTCTCAGGAATTTTACTGTTAGACATTTTAAGCTAACTATCAAATTAGGAGAGATTATGGATTTGCATTTTCTTCAAAGGTCAGCACAATAATCCACTACTCTAAATCCTGCTCATTCTTATTGTGGTGATTGAAGAAAATCATCGACTTCATGACATAGTCTGCACAAAGTCAGATTTCATCCAAATTAAATGAGGTGCCAGTAAGATTCAGCCACTTGTTCAAAGGAAAACCAAAGAAGACTTATGGAGATGATTTGAATGAATGTATTAAAAATAACTTTTCATGTAAAAAGTTTGGTAACTTACACCCAGATTCTGCAGTTTTTTTAGTTTTTAAGTTAGTCAAATGAAGAGGCTATTTTTTTTGTGAGCTTAAACAAATTCATGTTTGCTTTTTTCCAGGCAGACAGTTTTTCTGTGCCACCAACACTGTTTCACTTCAATTCTCTTGTGTTTTGGCATATTTCACAAACCCTTAAGAGTTTTCATAATTGTCTGAGGTTAATTTACGATATAACTGATCCCCCCATGAAATTTTTCAATATCTAAATGACCCCTATGTAACCTTTAAATACATTCTTCTCTAAGTCTTTAGGAATGAGAAATCACTCTGTGGCTAGAGAAAAAAAATCCACTTTTTAAGAACGCTCACTGACACAAGGGGCTGAGAAGATGCCCAAGAGTCTCTAATTGTACCAACTGTTTTAATTAGCCCCTGCCAGGTCTCCTTAGGTACACTATGGTGACTGCAGTTCATTTCTTGTCTGAGCTCTAGTACTCTGGACCAGTCTTGTACTAGTCCTTGTTTGCTGCTGTTACTCCAGTGATTTACTGATCTCCAGATCTCATGGAATTTTGTTGAGTAGTATTCCAGCTGTCACAGATATTTCACAAAACTTGTAGAAAGCTGTCACCTTTCCAAATTCTCTGGCATAGCAACAAAATGATAATCATGATGATCAAAAATTCTCGATTCATCAAATGAATCAATCAAATGAAATCCTCCACTTCTCATTAGGCACCTTTATTTCTCTAATTTCTTATAACCAAAAGTAATTGCTTTGCATGCTAGAAAAACATTTAGAACAATAACATAGAAAATTATGTAAAGCTTATGGAAAAATGGAATAATTTAGGCTGAAAAAGACCCTTAAGATCACTGAGTCCAACTGCTTCTCCCAGTCATCTTGTTCTTCTTCCTGTTCCTTCTCCTGTTCCTTTTTCCCCTTTTCCTTTCCCCCTTCCTCTTTTTCTTCCAGTTTTTACTTTTTCTATTCTTATTCTAAACACTTCTCCCTGATTTTCATCTTCATTCTTTATCTTGTCTTTCATCTTCCCTTTTTCTTTCCCCATTCCTCTTTACCCATCATAATTTCATCCAGTTCCTCCTCCTCTTTTCCAAACTCCACCCTCTCTTCTTCCTACATGTTTATCCCTGTATCTAGACAGAGTTAGTGCCAAGTGGCAAAGTGCTAATGGCTACTACTGATGAAAGGCATTCTACAATCACCATATTGAAAAAAAATTCTGTTCTGGGTTGTTTCTGTTTTTTTCTTTTTTTAACGTGTGTGGATCTGTGAGCAGGAACCACAGTTAATTTTTTTCTCCCTGCTTTTTGCAACACTTCATTGTATGTCAAGGGCCAGTTCAGGCTCCTCCATGCTAAAAGTTAAAACTTGCAAAAAGCTGGAGTGTAAATAAAAAACATACCAATTTTCATTGAAAATCTGATATTAACCAGAAAAAAATGCTCAACTATCTGTGTAATCAATGACTGGCAAGATAATATGACTAACTGCCAATCCAAATTATAGTCAGTCAGTTTGGCATGTTCCCAGCTGTACTGTTGCCTAGACTCTTTCTACAATTATTAGCCATATTTTTATTGCTTTCAGAGACTGCATTATACTTTCTGTGGCTTCTATGCTAATGAGTGCTGCTTTGCTCCTGCTCTGCTCCTGGTTCTAATGTTTGAGACAGCACTTCTGTTTCTTGGCTACATTATCAAAACAAGTGTAGAAGTCTTATTATCATAAACTCCATGGCATGGAAAATAATCAAACATTAGGATGTTCAGGATGTGGATCAAAGTTCTGCTTGCTTTATCCCATTCACTGAAGACAATGAGAGTGCCTAATAAGGTGGGTGGGGTTTGGCTCCTGGGATAAATGGGGATTTGGTCCTGTATAGGCTAACTAGCTATACCAAACTAAAAAACCATAAGGGATAAACTGAAACTACCTTCTGCCTCAGCTGCAAATATGAAGTGAAGGGAGCTAACTGAATGATCAAAGATCTGTAAGCCAAAAGAAGAAAGCTTCACATACTCATATTTATCCCATTGGGGCAAGAGAATATATCTATACAGTTGTCAAGCATACTTTAACAGATATTCCTTTCCAAAAAATTGTAAACGAGATGACTAAAGAGTACTGTAAACTTGGAAAGTACAGAGTATAATATCTAGGAACTGAGCAAACATAAGGAACAGTTTGTTACTGATATTCAGAGGCTTCTAAAAGCTACATTTTTAAGACATGACCACCAGCATTCTTCCTTATCTTCATTACTGTATGTATATCTGATGTTAACTTGAGGGATATGAGGCATTTTAATTTTCAGGCATGCTTCTCAGATATGGCCCATTTAGAGGGTGAAAAGAATAAATTCTTAACTAATTGCTGAGGCATGTATGTGCTCCAAGTATGTACCTGATGTGACAGATTCTGTGATGTTTAAATTGTTCAAAGAAAGTCCTAGTGACTGCCGTGATGAAGAAGATGATGTGCTGCTTGATGACCCCGATGATGGCCGGGCAGGCTTTCCAGTATTTCCAGTCTCTGCTTTTAAACGATCATTTTCAGCTTTCAATATCTCAATTTCATTCTATATACAAAAGAAATCAAGATAAAAGCACAGCAGGTTATTCTTTTGGAAAAGCACTGAAGGTAGTATTCTGGTGATGCTGCTCCCCTGAAGTAGCTAACTTACTAGTAAGTTTACCACTTACTTCTTAAATGAAGGGAAACCCCCTGATAACCTTGTTTCAGCTTTTGCCTCAAGATAGTTACTGAAAACATAAGCTTCAAGCTGCTATGTTTATTGTACACTTGACCACAATTTGAGTGTGGTGAAAATTTTCCCAGCTATCCCCACTTTTTTAAGCTACTTTCTATTGTCAAACACCTTAGGTAACAGTCAGCTAAGAAAGCTACTGGATATGTCGATGTTTCTAAAGTCACAGAAAATTATTACTGCCATTGAATGTAAAATTTAAGCAGTAACTTCACGGAAAAAATAAATTAAAAATGGACAGAATGGACAGCTAGAATTTGATAGTTAACAACTTCATAACCCTTCTTGCTATCAGATAAGACTTTCTGATCATTCAAACATGGGATTGTTCACATAACAGAGAGCAAACTCTGATGAAAACATACAGTGACAGATGAATCAGAACAACTGAGATTTTTTTTAGCTAAATCCTCTGTGGTGCCAAGTGATTATTGAATGTACAATAAAAAAATGAATACAGCCTGCGAATCGCCTGGTACCAGCTAAATCTAGCTTTCAGTCGCTTCATGAAGCACAGTACAAAGCAACTGCTTACTCTTGTAGACGTTTTTGCACATCAAATTTAATTCCATATTCACTAACATCCTGTTAAAAGTCTTATTTTTTTTATGGAGGCTGCACAGCTACATTACACAAGTAAAAACATAAGGGATAGCATTACAAAAAAACCCTGCAGCAGCTACAAAAAGATTAGATGACATACACAAAGGTAAGGAGATAGCGAAAGGGAAGGAATAAGCCAATAAAATAGGGACAGAAGGTAATCGATGAGTGCACTAGTTTAGCCTGGGGTTCAAACTGGGAGCTGTGGTGAAATGAGTCATGCAATCTCCAGCTACTCTGCAGTTTATGCTGATTAATTGCATAGCTCTTAGCAGTCTTCCACTTATATGAGCTTTTAGTTTTTATGGTGCTTTTAATATATAAGTATTCATATATCATTCTCACCAGTCCTACTTTTCCCCCTTACCAATATTTGTCAATTCTCAAAAATACCAAGAGTTTGCCAACTGCAAGGTGGTTGCCTGTCCTTTTGGGAAAACTCGAGACAAAGTGGTGATTACCTGCAACAGCATCTCAGCTAGTTGATTTGATGAAGTTCAGACTTTGGAGCTCTGTTACTATAGCAGACTCCTGTCTCTGGGGAGTTGACCTGTTTTAGGCACTCATATCCTAGTATAAGCCTGTAATCATGATAAGCATTCACATCCTTTTCTCCACCATTGCAATTAACTGTATTCTATTTCTTAGAGTTCCTTGGAACTTTTAGCAGCTCAAGGTCAAGTATTTTACTTATGTCTGGAAAATTGAAACCATATTTATGGAGCAGTTCTTGGTAATTCTTCCCCCTAATTGAAGTTCAGCCAAATATCCCACAGCAATATTGGCACCTAGTGCTGTGAGAATCTGGGAGGGCGGCAGGTACTACAGATGTTTAAAGGTGTGGCTGAGACTGCTATAGGCATGGTATAAAAAAAGAGGTCTAGAAAAGACAGTAAAGCACACCAATTCTATAGTTATGAAATCAGTTGCTTTGGTCATCTATACAGGAGTGCCTAAAGGCACACCTGACCTAAGCACCCAGCACAGAGCAATTCAGCTGACAAGCCACTGAGCTGGATTCAGCTGTGTAAACGTGGGCTTCCAGTGACACAACATGGTCTTCCATGGGTAGAATGCTAAACCTACATGTCCTGGGAAGATGCAAATACTTGAGGCTGGTTCAAATGGTAACAAGTGTCTATGCTCAAACAACTCAGTTTCGCCCTCTGTAACTATCTTAGGATGATTTTAGGATAGGTGTTTAGCCCCCACTACTACAGGACTAAAACTCAATTGACTACAACTGGAGTTTTTCACCTAGTTCATACCTAGACTTCTAATTGTATCTGTCCTCGTCTCAACTGAATTCCCAACCCATGGTCTTGATTTTGGTTTCCAAATGCAGATTTATAGTGCCTTCAGGGATGACGTAGGTATCTCACCTGTCATTCCAGAAGGGCCCAGTTCTGCTGAAGGACACATACTGTGTGGATACTGTAGATACTTTTGGGGACCCATCATGATACAAGACATTTGTATATGAGTGACAGAGTCAAATCCCATGAAACTCTGTACTCCACTGAAGAACACTTCCATTTGTTTTGCAGCCTTTCAGATTCACGAAAGGGGAAGTTTTCTGATGTAAAATGCGTTCAGGAAAGATTTGGAGCAGTGTCACAATATAATGTAGCAAAATTTTATGATGCTGGATATAGTAATTAGTTCAAATTTACATTCTCTGCTTTAGGAAGCCACAGCTGGGTTAGGAATCAGAAATGATAAGAGAGTATGAATATACACTCTTGCCCTTCCATGGCTCAAGGATTTAAAGCTCTGTAGAAATCACTTTTGATCTGCTTGTCTGTCATGTTGCTTACCCCAGTCACAGGGTTTAGATAATAAATATCCTTTGGGCAGGGATTATGTCTTCTTCCATATCTCTTAAACACATTTTAGCTATTAGTATAAATGCTAAGAATATCTTTATTATAAGGTGAATATTTATCATACTCATCCTTCAGATGTACTGCCAACCTAGCAATTTTCTTGGTATCAACACTTTTTTGGCAACTGGACCAAAGTACTAGGAAAGGAGATACACCTAGCGTACCTTTGGTGTGCACCTCTGTCATCACTTAAGCTACTGCACTGACCTGCATGCGGTTCATAGCTTCCCGAATCTGATCCAGATGGTGTGCAGAGCTGAGGGCTTCAAGACGAATATCCGTTAATTTTAGCTCCTTCTCCCTCAGCTCACTTTTTAGCTGAAGAATAATTTCAGCCTCTGCCTCTGTGCACTCACAGATCCTAAAGAGGAGTAGGAAACAGGAGGGAGATTAAAGGAAGGTTCTCTCCCCAAAGCAGTATCATTACTAAATATCAAAGTACAGAAAAATTCTTGCTGCCAGTGAAACCTATGAGTGAAGAAAGAAACTTATCAAAGAAATATGAAAAGGCTCAAATTGAAAATTAAAAAAGGAAAGAAGCCCTCTCAAGATGAAATGATCACCTTGCTTTATAGCTCTCTAGTTTAGTTTACTCTGGTGAAAAATAAATTCTTACTACTTTTCAGGTATGTGTATTTGAGTGTGCCTCACCCACTGGCTTTAATTTGATTTTATATTTGTGCCATTTCTTTTGTACAAATTTTATGGTTCCTCTAAGTAACAACAGTCAGAACTGAAGTATGCTGATTAAATTGTACTACTGATACATTTGTTAGGCATCAGTAGTTTTCTCTGCTTTGAACAGTACACAGAGGGCCAGTCCTTGACTTCATGGTCTAGAAGATTTTTATCTGTAATGGCTTCAACTTGTGATGTTTTACCTATAGTCTGTCATTTTTTAATGTATGATATATGAAATAATGTAGGTTGGTTTTGCCTTTTTTTTTTTTCCTTAAAGACTGGGTTAAAAATAATTACCACATGGTTATTTTTCATGAGCATTAATTTTAAGAAAAGGACTGATTATCGTGTGAGAAAAGATTGAAGTATGACTGGCCAAGGGACCCACAACTGTCCAGCTCTCATGACAGACTGTTTTGCCTCTTTGTATCATCAGCAAAACCACCAGTAGAAAATAAATCACTGAATTTTGGCTACATTGTTACACTAAGCAGTATTTCCAGTCAGCTCAATAAATGTTATTTGTTCTTTATTACTGTCACTATAAACAGTTAATATTTGCAGAACAATTTCAATATGAAAAATATTTTCTAAAAATAAGTATTGTTATTGTAATTATTACTGCTAATATACCAAACGAGGAACAAAAGCCAACATTTAATTGCCAGAATGCATGCAAAGGCATTTTAGGAAAGAAGATGCAGCACTCTTCAGGTCAGCAGTTGGGTATACAGCTCCATTTTACTGGGATCTGTGCGTGTAGACCACATGAGCATTTTGCTTTTTCTTTGATGCCCAGACTAGGGATGAGTCAGGACTGAAGACTCAGGTTGAGAAAATATATAAAGAAATTGTACACAAAGGGAAGATGAAGAAGTTCATGGCAAAAAAAAGTCAAATAGAAAAAGAAAAATCATGATATGACTATGAATATAATTCATAACATGCACAAATACTTTAAATGTGAGTAAAATGAAAAAAGACATATAATGGGATTTTTGTCCTGATAATTATCATATAGTTCTTGCTTTGATGTGCCATTACTTACTATGCTAATCAAATAGAAAATGAAATTTTATTTCCATACATAACTTACTTCATACAACAACTTGCACAACTGGAAAGTCATCTCTTTTTTTTTTTTTTTTTTTTTTGGTATATCTTGGGAAGGTATGGGGAAAAAAATCTTGGCAAGCCTGCTTTAAAAATTACAAAAATGAAGCTGAGAGAAGGGCTACAGTTCTGGAAAAAGCAGGAAAAAGCTGTCTCAATTCTTAAGGTAAGCAGATGGAAGCAGAAAGTATGAACTTTACTTTCTTTTGCAGTTTTCCAGAACTAACTAAAATTACACAAGAAGATGAGACCTTATCAGAAGGAACCAAAGCAAAAAAAATAAGTTAGCATTCCTGAGCAGTCACAGAAAGAAGCTCAGAAGTCTGATCAGACTCCAAAAGTTCAAAGTAGGTAGAAAGACTTTTACTTTTTCCTTCTTGTTATAATCTCGGACTTTTAAAATCAATAGGTTGTTTAGGTTGAAGAAATAAGTAAGTCATGATCTTTGAACAGAGGCTGCAGACAATTATGAAAAGTCTCAAAGAAGACAGGAATTTAAATTATGCAGTGAAAAACCAAGTCTTCCAAATCAAATTACATTATCCGTATAACAGACAAAGAAATTAATCTAAATAAATAAATTTTATGCAATGTCTCTGTTTTCCTGTGTGGGAAGGTCACAATAAAAAAAAATATGATAATATGATTAGAAAGATCACTGTTTAAAAATATTATGGAGGAAGAACCAGAAGGCTGTGAACTGGACAAAGTTTAGGAACTTAAGGCTCAGAGACCTAACAGCCATGGAAAAGGCTTGGGTTAAAAGACTAGATGTGTGGGTTTGCCCTCAGTAAATTCTGGGAACACTAGCACATCTAGAGAGCAAGTCAAAGACACAAAGAAAAAAAAGTAGAGTTGGTGGAAAGGAGACAGGATAAAGTTATGAGATTAGATCTGTGAATCATGAGTAATTAATTTTGGAGAATAAAAGGTTTTGTTCAAGTTCAGCCATTTTCTAGTAATGCTTTTACTTTTCACTATTAAGGTGACTTTTAAATGGATAGTAAGTCAAACATTAGGGTCCCAAACACGTAGAAATCCTCCTCTCAAAACACACATATACCTGAAACCATAAAAATATGAGCTTCCTATAAAATAATTGAACAAAACTACAGAGATCTAGATGAGTTCTTTCTTTCTAGTCTGTACACAACCTAAGAAAAGGAAAATATTTATTCTGAAAGGGTTTATTTTGTGGGAATATTTGCTGTCAAACTCCTAAAGTTAGTATATAAAAATCACTCATCTATAAAAACTTAATCATAAAAGGCACATAATCTGACACAGAGTAATTCTATTATAAAGCTCAGTAATCAGTCACAGGACTAGAATTCCCTGAGTGCCTTAAGGAAGAGTAACTGTGACCTGATTATTCTCAATTAGGACGAGGAAAGTAAGGCTGGCATCAGTAGTATGTATTTTTTTGAAAAGAGTTTAATTTCCCCAAATTATAAATAGCTATGAGTTTAGCAGAATGGAAAAAAAAAATAGCAGAAGAATATAGATGAGAGCTGAGAACTCTGAAAGAAGAATATATCAGATATTCAAAAAATAATGAAGAAATGGGACAGTTGTTGATTGATGACTTGTTTCCAGTCCTGAAACATTAAGGGTGGTAATTTGAATAAAATATAAAAGTATAGTCCCACAAAAAATCCACGCTGATAAAATGAAGGAAATAGATTAAAAATTATATACATTACTAGCTACAAATTAGAAAAAGTAATAACAGGAGGGATGAGTATAATGTAAAAATTCATAGCTACCTGGAAAAAAAAAAAAGATATTTTTTGTATGACATGAAAAAAGGAAACTGCTACTTGGCCTTTATCAAGTGGATATGATAAAGTTGGTCCCAGGACAGCACAACAAAAACTTCTGGAAATGCATCTGGAATGAAGTTTGTACAGCAAGGTGATTTGGGGTAAGGTCTATGAAAGGAGAGAACAACCTAGTAAAGAACTGCTGGAGGAGTAGTGTGTAAGTGGTGTGAAGCTCACAAGAAATCTGGCAAATGGATGGACCTCAAGATTAAAACTTCACAGCTGCTGGCAATGGTTTCTGGACTGCAAATGCCCACACTGGAGGCGGTCTGTTTCACAGCTCATCCCCTTTGGGAAGAAGGGTTTATCAAGAGGGACACTTACGCAGATGCTGACTGGGATGGTTTCATTGATGTTGTTCCACATTCTCCTGAGCTGTGGGGCAATTTAGGAGAGGAAGGAAGGGAAGAGTCTGTCAGCTCTTCTATGTCCGAATGTGAGGAAGGAGGTTTGGTGGACTTCTTCTTTCCAAAGGCCTGTTTGAAAGAGCTTCTTAGCTGGAAAACAAACACAGAGCAAGATAATTTTCCTCATCACAGCACTTTGTGTGCAGCTCATGTTTTGAAAAGTTAGTTTGCAGATGCCATCCTAGCCACTGCCTGAGGTCAGTATGCAGAAGCAAGGTATTAACATGTGCAACACAGTATCTCTAGAAACATGATACAGTGTTTTGTTTTGACTTTATTAATCCAGCAGAGTGCAAAAGTAATGCTATGGAAAAAGTGCAGGACCGAGTGGTATGATTTTGGGGTGGGGTGCTCATTTAAAGCCATTAAGCCCCGGTGGAATCCCATTCTCATGGCATTCCCTTCAAGGGGTGGCTTTAAATAAACACTTTGCATCTAGGTACAGGTAGAACCTGCTGTTACCAAATGTGGAAATCAAAAAATAAGTCCAATTTACTGGGTTTGCCAATTTACTTTTCCCATTAAAACTTTGAATGGCCAAACTATGAAAATGCTATGGTTTGGATTGCAAGCAAGAGGATTTAAGCTGGGACATGACGTTTGCTCTGTTCTACTGCTGAGAAGAATGTTAGCTGAAAGGTATACACTATTTGTTGCAGTTTCCTTTAGAGTGGTAAGATCTCTGAACATACAAGCATTGCCTTTTCCCTCTAGAAGCTCTTATCCAGTATTGAAAAGGGACAGAATAGCCAAAGAGCCATTTATTTCAGGAGCCAGGGTGACAACAGTTTTGTGTGCAGTGAATTTTAAGTAGCCCATTCACTGATACCTTTACCTAAATAAAAAAGTTGTTCATCGTAGGAAAAATGTGGGTGTTGTTTTTTATTTTCAGAAAGTTGTTTTGATTAAAATTGTGTAGAACTCAATGACCAACCAATTCCTTTATAAAAAATGAGGTATTCAAACACGCCATTTTCATGGTATAATTGGAGACTGGGGAGTGTGACCACCGACAATAATGAGAAACAAGCCCTTTCCAGCTCATGATATCTAATAAGAAAGAAATGGGTTTTGGCTACATTCTCCCTTTCTATAGCCTAAACTTTGAGATTAAAATTAATAGAAACAAACTGAGAAGACATACAGGATAATCTGTTTTTAGAAGGTGTAAAAGCCTACTGCCAAAATAAATAGCAATCATGCCAAGATAGGGTTTTTTTATAGATGCATGCCAACTTTTCCATGGTTTATATTCACCTCACTTCCTTTAGAGTTCACCTTGCAGAAACATGAAAGAGTGTGGAATTACAAATCAAGGGAATGAAGGCTCATCAGTATCTTAAAACAAATGTTTATGCAGGTAATATTTTTAAAACAACAAAAATGTATTTTATGATTGTTTACTGAAAGTGTCTGATTAAACCTTTAGCACTATGTGGTATTTGTATATTCTAGTTGAGAAGCATCTTAATTTCTTTAAACACAGCACTACTTTTAAATGAGAATTCTTATGGATGTCAACTTCCTCCATTGCTGCCTAACATATTGGAGTCAAGCCTTTGCATCAAACTCTAACTGAAGAAAAATCAAACAGGGTTTCACTGTGGCCCAGAGACGGTTTTGGTCAGAACAGCTATTTTAAGGTTGTTAGTTTCTGAGCTTTTTTGAAGCTGTTGTGTTGTTGTTTGTGGGTTTGTTTGTTTTGTTTTTAATTACCTTGACTTATGCAAATAAATCCCTGCTGATATTCAACAATTTTTAGTTTGCTGGTAGTGTCACAGTATGGCTACACCTGAATTGATTTATGTCCATCTGATCCCAAAGGAATATTGTAGATGAAATGTACTGTCATGTTACTCAGACACTCATAAATGACATAATAGCTAAAAGATAGTTTTAAGCCTGCTGTGTACTTACCCAGTTTTTCTTTTTCTTTTTCTTGGAATCAGCGTCATTCCCACTGCCAATGCTTGAATGACTTGTAGCACTGTTGATACTGGAAACACTTTCTGAAGAATGTTGCCGCCTTATACGTAAATCTAAAGAAAAGAAATTACTTCGAAATCCTTCTGTTTCAGTACAATAATCATTCTTATATTTATGTAGCATCTTCCTCCTCAACAGTAGTCTAAACGAACATAAGCGTCTTTGATACGTGTAGTGACTCAGATTAAAGTTATTGCTCCCTGTGAGAAACCACACAGGGATCAGGGGGGATGGGTACAATTAGTCTAACACTTGAGAGATTCTCCAAACTGGGGTGTTACTATCCTAAAGGCAATGACCCTGCACAGCAATCTATGCACATGTAACCTCATAGCTGAACAGTGTCTGTTACAGATTATGGTCTTATTACTGTCACATGTACTACATTTCTGAGGATTACAGGCCCTATTTGACTTGTAGCAGACCTAGTCAGTGTTCAGATGTTACCTTCTAATATACCATGATGGAAATAAACAGGCATTATGGAAATGGAAATAAAAATTCATTAAAATGAATGAAAGAAAATAACCAAGAAGTAGAGAGTATTAGAAATGGTTGGTGAGGCTTTTGAGTTTCAATTTCTTAAAGGACTTTGATACCTATATCTTAATCACTGGAAAATATTCATGCAGAACGTGTCTACTAATACCAAGGAAAATTACTTTTTAGATTATTTTCCACTTCCTAGAAGTTAGCTTTGCTCCACTTAAGTCATGCAGTGAAATGACCTTAAGGCAAACATCTAAATAATGATCTCTCTAAAGAAAGATTAATGACACTTTAAAAAATGAATACTGTGATTATTTTTCTTCTTCAAGTAATTCCTTTGCTGTTGCTTATCAACAGGCACTTTTGAAGTATATATTTATCGTGTGATAGCTGCCTAACTACAATGACAAATTAATTTAACATCTAGAATTTAAAATGCCTGCTTTCCTGCACTGATTTAACACTTCATAAAGGAGCTGAGCTGTTTTTAGTCCATCTCTTAACAATCAGAATGCCAGTTTACAAAGCTAGCAGTTTGATTGGATTTCCAAGCTATTAACATGTTACACCATAAGACTTCACTAGTGTTCTTCATTGTACTTCAGTACACAACTGCAGTGACATGGTTAACTATTAACACCCAGCAATCAACTCCTGGCTACCCAGTTCTAAGAAGATAAAGCTCCAGGGACTCTGGCAGACAGAAAGCTTCTGCAAGGTTTCCAGCTCTGGAAATACAAGTATGCCTACCATTCACTGCAGAACATGCTTGCCTTTGCAACACAGTCCCCAAACAACAGAAAAAAATAGTGACTTTAGTGTTTGTTTGTTTGTTTGTTTGTTTGTTTTTCCCTGAGGAGAAACTCTATTTATTTTAACAGTGGCAAAACCATACCTTTGTGGGTATGATCAGGACCGTTCAAGGCTCCTTGAATAGCAGCTTGTGCAGCAGAATTCTGGGCTTTCAGCATTTCAATGGTTTCCCTCAGCTCTATAAGCTCAGACTCCTGTGGGAAGAGCAAAGAGAGCTCAAAATATATATTAAAAGAACAATGTTTGTCTAAGTTAAAAAAAAAAAAATACAAGAGTGGTCAAACTAAAGTTCATAGGACTTCTTGGGTGAACAGAAGGGCAACAACAAAATAGAATGTATACATTTTCTCCAAAGATATCAAAGTGAACTAATGTATTCTTTTTCATTTATTCTAAATAAAGCAATCATGCTATTTTTAAGAAGTCTAATCTAAAAAGGGTCTCAAACGAGTATTCAAAATAAAATTAAGAGAAACCCAACAATGTTATTACAAAAGACAATAAAACCATTTGAATAACATCCTTTAGTATATGAGGCTACTGTTTAATGGATGAATCTCAACCTGAATCTGTGTATTTTTCAAAATATTTAAGTTGTTTAATACTAATTCAATTAAAAAGCCCCTGTTTAATAGTAACTGTCCTGCAAGTTGAAGCAAAGTTACTCCACTTGAGTGCAGGAAGCTCTGTATCAGAATGCACAGCTGATTTTTATTAAAAAATAACTTTTATTACTGCTTTTATTACTTCCCTGTCTGTCTAGCCTGTATTTATACAATAAGGGTTAAAGGAATTTAAACTCAACAGCTGAGGAAAGAAGTGAAGGAAAAGAACATATCTTTAGGGAAACAATCTTTAGGGAAAGAAATTTGGAAATGATCTGTTTCAATGTCACTACTTAACCTCTTCTGGATAGAAAACCCTCTTAGAGAAATCGTACTTTGTAAAACAGTCAAAAGCTTCAGTTCTAAGAAAATTCCATTGAGTTTTGGTGGTGGTGGTGTGTTTTTTTTTTTTTTTTTTTTTTCCCTATGATGAAAAAAAGAGCAAGCAATACAAATATTTTTCATCCAGTTCACAATGAGTATCATCATATTTCATCTGTTGGTGCTCAACCAGACTATGAAATGTTATTTTTGTAGATAGTTACACTGACTCCAGTGGTGAATAGTAGCTCACTGATAAACAGTTTCTTTCACAGTTTGGCTCAAATAAGGGCTGTTTGTAGGATATTGTTCAAAATCAATAAACTGCAGAGTTTCAATCCTGGAAGGTGCTAAGCAGCCTCTTAATCCTGAGCTTGGTACAAAAGTGCACATTAAATTTATTCCCTATCAGGTTTAGATTTTTCCCCCCATTAGATAAAACACAGCTAAACCCCAAATTATTTACTCATGAATAGGATGCCTAACTTGCATTAACTCCCTGAATGGGGTTATTTTTGTCTACTTAAAAATTCTTCCTTTCCTGTAATTCTATCATTCTGACAACGCTGACAGGCTGGAAAGGAGCACTACAGCAGCTTATGATCAGTCTTTGTTACAGGATCTTTCAGTATAGAGTAAACCTAGAGTTGCATATGTTTTAATTAAAATCTGGAAATGAAAGATTTTATCTTCAAACTATTCTATGACATTGTCTGTGTAAACCTAATGCTGCACAGATTAATTCTCCTGGACTTTTATGAAGATTTAGACTGCAGCAATTATTAAAGAAAGATCTGTCTGCATTATTGTCTCAGATGTCCCTGTTTCCTTTCAGTGTTTTTGTAACAAAACTCCAATATAATTTACTGACTATTTTCCACATTAAAGCATCTGCTTTGGTAAACCTACCTTTTGTTCAGCTGTCATTGTTAGACTTTGCAATCGCCCCGTCATATTTCCCAAGCTTTTTTCGAAAGCTGCTACTAAATGAGCCTGTGAAAGAAAGAGAAGACAACATTTGTCATGACAGAAGGACAATTTTCCCAGATCTATTTGATTTTTAAAAATACGTTTTTCCTCCAAGCACATCTTCTCCATCTCTTTTATATTAGTTTTAAACTCAGACTGAGCTAACTTGGAGAGATGAATCAGCCAAGTGAGCCCAGTGTTCCTCAGGCTTATTTAGCCACCAGTGAGATTAATTCAGGTATCTCTTCCTAGAAATGAATTATGGATTTAATGCCCTGCTTTGAGTTTACTGATATATTGGCTGAAAGGAGTCTGCTCCCAAATAGAACTCGAGGAGCAATTATTTTCAATTACTGGACATTTCAAAATGGGAATTCAAGTACTTTATCTTGAAAGGTAAATTTTACCTTCACAAATAAAACTCTCCAGAGAAATCCTGAGTCTCAAATAAAAAATATCACAGTTAGTTTTATAAAAGGTCATTGCTTAGTCTATTAATCTTATATTGATTATAATCTCTGTGTGTTGTGTATATAAAAGTAATGAAAAACTTATGTAAAACAAATGTAACATTTATAATGTGTTTCAAGTGTATATATAAAAGACAATCTTGAAAACTGGACATCCTACTTCTCAGTAAGAAAAGCAATAAAGCTGAAACAGATCAAAAGATTTAAAAAATTTAAAGCTTTTTTTTTTTTTTTTTTTCTCCAAACAGCCAGCATCCTACACTTGATGAAAGCAAAATTTATACAAAGAATACATCAACTCTTCATTGGCTCTAACTGACATCAAGCTTTGTAGGCAAAGAAGGGCAAGTGGTCATAAAGAAACCAACAATCTAAGCCAGCTTGTACTGCCAAGGGAAAGTAAAGATTTTGTTTTCATGAAATTCCACAAAATCTATTTGTCTCACAACACCAAACATTAAAAGCAAAAAGAAATACTTATTTTCTCTTTGCCCTCTCAAAGTGGTAACAGGCAAAGTTTTCAAACATTGGCACTTGGAAATATAAATCAAACCTAACATATTTATATGCACAAATGGATTAACTGAGCTTTCTCACTGAGGAAGTTCATTTTTTACTATAGAAGTGCAGGCACACACAGTGCCTGGCAAATTTTTCAGTTGCAGATTTGCATGCTTTTACATGCATAGTTTAAATTGTTTGAGTGTACGTGATTGTAGTGAATCTGAGGTATAATCAGGAAAAGATATGGTCCAAAAATGATTTTGTTCTGCATTTGAGGAGTAAGAAAACAGCTTCTTGCCACCTTGCTCTGTATATTATCTCTCAAAGAGAAAGTTATCATATGTATAATAATGGCCTACTCTGCTTCTCCTCTTCAGAGTTATTAAGTGATAAGTGGCCTTTATGTTTTGTAAATAATTTTGGAGTGCTATAAACATTTAAGTATCTTGAAAGGTCCTTCTTTTATTCTTATTAAATTTACTAAACATTTCCTCTTTGTAAACTATATTCTTTGTAAATTATGTATTTAGTACTTATGGTTATAGTGGTAAATACACTTGCTTTCTGCATCTGCAGGGACAATTCTTTTGGTAAAGGACTAACTTTTTATAAACTAGATGAGACTAGATTCATATGCAATTTCTTAAGGATTAATTAGCAAATTGTGTATTTTAACATTTATAATTTAGGTTATATTCTTGAAGTTACAATTTTAGACAAAATTAACCTGGAATATGTGTTAAATGCACCTCTGAAACTGTTGATGAATACTAAATCCTTTTATTGGTTTTACTATTCTGTTCCTCAGAGAAAATAAAAGTAACTAGTTTCTAAAGTTCCTTTTCACTTTAATAATTAGCTACATATTAAAAATATCTAGACTAATCAATGGTATTTTATTTCCAAAGATGATGACCACTGACCCAGAACACATTTAGAGACAGAGTAGATGCACTACTACAGAATAAGAGCCAAATGTCTCTTCATTACACGTGTTTAACAGGAAACTAATGAAGCTCACTGTTCCCTGCCTCATAAAAAAATCTATAGGTTGGCTGATGGACCGTGGTTTTGCTTTACCATGAGAATTACAGTGGGGACCGAAAGCTTGCAAAGAGGAATAATTTGTTTAATTATGCATTGCTTTTGTCCGTTTCTCACAATTAAACTGTAATAACCAGAGTTCTTTAGTATCAAACTATGCATATTTGTGCAGAGTATTTTCCTATTTCACAGCTACAACTTCATTCAATATTGTACATGAATAAATCACAAGGAACTTATAGGAAAAAATAAAAAGCATCATTAAAAATGCCATCAAAGATCACCGAAACTGCTAAGTTATTCTGAGAGCCTTTAGAGAAAGACAACCATGTCACGACTATGGATTTTTACTAAAATTCAGACTGTGACAGAGTATATTACCTTCTTTGAGCATCATACTGAATTTTTTGCATTATAAATGTAATTGGATCAGGATGATGGATTCCTTCTAACTCATCTGAGAAAAATACTATCAGGTCTTTATTTGCTTATAATAAAGAAACATAATGCAAAGTCCCATCAACCAAAGACTCTTCAAGAAAAAAGCTTTAATTGGATTGTTCATTACTTTGTATGTTTATTACAATAGAATACTCTTCTATGAAACACAAAGTATTAATTTTCCCCCAAAGAAATACTACGCAATAAAATAAGAAAAGTTATTCTGAAAAAGGCTAGATTATAATTTTATTTCTATGTGTATTGAAGTATGCATAAAACATATGTATATATATATTCCTATTTGAGGTCAGACTTTGCATTTAAACATCTGAATGCAAAGTAATTCAGAAAAAAAATAAAGCAAATAGACAGAAGTACCTGTGTCTTTAATAATACTCACCAGAAACTAAAAGTTCTAATTAGAAACCTATTTTACACTTACAAATACAGTCATTTCTTTTCACTGGATTGCTAATCCTCAGTTTCTGAGGATTATTTAATTTATCTAAAAAGTTCTATGCTTCTATTCTCATAAAAATATTTATAAATATATATATATAAAAATTTACATTCAGTTTCTCACACCTTAGAAATATCTGTGTTAGGTTCAGTAGTTTCATTCATGGAGTGCATACAACATTAGAATAACTCAAAAAGTAGCCTGCATACTACATGTACATTAAATAATACTCATTCTAAAATAAAAATATGTCTTCATAATTGAATGCAGTATTTGCACTTGGAATTAGAATTAAGTAACTGGGTATTAATGGAAGTATGCCTACAGCAAAATATATCCATCATTAACATTATATATCAGATATACAGATGATGTATTATGTACAGCTCTTAATCTGCAGATCTTTCATGTATGAATTAATTATGACTTCTATTAACATATGAAATTCCCATTAGAAATAGTCAAAGCCATGTATGCTCAGGGAATGACTTCAGTGCTAAAATGACAGATTAGATTTTAGACATTTTCTTCTTAGTAAATTATCCCAGCCAGGCAAACCCCAAATACTTCAGCTCTAAGTTTACAGCTTATCCTGGATGTGACAAAGGCACATGAAACATCTATCTTCTGATACACTTTATGATTTGAACTGGGGTGTTCAGATTTATAAAACAAAAGTAAAGAAATAAAGTTCCTCCCACCTGACTTGGCTGAATGAAAGGAAGTGTGAAAGGCCAGAAGGGATCGGGCTGATTGCAAGCAGTAACTGTACATCTGGTGACCTTTTCTGTTCGCTGCCTGCTATTATCTTGTTGCTTGGCTGCAGGATAGTGGTTCAGAGCTGGCCAAAGAAGAGTATTCGCCAGTGAATCTCTTCCACTTTCTAGTGGCATCCTGGTTCTACTACAGTTTGTAAGCATGCAGCCTTCAGCTTTATACAGTACAAAGCACTGATCAAGTCTGTCTGAACAGGCTGGTTCAGGCTGCTTGCTGGAATCTGAGCCCTTGTCAGTCATGTAGGAAGTCTGCTGGTTGGACACTTTCTGCTCTGAAAGCAGGCCTTTCCTTAATTAGTATGGAGATTTGCCCTTCAGCCACACTGAGACAAGCACCAGGGATAAAGCCAGAATCTCAGAAAAATCTGTAAATTAAGCATCCAAACAACAGCTGGGTCCTGTTTGGATTTAATCATATGCAGGCAAAACACTTTGGGGTTAATCAAATGAAATAAACTGCTCAAATCAAGCATAGTACTTGAGTCCAGCCAACAAAACTTGAACAATAAATGAAACCAAATAAGAACAATTTTGGCAGAGTCACCAGAAATGCTGTAACTTCCAAATGACAGACTTTAGTATAAATAATATATTAAGCAAAGGTTTGATGAAATAGGTCAAATTTCAATCTGTCGGTATTTTAATGACATATGTACTAATGTTATCAACAATCTTCCAGGAGAAGCAAAGAAAGGCACAAATAGTGCTGAAATGAGATAATTAAGATGCTCTTTTTTCCCCACTCCTGTACAATACTTTTGCTCAGTTCTACAAAGGGAAATGGTAACAACAAATTCACACTCCAGATGAAGTGTGAGGGAACAAGATTTCTGGCTCTTAATTTTTCCTTCTCCAGACCACAGCAAGGAAAAAAGCACTGCCTATTTTCAGACAGGTATGGAAATTAGGAGGAGCTCAGGACTAATGCTAAGATGAATGCAATTATAGCAAAGGCATCAAAAGGGACAGTGTATTTTTCTAGTTAGCAAAGGCACCACAGAAGATACTCTGTTCTGTATGCCCTCTGCATGCCAGACATGGGTGTATCTACATAGACAGGCAGTGATCAAACTTTTCTGCATTAAACTTAATGTTCAGGTTTTAGCTTACTGATGTGCAAATGTGACTCAAAATGAGGACCTTAGCAGCATTAACAATATATTGATTTGATTTTTTTCTCTGAGAATAAATTCCATATATTGTCATTAGGACTATTTCTCCTAAAAATGCAGGAACTGGTGAAGTATGTCTCAGACCAGAAGACAGATGATAAATGAATACATGCAAGGAAAGCATTTTTAAGGCAGTACAAGTTCATGAAAATTAGAAGCCCATTTGGGTTTTTCATGTTTTTCAAATTAAATCAATAATTTTTAATTATTCTCATAGTTTTTTATGAAAAGTACATGAATACTGGCATTTAAATATCAATTCTGTAGTTACACTAAATGGACAAACTTCTTTACTGTCTGAAGCGTAAAGTGAGAAATGGTACCACAAGCCTGAATTATCACCCAGAACAGACACTGAGCATATGCCCACCACAGGAAAACGATTTAGTTTTAGAGATCTGACACCTCTGTTCAGAATCACGGAATGGTTTAGGTTGGAAGGGACTTTTAATGATCATTTAGTCCAACCCCTGGCTATAGGCAGACATGTCTTTCACTAATTCAGGGGCTTGCTGGAATCAAGATAACTCCTCATCACTCTCTACAAGGTTGTAGCCAGGTGGGCGTTGGTCTCTTCTCCCAGGCAACCAGCAGTAGGACAAGTGGGCATGAGCTTAAGCTCTGCTAAGGGAGGTTTAGGTTGGATATTAGAAGAAATTTTTTACAGAGACAGTAATCAGACGTTGGAATGGGCTGCCCAGGGAGATGGTAGATTCAGCATCCTGGAGGTTTTTAAGATGAGACTGGATGTGGCACTTAGTGCCATGGTCTAGTAACCACGGTGGTGTTGGATCAAGGGTTGGACTTGATGATCTTGGAGGTCTTTTCCAAACTGGTTGATTTTATGATTCTATGATTCCTCTAGGGAACACTAGGGAACACAGAGTGGAGATGGGAAAGTCTGCCCAACCTGGCAAAGAATGAAGGTCGGTGTCTAAAATATGTGAGTTAAGGAACCCTATACCCGTTAGATATGCTGGTTATTCTAGCTATACATTCTCAAATGAATAACCCAACTCAGAATCTAGATTTTGAATTTATAAACATCACAATACCCAGTATCATCTGCTTCGCTAGTTTATTCTCAGTACTCAGGAGAGTCTGGCAATGGACACCGCTACAGATGTACAAATACCCACAGATGTTCTGCAGCCACTTGAACAGAGAAAGAAGTGCTAAGCATAGCTCTTTCACATTTTCATGTGAAGAACACATGAAAGAACACAAGCAGCTTCCAGAGCTAGAGGTTATTTTCTCACAACATGAACACAGTGCTACTTCACCAACTGAACTAATTTCTTTAAAATTATGGCAGTATTCATAGATCTAAACACTCAGGACACCAACATTTCAAAGAAATGTACTCTACGGGTTGCCCAAGACATCAGGAAACTGCTTTCTTGAACTGCAAAATGATGCTTTCTTGCAACTGCATCTCAGCTTCCTTGGCAGCAGTAACTGTAATTATATTCTGGTTTGCACTTAAAAATCAATATAACAGATTGTTCGGTAACTATCCAGTAACTTCACCTGAAACCAGAGTAACCAAACAGGATTGTAGCTCTCATTCCGTATTGGGCATTATTTTCAGACAACGTGTTCAATAACCCATATTACCAGTATATGGCAATTGGAAGGAACATCTCTGTGAAATAGGCCAGTTTTCATTAGTCATATATCAGCACTGTTGTTGCAGCATATGAACTCTAGATACACTTGTATACTGTGCTTCTTTTCACACCTGTATGCATTTTGCAGACTTTATCTTTGTGAAATGGAACTCTAATGAATTTTATCAGAATACGCAAATCATGTCCCTTCTTTGGTTGTGTCTCCTTACTTTTGGCCTTTTTTTATAACTGATTCTGAGAAAAGAGTGAAACTGAACAAGAAAGGACTGTTGTCACATCCAAAGTGTGGAACCTCTCCTTTCCATTTCCACTGTCCACTTTCCACTTCTTTTAGAAATGGATCTCTTCTTCTGGAAGCAGGGGCAACATAAACATTTAATGAAGTAATTAATTTGAAAAACACCAAAATAAACAAATAGTAAAAGTCTTGCAGACTACATATTGAGTAACAGCTATTAGCCAATCTGATATTGCATTCTTTGATACTGTTTATGATCACAAGCAAAACTACTTACATTTGCTGAAAGTTGAGAAGTAAGAGTAGCAACTTTCTCTTGTGATGCAACCAACTCTCTCCGCAGTTTCTGAATTTGCTAGAAAAAAAACAGACTGCTGTCAATATTTCAACAATTTCCTTTTGTGGCGGTTATTTTGGTATGTTTTCTTAAGAGACCACAAACAAGTTTACAGCATCTTAGTTTCACATTTTAGTCACTGGAATATTCAGAAATACAAAATGTTAAAGTTCATTCTTAATGTTGCTCCAACTGCTTTTTTTTGCACTTAGCCAGTATGTAAGCTAGGATTTCAGTTAAGAGAGCACATATGGGCAAATGCTTAATTACCTCATAGGTACAATCCTGTTTGAAAGGGAAACGTCATGCTTTTTTCCCAATCCCATAAGTTCCAAACATATCTTTAGTGCGATCAAGCAGAGCAGCCCTGGATGTGCCCTGAGATTTTGAAACATGAATGCATTTGGGTGAGGTTCACTGTGTAGACATGATGCAACCAACATATGTTAAATGTCTACATTAGATTGAGTGACAAAAAAGTACTCCCCCACTGCCTGGCATGAAGAAGGCTTTGATGGCTACCCCAGACAAAGATTTTTGCTTGTGGATGTCTAAAATTAGGTGAGGTAAAGTAGTATTTTTTTTCTTTAACGCAATGTTTCCTACACTCCCTGCAGTTCAAACATTCAGCCTCTTTACACCTTCTATAATATTCAAAAACTTGCTTGACAACTTACAAAAATAAGTGTCTTTTTAAATGTGCTTGTGGACATGAAAATAAACTTAATTCAAGACTTGTATCCTTTAATGAAAAACAGAATCTTCAAGAGATTTACATTTACATCCTGTTTACATTTCAGCTGGGATAGCTATCTAGCATGAAGCTTGCATATCATTTTAAGCTCTTTTAATCCTATTTGAGATGTTACTGGGACTTCTGAACATTGCACTGAACTTAAGCACAGCATGGGATTCACTCTGAAAACCCTTTTGTATTCAGCCATAAAAGAAATTATTCCAGACTAGAGAAGTAAAATGTGTTAAGCTAGCCTAGGAAAGGGAACATATAACAGTCACTACTAAAGACTATTGCAGTACTTTAGTTTTATGACTCCCATGAAAACCAGCAAGGAATATTGCACAAGCTTTAAGAATGAACAAGTTCCTGTCGTTCCACAGTACAAAAATAGCTAGGTCATTTACACTGGCTCAGTACAAAGGAGACAGATTATCAAGCTGTTCTTCATCCTGGACTGACTCTTTTCTTCTTACAAGTTTTCAGTTTTTAAGTGCAACTATTGAAGAAATATATATGATAGATATATATGTATATAAGAAAGAAATGTTGTTTCACCTCTATGTACAGGTGCATATAGAGGGCAATAAAATTAGAAATTGTAATTTACACTACTAAGCTATGGCATGCCTCTTTAGCTTCTTTGTTCTAATTTTAAGAGAAGTGAGCTTAGATAATGCAGGTAGAAATTATATTGAAATATACTGCAGCAAGGAGGAAGAATATGTTTAGTTGTTCAACTTCCTCAAAATATCTTGAAATATCTAGAACAGTAAAAATAGGAGCAGCAAAAATGCAGGAGTTGGAAGGCATGTAGCTCTGTGAAGTGGAAGTGCACCCCTTGGTGCTGTATTTTATTGCTGCTACTCCTTGGTGCCCTTTTAATACAACCAGGACTTCATTTTGAGAAAGGCTGTAATTGTATCCAGCTGCTGACCCAGGCTTGTCACCCATTCTTATACACTGTGAGGAGAAAGAAGCTATGTTCCATGTCAAATTTGATTTATATCTGAAATCAATCTGCATTGCTCAGAAATCCATCAAAGTGGTCACTTTCAGAAATTTAATATAATGCAAAATGTAAGGGAGAGAAGTTCAAAGCAATCATTTGAAGTATTTTTCTCCCAAAAGGCAGTACATTACCTTGAATTGCACAGTCCTTAAGATCCAGCACAGAGTGGTATTAAGTCTGAAATCAGACCTATCACAACTACTCCACTCAATGCCCAATTTTCATTGATTCTTTTCATCTTTTCAGAATGGCAGGCAGGAGGCTTTCTCCAGCACAATGCTAAGAAAACACCTTCCAGTACACTAAAAGCTGCGCCAGGTTTTTACCTATACTTCTTAGAAGGTGATGCAAAGACACAGAGTGTATTTTTCCAAGTGACTAGGCAGTTTAGCCAAAGCAAGTAAACAATTAACTATAAAATAATATAATGCAACGCATAAATATAAAAATGAAGAAAAGTTCTTACCTCTGAATGTGCTTTTTCTTCTGCCTGGAAGAAAACAAAGAAGAAATGGTTTAGAATCAGTGTTCAACATAATTGCGGTAACAGAAAATAAGAGCCAGCTACACTAAAGTGAAATGAATAGCTTCGTGAATCCATTACATTTAAGGAAGGTATCCAGTAAAAATAGTAAATGGAATTCCTTTCAACTTACTTGGCAAGGCTCCTGCTGAAACCCCAAAGAATATGCCAGTATACTGACAACATGAAACAGTGGATTAAGGGGAGCATAGGACCAGAACTGCAGAAATTGCAGCTCTAAGATACAAAAGAAAATTTACTATGCTGTCACTGCATAGACCTCAGTCTGATATAAGCAAACTTTTACATCAGAATGATTATTAGGGCTCCTAGAATTATATTTGTTTTACTGCGTACCGAGTAATATTCCTAATACAATAATAACTAATCCCTGCTAAGAAAAGTTGTCAGCACACCTGAAAAACATACATGGGAGAAGGTGAGAGGTACTTGCAGTTTAAAGTAATTTCTTCCATACAAAATACTGACCAAAATATTAAGGGCTATCAAGGCATGTTGAAGTTTTAACCTAAACTTGCTAATATTATTTAACAATTTTAGATATTTTCCATATTGTAATGTATTATGTCATATAACGAAGCTATGTACTCAGTAGCCTTTTTTTTCAACAGGGCAAGAAACTAAACCATTGCAAGGCAAAAGTTTGAAAGTCATTCAGTTTCTAAGCATGGGGTTTGTGCTATTTAGGTGACATTTGGTAGACAGAGAAATCTTGCTTTAGTGGGATTCTAATGGAAAGGAATGGAGGGCCTTGAGAAAGAAACCCTTTCACAACATAAAATAAGAATCAGTTAATGTACTGGAAATCGATCCATCCCATGGTCTGAGGTGGCCCAAGTTTAAAGAAGCAGTCTAGCATGTTCTGGAAGAGAAGTAAGAAGTTAAAGGAAAATGTAGCTAGAAGAATTATCTATAAATAACACTAGAAACTCTGAGAAAACCCATGGTAAGGTTTCTGAAGAAAATTCTCTAACATTGGGCAGTCTGTGTTATTACAAATTAATATAGCTGATTTTAGGCCTGTATTAGGCATAATTTTTTTGCCATTAAAATTTTAATGATTTATTATAGAAATGTTTTATTGCTCTCCCTGGTGTAAGGGGAGAAGACGTCTGAAAAATGCCTCTCTCCATACATGCTTACCAGTTAACAGTCACTAAACAGACCGTGATGCTATGATATTAACCTTTGCAACAGCTTTTGACTGGAACTACTATAATACCTCACTACATGAGGATGATTTAGTATAATGATAGTTTTGCCGGTACTGACATGACACTTGTACTGTGACACATTAACTTTCTGATCTACGTTTGTGAAAAGGAGATCTGCCTACAGAAAAAAAATTCCCATTATTGTTACTTCAAGCAAGCAGTGTGAGGAAAGTCACAAAGGGATTGAGGATGACCATGAAAAAAATTTAAGGTTGATGACCTTTTCCTAAAACTGCCATGTGGGGACAAGGTGCTGTCCTTAGACTACCAAACCTGCTGACGAAGACAATGCTCCATCTTGTTACCAGAGCACTCCCTCATTGCACAAGGAAGCATTTCCTGTCTTTCTGAGTTCAGAGAGGTGGCTACCACAAGTCAGCTTTTGTAGGCAGTATAAGAAGTAATTGAAAAAGAAAGAAGAGGATTCTGGGGATACTATAAACTGGAAAAATAAAATCTAACAACCAAATACATCTGAGCAGTTTTTACTTAAGTTCATGCTGACACCATTGTAACCCAGGACTCAGCCATTGCTTCAGAAGACTCTAAAAGGAAATAATTATTTTTCTCCCTTTACTCCTCCTTCATATGCATGCATCTCATCCTTGTAAAGATTATTTTTTCTATTTTTTAAATCTTAGAATATTAACATACAAATGACATGTCCTTACACATCTCCTTTGAGCTTGGCTTAGCACAATCAGTGAAGCCTAGGGAGTCAACTAAATATGAGAAAATTTAAGTGTCACCCCTACTGAGCAGGAGAAGATTAAAACTGGAGAAAACCTATCATAATTTTTTTCAATTTCTCAGAGCACCAGATGTATTCACTGCCAAAACCGAATCAACCTACTAAGTCTGCTTACATGGCATATTTTTCAGCAAAACAAAATGGCTGTCTCTGTACATGCATGTCTCTACAAGCTAGATTTCCAATCTATGTAGGTTAAGTTCTGAAAATCCAAACGCAAGTCAAGAAGTAAGTCAATACATAAGGAAAACAGTAGAGAATGCAGAACTTCTGTGTCACTGGACTTATTCAACGGTAGTAAATCATGAAATGTCTCTTCTGAATATTGTATTCTAATTCTCAAAGAAACATTCTTTATTGAATACCTTAAAGATTTTCAATTATCCTTTGGTAATAATACATAATGATCTTGATCTTTATTTAGTACTTAATCTGAAACTCTCCATTGATTAGGCTGCAGAGAACCGCTTGCACCAAGGCTTAAGACAATGCTCAAGAAATCTGACAAATATATTTGACTGAGATACTTATGAAAAGGCAGCTGCTTTGTAATTCCTGCTCAGTGATTCTGGCCTGCTTAAGAAAGGTAAAAAAGCTCTTGTGCTCCTTCTTGAATCTAGTAATAGCTGAAAGCAACTTATATGTGCCATAACCCTGTGAAGCTATCTCACAGCATTCAGCTGATGTGATATTGATTGTCAACCTTTCATGTTTCTATACTCCACTTGTGCTTCATCTCCTGATTTATTGCTAAAAGTTTAAGCTTTTTTTCACAGAGGGATCAAGCAGAAGAAATTCAGTTCAAAAATCATCCTTAAAGTCAATCTGAGTAATTTTGTCATACCTATTCTTTTCTGGTCCTTTACAGATTTTTCTGCAACTTATATTATCTTGCCTGCATAATCCATTACTTAAGGAGTGTGGCTCAGCTGCAATGTGAATTCACAGTCAGAAATTTCAGAAAATATGTATAGGATGAACCTGGGTAAACAGTTTAAAGTTTATTTTGCAGGAAAAATACTATTAATTGGTAATATTTCCAAGATATTCTATAATGTTGAAGTAAGTAAGCATTAGTAAATTTTTGCTACGTTAGACATCAGAGCACACTTACTGACTGGGTGATGAAAGCATCCTGTGTCACTCTATAATTCAATTTTTACCATCTATCAGTTTCATAACATTCTTCTAAAATTTGACATCAAATCTTGAATTATAATTTTGGATGCCGCTTCCCATGCAAACTGATCATAGTGTCTCATAGACAGGAAAATAGTTCTAAATATTTTTCGGCCACCACCATGTAAGTGAGAAGCTTTACTTGGAATGTTAATCCTACCTCATGTGCAGCCAGTCTGCATATACATTCTATGTCCCCAACCTCTACCTCCTCTTCCCCACTCCCAAGTAATTTGGGACTGGTCTGGACTGCAATTACTTGCAACTTGCAGTTTAAGGCCTGGACAAACCCAATGCATGTGTTCTTGATGTTTCAGATATGTCTTTGCATGAACCTTTTTCTGATTAAACTCAACTCAGAGAGGCACCTGGAAACATGGAGAGGACACAGACTTTTCACGCATGCATGGGGTGAAAGCAGTTAAGTGGGTTTCTCTCCTGTGGAAAGGGGCTACTACAGCATGTAATTGTAGTTAGCAAACAGGTTGCAAAGCAAAAGTTGTGTATCCTCAAGGCAACGTCCAAGCACGTTAAACTGCTCCCATATGGATGATTTCTTGTTAGTAGAACAACTGAAGCAATAAGTTATGCAAAATATATAACCCCCCCATAAGATAATAAAAAAACATATTAAAACAATAAAATAGAGAAAAAAAATCAAACCCAGAACAACTTCTGGAACTAGAAACAAATCTAATTAGTCTAATTAACAAAAATTAAATTTTTTAAATTTACTCTTCTCTTTGTAAATAACATCCAAATGCTTTAATTTCCAAGAAAGATCAGTAAACATGTAAACTGCAAATTGTATCTCCCTTACCCTAAAGCAATCTTGCGGTTTTCAAGAAGTGTACCTCAAAGAGTGCCAAGATATAATTACTTTGTAAATTATGCAATTAGAAAACTTGCTGAAATTAAGCAAAATCACTCAAAATTATGAACTACAATAGCATAAGGACCCTCCTTAAAGAGACACTCTTAGACCATTATCTTCTTTTCAGCTTTCAAAATGTATACTAGGTGATTTTAAACTCTTATAAGCAATAAACAGAAAAAGATGAAATTAATGTTTTCTAAAGTAGCATGCAGTAATACAAAGTTCAAAATAAACATTCCTACTTTATTGAGGTAAAATTTTTCAATTCTTCAAAATCTTAAAGTATTGAAATTGTCATGAACAATGAACAAGAACCAAGGTAGGGAGAACTTTTTTCTACAATGTCAATACTCACCGTAGAGTAGAGAGAGGATGTGCTGGAGACAAGCGATAACGAGGACCCATGTACTTTAAAAAAACATAAAAATAACATGAAATATTGATAAAACATAGCTCATGTAGCTCAATAACTAAACAAGTTTTTAAAACAAGAACCAGTTTTCTACAAAGAGCAATTATGAGTATAGAAATCTATTGATAGATTTCCCTGTATTTAGAAAGATTGTCCTATACAGATAAAACTCTGTGTATAAGGCAGGAGAGTGAGCCTATGACATTCAGTGTTATCATCAGCAAACCAAGCATCCCTTTTGTTGTTTTGACAAGTTGTTTTGACTTGATAAATACAGTCTTTAGAGAAACTAGAAATTGAGCTGTTTATACATCTGTCCTAAACCAAGCAAATTATTTTAGTAAGAGACAATGCTTTGGAGAACAGTTCACATTCCCTGGTGTGCGCTCCCAAGCTTTGTGAGCACGATGTTGAATCGTGTAGTCGTGGTCCATGGGAAGGGGTTACCGTGAGACATAGTGCCATTACTTCCACTAATTATCAGTGGAGTCAGTCTCAAGAGCATCGAGTGAATGTTGTAGGGCTGCAGCTTAAAAAATGGAGTACCTGGCCAGTCTGAAAATGGCAAGTGAAGACTAAAACTGAAACAAAATTGCCCCTTCTGCTTCTGATGTAGCCTTTGAGGAAGGCTACACCCACAGAGAATTTAAAAGAAATTAATTTATTTCATTACCCCTTTTTATTTTTGTTTCACAAGTTTTTCTGATACTTATAATCTGCCAAGGTTTGGCAAATAAATTATTTTGCTTTAATAACTACTTGGCATCTGTATGCCAAAAACTGACACAAGAATATTTGGATTAGCCAAATAGACTTTAAATCTAGTTTTGTAACTAGGCAAATATTTATAAAAATGCAGTATACTGAACACTGAAACTCTATGGCTGCCAACATGTGTTTGGTTTTCAGCCTCTGGTTTAAATCTCTCAGCTAAACTCCCATTCTGGATTTAAATGCATTACCTCACTTCTTTCTCTTTAACGTTTCTCAGAGCTCCTATTTTAAAATACATTTGACCTTCCAACAGCATCATTTCATGTTAATCTCTAATGACTGCAAACTGCTGAAAACTGTTTATTATCACTGCATTGACTTTCATTTACTCAGGCTGATCACGGTTATCCACTCCAACTGGATATGAAATATAACCAATGAAAAAGCTTTCATCAAAGCCACTGGTGACCCATTACTGAAATTCTACATTTAACACCCCTTTTTCTATGCATAAATTATTTTTCTTGTTTTCTCTATTATTCTTCCACTGTTTGCTTAAATAATTATGTTCCTCAGCAAAGGGTCTGTAGTCAGCTCTGTCCTTGAATTATATGATATGCTTCTGTGCAGTCAGCCATCCTCTCCATGCTGGCAATTCACAGCTTGAGTTATCCTGTACCCTGCTGCTAGTATTACATACCCAGATGTCTGCCTGATATATCATCTAAAATACAGTAAGAGGAATCAAAAAGTAGAAGTGTTAGTTTTCTATTGTTTCATTTAGGACTTTTTTTTCTCCCCTTTTATCTCATAGCTATGAGCTTTAGGGCTAGGGGGAGACTTTTTTATTTGCCTATTATAAAGATCATTTATATTGTCATCGCTTAGCAGTAGAAAAGATTGGTGAGATAACATTATAGAGAGAATCTCCATGGAATTTTAGTTGTCTTTTTTTTTTTTTTAATTAAAAGGTGTGAAAACTTTGCACTCAGGGAAATTCTGCAAATAATCAGATTTACCAGAAATGTTAGACAGAAGAAAATTTTACAGTGCATTTAATTAGAAGTTGTCAGGTACTCTGTGATTAAAAAAGAGCAAAACCAAAACCAAACAATAACATATTTCCCAAGTTCCAGGTGTTGCACATAGCATTAAAGAAAGCAGACCAACAGTAATCTGCATAAAGTAGTGTGTTCAGATAAAATGACAGAATTTAAGTAAAGAAATTTACATACTGTTTGCTGAAGGGGAATGCTCAGTAGCACTGGTGTTTGGGAAGTAAAAGTAAATACAGAAGTAGGAATAAGAAAGCATAGAAACACAGTAGTCAAGGTACGTTCAGACATTCCAGATTTAGAGGCAAAAAGAATAAAATAATTTTCCAAGAATGGCTTCCTTTCCTCCAATATTTCTTATAGAGGATTTGTACATGTATGAGATACACAGCAGTGCATATTACTGGGTGAAAGAAATACCTTCCATGTTTTAGGGTAAGGAGTCCAACTCAGCAGAATTATAAAAACTTCAAAAAATCATTGAAGTTTTTATGTTGCAGCAGAAATATTTTAAAATTTTACTGCACTTTGGATGCCTATTTTGGGACCGATTTGCTGATCCAAATAGTAAGTCAGTCTTACCTTCTTCCATGCTGTCCCTGAATGAACCTGAATGACTAATCGCTCGTGGTCTCTCTTCTAAGGATGTAGCACTGCCACACAGTTGGGAGTCATCATATAAATCAAAAGAAGTGTCTTGTGCAGGGATGCTGTTTGAACGCATCATGCTGGGTCCAGGAAGGTTAAACTGTGATAGGTTGGTAGGACTCACTAGAATACAAAGCCTTATTAATGAAGCACATTTCCATTAAGTTAATTTTGGTTCTGCACAAAACTGTAATGAAGAATGAGCATGGTTAGGTGGACTTCATGCTGTTGAGTAATTGAAAGGCTTTTATTGCTACATTTAAAGCCAACACAAAAAGGGGAAGCAGATGACCCTAAAGGAGCTGGAACTGGATGAGGTTAATCCTGTAAATCACATGGTAACACTAACACTGGTGTCTGAACACACTTTTTCACTTTGTCAGCCCAAGACAGAAAATAAACAGCAGAGATGCAAAAGTTAAAAAGGAATAAGAAGTCATAAGTATTTTTCATAAGTATCTCAATTAATTAGTATCTGTATTTTATTGTTATATGCCTATGTTACTGGCTACTGTTAAAACCAAGATTTATTGGCATATGCAAGACATTTATCCTTTGATTTGCAGGAGCACCTACCACTATATGAGGCTAAATTTCCTGCACAGGCCGGTTGAATCTCATCCTAATAAACAGGTGTAGTCTGTTCACTCATGGTTGAAATCCAGAACAGCACTGATGAACCTAGTTTAAGCTTTTGCAAAGTTTGTTTGCCAGCAGGAAAGAAAGTCTGGTTATGGTACACCTGGAGCACACAAAATCAATGCCTAGAAGGAAATCTGTCTAACCAAATTCAGCCTCAATGTTTGGACTTTTATTTTATGTCATGCAAGATGTGACTTAAGTTATAAACTACCAGAACAGCTGTGTTGTGAGAAAAAATTACTCCATAGAGCCACTATAATGGAAAGAAGCAAAGGACAATGACAATTTAAACCCTACAATTTCATTGGTCTCTGTTTTGAGTACAAGAACTATAAACAAAAAGGAAAAGAAAAACTGATTACAAAGAGCTGTGTCTAAAACTACAAAAGGAAAATTCAAAGCAGTGCCTTGCTTAGCCAGGATCCAATTGAATTTTTAGAAGTAGCTTTGTTCAACGCTTTTTCGCATATGTAATAACAACCAACATTTTTATGTCTGATCAAATTTCTTTTGAGTGACTGTAACATATAAATGCCATAAGCTGAGACAGAGTGATGGAAGTGTTAATGCTTCAAAGCTTCCCAGTAATGGCCTAAACCATGAAAAGCTCATTGTGAACCTAGGTATGTGTCAAGTGCAGGGCAAATAAGTGGCTTTCTATTAGGAATTAAAGAAAAAAAAAGTTATTAAGAAAACTAGATTTGTGTTAGATTAATTTGAAATGGGATACAGGTGAACCAAACCTAAATCTTGACCTCTAATCAAATAAATCTGCAATGTGAATCACATGCCAAAATACTATACTGCATTCAAGGTTAGGATTTGGATAGGGCCCAGTGCAGTTATAGCCAGGTCCAGCTACTGAAACACCTTGGAAAGGTCTATCTCAAAGAAAACTTCTGTGTAGGAAAAAAGAAATGTTTACTGTCTGGGATGACATTCACTAAAATCACAGAAAAGAACTCTACTGACTGTGAACTCAAAAAATTAGTAGCTTTGAACTAGAAGGTAATTTCCAGCTCTGCCTCAAATTCCTATCTCCTTGGGTAAGTCATAGAGTATCTGTGCATTTTTTTCTGTGTACAAAATAGGAGGTACCCTGGGCCACTCCATTAACACTGTGAGCTTCCCTTTATTAGTGAGGTACCACAATACGATGATGGAGATCTAAAATAAACTACCTAGTTTGGCAGACTAAGAAATACGAATGGTTGAATTTTATGATTCTATTATAGAGTGGGCAAAATAGTGAAGGGAAACAGCATTTACCAAGGTTGGAAAAGTGATATTTTCCAGTTGCAGACGAAGACATAGCTGAAGGAGAAACAAGCGGGGACTGACTGCCAGTGTCTTGCAGGCCTCCAGTTGAATGGGAGCGTAGCCATTCCTTGCCTTCCTCCTGACTTGTCTGCCGGGATGATGGTGTATATCTGAAAAACCACAGCTGACATGCTCAAGACAATGACAAGGTGATGTCTTGGAATGAAACAGTCATATAAATACCCTTCACCAGTTAGATAGGACAAAACCCTTGGAAAGCAGCAAGTCTAGCCAAGTGATTATTACCAGGGGTTTCAACAAGGTAAAATTTACCATCAGACTACAGCAGAAAAATGTACAGGACTTGAAGCCCCTTTCCACTTAATCCCCCTCCCCAAAACACCATTCTTTTCCTTTGAAGAGATATGGTGATAAACATTGCAGACAGACAACTGAGCTGACAGGAAAGGACTTCAAAGCTATAGGAAGTGTACAGGTTGATGCAAAAGCTTGGAAGCTGTGTGGTTAGGATGGGGAATGAACAGACTAGAAGCCAAGAAATGTGAGTAGCCACTTACAAGATGACATCTGCCACAGATCCTGTGGGCAATTGGTTAGATGATAGGAGTGAAACAGATCAACAACTCTGAAAAAGGAATTTGCATTGGTAATGACAGCTACTCATGGTCACACACATGAGGTCTGCTGCTCTGAATGCTACAGGCATTGTGTCCTGCCCCAAACTGGGGGGGGAGGGAAAGGGACAGGAAAAATCCACAATTAGCAGAAACAAGTTCTCTGGAAGGAAGAAGTCTGGCAATCAAATCATTCATCAGCTGCTTCCTATGGCAAACCAATGAAACGAGTGTAATGTGACACATGGGCTAAGAGGGAGAACTGGGAACTCACTGGCTCAGCCTCTCTTCGCTAGGCTGAAAGAAGAGCAATTGTGGCAGTGGTTAAACATTAAAATGTGCAGGCAGTGTGGATCTTAATCAAGAGTTTGTTTTCAACAATGTCTGCAATAGCCTGCTTTGTTCAGCACAATCTGCTGCTGCTAAATGAGCACCTTTTCACCCACTGTCATGAGCCATCAGTGTTCCCCAAACAGCAGAAGAGGAGAAAGGGCTTTTGATATTCTGGCTTCAGGCTCATGAGGCACAAGTGTTTCTGCTTAGAAAGAAGATTAAATGAACATGTAAGTTCTTGTGTTGTGCTTGGGGTTTTGTACAATATTTTATGGCACTAAACCATCTTGTTCTTATTAAATATTTACTTCCTTTCCCCTTTCAAAATGACACTATGATATTTGCCTGTAATTGTGGTAGAGCACAGACTTCCAAAGTGGTTATCACATTGGAAAGATGGCAATATGAGAATTAAGGATCTGAGTTTTGAACTGGGATCTCTGCATATTAAATCAAACTGTAATTTTTTTCTTGGCTACCTGATCAGGCTTACATGCCTATAAGCAGTTTTCCCACTCCATTTCACTTTCAGCTTGCAGCCACTATTACAGTTGTACAGCCACAAACCTTGATCATCCCATTGTACCCTTGCAGAGTTGCGATTATGCCTCTTTTGTGTCTTCTACCTTTTCCATTCTCTCCAAACCCAAAATGATTGTTTTGGGATAACAGGAGATTTGATTAAATTCTTATTAAGGAACAGCTAGTGCAGAAAGGTGCTTTATAGTGATAACAGTTTAGAGCTATCTTAAAATTTCATAAATATTATTTATCCACAACTCAAGAGATTTACTGTGTAATTTCAGTGATTGGAAGGCTGCAGAGTGTCTTTGTGCATGCACATATATCCTTGCTTGCCAAATCTTTTTCCTGGATTGAGGAGGTAGTCTTCTATGCCTGATGAGACCAGCCAAGTTACCTAATGATCCCCTCTCTTAACCATGGAGCAAAGAAGAAGGTGGATAAATTCTGTTTTCTGTGATGAAGACAGCTCTATTTAGTAAGGAATTAGTAGCAAAGCTGGACTCTGAGTATTGCTGGATAGGGACCAAGAAGACTATCTGGAGCAGGATTCATTTTATACTTACAAACCTCGGATAATAAAATTAGTATTTCTTAGCCCTGCCCTTTACTAGATCTTCAGTTCAAATTGCATGAGTGTTTCCATTTAGAGTTCAAGTTCAGATCCACCTCTAAAATCTTGTTTTTCTCACTAATGTTTTCAGTAATTAGTCCTATTAAATTGCTTAAGTATCTTGTTATATCTCTTTTAGCTCTCCAGGATTCAATGCCTTTTAAGATTCATTGCATAAGGAAATGATCCTTAAAAGTAAAAAAGTATTTACTTTTCATGACATAACTTGAAAGAAAATTTATTAATTTGGCAGACTTGGAAAGAAAAGATCCGTTGTTAAAATCTACATTTTCTGGTTTGAATCTAAATTCCAAGAATTCTGTTGTAAACAGGATCAACAAAAGGAGAAAGAAAAGTAGAGGCAGTGTAGAAAAGCTTACAGGAAAACAAAGAAGGATCAGTCATGCTCAAAAAAATATATACCTTAATCCCTTTTTGGGTAGTGTATTTCTGTCAAGCTGCATGCTGTTAAAACAAAAAAAAATCCCTAAGGACATACAGTAAACAGGACTGTTCAGACTAACAAATTTTAAAGCTCTAGGTTTCTGTGCATAACAGAAGGTTATTTAATGCCTTTTAATATAACTTCCATGCTAAATCCCTTATTCATTGGAGGGGACAATAGGGCATGGACTGCTGCACATTCACTTTTCATCTAGACGTGCTCTGGGCTGGGTCAATAGTAATTTGGAGACTGTCCAAGTCAGAAAGAAGTGCTTCTTTACCACTTCTAACCTTCCCACAGCTTCACTCTGCAATCTGTAGGAGAATCATATGGTCACAGCATGAATCTTTATTTTTCACAGTTGCCTATGATAAGCCAATAGATTTCAAAAAGAAATGAAGGTTGTGGCACCTGCTAAGGGACAGCATGGCCTTGCCAGAAGCCAAGTGACAGCTCTGCATGCAGAAATATGGGCTAAAGATACAGGCTCTTGGCTATGCTGAGGGGCTCACATAGTAGTGATAGTGGGGACAATGAAAAGTGGCACCAGAGCAACACTGTTCCATATTCATGCACATGGTGTATGAGCAGCTGATTATCCAAAATCTATGGCTGGAGTTTTCCTCATTTAAACCCCATCACTAGAAGCGCATCCACCAGCCTTCCTTCAAACAACTGTCATTTGGGCATTTCATCATAAAGTCTTAGCTATTCAGTCTCTGACTGGTGTGGGTTGAACTAGTTACCATCAAGCATTTTTCCATTAAGAATATAACTTAATGTCACTGTATGGATTAAAAGGTGAAATGACTTTAGAAAGTTTCTGTACTACATATCAAAATCACATCTCTGAGAGCAACAGTAACTTAGGATGCTTCCTACCCAAGAAAACTCTCACACCTTTATTAAAGGTGGTTTCCTATTTTGCTGGGAGTGATGGGTGTCCTACTGTCTTTAATCTTCATCCAAGTAGGTAAAAAAAGTGAAAACACTGTTGGCATTAACAATCCATTAATATTAGAGCTCTAACTAATGGATGCAAAGCTCCTGCCAACAGGAAGTTTTATAAGCAAATTTAATAATTTAATAAGGGCTTTGTTCTGCATGTGGAAAAAGGAAATGGAAGGAGAAACTTAGCAGAATTTTAGCATAGGTATCATAGTCAATGTGAGAGTAGTCCCACATGGAACAGAGGACATATTTTCAGCATTTTGCTCCCAACATAACTAATGGGACCAAGAATGGTTGATAAAAAACCAGCACAAATTTGAGTGCATGATTCACTTATTTTTTAGTCCCTTATAGAGAGAAATGGGGCCTTGATGTTCTTTTATATACCTTTATGCACCTCTAAATTTTAAAAAAATTAAACATGGTCATAATAACACCAGTTTCTCCTGCAAATATTTAAAAATCCTAATGCACAATATATTTTCTAATATTACTTTAACTTGGAGATATATGTATTTCAAAATAATTGACAGCACGTTATCTAAAAATAAAGGAGTCAGTACTCCTTTAAAGCAATCCACAAGCCAAAAGTTGTGTCAGTCAGTTAAGTCGACTAGTAGAGACCATAGGATTTTGCAAAAAAACTTTGAATTCAGATACTCAAATGAAATAGGGGTGAATATTCCTCAACATAAGCATGGAGTTGTTGCAGCTGCATAAAAGTGAGTGTAGCAAATACTCATTATATATTTTTAAAATACTAAAGCTTATGAAGACACTCCTAGATTTCAGATAATTGTATGAAATCATTAATCATGGTTTCATGTAACTATTTCTTCAGACCAAAAACTTTTAGTATCTAAAATCATTCATCCACCAAAAGCTGAGGACAATACATCTACAGAAACTGGACTTTTGGTAAATAGAACTGAATTTACTTTAGATTTCTAAGGATGATATGATAAAAAAGTCAGTCCTTTCCTAAAAGAATCAATGCATACATGAACAAATACTAATATAAAGTATGAGAATACAATAATATTACTGATGTTTTCCTTTGCCATTTCAATCCAAAAGGCATTCTTGGAGGAAGATGCATGCAGATATAGGCTGAAGTTATTAAGCCCACTGTATCTGGTTCTCTTTTATTTATTTTGCAGTGCTGAAACTCACCATAATACTATACCCTTGGGCTATATATATAACTGTTTCAGAAATGTTTAGGGAATAAAACAAATTACTGCAAGATAACAAACAACTAGAGAGGTATGTGACAGGCTGGGCTAAGCTGATATGGGTCTTATAAATAAGTTTCTACAAATGGTTGAGGACATAAAATCTGATACATGATGCACTGTTTCACACCTTAAAACCACAACCATCAATTATGATGATAATTTAAAATAATTGAATGTTTTGAAGAGTGTAGGTGGATTTCAATGCACTTTCATGGCCTTCAAAATGAAGCATTCTTTTAAAGCAAACCAGAAAAAGCCGGTCATGTAATTAGAAACCACTTCCACTCTGCTAATCTTAAAATGCAGCTATTACTGCTGCTGAGACCACTGTTAATTCCTATATTTCTGCATTTTTAAGCACCTCTTGCTGTGTCACTCACACCAAGCAGAAGAAAGTCACAAATCTGCAATGCCCAACAGCAATTAAGGGTTTGAAAGAACTTGTGGTGACGTATCCACCTGGATAACGCTATAATTAAAGCAATGATATTTCACCAATTAACTCCTGAAGATGTCTTTGTTTTAGAAAATAAGTACCTACAGGTTTTATTTTGATGCCTCTAGATTTTTGTAAGGTAAAATACAAGTGTCCTCCCATACAGAGAGTTACACTACTATGACAACAGAATTAGGCCTGAGATATGCAAAATCTGCTGAAAAAGTAAATATTTTGTTAGTATTTATTGAGCCTATTTCCTTGCTATTACAATATATAAGAATCTCATTGAATAATACAAAATTTGGATGCAGTAAACTTCAACCCTTCACTCCAGAGTTGTCAGGGTGCTCTATGTTGATGTCATACCATCATTCAGTGGGTAGCCTGAAGACTGTCTGTGGGCAATGTGGACAAATATAGTAGAGACCTTGCAGATTTGTTGTCTCCATGGCAGTTGACTGATTTTTTGTTGGCAGTCAAGGGCTACTCTCCTTCATAGAAAACTCAGACATTTTGTTCTCATTTTCTGGGTTCTTTCCAGCTGCATCAAATCTTTCTTAAAACTTCATGTCCCCAAGTCTTCAACTTAAAGCCTTAACATAAAAAGGATACCTACTTTCTAAGACTTATATGTGATATTTTCATTTTCAAAATGTTTTGTCCCAGCAATGGCACTTTTGTCCCACCTTAGACACTTTCTGCAAAATAGCCTCACCATTTTCCATTTTGTATCTGTTCAAATATATCCTACCCTGTTATATCCCTTCAGACAAACAAGCTTTTGATCACTAATCCTCAGTATGTCTTTACTAACCAGTCAAGCATCTTTATTTTTCCCTGTTTGCTCATGAGAATGTTATTTGGAATAGCACTTAAAGCTTTACTAAGTTTAGGATTTTTATTGTATCTACTAATTCCTTTCCTGTACTCAAAAAGCCCGTTTTCCAGGAAATGAATTAAATCAGTCTTATTTAAAAGACTGTTTATGACTTATCCCATGTTATCTGTCCCTTAACCCATTTTGTTTAATATTCTTTCCCTGCAAGGTCGCCGTCCCATACTCCCCTCGCCATCCATTCCAGGTCATCCTCACTCCTTCATCAGCACAGACCCTTTGAAAACTCTGCTTCAGTTCTAATAACTGCAGGGTTATTTCAGAAGTACTGAAATGAAAAGTTCGTCAGGAACAATAAACTGGAGTAATTTTTAACCTTTTCATTTCTTCTTAGTATGCTTGCCATTAGTGATATTTATCTATCAAATTGCAGTTCAAATGTGCTTCAGTGAAGCAAATCAATATTTTTTCCTGTGGTCTATCATTACCTTTCAGTTTTTCCTAGGCTTTCTCTGCTTGCTTAACACTGCTTCCTAATTGCATCTCATTGTACACTTCAGCCTTTCTGATTTTGTCTCTATATTATCTTAGTATATCTTACTATACAGACTGCTGATTCAGTCTTTTGCAAGCTCTAAAGTGACTGAAAAAAAAAAGAAAAGGCTCCTTCACAGGTAATATTTTATGCCATGCCATGATATAATTAGCATTGCCAGAGGCATTTAAAATATAATCTGAGTTAACAAAGGAAAAAGGATATAATCTGCTACCAAACCTATCTGTCTCCAATACAGCAAATTAATGTTTTTGGTGTAGAAAAAATACTTTACTACATGTAAGTTCTAATGTATAAAAGAGTTTAGAAATAATTTAGCACTTGTATCAGACCCTTCAGAAAAACCAAACTGCAAAAACCCTACTGAGGCTATAACTCAAGAAATAATACCATTTACTCAAGGTACATACATTCCTCTGAGGCCAGATCAACATAAAAAAAGGCTCTCTTTCTACTCAATCATAATATCCCCATATGCACAAATCTGAAACTTAAAAATATTGCCAAAGGCAAAGTATTTGGAACACTGAAATTAAGTCAGCAAACAAACACATAAAGTATTAGTAGTGAGGGTTGCTCAGGAGCTTATGCCAAGGCATTAACATTTGAAATGTGAGGTTTAATATACTCTGTATAAATATAATCTTTGGCATAAATTCATACCCTTCCACATCATTCTATTGACCTCAGCATACATATATGTAGCACTGATGGATTTTATAAGCTAAGTATTAATAATTGGCCTTCTAAGAAATATTGTCACATTTGGATCATGGCACACAAATCAAATTTCTATTTAAGAATTAAAGGCACAGTGCAAATTACAAATTACTCCTGTATCAGTGTATTTTTATCTACTGTTGTCAGCGCACATTATATTGGTACACATATGTTTTATAGTGTTGTACTTATTGAGACGCGTGATTTTTAGCTGATGTTGTAATACTTGTGAATGTAACATAAGAGGATGAAATGTGTGGAAAGTTTCCATCTAGACTTGTCAAAGGGTTTTTTAGCATTATGGTTTTGACTGAAGTTTTTTTTAATGTTGGTTCTCTGAAGTGAAATCTATACATGGAAAGGATTGGTGTTGAAAAATCTCAGGGTTTATATAAAGGGGGAAAAAATCTTGACATTTTATATAAAAGATCTTTTTTTACTTTAAATGATTGTGTGGTTAAACAAATAACTAAACTTATAATATAAAAACTAAGTTTAAAATATACTGAATCAGTATAATTATTTTTTTGGATCAAAGGCTAATAAAATATTTACTATTGACTTTTAGTCCCCCATGTGAGAAAAGAGTTTCACAGTCAAATCTTGAAAATTTTTACAGGAAGTAAAAATTATTTAGTGCCTAGCAAAGATTATTCTTTTTCTCTCATGTGAAAGTCAAATAAATGTTCCACCAAAAAAAAAAAAAAAAAAAAAAAAGGAAAAGGAAAAGCAAACAAAAAATGTGGTACAACTGTTCAGGCTGGTTGCACCTCTTTAAAATGTAACCTATATGGTAAAATGTCTACCTATCAAAAAGATCTTTAATAGAGCAAACAGAGGAAAACACTTCCTTGAATTTTCTTATTCCAGACCCCTGTCAGGACTGAGCATATAGTGAGGATCCTATCTTGTCAACTGTCTCCCTGCCAGTGCAAGTGCATTTCAGTAAGGATCTGTAATGATCATCATGTAAGAAGCAGCTTGTCAGGGTTGAGTATTTTAAAGGAGGACTGGTCAGCTGAAGGCCAGGACCAATCAGCTCTGCCTGTGTTTTGAGCTAATCTGGAAGCAAAGTGGTGGGGTCCCACAGCTGGAGGTTTGCTCACAAGAGGGCAGTGATCTTTGGAGCTGCCAGTTAGTGGGACAGCAGGTAGATCCAGCATGTAGGAATCATTTTGTGGCTGTTGGTTGTTTAAATTTGCCTTTAATTAAACAATTTTCCCCTTTTCTCTGGTTGTTCTCCAGAACCAGGGAACCAAAAAAACTTCTCAAGATAGAAAAAGTGCTTGTAAAACCTTAAAAGGCAGTTGATTCCACATCCAATGCCTTTCAGCTTTCTCTTCTTCCTTCTTTTTTTTTACAAAGAGGACTAAGCTGCAAAATAAAGTATCCCTTTAGCAAAACAGGTGGAGGGTTTATTTTTTTGGCTCCTGTCCTTTTGCCTCTCACTGATTTTGGGGTCACTATATCTATAGGCAAGCTCACCTTTCCGAAAGAGTAGATCTGACGCTTCCAGTCCTCATGAGCAGGCTCTGAACCTCCTGAGTGCTTGTTGTCAGTCCAGAGAGAGAGCCATGATGGCTAAGAGGAAGGTCAATAGATTCGGAACTGGTGTGAAGGCTAGTCATGGACTGGTAACTTGGTGTATCCTTACTGCCCGCTGAAGAGCTGCTCAGGTTTGCAGCCCACACAAGACCACCTGATGTAAAAGAGTGCACTGAGGCAGGACTGGAAGCCAAGGAGTGACTTAAGCTTACAACATCTGCATTTAAGTCCGAAGGTTTACTGAAGAGGGGGCTGCTGCTACCACTTTGCCCACCTGCACTGCCCATGCTGCCTGTGCCCGAGGATGGCGATTCCAGGCTGCCTTGCCGTGCCAATGTGGTACTAGGGCTGGGCATTGCCGATGTGGGTTTCACACCTTCAGTACTGGGTGCAGAGGCAGCTTTACCACTTGCCTTGGCACCAAACAACCTAAATGTAAAACAAATAGCTTTAGAGAAACTGATAGCCACATTAAACATTCATGGCGCAACATCCTAAGAGCCAAACTACACATTTTTAATTACTGCTACTAAAATCATGCCTACCTAGTTAACTGATTGCAGCGCAAAATTAAAATTACTTAACCATATCACAATAATCAGGGTTTGTTTCTTTAGATACAGATCTCATTCACTCCTATTCAGATATGCTCTTTGCACATAGAGACCCTCCCAGAGAGAGGTAAAACAATCACATTTTTGTCTCAGTTCATAAACAGATTACACTTTCACCCAAATTCATTATTAAGCGTTCCTAAGTCATTAGCTTTTAAACCTCTCACTTCTCAAATCTGCTAAGATGATTGCAACAAACACTTGCAAAATCCTTCATAGTTTAATGAACATCTAAGTATTTGTGCAAAATTTCGCTCTTGTTGTTCTTTTGCACAGATGGTCATGTGGTCATCAGTCATGTAGTAACCATTCAGACAGAATAAACTGCACTATGGCTAAATGGGCCCAGTTTGTCTCCAAGGGCAGTAATGACAAAAGTGTATTTCACATAACTTCTTCTAGTAATTCTAGAGAAGAAAATTCTACAGTGATGATGGAAAAATAAATTGCAAATCCTCTAAACTCAAACTAAAATGTCATGTGATGTATTGATGTATTTCTGGAAATATTTTAAGCATCTTAAAATATTAAGGTGAAGCTCATAAACAATTATTAAATAAATACAAAACTCATCATGATGTAAATTAGCATGTCTAATAACAAAAGAATCCATTTTCTGTATTACCAAGCCCACAATACTCAGCTGCAGATCCCCAGCAGCCTGGAGATGCTGTTTTGGTAATTGGGCACAAGAGGGCACTATTGGCTTTTTCTCCAGCAGTGCAAGTGCTCCATCCCAATTTACACTCCGTCCAGATTTATACTTCCAGAAATGCTACAATAGGGCATTTCCAATTGAAATTTAGCCTCGCCAATGTTTGTGACAAAAGATGTATCAAAGCTGCTAAGATAATGAAACGTTTGTAGCTGGAGCTGCCAACAACTTGAAAGCAAATCTAAATCCTTATAATTTAAAGAGCTCTTCGGTTCTCCATCCAGAATATGGCACTGCCTGTTCCAGTAACAGAATGTGCCTGAAGACAGCGTCCTTTTTCCCTTTGCGGGTTTACCAGAGTTTTGAGAGGGAACTTCTCTTGTGGCTGAACTTAAAATGATAGAATATCTTGAGTTGGAAGGGACCCATAAGGATCGTTGAGCCCAACTTTTAGGCTTCAAACTGTTGTTAGGGGGATGTACCTAAAGATCAAGGAGCCTCCATTTCAGGTCTGGGAAGGTCTTTAAATCTCAAAGAAATAATTTTGTTGTATAAAAAATATTACCCTTTTATTTTCCTGTACTTGATTCTCTGTTTTTGACAAAATATGCCCTGAAAAGGCTTTTTGCACAGTACTTCAACACATTGAAAATCCTTGCTTTATATATTGCAACTTCAGGAAATGATAGAAATGTACTAACCTTCGAAATGTAGGGGAAGCAATATCTGGGTATTTGGATCCTGGCTGTCTAAGTCCTGGTGTGCCAGAGGCGCTTGCCGAAGTTGGGCTTGATTTAGGAGAACTGGACAGTGAGACACTTTCAGAATCGGACACAGCCACTTTCTCTTTTTCCTTGTCCGTCTGGTTGATGGTGACAGGGCTGGACCGCCCAGACCCAATCTTGCTTGGCTCTCGCAGCTTGGTGGCAGCAGCACCTGCAGACTTGCTACTCACATTGGAGTCGATGCTGCTGGTGCTGGAGCGGTGGCCGCCCCTGCCAGGGATCCCACTGCCACTGGATTTTGATGGGCGAGGCAAACTTCGATATTGTAGAGTTGTCTTTGAGCTCACATGCAGGATGCCATCATCCTGGTTTTGGGAACCATCTAAGCTCGTTTTCCTCCCTGCACTAGACTTCCCACCGATGGCTGAAGATTTTGGCATTTTTCCTAGAGTTGCTGACCCGCTTGTGATAGTCGCTCCACTTGCAGTGATTATGGTAGAAGATCCCAACCCAGACTTCTTAAATCCAAATGACCCTGTAGCAGTTGATCTCCCAATGCCAGAGGGAGGCTTTTTTCCTTCATCGCCACTGCTTTTTCCTGCATCCGATGGAGAGCGCTGTATGGAGGCTCCTTTCAGGGGAGTTTTCACTTTTTCTGAAGCTTTTGCATCATCGGTTTTTCCTAAATAAAAGTACATTTGAAAAGGTCACTTGTGTTTAAGCTGTAGTGTCTCAATATCTAATTCCAACACTGTATGATTACAATTTCAAGATGAAAAAATACAGAAATAGAAAAATTGCCCTAAGATAACAGACCAGTTTGGCCTTTAGTTTCCCATCAGCTTTCAGTAGCAATTACAGGTAAGCATTAAGTATTAAAAACTTGAAATTCCCCGAGGACTTGCAGTTTCATATATAGCTGGAGAATGTAGTTGCAGAAAATTAGCCTGAATGAACTATAAGGAATTTTATTTGACTTATTTTTTCTGTTAATAGTATTTCTGTATGAAAGAAATATTACTTGAAAATAAAACATAACATCTAATTAATATTTCCTGAAGTATGAAATTTAATATGCATGTAGAGTCTACTGGTACTTACTGAGTTCTTTCGTTTCACTGATTACATTTGTTTAGCTTATGAATAATTTTGTTCTGGTTTTTGTTACACAAATTATCAGGGAGAGATTACGTTATCATGGTATGAATCTTCTTGATTTATAACAATATCAATTACACGTATTATATAGTCTCTGTCATATCCTTGATATCTCCTCAAGATTTTTGATTTTCTGAGAGGTTGTCTTCAGTTCTGAACAGGAGCATAACTCTATATTTCCATGTAATGTTATTGTAACATTCAGAAAAAATTCTCTTAAGAAACTAAAATGTAACAAAGAGCAACACCTGCAAGTCAGAACTAAATCCATTCCTGTTTTTATCCAGTGCACATTTTATGCTACACATGCCATAACACGGATCAGATCTGGCAAACATACAGATCATTAGTATATGCTTTACAAATTAAGGCTTTAATTCTATGTTGCACTGTGGCTGCCTGTTCATCATCAGCTAAACAGATCTGGGAAACTTAGCCTGGCATGCAGTAAACCTTTTGGTATCTCCATTTTTTAATTGATATTAGAAAGGTGTAATTTCTGTATCCATATGATCACTAACCATGGCAATACTTCTCAGGGATCTTATAGACCAGAGTCTGATCAACATTTAGCAGTTCTAAATTGCAAAGAAACAAAAGGGGTTCATGAAGAATTTGAATTAATTCTGAGGAAATCTTTGTTAGTTGCCTTTACAACTGGAGGTTGAAGCATGATTATGTACTATTTTGTCAGGATATGACAAAGCTCCAGAAAATGTCCTACAAAGAATCCACATTTCCATAATAAAATGATAGATTAGGATTAGATGGCCTTAATAATTATCTGTTCCACAAGCTTTGGAGTCTTTCTTCAAAACTAGCTTGCAGAAGGCCTTCCAAAACTAGGTAAGAAAGCATCTGACACTGATAGCATGTAAAAGACATGTTTTTACAACTTTTTTTCTCTCTTTTTTTACAACTTTTTTTCTCTCTTTTACAACTTTTTTTCTCTCTTAACAGTGGTCTCTAGAACACCCACAGTATCTGGAATATGGGAACTCATTTTTAGTTCAGAAATAATTAAAAATATAATTTTCAGTTTCCTCACTTGAACATTCAGTCTTTTTGACTCAGCTTCTAATATTGGACTATTTCTAAGCATTGTTCAATTATCTAAGGTTTTCTAGAGAACAAGGATAAGGCATAGATGAATCAAAAAATACTTTTAAGTATTTCTTAATAGAAGCTGACATACACAAATGATAGTACAACAAAACGCAATCACCAATCACAGTTTTTGCTGTGGATGCATTCATGTGTGGTTAATAAATTATTAGGATGCAATGTAGCGAACTAACAGTTATAGAAATTAACAATTTAGTATATTATTAAAATCTTGGCTTACAGTCATATGTGGGAGGAACTATCAATATGTTTACAATTCCTCGTGTCTGTTAAAAATATATAATATCCATCAATCATTTTTATCACACTAAAGATTCCTTACTGCTTATAGATGAATTCTAAGTAAAAAGCTTTGATTTTCAGTACTGTAATCTGAACTACAGAAGTTTCCTACCTGGGGTCTTGAGTACGCTTGTTCCTGCTTTGTGCCTGGACTGAGCTGTTCCTACTTGTGCAGTCATACCTCTTCTCCAAGATCCAGTCTGTGATATAGAGACAGATGCTTTCTGCCCCCCCTTCTCTGACTCTTCAGACAGCCCTGAGGGAAGGCCTTTCCACTTGCCATTGCTGTCTACACTGCTGTCAAAGTCTTCCTCTGGTTTCTTCAGTTCTTCAGTGCTGCCCCAAGTTTCGCTATCCGTAACTGAGCGCTTCTCCGAGTCCGTCTTCAGCTACAAGAGATTTGCATGAGAAATGGTCAGTCCAGGCATCTTCATTATTTGCTGATTTCTTAAATCACAGGAGGGGAGGGGAATAAGCATATTCATTTATTTGCAGCAAGGGCCACAGAAACTTTCCTTCTAAAACATTAGTATCCTCATTCCAAAACTTTAAAAACACACCCATTTGGGGAAGACATTTCTCTTTTTTTTCTTTTTTATTTTCAAAAGATTTCATCCCTATTCTTCAGATAAACATTAATAAAGTGAAACATAATTTCCTCTAATCATCAGTGGTGCTACCCTATTGTTCCCCAACTCTGTCTGAACTTCAGAAGTGAATCACTGTGCTGACAGGTTTTACTAAAAGCTTGGGTGAGGGAATTTCTAAATACACTACTAAAATCACTTCAGTCTGGTTTCCTGCCCTTTCCTACCCAAACCTTCCACTGACTGAATTAGGAATATTTCTCTAACAGCACAGAGTATGCAGTGCCACCAGTGAGCAAGGTTAACATCTTCAGCTACAGCTGATGGCTATTCTTCTGGTCTGTCTCCACAGAAATTAATTGTGTCCAACAAGAAACTCACTCTAGCTATATCAGCCAGCAGAGCAGCAGAGAGGCTTATGTGAGTGCTACCCACCAGCATTGTGAAGGCAAGCATCTGGGCTCCTGCTTACTCTGAAACTCAGACCTATGCGGATGATACATCACTAAAGACCTAAAGATCCTGTGACATCTGTTTTCCCTGAGGCATGTTGATAAGGAAGGGAGTGCTGCAAGGAGCAGCCCAACAAAACAGACAATGTAGAAGCTGTGAAAGTGGTTTAAATAGAAACGATGGAGACTGACCCTCCCCTCTGTGTTTGACAAGACTGCCATTCTTTGTGCTGACAGGTTGTTCAGTGTGACTCTTCCTCCTGTGTTTTCCTGCAGACTCCTGACCTCAGCCTCAAGCCTTATTTGCACATTACCATCTCATCAGTCCTGCTTATCTCTGCCTCTTTTTAACAGCAAAAACATGGTGCTGCTCTCAGCTATCACCAACCTAAGAGGGGCTGCAAAGTGGATCACATTCAGGGACGGACTATTCATTATTCTGTGCTGTCACGACTCCTTCACCACAGAGACCCCTTTGTGGCTGTTTCCTAGGCACTCTTGTCATAAGTAGGATTAATACTGATTAGATGACCGACAGATTAATCAGTTCCTGTTTACATATTTGTCATTTGATGTGTGCAAAACGCAAAAGCTCTCTGCATTTCCATAACTTCATATGTGCTTTGGAGAAGCTAGCACACATTTTGGGTAAAGATTAATGGGAAAAAAAGCCCAAGCAAACATCTACAAAACATATTGCAGGGTCTTCAGATGAGAGTTTTCATTACAGGTATTGTTACAATATGTGTAACATGTAACAAAATGCTCCCAAAACTTTTCTGACAAATGGCTGTAAACACATAATTATCTATCTTTAAAGAAAACTTCATAAGTTCCAAAAGATAGAAAATACAATACTTTCTAACAGCCTCTCTTCACCATTATGGTGACTAATCCTCTTTTAATAAGAAAACAGCAACAAAATATGCACTTTCTGCCTCAGGCTATAGCCAGCTCTCACTGTTCCAATCACTTAAAAAGACAGAGAAAGAGATCTCTGTGTTGCATGAGTATGTCTTACACCTGGAAAACAGATGGCAAAATGCATATTCTGTTCATCTCAGCTTCTGAGTGAGATTGCCAGCTATCACGGAGTACAGTGAGTTCTGGTTAATCTGCTTAGTAAAGGCATACTTGATAAAAGTCTGTTCCTAGTCTTCATAACATAAAGCAACTCTGGAATAAAAGTAAAATTTGAATATGTGTGGCATCTCTGTCTATCACTGAACAACCTGCAAATAGAACAGAGGCTTATAGAGCGGCTAGAACATGAGATGACTCCAAAAAACCTACAAAGAGTTAAATAGTCAGCCTGAGATTTCCCGATCCTGATGATGATGTATTGGAACAAGTAAGCCAGAACTAGCCAGCCATCAGTGTTGATGTGAAAGGGAAGAGTCTGATCTCCAGTTAGTAACCATGGAAGACACTGATGGGGTGGGAAAGGCCTGAAGAATGCTGGCATTTCTGTGAATATCTTCGCAAGACTACCACATTGGTATAATACCTGTCCTGCTGGAGATTAAAGTAATTTTCATTTCAAAAGTAACTATATTTCCTTATTGTCTGGGGGGGATGACAAATATGTATTTTTCTCCTGCTCAGAAAGTCTGCTACAATGTACGTCTACAAAACAGATCTCTGAATTGCAGACACGGGCTGTCTGCAGAGGACTAAACGGAATCAGAAGTGTCAGCCTTGAGTCCTGAATATTTGACATCAAATCACTGGAGGCAACCACTCTTCTCCTGTGCTGAGTGTTCAGCCTTGAAGACAGAAACATATCTTATTTTAAATTGTGTTATCTGTTGAAAGAGATACTCCAAATGAGTTGAAGTTAGCAGAAATCTACCCATCACAGACCCAGTCATACTGTGGGTTTTTTGTGTTAGGGCACAGCAGGAGCTGGGCAGTTCCTGAAGCTGGGATCAGTGGAGGCTCCTCAGGGTGGGCGGAGCAGGGTCTCGCCAGCGACCACCTTCAGCAGCGGTGTGTGTCCTGAGAGCTGGGAATCTGAGATGCCAGCCCACAGCTCAAGGTTGGGTCAGTGGGATCCATGGGCTTCTGGCATGCAAGTGTAATAGAGGACTTCATAAAATACAAATATTTCATTTGTTTCAAAGGCATCAATACTAAACAAAAGCATCAAAGGTAACCAATACTAAACTTCTTAATTTGTTATTCTGCATGCTTGTGGGGTGTTGCAACAAATGGCAGGAAAAGCTACTCACCTGGGCATGAGTGTTCTTCCTTGAAGAGGCTGTTATATTGGAATAAGAGCTGACAGATGAGGTCGTATTCAAATCATCCGTGCTGAGGTTGTCAAGAGTGTCACTGAGGCCACTACTAACTGAGCTGCTGTCATCCCAGCTGCAGAGAAAGGAGCACATATACTTTACATACTGTGTGTCAATAGCCAGAAAGCATCTCAAAATCAATAGATATGATTACTTATTCTTCAAGAGATTTACCAGAAAGTTTTCAATAATATTTCCTAATGTACAATGAATATTTTTTTTCAGACTTTTAAATTAGTGATTCTGTCACAGTCAAGTGTCTGCTTGTTCAATTAATGAAAGATGCAGGTGTCTTTAAAAAAATTAACATCAGGTCTAAGTGCAAGTCACTAAAACAGGTTGTTTCATGCTTCATTGTAATCATATTCCATACACTGGCAGGAAAATCTATTAAGCCTACCTGGTAATGCTAGCCAAAATATTATTAATAGGTTGGAAAACACCTGATGAATTTCCAGGCTACAAAAAAATAAAAGGAGTATCTCTTCTGCAGACTAACTGTCAGAAGGAAGCCAGAATTTCCAAAAGTTTTATTTTCTTGTTTTCAATCTTTTTCTAGTGGGTGCAGTGTTATCATTGTACTATTGTCATTCATTGCCCTATCAAAATAAGAACCCACGAGAAAACAGTCACTGGAGTTGACAGAGAAAACATTATACATTTCTCAAGAAACACAGACTGTCAACTCTTCTGCCTTGAGAGACTGAGGCAGAAGATGCAAATGAGAGAAAGGCTACTCTTACAGAAATGTCATTGCTAACTTTCACAAAAGCCTTGCTTTTGTATGGAAGGGAGGTTGATCTGTGTTACTCAGACCTATCTCTACAGAATTGCTTCTCTTTGGCATTACATTCTGACTTCTACCTTACTGCAACTACAGTATTATACTCCCAGTTTTGCTACATCTCCACCTGTTAAACTTTTTTTGGATTACTGTCAGACCAAAGGTTTGAAAAAAAATCACCTTATCACTTGCAGTGGGATTCATCTCCTATAGTTTTAACTGTATAAAAGTTAGGTATCTCATTTAAGCTATCTAGATGTCCTCTCTAACTAGTATAAAAAGTAGGCTCTTCTAGGAGGTAATTCATCCTGGCTTTAAATGTCTCTGGTTTGTGAGATAAACTGTCCACTGAAGGTGCCTCTTTATGTCCTTTCCTCTCCTAGAGAGGGTTGATAAAGCCTCTTCTAGACATATAACTTCTTGAAAGACAAAGCTAGGTGTTTATACATTCTATCAAAGTGTAAAACACAATAGAATGCATAGTATCCTCGCTTTGCTGTAGCCTACATCATGAGCTGCTTTTTAGAAAAAAAAATAAAATCCAATCCCACAGTCAAATTAAAGCTTGGTACTATTACTACTAGTCATTCAGAGCAAACAAGGAAAATATCATGAATCCTTATTTTACATTTGGGGTTTTGGGAGATAGCACCAGTGACAGTGAACTGCATGGCACAGAATGTGTGCTGATGCACCAGAAGGTTCAGTGCACTAGTCCTGTATCATAGCAACTGCAGCAAGCATTACCTTCCTTTAGCAAATGTAGAAAATCACATTAGTAAGCCAGCTCAGTGACAAGATAAACGTATTTCAGAGGGCAAGAGTTTATTATAGAGCTGCACTTTCAACCACTGAGTACAACGACTGGAAATAAATATGTCTTCTGTTACATTTGCAGATAATAAACATACAAGTGATTTAATAATGAAATTGTAATATCATACACTACAGGCTGTCCACATTCATCTAAGAACCATCTCTGAAGCACTAGTCATTTATGCTTCCTGTGTTTTTCAGTCTAATGTGATCCATAATTTCACTAATGCTAAAAAGTCACCATTCAAATGTTATGTACTACATGAGAATATACCTTTAGAATAGTGTTAAGACTGAGAATATTAAAGACAGATAAAACCATAATAATATTAGATGTGATTACATTTTAGAAAAGATAACATTATCTCACTAAAAGATACATTTTAAAAAAGAAAAAAAAAATCTTAAGCCAGATCCAAAATGAGGTACTTTCAGAAACAACATGATCTTTTTATGTATGACTTTCACGTCAACTAATATTTGACCATTAGTTTTCTGAGTCTATCTAAGACCCTGGGGCCCAAGATCAACCTTTCATCCTGTTTCTCCATATATGTTTGTTATTCTATTCTATTTTAATTTTTGGTACTTAATCTTGTGCTCCTGTTTCTCTGTAAGAAGATTCACATTTTCTAAATTCTGAAATAGTTCAGGTGATTCATTAAATATAACTGTATTCTCTACAACTGAAGTTTTCAGGCAAAAATTAGTATGATTGTGTTTCCTTTCTATCATGGCTTCTCTGGTGTTTCACATTCATCACACCTCACTCATCAGTGGATTATTTGTGGGTTCTGGGAGTTCTCACGGCCATCTTGTAAGATATACAGAAGATTATTATGACACCTCCACTTCTGGCCTTTCAGAGTTATCACTATATTTTTCTGTGTTTTTTTTCTCTTATGATAGATTCTCAAGAAGTTTTCTAAATTTGGGGGCTTTCATGCAGCAAAATTTTTGCTAAAATTCAGTATGCCTGTAAAAAACAGAAATAACCAACCCCTCTTTCCTTCTGGCATATTTCTAGGGACTGTTAGATAAACTGATTCCAACTGGAATCAATGCTTTGTAGCAGCCTTTTGAAGAGACATAGTAAAATCTAAAAACTCCAGCAGAACAGGCCATATCAGCCACCCTTTTGGCAATGAAGATTGTTGTTTGTACTTATTTTAGTGCATTGTCCAGAGTTGTTTTAACTTGCTTATGCAGCTCAATTTTTTATCTTTCAGTATTCACTGTTTCTACATTTACAGACCTCTTTCCCAAGTCTAGACAGCATCAGACAAGTAAATATGTATTTTTTGGATAATGAAGAGGGCTTACTTACAATTTGGAAAAAAATCTTTATGATTCATATTAATTTATTCTTTAAGCTGGCAAATACAGGACAAAAATATCTGGCAAACTTAAATGTGCATCACTTTTGAGATTGAAAACCCATTCTGGGGAGTGTGCAGCAAACTGTAATTTTAGTTCTTGTTCCTCCTACCTCTCAACAAAACAATATTCCCTGTCAAACTGCACCTAAGGGACTTAATATAGTCTTTTAATATACTGGTTAGATTCATCTTTCATTTTCATTTTATCTTTCATTTACTTTTCTCTTTTTCACAGATCCTACTGAGTCTAGGGCAGGTTTGGTTAGTACTTCTGACTATTAATGCCTGACACCACTTTGCTTTTAAAAAACACATTTTAGCTACATATAGGTTTAGCAAAATCTGATTTTCTTTTTGTTTTGTGTCAGCCTCATGGTTGATTTCTTTAAAAGAAAATGTCAGCAAATGCTGTTGAGCTTTCTGGGAGACTTAGGCTAAGAGAAGAGTGCCTTGTTTTGACAAGTGCTGGCAAACTTTTCCTTGGGAAACTTCTAAATCCCCAAGAGGATCTATAGAAGAACCTTGATATTTAGCAAGCCATAATCTGCACATTAAGGATATGCATTTTGCTATTTCTAAGAGAAATCGTTTTAAATCTGGATAATTCATAATTCTCTTCAAAATCACTGTTTGCATATGCCTGAGATTTTTTTCAGCAGCTTGACTCATTATGCTTTGTCTGGGTTCAAATCAGCAGACAATAAACAAACAGCCCAGTAGCCACTACTCTCACTGTGAATATATATAACACCACAGGATTTGATAACACAGTCATACAGTATTTTTTCTCTAGAAACGCTTCATTAATTTAGTACTTGTAAGAGGTCTGCTTTAGGGATCAATTTGAATTTTGCATTAAAGCAAGATGCCTTCTGTAATTTTTCAAAGAAGTTGAAAGTTCTGTAACAAAAGGAGCTATATGAAGCATGATTGAAGCCCCTGGTGTATGAAACTTCCTGCAACCTGTAAGATAGTAGGTGACTCCTTTAGCATTTTTTAATAAGTTGGACACCAATAAAGAACTTCAAGTTTCCTTCAGAGCTTAGCATTTGACTTGCAAAGATATAACGCATGGAAATGCATGCTTTGAACCTAAGGTTAGCTGCAGTGATATCTTAAAATTTAGGTTACCATCAACTCAAATTGCATGTCAAAAACCAGAAGGTCTTTTTTTGGGCTTAATATTCCTGTACCTCAGCTTTACATCTCTAAAATGGACACAATGCATGCATAAATGAGTTTGAAAAAAAGACTCTGGGGATATTCAGACAATACACTAGAAAGCATCTTAAAGGCAAAAAATTTCAAATGGCAGATGATAAATGAGTGGCTATTATTATGATAAATAACAAAGAATACACAAAATGTCAGATTAACTGCTTTAAAACTGAGTACTCTCAATCTACACATTATAAAAAATAAGGAATCTAGAGACTGGGGATGTTGTTTTGCAGCCATGATTGTCCAAAGATGATTGTCCAAAAATATATGTTCACAAGAAATCTAACTTAAGGTTACAAAGGCCACCCTTTTGTTACTTCTGAGTGCTTTTGCAACCTCATGAAGTTCTGTTCACACAACATGAGTAACACTCAGCTTTATCTTTGCAATTCTGATCCTTCCATCACTTTAGTTGTACACCGGACTGAATCTGAGCAGGGGAGCTATACAGCAATAGAAATGCCCCTCTACCTTGGGTGCTAGGACAAGTGTCCCAGCCATGTGATAGGTATCAAAGGGTGGCTTCTCTCCCATACTCTGGTTAGACTGATGGTCACTGTGCTACAGCCTTCATCCAGAAACACACCTGTTGCTCTCTGACTTTGCCTAGTAATAATACTTCTGCTGGAGAAGACTTCCACATTGTCCATGATTGGGAAGGTGGCTATGAATATTGTACACATCCCAGAGCTCCACAAATTTCTCCAAATGCTTCAAGCAAAGTTTTGACTCCTTGATCATATCAAATACTCCATACAGTTGAGAAATGCAGAACTTGCTATCTACACAATTGGTTAGTTTCCACTGTCACTCTTTGTCTCACTTTCATTAGTGTGTGCTTGTACTGAATATATCTCATAATAATCCTCTCATTGACCTCCGTAGTTGTTCTGGAAATAGCAAGGTGCCTGAAGTCAAAATACCCAGTACTTAACATCAGTGTGTAGAGCTGAACAAAGACTATAAACACATTCCAACAAGTATTCCCTTAAACAGAAATATAAGTTGCATTCAGCTGTGCTCATGAAACTTTTTGTTTGCTTTCTGCAAGTATCTGGGTTTTTTCTGAGTTCACATGCTGACATCTATGAACCAAATAAGGAATATTTTATACTAAATAAAATATTATTTCACACAGTAGGTAGGTAAGCAATATGGCAAAGTTGCAATTTAACTGTAGCCTACATAATAAAGACCTGCAGAAAATATGCAACACATTTGCCTAGATTTTTGCATGATGACTGAAAATACAAAAGGCACTGCTTTAGGAAAGTGATGAATTCTGAAGGTACATGACAAGAGGAAGTGGTACTGACAATATGTATTAGCTCCATGGATACCTAAAATGTTCTCCTTTCAACAGATTTATTTCAGAAAACTAAAGTAGTCTAATTGCAGACACGACATGATAGAGCACCCAATCACAATCATTGCTCCTTCCACCCTTCCTGTTTCCATTTCCATCATTTTCCTGCAAATGCTTAAACTTGCCAGCTCACTGAAGTCCACCATACTGATAAGCTGGGCCAATTCTTGGAATTTGTTTCAACATTGGCATACTTCATTAATTTTTGAGCACACCTCCAGCCGAAGTGGCCTAAATATGCAAATGAAAAAGCTTTTCACTAGCAGATCCTCAGACATATGAAGGCAGCAAGACTCCAATCAATGTGCTATCAAGGATTCTGAAAACTTATGGTTCTTTCAATGCATCTAGCCCCTGGCATAATTTGACAAGTTGATGGCATTTTTTTCTTTCATTCATTACCCATTTTTGTAAGCAGAAGCAGGATCTACAGCTTTCAAAATAGAAAACAAAATCAAAAGCTTTCCCATGAAAGTATTCATTTAATCAGAATAACTGTTCTGCCTAGGAAGGTTTGTAACTGAATGAAAATAGCACTTTATTTGTCACATACTTTGTATTGCACATGAAGGGCTTTAGACCACAGCAGTAGACACACATCCCTGTGTGTCTTGCCTAGGAATGATAAATCTTTATTCACATTCTTGCTAATTCCACTAAGTGGAGTGGTTTTAGAGGACAAACGAGACAACAGAGATAATGAAAAAAGAATGTCTGAGGATCTTCAAATCTATACTAAGAGCAGATCAGTGGTGAGCTGTGATGTGTTATCCCTTTTTCCAGCTGCTCTTTGTTTTATGTCAATGAATTCTCAGATGATGCAGGTCTCCCTGCCTCTCTCTTAGAGCCTCTGGATGTTGCTAAAGAATTTTTCATAGAAACAGCAGAGGTATGAGAAACACCAGCAATTTCTTTGATTATAGTATAACCTCCTTCCATGTTTTCCAAATAAGATGCAAGTACATTAGTCTACTGCAGTGGCTAGGACTGGGACACCCTCAGTTACACTGGATACTTATTTAAATTACCCAACAGTGCACTAAAAACACAAAATCCCTAGACTTAGCCACCTGTGAGGTGAATGGTTACCTGGGGTGTAACATAATTTGTGTCAGTGATGTGCAAGGCATTTACATTAAATGGGAGTGAGGAAATCAAATGCTGGCATTTAATCACCCAGGCAGTTAACAGACAAAGGCAGGTACATCCAAAGAATAAGCAGGAAAGACTGGAGAGATAACAGCAAAGTAAAGGACTTAAACTATACGCCCACAGTAGAAAGCTTGAACTTAGTACACCTTTCCTTACTGTATTCATACAAGTTAAACCCTGCAAATGGAAGCTAGAACTCCTGGACTATCAGTCAGTGCTTAAGTTAGTTCTACATACCTAAAATCCATAAAACAGGGAATACACTGCAAAATCAGCCTCCCCAACACACTCCATGGAGGTGGACATTGCTTCTCTACAGCACACCAGTAAAGTGAATATTAACATGCTGCTCATGAACATCCCAAGCAGCTCATGAACTCTCCTCTCTGACACCCATATTTCAGGTCATGTCTCAGGAGAGTAAGGCAGGATTCAGCCTAATATAAAGACTTTATAGTTACTCCTCTAATTGACTTTTGAGAACTGAAATGATCTCTTAGCTTATTAAGATGAAACGATGAGAAAATAATTGGACAGTTTTACTTAAAGCAACTCCTCACTAACATGCCAGTATATCAGCTGGCTAAGTTTCTCCTTCAAAGTTCAATTCCACATAAATTAATCCCTTTTAAATCTCCTACTGTGATCTCAGCTGCTCATTATTCATGAAACAGCTACACTGACCCTTCACAGGCAGATTTGAGATGGCACAGAGTTCATAAAATCAATACTTTGCTTCATTCCACAAACTGTGAGAGCCAAAGTCCAGGTCCTGAATCAAACCAGAAACTTGCAGGAGCTATAAATTTCATTATAGCTTAATTCAGCTCATACTTTACCACTTTTTACTCAGCAAGTGTAATGCATTACCTGTCATACCCAAACAAGACAACCTCTGAAGTATTAATCCTGAATTACTTTGAAGTCACAGATAGAAAACCATGATAGAAAATCATGTACATTTCAAAATGCATGCATTCAGCATATTCTAAGGAAAATTGTTTACAATTAAAAAGAACAGAAATGCATTCATGCATCTGCTTTCATGCAGTTATCACTTTGGAAGGATTTTTTATTTAACATTGGAAATTTTTTTATAAGATGATCCAATTAGAAAATTATATTCTACTACAGAATTACTGCTAGCCCAAGAGCACAATTAGAGCAAAATGCATTTTTGCAAGGTCAGTGAATTTCCATATTCTTCCAAGCTTTAAGAAATAATTTAGTTCTAGTGCCTACAGGGATAAAAAAATGAATTGACGGAAGATTTACATTCCTTGAGATAATTATACATACCTTGTAAAACTGCATACCCACACCTCAGGTTCTGAACAAGAACCCCTTCTAGTTTCCACTTATTTCTGAACACAACACTTAATCTGATGTGATAGGGGCAGCAGAAAGTCATTAACTAGCTCTAAATTCATAACAGAATGTATCAACAATCTCAAGAAATTTTGCAAAATGGAATTTAGGCAACTATTGCTTGAATAAAACTATAAATATCCAAAAAGGAAGATATTTCTGTAAAGTACAGGGTTTTTTTTACATGAGGCAGACACACAGCATCTATATTTAATTATATTTTAAACATTCGATGTAAGGAGGTAAAGCAAGACGTAAGGAAGTAATTCCATCAAGAGCTGTTGACAATATCATAACAAGCCAAGAGAAAATCTTTTGGTGGAATTATCTTCCTGCTGCTGTTTGTTAAATTTTCTACACACTGGATCCAAGAGATGTTTAATTTTTTCAAATGCAGACTCAGACAAGTTAAGTAGCACCTTGTTACCTAATCACTTTAAGAAGTAAAAATTTAATTCTTCACTTTGTATATGGCCAATTCACATCCCAAAAAGTGAAAAGAGAAATGAAGTCCCCCAACCATAAAGAAATATGTCATGGTATCCACATTTGTATTTGAAGGAAAATAATATTGAAACCAGCACCATAAACACCCTGAGATAAGCAGAATTTCCCATTCACCTTTGAAAACTGTCATTCAAGAGCTTCAGCTGGGATGGAGGTATTGAAATATCAAATCTCTTTACTCAACCTTATTACAATACATTAAGAAACCAAACAGATTCTCCTGATAAGTGTTCAGAGGAGAACTATTCCCAGTAATTATTTGCCTGATGTCAAAATCCTGATTTACTGGCAACCTCCTCTGTTGTGTACTTTCTCTCACGCTTAAGAATATTTGTTGCCAGAACTACCTGTCCCATTTTTGCTTATGTGCAGAAGCAGGGATTTATTTTTCCTACTTGCAACTGATAAAACTCAATCTGAAAAAAACAGTGTACGTGACTATGTTAGTAGAATGATAAATAAGTCTCTCTTCATTCTGCTCCTGATACTCATACTATAAACCTCCATGAAACAGCAAGATTTAAATAAAGCAGTTCTGCATAGCTTTGCTGTTGTGGTAAAGCAAGGTTTGGAGTTGGTTTTGTCTTGTGAGCAATATTCATTACCCCATAGTGTCATTTGCTTAAGATGGAAAGATGTGCCAGGCAGAGACTAAACCAAAATTATTATATTTAATTTGTAATTTCATTAGGCTTTTTTTAAATCATCCTTTAAAATTGTAGGCTGAAAGTAACAACATAGGATAGGAAAACTCCTATCCTTGTCTCCCTGTGCAGCACTCCATGATAACTTTACCACAACATGGCATAACATGGTCCCAAGGCTGACAGCCTTCCACTGCCTTCCGAGCAGCAAGAAGAGCAGGGGATGCTTCCCTGAACTCGTGAGCGCTATCAGAAATGCAGTGCCTCTGGAAGTGTATGATGAGTTTAATCTGGGAAGTGACTGGAAGCAATGGGCTTCTTCCCACAAACCCTTGTACAAAGTATTTTTTCCGTGTAGATCTCAGGATGAGGTGCTGGTTTATTGAGTTTAGCAGTAAGTTGTGACTGTGGGAAAAGGTGCTAGTTCAATGCCTAAATGGCTTCTTAATAAAAATCTTCCCCCTTGAAACTCTTTGAAAGCTTGATCCACACAAATATTTTCAGATAACAAGGTAAGCCTTTTACCTGAAGCCTAATAGGATTACTTGCTTGTAGTTACCAACACGATAACAGCCTGTCCGGCAAAGGGCAAGTTAAGCAGAACACAAAGCTGTTTCTTCTCTTGTTTTGTTTGCCAGGATTGTCTCTAACACATGTTGCTTCTTTCCCAGATTTTGCTGAGTAAAGACCTAAGTCTTTCCTGCTTTAGCAGAAAGTAGGAAGGGGCTTTGTCCTACCTGTATATGACCTGATTTTTAGCATAATTTAGTAAGGACGAAAGGCTTCAATACTCATCCTCTCTGTGCATCTGGCTTTCAGGGTCTTGCTCATCACCACTGACTGTGTAAAACTGATGGCTGATTTTAATAAAACTTTTCAGAAAACATAAAGCTCAAAAAATCATATTTCGTAACTCTCAAGCAAAAACACAGCCATATAAAGAGAGAGGTAAAGCAGAAGTATCTCTGAGAGGAAATGTGCAATATGAATTAAATATATCAGACATTCAAGACTTTAAATAAAATCTGACTGCTTTAAAAAAAAAAGGAAAAAAGTTTAATGCAGTTTAGGCACATCTTTATTCTCTTTTTAATAAATAGGTTCATGGAACATTTTTATTCAAGCTTGAGAATTGGAGATGTTATGACTTTTAATTCCTTCTAGCCTTTTCACCCATGAAGGTAATGCTGTTGAGTTTAGAAAACATGGATTTCAGAACCAAAGTTATTTGCAGAGACTATCCAAGCATTTATTTGATAGTTGATATTTTTTGTAATTCCTCAAATGTTCAACATTTTCTTGCTTTACATTACAGAGCTAACTTGGTGTTTAGGTTATTGATATTGTAAATTCTGTTTGAAGGGTTTAATGTTATCTTTAATCCTAACCTGTGCCAGGCTTTTGCAGCAAATCTAAATGCTATTCATTTGCACCTTATGTAACGTTGCTGCTTTTCATACGGCCATTAACAGCAACCATTGATAGTAATGGCAATTTAATTGTGCTCAGAGATCCCAATTGTCATTGATGCCAGAAATTTTCAAACATATTTGTTATTCCATATTCCAGTGGAACCCATCTTTGTCGGTCCTAAAATCTCTTAAAAAGTCACTGTGCTATGTGTTTATCATCTTGCCAGTGATGGTAAGAGCTCACTTATGGAACTAATTACTTGAGGTTTCAACCTAATTCTTACTCAACTTTTAGAAGTCTAGAGAAGAGAGGTGCTGTAGGAGTAAGTTGTAGGCAGGATAAATTGCTCGGGTTTCTGGACTATGACAGGGCAAACTATGATGAAGCTCTGTGGATATAAAGCTAGATGGAAATTTTCAAATAAAATATATTTGACAATATACTAATTTTTTAACAGAAAATGAAATATCTTGCAATATTAAAAAAATTATTTGCTCAAAAACTGGAATAACTTAGGAACTACATTTTAAATTTCAGTCAATATATACTTACGTTGTCAATTACAATCAGAAATAATTTCCTTGCACTGAGAAAACACATGTTCGTTCTTGTATCTTAATTTTCAGATGTTTCAATTTAATTTGTTTGATATTTCAAATCATTGTGGAAAACTCTACTTAATACTGAACAAAACTACCTTTTTCTAAATTGAAGCATCTTCAATGAAATATTATACCACATGCTAGTCATATAAAAAATGCATATATAATAATAAAAGATAACATAAAATGGAAACAAAATTTAAAAAGATAATTTCTTTTTTCCTAAATACAACAAATTCAAATTTCTCTTGTGAAAACTAAAAAAAAAAAAAAATCACTCATAATTTAATGCAAAACCATAGCCAAAATATGAGAAATTCCTACCAAAAGGAATGACATATTCTGATCAAGTCTGTAAAGATACACAGTGAAAAACAATAACTGATTTTTATTCATCCTAAACTTTTTTATATTCTTTCTAGTCCAGTGGCAGATGTTTCCTGGAGGCATTGGTACCCTCTGTTTTATAAACAGTTTTCTTCAAAACAAGAAAAACATAAAGCCTTTAGAAAGTTGTAGTCCTTCTGCTGGGTAACAGAATAGTTCCCCTGGCTGTTTTTAGCTCAAATTTCAGAGAAACAGTACATTAAAAGCACCCCTATCACCTGCAAATGTGGCAGCATTAATGTATCTCCCTATGAGTTCTCTCTTTCCAGTGGATGAAAGTACTGGAATTACTACTATTGCCAGATTGACTGAAAGAGAAAAATGGTATTCATAGATCCAAGACACTCTTTACACAGCTTGTCAGTGTGGTGCGGATGGCAGCTTTTAAAAAAGGACTCATTTCAGCCTGTAGGCATCTTCAGGAGGAGAAAAACAATGCCTGGTCTCCCTGCAGGAAAATAAATCACTCCCTGAGTCGATTTACTCCCCTAACATATCAGAATCTATCAAAAGTTTAAGGAATTTAGTTCTGGCCATTTGCAATGGATTCTGGGTCACTGGGAAGCACACTGAAGAACACCAAGAATTTTGTGCTAGGATCAAAGAAGTAATGAAGGACAGTGACAAAAGCCCTCTGGTTGGTTCTCCCCAGCCCATCATGCAAACGTGCTTGAGAAATGGCAGCAGCAGACAGAAAGTAGGGGAAAAGGAGACTTTGGCACTCGAGGTGCCTTGTCCATGTGCTAAGGCATAGGTGCCAGTCCCTCTGCATCCTTCTGGAGACACACTTACCTGCCGGGCAGCAGGGGCAGGATCTTCCCAGGCACTTCACTTTGCTGCATAGAACACCTCATCTTAGAGCCAGTTTAAACATCTCTCCAAAATGATGATTACATTTGGCTTGCTAGGGTGACACATTTTAAGTGTAACTTATCCTTGAAACTGTGTGAATTTTTAATTAACTTTAGTAATATAAAAAGTAAGCTTGATATTTATTGATATTTATTTTTACCACTCAGAAACCCCTAACCCTAGATGAGCTATAGAAGTGGGGAAGTGAATCTAAACTTATCAAGAAAAAGAAAAAAAAGAATGCATCCACACCTCTTTCAATTCAGTTTTTCTACATGAAAAAGAGAAAAAACCCACCATAATGGATAGGCATTAAGTCTGTAGTTCAGCTAGAAAGAGAACAGAAGGGGCTAGAATCCTCTTTACCACTTGCTAGGAGAACTGAGAATTAAAATTCTCATCTGCAGTGTTGCAGAAAGCATTAAGTTGCAAGAAGGGTAATAAAAAAACAGACATCAAAGGATTGTGGAAATACGATGGATCGCAGTGGAGAGGGACACCAAGCACAAATCCTGCATGAAAAAAAAGGGCGGATGTCACCTACAAAGGTCAGAGCTCTAGAAATTATCAGAGAGAAGAGAGTTTGGAGAACTGAATTACTGCACTGTCTCTACCCTAGACACATAAAGCCAGACAAAGGGCACTACAGACAGCAGCATAGGGCCTGCAGCAAAAATCCTCATCTGCAATTCTAGCAGACAAAGTATGTTGTCTTTATCTTATTCAAGTATTTTGTGTACTCATTTTTTACCTTAAACTGCCCTGTTCTCTCTCACTTAGCCTAAAATTCAGATAATCTTTGCTCTCTGACAGACAGCATAAAATTATCAGAAGCAGCAGAAATTAAAGGGCAGAGGGTCTGCAATAGTGAGAACAGGTCATGGTAGGCTGGAAATTCAAGTGCAAATTTACCTCTTAAACTCTCCAGCACATACAATATGGACAACTACTACCTGTCTCTTCTACAAATAATCAATGCTTATAATAGGTACGACTCTCTTTTTTATAAAAGTCTTCATTTCCATATCTAATGTCCCCAAAATTTTAATTTTCAGGAAAGGTACAGGCTTACTGGCATAAATACAAATCACAAGATGTCCTAAAACGGTTTTGAGCAACTAAAATTGGAGTAAAGGAATAGTACCTTATATTCAGAAACAATTAAGATTATTGTGCTAAAACATAACAGATAGGATCAACCATGAGAGAAGCCACCTTTTATGTCAGTAATAAGTTGCAAAGAAATTAATGACAACTACCATTTTCCTTTGGAGCAGCATGGAAGAAGCTTCTGTAAAAAACACTACTCCCTTTTCTTGACTATATTGTTTCAGTCATTGCAAAGGCAAAGGAGCAGCAGTATCATAGTGGGAATTCTTCATTTGCCTTGCTGACTTTTATGGCTTTTTTCCAAAGGAGGAGAACACTAGAGAGAATAGTCAGAGGACCTCTGACCTTGCTTCACTTTTTGCTAACTCACTGCGATAATAAGGATGCTTGCTCTCTTATCCTTCACTCAAATCTCTGATTTTCAGTTGACACCTCTAATGTTGCCTTGCATCTAACAGAAATTCGTGTGAACTCCATGTTGTATTCAAGTAACACCATTCTAATGTTCTGATTGTGAGATACTTAAATAGAGATTATTGTTATAAATGTGATAGTTGCATGAGTTAAAGATTCACTGTTAATAACCACATTAAAACTGGTTATTATAAAGAATATATACACACAGCTTGAAAGAAAAGTGGCCATAGGGTACTCTTCAGCAGTGAAGAACTACATGCGGTCTTCCTCTCCCTTGGTATTACTTCTCTTTCCCTGCTGAGGTACTTGATATATGTACTGGATTAAGCACACACTAGTTTTTTGCTTGTACTAATTCTCCAGAAATCTAGGCATTGAGCCAAAATGTCACTGTAATTAATGCTGGTGAAGAGTAAAAACAGAAGTCCCAAACCAAAGTTCAAGTTGGAAGACAGCTACAGTCATCTGCAAACTGAGTTGTCTATGACTTGACCAGCTTTGGGAGGGTGCTTCCCACATACAGAAAAGAGAATCTGTTTGTTACAGATAATTACTGAAAACATCACAGGGTTCCTTCTTATAACAAAGAGGAAGACCAAGTGGATTTTCATTCACTTATTCAAGCTTTTTCTTTGAAAAATTGTAACTTTGACTTCTCCCTCCTCTTATTAATATATGTCTATGAGTCAGGAATGGTCTGCCTGTAACACAGCAAAGTCCAGGAGTCTCCCAAGACTGACAAGGTACTCAGCCTCCACTTTTTTTGCTGTAACATTGCTATTAAAAGCATTTAGCTGAGTTGAACATGACAAGCTGCTGGTTCAGGCCTCTGTCAAATGTGATGGCTTACACTCGGGCATGCTGGAGTGTGCAACCTTGGAAAATAAACAAGCCATTAAGGGCTCTCGTAGATTGTGCAGCATGTGAGTCCATCTCATTATATCTTTCTTCCTTTCCACTATCAAAACATTCTGTCAGTAGAACTCAAGATACTCATTTGTTAGGAAAAAACCCCAACAACTAACATCTACTGATATTTGATTCTCTGTTTATTATTCCTTTGTCTTATCAAGTAGTTCAGTTTGCGCTTTTCTAACAAATTTTTGGCTTTTGTTTGCTTGGTTTTTATGGTGTACAAACTTTTACCAGAGTTTGCCTGAAGGAAATATTCACTATTTTATTTACAGTTTGATTACTGAAAGTAATTTCTTTTAAAATCTCTTACTTGGGACACTCACAAAAGTAGAAGTCTCTTGGGGAAAAAATGAAATAAACTGAGCTATAAACCAGCTTGACAAATTTTAAATGGAAAAGTGACATTGAAAACAATGAAATGTATTTCATAAAGCAGCACACAATTAAATACCTGGTCCTAGCTAGCCTTTTAAAGGGATTTAGACATTCATAAGGATAATGAAAAAGATACATTTTTTTAATATTAGAGTTCAAAAAAAAAAGCAACCCTTTATGTTCTCAGGTATAAGTGATCCCTAAACATCCTTTCCCTAGGAATAGCATTTTCCTAGGACTTTCCCTTAGAGAAAAGATATTTCTTTTGTTATTAAACCATAACTTAGAGGATTTTCAGCACTTACTTCTGAGTGACTTGACTCAAAATACAAATTTCTTGATGTTATATAACATCAATTTTTCTTTCTGACATGTAGGATTTGAGTAGAGATCAACATTCTCACCTTTAGATGTCTAAACTGTGACACTTAAGCAGTTAAGGACACCATCTAATGGCCTGCTTTTCCCAGGTATTGCACACCCTTCAATGTGTTGAGAGACAATCTGCCTAAAATTATAGCAAATAATGGATCTGAGCAGGGAAAGCAAGAAGGTCTATTGCTTCTTTGTTTCTGTCTATTACTCCCAGATATGAGACAGAATAATTTCCCACGTTAAATTATCTGAATTAATTTCTTAGCCTCTTTTTATTTTTAAATTTTGAAGGGGGAGGAGTTGGTTTACTCCTGAGTACTAAGCCTTCATCTATTATACACTGCTGCTTTTTATTTCTCTGAAATCAATGAACTTTACAAGTACTGAGGAAGATTTAATGAGAAACTGCTAAAACGCCCTGTTTAATGCTGCTTGAAAAGATCCTTCCATTTCAAAGTTAATAATTTCTAAGTTAGGTTTTGGACGTACGGTACGTCAGACTTGACAGCTTTCCCAAAGAAAGGTTGTGCTTGATGATTATTTTAGGGGAGCAAGATCTGATGAATATTCAGGTTCCAAACCTAAATTCACTACCTCAAAGATTTTCAAACTAGCCATTTGGTTTCCTCTGCATTTTGTAACATGTCCAAAGTGCCTCTTGCAGAGAGACTGGGTGACACATAAGAAGAAACACTAAATTACCTTTTCAAGACTACCTCTTCTCTCTGCAATTTCATTAAAATCAGTAGAAGTTTGTGACGTGTCTTTTAACAGGTTACCCTCCACACTGAAGTCTAGGTTTTGGTACTGGGACGGAACATCTCTTGTCATCTGCAATTGCAGAGTAATTACAATTGCAAAGTAATAAGAAAATTCCTTTTGCATTTTGGTGTATGGCATTATAGCTGGAGTATACAGAGCCAGTAAAAACCCCAAAATCTGAACCCTCTGAGTGACTGAAGAGAGAACATAGCATAGAGCTGGTGTAAGAAAAAATGTACCCCAGATGGAGAAACCTAGTACAGTATTGAAAAAAATTAGTTCGCAGCATGCAGCACTGTGAAAGACTTGTCTTTGAAATGGTGTGACAGTTCAGGGTGAACTGCTGAGCCATCGTTTTCCTAGCAAGTCGTATTTCATAGCCAATATTACCTTGTGCAACTGAGAAATTGCCTCCTAAGGGCACTACAGGCAACACTGTTCTATGAATCCGTAGAAAACCTACACCCCAATGACTAATCATTCAAAGTAATGAGATCTTCAGTTACTCCCATTTAAATGGGACATAAAAGTTATTAGGATTGAACATGACTTCTCAGTGAGATATAGATGAGAGCAGAACACTGTGTGCAACTTGAAAAAAATAAATTAAAAACCTAAAGAAGCTTTCTATAGCTTAAAAACATTCTGTCATTAGAAAAAGATCTTTTATTTTCCCTTGCTCATCCAACAGTTCCATGCTTGCTCCAGATGTTCTATTTGGAAACATCACAAACAAATAATATTGGGAGCAGGGAGAAGGAAGAAGAGCTGACAGTCCCATCGACGTGACGGCTGCCTGGTAGAGATTATTAGAAGCCAGGGACAGTGTTGGTAAGCAAAGATAAGCAGGAGACAATAACCAAATCCTACTTATACCTGCCAATGCCTTGTTTACCCAAGCTCAAAGCTCTTTTTGTAGGCTAGTCATGACCTCACCTCCCCCAGTGACAACCCTCCCTTGCGTACTGCAGCAGTGACCTTTTCCTACGGGGCTCAGCAGCACTAATCCACCCTGTCAACCATCCCAGGAACCACTTCTATCTTTAACCTTCATACAAAATGTTAGGCATCATGGTAAGCAGAATTAGAAGCTGCTGCCAGAATCAAATCATTAAGGCCAAATGAGTTCATTGACATTGTTGTCACTACAATGAATAACCTAATCTCAATTGCTGTAAAAAATATTGATTAAAACAAAAGATTCTAAAGATGTGGCTGCAGTTATTTTCAAGAAAGTGCCTGCAGAGTAATGGAACCTGAAAACAGAATTCTGAAAAAATATCTGTTTTCTTCTAACTTGAATTATTTAATGTAACTTCATTGTCACTTTTTTCCCAATCAGTTTACTGTGAATTGCTTTAATTTAATTTGTTATTCAGATATTTGATGGATGAAAAGAATCTTGAAATGGTTAAATTTCATTTTGGTTTACCATTTTGTCTAGCAAAAATGCTTATTACAACCTGCTCTGGGGGTTAGCATTCAATTCATCTACAGTGTGCACGCAGTTGTGTAATACCAGAAAGTGAGTCAGGAGATTCCTCTCCTTGATTAGACAGGGAGCTCTTTCTGAGTCCTTACATAGAAGGTCTGGGAGGCCTCTGTTATTTTATAGCAGAAATCAATATCAGTGAGAGGGGGTATTGAAAGCTTTATGAAATAGCTTTTTCCAAAAATCTATAGCAAAGGCAAGGGAGTAGCACCATAGAAAAGCAGGAATATGCCTAGCATGTTCTGTTGCATCGCATCTGGGCTGTTTGCAAAGACAGCATGGTCTTCTTCACATGTGAGGATTATATAAACAATATATGCTTGAATATATTGCATAAAGCATCATGATTACTAAGCAATGAATTCTTGATTCCCTGTGTGTTGTATTTCTATGATGTGGTTCTGCATTTAGCTTCTCAAATCAACTGATACTGTCTTTCTGCTTTCAAAAATTCACTGAGAGTAATTTTAAACTGTTTCCCTGCTTTTCCTTTCAAAATGTCAGAACGTTTTTGACCAGATACAGTTATCAGGGAACATTTCTCTCTGCTATAGTTACTAAAAGCTAATTCTACCTTCATAATCAACTGCTCTCTTACAGAAAATAAGCGGAATACTTTGTCAAAATGGACACAAACATTACTGTCTGATAAAAATCACTTTTCTAATTCATTATTAGTAAGATTACAAAAACTACTACTTTTCTTATTCCACTGTGATCTTCATATTATTGTTTTTATTGATCTCAGACTACAGTATTGTTTCCTTTGACTCCTGGCTCTAATATTATTTTGCTTTGGTTTTTTTGCTTTTTGTGTTCTCTCTTCTTTTCTGATATTTGTCTTGTAGATATTTCTTTAAATTTCCTGTCTTCTACTATTTAATGCCATTTTTTATTTTACTGCATTTGAGGAAATCTATATAAAAACCCAATTCAGGGGAAAGAGGCAATTTAACAACATGCTCTGGGCAGACCATAACATTGTTACTACGGGAAATAGAATATTCAAGTGAGAACAGACAGCCAAATATCATTATTTAACAACAGTGCAGAATTAGACTAGATCAAAAAAGAAATTAAGCTTTTCAATCTCTAATTTCTCAGCCCCACTATCTCAGTACAAAATACCCTCAATTAAATTTTTCATGAACAGTTACACTACATCTACTTGAGGCATGCTATTTCAAGAAAGAGTTCTGGTGAAAAAAACACAACCCTCAATACTCTGACAGAAGAGTATGGTTGAATCATTAAGGAAAAACTTCAGAGGATTTCTTTGACTGAATTTGAACAATGGCTGTACAGTTACTTTAGCAGGGGTTGTTTTGGGCAATTTTTACTAATAGTTACCATAAAATGAAAAGATACTCAAATATTTTGGTTGAATATGTTGCCTGCACACTGCAGCAATGTGCAACTAACAGTGTATGCCCCAGAAAGTTTAGAATTTCCACAGCAGTTAGGACACAACAGGATGGAAAAAACAGCCAGGGTAAGCATAGAAGCGTCAGTATTGATCAGATGCAAAACTGAGTAAAACTGAGCAAAGAAGATGATGAAAAAGCCAGACAGAAGCTGTTAGCCTAATCAATAACATGAGAAGTAAAGAGATTTATCACAGTTAATAAGAAGAATACATTCTCCCAATGTAGAAATAAAGTATGGGTAATGTATGGATGCTTTTGAGAAAAAAAAAAAAAAAAAAGGGTATTAGGCTCTTGGAAACTTAACTCTGGAGGATTAAAAGGCTGGATAGCCAATCTAAAAAACCGGCAGACTTAGTACTTCACTTTCGAAGACAAAATAGCCTTTTTTCTTCTGTTTCCCTAATTTCAAAATAAGGAAAATAGTCAGGACTGGGATATTTGAAATATCAGTGAATGTTTGTAAATCAAGACAAAAAAATAAAATATTAAATACTGGATACTTCCTAAGACTGGTGATGACAGTGTGATAACAATATTTTCTTCCTTTGTAACAAAAGGAAAATATCGGTATATGTTTATTGACCATTTCTACTTCTGACATATACAGTAAGAGATAATGTAAACTAGGTCTAATATACAGCATCTTGCTGTCAAGTAAAAAATCAGTAAATAATTAGCAGCTCTGAACGACACTGTCAGGGCAAATTTTTAATTATCTAGTTCATAAGACAGTAAGAAGCAAAATAGCTTCTGGAGCCTAATGTATCTTTGCAAAATTCTTTGATGAATAATTTTACTCTATCCAGAAATACTAGGAGAACATTTTCACTGCGTTTTTCTCTCATTGGCCCAAAAAGTAGTTATTTATCTGTTACCTTCCCGAGACAACTCTTATGCTTTAACCTTCAAAAGCTCAAAACTTATCATGCTGTGTCATTGCCAGCCACTTAAGGTCACACCCTCTTAGCTTCAAAATCCCACCAGTTTGCTAGGTGTACTCAAAGTCAACCAGTTTTAGGCAAAGAGCCTGCACAGATGGTGACAGCATGAAGAGGAAGCACAGTTTGTGAGCAGCACTTCTTCCTCCACTACAAACATGCTCACACACTCTACAGACACAGAGACAGACACTGACGCATGTACATGAGTACGTGCTCGCTCCACAGGGATAAAAACCTGCAGGAAGGACACATGTAGGCACAGAACACTGAGCTTCCCTGGGAATTGGTTTGGAAAGATAAGTTTTGCCTACCCTGTCATTTTGCAACAGTCCCACTTTATACCTGATCTAGGTATAAAGTGCCAGTTGGTGACTTACTATGATAAGCATTCTGCAGAACAGAAAAGCAACATTTTGAGTTTGTTCAAATCTTCTATGGCTTAGGGGTGGACGTGGTAAAGAAAAAAGCCACAATTTTGTCTACTGCAAAGTTGCCTACTACATAAAGTATACTCATTACTTCAGTCAGTCTAGTGCAAAAGAAACAGTCCATGTAGAATTACTGTACTATGACAATTAAAACCAGTAAATGACATATATTAACCCAGGAACTTCGGACCTTTGCCCTGCTTGCCTGTTCAATTACAGATTACTATTTAGTTTGGGTTTTTGGTGGGTTTTGCTTGGTTGGTTTTTTTCAAGGTAAAGCAATTAAATCCAGGCAGCTTGAAATAGAGAATACTTATTTAATAATGATTTGATGATTCCATCAATTCTGTTTCATGTTTCCTAAAAGTATGGGCTGAAACGTGGCCGTAACTTTATAATTTGCATTAGGTAAAACAAGGAAAATTAGGTTTTGTAGAGGCAAAGAGAACCTATGTTGTAGGAATTTTTCTGCCTTGTCCTCTGATTCTTTTATTAGAAGATCCTCTAATTATTAATGCCCCCAAACACCTGCACATAATAAAAACAGTTCAGCTGAAACTCAGAGCATGTTCACCCTTTTCCAAAAATACCACAAAACACATGTTATTTTGTCTGAGAAAGCAAAGCAGACCCTGTATTTAAATTATACAAGTGGCAATATGCATACAAAATGGTTGATTGCTGCCAGGAAAGCCCACGATTTAGTTGGAACCTATCAATGTTTGATATTAAAAATTAAATAACTTTTAGGCTTAGAACTTGAATAACAAAGTTTATGACACAACAAACTTTTGCTGAGAAGGTAATGAGACGTCTGGCTAGCTGCATTTATAGCAGTTAATGTACCAAGATCCCAGTCAGGGAGATAACACAAGCTGCTTTAATAAATCACTGCCAAACGGCAGCCAGTCGCTCTGGATCTCACCCCAGCATCCTGAAGCTCTCTCTTCTCCCATAAATATCATCTTGAATTAAAGCCAGAAAAGACAAAAAAAGCAGGGCTACTGCTTGGCTGTGCACACACACAAGAATAACAACCCCAAGCCCAAACCAAAACAAATTTTAAAAATCCTCTATCAGCTAGAAAGCTTCAGAAAGACATAGCAGCCATATAGCACATCTCTTCTAACCCATTAGTTATTTCAGTTAGACTCCCAAGGTTCAGAGGTGAGTCACTAACACAAAGATGGAAAATGGCCGCAAATGGCTTTACTATATAGGGGGGGGGGGGAAACCCCAAATCAAAAGCTCCTTATTACAAAGAAATAGTTTTTTCACTTCCTATATTAATATAAGTAACTAATATTTGAGTTGGAGAGCAGGCTAGCAAGTGAGAGATGAAATAAAAATATAGCTTCAGACAGCAGAAACATTTGAAGTGTGTTGTAATTAAGTCCCTGCCAACTTGGGGAACTTTGTTCTCCTCTTATACTCCAGATTTCTTGACTGTCGCATTTGTTACCACGCACTTCGCAAAGCTGAAATAATGTCTCTGAATGTTCCACATCAGCAGCAGTATGTTAAAGGCTTCTTTCCAAATTGAATACTGACAACAGCCTTTTGCTGTTTTTTCTCATTCCTGACTACTACAAAGTCCAGCTAGTGCTCATTACACAATTGCACCAGAATGAACTCAAGTTTGTTGAGATAGTAGAAGAGGTTGAAAGATAAGCTGGAAAAAGACAGAGCTGTTGAAAATTGGTATGCTGGACAAACATATGAGACCACAAGACCAGACTTGAAAAGGAATGGCAATCATTTTCATAAATATAAAGGAACAGCAAAAGTAGATTCTCATATTTACTGAAGTGACAGGGATAGACAAAATAGTGAAATTTAAAAATGGAACAAGCACTGAAGTACAATTTCACCATCAAAAACGCTGCAGTGATAAATTTAAAAGAGGGGATCACTGTGGGAAAGGCTTATAGCTGATTTCTCAGTAACTAATAGAATCAAATACCTCTTAACAAGAAGCAGGGTTTATTTTGAATTATAGTCTATCCTAGAAAGGTGCAACTACAGGAAAGAACTTAGCATATTTTTCTTTGGTCAAAAAAACCAACCAAAGCAGTAGATGTTAAATATAAGAATTAAACTAATTAGAAATGTGTGTGTGGGGGGGGAAATCCCAAAGAACACAACTACTGGAGTACAGGAAAACTGGCCCAACTTAAAAGATGCCCCAGGAGGTGTAATGGAATTCAAAACAGCTTCAAAAGAAAACTGCAAGGAGAAAGAAATGACCAATGCGAGTTAAAAGTTCAAAGATTAAATAAGTCCTTTCTTGTAAAAGAAAAATGGAGAGGAAGCCAATTAATAGTATGGCTGCAGCCAAGTCTTGCAGGCAAGAGATAACGCCTGAGAAGAAGCATCATGAGGTAATGCTATCCAAACAGGAATACAGAAGGCTTTTATAAAAATATCAGGGGAAAAAACTAGCACTAGGTTGAGAAACCCATTAGGGAAAGGGGTCTGACTTTAAATTAGCAGTGACTCAGAAATAACTGAGGTAGCAGCTTATTTTTAAAATCTATCTTCAATGAGAAAAAACCACCAAACCTCTGGCAAAAGTTTGGATTTAAGAAATCATTGCTTTACCAGTGTAATTTTTAAACAAACAAAAAAACAAACAACCAAAATCAAACCAAAACAAAAACCCACAAACACTTCTAAGATTTCTCCTAAAATTTACAGTTAAAATAGCAAATGAAATAGCTTCATAGAGAAACATCAACATAATACTAGCTTTCAGGAAAGACGTGAATGATCCTATAAGTTCTTATCCAACAAATTACTTTTGTGTATGCCAAAAATAAGTCATTTAACAATACAAAAATGAAAATATACTGGGCCTTGCCCTTGTTTAACTACTGGAAAATTAAGGGAGTATTGAAGTGAAATTGTGTATAAATTTAAAGACTACAACTTGCAACACACCACACATTCAATTATCGTTTTTTATTAAAAACAGTTGCTGCAATACATTTTTATAGAACCTCTAATATTAGCTTAATGAGATTTTGCTTTGATTAGAATATGAAGCTGGCTGATTCTTAGGGCTTGCACAAAGTGCTGATGGGACTGACAGACAGACTTTGATGTATATTTAGCTGCCAGTTTGTAATAAAGAACCTTGAAACAGCAGTACAAAGAAAAACTATAACTACTTTTTTTTGCCTCTGTAGCATAGTACTCTAAAGTACTATGGTGATAAATGTCTTTCCTTGCTTGACACAGCACTGATTTATCTAGACTTAATACAGTTTTCCTCAGTTATACTATTTGTCTGGCTAAAGTTTTACATACTCAACTACTGCAGGTTAAATTCCCTGGTCCATTCCAATTAAACCCACAACATTTTGATGCCTCCAGGCCATGCGTAGATTTCCACAGTCTGGGGACAAATGACAAACAGCAACTGGCAAAAGCTGCAGCATGAAGCTCAGCTCACCACCTCTTCTTAGCTATTAGGTCCCTCTGAGCTGCCAGCAGCATTACAGGGATACTTAGGGCTCTCTCTACACCTGGCCAATATTCTCTGCAACAACGGGCTGACCACGTTTCTCTAAAAGAAGTCAAAGCATCCATGCTGAAGCCAGACACAAAATATACACTTGCTTTTTTATTTTTTTTTCCAGTAAACAGCCTATAAAATCATTTCAGGAAAAGACAGGGGAGAAGAGTAAGATCCATATCTAACTGAGTTTCCTTGCAGAGATAAGGCTTTCTATAACATGAATACTAATCCACAAATTTCTCTTGAGGAAATTCCTCAGGATCAAATACTAAAAAAAAAAAAAGTAATTTGCTAAATCTACAGCTTAAGCATTCAGCTCCTGAATCTAACTATTAAGAAAGACCTGACAACACATTTGACATAATTTGTATGGCACACTTTTGCAAGCAGTATTTTGGAGAAATGTTTAAAGGTAAAATATAAGAAAATTAACTGTGGAAGATTCAGTTGTTTAAAGTTCACTCACGTGTATTTCTGTTTGTCTTAAAGATGAATTCTATGCATGTAAATGTTTAGTTTATTACTAAACACTGCCCTCTTAAAATCTAGTTTTATTTACAGCTATGTGACTTCCATAGTGCAAGTCATCCTGAAATTATTAGACTAATTACACTTCCCATTTTTAAAATAAAAATATTCTTATTTACTTTTCCTAAATTTTCCTATTTTTCCTTAACCAGCCTCAGGTTTTCAAATACGAAAGCTATAAAACCAGGTGTGAGATACTTAAGTCATATATATATATATGTATCTATATATATCCTATAGCAAGGCTATAACTGTGAACCTGGGTATGCACTGCTCTTTTCTTGAAAGAGAAGCTCAAAAACCTTATTCCTTTAGTAATTCCACAATTAGTGAAATTAAGTCGGTATCTGGGTTTCACTGCTACTGTTATGGAGAAAGGAAAATAGCTAATGTTTTCAAAGTGAGGCACGCTAAAGAAGATTCTTGCAGCTTTTAAGACAGGAAATATTACATTGCTCAGTTCTCCCTTGTCGCAGAGTCATGGCTAGTGAAAGAAATGGAGCTCTTGTCAAGGTTATCTCAGTAAGCATTAGTCAAACCCACTACAGATTGAGGACCAAAATTGCATGTGGCATTGCTGACCAGCTACCTTCAGTATTTACTGCCTCAGTGCTGACTTGTACCAAATAGCTGCAGTAAGTCTAAGAATCTGACAAAACACCACCAAAGCAGCAATCCAAAATTAATAAACTATATATATAAAAAAATTCTGTGATGTAGGCTGTTCTTACTGCCCACACTGGAAATCAGCTGAAACGGATTAGAGTGCTTTGGACTCACCACTACTCAACAATTCAGTGGCTTGCTGGAATGACACACGTACACACAAGCCTGGGTATCTTAAAATTTCCCACATTTCCAATCCAGTAGATACATTCCAAAAGAAAATATGCTGCTAATTTTATGGAAAATAGCTGTTTAGGGAATGCTATTGAAAATCTCATTAGGATATTAAGTTTCACAATTTATCTAGAAGGCTCTGAATTATCTTTTTCAACATATATTATTTTTAATACACAGAAAATTATTTTTCCTACATGATTTTCCATTGAGTTTATCCACTTTCTACTAATCCATTTCTCAAAAGTATTGCTGGAATCATTAATTTAAGTGATTAGAAAGAAAGAAAGATGTACAAAACATGAATTTTTGCACTGTTGAACTGTCAGAAAATATGCAATACATAGTTTCCTGTTTTCTGACTCGATAGTTTCTTTTCCAGAAACTGGTTCAAATCCTACCCATTTGAAATAATTTAATTGTTAAGTCACTACACTGACTGCCTGATCAAAAATTGTTGTATATTTAAACATAAAAGACACTAGCTTATATAAGATTTATTTCTAAATAAAACACTTTGAGGAATGACAAACACCTGTTCTGTCATTTATTGTGCTTCCCAGGGAAATGCAATTATTTCCAACAGTACACATGTAATTAAATTGCAGTAAAGCAATTTTTGCTTTCATGAATTTACACACATAGCAGTTCATAGGGTTAGCAGCCATTTTACATTCTGTTCTGCACTATGAAACAGACAGAGCATAATGCATTCAAAAGGATTAAAAGAGAAAGTTTAGCACACTGGAAATTAAAGCTGATGAACAGCAGTAACAGATTAAAAGTTTATTTAGTAAGGTAAATTTAGTTAGGGAAGTATATTTTTTTAAACGTCATTCAAATAATGTATTTTAGATTATTCAGTCCTCTAATTAGGTTTGCATTATAAGCATACCGTATCCTTTTGTAAAAAAACTTTATTGAGTGTTCCACTCCTTAAGTTTACACGTCTGATCCTGCTTAAATTGCCATGACAATCTTTTGTTTACAAAGGAAATCTTTGAAGACTTAAGACTTAATATTTTACCAATTAAATACAGATGAGATTAGTGCTGTAACTTAAAAAAAAACCAAACTCCATGCACTTTGCTGCAGCAACATTTTCCTTTGTGGAGCTGACATTGTCACAAGGGGCTCATGAGGAGCAGGAGGCCTCCACAACAGCACTTGGAGAATGGATTGATGAGGGAGAATTGTCTTTTCCTTTCTCCATCAAAACAAAATTCAGAGGTGATATAGTTAAGATTTATAAGTAAAATGTTGATGTAAGCAAATGGAGGGATTTTTTTTTTTTTTTCTCAAAAGGAAAGGTTAACACGTTGTGCTCAGCAAGCATCCTGCAGTGCTGGGTATTCTCTGCACTGGCTGGCAGTTTTTCTGCCACACTATTCCCAGCTTTCCCTTCATGCTCTCTCCCTTTGAACACTGTCTGTAGCCAACTTGCAGTGTTCAAAGTCTATTTCTTTTTCGAGGAAAATAAAAGGCTCACATGTTTTTTAACCTGCACAGCTTTAGATAGATCCTTCTTTAAACTTTATCTTATCAGAGATAACTCATGACCAGCTTTCAGCTCTATTCCAGCTGTCTTTTTTACCCACTAATGATAAAGTTACCTTTCAAATCAATTGCCAGACCGAAATGTATTGAACATCACTGCTTTCCTGCAGCTCCAGGAAGGACAATAGCACTGTTTTGCTCTGAGAGCCTCACATTGCAAGGGAAAGGGTCAAAACCTTTCAGTTTTACTATTGGGCACTGTAAGTAGCCCCAGAGCTTGAGCAGCAAATGTGCACTTGCACCCTTAAGATGCTAAGCTTAATTTAATTTAATTTTTTCTTCCTTTCACCTATCTTTCACCTGTCAACTAGGAGGAAGAGTGAGTATACAAACCAACAGCAAGTAGCTGTCAGAACCCGTTTCTCATTACCTCTAAATGCACCATGATGGAGCTCTCTCAATTTTTTCCTGTTTCTTATCATTTTAGAGATTTTCTTTAAACTTATACCTAATAAATCCAGTGCAAAGACTTTTATAGTGTTACAAATTAATTGCTTTCCCTGAAAGTGTTAAATGGGATGTTCTTATAATTCATATGTTTAGTTCGACAGGCATTCAACTACCTCATTTTGGAAAGTACCTATTAGAAAACCAGTTCTTTAAAAAATGATGAGTAAGAAACAAGAGTGTTTTACTTCACAAAGACGTAGGCATCTCTAAGACAATTCAGAACAAAAGGCAGCTTAGCAATCACAAACTGCTTTATCTCCACTACTAAATAATCCAAATCACTATTTTTATATTCAGTTTCAAGAAGCCTCTGTCTAAAATACCCTGTGCTCATTAATGTTAGAATTACAATACCAATTGCACCTATTTTATTACAAATTTCAATATGACTTTTTTTTTTTTTTAATAGCCGTGCAGGAGAATAAAATGACAATATTTTTTTCCTCCAGTCACCGAAAAAATCAAGACATTTTAAAGAAAGTAATTTGTTTCTTGACTTCAGGATTCAAGTATGTATCACATGGGAGATTCAAGTTCTTTAATTTTATATTTAAGACTGGGGTATTTTGGCTAATGTTTTAAATCTTGCTACCAATGTTTTGTTCTAACACAAAGAGACAGTACATTAGTCTTTGCTGATAGTAATGATGTACAGTGGTGGACCAAAATGTTGCTGCTGCTGAAACTGTGAACTGAGCCTTGGGAAGTTTTTATTAAATATGTTGGTACTCTCTTCAGATGTAGACTGTCATCAAAATAAATCATCTACATTTTTTTCTGAAGGGAAATATTAGCAACCTGTTGACAAAAGATACTCCTGCCTCACTTTAAATAATTTTAAAGTATCTAATCGAATTTTTAAATAAGCAGAAGTAAAGAATGACAACGGACTGCACATCATTAACGCTTAGCTCTACAACACCCACTATTGGGAAGCAGATTTTTCAGAATGTTACATATATCATGTATAAACAGCCAGCCTTTTGTTCAATGATTGTAAAGCAAACTATGCTCAGCTCATTTAGAATAGCATGAAAATGTAATTGGCTTGTATTCCTTACAAAAGTTTAAACACTTATTTCTATTAATTATTTTTTAATCTAAATTGAAACTTCTTGATCTTGTCCCTCTTTCTGCCACTTAACAAAATCTGAAAAAGCGAAAACCTAATTTGTCATTATTTTACATAATCACTTGCAGCTCAGTCTTGTTTTCAAGTAAACATTTGCCATGTACTGTTCTTGCCTTTTCTGAGTGTAATTTCCTGATTTAAGCTGAGCGCAAAAAAATGTGTCTGCAGACATGATGTTGTAGGCTCATGACAGTTTAACATACTAATGACAGCATGCTAACAATGAAGTTTGTTTATGCCACTGCTATTAAATAAAGTACCTGAACCTAGAAACACAGAGCTGGTAAATGTTTCCATGCTTTTGTTTCTGGTTCTATAGACAGCTACGGTAGATATTTAAAGCAACTGAGGAAGGGAGAACTTCACAAAATTAAATCAAAGTCCAGTTGCTTTGCTTATTCTATATTTTCCAAATCCTAATTTTGAAAGCATTACCAGATAAAAAAAAAACTAATCCAAATAACATTCTTTCTAAATTAATAGTGCTGTACAAAATCATGTTACTGAAGATTTTATTTCTTATTATGCTTTTGAAAACAAGGAGTTCAGCCTCAAAGGATCCTGAATACTTAACAACATAATGAGCTAAAAAAAACCAGGAATGCTCCTTTTGACACAATTATTTTGCCCTTCGTGCATGAATACCCACATATTTATGCTATAGGTACTTAAATTTAGCATCCATACTTTGCAGGAGCAATAAAAACTGAGATACACATTGAAATAGATACTTCTAACTAGTAACTTTCTTGATAGCCTAGCAGATGCAAAGATGAGGAAAGATTTACACTAGAGACTATTAAAATGCAGGACCATTTGAGAATAATAAAAAATTAAATGGTGGGAAATGTTAACAGCAGCAGCTGTGAAAAGAAATTACACAAGATTGAAAGTAGAGACGAGAACAATAATAGTAAAAAACACTTTAAAATTTAAATTGCTTCACAAGAGAGATTCTATAATTACAGTTTCTATAGATATTTGAATAATAACTGCAAAAACACTGAGGTATAGATATTTACAATTACTTCAGTACCCTAAGAACTTAGTAATACTGTAATATCACAGCCAAGAAAATGATAGCAGATCATACGACTGTATGAGCTATGCTGACTGTAAGGTCTACAATAATGTTTTTGGGGTGAGCACAGAATAGCAGTCACAAGCATACATAGTGGTGAAGACAGGTGAAAAGATATAGGAAGCCTCCCTGTACATCAAAGTAGATTTGCAGCAAAACTTATTTTTGCCCAAGAAAGTGTTAGGCAGCAAGAAATAGGTATATTTATTTTTTGGTTTATTATTTGTTATTTCATATCTTTGGGATGAATATTTATTTAAATGAGTATTTATTGCCCTAGACACCGGTATCCTTGGACAGACCTGAAATGTTGGCAGACAAAGGAAAGGGTAGAGGGGCTGAACATGTGCCCACAGTGAGTACTTCAATACTGTGGCATATATATTTTCTTTATCCATAGTAAATTCTGGTCTGCTAACAGAAGCAGCAAACTGAACAGGTAATAGCTGCAACATGGCAGAACAATGGTCACATCAATACCAAGCTTCAGAGATGCCTGGTAGAAAGCACAGTATCAGTACAGTAGTGAAATACATATTAAAAGAAGCATATGAACAGAAAGGCAAAACATAAAGTATGCCCTTATTGCAATGGGTTAAATTCCAAATTACATCATCAATTGCAATGTGCTGCCGAAAATGTAAAGTATAAGAACAAGCATTGCAATCTATTAGGATTAACAGGTTACTGTTCATAATGTATCAGCCTTTTCTGATACGATCAACTTTATGAAACAGGGCTCTCAGTTCAGTGCCTGTGTGATCTCTGGAAAAGTTACTTTCCTAAAAGTACAGTATTCCAACTCAAGGCTCATCTACTCAGACAAACACAAGAGGACATATAGTCATTCATGCAGGAAGTTAGTTAAAAAACCATAGGCAAAATCTGGAATTATTTTATCAGTAATGTAGTATGGTGATTATGGTTTGGCTGAGAACAAATAGGCCAGCCTGAGCTAGTCTGAGATAACTTCCAAATCTTCTGCACACATGACAGATGCTGGAAGTATTTGAAAGACTCCTCATGCACAAGAACTCTATTTTGGGGGCTTGGATTTAATGAAACAGCAAAGTAGATAAAGTGGGTTGTGATACAAGCACACTGAGCAGCATAAACTACCTTTAAAACTTTGAATTTTATCTGAGGAAAAGGTAAAAAAGAATGAATACTACATACAAGAGATGTAAGGGGGGAAAGTCGTTGTACAATCTATGTTGACTGTTGACCGATGAAAGTGAAGAAAACTATGGCTTATGATACAGTGCACTAAATTTGGCAGGTGAAGATTGTGGGACAATGGTTGAACACCACAGAGTTCCCTTCCAACAGGGTTTATTTTAAACTACCGTAACAGTTTTTATGGAAATCATAGGGTAGTTTGGAAACATTGCAGATTACTTTGCAATAAACCTCATTCTTTCCAAGAACATAATTCATTTTGTGTGCTTTCGTCTAATCTTTTTTGGCTCATTTTACTTTGAAAAGGATTTTGAACTCCAAGTTCATAAAATACTCCCCCTAAGAATCCTAGGAGGCAAATGCTAGAGTATAGAGGAAGAAGGCAGGACAATAAACGAAAAGTAAAATCATATCACTGAGAACTCTCTCAGCCACACCCTGTGTTAAACCCATTGCAGAGAATCCATCTTCCTCACTAATTTATTTCTTACGGTAACTGAAGCAAGGTAAATTGAAATGAATAGGCATTTACAAACCAAAATAAAAGAGTCAAAATTAGAAAAAAAATCAAAAGAAGAATGAAACAACTGTTGACATCTGATACAGCTAGTGTCCCTTCAGCCTTTCATTGAAACAATACAATTCTTTCCCCAGAACAAGCAAGCTTGCTGTACTCCTTTCTACAGTCTGCTTAACAGAACAGTATGAAAGCAACACTTATGCCTTGGCTCACGCTGCCTTCATGAATTTAACTTTTTATGAAGTTGTTCAAAGAGCAATTTAATATTACTATTTGGATGAGGTCTTTCAGGCTAAGTTTCCACGTAGAGATCCTTCAATCTTTTGCTTTTTGGCACGATGCGGAGATGCAGGTGCTATCTGAAACCAATTTAGAGTGTCCTAAAACTGGTGACCTGCTTGTTTTTTACATTACCCATGAAATGCAAATCAGTCTGAAAGTATAAATTTAGCAGAAATGGCATTACTCTTAGAGATATCAGCCCACCTTTCTGAAGAATATTGTACTGCCAGCTCACAAAGATAAAAAGTTTCAAAATATAAGCAGAAGCTGCAATTTAGCTTGTCAGAGAAAACTCAGGTTTAGTTCTCATGAAGAACATGGGATTGCTGTCAGGCTCTAGTAATGGACAAAATACCGAGATTTCTCTCCTGCTTGCTAAAATAAATCATATATTTGCAACATATCATTTATTTTCTGACTGAAAAGAGATGCCAGCAGAGTCTTTTGCAACAGAAAGGCCAGGGCAAATCATGTCAATTACAAGAAAGGTTTACATTAATGATACCACAGAAAAATGCATATGTCCTTCACATATCTACAAGGATGATATAGAGGAGAATAATCCTCTTTCACAGAAGTTCATCATACCAGTGGCAAGGCATATCCTGAAGCCACAAAACAATCCCTATTATTTTTTTTCTTCAGAGTAGAAAAAAAAGTTGCAAAATGCTATGTGAGAATAGATGAAATCTCAAGTACCCACACTGTTGTGAAGGACCAAAACCTACCCTGCCAAACAAAGCAAGAGTCTCAGCAATTTCTATTGCTTTTTCCACCTGATTTCACATCATAAATGTGGCAAAAGTTTGCCCTTCTACAGATTTTTGGGACCCATTTTTGTAAGCATGTGTTTTATTATCATCAGAACTCCTGAAACATTTACATTTTTCACTTCTAAGAAACTTTTGCTTTTTCAAGGAATAACATATACTTATATACATAAAAAATCTATATCAACAAAGAATGATTAAGTTTATAAAAATAAAACATTGAAAGGTCAGGGAATGCCAGAGTTGTCTGAATAGCCATAATTTAAATACCTCATGCCTGTGCTTTATGATAAATTTTTTAACTTCATATTAGCATAGTATGTTGCATGAAACCTCATTTAGAGGGTCTAGAAGAGCACAGGAAGCCAGGTTTCTTTCTTTGTGTAAGGGAAAGCAGACATTATTGTGAAGAAGTAGGTCCTTAAATCACACTTGTAGACTTTAAGCTTAAAAATTACTTTGGGGCAGGTATGCTTATGCAGTTTGCCAATGTCAAGAACAGTTTGCGAATGCCTAATGAAGATGGACTATATTGATATTTTATTTGTTGAGATCAAACAAATCTTTCCCAAATACACATGAATTTCATTTTTTAAAGCCTTTCAGCTTGCATGAATTTGCTCAGATTTTCACTCAGGACTCAGAATAATATCATGACTAACAGCTATTCTGCAACCTGACAAACAATAGACTCAGAAATAGCAGAGTGGTTTTTAGAACGACATTTTTAGCCAGTCTGACAAAGTTGTATAAACAAACCAAAACATATTTAACTACCGGGAAATACTGGACAGTCTTATTAATTGAAAACTGATCGCTTTTCTGCAAAATATGTATGTACCTGCACACTATACAGGACAAATTAACACATATATTAACACAAATAAGCATTAAGTGTTTGAGTGGCATCTAGAACCTGAGGAATACTAAGTAAAATATCCCTTCATTTAGACCCCTTTTTTTTCAGGGAAAATATGCATGGTTTGAACTCTGTGTATGAATATTGCATGGTGGGAAGAGCTCTAATAACTGCACTCTCAGGTGAAAAAAAATTAGCAAGAGACATAAAAAACCCGTGGGCACCAGCGACGTTCCTTGTCTTTAATTACATGACTTCCAGTCTCTAAATTTTCCACCCTCTCTCCCACTTTGAGCTTAAGGTTCTTGTTCTCACATACAGAGTACCACAAAGGTCCCTCCTGCCCACATCTAATTTCACATTTTCTCCTTCTGTTACTGCCTGAGCTCTATCCAAATTATTTTCTTAAACACCTACTCTACACTTTCTCTGATCTTTGCATCATGTCAGTGCTTGCATTCCAAAGAACTTGGTCATGTTCATTTGAATTTCTACCTAAAATAGGCTTTTCCTGCAAGGTCAACAAATGCTACGATGTCAGCTAATGCAACTTTCTTTTTTAAGGAACTGGTTCTCTAGATGAAAATCATGTTCTTTATCCTGATGCATTGCATGCACTGTTTGACTAATGCAGAGTATTCCTGACTTGTGCCACAGGCATATTTTCATCAGGAAATGTGAAAAGTAAAAATTATGCCATACCTAGGTAATTATCCTAGAACTTCTTCAACTAATTTGCTGGGTTTAAAAAACCAGAGCCACTCCATGAACCTTTTCTCCCTCCGTGACTAAATAATTTTTTTTTTTCACTAAAAGAAACTTGATTTTAAAAAGACGGGACTCAGCCCTTAAAACTGAAGACTGCCAAAATTCACAGCTGCTCCTTATCTCTACAATGGTCTGACCAAAACCTCAGAGCTGACAGCTTTAAGTTCTGCAAAAGTTGGGTTATGATTTTTTATTTCTCAGACATGGATAAAAGCCACCAATATGAATCTACTTGAAGCTCAAGGAAAAGAAATAGAAAACACTTGTCTAATCTGCAGACATACTAGTGGGAATATATTTTTATGCTCACACCTATATATATATATATATAAATGCATATGTATAAGGGCAGGATGCAATTGTTTCTTTTTCCGCACTGCAGAGAACAATGGAATAGAACCCCAATTCTTGCTTCCCAGTGCTAGTGGGTACTGCCACCTTCTGATATCTGTAAAGGGTAAAACAGGTGGACAAGATCATACTTCTGGTTCCAGACAACTCCAAATGCATATTTTGACTCACGTCACCTGTCACACACAAGTGTGCTGCTTTGTGACCATGTGCATTCTCCCTATGTTCATCAATTGATAAGACAACCTGTAAAAATCATGTCCCATTTCAGAAATTCAAGATTACAAATCAGGTAAGGGCTACTTAATATTTTCTCTAACATCTTCATAAAAAAATTCTTCACTCCTTTCCATGTGAGAAATTTGCTTTTTTTCCCCACTCATTGTGGTGTTTGCTATATTTCTGCTGCTCAGAAAACTAGCAGCTTCAGAAGCTTCCTTTCCTCTTCCTATTTCTTATGAACAAAATGGTGACATTTTAGCAGATATGAAGGATTCAAAATATTTATAAAGCTCAGATAGCTTTTTACTTAGCAAAGCACTGTTACCTGTCTGCATCCACAGTCACATCATGAACCCCTCTCTGAATGACGTCTCGAGAGGTAGCTAGGTCTGGTATTCGGTTCAGACTTCTCGTATATAAGTTGAGTCCTCCATCCGTCATGTACCTGAAAAAAAATGTGTGGTCAGTCAATGGGAAATGCAGCCATCTGGCAACTATGTTTCACTCTAAAGTTAATGGACTGTGAAATTCAAATGTTTAAGGTACAGGTTGTCCTATTAGATGGTATTCCCGCTTTGTGTGCCCAGCACAAGGAGACTGGATATCTGCCTATTTTCTAGGATCATTCGCCTTTTTCTGTGATGGCTTACAGGCCAGCCTGTTTTACTAAAATATAATTAGACCGAAGCCCTCAAGTATTTTCAAAAACTTTTTTTCAAAAACATTTTAAGTACTTCAGTTTTGCCAAAGAATAGCACCAGCTGCAAGAAACATCATTTCAGCTAAAAAATAAGAAAAAGAATAGAAAGGAAAAAATTCAGTAGCATTCATCCAACTGGGAAGAGAAATTAGGAACCTAAATCAGTAGTCCCTGCTGAGATGCAATTATTCAGATATGAGAGAGATATCCACTGAAGACCTTACAACGATATTTAAGAATATTGTTTTATCTGTGTTTCTTTTGCTTGATTCCCACCACTTCATGTTATAATGAATGTCTAATGAATCAAACAGGGAGTATAGTGCTGTTTACTCACTTGAGAACCACTAAAAGTTTGTGAATTCAAAGCACTAGCAATAATTTCTGTAATTCCTACCTAAAGTTCAGTTGTCTCTCTGAGAGATTTTGGCACTTATAACTGAGCAGCACCATAAGCCTGTCCTACTCTCAAGACCTGTTGCTTATTTTCCCAAAGGACCTTTCGTTAAACTGTCTTCCTTCTTAGGCTCTTCTTCTTTACATTACCTTTTTGCATTTTTTGATAACTTTAATGTACCAACAGAGATAGCACAAATTTATGTTTGGAGGACCATGCAAATGTATGTCACTTAACACAGAAGCATATATACACAGAAAAAAAATTGGTATACCTCAGTGAACCTACCTCAAAACAAAATAGGGGCTTACTGAAATATGTGTAGTCCCAATGCTAGGTTGATGGCTAAAGTGGAGTTCACTCATGATTCGAATAATCTTTAACAAAAATTCTCCTTGAGCCAGGAAATCATGCCACTTAAACCCATCTTTCAAACAGCATGTGTCAAAGTACACAAACATTTAACTTTAGTAACCCTACACAGACTCCCAAGCACAAACCAAGGCTCACACACTGCTGCTGCTCCAGCTGTTCTGTTTGCCCTCTCCCTGTGGTTCCTTCCAATTAAAATCAACTGTCCCAGAGACCTGAGGGCCAGTGCAGAAACCTCAGCACTGCCTCCACCCCCACTGTTAAAGGTGGGTGATTAGAGGCAGGTCTTGAGAGAACAGCTGTGGTAGCGTAGCCCTGTGTGAAGTTCCAGTTTGAGAAGACATCATGTTCTGGGTGGAAATCTGGATGAAGGCAACATCAAGTGCATTAAAACACAAAGGGTTCCTTTGATTATTTTTAACAAAACTCTGAGGCATTTTACACTTGGGTAAGATTTGGCCTGCAGTTCAGCAAGGGACTTCTGAAACCTTGGTCTCTGGAGTCTGCAGAAAGTAACTTCACATTTGTTTTCAAAGATAGAGTAACACTCACATACTAGATTCATCCTTTTATTAAATGCAAAATTCAGACTTTTTTGACAGATTGTTTAGCTAGGCTTGAATTATCCAGTAGATTCCAAAGCTCTAGAATTACATATTAAATTCAGCTGTGGTTTGAATGCAACCCAGACAATATGAAATTTTTTTTCCTGTATAAGTAAGGGCTGAATAGAGAGACTTAATAAGTGCAACAGGCCTTTCTCACACTAATTTCTAATTACTGCTGCGTTCCTGTCCCCAAGTGTTTAAAGTAATTAAACTGATAATGGGAGAGGCATAAGGGAGATAAGACTTTACATGCCTCAGTGAATCCTGAAATTTCAGAGCTTATTAAACTGCTTTAACATTTACCACACCTAAAAATGTTAACTGAGCACATTGCAACTTACTATCTGTTGAGTCATCCTTTTACAGATGCAAAGAAAAGTCACACAAAATGACTTTATTCATCCTTTAATATGATAAGCTAATAAATACAACTTTCCAGGCACTTCAAAGAATTCTTTTTTTTTTTTTAATTTCAAATAAAACCAAATGCATCTATCAAAGGCAGCATTAATATGTCCTTTAAGATAAATGGTCCGCAGACATTAAAGTACCACTTTCTCCATATGTCTTTTCTTTTTTCTAGCACATATTAATATGGTATCCTACTTTACAGTCATTAATGCCATGCTGTGGACAACCTTGTCAGCAGTGCTCCATACATGGATCACTGAGACAGTGGACCAGAGAGATACAGGAATATGCTTTCTTTATAGCTATGCTTTTCCTAGAAATCTATCTTTGGATGGTGCTTGAGGTGCGATACTACTCTAGAGAGAGCTTTTATCACAGACTTAGATTTGCCTTTAGGAATGCATCATTTTCAATTTCATCAGCCATTATTCTCTAACCATAGCTATACTTGAAACTAAGAGTTTAGACTGACAGGAAGAATTCTAAATTTATAGAGAGTGAAATAGTGTGATGTGACATGGTCATGTACTCTATGGGATTTCTGTTCAACACTGTTACCTCAGTCACCAAGCAGCCTTGAGATGCCAACAGCACTGAGTTGTAATTGAAGCATGAGTAAAACTGTAACATCTTTTCTTTTTTAATGATGCTTTAGGAGTTCTAACATACACAGGAGTGAAGTGACTTGCATTCCAGGATTGATATGAGTTGTTAAACAGTAATCTGAAACACAGGGTAGTACCCTAAAGTCACTCAATTGATTAAGAAAAAAAGAAAAACTGTGATTCTTCCTCCTGGATATTTTAAGGGAGTAACGTATCTAGTCTTTTACGGAAAGATATTCTGACTGCTCAGATGATAGGCACAGTTGAAAAACTGCAATAAAGACCTATCACACAGACTACACTAGAAAATATTTAAAATGGATAGGGAGAAAGTCTGTTCTTCCAGCAACCGCTTTTCACCAGGTGCATCTAATACCATAAATACCATCTCAAACAAACAAAAATACCAAAAAGAAGACCCATCCCAGAGAAAACAGGGAAAAATGATGGTTTACCAGATAACCAAAAAATTTCAGTAAGTAACAAGATGTACCTGAGCTCTTATCAAAGTTCACGGCAAAATCTTCTTGGCGTTAAAGAAGAAGAACAGAATTTGAGGCAGCTGAGAGTATCACCGCCAGATTAGGTTTATTTCTGGGGTTTTTTTGTATGTATGTATACTCTAATTTTGCAACCATAACGCAAATTCCACCTGTGTGCCAGAATTTTTTAGAAAAATCCTATTAAACCTACCAATCATGCATTAGTTCAAATGGAGAAAAAGTGCTGCTTACCCACTGTTGATGTCATCAGTCCTCAGGCTTTTCCCAAGAATGTCTCCATCACTCATGTAGCCACCAACATCAGCTTCAGAGGATATGTCCAAATCACCACTTCCTTTCTCACTCATGTCGATTTGTGAGATATTTCCGAGGCGAGAAACAGCTGCTCGGCGGAGCGGAGTGGTGTACATGAATCGAGAAGGGTCTGTGTGTATGAAGCGACTTGCACTGCTGCGAGGATAACCAGCGCCCAAGGATGGGGCATCTCCTGCCTGCAGCCGAGGACTGGCCTGCCCCAGCCTCCAAGTCACTGGGGCTGATCGGTTTGACAAGCTTGGTATGCTTCTACCGTTCACTTCAGTTGTCACAGTGCTGTCAAAAGTTGTCTCCAATGTGCTGCCAAACACAATGGAGAAGTCAGTGAACAGTGTTTCCTCTCTTCTGATAATTCAGGAAAAGTAAAGGCTGGAGGAATGTATATTTATTTTTAAAAGTTCTCTTATTTTAAAAGTGTGTGTGTGTGTGTGTGTGTGCATGTATCCAGTATGTGCCCGCATGTGCTTGTGTATGCCCCTCAGTACTGGGGCCAGTCCTGCTTAATATCTTTATCAATAACTTGGATGAGGAGATTGAATGCCCCCTTAGTCACCTTGCAGATGACAGAAATTTGGGCAGGATAGTTGATCTGCTGAAGGGTAGGAAGGCTCTGCGGAGGGATCTGGACAGGCTGGATCGAAGGGCTGAGGCCAATGACAGGGTTCAAAAGGATAAAGTGCCGGTTTCTGCACTTGGGTCACAACAACCCATGCAGAACTACAGACTTGGGGCAGAGTGGCTGGAAAGCTGCCAAGCATCTGGTGTGAGTCTTCAGAATGGTCCTGTGCAGGGCTAGGAGTTGGACTCTATGACCTTTGTGCGTGCCTTCCAACTCGCAATATTCTGACCAGACCTCGGGCTGCTGGTCCACACCATCTGAACACAAGCTGGCAGTGCCCAGACGGCCAAGGCAGCCATTAGCATCCTGGCTTGTATCAGAAATTGTGTGGTCAGCAGGTCCAGGGAAATAATCATCCCCCTGTACTTGGCACTGGTGAGGTTGCACCTTGAACCCTGTGTTCAGTTTTGGCCCCCTCACCACAAGAAAGACACTGAATGAAGGTTCCTAGAGAGTAAGTCATATGAGGAGTGGTTGAGGGAGCTGGGGTTTTTTAGCCTGGAGAAAAGGAGGTTCATGGGAGATCTTATCCCTCTCTACAACTACCTGAAAGGAGGCTGCAGCCAGGTGAGAGTCAGCCTCTTCTTCCAGGCAACAAGTGATAGGACAAGTGAAAATGGCCTCAAGCTAAGCCAGGGGAGATTTAGATTGGATACTAGGAAAAATTTCTTCATGGAAAGGGTTGTCAAGCACTGGAACAGGCTGCCCAGGGAAGTGATTGAGTCACTTGAGGTATTGAAGAGACCTGTAGATGTGGCACTTTGAGGACATGGTTTAGTGGTGGACTTAGCAGTGCTGAGCTAATGGTTAAACCTGATGATCTTAGATGTCTTTTCCAACCTAAATGATTTTATGATTCTATGATTGTATATCTATTTATAAAAAAACTAAAATAAATTTTATAGGCTTCTAAGTAAATGTATATGAAACAATAACGATCTTTGTCAATGGCTGTATAAGAAATTTTGACAGTAAATCAAAATTTTACATCAAAATGTAAGTTGCTAAGGCAATCTCACAAAAGTATGATTAGTGTCACAGTTAATTTTCCCTTGTGAGTCTCTCATGCATTCAGCACCTGGTAATATTCTCTCATAGTTCACATTTTTAGGGGTCTACACAAAACCAGTGTACCTGTGGCTTATTTGGGTTCCTCTAAGACTGGACATGGTTTCTTCCAAATTCTGTCTCAGGTCTGCGATATTCTTTACAGTTCTCATTCTTCTTGTTTCAGGGTCTTCCCCTGGAACAGTGAAACCAGCATACACTTTAGTGCACATGAATTCATAAGGTTGAATAAAGTGCACATATGTATACACAGCTGAGAATACACACATATGATTGTAAATAAGTCTGTCCCTTAAATATTTAAAATAAATAAAGCTTTATCCTTTCAGTAATAAAACACATACACACTTATAAATCTGGTATGTAAAAAACCCACTGAAAGGAGTCCTGGTGAAGTATCCCTGTTAGGGCCCAAATCTACTAATGAAACTCAGATTTACAACGTTGGGATTTTTATCATGTGTAATCAAGGCATGATGCAAGCCCAGACTACTTGATACACTGCAAAGTTCTTTTTTTACTCCTTAACATTTTACAAGATGTGGTAGGAAAAAAAGCCACAGCAAATCTGTGTCCAGAAAGAACTGGGATGACTCTTAAAACAACTCTTCAGTATGCACTTACCATCCAGGCTATTTCAAAGTCTCTTTATGTCAGGCACTTAATACAGCATCTTTCCTGAACTTTAATAGTTTCCTGAAGGGGGACATTATTCTTCATACAGGATAAAATAAAATATGGTTCTTGTGATACAAATCTGAACACTCTAAACACATGCAACATTTATACAATTATGGGTTTTAATAGCTTTAGTGATCCATTGTGAAAAGCTAGTCTGGTTATCTTGAATAATGAAGACCTTCACCTGGAACATCTTGAACAATGTTTACTTCACATAATTAAAGAAAAAAAAGAAAAAAATTATACATTATATATCGCAAAGGAAAAACACAATAAGATTCAAAGGAATCTCCAAAATTTGTACATGAAGAAACAAAAATGCATGTTTTCTAGCAAATTCATAGATCAAGAAGTTTAGCTCATTTTACTTTTGAACAATAAGAAAATTTTGAAAGAAAATCTGTGACAAATATCACTGATTTGTTTAAGCCTAGTGTTCTGCTTCAGGCTGTGTCCCACATCTGTTGCTCAAAAGGTTGACAGGAAGCATCATTATTACAGTTCCATGTACAAAGATGAACTAAAGTGCAAATATTTTCTTTTTGACTCTATTAATGATAAATTTCATGTTATACCTCAACTTGTTAAGCTTATTTTACTCCTCATTATGGAAATGTTATCAACAAGAACAATACTGTGCAAACACTAAAACTATCTTTAACTTTAGATTTCAGATTCTCACCTAGAATAAGATTTTAACCTAATTTTGGAATCCTCTTGACATCCGGAACCTGTTTAGCCTTTGACTATATCTAACAAGAGAGAGTCTGGTGAATTTAAATTCAGCTTCCCACAATAATCAAAATCTGAAATGCAAGCAGAGACAAAATACCATATAGACCTATAATATTTCAAATTTTTAAAATGTAAAATTATGCAGGTATGCATTGTCAAGTTGCTGCATTTCTCATTCTGCTGCCACCTTCCCTTCTCCCAGGTTTATGTGTGAGTTTATACAATTTCAACAATGGTGATGTCTCTGAGGAAAAGCATGGAGTGCCGTCTAAGTGATAAAATAAGAAGGAAATGTTTGGGAAGGAGTTTAAAAAAAATGAGTGCTACTGTCCTTTGCACAGTACATAAAATGGGAAAAAGGAGGATATCTTAAGGTTGAGCTCGTAAGAAAAGCTCAGTAGGACAGAGAACTGGAAAATATTCAACATGAGGCTAGAAGCAATGAAATTTTTATATTCAACAAAGCATTCTGGAAAGTAAAGCAAAAAAATTAAAAAAAAAAAATTCCTACAGAAAAACATTCTGGTAAAATAAAAAGACCTCAAAACAACATTGGTTCAAAAGGCATGGGAAGAAGAATCGCAGCTGAACTACAAGTATAGTTTATAAAAAACATTGGGCTTAACATGTTCAGTGACATTTATTTCAAGTATAGGGAAGAATCTGCAGAAGCAAACTTTATTTGAACAATGGATCAACTAAGCTCCTTAATACTGAGTTTTGACTAAAGGATGAAGCCTTTGTGCTTACTGACAAACTGAATAGCTATTCTACCCTCTTCTGCAGTCCAGGTCCTACTGCCCAAACATTCTGCGGGCAGTTAAGAAAAATCTCAACTCCTGACCTTAAATGTAAATAAGTTATTTTATATACATTCCATCTAACCTTTATTTCTACCTCAGTAGGAAAATGATGCATAGTACTAGCCAACATGCTCTGGAGTTGTGGCTCAGTGTCAAACTAGCTTTCACAGCAATGCCCTGGCTGTGTCTTCTGTCCTCTTGCTGCAGTCAAACAGTCTTTCAGGAAGTGCCCATTTTATCACTCCAAATAAATTCTACTGTGGTTTAATGATCCTAAAGTCCATAAACCTCTGGGTTGGCACCATGGAATTGACAGTGAGATCAACACCTGGGCAGGATGGAAACAAGAAGTGGGGATACAGGCCCAGCACTGCCAAAGTCTCCACCTTCCAAAGCCACACTCCAAGCCCATGTCTATTCACAATATTTTGCTCCATAAAATAAAGTACCTATACTGTATTTTATGTACATTTTTACATGTAGTACCTTGCAGGAGGCAAACGTCCACACTCAGATTGAAACTACAACTGCTCTTGTTTCTCAAGCTAGATGTGTTCAATAAAGGCCCCTGATGATCAATGTATCCATAGGTCCCATGTACTGTGCAGAAGTTTCTGCACCACTGTAGAGATTTCTGCGAGGGAAAAAGGTTCACGCCCAGGCTAAGCTGAAGACGACTACGTCCTATTAGATTGAAACTGCTTTTAAAGCACAGACAATTCCCAGGCAGATTGTTCATGCTTGCCTCTGGACAGTTGTTTATAGTGCACTCAGTTCCCCACTGTCCCTTTGCCCTTTGCTTTCCCCCCTCTGCCAAATGCACTCAAATTGACCTCCAGGTGCAATTATATTCCTGCCACAATACTTATATAGGGGAGATCTGGGATCTGTTACCTGCCCTGCCGTGAAAGTGTAGCTTGTTAGTATAAGAAAATTTTCTGTTTACACAGAAAGACAAATCCCAGGGTCTAAGAACACAAAATTAAAGGCAGAGCAATACTTTATATCTATTTGAGGAACTGAATACAATTCATATTTTACAGTGACTTTGCCCTTTTCCTTCTTTGTTTATCCTTGTCAGTTGTCCTTTGCTGTATGTTAACACTGCAAATCTTGCAGCAAAAATGACAGCAACTGTCTTTTTTAATATGTATTGCACAGTAAATAGCATAACAAAGCCTTGAGGTATAATTGCAATACATTAAATATAAGGTACATATATGGCAAGCTGCCAAAATATGTTTAACAATGAAGAATATTTTACTTTTAGACAAATTATATCACAAAATTGGTGTTATTCTATCCTATAAAGATGAAAAGTCTGAGATCTAATCTTGTTTGATCTCAGTGACACAAAGGGTAATTTCAAAACTTTTCCATCGGTTTTTACTAAAAAAAAAGCTACAACTGAAGTTTTATTATATTAAAATACTACACAGCACTACTTTAAAAAATCCTCAAAACTAATTATTAGAATGCTTTAAAAATAATTGTTCTTTTTTTTTTCTTTCCATCATTCTCTAAAGGCCATATCAATGGAGTCCTGCTGTACCATGGATGAACAAGTCAAATTGTAAAGAGTTGAACATGATAATGGACAAATTTTCTGCACTGAGTACAAGATCCTACACTTTTAGGATAGCACTCTGACTCCCCATCCACATCCAACCTCCTTCTGTACAGAGAACCAAAGGGATTGTGAGTATGTGCATTTTTCTGAAAACTAGCTACACTATGCCTGCTAGGGGAGACACAGTGCTTATTGCATCAGGATTGGGTTTAAAGGGATCCCAGACTCCTCCAGGCACCTTGTTACTTATTATATGGCCCCATGCCATTACAGAGTCTACCCATATTTTCATGACCTAACATAGCAGAAATGCTCCCTGTCTTATAATCTCAAGTGGTTCTGGTTTGTACGCTAAAGAAAAGCCACTCTATTTCATACATGGGGAGACTGGGATAAGATTATAACCAGGGTATCCTGAAAATTTCTGTCAAAATTCTATTCCTCTTACAAGGAAGGCCAATGCAAGTATTTTATTGAAACATAATCTCCTCAAAACATTTGCAGCTTCATCATTTATGTTAAACATTCCAAAAGATTGTCCCCAAACTTTTGCCTTATAAGCAGTGGACCATTACAGGTTCCCTCAATAAATTTCCGGAGAACACATTTATTTCTTCCACTGAGTGAAATACATTCACAGGAAATCAAAATAAATATTTTATAGAAATCATTCTATTTAACCTTATTAAGTTAAAGTTTTACATTCACATTTCTGAAGCTCAAACATAACTTCACATTTAATAATATTGTTCATAATAATTTCTGTACTTCTGTACATGTAATTACAACCCAAAGCAAATAGAATAACAATTCCATCAATTGTCTGATTTTTATAAAAGGATTTACAAATAATAAACATCTCTCCAGGATATTGTCCACTCTTAGATAATAACTCCATTCACAGAGGAAAGTACCAGTTTTAATCAGCAAGTGGGAAAACTGAGGCTTACAAGAGAACAGGAATTTGTCAGTGACACACACTTGAAGTGGAGCAGGGGAGAGCTTAGTCTCCTTTGCTAGCAAGCCTCTAATCTCTAGGAGAAGCCCCTTTTAACTTACTGGCACAGTCTAATAATATGAATTGTATAGATGCAAAGAGAATTTTTTTCACTACTTATACACCAAAAATTTTATCCCAAATGTTTAAATACAATCAGAGCTAACATGTCCACAAGCAAGAAGCTCCAGGCTAGACACATGCTATATAACCTTCGAAAAGCAAGCAGCCAGTTCAACCATTTGACTGGCTGAAGAACAAAGCTTTGGAAATGAACACTTTGAGCACTCTTATAAAGGGCTGAGAGATGAAAAGTAAAGCCAGTAACACAGAAGCCTTTTGAAGCATTTATGTCTATGGACTGCAAATACTCACTGGCAGTCACAGATATAACAAAACTGGTTATTTAAATTAAACTGAAACCCTGGCACTCACAATTCCATATATAGGGTTGAAATTATTGGCAGAGGGGTTAGGGAAGGGGGAAGAAATACTGGAGGGACATTTGTAGGAAGGCCGAGATATTTTTTGTCTTACCTAATCCTTGGATTCAAGATAGCAATTTCAAATAAATGAGAATGAATGTCATTAAAATAAAATTATTTAGAAGTAAATTAATAGTACTTAAATGTTTCACCTTATTTTTCAAAAAGCTAAGCAAGCTATGCTCAGTTATTCACAGGCTGTTGCTGCCCTTGCACCCATCAAAAGCAATTTAGACATTTGTCTTCATTTTATACAGTCTTAAGAGGTCATGGTAAGCAAATAAAGAAGAAATGGCTAGACTCTATTTTTGCATACTACTGCATATAAACCCAGTTCTGTCTCGGGAAATCACTGTCAATATCAAAAAATCTGTTCCATGCAGATATGTGCTAACACTTGGGTCTCCTCCTGCCCTTCCTGATGTCAAGCCAAAGTTAACTTACCTAAAATATCAGTATAAAGGACCTGTTCTAGGTCACCCAGCATTGTTATTATGACATCTTCATCCAGATGTGCAGTCCCTTCACGCAAGCACCCTTCCTCCTCCTCCTCTGCCCAGGTCCTGCTGGGGAAATGGGATGTGCAGGATGTATTTTCATCATCTGATTTTCTGGTCTCCTCATTGTCAATCTGAAAGCCTTCACCTGTATGCTGGTCTCCTGACCTCCTGGACGTCCTGCTTCCAGCAGGTGGTATCCCCTGATACTCTTGCGATGCAGTGAGGCTGGAGTGGCAGAGAGAGTGCACCGACTGTGAGAGTGCCTTGGAAAGGGAGCCTCTGCACCTGGCTTCTGTCTCCCGCTGTTGGTAACTCTGGTTGGACTTGGAGGCGTTTCCAAACCAGTTCTCCCTGTACGAGTATCGCCTCTTCTCCCCTTCACTGATGAGCGTGAGATTGGTTAGAGACTTCTGCTTCTGAAGACGAACACACCCTCTTCTAACCTCCATGCCTTTAAACACTGACAATTCAGCAGATCTCTGCATCTTTCTGTCGGGGGCTTCACCTCAGTTAGATTTCATATTTCTGAGATGGACAGCAGTTCAACTCCCCTGCAAGGTCCTGGAGTTGGTACCTGCATCACTGCATGCTGCACATCCCAGGGAGCACATACTTGCACTCACAATGAAAAGCACAGCTCAAACATGCACTGTACGTACTGTAACTGACTAGACAGGCACAGTCATTTTCTTTAAAATTACGCTGCTGTCTCTGCTAAGCCACTTCTTCCCGTCACGTTAATCTGCAGTACTTACAGTCATTTTCACTTAGATTTCTCTCAGGCAGAGAAGAGTTGATCAAACACTCTGTTCCAGCACAGAAGTAATCCCAAAAGCCAACTGTGTTTTTCCCTCTTCATCCAATCACCAGTCTCATCGGAGTGGTGGGCCTGCATCTCTTTCTACAGCTGCTGCCTTGTGAAATCCAAGTAGGCACAAGTACTGTCTTGGGCTTTTCCCCCCCTCTCACCAGCTCATGACTGATCCTAGTGCACAGCTCTTCACTTTAGATGGGCTGACACAGAACTGCAAGTACAGCCTCCACGTCAGAGCTCAATAAAGAGCCAAAATTAACCAGTGAAGCAAAGCTCTGCACAAGCCTCCTTACATTTTAGTATTCAACCTGCATTCCTAGATATATGACTCTTCTCTGCTGCTGCAACGAATGCTGCTGGCTGCCATGGCAGCAAACATCCTGGTGAATTAAACCGGAGACACAGAAGCCTCTGCCCAGTTTACAGTGCCACAGGTTTCAAGACCCAGCTTCACCTGAATGGGATGCTACAGTAACAGACCTAGCTCATGGCCAAATCTTATTTTTCTCCCCGAAAGGTAAGGATGACAAATTATTTCTTCCATGTCTCTGCTACTACCTATGCAGGAAGCTAAAATCAGACTTGCAAATGGACCTTCAGTCTTGCAATTTCTGCTCTGAATAAAAAAATATAATTTAAGATCTTAAAGATAAAAAATGGAACATAACAGTACCTGTCTGGTAAAATGATTTATAAAAGGAAGTATTTAATTTTTTTCTCCTTAAAAATGTACCTTGTTTGCACCTCTGTGAGATTCAGAGGCTAACATGGAACTAAAAAGCTGCAATAAAATAATTTTTTCACAATCTTCAAAAGAAAACCTATTAATGGCATAGTAATTCTTCTATAAAGAAACTCAGTATTGTGTCTGAACTAAATTAAGCAGTTTTAAACGTTATTTTTAAATACATTATCCAGAGAGAAAGAAAACTTACTTTTAAATGTATACATTTTCTACAGAGAAAAAGATATTAGTCCCAGAAATAACACACAGATAAACAAAGAAATAGCTGAATTTAATTCTAATTTTTTTAGATACAAGCTTTTTATCTAGGGAAAATTAATTTCACAAAAAATTATGTAGAAATCTACAAATATTCAGATACATATGCTGTATTTATATGTATAAAAAATAAACTGCTTTTGTCAGGGTGAACTTGTGCATCTCAAGTCTCTACCTGTAAAATCCTGGCAGACAAATAACCTTTAAAAACATCCCAAGAAATACACATTTCCTGTGTGAATAAACAGATGTTAACAGAAGCTTCAGTGTTTTTCTTGCTTTTCACTGGTTCAGTTTACAGTTTTTGAAGATACATAGGGGAAAATTCTTGGAAATTTAAAGGAAAGGTAAATTTTTTCCTAGATAACTCTCAGAAACACAGAACTGATATAGAAAAAAAATCAGTAGCCTCAAGTATTGATGATTTTCCATACTAAAGCACTGACAAATTCCTAGAAAGACGTGTTCCACAAGAGGAGGTACCACTCCCATCCCTGCCTAGCCCACAAAGTCAGAGACAAGAAGAATGGTCTGTCTGCCTGAGTACAAAACCAAATATTAAGCACCTGTCATTTCTTCAGCATGAAAACAAAAGGAAAGATTGCTGTGCTTACTCCCAAGGTCTGCCAGTTGCAGTGACACATAAGTCTTTAAAAGGTTTTAATGAACTTGATGATGCCTGCCTGCAGCAGAGCCCAGCAGGCTGGTGTGGATGCTGTCCCACCTGCACGCTGTCCCAGAGCTTCAGCACTGCCCATGTGCTCCTGCATCAGTATGCACTGATGGTACTGTGAGGTTGTAATGGGCTAATGAGCATGCCTGAGGAAGCTGTGGTTGTTAGAAAGACCTCACAGGTATTTACAATAGAGAGTTTGAAAAATGAAGGGCAGTCTCACTCTTTTCCCCCTTATTTATACTCAAATTGGTATAGTATTCTCAATTGCTATGTTTTGAATTAACAGGAAGAACAATGATTTGGCCCTATCACACCAAAATTCTCGTGGTGATTGTCTTGGAATAAAGAGAACGGAGGCTCTTCCTTTGTGGTAGGCCACAAAGAGCAATTCTGAATCTCTCCCTGATACTCCAAATCCATGAACAGCAATTTCCTCATACACCCTTTCATGCCCAAACAGCTGCAGGCGGTGGCTTGTCTCCACAGTCAGCTGTAGGCAGGCATGCACCTGCTCTGACTGCACACCAAGCTCACGGTGTGTGCATGGCCATATGCAGCAGTCACTGCTGCAGTGCTGCACCTGACCTCAATAAGGCCTGCAGACAGGGAGTGCCCCTCGTACCAAGCACTGCTCTGCCAGGGATGCACTGCACAGCACGACTGCTCAGCTCTGAGCATGAATAGACCAGATACAAGATTGCCAGAACTGGACATATATATTCAGTTCTCTTTCTAGCTGGGATCAGAAAAATATATGGCAGGGAATGGAAAATCTTCACCCAATGAACCACACGAAACCTCATGTATAATGTTGGCAACAGGTGCCACACCATTCCAGGCTGGAAGGGTCTTAGGAAGCAGTCCAGCTGCTGGGAAGCTCAGTGGGTCTCAGTGTCTCCACTGAACTGTTCCTTCTTCAAAATAAGGAATTCATCACAGCCCAGCTCCAGCAGCACACAGGTCACAGACCATGATACTGGAATGGGAATGACACCTGAACTGTGTGACAGCCACGTGAGAGTAGCTGGCAGCTCCAGCATTCACCTGCCCCATTTATTTTTCTAAATATATTAAAAACATAATGAGTCAAATGCTGTTATATGGAGGTACTGGAACTAATCACACAACCGTCATTCAGTCTCCATGTGTACAGCACTCGATTACAAGGTTATATGAACTTTTCTCCCATTAATCACATTGCCTCAGTTGGTAGACATGCCATCGTGGACATCCTCAGATACAGATAGGAGTCTTGGACCACGTGCTCAGTAGAAAGAACACTGAACTTATTCTTGTGCTTTACCACATCTCTCTGCAAGGTGTCATTTGACAAAACATAAATTTGCAAAGTCGAAAATTGTCAGGGTTATTTACAGAAAAATAATTTTCTAAAGCTCAACCTCCATTTTAAAATTATGAAATATAGCAGCAAGAAAATACATCTTTTTAAATTAAGAAGAAAGTATGGGAGACCAAAAGGAGAGCAAATAGCATTATTCCCCAACTATCTTGGAATTCAGTGTGTTCTCCAACCACAATACAGGAATATGTTTAGCTCAAGAACAGCATAGGGAACTTACTCAAGCCATCACAGTCAGTGTTACATGCTACTTTATTTTTACTGTCTCTTTCATGAAAGGAATTATTAAAATTATTTTAAGAACTAATAGTCTTTGGGCAAATTTTGCTGTCAGATAAGAGTTTCTTTGAAGTCTTGGTGGATAGCTTGGAACCCTACAAATGAATTATGTAATAGATCTGCAAATGCATAAGATTATGAATCTCTTCAGCTAAGCTTACTTGAAAAAAAAAGTAAACTATTTTTGCATTTATTAATTAACTATTTGTTTTGGAGAGCACAATGAACAAAAATACACTGAAAATTGAAAAATATGCTAATCCTGCAATTGATACTGGTCTGTAACTCCTAAAAGTACCTTTAATTTCTGTTTCATCTTTCAGATTTTTAATAAATCAATATTTATAAAATTATGAATAATTAATTAAACACTTCTCATTAAGCTCTTTGAACATGCCAACACTTGTTAAAGCCAAACACTATCATTGATTGTATAAAATAACACTTTGTAGTTTACTGACATGTAAAGATTTCGATGGAGTAATAAATAATTAACATACTGACATCCTTCTCTGATAAACTTGTTGGACAAACCGATAAATGTCACAGCTACTACAAGTAGAAATACTGGGTAAGAAAGTTTGAACAACTTGTTCCTAGACATACCATGAATAACAACACATTCTCCTTTTATAATCCATTCTATGAAGGTATATTCCAGTTTTGCAGAAACATAGACACTGAGTAGTCCTGCTGAGGCAACTGGTACAAAAATACATGCAGGAAATAGTGTTCAAATATGAATGCAGAATTGTCATTTATTTAAGACTCCTAAATTTCTGTCTTTGATTTCTTGGACAGAGGTCTACACATCTGTGTGCCAGATGTGCAACAAGCCTATCATACACAGAACACACCAGAACTACTCCACAGGTGACTCAAGCCTACAAATGGGACTCATTCAGCATATGTGTATCATTGGTACCATGCACAGAGAGGGTGTGCAGGGAACCTTAAAACAGCTGTGCATGTGCTCTACTGCTGACCTGCACAGACACTGTGAAAATACCTGAGAATGCTCTGGCTGAGCTGTGGAATGCTCAGAGGGGGAAAAAAAGGTAGGAAAAAAAGTCTGAAGCACTTCAGATCACATCTGGAACAAATTTTCAGCAGAGAGAGAGGAACAGTGAAGAAACTCAGATTTACGGTAGCTCTACCAAGATGCAGAACTGTCTTTAGGTGTAAGTTATGTCAGTATTTACCTAGGGCAGCAGATTAATGCGGACAAGCTAAAAATAAAGAGGTTGTCCAATTTATCAGGGTCACACTTCTGAGTGCAGGGCTACATCGGCCTCCCCACCTCCCTTGCCTTCCAGCACCATTCTCTTCTCATGCCTGTGCAAGTAAAACTAAGTAATGAATTGCAGAGTAGTGGGCAGAAAACAAGAGGCTTGAGCTCTGATGTTGCTTTTTACCAGCTCTGAATTGGAAGACAGCAAATACTACAAAGGTAATCAGCTCCCCTAGAGGAGGAAGACAGCAGGGGAGAGCTGGAAACTACCTATGCAGATTCTTGCTTTACTCTCTTCTTTCCCATCATCACTGATGAGAACTGCCTTAGTGGGCACAGAAAACGGAAACATGACTTTTCACCACTAGAATAAGGAATCTAGCTGGGGTTTGGTATCCTGAATCACTCAAGAAGAATGGTGCCTGACCAACCACTCATAAATATTTTTAATTTGTTTTTCTCCATTGAACTTTTGCCTGTATTAAAAGAAGTCTTGAACCAGACATGTTTAAAGTATTGTTTTAAAATCAATTGTCTTATTTTGCTCCAAAGCAGATTAGGAGCTCTGATATGATCAACTTGGCTGGTTATAGGACCAGTAATCTTCAGCCAAGAGATAATAAAAAACAGGGTGTGTGTAAATATTCTGAAAGTAGAGAAACAGTTTATACAATGATATAGGCTAAGATATCCTAGTCCTAAGTATGTCAGCCTTAGTTGTAAATATTTGGCACTTAAAAATTAATAATGATTAACAAAGCAGAAACATGATACAGGTGGGACAGCACTTTATGAATACACTCCTCCAAGCTGTTTACTAGTTTCCACAGATGCTTGGTCTTTGGCATGATTCTTACCAATCCTTACTGCTTACAAATATAGTTTGCTAGTGTGTTGGCTACCAAGTTGCAAAAGAAGCTCAAGATAATACAAAGATGATGCTCATCCATACCAACAATTGAAGATTTCAGGAAAAAGGTAATAAAAAAATGAAAGAAACTGGATTCATCTCTTAATACCCTGAAAAGAAGTGACCAGACCAAGGAAACAAACTTAGCCTATCTCTTTGCTACTACTGGTAAAACACCTTGATCAGATCAGAATAAAGATGCTCTTAAGTAAAAGAAATTAACTGTCCTTTCTCGTGGCTAATGCATCATGGAATACTCCTCTGAACAACTATCACATGAGCTTTTATGCATGCAGATTCAATGACAGAATCACCAACAATTTGGTAATAGTTCACCAATGCAGACAATTATTTATTCAGCAAATGTAGTACTTGATCCTACATTCCTTCTGTTGCTAATACCTAAATATAGATGATTCTGATAGATACCTCTGATTCCCTCTATTACAGCAAACCCCTGACTAGATTTTCACAGTGGTTCTGCTTTATAGCCTGTTATGCAAATCAGCTGTTAATGCCAAAGTCTAAATAATCAGATTAGCATCAATCTCTGCTGTTTAGTTTCCTTTATGACATTTTCTTCATGTTGATGTTTTTCTTCTCTGTTCAGAACAGTAAAAGGCCATGAGACATGAGATTCTGTTTGATCATTTCAGCAGGTACAATTGGTTGGAGTTTTTTCAGCATCTCTCTGGATAATTCCTTGAAGCGTCTTTTTATTTGTGATAACTGTTTGAATTATATTCTTTATATATGTAAGACCAAGGAGTCTGATTTCTGGAGTAATTAAAAATATTTTTTTACTTTAACAGGTATGCATCACCTCCAGGGAACATTTCACCATGTTTCAGGGTGACATATTTATCACAGAAGCTGGCTGTGCAAATAAAGGATGTCAGTCTCAGAAAACTTCCAAAGGGAATGAGACAAACCAGGACAAAACCTCAGTTTCAGGATGAGTCAGCTAAATGTCAGGACAGTCCCCATAATGCTTGGGCATCTGATTTCCCTTCTGGTGCAGAGATAATTTCAGTTTGATTTGTCAAATTAGTGCTTTAAGTGAGTTATATCCTGGATAAGAAGAACCACATGAATCATTATAAATCCATTTAAATTTTAAAAATATGGAGTGAAAGTGCAAAACTACAGACAGAACCACCGGGACAGAATTTCACCTTTTATTTTTGTAAGAATTATAAGAAGAATAAGGATGCTAATGAAAAACAACAGAAAACCAACAAGAAATAAACTCTGAGCTCCTCCTCAACCAGCCCTGGCAGAGTCCCTTTGGAAGTGCTTGCATGCAGTACAATTGAGTTCTGATGAAAAATTCAGCAGTGACACACCTCACTTTTGCATCCATAGGCAGAGTTATGGCCAGATCTGGTGCTGATCTAAATCAGCATGGCTCTGTTGACTTCAAAGGAATTATTCCAATATGATTAAAAAAAAAAAAAATCCCTTCACATTTGTAACCTAGTAAGGACTTTATTCCATGTTTACAAGGAATTCCAGAACAAAACCTTTAGCAGCTTAGCTCTAGCAGCAGCTTACAAGTCAGGTACAAGAGTAAGGACTTGTTCATTTTTTTGAATAAAGATTGTTTTATAAAGGCAAAATAGGTCTTACACAATTTATGTCTCAGTTCTGATGTTATGATTTAATTTGATTATATTAAATGCAAGTGTTAAACATTCTGAAGTCAACTCCACCACTCCACTTGGAATATTCAGTTTGATTAAATAAAATAATAATTACTTGAAACCATAGCTTGTGAAATTCCAGTTTCTGCAAAATGATGAAAAGGGTATTTCAACAGAAGGAGACAATTCAAATAAGAGAACTGTGGATTTCAAGCACTAACTGTTTGTGACCCTAATTTTCTGCACATTTAATACCACTCATGATGAGAGGTCAAAACTATTATTTCAACTCATCCTGGTAAGAGACAGATGTAAATTAAGAAATTCACAATCTTCTCCAGACTTACTGTTACTCACCAGATATCTCCTCTAGGCACTGTTTGGCAGTCTTACTAAATGACAAATCCATTTTGGTAGGACTGGTGCAGGAGTCAGCAGTTGGTAAAGAGGTACTGTCATTTTCTGAGAGAGTTCTGAAATCAAGCAAGAAGATTATTGTTGTCTATCATTCATGTATTAATGGAAACAAATGTTACTTGCAGGTCCATCTAGAATCATATCACTAAAGGGCAGAAATACCATTTTGTCACATTCTTACTGCGTTAGTTTAACTGGACCTACATAAATTTACAGGCAATTGGGAACTCTCTTTCTCTCTTCAGGAACAGATCATAGTTAATGCTGGGAAATTTGGAGCCATTTTGCTTCCCCACTTTTATTCTGCAAGAAGTGTCAATCATATCCAGGCAGAATCCATTTAAATTTGTTAAGTCACATCCCTGCGCATATATAAGGGAAATGAAAACTTGTAATTGATGAAATATTAAGTATGAAAGGCCATGCGGGAAAAAGCTTATGCAAGTCTGGAATGGAATATACGGCACAGATATTTGAATCTATATGCAGCTTATTTTGACAATGCCACTTATATAACTGGGGAAATGGGATAATACAAGTTTTTCCATCAACTTGCTAACATTTCTGTGACTATCAACAATAAATTATAATAGGTACTCTTTGTTGAATACAGTTATTTTCTGTTACATAAAGGTAAATAGTAAGAAATACATGAGCACATGGATTATAATACCAAATGTATCATACACATTGTCTCTTCTTAAAGAACAGCTGTAGCATCTAGTTTACAATGGAACTGTTGAACTGTGATGTCATTAAATAGAAACGTGTACCACATATGTATAGAGCAAAAGAACACATATAAAGATATACTATCCACTTTTTGAAATAAAATGGGAAAAGATCTTCACTTAGAGCTTAAGTTCTTCCAGTTTTCCTGACATGAAGGGCATAGTCTTCTGATTTATTAAAAGACTAGTGAAATATTTATATTCTAATTTTAAAATGTGACATTTATAGCTCAATTCCCAAAATTCACCATAAAATGTTTCCAATGATCAATTAAACCGAAACCAGAAACATTTAACTGTGTGATGAATTGTATTTTATAAATAAAACTCATAAAAACAGTGACTTATCTCTCAAAATAATTTTATGGTAACTTATTTTATGAAATAACTTTCCAGTTAATATTTTCTTTGAAGTTACTTACTGAGTGTGTTTATTCAGTAATTCACAACAGCAACTGAAGGAACAGATAACTGTACATAGAGCAGCATGTACTGACATGGTGGAATCCATTGATTAGAGTCATTCAACTTAGAAATAGAAATGTAAATTATGCCTGATCGGATGTACCGTCTTTCCTATCTATTTCTGTTCTCTTGGATCCTGGAAACAGAAAATTGCTCTATAAAACACTATTTTTGGCTGTTTTCTACCACATGCTACTGGAAATGCAAGCTCAGCACATGTTGCAAGGTTAATTATGTCCTGCCAACCTTGAATGTAATTCAACATTTGATGCTTGAGAGGAGAGTGTCTTAAGTTACAAAAAGCTCCCTCTATCCCCCTGCAGTGAACACACCCTGAAATTTTTACAGTCCTGCCTGCTTTAAATGGGGCTTTAAATGTTCAGAATGAATGAGGGGCATGTCTACTTTCACTGAAAGCCACTTTGAGAAGCCATGAATCCTCATGAGCACTCATATCTGGGCTTAGTGCTGAGACTTAGTGCAGGACCAGTCCACGGCAAGCCATCAGCTCAAAAACATATCTCAAAAAGGGGCATTTATAATACTGATAAAGGTAATTGGTCTGCACTCTTTTTGATAAACCAAAATCACACAGCTTCTGGGGCTGGAGACAGAGTGTGGTTGAAATTTTTTAAGAGGAACACTAGAGAAGAGTAGGTTGGTTTTTGGCTTTGTAGGAAGAGCATCCAACTAGGAGGGTGCACTTCAAGTATTCCTAATGTTCTCCACAAAAATGTATATGGAATTTGCATCAGTCTGTCTCTGGTTAGAAACAAAAAGGGATCCCTTTTGCCTGTTCTCCTTCTGGCTCTATGGCATTGCATTCCTGACTGTACAACTATTCAAACATCAGTCACTGCATCAAATTAGAAGGGTGAAGCTATCTTCCAACATAGAACAGAAAGGATCTGTTCCTGTTTATTTGGACATCTATCATCAGAAAAGGATTAAGTGGTCTGGGCCCCCACTGGTTAATAATACCCAACATTTGCCCTAATTCTTCATCTAGCGAATGAGGCTGAGTAACACAGAACTTTAATCATAGTATCATAATCACAGAATCATTAGGATTGGAAAAGACCTCCAAGATCAGCAAGTCTCACGTTTGACCTAAATACCACCACGCCCACTAAACCATATCATGAAGTGCCATATCCAGTTGCAGGGATGGTGACTCCATGACTTCCCTGGGGAGACTCTTTCAATGCTTAGCCCCTCTTTCAGTGAAGAAATGGTCTAGATTGCCCACTGGCAGTGACTATTGCCTATAATGCCAATACAGATAAAAATATGGCTCATTTTTGACTGTATGGGAACATAGATACTTATGTTAGAAGGACTGGATCTCCCTCCCAGAGTACAAGCAAGTAATGAGTGACTTACAGCAATTAAGATTCACCATGTGTGAATATACCTAATTAAAATAAAACTTAATATAATTTTTCACTAGTTCCTAACTTTGCCCAGGATACTTTGAAACTTTTAGAGATATACTAAATACTAATAAAGCACATTTCCATTCTTCAGTGTTTTGTTGGCTCTTTTTCTATTTGAAAAATCCTGACGCAGCTATAACCAGGAAGATATTTGAAAAACACTTCAAGAAGATATACTTGCAAGATTTCTAGTCCAAATTTTAGACTCTGATTGCTGGGATTAATTGCAGCAAAAAATCCAGTTTCTGGGACTTCGGATGGCACTAGAATCTAAACCTTAAAGTAAAAATAGTGAATAGCAAAGACCACATAATAATAATAAAAACGTTTAATTTAATTTTTAGTTTAAAAACCCCATGGAGACACAACCCAAATGTAAATATGATGCTATTTTCTTAAATTTATAGGCAGCCTGAAATAACAGATCTAATGAATGTGAAATTCCCCATTTATCTCCCTTGAAAATTTTAAATTTGTGTGAAATGTAAATAAATGTGATTTGCAATCAAAACAAATAACAAAAAAGCTGCTATACCAGCTTTCTTCATCATTCTTATCTTTAATTTGGTAAAAGAAAATTATTCCAATTTTCTGGGGCAATAGCAGAAATCCCACGGAAGACTATGGGTTTAGCAGCAGTCCAAGTTCTGCTTACTTGAGAAAACTGGTTATTTATTGTGGAACAGACAGACTAAAAAGCACTGGCCCGTGGGTAGCTGTGATGGAGATACCCCAAGGAGGAAACAGGGAGCAGGTCTCTCATCAATAGCTCTTTTTCCAACAGGTCTCCACAGGGTTGCCAACTGTCAGCACTTCAAAAGCAGCCCTGCCTTTTGGTGCATGATGGCCAAGGCCCTGGAGTTGAGCTTAGCCTGGGGTGAGGCTTAGCCAAGCTTAGATGGGCTGAGAATGGTCTAGGGGTGACAGATTTCCAAGCAAAATCAAGTAAGATTTTGGGGCTCTTGGGGAACAAGGAGGCCCAGGTATACACTGGGTACCTAAAATGTCAAGTTCCTTTGTTCTAGACCTGTCATAGGTTGTGATACATCGGACCAAGAATTTAGATGCTTCTTTTCTTAGACCAACCATTTTTTTTTTTTTTTTTAAAAGGAAAGTCAAATTGTAAGGTTTGTCTTCTCCTATACTTCTGGCTTTAACTTTCTGTGGGACATATTAATGCTATGAATGACTCAAGTGATCTTTGCAGGACTACAGCACAGATTAAGCTCAAAGCAAGCAAACAGTAAATTAAATTATCTTCCCACTAACCTTACACAATGGCCTTAATGAATGATCCCTCTGTCCTCTACCCATTCATAGTCCACTGCCTTAAAAAAATAATTAAATTCTTGCACCTCTCTTGATATAAAGAAAAGGGAAAAGAATTTCTGTTTAGTCAAAGCCAGCCCACTGATATTTCTTCCAGTGCTGCGTATCTGCAGTGCAGGTTAATTTAGGCAGCCTTCATGAAAACAGGACAATCTGTTTTCTATTTTTAATCATGGCAATCAGAAAATTTATTTATCCCAAACCCACTGAGTTACATGCTACCTATTTGTAAGAGCATCAAACTCACTTAATGGGACAAATCCTGCTTTCAATTGCACCTGCACAAGCTTATTTGGGTTGATTAAAATGAGCCTATACAGGGGTAATTAGGAATAGAATTTCAAACACTACTTAATAAGTGGTCTTTAACACAATCAACCATTTCCTGTCTCTAACAAAATAGCTAATATTAGATAAACACAGTTAACATCAAAGATTTGTTTGTTTTTTAATCAACATTCCAAAAGATGTCAGGTAAATATTACGGCATTTTTCCAACAGCTGTCTGAGATGCAGCTGTCTTGAATGGGTATCCCTGTCAGTGTAACAGACCAGCAGGACCACATCTGGAATATTATCAGCTTGATCACCCATGTTCAAGACATGTGAGTTAAACTGGGAACAGATGCAAGGAAGGGTTACTAGGATGCTCATTGGAAAGATGAAACTCTTTGAAAGGAAAAAAAAGGAAGAGTTGATTTGGTTTAGTCTTGCAAGGAAGGAGATGGGATTATTCCCTCACATATTTAAAAAGAGCAATGAAAAAGAGGGAAAAAAACTTGTTAAGTTAAAGGACAATATTAACAAAGTAATAAATGAATGCAATCTCATCCTGTGGGATGTAAAAAATTTCTAAAAATTATATGAGTGAGTTTCTGGAAGAACCTTCCCATTGGAATAGTGTGAATTAAAATAAAATTTAGTTAGGTTATGAAAAGGTTAATATGGTTACCAGTTACAGAACCCTGAACAGAGCATTCTTTTAGGTCCTTTATCCTGCATTTTACTGATTATTCAGTCAAAGAAATAAGGCTACATGTCGATATGGCAATTTAAAAGAATAACTTCAGATCATAAACAGAAAACAGCTGAATTGTCAAGCTACTGTTTTAACTCAGCATTAATCAAGTATGTATTTATAATGATTTCTTCAATTATTATCCTTCTTCCCATCTCTTAAGCCAACACGTCCACACTTGAAACTTTTCTTGCACAATTAATTGTAAATCAAGCATGGAAAAGTGGAAGAATTTTTCTAAAGAGTGTGCTACAAGGAAAGATGGTGAGTGTCAATGTTTAGCACTATTTACAACTGCAAAATTTGGGCAGTGACTGTTGCTTTATTTTCATAGCAGTAATGTAAGCCTAGCCATGAAATGTAAATAACAGAAATCAATAAAGCACTGCAGTAAGATTTTGAATCCTCACATTTTAAAGAAAGAGTTGCAGTATATTTGGCAGCACAATCTATTATTAACAAACACAATTAACTTACAGAATGTTTTTTACTGAAAACTTAAGTTTCCACTCCACAATCAGTGACTAGAAGTAGCTTCTAGTCATTAAAAGTGGACATAAATATGGCTTCAATAAACCCTGCAGATGCTATGTTTGCAGGATCCTTGAAAGAGTAGTTTAATTTTTTCCTTAAGACAGTATAAAAACATCCTGAAGAGGCTGCTGAAATTGAATTTCACTGTGCTTCCGGAGGTACAAGCAGACTATATCCTCCTTCCCATCTGTCACTGCTCTGCACTTCTTATGCAACCTTGAAGCTACGGCCTAGCAATACAGTTGTTTCAATCATCATATAGTAAAGGAGTTGGGAAGAAAGTTTTAGTATTTCATGTGTTTGTAAATCAAGCATGGAATTTACATGCTTGTGAATTCCTGATATTTCCTTTTTCTGCCTCTCTCTACTGAACACTTTAATCTTCATAGAATCATAAGTAATTTAGGTCAGAAACATGTTCTAGATGCCATCTGGTCCAACGACATGCATAAAGCAGGTCTAGTTACAGCAAGTTGCTCAGAGCCTTGTTTGGTTGTGTCTTGAACATGCCCAAGGACGGAGATTCCAAAACATCACTAGGCAGGCTGCACCAGTGTTTCACCACCCTCAAGCGCCTCCCCTGCTGTAACTTACATCTGTTACCTCTTATCCTTTTGCCCTGAATTTCAGAGAAGAATCTGGCACCATCTTTTCTACATCAACCTACTAGGTAGCCGAAGCTACCAGTTTCTTACTCTTCAAGGACAAAAGGAGGGCCAAACTAGTGTTTGTAGTCCAGCACTGTCCCTCAAAGAGCAACTCTGCAAAGTCCCAATTCAGACAGTGCTGGAGCACTGAAACAGGCTCCCCAGGGAAGCAGTCACAGCACCAAGCCTGACAGAGTTCAAGTAGCACTTGGACTATGCTCTCAGGCACATGGTGTGACTCTTGGGGATTGTTGTGTGCAGGGCCAGGAGTTGGACTCAATGGTCCTTGAGGGTTCCTTCCAACTCAGCATATTCTCTGATTCTGTGAAGCTTCTTCCAGACATTGCTATCATTAAACTACAAATTTATCTAAAAAATTGAAATTTAAGCAGTGCACAATTAGAGGTGCAGCTCAGGATGGTGAGTGGTCATCTAATTCTCTGCAGCAGTTTCTAAACTTTCAGCATTTCAGGCAATAAGCAATTCCTGAGCAACAAAGTCCCTGGGATTTGGGCACTTCAGATTTTATCTGTCATCCATGGAAAAGAGACCTACTAAGCTCCCACAGTGGTTACCAAAGTAGTCATAAAATAAGCTGCAGTACATGCATCCAATAACAACTCAGCGTTCTCCTATTGAAATATTCCTTTAATGTTTAAGAAAATCCAAAGCAAACACTAATTTCCAACATATCACGTACTTCATGCAGGGTTACGATGATTTGCATCAAATAAGGATTTGCCCCGTGAAGTGAGGAGATACTGTGTTACTCCTGGGACTACTGGTTATGTTTCCCATTTTATGGAAATAATGCAAACTTATACAATTTGGCTCAAACAAAATTAAGCAATTATTGCATACAACAGGCTCTTCTCTAGGAAAGAGTTTGGAATTGCAAGTTATACTCCACTTTTTAAGCAATGTGTAGGAAAGGTAAGAACATCAAATACTGATCAATTAAACTGTTATTCTCTTGCCAAGTTTTTAGGAGACAGACTCAGATTTTTTTGTTTGTATTATTTTATCCTTTTTTTCCTTGTTTTCACTGTAGACTAGTAAGTACTAAACTTCTGTGTTACTCTTCTTCATCTGAAATTTAAGTATCACTAGAACAACAGCTAAATTCCATGGCCAATTTCAATACAAGTCTAAGAGACTCTGGCAGATGGCACAATTTCCATGTTCCTCCAGTTTTGTCTATATAGAAGAATGTGTAATTTGTAAAGTCTGGTGTATTTTAAATAGTTTAAAGTCTCTTACACCTTCCTTTTAGCTTTCCTGTTTGTTTGGTTTTTTTTTTTCTTTTCAAGCTTTCTGGCAACTAAATCTACTTTAGTCTTATATCAGTTGGATCCTGCAGTCAGCTTCAGAGGGGACACATAAGGGACTGTAAATCATACATTCACAACCACATTTAAAAATAAATAATCACTTGCTGAGAACGATGGAAGAATTTAAAGTATACCCACTTAGATGCAACTCTGACTATTGCAGCTAATCTTTGAAGAGAAGCAATAACTCCAAACGAATTTCCACACCATGTTGTTTAAGAATAAAAATACAGTGTGATATATCTGCAGGTATCAGCAACAAACCAGAAAAACCACTAGCTTAGTCATCCTTGTGCTAACAGTCTAAACTGATCACACCAGTATATTGCAAGATTCTGCAGGATTCTGGATAAAAACCACGGTATTTTTACTAAATTTTATTGAAACTTTTTACAACAACTGCAGCACAAACTTAAATAGCCTAGATATTCCTTCTAGCTGGAGAAAAAGATCTGTTTGTCTGGATGGTAACTATTGTTTATCAACTCATATAAAGCTGTTGAGAAGGAAACCTGAAAATTCAGTGTATAAATTGTGGTGACTCAGAAAATAATTATGTTTAAGAACAAGAAAATGTAGCTACAATACTCCAGCTCATGTTCACTTCCACCTACCATATATGCACAAAAATAAATATGCTGACTTTGGAAATATGGATATTTTATCCTTGGTTATATTTATATTCTTCTATGAAATCATTGTGTGGTATTACAAAGCCCTTGAGATTTCTAAGAAATGTGGTTACTGACTATTTTTGAGTCAGATTCTGCTCTCAGTTACAAAGATACATATTGAAGTAGCCTCATCAAAGTCAGTCTATTACTCTGGGTTTATGGCATTCTGAGATCAGACTTTGGCTCTGAAAAATTTATTTTCTTGTGAGATTTAACTTCAAATACAGTCTCCTTTGCTGCTTGTTAGAAGCTAACAGATAATTATTAATACCAAATTTTACTGGGAGTTGCATTTCTATCACCCTTTAAAACTCAAAATACATTTTTGCTTCATGATGAAGCTTAAAGGAATGATATTTCCACCATGCAATGAAATGGCATTAATATGTAGCAAAATTACCATTAAATAGCACATACATCTGAGGGCAAAGCTTAGCTTCTTTTTCTCTCTTCTTATATACGTACCCTAATATGTAAGTAGGCTGTCCTATGTACAACACTACAAATTCTGTGTATCACTGATGTTATTCCAGATAGTTATAAAGACATACGCACATTAAGTACATCCAGTAACAGATCTAATTAAAACTCAAGAGGCTATCCTCTGCATATTAGAATAAATATAACCTATATTGAGCCTTTTCTCCATCCCATATGATTCTCTGAACTTATCACTCATCCAGATTGGTTTTGAAGCTATATTTAGTTATGTCCAATGATATATATACTCCCTCAGAGCCTACATCACCACTTCTTTAATCTTTAGCCAAGATTATCTAGAGTACTACTCACTAACAAAAACTGCCAGTATATTTTGCTTAATAATGAATTTGTCATTTTATCAGATGTTAAATTTACCCACAACTGTAGCTAAAGCCCTCCAACAGTTGACATCTGAAATCATTACTCAAACCAGCCCATCAATCTTTCTACACTTACTCTGTCTTCTGAGCTGTACAACAGTGAAATCTCCCAACTTCTCTTCAGTTACTCTATCATACAGAAAAATAAATTCAAAGTTTGATGCTAGAACATTTAACTGTTCATTCTTCTCTTCCAGAGTCTTGGACATCTGAAGAGTTACTATTGCCTGTAAAAATTAACTGTCTTCATAGAGTTAATCTACACCTATTTCATGTAAAAAACTAAACAGGAAAAGGACCTGCAAACAGCAACCTTCTCTGTCTACCCAAAGTGTTGAAATATTTTTGAATACTTATAAAAGTTTGAGATGGATTTTCTTCAAATATCCTACCAGTACTGTTACATATTCTGAAAACATTAGCAGTTTATTTTAGGATTTTTTAAGAGAACAGTGTATTTTAAGCAAATATTATCAAATACCAGCAAATATATGTTGAGATTCTTAAAATGCTAACAAAAATATTCACACTACAAACCCAACTCAGCTATGACCTTTCAAAAGCAGCACAGACCATGTACCCTATGATTTGTATTTCTAATGAAAACACTCTGAATTTTGAATGGCAAATATTTGCAGTGGATTGCTTTTGTACAAGGAAGAGACTCACAGTTCTTGGAAGAATTTTTTCATAGAGTAACATCAGTTAAAAAATGATACTAGGAAAACATTGTTGTGATGCTGTGACAGAAACTGGGAGATAAGAACTGTAACAGCATGGTCCACCACTACTCTATCCATTTTAGTTCTTTTTCCTAAAGGGTAGCACGAAAACAATTTTCCTCCATGACCTTACCTATAAATGAATGGAGCTACTGTGGCAGTGTTGGGGTGGCTGTATTGCTGTTGCTGAGGAAGCTGGACAACACCATTTCCTGTGCCTTGGCCACTGCTTGCAGCCATCGAGGCTGACAGAGCTGCAGAGGATCCTGCACTTGGCTCCTTCCCTTCAGAAGAAGCAAGACCAGAGGAAGGAGAAGCCTTCTCGCTAAGCTGAGATTTTGCTGTTGACTGGGACTGATTTCCTTTTGTAGTCCTCAGTTTTTCAACTTCCTTACTCCCCGTGCATGTGGAGGAAGCGCTCTGCTTTGCTGTTGGCACTTTTGATCCAGGTTTCGGGATCCCACTAGAAGATAATATTAAACTTTCCTTCTTGGCTGCTGTTGCCTTGCTTCCTTTTGGGATTAAGCTTGCAATTTTTGAGCTCTTCTTCGTAGATGTTTCAATAACCTGATCCTTCTCTTCCTTGACTGCTTTCTCAGTGCAAACTTTGTTTTTGTCCCTGTTCTTTTCCTCTTTGTCCTTTGGCTGTAGCAAAGACTTTTTATTGCTGAGATTTTTGCTGCCAGCTTTTGGAGGGGTTAACTTCGGTGATACTTTAGGACTGCTACTTGTTGAGCCGCCGCTGTTCACCCCACCACTTAAGACATCGGTTTCACCACACTCTGAAAAGGTATCATCCTCTCTGCCACTGTCACTGGGTCCTGAGCTCAGTGACAAAGGAGGTCTCAGAGCAGTCCTAGCATTAACCAGCTTGAATTTTTCCAGCATAGATTTTTGTCCAGACGAAGGGGGCTTCACACCTTCAGAAGGCGGTGGCTTGAGCCTGTCTGAAGTTGGAGTAGGGGAGGTTGCGGGACTAGGCTGCTTCACAGACAGCATGGTAGAGGTCGCGCTGTGTTTGACATTCATGGATTTGCTGCGCCAAGGCTTGCTGGCACTTGGAGAGGGTATGGCAGAGACCTGCTGCTGCCCAGTGCTGGTGGGATGCTGCACATTTCCATTCATGCCTGCAGATGGGTGAGGGCCTTTTGGTGAATCTGCTTTAAAAAAACCAAAAACAAAACATAGTGGTCTAGTTACTCTTCCATCTCCTTCTTGGAGGTGATATACTCCTCTGGCATCTAAAACACACTTACATGAGATCTATAATAAATATAATTTATATGGGCATGGAACATGCTAACAGGAAATGCTTTTCTTTCCTCCCATCACCATGGTGTTGTTCAGTACTTCCATGAGCTCAAGTAAACCTCGGAAACACCTTCCTTACAACCATTTCCTTATGCAAATCAAGCCATTCAATTTAAGATTTTATCTTTAATATGCCAAAAAGAAATTCTTCCAAATAAAAGAACAAATATAAAGCACTGAGATGTTGAAGTAAAAAGAATACTAAAATTCTGGTAGAAAAACAAAACCAAACAAAGATGGGTTTGATGTTTGGTGAAATTAAAATATGTGCTAGAAAGCCAAAGTTTTGGACAGCAGGAGGAGGATTAAATACTAATAACTACTAATACTAAAATTAAATGGACAAAATCAATATTCACATAAGCAAAAAAAGGTGACTGTATTTTTTTTTTTTTTTTTTTTTTACTTTTAAATATAGTTAATAATATTTAGTAGCTGACTTCAGGAACCTATCTCAGTAAACTTTCATAAGTGGGAAAAAATTTTACCAGCAATTTGACCAGTTTCAGTACCAGAAAGTTACACTGATATATCACCTTCATGGGTACAGCAACAATAGCTGTTTTAGGCCTGAAGCTCAGGTAGGTACAAAAGGCTTGTTTACATGGCTCTGGCACATTCACTACCTTTACATCATCCAGGAACTTCAGTGAATCTTCAGAAAGAATGAGAGCAAGACTCCTACAATAATCAAACTCTGCGAAGCTGTGATTTTCAAAAAAGTCATCTAGCCTAGTTAAGTAAACTGACTACAGCATGAAAGGGTTAAGGTCTTCTGTACAAAGTTCAGATTCCCAAGACACAACTGAATATTTAAACATGATTACTCTGGAGCACCAGAGAAATGAAGTGGTAACAGCAATCCCACCTAGTAAAGATTAGACTACCCTTATGGAACCCTGAAGGTCACTAATACATTTAGGAAAGACAGAATCTGAGCACACTGAAACTAGAGCTGTTTTTAATTTAACAACGAGAAGGCAAACACAGCAAAATTTACTGCTCTGAATAGCATTAAGAAGAAGTAGTTTAAAAATATTTTAAAAATATATGAGCAAAAGTACCATGACAGATATGTAAGATCTTTTATTAGTTTAACTCTATTAGCAACTGGTCCCAGGTGGCCAGTCACCTCCACCTTCAATAGATGCCATATAATTCCATCTGCCCAGGGTCTTTTGAGTGCTCCTCAGCCTGATATGCAATCCCCACAGTGCTAAATGGTTGACTGGACCATCTCTCTTACAAGGATAGGCTGGGAGGCTTGGGCCTGTTCAGCCTCTAAAAGAGATGGCTGAGAGGGGATCTCATCAATGTATACAAGTCTCTGAAGGGAGGGTGTCAAGTCAGGCTCTTCTTGGTGGTGCCAAGCAATAGGACAAGAGGCAGTGGGCAGAAACTGATGCACAGGAAGTTCCACTTGAATATGAGGAAGAACTTCTTTACTGTACAGGTGACCACACACTGGAACAGATTGCCCAGAGAGTTTGTGGAGTTTCCCTCACTGGAGATATTCAAGAACTGTCTGGACACAATCCTGTGCCACGTGCTCTAGGATGATCCTGCTTGAGCAGGGAGATTGGACCTATGGTTCTTTCCAACCTTATGCATCCTATGATTCTGTGATTCTGTAAACGAGCTCATTCACAGAAGGTTGAGCTGTTCTGTTGAGTCCTGCTCTAGGCAAGAAAACATTAACTGATAAAGGGTTGCTTCAGAGTATTTTTTGTGACACGAGAGGTTACAGCATATTCTTCAGGCTCCAAGTTTCACCATGGAGCACCTTTGGTGGGCAGCTGCAGAGCTGATCCCTCCCTTGGGACCAAGGCAGGAACTGTGGCTGGCATCCTGCTATTATCTGGTGAGCCTCAGATGCTGAAAAAGAGCCTGGGGCTGACCACAACTGTTGGATATGCCTGCAGCCCTCAGGCTTCCTTAATTTATACCAGGAATCAGACCCAGAGGCTAGTAGCCCAGAACTGGGTGTGTACAAGGACCTTTTTGCACACATCTTGTCTTTCACTAAGCTTGCCCTAAATACAGAGGAGGATTGAGGTCTTAAGCTATATCAATAGTTTTGCAGGAGAACAGTTCATGATAAGAATATTCAAAGCTAATGCAGAATACATGTAAAAATTTATGAACAGTGGGATGCCACTACATTCTGTTGTATTAGTTATGTTACATTTGTATGGCTTCAGGCTATTAGTTTTACTCAAAAAAAAAATTAAAAAAAAAATCGAAAGCATTCTGATTAAAAAGAAAAACGCATGCCTTGCCATATTTCTGGCTAAATAATATTAAACTCATGGGGAGGGGGGAAATGTAAAAAGAAGAGTATTAACTGTTTCATCAAAATCTTACTCTGGCATATATATAGCAAAATCACATAGGTTCCTGGGGCCACTGGTATTTATTGGATCTCTATGCCACAGCACATAGACAACAACAAAAAATTACAGACAACTTTAACTTGCTTTTATTTTTCAATTTAAAGGGTATCCTTAATATTACTGCCAGGAATATGTGGTGCATGCTTTCAAGAAATATTGAGAACCTGTTTGTATGTTTGAATAGGTGGAATTAAAAGATCTATTTCACCCCCAGCAAAAATGCATTACTTGAAGCTGCACATAATTAACTGCTTTCTGCACCTTCAGTTGGGCTTGGCTTTAGCTGTTCATTACATGAAACCTGTCCCCACCTTGTGGTGATTTTGAGACAGAGCAAACCCAATCTATGACAAGAATTTCTTATTTCTGTAAACTAAATTTATCAAGAAGACAGTCTTCTGTTTCGGGCTTAACCCCTCATAGCCAAATGCATTGTCAGCTTGTGCTGGAAACCATTTTGCATTCTGCTCAAGAAGTCAGTGCTTCAGAGCTCAGCCCAACCTCCACTGTAAAAGCACAGCAGCAACACCCCTGGGTGTTCAGTACAAAATGAGAAATTTCTTCTAGAACCCAGCAAGGAAATGACAACTGAATAGACATTTCAAATTCACTTTTCATAAGCTGTTTCACAAATAAAGGGCATGTAAATAGTTGAACTCGGACCCAATATATTATCTCCTTTGTCTTCTCATCCATGACCTTTGCTGTGTTCTGTGATGCTGGAGAAGATGACCTCTGTGACAATAGCTCGGTCATGACAGCAAAGTTGGGTATGATAATCTAAATATTCTGTATCAGGCAGATGTACAGACTACCCACTTTTAGTCACTCACAATAAAAAAGGTTAGTAGAAAATGGAAGAGCTGCAAGGGGTTGCTATAAGGGTGTTTGAAGGAATGGGAGGTCTATCTCATGAGACTAAAAGACTTCAGCTTGTTCAACTTTCTCTTTCTGGCTGTTCGTGAGAAAGTAGCTAACCCTTATCAGCACAGGAGGAGAACACGACTAGGAACAACTGGAAAAACACTGGCACCAGAAGGAACACACACAATGAGCTACAGATCTACATACTGGCCATGGATTAACAACTTGCATCACTGGACAATAGAGTTCCACAGCAGAGTGGAATAGGTATAGGTAAAATAACCTAATACTGTTAAAGTCAAGTTTGGAGAATACACAAACACCATTTTATATTATTAAATTATTTTGAAAAGCTGGCACTTAAACTCCATGACATAAAGACCCTTATAAGTGTTCAGATACACAATTTCTAAGGCTAAAGGGTAAAGATTTGTTTTTAAAATGTGACTTGAATTAGAACATTACTTTGCTGTACTGAAAATGCTATGGGTATCCACCTTATTATCATTCTGAATATTTAATTTATTCAAATAGTTTAATTTTTCTAGTGTTATTTCCATCTGTATGTTATTAAGTTGGAAGCAGATAGATCTGACATATCTAGAAAACAGACATGTTCTTTGAAACTGATCTGTAAGCTGCAAAGTACAGCAAAAAAAAAGACCTCACTGAAGCTCCACAAGCAAGTTTCAGCTAATGGCTTTTTTAATGTTTTGGTGCATTCTATGTTTCTGACTTAAACAGAGTTACACACAGTTACCTGTGTCACAGTAATGGATTGTCTGTCACTGAAAACTGGGCTCTGCCCAGTAAAGAGCAAACTTACATTTGCTCAAGGGCACTAGGTTTCCTCCTGTGCTGAACTACTCCTTAGGCAACATTCAAATAAGATAATATTAATGAGAGACTAAATAAATTAGTATATTTATATACTAATTATACTAATATATATAAAGTATTAAATAAAGGCATATATCACACCTTATTTTGGATCACGTTCAGGTCTCCTTTAACTCTGTGATTACATATCCACTCCCCACTGTGACTGAGTTGGAAACCATGCTATACACGAATGAATTTCAAGTACTACATATAAGTGGATTTAAAAAAAAAAAACAAACACAAAAAAACCCAAACAAAAAAAACAAACTACCAACCTTATGCTGTATATATTTTCTGAGGCGTCCTTATAGCACATACTGGTGAGTATACAGAAGAGAAAAATGTAACAACAGTGGTCTGCCCTTGAAGAGCTTTGGAAGTCTCAACCTCTAATAGCTATTTACTTAGCACAAGTCATCTCTTTTTCTGCTTCAGTCTATGCAACACTAATGAAGAATTACAAACTAGTTACTAGTTATTTACTATACGATCTATATCTCAGAAATCAGAATATATGGACTATGTCTCTATTTAGTAGAAGCTGTAAAGTTATCTTGCTCCAAGCATCTGCATCAGAAGTAAACTTGGAAATATAAGGTCTATTATGTGTGCTGCACTGTAAGGAAAAATCAGTTTATCAACATATGGTGACACTTATTGTAAAAATTTTGGGGTTTTTTATATTATTACTATTGGGAGGGTTCAAGTTTGTCTCTAAAACATTTCTTCAAAGATCTCAGGTTGCATAACATCCTCAAATACTTAAAAAATATCAAAAGACTACTGGGAAATTTCATTGTAATATTAAAAAATTAGTCACTATAATAACTAAATTTAAAATATAGTCTGGTTCAGTTGTTTTTCTCTTCAGGCAAAGTAGCAGTATGGTGTACTCAAACACAGGTTCTCCTGTTCTTTTAGGATATTACAAAAAAATATCACTTTGCTATCCTTGTACTCACAGCAGACATTTTCTCTAAAGAACTTCTGCTTTATATCCCAAACCAGACTTTAATTATCATGTAAAATCACTGTTTTTCTATCCATTTGGCTGTTTTGACAGGAAAAAAAAAAGAGCAGATGGAAACATCTCAAATATAGTACTCCTTAGTTAAGCAACATTACATCTTCTATATCCTGTAAAATGAATTGAATTATTATAGACAAAAAAGAAATCCTTTATCCTCTTGTAAGTGATAACTTCACTACAAAAATCTCACCAAGATTCTCATTCTCTTCTGTAAAGAAATAAGAAAGTAAAGAAATCCATCATGCAAAAGCCACATAAATGTGCAATGCAATGTAAACCTTAGCAATCAAAAGACAGTTTCCAAGTAATGAGCTAAGAATATCAATAGCTACAAGCATGTCTCACCTTGAATCATTTCACTCTCACATATTTCAGTAGCAAACGTCAACATTATAAAGAAATTCTAAAACCTAAACTGCTGTACATACCTTCACTCAAGCAGCCACATCTCCTACTTCATAAATTCACCATTGTATTTGTGAACTACACAGTGTCTGCTCAGTTTTCACTCTGATCTCTTTCTAGTTTTAGCCTGGATGTCTTGACATAAACAAGTCCTTGGTAAAACAAAACCCACTATAGAACTATCTGAAACATTCAACCCTGATAGTAAAAATAAAGAAATAACTATTGAAAGGATGGTTTTATATCTTCAGATACAGCTAGGGGCAAAGTGTGTTCATCAGAGTTTTGTAAAAAAAATCTGGATAGCTGCCTATTGCTTGGATGAAGAACATTCACTGCATACTTGTTCCTCCCACAGACCCCAAGGATGCAAACGGGTACTATGTATATTGTATCATTTTCAACTGTATTCTAACCCAGAGATATGAATAAAATGCTGTTCATTACACAAAGGGAGAAAGAAGGGGAGGAAGGGGACGGATCAGTTACACAACTCAGAAAGCTGAATTTTTACATTATTCGTTCTGAGATAAAGCCCGAAGAGGCGTATTTTCCAGGGAAACAGCACCACGGTGAGAGAAATAGAAGGACCCAGGGAACTCAGTATGTTGTTGTAATGGAAGCTCATACTGAAAGGAGACAATAAAACATGAATACTGAATCCTAATCCCTGCAAAATTTCACTAAATTTAATTTCCAATCCTCTATTCAGTATTATGTACACAGTAGGTAAGATTCTTAAAGAATGTAGCATTCTGATGCAAATATAATATTCTGATTCTGATCCATTAGAGGCTAAGGTGTAAAGTCCCCCCAAAATTATGGCAGTCTTCCTTAGAGTATGAGTAGACTTGAATATGGAACAATATTATAGGCATCTAGTATGGATTCATTTTTACCTTAGAAAAATCACTCAATCATATTTCTGTCAAAGAGGGATAAAATATAATTATAACACCTTGCAAGTTTTTATTTCTAAACTTTAATCCCAACTAAACCACAAGTCCTAATTCAGGCCCCAATTTCCATAGGTCTTCCTTATCAAGTCTAAACACTACATTCACTTCCTTGACCCTTGTGGATGTTTTTTTTTTTTTTTCTTTCTTGTTGATTATATAGAGTCGACTTAGCAACTTCTAATCACTTACCTTTTTCATTTCCATTTGCATATTGTGGGGGCTTGTTTTTGTCAATGCTGTTAAAGCTCTGACTTCTCCGATTTAAATTGGAAGCTCCCTGGACTTTGGTACTGCTGCCTGCAGCTGGCACTCGTGAGGGTCCTGGAAGCCTGGAATGGTACAATAAGAAATCAGTTCATTTTATGTAATGCAACATATAGTGGAGACAGTATGCAAATATCAGACCAGAATTTAAAACCAACAACTGAAAACAATGAATCCAGGTAAGCAACAATGAACAGGAGGATTCAAATTAGTTAGACTCCACAAATGAAAATAAAAGCTCATCCTTATGCACACAAAAGGGAAAAAGACGCTTTATAGAGTCACAAGACATGTAAGAAGGTGCTTTGCATTTGCCATTAACATTGCTAAAACAGATTCACCCTGAAAAATATTAAAGTGTAATATCAAACTTTATTAAAATCTGTCACATTTGAAGAGCAAATATTGCAGAAATAGAATAGAAAGCACAACAATACATAGTTGAGAAATATTTCATATCGCTTACTCTAATAAATGTCTCAAAGTTGTGTTTAGCATAAAAGCTTATTTTAGTTACCCTTATCAGTTATTTTTCAGAGGCTTATTCGCTAAAGTGCTCCCACCTTAATATTATAAATGAAAAATACTGAAAATACATATTTTATCTAGATACTACAGATGCATTTATACCTTTTATATAGAAGAATATAGAGTAGACTATACAGTTCATTTCTTAGTATTTGCTGCCACCATCTGAACCTTACCGTGTGGCTATGCTAAGGGAAAAAACATAGACTGTTGTTACTGGCATGTATTTTTTTCTGCCCACATCTGTTTTCTAATGTAAGATTCCCTAGTACATGCCTACTTCAAACTTTCTGCAGCATCTTTGTGGGCACTCCTTTCCAGTTTTGTTATTTCTTAGACAAATAACACTATTATGCTATTTGTTAGACAAAATTAATTGCTTGAATCAGCTATAGGAGAAGAGCATCTCTCTTCTGTTTCTCTCTTATTGGAATGACATGATGATTTTAATCATGGCAATACAAACTATACTAGTTATCTAATTCTGGGAGTTTCACTATTATGAAAGGGCAGCATGAGAAGGGAGGAAAAAAAATCACATTACAAAGAAGTACAAAACATTTGATTTCTTGCAAACTTTTTGTTTGTTTGTTTAATACACTGGCATAACAGAAATGTTCGAATAATTTTATTTTCATTAGCGAACATATGTAAACAGCTCCATGTTCTCTTTCTTTACCAGTTTAAGCCTCAGAGAGCTAATCCATTCATTATTTTTATGGCTCATTCTGGCCGCCAGCCTGCCCTGCTAGTCTCTGAGCCAGGCCCAGAGCAGACTGTCTCTGCTCTGCAGCTGTACGCATGCTAACCTTTACCGTGACCCATGAATTCAAGTGATCTTCTGTTCCCTGAAGAATGCACTAAAACAAACTTAAAAATCCATTTGCTCCTTCTCATTACCCTAATTTGACAGGCAGTAAGAGCCCTGAGATCGTTTGTCAAAGGTAATGAAAAAAGCAATAAAAAGGCATGTGCAACACTGGAAACTCATCTGTTCTGTTAAAATATAAAATAGTTCTGCATATATTCTGCATGCCAGAATTCGAGAACTTGCCACAGTAAGCACATTATACATGAGGTCATTTGCTCTACACACTTTCCAGTTTACCTCATTTGATGACTTTTTAAATTGAATTCAGGTTTTAAATTGTTCTTGCAGAATCATGTTAAGCAGCTAAGGAAATGCAAAGAAGAGTATAACAAATAAGGGACAAGTCACATACCTCTGAACAGGCTTCGGAAACACTGCCACAGATTTAAAGTATTAGACAATAAGACTGTTAACCTTGACAAGTTGAATGTGACAAGACAGGAGCATCAGCAATAAGGAAAATGAAGACCTATAAATGCAGGTGCAAAACAACTGGACCATGGAATAGCTCATTTCAAGCTATAACCAGCCACTCAAATTGTGTTAGTGTTGTACAGTGCAAAATTCAATCTTTATTGTAGATTATGCAATTTAGAGTTCATTGGTCTCACCAATGAACTGTACAGCAAAGGTGTAATTAATGAACACATTAATTATTCCCTCCCCCACCAGAGGAAAAAAAAAAAAAAAAAGGCGAGAAACAAGAGTAAGCTTCAGACCTCAGCTTCTTCCTTCTGCAATCTGGCTTGTAGATTTTAGTGCTCGTGGAATATCAGACGCAATCTGAAACACATCAGCTTCTACACACAGCTCTGTCAAATTCACTACCAAAACAAAGCATCTAATTCGTGGGGACTGTGTGCAGGCTACTCTTGTTGGAGCAGAAGTCTTGGAAGTAATTCTTATTTTTCTGCTCTATTTTGCTTCTGAGTAAACTTGGCTCCATGAACTTGACCTTTCAGGTGGGTTTGCTACATATGCAAAATATCTAGTGGGAACTGGAATGGACTCCCAAACTTCTTTTCACTCATGACTAAAGTCAGGATTTAAGCCAGAGAGTATAGAGCACTAAAATCACCAACTAATCCTTCACATCCAATATTTCACATGCAGGATACAAAGATGCAGGGTACATAACAACCAGAAATATTGCTAATATACAGTACAAATCAGCCAAATGGCCAAAAGTCAATTAATACAAGGCTTTTCTGTGGCAAAGCTCATCATTATAAAGCTTGCACACATAACAAAAATTACACATTGTAGTGTCTGCTTAAATTCAAAGGATAAAATATCAGTGGGCATATACTTGCTTGGGTACCACTTACAAGCAATAAATTAGAGATATTTAACTGACCTAGAAGCCTTTTTTTGACTGGTTGCAATTCCACTGTGATTAGACTGAGTTGCATATCTGGCTGTGAGACTGTATGAGAAGAAACAGAGAAATTGAATTAAAGATTTCTTTGAATATGTATAGAAAGAACACATTTACCAGCAAACTATGAGTTAATGAATGCAAATTGAACACAGATAGAAAACATAAATTAACTGGCAACAATATGAAATAATGTAAACATGCAGATTTTTATGACAGATGCAATGAACAGATTATGAAATAATGGATATTGTTATAACGTGTCTCATTTGCTACAAATTATCTTATGAATAGACAAAATGGTCAAACTTCCTTTTTTTTTTTTTTTTAATCCATGAAAAGCACTAAGCACAAATACGCACCTACTAGTCTTTCCAGCAACCTGACCAGGTTCACAGAGTGGCAGTTAGGAACAGATTTGCCATACCAAATTCAACATGGACTCAGAAAAATTCCCGCTAAAGCAAAGTTACCCTTCTGACAGTAGAGCTAGACGGAAGAAGCATCCTGTCATAATTTTAATTATTGTTACAGCAGCACAGGTCGTGTATGTGATGCCTTATCCAGGCAATGAATTAGAGGCTGCATTAGGCAAGTCCTGACGTGTGCTTAGACTCACTGTGAAACTCCATAGGAAAATGCACCTTTGTCTATTAAGGCATCCAAGTAGTATTTCTGCAACAGAAGACATTCTGTCTGCTATAGAGGGCTAAAACCTGTATGTTCCTTTTGAAAAGCAACAACCTAGCATTACTAGACAGAAAATTTATTCCTCTAATCTTTTAGACATTTGCATTGGGGATGTGTCAAATGAATGGCCAAGGTACAGTCTTCTGTCAGGTAATTTCAGTTTCTATAAACATGTGCATCCTTTGGGATCCACACAGCCTAAGGATGTAGACAGATGCCTAATCCAGGTGCAATGACAACCTAAAATTCCTTAAATTATTAAGGAAGTGATGAATAACTGAGTCAGCAGAAACTCTGATAGTCACAGGTTTAATTTGTCTCTCAGAATTCTTCATCTTGCACCAATTCTTCTGAGTAGCAGCAGAAGCCACAGTGCTCTAGTCCCAGCTTTACAGACTGGAAGCATATATAAGATGCACCTTGTGGTCTGGAGTCTACCAGAACAGTGTTAAGCAATTTCTGCTAGTCCACTGAAGCAGACAGCCTGAGTATAGAGCAGATGGGAAAAGTTCTCAAGTGAGAAAGGTCTTGTATTAGCACAGAAGTCCTGAAGAGGGGCTAGGGGTAGGCACAAACCAAGGGACAATGTGAGACTTGATTGGGCTGCGTGATTATTGTTACTTTAGAAATTAAACCCCAATAAAGGGTTCAGCATTGCCTCTATTCCTGTCAATTACAAATGGCACATGTGCACATGAATATGAAAAAAAAAGGAGAGTACTTCAGTCTTAAGGGGGCAAAAAGTAATCATTCAATATATAAAAGCAGCATTCGATTCTCTGACATATATCTTCACAGTAATTCTGACAAATTGCTTTTTTATAGGGACATAACTTCTGTGGATATTAAAATTTATTATAATTATATGACAATAATATCAGAATAATTACAGTTAATGTATTTTTATCTGTCTAGTTTTTAGTATATTGAATGATATTTCAATTAGAGCTATCTTTCTTAGTAATGTCTGGACTTATGATGCAAATGTGACATAGGTTGTTTTGCTGAAATGGCTACATTTGTGCCTGGCATAATAGCTCACCTTTTGATGAGATCTTCCAATCTTTTTGTCAACATATCTAAAATTAAGAAATCTAGAAATGGATAGCTGGCTATCTGTGTTGATTAAAATAAGAAGTTTGTGAGAAAAATAGTGTGTCAAATAAAACCTTAGTGCATTATGTTGTAAAAGGTAAAATGATACACAGTACAGTCAACACAGACAGTGAGATGGAAAAACAGAGTGAATAGGATGCAGTGCCAAAGTAGTTTATTGTAGCTTTTCTACCTCAAACAACACATTCCAAAGTAACTGGAAAGATCAAATAACTTAATCTCAGTGTTGATAAGCTAGTCTGAAGACATTTTAATAGTATAAAATACATGGAATGCCTATCTAGAAACGTTTACTAGAATGCTTTCCCTCTGTGTTTGTTGCTTGGAACTCCATTCACTGGCAAATTCATGAAACATCAGCCTATAGACTGCTTTCAAACTTTCCGGACAGGTTTGAAAGGCACTGATGAAAGTCTCAGTAAATGCATGTCAGTAAAGCATGATTTGTAAAGCATGATTTCCACTGTGGCTGAATAAATTTATTTTCCAAAGTAATGTGACAAAAGAAAGGGAAAAAGAGAAATTTAACAGCTCATAAACCATGTGCATCAAGTTCCTAATGACTTGGGTTTTCCTTCTCAATCAGGACTGGATGTGTTGGGCCCATTAAAGCTTTGCACAGACACCTGTTTCCCAGCTGCTGGCCCCGCTTTTACAGATGTGAACTGCAACAGAGTTACAGAATAGACTTTAGCCCAGCCACATTTATATAAACAAATATTTGCCCACTGTCCTCTGTCCTACCACATAACTATCTACGGGTAACATCTGTCAATCAGGAAAATAAACCTGTTTTGCTTAAATCAGTTATCTTTTATGCTTACAAGTCCACACAATCATATAATAAAAATATGTCCGCAATAAAGGAGCAAATAACTGTCTGGTCTGTTAACCAATAGTAGTTTAAATCTACAGCATTTAGGACAAGGAAGGATTTATTTGTCAGAGGGCTGAAAAGGGGAATTTTGAAAGCCTCTCGTTGTCAGCTGTTGGCTACCAAGACCCTTTCCACTGCCATAATACTCCTACCAGCAGTTTTCTGCAGTATGGTCAGAGCTTTGACTCCTTAGAGGAGTCACAGCAGTCACCTGCAAAGCACAGCCGCAGTGCAATGGCAGGAAGGGGACACACAAACTACAGAGGAGACCGACCCTGACTGCAGAGCCTGCAGGAAACCCTGCTGATCCCAGAGCTACTGCCTAGCATTGCAGTGCTGGGGGCAATCACAGTACTGGACCTGTGCCAGGACCAGGTATAGTGCTTAGCTCTCCTCTTCCTCCTAACGCAAAGGGAAGAAGAGCAAATCCTCTTCAAAACAGGTATGATGGCATATACACATCTAATACCAAGTCCTTAGAAATCATCAGGACTCTGCAAACTAGCTTCTAGGTGGAAATCATCAACATTTTGTCTTACAAACCAGGGAAACACTAGACAACAGAGAAGATATGATATGGTGACAATGGGTACTTCCTATTGCTGGTCCCTTGGTTAAATGCTGCAAAAAAAATGGAATAACCATCCTGAGACCTCCCAGAAAGGCAGTTCAGCATAGAGGTAGCTGATGCAGTATCGAGAAGAAGAGATGGTGATGTTATTGACCCTGAGGTGCTGACGGAGAACACCACAACTGTACTGTGCTGACTGGCTGCAGAAATCAGGACTCTGCATTACGCCACAAGGCTGTGTGGCACAGTCAGTTTCTCTGGCGAGCTATGCACCATGTTCCATCATGATAGGGAACTGATGGAGGTCATTCATTTGCAGACAGGATTGGGTTCTAAAAAGGGTCCTAAAAGGTGTAGGCAAAACTAGGAAATCAATATCACCTACAATACTAAAGGATCTTAAATGCCCTCCCACTGAAAGTACAGTGAAACACTGGCAAATAAGAACAAGGATGACAGAGAGCTGTGTCCTGCAGTTGAGTCACAAAACCCCCATACAACACAATAGACTTGGAAAAGAGTGACTGGAAAGAGGCCTGGAGGAAAAGACTTAGTGGTGCTGATCAATAGCATTGGAACATGAGCCATCAGTGTGCCCAGATGGCCAAGAAGGTCAATGGCATCCTGGCCTGTATTAGAAAGAGTATGGTCAGAAGGACCAGGGCAGTGATTGTCCCCCTGTAATCAGCTCTGCTGAGGCTGCACCTCAAGTCCTGTTCTCAGTTTTGGGCCCTTCACCACCAGAAGGATATTATGGTGCTGGGATGTGTCCAGAGAACTGCAGTGAAGCTGATAAAGGGTCTAGAGCACCAGTCTGACGAGGAGTGGATGAGGGAGCTGGAGTTGTTTAGCCTGAAGGTTCAGGGGGACCTTATTGCTCTCTATAGCTACTTGAAAGGGGGTTGGAGCCAGGGAGGGGTTGGTCCCTTCACCCAGGTGACAAGTGATTCGACAAGAGGAAATGGGGTTAGGTTGCCCCAGGGGAGGTTTAGATTGGATACTAGGAAAAATTTCTTCATGGAAAGGGTTGTCAAAGGTCCTTGAAAGTGAGTGTAAAGCACATAAAACTGAAGGACAGAGCTTCTATAAACCTGAACGGAGCATAAAACAAGTTGAAAATATTTAACCTCCTTCTTCAAAAAGTAACCCATGCATTTTCACCCTGAATAACATCTACTTTTTATTTAGTCCTCCAAAGGATCAAAAGGATCATGTTGCATCACACTGTCATTTTTCTATAATGTTAAGAGTCACTTGGTGGTTCTAAAACGCTAGCTATGTGAAGTGTTAAAATTAGAAAAAGAAATAGGGGTTTGTAGTATATCACCAAAATCTTTCTTCCTCATGGGCATACTTGAATTTTTATATGCTGTTGATCTTATAAAGTGCTTTTATATCACTAGTGTGGCTGCACTCTAGAACTGTTCAAGACTTTTGTATTAGAGAAATTCTCTGATAAAGACTGGTTTATTTATAAATGCTATTTATTTATATACAAATGTTATATATGAATGTGTATTTTATACATGTATCTATATTTTATAGATGTAAACTCTATCTGTATATATATCTAATACATAAATACACATTTATTTTTTCATTTACAAGAGAAAATATCTGTGGTTCAGGCAGTTCTAGTTCAAACCCTGTCATCTATTCTAAAGTAGATGGACATATCTCCTTTGCACTCTTTGAACTTCTTGCATCTTATAGAAGAAGTCTGTCTTTAACTGATTCATGCCTGGAGGTACAAGCAAAATCATGTTTTCAGTGGTTTTTTTTGTTCACAATTCATAAACCAAAATGTGCATAAATCAATTTTGCATCGATATTTATGTTCTTGAAGAATACAGAGACTTGTAATAAGAATGAATCTTCTGCCACAATGACCATAGCTTTCCCATTCTGGTCCCAGGTATTTGTACTTACAGGTATTCTGCAGCATTTAATGAAAGAGTATACAAACTGCAAAGAAACAAAACGGATATCAAGCAATAACTGTGTACTGTGGATTAGGACACTGTGCTAGTTAGCTACTGTGCTTAACCTGATCTGTAGCACACCTAAAATGCAATCTTTTAAAACCCACTATTTTTCTCTGAACAACTCGGCCAAGTGGATAACAACGTGCTGCCAGAACTAGGACTAGGCCCTTAGGGACCAGTTGTACCTTTTTATGACCTCATCTCCATATCATTTATAATCTTGCAGTAGAACAAAATTATATCAGAGGATCTGCACAGAATCACATGCCACCATTCTGTTTTACAATTTGATAGAGCAAGACTGTAATAAATTTTTCTCCTAGAGGGAATGAAAAAGGATGTGCCAGAGACCCTGATGATGGTACCTCTTCAAAACTACTTGAATTGCCTCTTGAATCTTTGCAAAGATTTCCAAAAAATCCACTTTTCTAACACATCCTAAAGTATGGCTGGGATTCCTATAAACCTGCATCAGTCAAAAAATTATCACATAGTTAAGTCTGTTTCTATTGACTGTATTAAAATATATTTATGAGCATTTTGTTTGATCTCCCCATTCACTCTAAAATAGTAAAGAGCTTTGCAATATAAAGAAAATACAAGAGATTCTACCAACATTTCAGATATGTTCCCATAAGCATTTTCAAAACACAAATATATTCTTGTGTGGTGAATTTTAAATATAAAAAATTCCCTTTTTTTTCCCCCCACTTCTATTTTAATTCATTTTCCATGGGTAATAATTGTCATAAACATCACTGCCTGTGCTTCTTTGGAAGTGTGTGGATTTTTAGTTTGGATGGGGTTTTTTTGGTAAATGAAGAGAGAAAGCCGTCTCCTCCACAGCAGCTGCTGTATGTAATGTTATTTCATTAACTGACACCTGCAAAACAACAATGTGTAGAGCATCAAATTTGTTTCACAGTCTGTGAAAATATTAAAAGATAACAGTTGACAAAAAGAACTGACAGAAGCAAAGAAAGTAGCAGTAAAAACAATAAATAAAAACAAGTCATAAAACTATGACTTGAACAAATGCAAGAATGCAGCAAGAAAAAGACTGAGCCACACATTGGTATCAAGGAATCTATTAAGGAATAAATACAACAAAGATAGAATATTTTACTGAAGAATAGGTAAATATGAATAATATGGAAACAGAAAGAGAGAAGACTGCAGTAATTCAATATGGCTCCCATTGCACTTTACATGTATTTAAATTTAATTTGCCATATACAAATAATGATAGCCAAGCTCAGATGTTCGTAAGACATAAGAATTAAATAGGTGGCAAATCTGGGAAAGGAATAAATGCATGGACATTTGCATCAGATTTCAGAGAATGATAAGAATTGATGAATCTCAATGGGTAGAGCAACAAAGAATGTCTGAAGGAAAAATAACTCCATTATAAAGTTCCTATTCCTTCATAAGGAAATATATAAAAGGTTGGATTTAAGTGCTACAAGGACGACTAAAACACTTCTCATTAATTTCTACATCATCTGGCTTAGCAACAGTAAAAATTATGGCCAAACTGCATCAAAACTGACATATAAAAAGTAATGAGTGTCAAAGGTGACACACGCCAGACAATGAGAATATCTGAAACTTACAAAATAAGAACTGCCACTAAATGGATTAAAAACACTCTTTTGAAAACTGTAAGAACAGACAATAAGAAAAGATGACAGTTGTGTTTGGAAACACAAACAGACCAAGTAGCACAGAAAAAAATATTGTTCTTGAGCAAATGGCACAGGTAATTTGTAAACACTAGAAATCAATGTAACTACATGTCACAGGTTCCTAAATAAAACGTTCAAACGTAGTTTGCAAAGAGAAAGAACTGTCTGAAATAACGCACAAGGGGAGGTACCAAACAGTAAAGGACAAGTGTTAAGGATCCAGCTCACAGGAGTATGTAAGAAGGTAAAAAACACAAGCAGTTTGTGAAAGATTGGTAGTAAAATGGTCAAACAGGAGATGAAAAGCTTAAAAAACTATGCAATGTTATTGAGAGAATAAAAATGGTTTCTGGTTTACATGTTTTTCTTTTCTATTTATGTTTTTTTATTTCTACTTTAGGCATGTTATAGTGTGCTAGAATACGATATAATTATAGAAAAAACCTGTGTGTTTTAGAACCTGAACATCACTTTGAAACACCCTTTTCATCCCTTATTTTAAGCTTAAGAAATATTATTAGATATCTTCTTATCTTAGAGAGGATGGGCTACAGGGAAGTAGTAGGTCAGAAATACACTCTTACTATTGTATTGTTATGTCTTTTCTGTATGAAGGTTATTAGAAAGATTAGTCATTTGCCACCATCAAAAAGTAACCCTAATAGCTCTTTCTTAGCTTAGACCCTTACTAGAAAACAGAAAAAAGAAAGAAGAAATACATATATACTTAATTTTTCTCCTTTTCAGTCATCAAATAATGATTCTGTAGTGGGAAAAGCAGGAACTACCTATGTGTTTCCCCTCACCAAAACCAAGTGACTAGCAGTGGCAAGAGCTAAGGACAGCAAAGAGACTTGTTATGTCACCTTCCTATTCATTAAAACCAAGAAAGACACACAAATATGTACACTTATTGGTTTTTAGTCTATGTTAGTGCAATGAACTTGGTGTAGAGTGCTGCAATAATATTTTAAACCTCAAGAATACTGAAACGAAGGCCTTTTTCTAAACTGATAGTGCTGCAACCAAGATTGCTATACAGATTGGCAGTATTCTGACACGGATCTATTTCAATTCATAATCATAACCATTACATTTGCATTACTATATTTCACACAGCACAAGCTGTGTGTTCAATATGCTTAATTTTTTTTCTAGAACTTCTGAGCAACAGGCAACATGAAACCTAGTTCCTTGCAGTAGTTATATGTGCAACTGCCGTTAGAAATCAGCTACCTAACTTTGTTTATGTTCCTTGGAAAACCAGGGTGCTCTTTCAATATAACAAATTTAACAAAATCCATCTGGACCTCAAGCTGTGCTCAATCATTCCTGTACGTGATAAAATAGTTTGTCCATCTCAGTGAATTTTTCTGACAGCTTCCTGAAACCAGTCACTGCCTAATCCATAAATGAGACAGAACTTCTTTCATCCACATGTGTTTTCTCTTAGTATCTGGGTGGTTGAAAGATCATCACTGCAGAAAGTTTAGATGCATTGCTGTGATAATGGAATCCACTAGCAAAGCAAAGCATAAAAATATAATGTAAGCATCGTTGTCATCTATCTGTACTGACAGATATAAATAAGGCCACCAGCATCTTGTATTTTTTTTAAATAAATCTCAGAGCTGCAATAAAATCAGAAGGAAAGAGTGAAGTGCCAACTTCAGTTTTTGAAGTATTAAATTCCCACAATTAGTCATACAAGAATATAGGAAATTTTAGCATAAAAAGAAATCAGAAAACACACCAAAAACCATTCTCTGCCTTTGGTTGCCATTAATTTACTGCAGATTTTTCCACTAATAGTCTAATAATTTCTGAGTTTTTATACTTAGTGGTACAAAACTATAATCTTCCATAAATAAAGAGTATTCTTTGCACAGAAATTTCACTTACCATAAATCAACTTCCTAAATTCTTTTTACATTTCATTTGAAATGTTGCTATTGGCCCTAGGATGAGATGGGCAAATGATACTCTTTCACATGCAGAATCGTGCTCTCCTTCTCTGTGCACAATTTTCACAATTCTGACATTGGTCACAGATAGATTACATGGGAACAGGAACATTAGAGTATTGCCACACTGACCAGTTTTGGATAACTTTGTAAGGAGCCTGCCATAGAAGATTCATTATCCTCCTATGTAAATTTTGCACTAAGGAGGTGAGGCTCCTGCAGAAATTGGTTTATTACATTCCTGATCTGTGTTGTCTCCTAGTCATCCAAGGACATCTAGCCTCCTGAATTAGTCTCCTGAATTCTCCATTTTTGCACAAACCTAATCCTGTCAGTCTCGTGATATTCTGATTATAACCTTCTCCTGGGAACTCTATTTGCCATACTAAAACAACCAGTCTATGAAACCTGTCTAGTCCTAATATAATTTGGTGCTTGTTTCAGTTTTTGTTGATAAAGGGCTCAAACACTGTCTGAATGAGGTTGAAACTAAAGTAGGTTGTCTTCAGTGGCACTTCAGTGAAACAGGCTCAGACTCAGTAACGATCACAAACATTGATCATTACTAAGGACACCATAACCTGGAAATGAAAACAACAGTACCATCATCTTTATCATCATCATCACCAGGAGCAGTCTTTTAAATTAAGAGGGTGAGACACTAGTCTTGTACATACAAAGACAAAACTTCCTTGGTCTTCAGTAGGGCCTGAATACTACCAACCTCTATTCTGACCACCTTCTGTGTGAATTCTCAGAGGTATTTCTCTCTTCCATGTATAATCTGTATTTCTCCCAGCAAACGCAGAGATCAATTAATAAACTTACTTGTTTAATAAAGAATATAGAATGGTTTTTTACCTCCCACGAAATCAAGTTGAAATTAAGCAATATGCTTACTATACGTTTCTTGAAGCAACAAAGAAGATAACTTTTCTGATAGAATATTCTAACCTAAAATAATAGTAATTACTAATTGCAACTAAAGATTCCAAGGCTTAAATTAAACGTGACTGATTATTGAACATTCAAAAAATGTACAAAGTCTACAAAATGCATCCATCATTTTCAGTGTATATGTTTTGCTTTTGCTTACATGCTTGCACACATACAAACACATGGATATCAAATGCGTTTAAATGTACTTAAGCCTCAAAAAGACAGCTTTATTCCTCAGATGTCTAACACAGTAGAAATATGTGAGTCTTCCAGCAGAATAAAATACCCTTAGACATAAGAATATAATTTTCCAATACCCTTGGAAATTTAATCAAATTAGATTTGAAGCCTTTTGCCATTACTGAATAAAGATGAATGGGCCACTCAGGTATTAACAGCTATATTCATTACCTGGCTTCTGCCATAATAATAGGATAATTTTTCTTGTTTCTCTCAAAAACCTGAAACTATTTGCAGGTAATAAAAGACCACAGACCAAGTTAGTGGAAAATACTCTCTGTTATGTGCATTTGCCAAATATTTTTTCCAAAATATACACTGCAAGTAATTTTCTGCCTTAAGGCTTCTACATGCCAAACCTTTCCACAGTTATGCTAGATATGTTAGAAAATGAGAAGTATTCAGAATTTTGAAAAACATATTCAGAACTGCAACAGGCTAATAAAAAGGCATACTTGCACAATAAATGTGTAATAATAAATTGCCCTAAAGATTAACATCTACTATGAAATTATAAAATAGCTAATTTTATCACCACTATTTTTTAAAAAAGTAAAATTACTCTATATTGATAGCAGCTAGATTATCTATTGAGTTAATAATTTCATATGGAGAATGTGAATAATGTACATTATTATACACTTTAGATTTTATCACTTTTCAAAATTCTCCATTCAATAAAATAGGAAGGTTTCAGTATCTGTATGAAACTACTTTTTGTCAAAAATATCTAAAGGTTTGAGGTGTCCCATGGAGTAGTCACGTGAGTTCCTTAGGACCTTCTAAATCATGAGCTCCTGCCAACTCAGTCATATTGGTTCCTTTGGTAAGTAATGCTGAGACATAGCTGACACAAAAATCATAGAAATCATTCTGGGGAGTCATGTAAGCCACCTATCCACATTTCAAGTAGCAAAAGGCAGGCAAGAGGCAAGATGAAACTCATCAAACTAATCTTTTCTATTTCAATTTTATATTTTGGCTTCTCTCTAAACAGAAACTTTTATTTACTCATTAGCAACTTAAAACTAAAGAGGTGTTTGGGAGATTTTTTTATTATTATTTTTCAAGCTTTTTGTTTTTTTGGGAAAAAGGAATTAATTAAATGAAATTAGTGTCCACCACACAGAGTTCATAGCAGTGTACAACTTTATATGCACATCTATTTGTGGTAGACTTTTTTTCACATATAGTAATTTTTTTTAGCAGGGGATATATTATTTTATGCTTATTTCCTTATATTACTTCAAAATGGCAAAATATGAAAAAAATCATCATTAAAAAATTGTATTTCTGTTTGTTTCTAAGTTCTAGGGCTCTTTGTTTTGCTAGCAGCTCAGAATACTAGATGTAATTGTAGCAGAAGATAGAAATCTTTCATATAGGAGAAAACTTTTAGTAGTAGGGACCTTTCTTTATCCTTAAAGACTTTACTGAAAAATCATACTCTCTCAGGCAATACAGAAGTTTATAGTGACAAGCATTAAACTTTTGTATATATGAAAGCAAACAGAAAAAATCTTGCTTTCAGTTTTCAGATTGGAAATAAGAAATCTTGGTCTAATGATTTTTTTATGTAGAAATATTTTACAACTGAAACATAGGTATGAATAGAAATTTAATCACAGAATTAAATTATTTTAAACTTCTAGATGAAAGTGGAAGATCTATAGCACACTGATGGAAGTAGAAATTTTGTTAAACCAACCTTAGATGTCACTCTACAAAAACAAAAATGCTGGGGTTCTGAACATGGAATGACTGCCTTTCCTCTAAAAGGAGCATGTTTAACCAGCAAAATAGGAGAAGAAGGTGCTGAAGGACCACATGATCTTGGGTAATTATGATAAAAAGAAAACCTAATAAAAGATTCATAAACTCTTTGCCTAGCATATGCAACCCACGTCATCCAAATAGTGAAAAAGCAGGTTTATCCAGGCTTTTTTTGACAAACCCTTGTAATAGTAGTGATGTATAAAGGGATACTGTAACTATTTTATTATTAAAAATTCACTATGGGAAAAGCAGGAAACGTTTCTATTCTTTTACTAAATTATAAACAAAATCCAGTAAACAAAGGTATTTACAGGAAGCTGGCTAATCTCTTAATTCCACCAATTAAAGCTGATTAATTTCTGAATAACAAGATGGTTTTGCTTTTTAAGCAGTATTACATATCCTTCAGAAAATAGAAATTCAATTTCGAAAATGTCGAAAGCAGTCAGACTCTTCTAGGACAACATCATAATTCCCTAGGTTACACTCTAATACTAAACTTCACAGAGAAAGCATTCAAAGACATTAATTTTCAGTAGCAGAGAAAATAGAAGCATTTCACTTCTTAAAGCCCAAGGCAAACATAAATGTATCTTAATTTTTGTATCAAAGGAGGTAATTAAAATGCTATCAGCAACACTTTCCTACAAAACATATTTCTAGAACATTCCTAGTTTGAAGACAAACATTTCTATCAGGTTGAAGTGTTACAAGTTTTGTCATTTGAAGAAATATGTTTATTATAAACATGAAAGTGTAATTAAGATATGAATGGACTAAAGAACTAGAATCTTACTATCATAGTCTGATACTTTTAATCCATCCTAGATCATTGACTTATCACATTCTAGACACACAGCTGTTCAGTAAGTCAGCAAAAACATTTTAAACAAGGATATGAAAAATCAAACAAGTATTAAACCCAACAAGATCAAAGTCTTCATTAAGAACTACAGTTTGCATGGTACCAGATGCGAATGGCTTTTTTTAAACTTTCCCAATAAAGTATACATTGTTAATACTGTTTCCATTTAAATAGATATTTGTGTTTCAAACTGATTCTTTTGTCCTGGACTGTAAGCAACTACATTCTCAAAATATGTTTTCAGCTGCAGTCTCAAAGAAGAGTAACTCAGAAAACAAGGATTCTGCTGAGTGCTTTGGTTTCCTAAAACTAAATAAAAACCTGACCATTTAAAAGAAACAACTAGATTAAGACTATTTATTCTCCCCTAAAAAACCCCAGCAAACAAAACAAGCAAACAAACAAAAAAACACAAAAAAACCCACAAAAAACCCCAAACAAATAACAAACAAACAAAAAAAAAACCACCCCACAACCAAACCCCAAATAGAATTAGGTGCTTAAAAAAACAGAATGTGTAGGGATAAAAAGAATTTATAAAAAATGAAAGTAATCATTTTGCCTTTGTATTTTGATAATTATTTGAAATTGTTCCTTTAGATGTGGAACTGGGTACATGAAGAAAACATGAAAATAACCAGTATACTAGCCACATGGTGTGCTAGCTGTCTCTTATTGTGCAATGGGCAGTAGAATCAATAATAAGGTAAGAGAAAGCCCTACAATTAATTAAAATTGGAACTAAATTTAATTGGGAATGATCTCTGCTCTCACTCCAGCTTTACCTCCAAGAAATGCAGCATAGTACCACAAATATATTGCATTAATTGCAAAAATAGCTAAAAAAAAAAAAAAGAAAATGCCAAGCTTTTAAGTCTTAAAGTGGCCCCCATTTTTTTTTCATGAAATCTTGTCTTTTTTGAACAAAACACTTTCACCCCTGAGAAAACTAACTTTTTAACCTACCTTGACTGCATATCTTGGTGTGTTTTGGACTGGCTGATTTCTGGTGAAGTTGAAGGGACTTGCTGTTGTAGCTCCACCAAAGACTGGTAGTACTGTTGCTGATGATGTTGCTGCTGTTTGTACCGAGACAAACTGAAAAACAGCCCTAAAATGGCTTTCAAATTTCCATTCCTTATTTCTATTAAAAAAAAAAAAAAAAGAAGAAAGAGAACAAGAACTGAAAACACTTTGGTTTTAGACTTCAGTTTTGCCACAGTCTTACAGTAAAAGATCTCTGTACGTACTTATAGCTATACACGTTTATGTCTTATATCTCTTCATTTATTGCTAATATCAGGGACATTCTAGGTATCACTGATACTTTATTTTTTGTTATAATTTTTCTTTATTTACATGCCATTTTTGCAATAAACACATATCTCTATGATGCCCTCATGTTGAGTCATTTACATGGCCATAACCAAGACTCCATCAAACCTTAAATAACACACATAATTTGAAATTAATACTCCTGCCTCAATTAAGTACAAATACTCTAAGTAAGCAGAAGATAATTCAGAAAAATCTGAATTCTTTCTGGCCTTAGGTGCACATCCCTTCAACTCCATGCCTTTAAATAAGTCTTCTTGAGTTTTGGGCAAATTCTGTGCACACATTGGGTTGGTTCTAGAAAAATCAAAAAGAATGATGTAACAGTCTTGTAGGTAAACACATATCCATTCATACAAATGTTCAAGGACCATGAGGGAAGAAAATGAATAGAAAATTGTTTTTAAAAAAGGTAACTGTAATGCTTATGATAACATCTTTGAACTTTCAAATGACGTGACTTTATAGTTTTCTCTGTTATACTGCTATTTCAAATCTTCAGCTTTCACATGAGGCTAACACAGCTACCTCAACAAAATTCTGGTGTTCCACAGTAAAATTCCTATGTCTTCCATTCCTTTCTTAGCCTTTCCCCAGCCTGAGATGGGGAACCTCACATGAAACACTGCAATCTTTCTGCATTCCCTGCAAGTCTAAATACTGAACTTTGAGTTCTACAGCTTTCTTAGGTAAATTTTCAGGCCAAATTTATGAACAATTACTGTTATATTCATGTCTTGTAAATGATACTTATTTTCTTTCAGTAGGATTAGGTGGAATGTTCGTGCATACACTAACAGGCCAGCAAACATTTGTGCCCTAAAGGTCACAACCCATTCTTCAAAAGCAAACACCATCCTGGGCACTGAAATATACTTTTCAAAATGGACACTTTTTTCTAAGCATTAATGCTTTCTCATCTTTTCTGTGAAGATGCTCCAGGATCTTTGATTCCCAATGAGATCATCAGAGATACACAGAACTTTCTCAGAGCTACTAAACCTTTTAGGCAATCATGATTTTTGCAGTCATGTTTGTTTCAGGAAAGATCATTATCAAGAAATACAGAAAACTTATATATAAAACTATCCTGACCCCCCCCCCCAAACAAAAACACATAACTATTCATTTTAAGCTGCTCTGATTCTAGAAGATTTTCAGTAGATGACACCAGTTTATTTATATCATTTTGCATCACTTAATGCTCAGAAAAAGAATTCTTTGTTAAATCCCACTCATCTTCTTTACCTTAAAATTTTGCTCTTTTTGTGTTAAACGACATATTTTACTATTTCTAAAGAAGAAAGTTATGTTTTGAACTTCTTTTTCTTTCTTACTTTTAAATGAGTTAAATTTGCAAATACAAAATCTAGAAACTGCTAATGTGTATTAAACATCTGCAAGGAAAGATAGGGAGTGTTTTTCTTTGTGGCAACTGGCTTAGGATTTATCAATTGAGTTCTCAAGCAGAAATTCTGCAGTTGTGATTTGAAAATTACTTTATTCTAGGTATCTTCATTCAACTATCCAAATGAGGTTTGTGAAATCTTCAAACCTTCCTAAGGCTATGGTTTATTGTTCACAATCCTTCCTGGCCCAGAATTAACAGGACATGTTTACCAAACTATTACAAGAAACTCAATTTCTTCACCTCAAAAGAAATTATAATATTCAGGGTCATACATACTAAAAAGGGTATATTTAAGGGAATCACACTTTTGAAGTACTTTGAAGTAATATCATTACAAAAATATTAGTGGGTTTACACCAGATTCATGACCAACTTCATAATAGCAAAATTACTTTAAATCTTACTTCATAAATCAGTAATAAAATTTGGTTTTGAATACTAATGAGCATTTTAAATCATAGTCGTTGCATTTAACCTCATATAGTAGTATTGCTTTCAGTAGTATATGACCTTAAAGCTACACACTTGAAGCTTACATCCTATTAAAATTATTTTCCAAAGCAAAACAAAGGTATGAATAAAGGCATGTATTACAGAATGCACACAGATTTTGATTTACTAAAGTACAAAAAATAAGTGTAATGCACCATGTCATGGTATTAAACAGTGAAGTGTTCTCATTAAATAAATTCACACTAATCACACATTTGGTTGGTATTTTATATGCAAGTAAATATAGGCTGCACTAGAAAATTCGGTTTCTAAACAGCTTTGAGGTGAATGACAATATGCAAAGTTTCAGTATTCTCTTGTATCAAGATATCTACAGTATGTACAAAGGTTTCCTTGAATCACTTAAGGAGCTTTCCGTAAGTTGACAGTCAAAGTGAACAGATAGTACACATCACAGCTGTGTTACACTTTTAAAGTCCTAGAAAGGTGGAGATGGTGAAAGATAATTCTTATTTAATTTAAAAATCAAACAGTGGTTAGCATTCCAGATTTTTTCTCCATGAGTCTTCTAGAATTCAAATGAAATTCACAGCTCTGGAAAAAAAATTTTTTTTTTCCTTTCAGCTTTTATCTGGGCTACAGGCAAAATAAAAATACAGGGTTGCATCTCATTAGTATGTTACCTTCAGCTATCGCAGAGGTCATAGGGATTTTGAAGGTGCATAGCACCTTGCAGAACTGCTTAATTTGTTACAGGACAAAGATTTATTTACATGTTATTAACTTACAAGAAAAATATTCACATGCATCTTACATTAGCAAGGCAAATGTTACATAATAATTAACACACGTGATATTTGTAATAGTTTTGATTTATTATATTTATGAATTCAGTTGTAACCATATTAGACAATCACTAGAGGTGATTAATACAGCAGAATAACAGAAGCAGCAAGATCATTCACTCTTAATAGATCACATCAAAGGAACACTATAATTTTCAGACTCATCCTGACAGCATTACTAGTAATAATAAATTTGCTGAAAGAAATAGACTTCCCTAGTTTTACTTTACTGAGCAAGATTCTCATATCCTTGTTTGTTGTTTTGAATCACATATACAAACAAGTTAAAATGTATGCTTGAGAAGCTCTGTGCCTGTCTAGTATTGTGGAGATAACATGAAAAGATTATTACTATTGAAAAGGTATAATTTTAAAACATTGTCTCAAGCTTCATAAATATTGAATTTCTTGGTTCAATTTCAAGTGAAAATTAAAAGGAAGCTCTCTCACCTGCTATCACTAATCTAACTTTTCATGCTATTCAAGACAGCTGGAGTTTGGTATTTAGGTGCAAATAATTCAGTTAAGAAATTTAGTTTTTAGAAAAAAATACTATTATTTATTGTGATGATTTGCTTCTCTTACCTTCTGCAGAAAGACCTTGGACATTTACGCCTCTGGCTGCCAGAAAGCTAAGGCAGACATCAACATTCTCAATCTGCAATATGAATACAAATAACAAGCAGCATAAGACTATTTTACAAAATGTAGAAATGTAGGGAGAGGGAAAAAAAAAAAAAAACTGCTCAGGAATGAATACTTTACATTCATTGCATACTACAGCTCTTTACCAAAGTTTAGCAAGAATGATTACTGCTAATTGGGGAACTGATATAAAGCTTTCATTGTCCACTTTAGTGCTTAAAAACAATTCACAAATGCCCGATCCAGAATGGCATGCTGGCAGCTCAGCAACCCACCTAGTTAACATAAAACTGGATTTTATACGCTAAAAACAAGCAGTGCTGAAAGCATGCATAGAGAATTAGACACTGAATATATGCCTGGAGATGGGAGCAACTGAGTTTACTAAAAAATACAAGCAAAAAAACTCCAACAAATGTGTTAGCAAAGGTAATTTGTTGGGATGATGTAGGATTCTGTGAAAATGATGTCACATTAGTGGTTGATTCGCCAAATTTTTTCCTTCAAATCTTACGCTTTCCTTCAAAACCATGATAGGACATGGTGCTGACTTCTCTTGGTGATTTAGAAGAAACCTACAGTTACCACAGAGAGCTTTAGATATGAAAATGTAGCCTAAATGTAGATCAATAAAAGGATAAAACTTCTGCCTCTAAAATGAGTAATCACAGAATTAGACTGCTTTCATATGTCTATTTCTAACAGATGAGGAAAACAGAATGTTCCAAAAGATTCTTGAGTCACCATTCTCAGCTGATTACCACAGTCCTTCCCCAATACTTCCTTCAAATGAAGTATTTGCTTCATTTGATCTATAAAGCATATACTCAGCTATAAATATGAAAACTTTTAACAACTTTTGTCTAAAATATGTTGATATGAAAAGAGAAAAATTATGTATAGAACAGTGTTCTATGTCAAGTGGCTTCAACAGATTTGATTATAATATACATTTTTAAGGTTGATGGATTTTTTCAAGGCAATTAAGATCAAAAATAAAACAAAATTTTAACAATATATTTTAAATATTTATTTTCAATAGAGAACATGAAAAATTAAGAAAAGAATATTCAACACTAAAAATACAAGCCTGCAGTAGCTCAATCCATACAGGTAATTTTATTTGAATGTTTGCATATTTTACAATGCCTCATATCAACAGTTTTCAACCATCAAAGCAAAGTCGTAAATTCATTCCTTGAATGAAAGCTACTTGATCCTTGGTAGTATCTTTTCTCACCTAGGACTACTGTCATCTTTCTATTATTGCAGCTCTGACATTATCCTCAGAAAATGGTAGTAGCGTAAAGGACATAAATATTGGTTTTACTATTGACCATAGAAATATATATTATGAGCTCACAGACTGTCTTGATCCACAAGTAGTATATATAGATTTATAAATACCCACAAAATTTTTAGATTTTTGTCCTTTTCAAGGACAATAAATGCCAAAATATTAGTAAACACATTTTTTAAAAAGTCTTTTCAAATGTTGAATTCAAGGACATGCTAATATTTATAGGGAATGATAAATAATCTCTTTCCTTAATCAATTACAGGGAAAAAAAAGTCCAAAATCTGCAGCTAAACTAATGAAAGTTGCTAAAAAACTGGGGTTTACCATAAGTTTTCATAAACCAGTTTGGCAGGTTTTGCAAATTTTCACAGCTGTTAATGTGGAATAGCCATCCTAAAATCAATGGGATTACTCCAGCTCTGTCCCAGCACAGTAACTGCAGAAACCCAGGCATTAACTCTATCACTGTCTTAAATGTTTGTGTAGTTTTACAGCATGAAAAAACCCACATTAACTAGGTCATTTTGTTAAGATGTGACACAGCTAAATCAGTTGCAAGTTGGCTGCAGCTAAAATAGGAAGATCTGCTTCTTCCTCACCTCTTCTTCCTCCCAGGTGTGGGGCCCTGCTGCTGCCTTTGCTGGGCTTCAGTGCTTCTCTGAGCACACCAGGAGCTCCGTGCAGAAAACTCGCCCAACAACAGGGCAAATGTATTTTGGTCACTCCAGTTTGCTATGCAATCAGATAAGCACAGGAGTCAGCAGAGGGGAGGGTGTTTCCCAGAGTGAGTAAAGCATGGTTTGGGAGAGCAAAGGGGAGGGGGGAAGGAAGGACGGGCAGATGGTGCCACTCCTGGTGGCAGCAGCAAGGGAGCTGGCTCAGCCCTGACCTCCAACTACACCCCTGCATCAGTCCTGAAAATAACGCACATGATGAGAATATTTCTACTCAAACTATAAACAATGTCAACTGCATAAGAAAACAATTTGAATGGAAATTTTCCTGTCCTGAAGAATTTAAAAGAAATGATGATGTTTTGTATATTAGCTGTATAACTCAGCATGTCTTTCAAATCAACCATAATGCAATATTAACTACTTCAAAGGTGGGAAATTCTGCTCTATAACATAGTACTGGAAGCCAAAGGGAGAAAAAATAAAAGGAGAAAAAGAAAGAAAAATCAGACCAATATGAGTAGCATCCATCTCCAAATAATGGAAAAAAAATTTCCTGGCGCATATTCTAGTTTAACCAAGCCATTTTTCATAATGGGCATGTCCCCTCTGCAGTAGTTCAGGAGCTATAAAACCCCCTGGTTTATTGGAGAACATTTAAGCCATAATGTGCTGTGAAAACATCTCAATATCTATCTGCAATACTGAATATTTAGTAAATAGTAAGCCTAATACATAAACCTTCACACATATTTAGGGTGAAAAATATCCTATAGAGATGGTGCCTGATTACTTTATGTGTCTGTTTCTACAGCATGTGTCTTTGAAGTCATTTCTTAAACTCTCAGACAAAGCTAATCATTACCACCAACATCAGTGACTCAGTATGCTGCAGAACTACAAAGCAAATTCTGTCTTGCTTCACGATTCACCAAGAGAACTATGACAGAAGCTGCAGGTCCAAAGTCACCATTCTGGTGCTGGTGGTTAATGAAGCAATAGCAGTGGCCAATTTTCAGACAATACACTGGGGTTGTACTGTTAGCCTTATAATAAAGTCTTGTTTTGACTTGTGAATTGAGCAAGTTTGGTGTGGCAGCTCACAACCACACAATACACTGAAAATGTCAGAAAACAACTCTAGCAGTCATTTTTCTGATAATAACTGCAGTTACTATACAACTCTCAGAAACTGTTAGGAGATTCAATGAGATAGGCGTGAATACATCCTTGGGTTATTTTCACTTTCTTTCCTCTCCAGTCTAGAAAATGTTAGCCTTAAAGTTGTCTCAATTTGAAAGTTCCAGTGTGTCTCTAAATATTGCTTTAATCACCTATTTCTTGCCTTGGCAAACCACAGTTATTCTTTGAACTCAAACCCAAGCAGCCCCAAACATTTTTCTTCAAACTTACCCACAGATCAGAGTGATTTTGCAATTACAAAAGTTCTAAAAGATTTCAAACAGCTTCTATGCCTAAGAACTGTTTCAATCAAGAGTGGTATGATTTCCTGAAGTCCATGTTTATTTAAGTAGTTAGTGATGAGGTTATTATACAATGGGGTAAACTCCTCCTAGAGCTGGCACTGTATTATGTACAATTCTACCTGCTTATGTATCAGGGGCTGAAGATTTTTTAATGTGACACAACAGACTAATTGTGTATCTTACATATCACCACCGTTTTGTAGTGAATTTTGCAAGCAAAAAGAACTATTTTATAACTGAGATTATGTTTAACATTATAGTAAATAGTATCATCAGAATTACAAAGTTTTCTAGCAGAAGATATAGCTCATTACAGTAAAGAATTCAAGATATACAGATTAACACAGAATCTTACATAACAAGACAGAGAAGAGTGACTCAAATTTGTGTGTACAGGTAGATGTTGCCAAGATTAGACTGGTTTTGAACCATTCTCCATCACTGTCAATCTCCAATTTTTTTTTTTTTGTTCCAAGGCACTTATTTTATATAGAGGTTCAAGAGTGGAAGAAAGGCAGCATGTTGACAGTAGACCTGCCACATTAAAAACCTTAAAAACTATAAATAGGATAAATAATGAATGATATAATAAAAAATAACCTCCATTGCCAAATAGATATTTGCATATAGCTATTCAATTAAGCAGTTGAAAGTCAATCAAAACTGCATGAGATTGCTTTACAGAGGTAACAAAAATATAATTCTGAAACCTAATCCCTTCCTTGTCAAGAATAATATGTCCAATTCTGAAATGTAGCTACAGAATTGTCCGTAAAGGTAAACTTAGCTAAGAGGATGATAATTTAGGAATTAAGACTTGTAAGCATCAATCAGATAACATCATTGGACGCTTTTTAAATTAAGCCTACTGAGTTATGCTTACAATATATTAGGCTTCTTTCATAAATCTGATCCTTTTAATACTATTCATACCCACAGCATCATGAAAAAAGCACCTGAAATACTTAACACCATAAATATTAGTGAGCCCCAAGACATTTTTACACTTACATTTAAGGGGTTATAGTCCAAATGGTGATGTACAAATAAGCAGAAATATCACAACTCTGATACTAACTAGTACATTAATTAGCATTGCAAATCTGCTGCCTCATATTACATGGTGTAATCTGCTTTTGACTGAAAGCTATTTGAAATTTTACTGACAGAAATAAATCACTAAGCCAGACTGGGAGACTTGTGTGTAGATAAACAGTAGCACTTAATAACCAGCAGTTAGCAGACTTACAGGAAGAGCTTATTTGTGGGATATACTCACCAGTGACTCAACTTATAGAATATGTCTATTTAATACAATTACTTTTGCTGTTGTCAAGATTAGCTTTCATCTCCTTTGTCTGGTAACAATACTTTCTTCACTTCCAAAATAAATTTAATTGTGGGATGCTCAGAAGACAAGTAATGATGACTAACACAGCAGAATGTTTTTCTATATGTGCAAGACGCTCTGAAAAATACGTTGTTTTGACTAACTCTCTTTTATTAAGTTTATGACAATACAGTTTACAAGAACACATATACGCATGTATACCACATACACAGGCTAGTCGCTATTTGCCTACTTCAAGCTGTTTTCTTCCTGAAGAATGGGACACCTTATAAAAATGATACATCATTATTACAGTGTTTCTATACATATATGCACTTGAATACTCTTGATCATTTTGGCTGCGAAAGTAAAACAGTAATTTCTGTTAGCACTTCATTCAGCACTACCTTCCATAGCTCTGTGTGTGTGATTTGACATTCTGATTCTTGAACTAAAGCCTGAGATATAATTTGGCAAAGGATTTGCTCTGTAGAAATTTTCTAATGTTGCTGATAGCTGATTAAGGACACTCATGGAAATAGTATTCCACAGAAATCCAGAGAATCACATACTCACTCTTCAGTATTCAGTACCTTTTTATATATTTTTTAATACAAATATTAAATAGTACTCTTTTGAGATTGGTATTATGACATGAGATAGTCTGTGTCACAATAACTGTATTTAAAACATATTTTACCAGCAAGGTTTCTTCCTAAATTTCTCCTCAGTATTAACCTGACTTGAGACATGTATTTCACTCTTCCTTTCACATCTATATTTATTACTAACTCAATTTGTGGAGATCAATAGATTTAAATGAATGCAGAATTAGAAAATAATTTATTGTTGTTACACAGCTCATTCTCTTTCAAGTTCTGTAGCACTAGGACAATCAAAATTAAATAAAAATAAAATTCAGGTCTTACAGGTAGCAACCTGGAGTCTAAATAGTCACAATTCACATTCTGCATAAAATAATAAAATTATAAAATGGAAAAGCAGATACTATTTTTTTTATTTTCACAAGAATCAGTCATGGAAGGAGACATAGGAGCTTTTGAGTTCTGGATACTTAATATTAGGTGAAGTGTTAGTGCCCTGGTATCAGCTGCAGGCTCTAAAAAGATCAGAGGTTCAGGCAGGCAACGGAGATGCCTTCATGAGTGAATAAAAGCATTTTTGGTGCATGTGTTGGAGCTGGCAAGAGAACAAAACTGTACATGTAGATTTAGTTACATAGAATGGTCTGAAAGAAACTGGAAAATATTTCCAGGTGGAAAGACCTAAACTCTGATTTTCCCATGTCTAATAGAGAGTAGTATGAGAACTGGTCATGTACACTCTCACAGATTCATGTTTCATTCTCACACACACACACTACCTAAAAGGACTGCTTTTTGGCCAAATGCATAATCTTTCACAACCTGATATGCCTAAAGCTGTTCTCGGGGATTGAAAAGGACAAGTTTATTTCACTTTCTGTTCTTAATTGACTCATCCATTGCAGACATAGTTGACTTGTTGACAACTCATTGGTGATGTGGGAAACACCCAGATTTTCCCTTGGCCTTGTAACTTTGTTTCTTATGGGTTTTCCCAGCCAGTTTCAGTAGTTTGTATTCATGTTCTGCCACTCCCTAAAACAAAGAGCTAGAAAGTTACTAGATAGAGATATTAAGAGGAAATGCTTGCAGTCCTATAGTGACACATGTTTTTATCCTCAGTTGTATCTTTCAGATTATTTAACAAAGACAAGCTTCATAAAACAGACAGGTGGACATTCAGGTCTTTTCACTATGTACAAAGTAGGTACAGGTCAAATACTTCCTTCCCCAAAAAATAAACAACTCAAGAACTTGGTCCATTTCAGTGATAACTGAATGCACTTGCTTGTTATTCTACTTACTACCATGCTTGCTTTATCCCCCTGCCTATCCATTCTTCAAATGCCACACATTCTACACCGTTTGTGAGTCCAGGTGATTCTTACATGATCACTTAAACAATATTCAGTAGCAGGAATTCCCTGTGCTTCACTTGAAAACAGATATTCAGCACGCCTGAACCTCTGCTCATCTCTTTAGAAAAATCTGCAGCTGGTATTACTACTAAAAAATACAAAATTCCTAATGCTTTCATAATTGTGCATGGTGGGATAAAATGTATCTAATTCATAAAAAGCAAGCAATTATGATTTTTTTATAACACATGGAAAGATTTATTTTAACAATTTGTAAAAATACCGATCAGTAACTTCAATTGCTGTAAAACACACTTTCTATGCCATGTGCTCCATTTCATTTGACATTGTTCTTAATGTACCTGTTTTCTGTGAAAATTTTCCATGAAATTTTATTTGCAAATCTGTTGTAGCATTTTCATAACACTGTATTTCTGTATGTTATCCACAACTGCTGATTCCTAGGTATTCCAAGAGGGAGGATCTTTCTGCAGAAAACTTTTTTTTTTATTTTTTTATTTTTAAATTTAGGAGTGGGGTTAAAGACTTTCAAAGGGAACAATGTGAAATAAACTTACATGGATCCATTTTACAATTATTATAATTGAACTATAACAAGCAGACTTTTTTAATATTGTTCAGGTTAAACTAGTTTAACACAACTGAAAACGACATCTGCTTTCTTGTCTCTTGCATATTTAAGGTTGAGTATGCTTATTAACATATATATGTTCATGCTAAAATAATTACAGATTTTTATTATTGAGCAAGACTGTCTGAAAGTTGCATATTTCCATCAAGATTCCTTGTGAAGAAACTGTACACAGTATTACTATGTAATAAAAAAGTATTTTTTACTACTACTTTATAAGGACACTTTGAAAAGCAGAGAATACACATAAATTCTTCCAAATCTGAAAGTAAATACAATGGGAAGAAATGTGGCCCAGAGTAATGCAAAACTTTTAGTGACTCTTCTGAGGAAGCTCTTTAGTTTCAAATTTTCTCTGTGGAAGATGCTGCTACGGCAGGCTGCATGGTGCACAGTTTCCTTGGCCACAGACTACTGAAATAGTGAAATTTGTCATAAACTCTCAGTTCCCCTTGTAGAAATGGGGAAATTTGATGAAAAGGAAAATCAGAAAATAAAAAACGGTCTCAAAAATCACATTATTTATTTTCCAATAATTAATTTTCCTCAAGCTCCTAACATGGCAATAACTTTTTGCAACTACACTGGAAGGCAATATCAAGTCTCCATGTGTGGTGTAAATTTGAAAACCCACTCAGATAAAACAAGTGTTAACAGTCCTCCTGGGAGATCTTTAGTGCATTCTGCTGACCTCCTGTTGCATGTGGCCTAGATCAAATCACATTCCATGTTTCTATCAAAATTGAAATGCATTTTCAGGGGGTTAAGCAGAATACACTGACACGTAAACCCATTCAGATTAGCTATTTTCTACCAAACTCCTTATTATTTGCAATAGAATAAGGAGCATTTAATAAAAATAACTGTCAGTGAACCATGTAAATTCATTCCAAAAAACTGCTCCAAACTAAGCATTGACTTTGCAATAAGAGATTGTACATGCAAATTAAAAACTGATTTACTGGAGGTATTTGGGGAGAACTTTACCTTAGAGGATAATAACTACTGGTATGTAGAAAGCCTCCCAGGCAAAAATTTTTAGGAAATGATGCTGGAGTTATTTAATTATTAGCTATTTTTTGAGGAGAGGATGATGGTATTATTCAAAACTGAAATACCTTCCACTTCCTTTTCCAACAGATATTAGGGAACACGCACATCAAATTCTTCCAACATGCAGTCCAAACACAAAATATGACCAGTAAACCCAGAAATGTGAAAACAAATTAACTTCTCAAATACTTGGAGAATTCAACAGACATATGTACTGATAAAAGAATGTATGAGGTCACTGCTGAGGTCAAAATATGAGCTCGGGTGTGTATTGTTTTTAAGAAAATGCTGCAGTGAGATGTGGGTCCCGTCTGGCATGAATTATTGTCAGCCTTGTCAAGAACACGAATCTGACAACTGATGTTGCAGGTTTTTCACCTAGCCCCTGACTTGGTTCTTGGAAAGCTTGGGGTGAATATGAGATAATTTCTGTAACAGCAAATACAATTTATTTAGTGAACTGTTTTCCTCTCTTGTTTGTATACCTCAACAAGTTAATGAATAATGTAGTTATTCAAAATAAAAACCCTTAATCCTAATCATAATTTTTACATGGTCAAACATATCATTAATATACATCCGCTGTGCTGGTCATTTTCATGCAAACCCCAAAAAAGCTCTATCCACAAACACCCAAAACCCCCACCACATAAGAGAAGAATGCAAAATTTTACTCTGATCATCTATATAATGGTGCCATCTTGCTTCTCATTGTCCTTTCTTACCCACTCTTCCTTCTGTGTCTTGTCTGCATTTGTTCTCCCCATTTCTATACAGTAGTCTCTGCAGCAGACATTGTAAAGCACAAAATACAACAGTGGCAATTTCTGAAGTGCTTTTGTGCTGCTATAACAGAAATTGTGAGAACTGTTGGAATTTTAATTTGAATATAGTGCCAGATTTGGATTCAGAAAATCATCGATGTATTTCAATATCTTGCAGAAATTTCTTATAAAGCTAAAATACGACTTCACAGCAGTAGGGATGAAGAGAAAAGACCAGTTACTTCCAGTGTCTGAAAGTAACTTGCTACTTCAGTGCTCTGATCTCTGCAGGCCTGTGGCCACCAACGCTGTGAAAGAACCCTATACACGCATTAAGAACACAAAATTGAAGATAAATACTACTCTGGGAGGACCTTTTTTTAAGGCAATGATAAAAAGAACTCTGTTTAAACACAGTGTTTCTTAAAGCAATGCTCCACTTTAGTGAGCCTGTTTATAGACTTTTTTTAATTATGCAACACTTCTGAGTCAGCAAGGTACCAATGTCTAAATATTTATGACTAAATATTTATGGAACTTTGCAACTTCCAAAAACTGGAGGGCAAAGTGAAAATGCACATTTCTTAAAAACAGAGAAGTTTCTCTCCATTAGGTCAAAAGAGAGTTTACAACAGAGTGTTCATTTACTAGATTTAACTAAACCTTTGAACACATTCCAGCTCTCTCCTTCACCAGTATTTAGTACATAGCAACTTCATTTAGCTTACTCAGAAAAGCACCTTTTAGAAAAAAGGGCAATTACAACCAGTGATGGAATGAATCCTTTAAAAAGTAAGTAAACAGGTAAACTATGAGGCATTTCACTTCATCTCTTGAACTTTGCAATTGGAATCCATCCAGGTGCACTCTGTGCTTTCTGAACCCTCCCTCTTGACTACACCAGAAGTCTTAATGCTATAGCTTGTGAAGAAGAGTCACTGACAGTTTTTGCTCCTATCATTCTGGCCTTTTGATTTTATAAACATTCTGATGTTTTTTTAATTAGATACATTTTCCACGTTACCCTAGAATGCGATTGAGCTCATCAAAAGAAAAATAATAAGAAATACTTGTTATTAGCAACCTCTAAAAGTACAGCCCAGAAAATTTCTGTAGGATATGTCTGGTCCTCTGGCTGGTAGTTAAAGTCCTTGGGAAGACATATGCGTGAGATGACATAAGTTACTGGTTTTCCTCTATGTTTAAGTTTCATTTTACTGACTCAAACTGATCTAGCCCTAAAGAAAAAGACAAACAAAATAGATAATTAATTGATGTTATAGGTTATTAAAACTATTCAGATTAAACCAGACATCTTTAAAAGCCATAGAGATAATAAATAGACTGATAATCAAGCTCTCACTTTTGCTAGTGTACATGAACATTGTATTTTAAACCATGTTTAGCATAATATACATAGGAATATTATGCCATGCTATATGTTTTCACACTATGCTGTTAAACAGCTTTCACACTTGCCTATCTCTTCACCACTTTCTCATAACTATGGGAAGAATTTTTCACATTTTTACAAGATCTGGTGTCTAGATTCTCAGTCAAAGAAAATAAAAGCACCTGGAATAACAGAAGATAGTGGGATATATGCTCATAAGCTCAACAAGGTCAGATTTTTTTTATTGATTTCTCAGCTAAAGAGAGAAGAGAAATGCCAGAAGGGCTCAAGTCTATAAAATGAAGCCTTAACAAGCACTTACTGCTTGTTGTCACTTCACTTCCAGTTGTAGACAATGAAGTGTAAAGTGTAGGAGGAAACAATTTCTTAGTTATCCAAGTGTTTTCAAGTTCCAAAATACAGCCAGTAATATTTGGGGGGAAAAAAAAAAAAAAAGCATTTACTGGGCTTTAGTGGGGGTACATATTGTTAAGTACATTAATTTATATGATGCAACAATATAAATCTTTCAAATCTGTTTATGCCAAGAAATCCAAATAGAAGCCATAATTATATATACAAGAACTGTGAAAACACCCTTGCACATATGTTTACTCTGGAGTGTTACTGCTGATCTGTCCATGAACTAAGTAAGAGCTTTTAGCAAATGAAAAACAACAAACACCTAATTTGTTGTTATTGGAAGGAATTACTGAGAAAATCTGTGAGTGACAGGCAAAACAACTCGCAAGGCTGGGATACCGGTTAGTTAGTTATGTGTAAGGTTAGAATACACAAAACTATAACTATCTAACCTAATGAACTATGATTTATTTCAAATACAAATAGGTCTCAGCTCTCAAGTGTGGAAACTGAGGCACAAAGACAATTCTTGTGGTATTTTTTCTCTATAAGAGAATGTCATTGGTACACTCCCAATGTAATTCTAAAGAAACTCTGAAGAATTAAGAGGTATGAATAATTCAAACAAGGTTCTAATTAGCTGACAATACAAGCCTACACGAAACACATTCTAATTATTATAGAATTAAAGACTGCCAAAAGCTACAAGCTGAAATACAAACTTATTTTTATTTCAGAAAGACTGTTCGGTCTCAACTTTCAGGACTTTGCAAGTTTGGTGCTGAGCCATAATGCCACCTGAAAGAGTTGCTAAGAACTGCATAGGTAAAGAAATGCTTTAAGCTGATATAAGGTACTAAAAAAGCAAAAAAATATTTGTGACCAGTTCGTGAGATTGAATACAATGCAACAAAGTCCTGACAAAAAAAAAAAAAAAAAAGCCTTGGACTGATTCTGAAATTGAACCCTGCCCAGACTAATTTATATCCAGACACTGGGCCAACTTAAAATAAGTTCAACTGGAAATAAGTATAGCTCTGATTTATGTCATATGGTCATCTGTGGATCATATGGTCAGCAGACTCTTCAGACTAGGAGTGTTTTAAATAATTCCTGCACATCAGAAAGCTGCCAAATATATTACTATATTTATATTTATACTATTTATTTCTGCTTAAACAAAAATGGTTGTACTTTATTCTAACTATTTGTGTATTAAGTTTCAAATCATAGTAGATTTAAAGAGACAAGTTACATTAAAAAAAATAAAATAAGAATCTTGTGTTAATATTTTAATTAACCTGATCAAAAGCCTTAACATGAAAAGGGATTAGTTAATGCTGTTTTAATAAGCAGTCTTCATGATGACTTGCATGTTCTATTGCTAGCTTAAGCCAATTTACCTTTGTATACCTTAACAGTATTGCCCATTACCAACTGTAATAGAGTTTATGTTCAGAATTAACATTGGCATTTAAGTCCAGTTTAGTGTTGCCAAAATCTTTACTAACACAGAATTTCAGCTGCCTCATGATGTCTCATGCCATTTTGGAGTGATCAGATCCATGGGCTCTTGACAGCAGGAGAAGGCTGTCAGAGCAGTAATTTCAGTCAGTGAAAAAAACCATGACTACTCTACACCTGGTCTCATGGTTGTGTACATGATTGTAGGAGACACAAAATACTTTGTGAGAAACACAGTGTTCTTCATTTTGACATGTCATGGAATATATGGTGACCAAAACAGTACTGCGTAAATGTATACTGACAGATCAGGCAAAGAAGTACCCTCTAACTCCCTAACATAGTAAGTTTAGATATTGGGGTAAGAGAAGGGGAATGGAGAAAAAAAATTGCCAGGGTCACTTGTTCTTCCCAAGTCACCCCTCACATTGCCATTCTCAGAGAGGGAATGACCTGATGGACCACTGTTGTGTGCTATTCACAACTGCCAGCAACAGCACACTGGGGAGAGGCTGGAAGTGGAAGGGATTTGCAGTAGTGTTCAAATAGGAGTTTATTCTCTGAGTTTAACTAGTGGCAAAGAAAATAGCAAGGTTAGATGGGTTAGTGTTCATAAAAGTCAAGGAACTCCAAAATGGTGATTATGTAAAAGACTTTGTAAAATCAAGCAGATTTGGCATTCTTTCCATGAAGTCTAGCACTTTGCTGCAGCAGATGTAGGCAGCTTCTTTTCCAGCAAAGATCAAGGGTAGAGTGAAAAAATACATCTGGACAGATCATAGTAGTTTCAGTATGCACTTACTTTCATTCTTTCTCTTCATTTTCTAGCATCGTAATTATATTGTATTCTGGATGTAATGCAATATCACTGAAAAATTCCAAACTTCTTGTGGCACCAAATTTTTGACATTTTAATTTCTAGAAGAAAAGCAGGGGGAGGTTGTCAAGTCCTTTTAATGAACATTGTAATTTTAAATGGAGTAGGTCAGGATATTTTTTGTTGCCACATCACTGTGTAATTAACAGATTAGACTGCTGTGACAGTCTATGTTACTTTATTATCCTCATGTCTTGCAGAGTCTTTGCTATAAGGCCAAGCTTTGAAATACCAGCTACGTATAATGGCTAAAAGGTGATTCAATTACAAGCACTGCCACCTAGGCATAATGCACCACACAATACCTCCAAAAGCTTGACTATTTGTTGGATCCCTTTCCTTTTCCATTAATTACAGTGGAAGCCACAATTTGTTGCTTTCTGACACCCTCGCTGCTTTACACATTACAACACAGACAGCATTTTATGGAGAGCTGCACAGTTCCTGTATCTATGTATTAAAACATCTTCCCAGTAGTTGCATTTCCCAGACCAATGAAATAAAAGCTGACGATATTCATACTTAGTGTGTGCCCTCATTCACTGTTTGCAGATGTTGATGCTTAGTTCTCAAAATCTGTCTAGTAGCTCTTTTCTAAACTTAATCTGGACTCACCCCAAGGAACAGAGATAGTTGCTTTGGCAAATCTGTAGAAGAGTGGCCATCTCATGCTCTAACAGATGTCCAGATAATACAATTCCCAAAATTTGGAAGCTCCCACAAACTTTCATTCACAAATGAGAGCTAGAGAGAGCAGCTTAAATGCCATTCAAAGTGCAAAAATAATTGAGGATTCAATCAAAACTACACAAGGTACCATACATGGATGCATGCCCACATGTGTGCACTACACACCAAAACACAGGCTCACATTGTTTCTCAAGAGTCTTGCATGTTATTGAAGCTGCAGAATTTTCCTTTGTCAGGAGAGGCAGTGGCAGATTATGGAGAGGCAGGAAGAAGGATGAGTGAGACTCCAGCTCAGTGTTAAGAAATGTTCTTCTGTGAAAAGTCTGCTTCTCTGAGGAAAGTCAATGGTTCACAGACATAGAACAATAACCTTTTCCAAATAACATACAGCACCCAAAATTACAAGTGTGTGGGAGTGGTTAAAAATCTTTAAATAGAAATCCTCAACTATAAGAAACTGACATTTTGCCACAGTTCCAAAATAATCAGACATTCAAAAAAAATCTAGAAAGCTGACAAAATCTCAAAATTACCAGAAAGCCTTGTTTGGATATACTGTAAAATAAAACCACTTCAGATACATTGTTTATTTTCTTGTTCAGCTTAAATATGTATTTTTGCTGTTCAGCTAAACATCACGCACTTTCCCCTCTATTTTTAAATCCATTAAACGTTCTAGACATTCCTAGTATTTATAACATACTCTCACTATAGAAGATGATAAAAATACACCATCATGAAGCACACATATTTACAGTAATCTTGCTGCTGCTATCTGGGAAAAATCTGTTAGTGTCTATAGAATTTTAGAAAGCACCACAGGTGCTTTCTAAAATGCATGTCATAGTCATTGTATGTATATATTTTAACTGCATATTAGTGTTAAGACTCTTCAGTGCATTGCAATTAATGAAGGTTTCAAGGCCATTTATTCATCACCTCTTTGTCTAAGCATATGTATCAAAAATATGTATTTGTTCAATTCAAAAATTTCGGAGAATGTTCACATTATGTTTTTGAGGGGAAACAAAAACACCAAAAAAAAAAAACAAAAAAAAAAAAAAAAACCAAAAAAAACCCCAAACAACTAAAAATTGAAGAGCATAGAAAAGTAATTACAGTTAAGGGTAAACGGGGAGACCATCAACTGCATCTCTTCAAACAATAAATACTCAAAATGTGTGCCACCCATTAGTCTTCAGGCATACTGCAATATTTCATCTCTGCATATCCTTCCAATACAGTTTAACTCAAGTTTCTGATCAAATGACATTCCTGACAAACACAACTGAGAGATGAGGAGATGAGATGGGTGAGATGGTCATGCCTCAGTGGCATGAAGGTAATGCATGTTCAGGTACAGATTGAAGGGAGGTGGGTTTCAAGGAATTGCAGGGAAGGGGGGAAGAGGTCAGTGGAAGAGGAGGGAGGGGAAGGTGTGAAGATTTCAAGAAACAAAAAGATTTTTTAGCATTTGGCAATAGGTCTACAGAAGCAAAATGTGCATAACCCTAATTCCAGTCCTAATCAAGCAAACTCAACCATAACCTAATGATTCAATAGATTTCATGGTGACTGCGTAAGTATTCATCACAATATATGTACTTTTCATGACATGATTATTTCATTAACATCTAGATGAGTTATTCTCAAGTGATTCTACACAATAATAGCATAAGGGATCTGGAAGCATAAATAAAAAGGCTAATAACAGCATATGACTTATACTTCATAAATAATGTACTTTCAACCTAATAAAATAGTACTCAGGATGTGTTCCTGTAGCATTTTCTTTTGTGACTTAAGACAGTCAAATATGAGTGACTCAGAGGAATACGTATCTCACTGCCTGATGCCAGTGAGTAACTCTGAGCTGTTCTGTGAAGAGGGATTGTTATAAATCTTGAGGTCCTTTTAATGTTCCCTAATGTAATGTTTTGGATGTAAAGAAAACTGCTTGTTTCTGTGCACAATAAAGAGGTCTCAAAGTTAAACTAGAATCAAACCATATCAAAAAAGTGATGATTTGGTTGCTGTCTCCTGCCCTTCTTTTCCAAGATGATAACATTCTTTTAGGCAGGAAGACTGAAGTGTCCTATTCTTTATTCTCTACTAGATTTAACACTTTGCAACATTAGTCCACCCTTTCCTCAGCTTCCTCTTTCTCTCACAATAAAAACATGGTTGGTCTACCACAAAAAGTCAACTGTTACTCTGCCTGTCTCTCCAGCTGTCACCTTATCTATATTTTCTCTCTAATTTCTTGAGTTCTTGGAAATTTAGGGTTTGTTCACAAAAGCAGTTGAAATTCCTCCTCTGACTGTTACACGCTAAAATGATTTGTCTCTCATCTTACTCAAACTGGCTGTGTTAATAACATTAATTAACTCTTTTCAGCAAAACTTGAAACAAGAATTCCAGCATTTACATCCTTGAGTGTCAATCATCTTCAACATGAAGACCTTTAACCTTATCCTTACGGGAATTCTGTCCTCTTTCATTATTCCCTCCGTTCATATAGTCACAATTATTCCCATAACATATGGCAGACCCTCATTTTACTTTCTTCTTTTGGAGCACAAACATCTCTATTTCTGACAGTCTCATTTTAATTTTTACTCTAGTCTTTATGTCAAGCTAATTTCTTATGCAAACAAAAAAATAAACTTCAATTTCTACACTGATGAAAATATCACTTCCTATAATTCCTTGAATTTGCATTATCTATTTGTATGTTTTCACTGTAGATATATCTACATGTATTGCTTTCAGCCAGAGAATTTTTAAGTTTCTATGGCACAGATGATTATCAAAAAACAAACAAACAAACAAACAAACAAACAAACAAAAAAAACCAAAAACATGAGCTCACTGCTGCAAGGCATACACAAGTTTATAAAATGGGATTGCTGATATCTAAAACAGAGAGAGATTCCATTCCTGAAGGTCAGCTTCTAAAATTTTGTCCTGCACTCATCCTCTATGATTCAAGAGTTTGAACTATGGGAGAGTTCAATGAGATAGTTGACTAGTTGACTTCAACACTCACTGAATGCCAAACAAATTGCAAACTCCGTGTATATTGTACACTGTACAGTGGATTGAAAGTGTCTGGATGTGCCAAACATGTTCAAGAAAGTCTTTCCTGTAACAGCTAAGGACAGTCATTGGGGAAGGATGTGGGAATGGGGTTAGTTCTCAAAGGGAAGATCAACTCTGAACCTACATAGGAAATGAGAGGATTTGTTTATGAAAGCATCTTCAGAGCGACATGCTCTTGGCTATGACAGTCTTGGGCACCTGGGTCCTGGGAATCCCAGGCAAGTTTAAAGTTGAATGTAGATTACCTACCTAGTGAGGAAATTCAGAAAGCATAACAAGTTAAATAAAAAATTATATGGGTCTACTTGAAAGTATCATCAGAAAATGGGAAATCTGAATATGTATCATGTTGAGGAACATAATTTCCTTCATAGATAAGCATCTACTTAGATCCTTTTATAATGGAGCTCTATCAGATTTTCCTGCTTTTGTCTAGAGCTGCTGCTGTTGCAAGGTAGGAAAGAACAGAATGTAAAAAGAAGTATTTGTTACCAGTGTGACTCCAATGGGTATTTTACCCACAGTCCTGAAAAAAAAGAACTGCATGAGACTTTACTCTGCCAAACCACAAGAGCTGGATTCAAAATGCAGAGTTAACAGGTAAGTAAATCCTTGTGAGGAGGGACACTAAAAAACCTATAAGCTGTGCATTACCATAACAAAACTTTCCCAGGGAAAGGAGAGCACGATACTTCTGCCACTACTTAAAAATTCCAAGGAAGAAATGCAACTGATTGCATTTCATTCAGTTGCATTGCAACTGCAATGCAACTGCAATAAATGCAATGAGCTTGGTAACATTCAGGCACACGCTCAGCTACATTGTCCTCATAAATTTCCCCTCTGGAAAACAATCTGGTTGGAGGCTGCACAAAAGTGTGGACAATATGGGCAGTTATCAAGAGCAATTCAGAGCCCTTTCACCTATTTTGTTGTCCAAACTGTGCCTTCATCAATGGGGGACAGAAATCCAATTGTGGATTTTTAATTAAATCAAATCAGGGTCTGCTCCAAAACGTAACAGGTCTCCAAGATGAGAGGGTCCTTTCCTTGACCCAAGGAAGCACCTAAGAGAAAGTTCCCATTGCAGCAGGAACATAACTGCTCATCTCCAGTGTGACCAGGTCCTCCATAATGCACCTGGCAAAGGGAGACACTTGCAGAGCAGAGGGGAATTTTAAGATGATAATGGAAATTCCTATACTAAGTGTACACAGGAAGGCAAATGAATATGGCATTCCATTTGTATTGCTGAGAAAGTGACAGAATAGAGAATAAATCATGCTTACCAGCTGTCTAATGGCTACACATTGTGTTTACAAAAGGTAGAGGTGTTTTGATGTTCTACATTGAAAACTTCTCTGGTAAATAAAAATAAATTTGCATATTCCTGATGTAGGCATGTCAAAGAGCCAATAATCTCAATTATGGTAATCTGGAATACAGGCATAGTGTTACTGGAAGGAAAAATCTAATTTCTTTCTCTGTTTCAGATAGAAATAACCTTATTGAAATTAAAATTATATTTTGAACTAGTTGCTAATGCAAGCAAAACTCTTTTTCTTCCCCCAGTCTTTTCCATACAGTCTTTTACCTAACATCTGAGCATAGTCTTCAAGTCAGTTCTCCTCCAAAAATCCACACACAAGCTGTGACTATGTCTTGCAGGTTCTTTGCACGTAGCAAAGGTAAAATATGAGCTCTCCTACCTAAAAACACAAACCTCTCTCAGAAGCTCAAATTTTAACTACTACCATTGTCTCTTCTGGTTTTATTTAGATCACTTTCCTAGATACCATGCTGTAAACCTGACATCCTTTTAGAAAAGTACTTTTATTTTTTACCATCTTAAGGCTACTCCATTTTCAAATCCTAGATATCCTTTACCTACCACAGAGGACAGTAAAATCTATTTTTTACTCTGTCCAATCCATATTGTGAGAAGCCAGTCCTTCTGACTACATTTTAAACAGAAATTTGTATCGACTGCTTTCTCAGGCCTTTTCTGCTCTCATGCAAACAACACCTTTCCCAAAATAGATTTAACTAGATTTCAGGCTATTCACTTTATTTATGAAAATTAAGCATGCAAGTATGTTTCATGGAAATGAGACTACTGTTTTCCACTTATTTAAACACACTAAACCTGAACAGATGACAAAAAATTATAGTCTGTTATTCCCTCATTTTCACAAAACTCTTAGAGCAGCCAGTTGTGAAATCTGTGAAGATCCATGGATAGGCATAGGGTGACAGTCTGAATTTAAACAAAAAGGGGTAATACAAGTGTCAGAGGGGGTCAGACAGGTGTCACTCCAGGAAGAAACTGGCCTGCATATTAAAGGAGCTGGGATTAGTTTGCCAAACTCAGATTGAATTCCCAGTTTCCCAAGGGACCATATTTCTACACTTGGCCAAATTTCTGTATATATATCAATATGTCACACTTGAGTAGAAGGCTCACCTGGAGCTGCTCCAAAGCACAGAAAGTATATCTTGAATCTAAACAGCCAATCTCACCAACTGCACCAGCAAAACCAGGAGATTCTTACACAGTCCAACACTGTGCAGACAGGAAGAGCTCTCATGTGGGCCCACTTGACAGTGAACATAGGGATGATATTTTCAGGCTTCTCAGTCCTCAAAGAGCTACACAAAACCATAACCCACACATTTTCACATGTAATTCATGAGCCTTAGTAGAACTCTCAATGCTTACTTTATACAGAATTATGCTGTTTTTCACAAACAATTTTTAGATCCAGAGTGCCAATGCTGATGTTTTCATCCTTGGATATTGGCACTGCTGGACACTGGGGGATGCTGTTCAACAGTGTCTGCTCAGCACATGCCTGTCATAGGAAGTCTGAAGGGCACATGTACTTTGTGGCACATTTAGCAGTTTCCACCTATTTATCCTGTCCATAGACTGACTCCCTGCTAAGAAGAGATCTGCATGAACCTCTTCCCCTTGCAACCTTGCCCTTCTCCAGAAAGAAACTTGTGCATATAAGCAGAGATGGAGCCACTGGGGGCTTCAGTGGGACTACAGGAACACTACAAAGCACATCTAGCACATTGAACAACGTCTACCAGTATATACATGATAACGTTATCCTACTTCAGCTTTAGGCTTCACACACTTCTTTAACTATCTCGCAGAAAATTCTCTCTATCACATAAAAAGCTCCCTGGTTAAGTAGAAACTAATTCACTTACTCCACCTTCCTCTTACTAAGTACACAACTTTTCCTGAGTCTCATAGAATAGAGCAAGATTTCTGGCATTCTTCTGCCTTTTTTCTAAAACTTCAGAGGTTTGAATAAAAAATAATTTATCTCTCAATACATCTCAAGTTCTCAAATTCTGTGTGGAACATGAAACGGGAGAGCATAATGACAGACACAAGAATCCTGATATGGCAAACTATGCAGAAACTGGGTGCTGCTGGGCTTCACAGGTTTTTAGTGTTTATGAACTTGGACCTATTGAGGCAATTCAATTTATCTGCAAGTATTTTTATACCACTGCCAAAATGAGCATATTACTTTATTGCAATAGATCTAACTAAATGAAAACTAAACTCCAAGCATTTTATACGCATTTGAATTAAAGATTAATTTATGTTTACAAATTAAGGTAACAGCTGAATTGAGATGCCTTAAAAATCATTTCAAAGATATGCTGTTGACAAGAGGAAAATCAAATGGTGAGTGGAACAGAACTTGGGAATATGAGTAGTGATTAGTTATGAATTGTTATCAATATCATCCAGAGAGAATATCAAGTATTTCCAGCAGCAGACAATCCAAGACAGTGCTCTCTAGCTTTTTTAAGCTAATAAAATGTCTTACACATAACCTCCTGGAAAGGGTATCAAATGGCAGATGAACAGAGAAAACATTTCTTCTTAATTGCAAGTTATAAAAGAAAGGATTATGGAAACATTTGCAAGAAGAGGGTGGTGGGATTCTTAGCTTTATCAACTAAAAATATTAAAATGAAAGTGGAGAATGAATGGCTAACAAACATACCACAGGAATATTTTGACTGTTTGCTGATATTCTGGCAAATCCTGACAAGACATATTGCTACACACTGGTGCATCTCAAACATGAAAACTAACTTTGACTACTGTTACATTTTTTGGTGCATATTACAAACACATAAGAGTCCACTGCTACAAGAAGAGAACTGTCCTACCACTAACTGAGTGGGCTGACAAAACTGAGCACTGCTAAGGGAAATTACCTGAAAATCTGGCAAAATTGTGCCATCACCTAGGTTAGATAACTGCATAGCCCAAAGGCAACAAATCAAGAGCAGATTCAGAAATTTGGGGGTTCTGAGATGCACTGAGGAAACAACGAATGTACACCAGTGTTGTTGCTTTGGAGATGCAGATGTTGCTAGAGTGAATATCCTCTCTGCAGTTCATCTCTTTCTTATGGAAATGAAGTTCAATAGACATCAGATTGGTGGGTCCCTAAGCAATCCTAAATGGTCACAAACCACTTACATAACCTTGGAAAATCATATCACTTTTCTGTGCTTTTATCTCTTCTTGTTTGCCTTGCCTGTCTGGAATGGCAAGTTTTAACGTGATTAAAGTAGAGAGTGATTATCTCTTAATTTGTGTGTGTAATACTAGAGTTCCATGCTGGAGTTCCCAGCATTCTCATTCAGGGTCACTAGGTGCTAGTTTAATGTGATTAATTAAAATAATACTATTATTGGGAAAATTGCATATATTCTTTCTTTGAGCAGTTTCAAAAAGCCTGAAAGTCAGAGAAAAAGTTTAATCTAAGCTGGATATTTTTTGTACAGTAAGAACTGAAAGACCCCTTTATTCAGTTCACTGGTACTCAAAAATTCTCCCCTTACCTTCTGAAGTTTTGCAGAAAAAGCTGCAAACACTTTTCCCTTTAAAATGCACTGAAAAAATGCACTTATTTTTTCTATTGAATTTCCATTTTTAAGTTCAGTTTCATCAGTTTGCTATTATGCAAGCTCATCCAAATCATACTCCAAAATCTTTGCCAGTTAAACAACCACGTACCTTACTTATGTATTATTTGAATGGGAACATAAAGGCAAACACCTCAGCATGGAGGAACATGACTAGAACTTCAAATGATTCAGTAAATGCATGGTGATGTTACTTAGGCTCAGACTTTGTTCCTGTCACTTCCACAGTCTTCTCAGATGGTTTTATCTTATTAAATGTAGTTGACTTGCCATAAACACAGTAAAAGATTAATAAGACTCCATATGAATCATAGTCACTAAATGCCTCTTGTCTGAGAGTATTATAAAGTCTTTAGGCAGCTGCCAGCTATAGCTCAGAGAGCCATATGACTAAAGTGCTATTTCTGAAAGTCTTGGAGTCAGTGCATCTAACTGGACTTCACAGTGGACAATCCAAAAGGCTATTTATATTTAAAAACAATTTGGCAAGTCTTGTTCATCAAACCAGTTTTCCAGACACAAAGACTCCACTTAATAATTTGTTCTTGGATTTACTACCTTAGAAATTAAGTTAAATGAAATTACTTGGATCATTAGAACAGGTCTGCTAGGGTAGTTCTGAATTAATTAAAACTGATGAAGTTTTGCTGCCAGGTTATCTCAAAGTCCAAAGTTAGCGAGCACAGGAATGAAGTGACAAACACTAATCAAGAGTGGAAAAATAGTATCAGGAACACTATGAGAATTAGGACTTTATGGTAAACATGGGACAAAATATTCATAGTATAAATAAATCACTATTAAGAAGCATTTTAGGAAAGTGCAGTGGTGCCAATACAAACTAAAAATAATTTTATTCTTACCATTTGAGAGTGGCTCCGGGGACAGCCATTGATATCTTCAACCTTTTCATTTGCTAAACAAAAACAGTGAGAAGAAAAACAAAAGTAAACTATGAGATAAAACTTTCCTTTCCACCTCCCTCCCCGGTCAAAAAAAACCCCAAGCAAAACCCAGAAAATGTAAAACTTAAAAAATCAAAACAGAAAAAAAACCCAGAACAGTAGAAAAGACACAGCAATAAAGTGTAGAGGGTTTTGTTGACACAGAGCCCCTTTCTAAGTAAAGCTCAGTCGTACAGTAACAACACTCTTGTTAGCAGCAGTTGCTTCCACATGCCAAATCAAGCAAAGGGGGAAGTGTGAAGGAGGTCGCTGCTAATTCTTCAGCCCCTGCAAAATAACTGCTGACATGAAATCTTCCACAATTGTCTTTACAGGGTCAGGATACAGTTTCAAGGCATCCCAGAAAGTATGAGCCACTCCAACTAACAAAATGCACACATGGGAGACATATGGTTTAATGGAGCATTCATTTCTGACAATTCAAAGTGTGTAAGATACAGTTCTGGCCATTTAAAGTATGGTTAAACAGCAACTTCCAAACATGCTCATATAAACATATTTTTTAATTAAGACATGGATGAACCACACAAATATGAGACATATGGACCCAGTCAAATTGTATTATTCAGGGTTCATCTTATTATTACATACTTTCAATTTGAATTATATATTTCCCCATGCAAGGAGTCAGCTCGCAGTGCTTCCCTCAGCCCTGTTCTTACCGATAATCTGGATGATTTCTGCTAGCAGAACTCCATCTGCAATGTCCTGTTGCAAATCCTTGATCAACCGCTTGTGGCCAGATTTTGCTAGGTAGTGGTTAGCCCAGTCAGTGTAAATCTGCAGAGCAGAGAGGGGGGCAAGGGGAAGAAGGGGAAGAAAGGAAAGAATACAATAAAAAGTTTTAAAACAAATGTTGGCTTGCACACCAGAACTATTTCGGATCACATTCCCATTTAAGAAGTCAGCACCAAAGGAAACAATTTTAATGTGTTTTTTTGCCTTTTTTTTTTTTTTTTTTAATGCTGCCATGCCCCTCCCCCTGCTATCCTCTGTTTTATTTTAACTTCAAATGATTCAGGCTGTTTCATGAGGGTTCAAACTTGCTGTGACCAAGCAAAATTCCCCTTATGACTATTAAGGAAACTCCTGTTGTAAATCAATCACATCTATTGCAATTCCACCTCCCACATTTCTATCTCTACACATGCCCCACCAACAACTTTTGTGCTCTGGGACTGCCTAAGAGAAAGTGATAGCAAAGACATGTGCCTGTGTTTGGGCAAGGATTCATTAGGTTGTCACTGGTGTTCCTGCACCTGGGGATGCCTCTGTGACACTTTCTGCAGTAATCACTGTGCCCCAATGCGCAGGGACAGGTTGTTTGTCCACTCATCTTCAGTTCAAAGTGCTCTAATATGCACAGAGGCTGACAGAACCAGAAGCACAGTAGTCTTATCATTAGAATTAGGGTATATATGTTCTGGAAATATGCTGTGTCCTTTCTCCTCCTGAAGTGGAATGGGCAAGGGTGCGTCTGAGAAGCACCAAATACTTAGCAAGAGGCAGCACAAAAACGGCAGTTATCAACAAAAGGTTGAAAAGGACCAGCTGAACAACATGGTCCAAAATAAGTGAGGAGAGAAGGGATGAAGAGAGAGTTTGAAGGCATTTCATAAGGCATGTATGTACACAGAGCATTTAGTAGAACCTACAGCATGCACACAAGCAGAACCAGATTCACTTAGGGTGAGATAAGAAGCACAGACACTTGCACCTCTACTCTGAAGGAACAGTGCACTCCAAGAGGTGCTCACACTACCCTAGGGTGTTCCAGCATACAGAGGGAGCTCAGACTACTGGAGATTGGTAGGGGGTGTCACACAGATGAAGGGTATCAGTGGCCCTTGGCAGCCAGTGTTTGTGACCTCTCTCCTCACTCCAGAAAACAAGACTTGTACAGAACCTTTGACTACCATGGGATGTTGCCAACCACTGAAAGGAAGCATATATGTATGACAGTACCGTTTTGTGAGTAAATATAATAACTAAGGGTCTTTCTCTGCTGAGAATACTGTTTGAAAACGTTGAAACTGCACCTATTAAAAAAACCAAAAAAACAAAAAACAAAACAAAAAAAACAAACAAACAAAACAAAACACAAAAAAAAAAAAAAAAAAAAAAAGCTTACTTTATAAACATTCTTTTATTTAGCCTCAAAGATCCTTGGGAGGAAGGGATCAGAAACCACTTCTGTGAACAGAGAAACTGAGGCCATGAGGCCAAAGCCATTAACTACTTGCTTATTTTACCAAGGAAATCTACAGTAGAGTCAGGATGGGAAAACGGATGCAATTCCCAGTTTTACCCAGAGCATCATCACCTGATGCTTTCCACCCCTCAAAAGTATCACCACCTAGTCCATGTTCCCCTGCTAAGAACTCCTTTGCTACTTGAGAACCTTTCTCACAGATTTTCTCCCTCTTTCTTAAAAGAGAGAAAATTGTAACTTGTTTGGTCTATCTGATTTCTTCCCCTATTCCTGCAGATGGATCACTGCTGATTTGCCACAGCTTTGACAGCTTTAGAACTTTAGATAACTCCACAGAATTAAACTGTGGAAGTGGATTCAGCTCTCCCATAGCCAAAGGATGCTGCATTTAAAAGGGGCCCTTAATTTCCCTGATGCACCCAGAAGTCCATTTCAGTCACCTGTGTTTTCACTGATTTTCTTTTTTCCATTTTACAAATGAGTGACATAGAAGACTTGATTAAAATGTTTTGTTAAAGCCAACTGTAGGTGCAGAAGTGTTTCTTCGACTGTATAACCATATACAATGAATTCTAATCTGGGGTCTCTAAATACTGTAAAAACATATATTTAGTACAATATGAAATCACGATGATAAAACATACATACCACACCCATAGCATCATATATTCCCTACTACTAGTATTTCAGCTTCAGTCACCCTATTAAAGTAATGTCTCAGAAATACTCTCTGAGCTATTACTATAAGCAGAACTGTTTTCTGTATTCCAATGAAACTGATCCACTGGAACATACAGATTTTAATATCACTAATATTATTTTAGGTCAGTTTCACATTACAAATAAAAATACTTTACCAGGCATTTCCTTTTTCATTTGTCACACCCTCGCATAATTGGGTGTATCAATCCTAATTCTGACTACAATTTGAACTATCCTTTCACTAAGCAGACAAGGAAATTTCATTGTAGCAGCTGCTTTGCCAGTGTCTAGTATTCAAAGAATGGGCATCACTGAACCACCCATCCCCTTCATAATTTTCTTTTCTCATTAATTTAAAAGTGATAAGTATAAAGAATGCAAACAGTGTTCTGTAACAAGGGTTGATAATCCACATAATACAAAAATTTTTCTGATGGCCAGCATTTTGATAGTCAAGCAATGGTAGAAAAACAGTACTGGGTGGAGGCATTGTTAAAAGAGTAGTTTTTTCACTTCAGAAGTATTCCAAATAAAAAAAAAAAAAAATCAAAAAGGCAAAGAGATGATGATTGAGACAATACAGCAAACTAACACCCAGCTGCAAGTGGAATATCAGGTGTTAATGCCTCCCTTTCTGTAGGGAGTACCACTGTTCCCCCCCCCCCCTTCCCCATAGGATGGGGAGAATCACTGTTCCCCCCCTCCCTTCTCATTCATCTCATATTTCTGAGGACCCAGCTGCTCAGAACTTAGTTGTAAAAAATGAAAAGCATGTAGATAGACACATAAAATTTAAAAAATGTACACATGCCACTATTATCTGTTTACAGTACATTTTCTGATACAAATATAATGAGAAATAGAGAATTCCCCTTCACAGTTTCAGTGTAACTATGCACCTCATTAAACTTAACTCCAGTGTGCATTGTCAATGACAATACTCACACAGAACAGAAGACAAAAAAAATCAGTAACTTCATGCAGCAGTCTGCTTTTTACAGGTGCTCCCCTTCCACTGGTTGCCGAGCAGCTCTAAGGAGGAGCTGTGCATGCTACCCCTCCTTTCAGAACTATCAGTAGATCATGCCATTTTACATTAATTTTACAGCAATGTTTCCCCAAAACCCTCTTATCTTCGATTTTTCTATGATGAGGCTGTTTCAGAGAAGAACACAGTCACGAGGCTTACTTGTTGCGGCACTTCCTGCCCCTTTGGCGCTCCAGTAACCCTGCCCTACAGCCACACACTGGGTTGGGCTGCGCACTTACTCATTTCCTCCCCTAGAGCTTCCTCTCCTACCACCCTGCTTTACAGGCACGTCTGACACGGGAGTATTCCACTCCAACGCTAAGCTCTGACTGCTGACAGTATACGGGACAAGCCACTGTTATCTATGACATGAAGGACCAGTCTCAGCAACACGATAACGAAACCAACCTGTGTTTGCGGGCTCCGAGCCCTATCCCAGCACCCGCTGATTGAACAGCTTGCAACTCGAAACAGGATTCAGCTGGGCAATCCGAGCTCGGGCACAGCCTGCTCATGTTAACAACGGTTTCCCCCAGCATTCCTCAACTGCTCGTCATACCAACCTTCAACAGAGTAGAGGAAATAAACTCCGATACCCAAATATAGTTAGGAACTTCACCTCGATACTTTACATGTAGCTACAAGGAGCACAGTAGAGCTGCTTGGCAGGATCTGTAATGAAGCAATACACTTCATAATGCAGGAGCTTAATGAAGTGAAAAAGAGAGAGGATCTCACAGGTTACTGCCTTTCTTAGAAAATGCTTTAAACATAAGCCATGTAATTATACGTCAGACAGTGCTATAATGCATCCTCTTTAAAACTAAAGCAGAAATGTTACCACCCACAATCAATGCCAAGTGGGAAATGTCAGATGGGTTTCAGAAGTGCAGGCAGCCTAATGCAATAATAATGCGTGACACTTTGTCACTATCTTCCACTAAATCAGCTCAACATGCTTTCCAGGCATAAATGAGATCACCCCTTCTATTTATTATTTCTATAGACATGGGGAAACTAAGGCATAAAGGCTGCTTTTTGATGTGGTAAGCAGAGATGAGAATACAACACAAATATTCTGAGTTGAATTTTTTTCTTCTATAACCTTTTTAATCAGGTAATTTTATAAAAGGCTTGGTGGGAAAATGCATATTCCAGGAATCATGACCCTTCCAGATATTTTTGTTTGTTTGCATTGGAATATGGAGCCTCAGCTCTGAAAATGGTCTCCTGTTGCTATCGAGAAGACAGCTTTCCATTCTTAGAGTATGCCTCTGTCGCTCCCTTACGTGCCAGTGCTGCTGCTTAGGGAGAACAGCAGTTGCTGCCAAGTGAGTTATACTGAGACCTCATGACAGATTTCCATGCCATGTAGGAGCATAGGTTATATTTGAAAAATATTAAAATATTTGTCCACTATATGAAAAAATGTCCTTCCTAGATATGTGGAATAAAAAATTAGTATCCAGTTCTCATCAAGTGTCCTTTGAAATACTCTGTAGGAGATGATTGTATCCTCATTTATTAGCAAGGAAGAATTGAAATACTGTCTGCCAGTGCTCACTCTCGTGCTCTCTTCTGTGCACAGTGTCACCCTCATACCTTTAGGGATGGGGAGGCTTTTTAAGAACTCCATTTCCCAAAAAGAATCTGTAGGCAACAGAAAGGTTCCCAGAGATTTTTCTTTACTCTTCAATCTTGTGGCAAACAAGTGTTGGAGAAATGGAAGAAAAAATTATCTATTACCAAAAAAACACAAATGTTGCTAGCAGTATACCTGGGTTACAATATTTCACATCAATACACAATACTACTTTTTGGCACATTTCTTTACAAAAAAAGAAATAAAAGAAAATGGAACTATTAAATAGGCCCAAGACTAGAATTTTAACAGTCAGCCAAAGTGGAAATATGTCACAGTTAACCCACTAAAAGGTCTACATGACTTTCTAGTGTATTGCATTTACTCTGCTTAAAATGTTGCCACTGGAGACAACTGATAGTTGATAGCACTTAAATCTTTTCACCCATAGACACTTGTATAAATTATGCTTGAAGAAAAAGAGATTGATGAGTTGTTTCTGTTGCTCTCCAGCATGCTACAAAATGGCCCGCAAAGGCTGCATATCCAGTTCCTAGGAGGTTTTCCAGTTTGGCCTACCCTGGATCCTGAATACCCAACAGAGCCTACATAATAGTGCCAGAGTCCCTGATGAAGAGCATTTGCCAGAGGACAGGGCATGACCACAACTCTATTTCAATGTAGCTATTCCTGGCTAATAAATTATGGGTAGCAAAGCACATGTTGGAGTGTCTCTGAAGCTGTTTTTATTTATAAAGAGCTGGACAACACTAGTGTTAGAATAGGGTAAGAAAATCAGATTGCAATGAGATGGCTTTCTCTTTCCTACTCCCTGTAGGAAAACTTTAAGGAAAACTCAACTGGAAGGCAGTGTCTAACCTTTTAAATATTTTCTTATTGAAGGTTATGCTGCTGGGATGCAAAAGAATAATTTATTAGTTTCAGTCCTCCACTTAGCAAGGAAGAAGGCTATCTTGGAAAACAATGGTTCACATTTAGACTGTCATAAGAGACAGATCAAACATTCGATTTATGTCTTGATTTAATTGATGATAGAAAACACACTGCAACTCTTTTGCTATGAAGTAAAGCTAGGGTCTGGGGGGGGGCACTTTCCATGACATTAAGCAAATTACATGAGAAAGAAAAATATTTACACAGTTAAAGATATATAGCCAGAAAATGAAACTGGAGCGACTTAATTTATAGGCAAGATGGAAGTCAATGCACTTCATTTAACAAAATGTAATAAGTATTAAATGACATTCCACAAACCCTGTTTCTGAATCCCACTGAGCAAATGAGAACAATTATGAGTTAAGGAATAGAAACCACTTAGAGGGATACATGCCAATTAACCAAAATGTCGGAATCCCTGTAGTACAATTCTATTTTGTAAATAGCAGCATGTATCCATCAACACTACTCAGTAATTTACAGATAAAAACACAATTAAACAAAACTCCACTAATCGCAGCTAAGAAAATTAGTAGAAACAATACTCTTCAACAGTCACTGGCAAGCTTTAGATGGCTTACTGAACTTTAAGGAGGCTGTTTTATATTTCCAAGTTTCACTTACAGCTTGTGATCTAATCACTGAAGAAACAGTACTGACTTACTGTGCTCCCTTTCTACTTATTTATTCCCAAATCCCAACTCAGAATTAATTGAATGTATTTGAGGCCAATATTCACCAATGGCACGGAAGCAAGACTTTTGATGCTTCTGTGCCAGATGAAAGCTAATACTATAAGTTTCTTTGAGTGTATATTTGTGTATATTTGTGTGTAAAGTTAGCTGAGTAATTTGAATATTGCCCAGCTAAAAATCCAACTCTTTATAGAATGAAATAACGTTTTCATCCTTTGTAAAGAATCATACCAATTTGCTTTACAGTTTAATCATATAGTTTTATTGGCTTACTACACCTACTCTTCAGTCCTATGCAATGGCAATAAAATACCACAGGAAGGAGCCAGATATTCATCCTTCAGCTTCAGGGACCCCAACCAGACAGCTGCTTCTCTGCAGGCCTGTGCTGCAGGGATGTGCTTCAAGAGCATGTGTGCACTCCATTCACTAACCAGAATTTATCCACGTAACAAACAAAGAACTCATCTAAGTAATTCTCCATCCCCAAAATGTGTACCTTAGATGCTGGCTCCTAAGTACTGAACTGGGTTTCCCTACAGAGCAACCCTTCCTGCTAATGCTGGCACAAGTGTGTCCCAGAAGTGAGGGGGTAGGGAGTATGTGATAAAAAGAGCTGATGGCTGTCCTGTGTGGTGAGACTTACACAAAGCTGCTTCTGCAAGCTGATGTGATGCTATAGTAGTGACAGATATAAGAGTAGGACATGCTTTGTCTAGATAGTAGTGATGTGTGAAGAAAGTAATTTGATCAAAAGCACAATGCCAGAATTCTCTAATACAATTAAATGAATTGGAATATATGAAAATCCCTCTAACTCCTGTATGTGCACCCACACTTGAACATCATCCAAGCCTGTCCAAAGCTTGAAGCATGGCTCTCTGTGACAGTTCCTGGCTAAACAGAACTCCCGCAAAAGAAACAGCTGATTTAGGAAAGAGCACATTTGACTATCCAGAGGAAGAAGGATGAAAAGAAAGCCATGTTTCTAATTCTCTGGGCATCCAGGATAGCAATAGCTCCATACCAGAGGCCCCATTCCATTCCCTTGAATGAAACTTCCTATACTCTAAACTTGTAGGAGTGCTACGTCTCATAAATCTCTTGTCACTCCCAGGATAAGTTTCATGATCAGTCCTGTGTTCCCTTTAATAAAAAAATCCACAGTAAGCAGAGTTAGGTTTTCTGTAAAGGGAAATATTAACTGAATTTGCACAGGTTTCCTTTGCAGGTCACCAATATCACAGCAACACAGATGAATGGAGAAAAGACTTCTACAATCTCAGATCTGACTACAAAGTATTAAGTAATTTGGAGAACAAAAGCATCATTACTTTGTTGATTCATTTTTGTTCACAAGCAAAAAGCCACTCTTGCTATCAAACAGACCATTCCTGGATTGAGTCAACACCTGCCTTTGGAAATCAGCAATGGGGCTCCTTACATGGAACTGAGAAGATTCTGCTGTGACACAACTCCAGATTTTCCATCAATGCTCAGTTTAAGGATTTATAACTTGGACAGAGAGATTCTTTCCACAGTGCAATTTGGCATTAAAGAACTTGGCCCTGGGATCAAAATAATCGTCTTCGCCAGCACTTCTTTTTAAGTGTGGAAAGGCAAATTTCTGATATATAAAGATGCAAAAATATTGAGACGTATGTCTTAATATCTGTTCTTTTCTTGTGAGAAAATAGTAGCAAATAAGACTGCAAGACTACAGCTAACTTTAAAGTCTACAGGACTTTTTGAGGCTTAGACAGTAAGTTCAATTGTGTGGTTTGCTCTCCTGTGGGAGAATAGCTCTGCAAATCAAACTAACCAAAATACGCTGTTTTCTTTCTGAGCTACATATTTTATGACAAGACATTTTAACTCCCGTTTAATTTTTCTCCAGGCTTTGATGTTTAAAAGTTGTTTGTCACAAACTCTCAATAAATGTCTTGCATACATTCAGCACACCACTGAGGTACTAGAGGTCACACATTAAGTAAATAAGTTAATGATTTCAAGTGTAAGTAACGTGAGCCTCTTCTCACTGTCATTAATCTGTTAAAACAGGTCTTGTTGGTGAATGTGAGAGTAGTAATGGGCATGTGTGTGCAATCATTTTGCCTTTTTCTACCTGGCTGAAGCTTAGGAAAATTAAATTATGCTTACACAGGTGACAGCCCATAGATATACTTCTTCAGATCAAGAAATGTAAAACATGGAAGACTAAGGACACAGCTCAGTACAATAGGAATACCACTTTAAGACATTTCTATTTTTTTTTTTGATCACCATTGAAAGCACTGCCCATAATAAGGACCTGCCCATTCTGATTATAATAATTCTTAAATTTACAATCATGTAGCATAATAAATTTAATGCATGAAGTAAATTTTGTCAGTCAATATTCTTAAACAACAAAGAGAAGATAACAATCTTATCATAGTTTTGACAATAGAAGACTTTACATTCCAAACGAGATTCACTATTATAATCTCTCTCATTTCTTAATGAAAGGTGTGTCTCATATACATCTTCTGTAACACAACCAGATTTGAAAAGATCTTACAATTGAAAGAAAAAAGTTCCAAATTCCAACTAAAAATATTCTAAACACCCTTCCTTTCTATTATAAAAGGTGTCTAAACACCTCTAGTGAAGACTTTGGATGCACTTCAAATGAGAAGAGGCAGTGTCTCAAGGAGGGAGGTCCTTATGACCTGAGGAATCTCCTTCACTATTCGATCTCCCATGCAAACCTTCTAACAGATATCCAAACTTTTGGTTCTTCTACGCACTTCTGTAGGACTACAGCACCTCCTAAAATAATGCATGAATATGTGATTCATGACTCAAAATTTTTTCAGCCATGAAAACAATGAAAACCCTTTCTTTTATGACAAAAAACAGTGCTTTTGTGTTTGAGGTCTGTTCTCTGGGTCCTCACAACTGGCTGTACGCAGGGCACCCACTGCCCTCTTCCTCAAGGGACTGCTCTCCGCACCCACAAGTCTTCACTCACTGTCCTATGTTTCCTTTTAAAATACACATTCTGGTGATACCCTGTCTCTTGGATAACAGACTAGAAATGACTCACTTGAAAGGGTCGCTGCCTTTAAATTTAATTAAATCCATATCTTCTACCTCCCACACAATCACCCCTTGGGACTAAAGGCTTCTGTAAAGGATTAGGAAGGAGATACTCTCATTGCAGCCACACCACTATACAGAAAATAATTCAAGATTTGGGAAGTTGTGAGCAGGAAGCAGATGAGGAAGAAAGGAACTCACTGAAAACACAAACAAATAACTTTGCTGGCTAGAGATTATAGCATTCATTTTGGGCAGAGGTAATTGTTGTCCAGCTTTTCCTTCCAAAAGCCTTTCTATGTTTTGTCCCACTAATGTAAATAAGAAATAGAAATGATCCACTAAAAGCAGCATCATATCTCCTCTCAAATGAGTCTGTAATCCAGCCACCTACCACCTTGTGTCCCATCCCATGTTAGGCTCAGTTGTTTTCTTGGACTGTGGAGCCACATAGCACTAATGACACCACTAGCTCCTCAGGTAGCTCTGAGAAGGCTGGCACTCTGAGACAGACCACACAGCTGTTTAATCATTCAGACGCATGTGGAGTATTACTTTGGGGAATTCTCTCACAGCTCTCCATTTAGTCTGCTTTCTTAGAACAAGAAAACCCGTTTTTTTCTGACCTTTCCCATTAACCTCCCAACTCCCTGGTAAAATAGGAATAAAGATAACTTTTTAGCTTTTTTGTTTGTTTGTTTTTAAATCTGAAATAATTATTGCTGATGAATAATGAATATTTCATTCTGAAACACTGGGTTGTTTGGTTGGGTTTTATTCTAACTCTTTCTTTTAATAGGCAGGTGCTTATTTCACCTGCCCTTTAAATAAACCTTGCTAGTAGGATGCTTGAGTCTGTGAAGCCAATGCAGCTTCTAAGCATTCTCAGAAGTACAATTTCATGTCTGTACAGATCCTTAATGCAAAAAACTGGAATGGCTATGGATGGAATATAAGTGCTGCCAAAATAGACAGCTGCTGAGTGGGAGTTCTGAGGATGAGAATGATGGATATAGGCACCTAAAATGCAAGTGAGGTAGGTCATAGGAACATAATTTCTTCGGGGGAGGAGGGAAGGTCATATTTCAGGAATTACTGTACAAAGGATATTTTTTGTTAAAAGTCTAACCATTTCCTACAGTATTGAGTGCATAACTTAAGTATGGAACAGAAGAGTCCTTAAAAAAAGCTTTTCCTTAAATTCTTTAAATTTAATGTTGTTGTTGAAGGCCTCTGGTAACAGAGAATTGCCTTTTATTAATAATTCTGAACGTCTCTCTCATTTAGATGTAAATATAAGGAGAAATGCTTTGGAGGAACTTCCTGAAAACATAAAGAACCCTAATGCATTTTTATTAAGTTTTTAAAAAGAATTTATGCATTTGGGAACTTCAAGTTGTACGGAAAAAGAAACTTGAAATTTTATGAAACTGATGTACCTCTAGAGTTGTGCAGTTTGAGAAAGGCTTCTCAAACATTGCACCAGATGGCTTTGTTCTTACCTTCCCTGGGCAGCTTCATATTACTTCACTATCAGGAATAAAATTCCGTACTTCATCAATGCTTCATTTTATGTTGCTGTCATTATATTGTTACTGGTTATAATGGTATTGGCATTATCTGTCTAATAATTATTCCTGAGTCACAGCAGTAAAACTCTTTTAATCTTAAGATCTGATCTAAGATCAGGTCTGCTGAACCACTTAAGTTTCATCTGTGTCTCTTAGTCTGAAAAAGATATTCCATACATTAAAGAAGAATGAAAGTGGGCAAATGTCTTCTCTAGTCTGTGGTTTTATAGTAAAACAATCCCAACTCAGCTGGATAGATGAAATGTGTTTCTCCAAAATATTATACACCCCTTTATTGTGTAAATGAATGTACTGCATTCCTTCAACTTCAAACCCACAGAAGCATTCTCTTACAAACAGTTATTTATACCACAGTGCAAAATAGGTGACTTTCGTTCGTGTCAAACAAGCTTGCAGATTTGGATATCCAAGGAACACTGTAAAATGTCTGAAAATACTGCAGGAAAATACACACTCCAGCAAACAAATGATAAAAGCTCTTGTATTGTAAGCCGTTAAAAAATATTACATCCTAAAAATGGTATTTTAAATGTTCACAATAATATTCAGTGGTACAACACAGTCCTGTAAGTAATTATCTTAAGGACAATATATTTCAATTAATTATGGTAGCATGTTCCAAATTCCAATCACACACCAGCCACAGTGATACAGAGGGCACATGACAATACTGCATAATCAGCCTTGCAATTATGTTCAACCAAAATACTGCCCATAGAATAGGGAACCCATCTGAATGCACTTGATGTGAAGCAAAGATTATTTAAAGACAATGGCATGCACATATATTTGCATGTTGTCCATTCTTTGGAAAACAAATGTTTACAAATTTCTTGGGCATTTAAGTTTACATGAGAGGTTCATGCATGTCCTTCAGCAGTTACTAGGTAAAACTTAAAAAAAAAACACAAAAAAACCCAAAAAAACCCACCAACCAAACAAAAACAAACAAACAAACAAAACCAAAACACACACACACAAAAAAAAAACCCCACAAAACCAGACAACCTACAGTTTGGATGGATTGATCCCAAAGACCCAAGAGGAAAGTCAAGAATTAAGAAAATTTCTTAAATCCACAGGTAGATAGTATGATTATCATCTAATTATATTAGCTATAAATATTCAATCATTGAATATACACTATATAAGCAGAGTTCATGACAAATCTAGCAACTGAAGGAATAGCAAAACCATGTGCAGAGAGGCTACAAAAATTAGGGAAGGTGTGATGTTGGAGCACAACTTGCAGAATTGTTCAAGTTCTTTACTACGTACACACCCTTCTTGGTGTCCTTCATGCGAACAGGCAGAGCAAACACCTCAAACTAATTATGGCTTGCCCAGTTTCTTACATCGTTTGTTCAACTGACCAAACTGTCTCACTTTGGCACAAGCAAATTTTTTCTGTGGAAACCTGGCAGAATCATCTTTTGCAGGGAAACTCAAATACTTCTAAACACATTTCATGTATTTATTCACTCAAAGTCAGGAGGCAGAACAAAGGCTTAAAGCAACAAACAGGGGTTTTTTTCCCATTGCCTAAGTTTTCAACGTTTCTTGACAGCATCTGTAAAGTCACTTTAGGCTGTTCTCTGTTCCTGGCTGAAAGGCGCTGGCTCCTGGTCCCTTGTCACTATGATCCTGGAGTTTTTAGAGAGTCATGACAGACACAACATGGCCTGGTCCACTCTAAACCTGCCCACATGTCCCTTGAAGCAGGGAGGGAGTATATGATACGAAATATTGAGAACTAAGGAGGAAAACAATTAAAAAAGAAGATATCCTTTCATCAAAGAGCCTTATAGCATAGCTTTCATCACTGCTTTTTCCCTTAAGAGAGAAGGTGGATATCCTTTAAGTTGTCTTTCTGAAAATATTTCTAAATTAGGATATAAGGTATATCTCTAAGGGACAGCTAGGCATAGAGTTTTTTTAGGAGCAAAGGCAAATGCCAGGATTTTCAGGGATTCAAATAAGTGGCAGAATGACTGGGAAAATTGTTTTTGTTGAGATGATGGACAAAGAAAAATGAGATGACTAGAAGAAGGAGAGACAAAACTCAAATAAACCCCTCAGGGTCAGAAAAACCACTGCAGAAAAAAAACCACAAAAATCACAGAACAACCTGAATAGTATCAATCTGCAGAATAAATAAACATTTCATGTTACAATTATGGCTAAAATAATCTTGGGATACAGGTGAGGAGATTACCCCAGATTATTTGGGTATTTTTTGGCAATGTACTTCAGTAAATCTGTTTACCAGCAGAACACCCAATGCTATGATATCGAGTCCAGGCAAGATCCTCTTCACTTCCATCAAGAACATCCAACTGCAGAATATACTGATGCAAAAAATAAAGAACATTCCTCTTCTCACAAAGGAGTTAAAACACATTCATCTGTTTTCATTTGGATATTTCAGTAAAATTTCTGGGGTTTGGCATCCTCTTACCTGTACCACAAGAAAGCAGAAATAGCTCCACTGAAGACAACATATAAACAAAAGAATTGTTACATATAGGATAAGAAGTAGGGCCTGGAGCTAAACAAACAAACAAACCAACCAACCACATCCCCCCTTGGCACTGCTGCGCAAATTGAAGTGTTCATCACAGCTTATTGTAAGCTTATGGTAGTAATGAGTATCTGAGGCTCCGTCTTGTTTGCAGATACTTAGAAAGCTGGCCTGTTTTTACACTGGATCAATTGCTTCACTAATGCTATTCAAAACTTTGTTCTGCCCTAATCCTTTTTCATGTGGAATTAGGTGGAATGAACTGCTTTCCCGAACACTGTCATCTTTGCCAGGCATCAAAATCAGTTCAAGGCAGGCAGACAAAGCCCTGTGCTCCCAGAAGCACAGCAAAACTTGAGAAGTAAGCTCTTTGGGACAGGGGATGGCACTGAGGCCATAGGGTGAGTCTGGGGAAGCACTGAGGTACAGGATGTGTGGTGACTAATCATGGTGGAGAAAGAATGTCACCTCCCGCCCCCGCATCATGCGAGTCACCCATCCCAGAGCTCAGTGGCACAGAGGATGCAGGAGAGAACTAACAGTGGGCATTTACACAGGAAGAGACCTATGGAAAAGCAGATCTGCATCCAACAATGGCACATACTCCCAGCTCAGTTCTCTGACCTTTTCTGCTCTGATACCTCAGTGGCTCAGAGCAATCAAAGCACCAATTAATTGCAATGGAATATATAAAACAAATATACACCTTGCATAATTAGGCTGTTATATTTCTGATTTTACATATTTAATTATATATGCATATTTTGTTTATATATGCATATTCCATACTAGTTTGTTTGGTATGGAAATAAATATGTCTGATCACTGAGAGTCTGTAGTATTTAGGAACAAGACATTTTCTTCCAAAATGCAGGTATCTAGCCTGAGATGAGCATCTAGGCTCCATCAACAGCCTGTACCTAGAGAAACAGGAAACTATGAAGCAGTTTAACCCAAGCAGGAGCCCTTCAATAACCAGGAAAGCAACCTAGAGGACTAGTTTAAATTAAATTACTAATTTTCAGAGGACAAAAAACTGGTGAGACTAATCACACCTGTAGTGCACTACTGTCTTTAAATACTAATTTTGTGGTTGACTGGAGGCATCTGGCTAAATAAGTGGAATAGGAGGATCTATAGAAAAAGTGCACAGAAGATACTGTTCCTCACAGTTTTACTTTTAGTGAAATCTGTGCTAATATATCTGTTAATTTCTAATGGGATAAGACTGAATGGAGTGTATCTGTCCTGTTTTGAATTGTTCCTGCAGGACAGCAGGAATTTGCAAAGCAGGAGCTCACAGAGATGCAATTATTCCAGGAGCGCCACACTCCGGGAATGTGGATATGGATGAATATCTCACTATCTCCCTCTTTTCTTTTTGTTTTTCTACCTGCACAATCAAAAAGTATCCCAGGCCTGGCACATATATTGCTTCAAACAAGATGGTTGCACATTCAAATAAGTGTACACATATTTAGTAGGAACTGAAGGCTAGGAACAAAAATAGAGGAAAAAATGTTGAGAACAGGACTTCATAATGTAGCAAGACCTCTGTTTGGGGGTTTATCACATTGAAGAAGTTGATATGGGGAGAGAAGAATGAATATCTAAGCAGATGTTTATTAACTTGATAGAGCATAGAAATGCAGTCTACCACTTGTAGCAAATTCAGTTTATTCCATTTATGAAAATAAAAACTAGATATGAGAAATAAAGTAACTGCAGTAACTTACTCTAGAGCTACCCATACTTTAAATATAAAAATATAAACATGTCAAGCACTATTAATGCATTTATATGACGTACACAGAGCACATACAGATGAGCACAATAAATTGATTTCATTCTCCTCTGATCCTGAGCCAGCTCTGTATCAGGCCAATATTTTGACATTAATTATTGTAGCTTTAAAAATGCTTCCCCTTGGGCCACCTGCCTAAACTGTCCTGTAGTTCTCACAAATGTTGAGGCTGAAGCTATCCCCAGTTACAGCAACTCTACCTCACCTACCAGCAGTCATAGTTCCCTGTGGCCCACTAGACTGTCCTCCCCAGGGCCCTCACTGAGTGACAACCATCTTATCTGGTGTTAGTGTTGTTCTTAATCCTGCCAAGTCTGACCTAAACTGGATGTATCATTACTCATCTGGCTATACAATAATGCAACCTTCAGAGTCCAGCACTGGGGAAAATATTCAGGGAAAGGGTCATGCTTTGATGTGGTGTTTTCAGTTCCATTTAAACAGTGCACGCACATAAAACTAAAGCTTTATTATAATGTAAATCCATGGCAAGGGGAAGGGATTTATCAGTGCAATAAGCTGTGATCTATTCAATACCAATGCCAACTTTTTGAACAAATCAATAATTTACTGAAAGAAATTTTGCCAGTCTCGTTTCCTAGAACACTTGTTTCCAGGCACATATTTTATTTATACAAGGAAAAATTGCAACGAGCATTTAAAAATTACTACCTTTGGAGACAAACAGGAACTGTAGTGTTCTTGCTGTGTGTTTGTTACATTGTGTACAAGAAAACTGCATACAATTTCTGGTTGCTTCTTGAAAGAGTCACTCAAATGTCTAAATGCAAGTGAAAAATGGAAGGAGTATGATAAAAGCCACTGTGAAGCAACATCTTGGAGTATTATAGGAGTGCTGCATTTTTCACAACTTGGATTTTTGGCAGAAAGAATCTGGAAAGGTTTATTTGGTAAAATCTGGACTTCAGTTTCACGGTGCTTCACATGGGGCAAGAAGTATATGAGATTGCTTACAGCCAAGGAGGAGTAGGCTGAGTTGACATCCACTTATGCTGATGACTAAAGCATTTCAGATTGCAGGAAAAAATGGCACTACTATCCCAAGACATACCAAGAGCTAAATTTCTTCTGGCTTCTGTTGATGTGCAGCTGTAACCCTTTGCCGACCCTCAATTTCCTTTTCAAAACAGTGGCATCCTCTGTACAGCAGCAATCCCACTTGCTGCCACAGTCTCATTCTCCTGACTGTCCCCACATTCTCATTCACTGCTGCTTCCAGGGCACTTTTGGTCAAGTCATTTTGCACTTCAAAGTCACAGGTGGTTATAAAACTGTATTAACTCTAAAGGGATTCTTTCAAGAGAAGCTTTATGTAAACACAATATGTGGCATCCATAACCAGACCAGACCATAGCGTATTCTAAACAAGTGCCTAAAGCCAACATGTATTTGCCCTTGCAATTTAAACAATCCAGAGTATAATTCATGATACCCTATTAAAAAACCTATTTTATTTTAGATATGAAACATTACTTTTTGCATTACATCACAATCAAGTATAAAATAAGATAATCAACTTTGTTCCACAAGGCTAAAAGGATTAATAAAAGTACATAAATGGCATATGAATAAATCTATTCCCAAACCTCCTATGACATACTGCAGGCCAGAGTCTCATTAAACGTAATGTTAAAATTTAGCAGAGCACCTGATTCTCTGCTTGAAATCTACTTGCCACTATAGGAGAAAATTCATGTGGCCAAAGCTTAACTGGAATTCAAGCTGGCCAGAAATGTGGAGAACAATAAAAAGGTTATTTTCAAATACATTAATGGCAATAGGCAGTATAGAAATATCATTGGCCTGTTATAGGATGAGGATGGTCACCTCACAAACAGGGACAGAGACAAGGCAGAGGTGTTTAATGCTTTCTTTGCCTCTGTCTTTAACACGGATGATGGACCAAGGGGGTCTCAGTGCCCTGAGCCGAAGGACCATGACTTTGAGAATAATAAACTCCCAGTTGATCCTGAACTTGTGTGAGATCTGTTGCTTCAGCTGAATCCCTACAAATCTACGAGGTCTGATGGGATTCATCAAAAAATTCTCAAAGAGCTTTCTGATGTCATGGCAACACCAATCTTGATGATTTCTGAGCGGTCTTGAGAATCTGGAGAGATCCCAGCTGACTGGAATCTGGTAAATGTTGTCCCAATTTTCAACAAGACCAAGAAGGCAGACCTTGGAAACTAGAGCCCTCTCAGTCTCACTTCAGTGCCTAGTAAAGTTATGGAGAAGATTATTCTGGGAAATATTGAAAAACACCTGAAAGACAATGCAGTCATTGGTCACAGCCAGCATGACTTCATGAGAGGAAAGTCCTGCTTATGCAACCTGATTTCCTTTCATGACATGGTAACCCACCTAGCTGATCAAGGGAAAGCAGCTGATGTAATCTTTTTAGATTTCAGTAAAGCTCTTGATACTGTCTCTCTCAGGATCCTTCTGGACAAAATGTCCAGCACACAGTTGGATAAACACATCATGTGGTGGGTGAGCAATTGGCTCAGGGGTCAAGCAAAGAGGGTAATAGTGAATGGGGTAACATCGGACTGGTGACCTGTCACTAGTGGGGTTCCACAGGGCTCCACCTTGGGCCCTGTTCTCTTCAACAACGTAAATTACTTGGAAGGACTGGAAGGGATACTAAGCAAGTTTGCAGATGTCACAAACAACTAACAGGGAATGATATTTTGACATTAGGCAAAGGCAGACCCCAGTCTACTCTAGCTTTTCTGTATTCCTTATTACTGTGATGTTATTCTATTTGGTAACATGAAAATCAGCAAATCCCTGCTGATGTGTATGACACTGTTCTGCTGGACAGTGACCTTCTATGAATGAATTTTAAACTAATCTTTCCCTATGGCAGAAATAATTGTAATGGTAGATTGAAACTTAGTGGTTAATAAATTGGAATACATAATCCACTACCAATTATACAGAGGACTGAAATTCAGTTCTGTGTTCCTACTCACTGAGTTCTCCATACGTGGACTTTTACACTGATTATGCAAATAGAACAATATTAGGAAATGATGAAAATTTCCTACTCCTAAAGGGAAGTGCTGCAGACAGGGAGATGAAAACCAAAACAAACAAAAATTTTAATGTCAATAATGAAACAAATAAGAAAGAAATACTCCTGGAAAGAGTGAAAGAGAGGCAAGAACATCATAAAATATTTTCCAAGGAAAAATTCTGGCAAAAAAATGTGAGAGAAACCTAAAAACTGGCTAGCTGGTCTATCAAATAAAAATCCTTTCTCAGCCTTTGAACTTTTTCACAACTCTGCCTGTTTAACTACCAAAGTAGACAGGGCACTGTGCTTGAGAGTCCCAAATACCATGGCATATTCAAATACAGGAAAAAAAAATCATTTTATTTTCATTGGTTATAAGAAAACATGTGCTGCACAAGTAATAAGAGCTGTGTATGTTGCTTTTATTTTCTCAGTAAAGCATGGAAATCCAAAGAACTGTAGCAAAGACTAAGCTAGAAATACTAGAAATATATTATACTTTTGACCAGCACTGAACTTAGACTCATGAAACTGTAATATCACTGAAATACCCATCAATTAAGGGGAAAAAAACCCCTTTTGATAAAATGCATTAACTAGAACAGAAAAAAAATAGCATATGTAGATGGGTAAGAAAAGCAACATCTCATTCCACCAACACCACCAGTTTTCAGTAAGAAAACAAATCAGAACAGGGGGAGGAAACTAGGCTACTATGGCAAGAATGTGCTTTTGATGAAAAAATTAGTCCTGTTTTATTCAACTACTGCATTCAAACAACTCTCATAGGAGGCCAGGTATTGGTTGGTGCAAATTAACAACATGCTGTACGTACTTTTAGCCCACTCTGCCTCTCATCATATCAGCCATTTGTCCCAAAAGCCTCCACACTGCATCAATCAGCTCCTGACTGGAAAAGGTTCCTCACGCAGCCAAGACTCACCTTCTAAAGCAGCTGCTGCTGTTACAAAAGCTCCTGAGCCCTTCTCATCACTAAGAGCACTTTGGTTTGGCAGCAGAACAACTTTAATTTAAGGGCAGGACCCATGTTTTCTGCCTGGAAGCATGTGGAACCATCTGAATGTACTCATCCATGCTTTCCCAAGAACAGTCTGCCACTTTTAATCACCAAGGTGTATCATTCATTTTAACTGCATGGACGTTGAAGACAAAGAAAAACATGAGCTCTAATGCGAGGAGCTCGACAGCTCAACTCAGACAGTGCCCATCAGATGCACTGAGCCAAGGCTGAGAGAATAAGGAGTGGTACCAAGGAGGGAGCCTACTTGGCAAACAGTGCCTGGGGAAAGCTCATAGCATCCTATTTCCAAAGTAAACCTTCAGGAACCCATGCTAAAACCACTGTAAAAAGAAATAAGGGCAGAAAACCCATTTGGTGCTGATTACATTTCTTCTTTTCTGCCAACTTATACATCTTACATGGGCTTCAAATTCCTTTCTGAATATATTGTAGTGCAAATCAAATTTTAAAAATGCTGACAAAAATAAAAGCTTACTATTTTGTCTTCCAAAGAAGAACAAGGGACAGTCCAAAGCATCTCAGCTTGTTAAGGAGAAGGAAAATGGTTAATAAAACTAAATCCCCTTCTAACATTTGAAATTTAGACCAAAAAAAATTATATCTGTCTTCCAGTAGCCTGCTCAATCTCTGCAATTCTGAAAGAAAGCCCTTTCCTTTTGGCACCTGTTGCATTCCCCAAATGACTCTTAGAGCCAGTGCAGCACCACTAATGAGGAGAAACATCTAGTGGATTTCAACTGCACTGCCCCTTGAATACATTTCAAAAACAACAGCAACTATAATGATTTAAACTATAACACTCTTCCATCCCAGAGATTTGAAAATATTCTAGAAGCAGCTAAACAAAGTACCATGTATAGTACTAATTAAAGTTCTACAGCATCAAGAAGTCCTACTACACTCCAAGGTCTTCAATGAAGCTATATTAATAAGGCATAAAAAGTATTTCTTGCTTTAGATAGTATAAGATCCACCTACAAGAGAGGACATTGCAGGTTGATATAAAAAGATATTTAGGAGAACATCAGACGTGTAAGTGCAGGTATACTCAAACTGTATGTCCCTGGAAACACACTGGAGGGGTACATATCCTAAGGAGTGAATCCCAGCCTCCAGCTGTGGTATTTTCATGCTTATCTGGTGTTCAATTTCTAATCCACATGGCAAAGTGCAACATGATCTAGGAGTGCTGAGTCAGATCACTGTAATGGGACCTTGCCAAGGGCAGCATCATTTGGGCATGAGAGGGGCACTAATATAGGTTACTAGAGTAGAATAACATTCACTGCATGTCACCAGCACAGGGAACATCAGGTTTACTTGAGACATTATATTCAACATGTTTTAACACTCAAGTCATACAGGCTTAATCAAGGCCCTTTGGAGAAAACTCAGAATGGTTTACATCTTATTTTCTACATAGTCCAAAAAGTCCTTCTCTTGGTCCGTGTTGAGATTGAAGGAGGCTAGTTCATACCTATTTTTTTGGAACTTAAATGCATAATATATTTCTAGTTAAGAGACTTCTACTTACATTTTTTTTCTATTTCTCACAGGGATAATCACCATGTATTCTTTAGCACATTAATCTTCTCAACTGATGTGCCCAATCTAATTCATGTTTTATCTCACTTCTTTCGGATTAAAATCTAACAGTATTTAAATGCTATTTTGCCATCTTGAGAAAAACTGTCCAGAGTTTTTCTAACCACGCTCATCATCTTTTGAAATTTCTCTCTTCAAACCTTCATGTCATGAGTGGCTTGGCACTGAAAGTAGCTTAATTATTATTTGAAAATATTGGCAATTGAAGCCAGAAAGGGAATTGTTTAACATCAGTATGTCATCTAATTAAAAATATATCTTATTTTACAGGCTATCACCAAAAAGTAACAAACTGGAATTCTGCTGAACACTCCACTGATCCAATGCCACAAAGGCAAGGGGGAAAAAGCACAAGAATAACTGCACTCTTTCTTAAACAGTAAGCCTCCTGAAAAAGAAACTTCCGAAGTTCTGTCCTAGATCTAAAACACCAGCTGGTACACCATCTGAGAAATCACCATTGAAACTGTTTATCAACAACATGGAAAAAAAAAACAACCCTTTTTTTCTTAAATGAATTATCAGGATGAATTATTTTGTGAAGAAGACAGCTCCAATTGCCTGGAGAATGGCTGCCTGAAATTAACTGCTTCAGAAAGAGCTAAATTCTTCTACCAATTTATCTTTTAAAGTCCATGCCTTCCCTCCAACACAGCTGTTCATCCTTGTAGCTGTTCCATACTTCTGAATTAAGCAGAGGCACACTTTGACTGATACTTTTGACTTTCTGCCAACAGACAGAAAACTGTGATTGCAAGAACCTGGATCCTCTTTTCCTCCAGCAGGTAGAAGAGCTTTACTGAGGTGAGAAGTAAAGGTGAGGCCCTGGGCAACCCAGTGAGAGAAATGTGTATAAAAAGCAGAGGAGTAAGAAAAATGCAAAACAACAAGAAAAATTAATCACACTCACTCTTCAGTAAGTGTTAGGCACCAGACAGTAGAAAAGGGCATTTAGGGAACAAAGTAAGAATAGGGCAAAACCTGTGTATTAAATAACTATAAGGAAACTTTTATTTTTCTGCAACTCCTCCCCTACGCTTACAAGATTCACTCCCAGTGGTGTTTCATGCAGAGAACGCTCTGTGAGCTACCCTATTTTTACACTATTCTTAACCACTACTCTCTACATGCAGATCCAAATGAATCCCAATAGAGGCCTAAAGATCCCATTGTAAATGCACAGTTAATAAAAGAAAATGTTTGCCAAACTCACACAGTGAATGAGGTTAACTGAAAGGCAAATTATTCATGACTCAGTCACAAACTTAAATGTAATAGTCAAAATATTCTGGTGTGTAAAATCAACATCTCCCTTCCCTTAGAGGAAAACAAAATCCTTCTACAAGATAGCAAGGTAGTAAAGAAGGTGTGCTCTGCTCTCAATATCCGGCATTAGAGGTTGGACTCTATAGCTGAATGTACTAGTGATTCACAAGTGAAGGCAATTACTATGCAAAGGGGAAGCATTTTATGATGCTTTGAGCTCTATGGATGTGTGGCAAAACTTAATGAAGCACTGGATTATTTATTGTGTTAGCAGAGAAATAGCTGGGTGAACCAGATTCATATTTAGTTAGGAAATAGTGTCAAGACTGTGCCTGAAGCCACTGAAAATTATCACTACAATTATTTATTTTTTTTTTAAATTGCATTGTTTTCCAGGCTTTTCTCTCACAAATTTTAAAAGCAACAAGACTAAGAAGAATGCTACAAAGCCTAGCAAGGACTTCAATCAGATATTCAGAAAAATCTACTTGTCCTTTTAGTTTGATTGCAGCATGTTCTTATTACCTTAGAGGAGAAAATCCATTGCCTGTAAAAAGAAGGGTCCTGTAATGGACAAGTGAAAAGGAGCAACCCCTAGGAGCAGGGACAAGGGCATTTCCCAGAGCAGCGGTGCTGGTTTAGCAAACTGGAAGGCTTCCAATCGAATGCTGCTCAGGTGACAGTGGTCAGGCACCAAGGGGAGCCATAGGTAATGCCACCCACATCTTTTGTGGCTTTTCAGACAGCCTTCTTGCTTCCTTTTCCACTTCTGGTATGGCCCAACTGTAAAGAGCTAAAATCAACATTATAACTTAGTTCTCACCTGCGGGAATTCTTCTGACTTCTCATCCAAGTTTCAAGACCCTACCTGCTTCTTTTCTCACCCATTTCTTTAGACTCAGGTTTCCCCCAAACTCTGTTTCCCATCTCAGCACACCTCCAAACTACAGCCCCTTCATTATTTCATTGATGCTGTTTCCCCCAAACACCACCCAGGTCTGAGGAAGATAAATCCTCTTGCTCAGGGCAGAGACCTAATTTTCTCAGTGCCCACGTCTAATGTCACAGGGACTTCTGTTTGTCAGGAAAAGCAAGCCCAAGAACTGGAGCGTGTTCAGTTCAGGTTTTATTATGGGTGGTTTATTTTCTAATCTCCAAGTCTGGAAAGCTTGTGTGAGCTGAGACTTTTCAATGATCACATCCTGTTCAAGTTTCAGAAGAATTTTCACAGGGAAGGAGTAAAAAGCACTTTGCTGACCCTCCAGCATTCTCTTGACAAATTTGAAGATTCTGCTCCAAAATAGAGGTGTCATAGCTTCATAGTGAAATGTCATAAGACTCTCCTTATTTTATCTAGCATCATGGTGCCTGTCTCCATTCCATCTTCATTCTTGAAAATAAATGAAATATAATTGGATTGGTATTCTTCTAAAACTTCTGTTTAGAGCCAACACCTTCCTTAAAAGCATTAGCCCATATATTTATAGTTGTCAAACCTATAAACAGCTGAAAGCAAGGCCTTGTGATAAACAGAAATGATTCACAATTGTTACATTGTCTAATATATCTGTGAGATTGGCACTGACTTTCACTGAGCCCTATATTCTAGGTCCCTAAATCACTTTGAAAATTTGCTGACAAGCTTTACTTCAGCTTTACTTCTCTTTGGAGGTTTCAGGGCATATAAGGGGAATGTCAACTATCTCCTCACTGAAAAGAAAGATGTCACCTCCAGGGCCTGACTTCTAATTGCAGTGTATGCATCATCTACTGTTATAAAAACCTTTGCCAGAAAAATATATGGAATCAGAATTAAAATCCACAGCATATGAATGGTCCAGTGTACTGATTAGCTGACTGGAAGGAGGAACAATAATAAATAAGCCCTTGAGTTAGAAGCCAGATGTGGCAGAAGGGTCCTGCAGCTGCTGAGCAGGCTCAGGGGAGGCCCCAGCCCAGGCCCCTGAGCTGGACGTAACTGCACCCCCCTTTTCTATGGGGTCTATGGCATGGACATTATGACACTAAGAAACGGAGTGATACAGTCCCAAAAAATATTCCGTAGTTCAGCAAGATTATTTTATTAGATATGTTTTAAGCACACAACGTGCAGAGTGTGTTGGGTTTTTCCATCCAAAATACAAGTTATAATTTTCTCTCCATCCCAGTAGACCAGAAATCATATTCTAAAAATAGTATTTCTTCAAGTTTCTCAAACAACTATAGAATAGGCCTATAAATACAGGCCATAAAAATACTTGCCTGAGCAAAGTAGCCTTCATAGGAAGGCTCTTTTCTCACAAGTATTCACTGTGTATCTATTCATACAGAAAACACCTGCATAAAAGTTTTTCTCTGGTCATATGAAAGGCACCACAATTTCTGATTTTTCTCTAAATGTAGATTACCTGCAGCATCAAACCCTACCTGGAGTCAAAAAATAAAAAGAAATATCATAGGCAAAAAGACTGTTGTAAAGGGCTGTGTGGGAACTTCAGATGAACAAAATGGCATGAGGGAGAAAAAGTCACCTTGATGGAACAGGGATGAAGACTGGAAATGGAAGCAGAATAGGGCAAGCATACACTTTGAACTCTTGAAAGCATAGGAGGGCAAAAATGCCAGTTTGTAAAAGCCCAATAAATATGTTAGAAGAACTTGCTCACTACTGCAGAAGTCACTGAAGTAATTTGTCAGCTGACATGAAGCCTGCTAGGGTCCTAATGCACTGTTGGTAACTCTCCGCCATTAACTGAGTGACAAGGGGTTTGGAGAGTCTAACAACAGTGGGGAGCAATCTTTTCCAGAGAAAAATGTCCTGTCATTTCATCACTTGTTTTATGGTACGCACAGTAGCCTTGGAGTTTAAACAATGCTCAAGCAAAAGTAGTCATGAAACTGTGGCCACAGGAAGGTTTGGGGTTTGTTTTTTTTCAAATAGAGCCAGCAGCACTCAGGCTCAGAGTATTAGTATCTGTTTTCCTGTTACGCTTTTCCTTCGTAATAACTGCTTTTCATTTTTTAAAAATACAGCAATAAACCCGGAAATTCCATAAAGGCCGTCTTCTTTGATATGAAAGTATGGGGGAGAGGGAACCACAAAAACATATGGAAGTCAGTTAAATGCTTTATTTATTCAGCAAAAAAAGGGGACTGTGTATTTCCTGAATTGAATTTGTTTTCATTGTCCTTCTGTGGCCAACTGGTTTAGAGAGTCCATATACAATGTCAGTCCTCATTTGTGATTTTTCAAAATATGAGATTGTATTCCACAGGTACATGGTTTTACAACTGAAGCTAACTCCTTAATAATTTTGCTTCATGTTTACGGTGATGTAATTTTAAGGTGATTTAAGATAAATGAGTCACCAAAATCACTCGTTTTACCATTCTCCTTTCTAAATCATTACACTTTCTGCTTCTCATTAAGATTGTTAAAAGTGCGGGTAACAGAAGCTATTAGTCTTTTGGGGCTCAAACAATAAAATTTTACATGCAGTCACCTATCACGTTAATTGCTTTAAGAATAATATGAAATTAACTAATGCCTACTGACATTTAGATGTTCATTAGAAAGTTCTCTCACAAATGAAGGTACCTTAGAACCCGGAATATAGATTGTAATTATGTAATAATGTCTATAAAAAGTATCTGGGAGAAAAAGAAGAATGACAAATATTTATCCTAAGGAAAACACAAAAGGGAAGAAGAAGAGGTAGCCCGGAAGTTCTAGTATGCAGTTTTAATTTACCTGTATGGGATGAAACTGATATTTTGGTGACAGCAACTGTAGACAGTATGTAAAAGCAGGAGAAGGACAAACAACATAGGACTATAATTGAGGGAAAGTTGGAGGAAGTAATTATGTAAGAAATGGATTCGAAAGACTCATAGTCAGTTTTTTATACAGCATCTGAAGAGCTCAAAAGACATTGCTTTTTGTTCTGCACAAAAAGTAAAAGAAATCTGTGCTTGATTATTCTCTCTGAACAATACTCTGGCATAGTTTTAAAATACAGAAATAACCACCTATTAGTAATTTCCAAAGTTGGATTCCTCAGTCATTAAATTATCACCACGTCCAAGTGAACTCAGAGATAAAGCCTGTGCCTTGATCTAGTTTTCATATACAATGTAGAAAGAAATGTGACAGTACAAAATCATCAGCATATTCTGTTAAATACAATATCCCAGGAATATCCCAAGACAAACAAATTAATTACAAACATTCAAAACAGATCAAAAACTGAAATCAAATTATAGGAAAAACTTAATCTTTAGACATTAAACTCACTTTAAAAATATAAAAATAGAAGTATCTAAACTGATAACCTCTTCCCTCACTTTGTCTTTGGATCCAATCACGTAAAAACATATTACATAATATATAAAATAATGTAAAAACATAAACATATAATAATTTTATATAATTACACAAAATTTTCTTAAGGAAAAATTGCAGAAGTCGAACACAAAGCTGGGAATTTAAGACAAGGAACATGTTTTACTTGATAAAATGGAAGAATTTAAAAACTGGAATGTTTTAAACTCTTCTGAAACATGGGGCAATTAGGGAGTTTTAAGATAAATAGAAACCCAAACTAAAACATTTTCCAACATAAAGGGCTTATGCTAAGGCATCATAATGAGATGGATTCTTATGAATGCCATATGTTTGCATTATCTGGGTGCACTGATCACACAAAATTAACTCAAATATCAGCAATAGGACAGACACTTATACTGAGTCACACAACTGTTTGAAAAATGCTCCATTGCATGGGAAGATCAGCTGAGCAAGGAAGAAGAGATACTGCTGGAAAAGGAAACACATTTGGAAGAATTTATGGTCACAGTAAAACTTGTCAATTAAGACCTGATTTAGGAGCACTTCTGGGCTCCTTGCTGACATTAAGCTTTCAGCAATGTCTATAGTCCCAGCTACAAGTTCCCTTTGTATCACCTCCAAGTGGTTACCAAATCTACTCCAGCAGAAAATGTCTTACAGATTTTCTTACCTTACTTGTTTTTCAGTTGGGTCCTAGAGACACCATTTTACTATGCATAAATTTTTCTACAGTCATCACACTCTATCTGGGAAAAAATACTACAGAATACTCAGTACTCTAAGCTACTTATACAACCTCATGCTGGGTAACCCCTAGATCCTGATTTTTTTTAACAACTTTGACAAAAGCCACCATTTAAAACCTCATTTTCAGTATATTCCTGATGTTGTTTTTGTGGAAAGAATTTTTGTAAGAAGACTTTTAATAGCAGTTAGGACACAACTATGATCCCTTTAGGAAGAGAAAAAGTCATCCATACAGAAACGAAAGTCTTCTTGGGAGCCAAGGCACCTGTGTGCCACTGCAGTGTGCATGAGTTGGGAACCCCAGCTCTAAAGAGTATATTCTGACAGGAGTCAAGGAGTCAAGTGCTGCAGCAAGATCAAGAAGTTTAAAGAAGGTTAAAACATCTCATTTAAGCTCATAATATAGTCTCTGATTCCCCAATAAGTGAAATTTACTCCCAGTAGACTATTTTTTTCATTTTTTTCAATCAAGCTGAAAGTTCGCTTTAAGTTACTAAATACTGACATTTTTCAGTTTCTCTTTCTTTGTTTTCTCTTAGAGACATAGTTAGATTCAATACTGCCATGATAAATTAATACCAAATTACTATATTTATGCACATAAAAGTAGAAAATGAAAGTATTAAAGAGATGGGTATTAAAGAGATAGGTAGCTAAATAATATCTCATAAATTGATGTGTGATATTTGGATGGAATTCTCCTTGTTTCTTTAGCTTGTATAACAACTAATGAACATTACATATAGGAAATTAAACTGTGGCTATTAAACAACATAGGTGCGTGAGAAAACATCAAGACTTAAGCCACATGATATGGCATAGAATAATGACTTATTCTATTCATCTCTGTCACCTACTCCTATAAATATGTTAGCTACTGCTAGTCTTCCCTGAAATTGGATAGCCATCACCCACCTTGCTGAACAAATGTAATTCAATACAGCAGAAACCAGCCTGACAAACAAAGGGAAATAATTATTGAAAAGATGGGCAAGCTGAATCAATCCAGCAGAGTCTGGCAAGCACTAGTGCTGGCCATGGGCAGCAGAAGAGAGCATGTGGTCTTGAGCAGAAATGGAGGCAGCAGGTGAGGAGGAAGCAGGAAAATGTCCTCTCCATGCACAAGCATTATTTTTGCTTAGCTTTATTATTAAACACTACTTTGGGACAATATTATCTATTTAATGTTCTTCTTCTGTTTTCAGAATACCTCTGAAGCAAGGTCAAGGGTCACAACAACAACTGGTGAGTAAAAGCTTATGTCTTCAAATAATTTTCAGAAAAGCATCAGCAAAGAATGTGTTAGCAAGGAAAACCAGAACACAGTAAACAGCATAAAACACTGTAAATAGCAAAGAGTCCTGTGAATAAGATTTGAATTGCTGGGTTTATATATATGCTCTATCTTCATTGCCACATACTTAAATACAGGCTTTCACAATATAGTGACTATAACTTGTACATAAGCTTTAAGTCCTCACTTCTTTCCAGCTAAACTGGGTGAGGATATACAACAGTTGCTTCACTCAGATTTTACATATTTTTTTTTAATGAGAGAAAAATCTAATTAAAACAAGTTTAAAATAGCAGTTACTGCAACTTCTACAGACAGATTAGTACCTGGAAGTGACAAAAATTTTACCTTTTCCGTCCTGATCCTTGCACTGTATCATGTAGTCAACACACTTGAGTAAATGTGAAGCACAGCATGAGTGTATGCAAGAGGGAACAGCATCTTTGTGTATCCAAAATGCACACACCAATTAAATGGGGAAGCCTCAGGGCCATCTCTAACTCTTTTGTTTATATCTTTTCCACCCAATTGTTCTTTCTCTGGCTCGTCTGTTGGAAAGGACGGGATGTAGCCCAACAGATGACTAACTGTGTACAATCAAACTCATTTTGTTTCTTAACCCCAGCAACTGCCACATGTTATTTCTGAACCTTAAGGATCCTTATCTTTAGCTATCTTGCTGTAGTGACCCAGAGATTAAAAAATAAATAAATAAATTCTCCTCTCATTCTTTAAGCCAAACAATAACTTGAAGTGAAAGACAAAACCACCTTGCGTATATAACTGCTTGAAACAATCTAAATATCTCAGAAACGTAATAGTAGAGTTTTGCTCAATGTTTAGTTAAAAGTGACTAATTCCAGACATGCTGAAGTCAATGAGAATTTTTTCAAGGATTTTAATGAGCTTTGGTAAGACATAACTCGTTTAGGTTACTGACTTCTGTTGCTCCCTGGGTTTCATTTGATACTCAGAAAGAAATACCAAAAGTTAGTTAATAATCATATACCATGTAAACAGTGATGGACCCTAAAATGCAATACTCAGCTGGTTTCCATCTCAAAGCTCAGATTATGATGCAAAAGCCAGGTGTATGGCACTGACCCAGACATACAGTGTCAGATCTAACTTCACTAAAACAGCCAAGCACATATTTTATAACAAGGTTATAAAATCTGATCTGAGAAATAATAATGGCAATCTTAAAATCTAAAATGTATTTTGCAGGGGTTTGAAATTAATATTTTTTCCATTAGATGGCTTTACACATGGACCTACCATAAAACCAGCATTCTTGAACCGTTATGTCCATTATTATCACTTCTTGGTAAAACTTACCATTTCCATGTGAAATGAACTACTATTTTTGCACTGTTATAGATAATGATACAATATTTTGACTATATGTTTATTATAGCACTTATTTCACCCAAGGTTTATAATTTGACAAACCTTCAGGGTCACAAATCTACCAACCTTTACTTCATCTTTACATATACACCCATGAAAAGGAGTTTTAGCATCTGAATGCTTTAGGCTTTGACCTTCTGATAGCTTGCAACAGAAATAACAACTGAAAGCACTCACCTGCATTTGATAGCTAAATGCATACATTTTAAAATTTGGTTGAACCTTTAAAAACACACAAAAAAGGTAATGCTTTTGTGCCTATTAAATCTTAAAAAATCACTATCATGATGTTAAAGAATTGCTTGAGGATTCCTCTGGTTATGGTTCCCTGCTCTGTCTGAAAACTCAAATAGGCAAAGAAAATGGTGCTAGGAAAGTAATGTTTAAAGATAAGATTGTCCATTAGTGGCTGTCCCAGTTTCTCCTGTTTGGCAATAAAGACAAAAGTATTTTCAGCAGTACTTTAAAAGGCACCTGCACAGTAAATGTGGTTCAGGTCTTAATCAAGAAATTAACCACTTAAGAACTTTCTCTTTTCCCACTTACAGAGAATTAGAAAGGTCACATGTATCACTGTTTTGCTATTTTTTTAAGTACTTTGCCACAGAACCCAGAAGTCACTGCTAATGACCAGCTAGAACCACACAAATCATCACGAGGACCTTTGGGTGGTTCACCAATGGAAGTGCTCTACTCACACCACAGTATTAGCACTATAAACCTACTGCATTTCACTGTTCACATGCTTCTTCAGTCACTATCTGTGTGAAAGGCCAAAGCACATTCACACACAGGTAAGTGAAGTTTCCCCAAAGTTGTCCATAAAAGAAGAAAAATGTACACACTAAGAAACAGTCTTCAACGTGCAAGCTCACTACATATATATCAGATATCTGATATATATCAGATATATATCAGATATCATATATATATATATCATATATATCATATATATATCAGATATCATATATATATATATATATATATATCAGATATCATATATATATCAGATATCATATATATCAGATATCAGATATCTGACATCTCCTGACTACTGTGACTGAAGAAACATTGCAGGTTTATATATGAAATCAAATAATGCCAGAGATAGTAAATTTATAGTTTTTAGCATCATTTGCATGTAATGACCAGTATTTTCCAAACAGTTTTGAGAATCCTGTCCTCAAACCCGAGATTGTTCAAGATTTCAGAAAATCACTTCACCTTACTCCTAACTACTTTTAAAAATCTTCCACAGTTACTTTATACATGTATAATACATGTAGTTTATACATGTGATCTGCTGTCTCACAGTGTTTATAATTGCATACCTTATTCTGACAGTCAGAGGAGGTGTACTCAGTTGACGCTCCTTGCTTCTGGAATACTGCAGCTCTGAGACAGGCAATTAGTAATTACCTTTTCTTAAAACAGTCTATGGCCTATGTGGGGAGAAGCCTGTAACTTCTAATCTAACACAGAAACTCAGCCCTCTTCTATCACACATTTGCTTTCCACTGGCAGACTGCATCTCACCACACAACTATAAAATTGGTGTAGACATCCTCACCACCCTGAAAATGTTACAAATTACCTCAGATTCCAATGAACAACGTGAAATTTAGCATGCTGGCAAGAACAATGCACTGCTATCTGTATGGTACCCTACACATCTATTGCTTTTTGAAATAGGTCCAAAATTTGGAAGTGACTGTATGGAGCTCTACACAAATGATTCAGTCAAGCACCTTAATTGCTTCACATTGTAATCTTTCACAAGACTGTAAGCTTTTCCCTAAAAGAGTAGATATTCCAGCCATATAATTTCAGCATTTCATGTTTCTGGGTAAAAAGGGATCTCTACTAATATGCTGCAGTTTCCACCTCTCTGGACAGATATGGGGTTTGAAAAAGTAACATAAAGTCAGGTAAAGTATCCATGGGATTTTCATTACTGTCATTACAAATGAACATTTATAACTAATTGGCTTGGCAAGATCTGGCAACTCTACTTTAGCAATGCAAATAATTATCATCCATACTGTTGCACAAAAACAAGGCAAGGACACAGGAGTTTGACATTTTTACATATCCTAGTTTTAAACAAGTATAATAAGCATCAAAGGCCTCTGGAATCTGAAAATGTGGAATTTCTCTGTTTACACATCTGTTCGCATATGATATGGAGGATAGAAAGTTTCTTAACGATGTCTATGTCAGCTGCCACAGGCAAAGTCATCTCTTGGGTCAGAGGATAGTTTAGTCTCTGAGTTTATCTCAGTCACAGGCCTCCTTGCTGTGATCTCCAGCATGGTATTAATTAGTTCCAGTTGTAGTGTGGACTTCCGAAATATCAACATCTGTTCACATGCAAGACCACACACTTGTCTTACATAGGCCATCACGTAGCTAGTTATGACTGACACAGAACTAAACTGAATCACAGACTCCTAGAAGTCAGTCTTTATGCAGTTCTCATTAGTTTGAATTTCCATTAGTTACTGTTTCCCATTAATTCCATTTAAATTCATATTTGCATTTTCTAATTTAAAAAAAAAAAAAAACAACACCCTTGAGATGTTTTTGGAGGGATTTTTCTTAACATGTTCTCTGAAGATCTCTTCAAACACATTCAGTAAGATACTCAAAGCATCAGAGAAATAAGAAAGCATGAAACTGAGGTAAGCCAGGAATATCCCAATCACTGATAAAATGATGTGTGACTTTAAACCTTATTTGGATACTAATACTAAGTTTAAGAAAGTTTTGCTTAAGCTTTTTTGACTAGGAAATAAGGAGCTGTAGAAATCCAACTATATGCGTGTTTGTGCTGTTTAAATGCTTTGATCTGCTGACAGAAATTAATGGATATATGTACAGTAGATATACAAGTGAATGGTACCCTCAGAAATATGATTAAAAGGGTCTAATAGCAGAGATGTTCCTGAAGGTGTGATTTGAAAGCTTCTGCAGGGGTACAGCCCTTCTGAGTTAAGAATAAGTGGACTCATTCCACAAATGCTCTTGTTCATCTCGTTATGGCTTTTAGTAGGCTAGGGTCTAATGACTGTATTTAGGGAGAGCTGAATTTCATTCCAAATAGAATAAATAAAGTTTCACTGGTACAGAAAATTTAACTTGAAACAATCGGTTAAATTATGTGACGAGTTAGAAACTAAGTATGATCTTCATTTTCTTTGCTTGAGGCTTTCAGAACTATGAATATCATATTTTTCCAAAGCTCGTGTGGTGGGTTGACCTCGGCTGGACACAAGGTGCCCTCCGAGCCACTCTATCGCTCCCTCTTCCAGTCAGACAAAAGAGAGAGAATAAGATGCAAAATGACTCACAGGTTAAGATAAGACAGTTTACTAAAGCAAAAGCGAAAGTTTGTGTGCACCCAAGTGAAGAGGAAAATAACAAGGTTTATTCTCTACTTCCCATTAGCAAGTGGTGTTTGGCCACTTCCCGGGAAGCAGGGCTTCAGCATGTGCAGTGGCTGCTCAGCAGGCAAACACTGAAATAATGGATGTCCCCCCTTCCTCCTCCTTCCCTTGGCTTTTATATCTGAGCTGACGTCATGTGGTATGGAATATCCCTTTGGTTAGTTTGAGACAGCTGGCCTGGTTGTGTCCCCTTCCAGGATCTTGCCCTCAACTAGGGGCAGGGGTTGGCAAAGAGAATGCTGTGCCAGCACTGCTCAGAGTAACCAAAACACTGGTGTGTTGTCATCACCTTTCTAGCTACCAAGGCAAAGCACAGCACTATGAGGGTTGCTATGGGGAAATGAACTCTAGCTCAGCCAGATGCAATACAGCTTGTCATTCTCTTTACACCATGTAAGAGTCCTTAACATTTTTTAAAGAAATGAGGTTGCAAAAAGCCACCATAACCAAACATTCTTATTATAAATACTATGTTCTTCCTCATTCTCCAGCACAATTCACCAAAATCAATAGGCTCCAAATGGAATTACTACATTACGTGAAAAACTCCATTTTCTCTACAAAATTATTAGAGCTCTGTTTTAGTTAGGTTTTGCCATATTTAGCTGGGTCTGAGGTCACTATTAGCTTGCCTACAGAAGCATGAAGTCATTAATATGCATTAGCTGATATAACCTAGAACACTATGCATCAAATTATCCCTTTTTTTCCCTCAGTGATCACAGCAACTAAATCCAACCCTGATAAATTGAAATGAGGTGAAAAGGGAATATGATAGCAAAGACTCATTAGAAAATAAAATGCTCTATTAGAACAGCCTGGGCTGTTTAGATCACAAGATTTTTGACTCATTAGGACAGTTGGGTGGCCCCAAGCTGAAATTGATGCAGCATTTCCAAGAACCATCATAACAGTTACAAAGGCGAAATCTGCTGCACCTCTTTTTCCACATCATGTCCCACTATAGACATCTGCTGTACTTCTCTTTAAATATTTCTTTCACACCATATCCCTTTCACACCATATTCAACTGTAAATAATTTATGTTTCTCAATGACCTAGTTTTCTGGATTAAGCTGAAACATCGTGTCTCCTGGTCTACTAAGCAACTTTCATAGAGCTAGGAACATCTACCAATTTGTACAGAGAAGTTTAATTATTTGCCATCTATGGAGCACATCAAGGAAATCTGATATCTACAAAAAAAAGTCTGAACAGGCAATACAATACCCCAAAATTACTAAGCTAGTTGCTGACTTTTCCATTGTCAGTTTTCCTGAACAGTACCTATGACCCTGTTCCCAGAATTCTTATAAATCAGTATATTTGAAATGATCAAGCTGAGATATAGAGCATCCCAACAAAGCATGGTAACAGAGCCGTTCTGTTAAATGACAAGGGTACATGAAGTAGGGTATTAAATTGACTAACTTTAAACCTTTTGCTACAAAGTAGAATCCATAAATCTTTCTGAGACATCTAGGCTTCCTTGTATAGTGCTTGTGAAAAAATAGGCATCACCAAAAAGCAGTCTAAGTCATCCACATATCAGAATTACACATGCCTAGGGCTTGCCTAAAGAAACACTTCAGAGACCTCCATGTCCAAAGACTAAGACTCAGGTAAAAGGGTCATAGAAGGTTCCATTTTCTTCAGGATTTTTCTCATAGGATTTTTGTAAGCAAGACATACACTTCTCTGTCACAGCTGAGGTGGCAAGGACAGATGATGCCTACCTCTACACTTGATATACTGAAAGAACATATCTGTTCCTTTTCCCAGTATTTCTTTAACTTTGTACATTAAACAGACACTAAGTAAATAGGCCTTACAACAAGACTGGAAGTTAGGGCCCATCTTCTCCAGTGAAGAACAGATTTGGTGAGATGAATTTACTTATATTCTTCCCCAAGTCTTCAATTTTTGGCAATGAAGTAATTAAAAAAAATAAGTAATCTCATGCTACATTCACCCTTGGTCTGGTGCTTTCAGCTTTCCTGCATGAAGTAGCAGAGGTAGGTTTGACTCTCTAAGTAGAATTCAAAACTTCAGACTCTTTTCTCAGGTGTCTGTAATCATCAGACCCTTAAAAGGACGCATGCCAGCTTTCACACATTTTTATTTAAAGCAACCTCCCCACCAAAGGTGCTCAATCCACTTGCATTAAAAATGCAAAATGCATTTTTTTGCAAAAAGATTGGTGGGAATACCTTTGGATAAGAGCTCACAGGCTCTTCTGTCCAGGTTTTAATCTCTAACTCATCTCAGGCAGAACAATAGGACAGTCTGGGCATGTTCCAGAGCCAAAAGTCATGCTCATGGTTGGTTCTAAAGTCACACTGAGAAATATCTGGTAAATTTAAGATACTGAAGGCTGAGGTGTTAGGAGATATTGAGCTGACAGACGTCAATTACTCTGCTGTAGACACTTACGTTCTTTATTTCATCTAGCCTGACAAGCCTTTCCATTTTTGGTGGAAACAAATTCCTTGCCTGACAAAATCTACCCACCATGATCTTTTACTAAGAGCAAACTGAAGGCTGTTTCCTCATGTTCACTAAGTATCTGACTTTACTGCTCGTTTTGTCACACTTTCAATTTTCTCTCAGTTGATTTTTCAAGCCAAATCAGCCTGGGGAGATACTTAGGAGTTTGGACTCTGTTCAATTTCAGCAAGGAATTAATGCGCTACTTAAGGGAGAGATTAAGATAATATTTCAATGCAGAACTCTGATAACCCACTTTTTTCATAAATGATGTATAAAAAATAATGGGGAACTTCTTCATCTTGTTCAGAGCAGAACTCATCTGTAATCCACAATGCCCTAAAGATGGCATAGAATTAATGAACAGAATTTCTTTACTTTACTCCAATTCACCTGGCCTTTTAATTAAAACAAAACATTTACTCGAATGAAATAAAAAATTTAAAACCTAAAATCTTGCCCTATTAGTCTTTCTAATTTCTTTTGTAGCATTTTATGAACTTATTTCATCACTTACAGAGAGGAATCTGTAAAGCAGACTTCGTAAAGTTCATCTTTATTTAAGTCACAGACGACAAGGCAAATAAGTCCCTTACTTTTTGGTTAAATACAGGAATTTTGATAAGTCTTCTCCAGTGTCTGGTAAAGTAACTGAAAAGCATATCGAAATTTAACTTCCTTAAGCTAAAACTATTATTTATTTTAATCAGATTCACCAACCAACAAAAAAGATGCCTTGACAGATTGTTAGACAGAAAATCCAATTGAAAATAAAATAATAAAAAAAGATGGAAGAGAAATAAAATATCTTTGCACTTGAAATCCCTTTTTAACTCCAAAATAGGAAGTCTAAAACTGGCTATAAATATAAGAATGGTCATATTTGGTAAGAGCAAAAGATCTAATCCACTAACCTGTCCCTAACAGAAGCTACAAAAAGGATGTTTAAGAAAGTATGCAAAAAATGTGCAAGTATACATACTACTCCTTCCTTTTATCTTCAGTTGCTAGACATTCTCAGCTGAAGAACTTTAGTCTGATGGATTTTCTTAGGTAGCTATTAAACTTCAATGAATTTATCTTTTATGAGCTTGTTCTGTCTCCTCTTGACCTCATGTAAACTTTCAGCATCCAAAACATCCTAAAGAATTACCTTGATTGTTTGTTCTGAGCTTGGCCTCTTTTGCTTCAGTTGTGACCTTCCAGTTCTCTTCTACCAGAAGAGAAAGACAGTGATTGTTCCCTCTCCATAAGTTATTGGCATTCCATTCACAATGCTCTTGATTTCACATGCTATTTTCAGTCATTTATTTTGCAGACTGAAATTCACTTAGTCATTCCTTCTACACCAATCATTCAATATCTTTGATTATTCTTGCTCTGTTCTTAACACCTTCCCATTTCTACTACATTCGTTTTTAGTTGGAAAGTCCAGGCATGTAAAAAGTCTTCAAGATGTGTATTTGAGACAGCATAAATTGCTGCAATGGCATGGATAGTGAAATTACATTTGCTACTTCCTTCTCTATGGCTTTTTAACTAATTCCTAATATTTAGCTTGTCTTTCTTACTGTATTGAATATGAGCTGACATTGGTATAGAATTACTGATCATAATCCAAAGGTCTTACTTAGAGTAGTAATGAAAGGCTCTATAATTTAGTGTGTGAAATGAGGGTGATTCTTCATATGTGCCTTTTTAAAACAAATACTGTGAATAATTTCATCTGCTATATTTTTGCTCAACTGTTTGGTTTCATAATGTTCCACAATTGCTTTAGTCATTCCTAGTCTGAATAACTTCATAATAGCTGTAACTTTATCAGGTAAGTCCTTATCCCTTCTTTGGGTCGTTTATGCACATGGTTCTAGAACTAACCCCTTCACAACTTTATTGATAATGCCTATGCTTATTCAACACAGGAGGTGACCATACATTCTTAACCCTTGTCATAACTATCTCCATGTCAAAAAATGTAAGTCATGCTGTAGCTGCTTAGTTTCTAGGTTTTTTGTTTTGTTTTGGTTTGGTTTTTTTTAATTAGAAAGCATGTTGGAAGTATTTTGTAAATGAGAGTGAAGTGTATCAGATCTACCTTCTCCTCAAGGAATTCCAGAAGGTTTGGGAGGCTGGTCTTACTCCTGACTCAGTCCAAACACATCATGTTTCTGCAAATCTTCCCAGTACTGATGTGGGAGCCTCAACTCTTCCTGCCAACTTGTTTATAAACTGGTGTCCTACTAGCTGTTATGCAGTCCCTTGATTCCCTAGCATGGTTAAGCAGAAGAGTACATACCATTGTAGGTGATTTTTCTGCAACTCGGCAAAAAAAAATCTGAACTTTTAAAGTTTTAATGGTTCATTTTGTGCATTTCATTCATAATAATTTTTTCTAGAGTCACACCAGGTTCATACAGAAGTTCTTATGATTTCCTCATATAGAAGAGCTTTGGCAGAAGTATATCCTAGCATTTTCCATAGTACACAGAAGATGAAACATATCAGTGTAGCTTTTCTGCTACATTATCTTCTGTGAATACTTCTTTTATAAGCTGACCACCTGTTGGTTTTACAGACCAATGGAGCTATTATGAGTAGCATTATCAGAACTATAATGTGTTTTGCAATTATTTAAATTTTACTTAAAATGGTGTACATGTGTGTGAGTCGGTGCAAATATGGTATTCACCTGCCTTTTTAGAAAGGCAAATGCAAACCTACTTAATAAACTGAGGGGAACTTCAGCATGACTTCCTGATTATGGCAGCACAGTCATAACTGCTACTTGAACTGAAGACTTATTTTTCTCAGCTGGTAGCACTTCTGAATATTGTCTCATTTGAATAATTATCTAGCAGGATTCTACAAATAGCAAACAATTTTCAGTGTGAATAAGACTTATAACTTTTGCCTGGGATCAACATTACCTCTGTGCAGTGGCCCAACCAAAGTTTTATGAGCTGTTGTTACAATGCCTTGATAGGGCCTACCTTTATTTTCATGTACATATCCTCTGCATAAGACTGAAGTACAGCTCAAACTGCAAAAAGCTGTCAAGTGGTGAATAGGTTTCAAAATTCCTTTCATGTAAATAATTTTAATTGCCACAATAAATTGAATTATTTTCTGGGGGAAAAAAATTTGGTCCTCTTATCTACATAAGGATAACACTAGATATTTTGGCTTGGACTCAACATTTCTATTTCCTTAAAGAAAGAGGTTTTGCAAAGTTTTTAACAGTAGAATCATTTTTGCTCCTAATTTTATTGGATGAATTATTTTTACCTACCTTATTTGCAACACTATGCTGTTGTACTGAATGACCAAAAAAAAAAAATGCTTGACCCTAGGCAAGGCTAAACCAATGCATTTTTGCTATACAAACAAGCTAAAAAGTAAAACTATATCCCCAGCTACAGCTGGCATTTCAACCAGTCATGACACATTTATGCAACAGTGCAAATCTTGGCCTTGGTGAATAGTATGTGAAACAGCACATCAGCTCAGACTCAAAACAGGGAGAAATAGCAGTGATCTACATTGCTGCTTCTGTAGGGGGTCTTTGATTCCTGTAGTCATGCTAGCAGAGCTAGCCAACATTTATCCCTGGCATTAATAAGGAAAGAGAGTAGGCACAATGAGCAGGAGACTTATTCTTTGTAAAAATAGTAAACAATATTCTTGAAGAATATATATATTTTTAGATTGGGCATGAACTTCACTTTAGTGTTGTCTATTTCAAGCAAAATATTTTTAACAGATGTGATCCAAGTAGGGGCATTTCATTATGCAGCCAAAATTCATTTCATTAGGCATCCAAAGTTCAAACACATTTTAAAAATGGGGGTTATTAGCAACTAGAGAGCTCTGTGAAATGAAGACTGCAGTTAGAGATGTGTGGTTGTTATTTGTTCTCTATATTCCAGTATCTTTGAAATGAATATTGAAAGCCTTTTCCATTCCAAACCTCTGATCTTCCTTTCAAGCATAGCAAGCACTTCTGAAATCCTGAAAGTACAGAATGAATCACTGACCTATACATTTTTTTTTTGAATTCTCAATCATCAGCAGAAACCTGCTCCCTTTTCCTTTCCATAAGTCACTATCAACTTGGATTAAAATCTGAAGGGAAATGCATGACTCAAGTCTCAGAAAATAAATAAAAGTTAATCTGATGAATGGGATTATAGTCCTATAACTGTATGAGAGGAAACAAAAGAAAGAAATGCTAGGTTTTGCCAGCTCTATGTGCCTGATTTCTAAAATAAAAATATCCAGGATTTTAATAAACGCAGCAAGGATTAATCAGGAGATTTACTAGGCATTGAGATGGACAGAAAAATCAGTCTCTAGAGGCTGATTTTTTAAGTAAGAATTTAGTCCAATATATAGGTATAATCATCAGAACCAATTACTGTACTTTCACTGAAGGACTGTATAATATTTATAATTCAGATTTTATCACTGTTTTATAAAGTACATATTCTAAGTAGAATAAGGCACAGAAGAATGCTGGGAGATATAATATGTATTTATGGGCAGTGATCACATCTTTTAAACTCTGATTTCACTTTCTGGTGTTTTCAGGATAAGGTAATTTTAATTTTGGTTGACAAGTCTGAAAATCTTTATAAATATGTGTATGCAGAAAATTTTAACATATATTTACATTTAAAAGGAATCCAGGATTTATTGCAGAGCAAGACTAAATGCTGTATTACAATGGGAAAACAAAAAGATTGCAAAACTTCACCTTAGACTCATGGAACAATCCAGCTTTGAATTTCTATTGGAAGCTCATTTAAACAGATGCATCTATGTTTCTTATGCAGAACAGCATTGACTTTCACAAGAACTGTAGTCTATAAATGTTTATAATCTATTTGATCTTTCTTTGTTATCTGAAAGTTAATAACAGCCACACAGTGTATTTAGTTACCAAACATTACTCCAAAGTATCCAGGCTTATACTAGGAAGACGAACTACCATAATCTCCCCTTTGGGCCACAAAAACAGATTTCAAGATTTTCTTCATCAACAGTCCTTCTGTTCACATGACCCTTTCTATGAACTATTTCAAGTTAACAAAGCTCATGACGCTTTTCTATCTTCCTGCCTCCAATACTTTGAACTCTCATGGCGATTTCTGGTAGAGGACCAACTTATCAAGCAGGGAAAGAACAGCTGTTATTTATTTAATTTCAACTCTCTCTTGTGTTCTGCATTTGCAGGTGGTGGAAGGAAGTACAGTTCTGCCAATAGCTCTTAGACCAATTCACTAGAGCTTGGTAATTATCAACATGAATATTAGGTTATTTATGGTGTTGTAAGTAGAACCAGGAACAGACACTGCACCTTTTTCTTGATCTGAAATTACACAGGTGCAATATGAATTGCAAAGATGTGGCATTTAAAGGATTTCACTGTTCTTTTGATTCTACAATGACAGTTCTTTATGGACAAATTCACACTTTTAAGCAGTTTTAAAGTCTGAAATTTTTAATAGAAGTTTATTGTAAAACTTAAGAGTTGAATATATTTATAATACATAATTTACATAACCACCAAAAAAAACACCCCAAAACACCACCAACAAAACATCAATACTTCAAAGGAAAATGACATAACTTGGAAGAATTAAATTCAAAATGCCTTGTGTAAAGTGCAGATGACCCTGCAACGTACCCGCTACTAAACAGCAATAACATTCAGTTGTATTTTCTGTCATTTTTTTTTATTTTATTTATCTTTTGTTATCACATTTGCAAACACTTTCTAAAATTCAAACCTGTGTTATTATAATAATGATGATGGCTATATATAGTATGTATTTCTTGAGTCTCTTGTTTTCCATATGTCCATGAGCCAAATTCTGTCCTTTGGATATGCTTGTGCTACCCCCTTTTGATTCATTGTCAAGTCATGTATAATCAAGAGCAGATTTTGGTTCTCTTTTTTTTTCCTTGAAATGCTCTAAATTAAAGTGTAAACATTCAAAGACTACTTTCTCTTTATCTCTATGGGTATTTCTTATTTTCCCCCTAATAACGTGGAAAACAAGAAGGGGTTTTGTTTTGTTTTTCCAAAAGTCAGTAACAAAGTTTACAGATTTTCAGCAACATTCATAACAACCAGTTGAAAAATAGTAGTTATTCCTTTCATAATGTGACTTGCATTAAAAAATCTCAAATAACTGATTTTAACTGAATTTTCTCCTCTCCTCACAGACATTCCATTCTAACAGAACACATAGGTAGGTGATACAGACATGGTCCACACAAAATCCTGCACTCACTTAGCTAAAATATGTGTGTTTCAAGCCAATTTATAGTTAAACCTATGCAGTCTATTCTCACACACATATTTTCATTTACAGATGTATTAGAGGGAACTTTGCAAAAACAGTCAGTTGGATTGTACATTCTTATTTAGAGAGTGTGGTCGAGATTGAAGTTGGATCCAGAGAGAACATATTTCTAATATTAAATCAATATCACCCTACTGGGAAACAAAAGAGGAAACCAAGGGACTGGTTGTGCAAATTCCTCTTCTCACAAAGAAAGCTCTTCCTTTCTATTTTTTCTAATAAAGTTCATAGTACTATATAAACAGTCACATCATCTAACCCTGCAGAAGTAATGATCATTGGTGGTCTACCTCTTCACTTTTACTGTGCAAAGTCAGCTTTCACAAGGAGCAGTGCTTAAGGGCCCTTATCCTCTTACTCCGTATATCTGGCTTTCAGGCACCTATTTCTTCCTAGACACATTTGTTATATGGGGGACTATTTTTAATATATTCCATCAATAGGAACACGCTTCATCCTCTGCAGAAGTAAAGTACATAGGAACTTGGGGGTCATACACTGAAATTCAAATAAACTGATTTCCCATCTCCATGTTGTAGGGAGCATACATGAAGGGAATGGGTTTTCTTTAACTTTTAATTAATCACCTGCTTTGCCTTGAGTGAGTGAGAAGGAGTTATGTGCTGCACGGTCTATGCTCTGTAAGTTGCAGCCACCACCTTTGCACAGGCCAGTAGATGCAGCCTGGTGGAAGACTTGTCTCTTCCCTTTATTAATCTTCTCATCCAGTAACCTACTGACTTACACTTGAACTACAGGTTGAGCCTACCAAAAAGAATTATTCATATTCACTTACAGAACAGAAAAAAAAACTTTTTTAGAATGCTGTCAGAAGAAAGTTCCCAGTACTGTCTGCTTCTAGCTCCAACTACCCTACAACAGAGAGACTTATGGATTTTCCCAGTCAAACCAACATGAATTGGGCACTCTTCTAGGAAATGGGAGTCTGTGAATTCAGACTGAGAAAAGCCTAAAACTTATGTCTACTGTTTCTTACTGTGAGTACAAAATTTAAGCACAATATTCAACTGTTAAGCACAAAGTAGACACATCCTTCTATCATAACTTGAAAGGAAAACAGGAGATGTGTTTGGAGCTTAGTCAAGGAACTAATACACTTAAAATATGTTCTTCTAAGATGTTAAGGAAGTTTTCCTTTGGTCATACCACTTCATCTCTTGCCAATCTATGTTTTACGTCACCAACAGTTGTCTTCTTTTTCCAGTACCTCTCTGTCTTGCCACTGAATGGGATTAATTCTCCTTCTATAGGGTGTCTTTCACCTACTGGAAAAAACATTCTGCATTTGACTGACTCTCTAATTTATTCATCTTCTCTCCAAGCCTTTTCTTTTCTCCCTTCCATGACATCTAATCAGTGCTCTAACAAAATAAAGTAACTATATTCTGTGCCCAAACCTCCCACAGGGATTTTGCATTATTATTACCACAGTCTAAACACACATATGAATTAAAAAATTATGTTGATACATAATTTAATTATATTTCCTCTTCACAATGCATATTCTTTATATTTGTATGAACATTACAGACCATAAATATTATTTGGTGGTTCAAAACTCTTTTGTGCTCACAGGACTTGCACATTTAAGTGAAAATTGCTCTGTTGCATAAGGTATTTGTCACACAGTTCCTGTCTGTGATGAAGAGTGGAACAGAGTATTTCAATGAGTTGGACAATAAGGTAGAACATGACAACTGACAAGGGTAGAACCCTCCAAATAAAGTCAAAGAGGAAAAATCTGAACAAGCCAAAGCCCACAATACTCTCTCTCTTTCTCTCGTATTTCTAAAATTACTTCCAATATGGTATAATTCTCCTCTTGCTAGGGAAACAAAAAAGTTACTACAGAATCAGAAATACTCTTTCCCCCTAAAAAGCAGGTGTCCATCAACAGCCCTCCATTTTTCTTCCTCAATTAGGCACACCAAGGTGAAGAAGGTGAGAGAAGAGAAAACAAAAGGAATGTAAATGATGGAGGAGATGTGATAAAGAACATGGTCAGAGAATGTTTCAGAAGCAATAGAGGATCTTAAGAGGGAAAAGAGGTACTGAGTGAAAGAAAAATTGAAAGAAGTGGGAGTTTCTTGAGCAAATCATCATATAAAAAGAGAAACCTGAGGTAGAGCAGGAGAAACAAGTTGATCTCTGGTCAGAGGAGACTAAAATATACTATTAACAATAACAATAAAAATTATATTGTCTTTTGAGATGTCTCATCTTGGTTTAAGAATAAAACTTCAAAAGAATTATTTGTTTCATAAATCTGCTTAGTAACTCTCATTAAATGAATAATAATAGCAAAGAGATAAATTTGATTAGCCAAGAAAATTTCTAACTTGCTCGTAATGATCAGAACTAATTCACTTCATATTTCCCAAACACATATATATGATACATGTTTTTCATTTTTGGAGACTAATTTAAAAGACAAATTTTCAGTCACCTTAAATATTTCCTTTCTTCCCACTATGTGGGTTTTTACATTGAAGCATCACTATATATCTTATTTAAAGCAGGATTTAACATTCCTCCTTTCTCTCTTTGCATATCTTCTTACAAAACTATATGCATGCACCAAACCTTATGAATGCCATATAGCTAGTTTAAATATGTTTATATATTTATGCATAACTTCTGAAATCTAGCACTGGTTCAATTCCAGTTTGTTGTGTTTGGGGGGGGAAAGGAAAAAAAAGAAAAAAGAGATAAGAGAAACAAATTGTTATGAGGCAGCTTTCATTACTAAAAACCTAAACATACATTTTAAGTCATTAGTAATAGCGAACTATAAATAGCTTCCTAATCTTTGCAACCACAGTTTGAGATATTATGAATCCTTTGTTCATCAGCTCGGCTTATTGTAGCTCTCATGGTTACCTTTCAAGTCCTGATCTTAAATAAGTTGCTTCTCACAGATGGACTCTGTGGGCACCTGACCAATTTGCTTGCTGCAGGAAGAAAATCTTTAGGAATCTTCTAAAGAATTTAGAAATTCTTTAGGAATCTGCCTTCCCTCCCACTTTTCCCTTGTCCGTTTTGTGAAAAATTTCTTCTAGTTATGCAGTGTCAGTCTGTAGTAAAACTGGGCCTTAGACAAAAAGGGGTTTGAACCAGACTAGAGGGACATAAGACATTTAGAGCAAATTTAGAGGCTGTGGCAAAAGGAATTAATTAGTTAGCAGAGAGGATGCCTCTTAGATGAAATAAAGAAAAGGAACGACAGTTTTGTGGGTATCTGGCCAAGGGTGAGAATTCAGTAAATGAAGTTTATACTACTACTATAACTACTTTTGCAGAATGACCTGAGGGAATGGCCTGAAGCTGTGTCAGGGGAGGTTTGGGTTGGATATTAGAAAGAGGTTCTTCACCCTGAGGGTGGTCGGTTACTGGAACAGGTTTCCCGGGGAAGTGGTCACAGCAGGTCAAGATCAAGCCTGACAGAGTTCAAGAAGCATTTGGACAATACTCTTAGGCACATGTGTGACTCTTGGGGATGGCTGGTCCTGTGCAGGATTAAGGGTTGGACTCGATGATCCTTGTGGATCCCTTCCACCTCAGCATATTCTGTGATACTGTGACTTTATGTTCATGTGTGTCAGATATGCTTGTACAGAACTTCTAAGGGCCATTAAAAAACCTAGAAACACATCCTAAGAAAAAAACCCTGCCTGCATTACTTCAAATGCTGCTCCTCAAATACAACATATATGGATGATCTAAGCCATTTATTAGTCATCCCAAAGTGCTTCCATGATCCTGAATGAAGGAGAGGTCTGCTACAGAGGCAATCCTACCTGGTGTGATTGTCATCTGCATGATTTTCTTCTTTCAATTTTTTTATGTACACGTCACATCCATTTATAACCTGAGACATAAGTTTTGGCACTTATTTTGGCATATATATTATGACAGCTAATCTTTTCATAGAGTGGACAACATAGACTCTGCAAGTGGGAGGAAGCCATGGAGTCATCATGGAATCATAGACTAATTTGAGTTGGAAGGGACCATTAAAGGCCATCTAGTCCAACCTCCCTGCATCATTGGGGACATTTTCAACTACATCAGGTCACTCAGAGCCCCGTTCAACCTGACCTTGAATGTTTACAGGGATGGAGCATCTTCTGTCCCTCTGGACAATTTATGCTAGTGTTTTATCACCATCATTGTGAAAAATTTCTTTCTTATATCTAGTCTGAATCTACCCTCTTTTAGTTTAAAAACATTACCTTTTGTCCTAATTGCTACAGGCCCTACTAAACATTGTCAGTTTATTTCCTGCTTCCTTCATCAGTCCAGTCAATAATATGTATGTAAGAAATGTGTGGTGCATATGTATTGGCATATAAAAATATATATGTCATCCCAGAAAAAGCCATAGAAAGGTGGCTTTAGAAATTTAAAGTTTTTTATATGTAAATTAGCACAGGTAAAATTAACTCCTGACACTTTAGAGCTGTAATTTCATCTGGTAATGAAATTTTATTAAAAGCATGCAACATTCAGTACCCTGCATCATCAGTAGAATTCTTATTTATTTCTTACATATGACTTGGCTGTTCCATGACTTTATTTTGTATAAATATAATGCTTAATTTTCAAACCAAGGATATTCAGATTCAGATTGTCTGATTAGCAGACAATCATCCAATAATTCTAGATAAATTTAGGAAATAACACTAGAGTGATTTAAATTCTACCCACAGTACTTTCAAAAACTAGTTTCCTATAAGAAACATAAATACAGTCTTGAAAAAAGCCTCCCCTATTTATCGTGTTTTTATTTTTAATTGAATGCTACTGAGTCTTAGCCTAAGGAATGTTTTAAATTGATACAAATTGACAACTGGTTCAAAAGTCCCATCCATTTCCTACACCCACTGCTTACTCCTCCCTTCATCTCCTGTTACAAGAGTCTGTGAACAGTACTAGAAAACAGACCCAGATTAAATTATATTTTTTAATATTTTTTATTTAGCTTCTGATAAAAGTCTATGAATTCTTATCTATTTATCTACATGACTACTCAAATACTTCTGCTAGCTCAAGATTCAGGGTAAAAAGCATCAAAGAGAGATCCAGAAAATGCAGGTGAAACAGCACTAGTGCCTTACACATTGCACAGGATTTAGGAAATATTCAAAGTAACGTGTGGATAATAGGTAGTCTTTGAGAGATATATATTTCATATGCTGATCATGAAACAATTTGACCAACATGTACATTTGAAATAAATGTTATGGAAAACAGTACCATTTAAATTTTAAAAATAAAAACATTTTGATCCTTCTTGATGGCTTTGATTACAGACTTATATCCAGTGGGACCTGGTAGTTGAAAGCAAAAATTAGCCACATTATTTCAATACTTTCCAGAGAATTTCCTAAACTTACATTTATAAAACCATTTTGCTTAATGTTGGGTAACTTTCCTAAAGAGGCACTGACACTTTGATCTGAAAAAATATGAATGTATTTTCAAGGGTAGCTCTTCAGCCAAATTTGTAACCCTCAGTACCTGCCTTCCTGATTTGCTGATGGGAACCTGACATTGATTTCAGTTAGACTTGTAAGGTATAAAACACACGTGGGCATAAAAAAGGTTTCGGGAGGTTGCTTGATAAAATCTCTTGAGTATCAGCACAACCCTGTTAAAATCCAACTGGCCTTTCAGTTTTAAAAATAAGATCATGCATGAGTGGATTTTTACATAAATCCTTATAACTAGAACTAGCAGCCATGTCCTCAAATGAACAGATGAGGCAAATCTATAAGCATCCTGTGCTGATGTATTTACATCAGCATGACAGAAGTGGGATATATTACCCAGAAAATCCCAGTTAACCAGAATGGTCAAATCCATACATTCCTCAGCTGTTACATCTGAACAAATTCTATAATGATAGACATTAATGGAAGATTTAACATAAGTTATTGGTATCTATTACACCATCCTTTTCACCCACCCACTTATGAGGAGAATGAAGACCACAATTATTCAAGAAGAGTAAGACTGTTCATAATTCAGTATCATCTGTGGCAAAAAACCTTGACATAACAGAACAGAACTTAGATTTAGGAATTAATAATGGTTTTCATGTTTTTCTTTGTGCCATTTAATATCTAATCTGTGTTTCATCTCTGCCACACTTCTCATGGATTATACTGTGACATATAAAACATCAGCACTGAGTGTTTTCTGTAGGGTTTTGAAATGGTCAGTGTAATATCCTCTCACATGTAAAGGAAAAGAAAGTAAAATAAAACTGTATGAAAATGAAACTCTACTGACCTAAAAGGAAATACTTAACATTAAGAGAGACACCTAGACTCAACCCAAAGCACATCAGCTTTCTTGTTTTAGACTGCATCACCACACTGTTAATAGGACATAATGATGCCTTATGCTGCCATTAAGAAAGTCTGCGTTACAAAGTCTAAATTAGGATTAGTGACCCAAACAACTAACTTCAACACCAAATCAATACAAGCTTCTTCAGAGGGCCTCAGGAGGGGACAGCAAAAACCAAAAAAGCAGCCAACAACTTTACTGAGGCCTCTTTTATTTCCTGTTGAGTGGGGAGCAGGTGTAGGAGGTGCAACTCCTTCTAGCTCACCATGATGGGAAGCTTTGAATTTTCTCTGGAGGTGGGCTAATGTATGAAATCATACCAACTCTTTAAACAGATGTGAGTGGGTGGTAGAGAAGAGGGAATCATGTTATAAGCACACAGGAACTCTGAAAGGGCTGATGTCTGCTAAGGTCATCCATCTTCCCATCTCCAGCAAGGTGAGGTGCACCATCTTTTAACTTGGCCCAAAGTAAGGAGAATGTGAATTACTGTTCCATCCCAAGGCTACTATAGGCATCAAACACCAACAATCTTAATTTGCTGCAAAGACAATCTCTGTGAAATTTGTAGCTTTCCTTCTGTTCAAGAGGAAGGCATGCAGAAATTCTTAGGAATAAAGTTTTTTCTTTGGCTGAAGAGTAGGAGAAGACTTGGGTCCAAAGTCTTTTGGGCAGAATTGTGAGTTATTAAGCTTAGGGGAGTTGCAGTACCTTGATTACTTACACCAAGGCCTTATAGAGTTGCTCAGTTTTCACAGAGAGCTGCATTTCCTGGCATCCTGATGTGCACACAGAGGTAATACACACAGTGATGTGCTCCAGCACTCTCTCATAAAACCGAAAGTAGAAAACTATGGAGATGTACAGGTACTTATGGCTCAGCAGTAAGTTGAATCATATCGTACCCTTGATGTAGATGCTATACGTTGAAAGGAAAGGAAAATATCTTTTTGATACACTGAAGTCAACCTGAGGGGCATAATCACAGAAGGAAACTTTTAAGATGACATGACATAATTCAACAGCATTTGCTGAAGAATAATAGATGCCATAAAGAATACATGTTTAGCTAACGAAAATTGTGGGATGATTCAAAGATCCTGCCCTTGCTGTTCACAAAGAACACCTGAGGAAAAAAAATTAGTATTAGCCCCTGCTAAAGGGCAGAAAAACACAGGTTTCACCAAAAGATCCAGTGCAAGAAGTATAGAGGAACAATATGATGATTTTTTTCTTAATATTTATCAGAAAACAATTCCTTGCCCAAAGGAGGGAAGAAAGTTTTCCAAGCAAATTAGGCTGCAAGGAAATTATATCTTATGAGCAGATCTATAAAATGTCTCCTCATGCTCAAGTCCATTATGTTAAGATGTTACAACTTTTCAAGTGCAAGCAGTAAACTTCTTTAAAAAATATGATAATGATTTGAAACACAGAACTACACATAACAAGCAGTACAGTCAAATCAGGCTTCAAAAACTTTCCTTATGCAGTTGATACAGATTTTCCCTGCCATTTGAAAACAAAAAAAACATGGCCAACCAGATGGTGGCCATGAGTATAATCTTTCCCTGTGAAGGAATTTCAGGAAAAAACCCCAACAGTTTGATGCTTGAGTGAGGCAAGAATACCTGCCAACCATCACAAGACTTGTGTTGTGCACGTGTGCAGTCTTCTGAAGGAAAAAGACAACTCCTAATATATGTTAAAAATAAATTCTCTAAGTCCTAGGATCGTTTCATTAGAATGAATAACAACCACGAGACCACTGGGACTTTCAAATCCTTACCTTCTGGCAAAGAGTTAAAGGGCTGTATTCTATCCTTGGACATGCATGGGTCCCAGATGTACTCACAGATAAAATACTCAGCCCAAAGTGATGTCAGGTTTGGTGTGAATTTTGCCTCATCTCACATCTGCTTTAATCCAGGCCCCTCCTGAAGTCACTGCAAAAATGCCTTCTATATTACTGTTACATACAGTAACAGGGGTTCTGTCAGCTCTGTGTGCCCTGGTAAAGCCAAAGTAATATTTGTAATTCAAACTGGGAACAAGAACCAGTTACAGTGAAGCAAGCTGGTGGTTAATATTCCTTGCATTTAGGTTATAATGAAAGACGTGCACATGGCATGACCACAGGATAGCAAACAAGTATCAGTCTCAGTCCTTGGATTAGTGGTAATTAGCATTGTGGTAATTTATTCATATGGATAAATGTTTAGAAGTTTTCAGGGCTACTGAATTCTGGCCTTATTTGTAGGGATGCCTTAAGAATCTGCCATAGATTTCCTAGAGTAATGAAATACCTTTCCCAGTAAACCATGAAAATGGGGTAATCTATAGGAAAGCTATTTTCAAACCACATTTTCAACCTGAAAGCTAAATGTCTTAATTTTAGGTGCTTTTGATGTACTGTCTTTGTACATTATTTTAAGTATAAATGTTTTCAGCTCAATAATTTCTTTTCCTTCTGTACACATTCCAAGTATCTTTATGACAAATAAGCCTTTAAGTATCCTCAAATGCTGCCTGCATTCAGCCAGCCACCCAGAAGCATCTTGTATGTTTTACATCAAGGGAATTTGTATTCTTTCCCAATAAGAAAATTCAAAGGTTCTCATTTCAGTGAAACAGGCCAAGAGTAAATAATATCTAATGCAGTAAGATTCGGCATACTAAAATAATTAACAAATCAGATATGCTGATTATTACAATACGCCATTTCCAATGGTTACAATATTGGATGTGTTAGTAAAGTGAGTAAAGACACGTGAGCAGTCCTGGTTAAAGTCAGTTATTAGGAAAAAAAGGAAACCTTCTTTCATTACCATTTCCATTTGATGGAAATAGCTCTACCATGAACTGGGTTTTTCTTTTGACAGTCTTGGAATAGTGAGATTAAAGCAAATTTCACATGAAAATCAACAATCTGTAGTTTTTGCAGGGGAAATACTTAAAACTGGTATTAAACTAACTGAGTATTAATTATAAATCTCTCATGTTAATCTCTATACTCTAGAAGTTTGTTTAACGTGCAGTGTTTTAAAGGGACAATTCCTTTGGCATTTACCACATTCTCGCCAAGATAATAGGAATCACTTTGTTTCAAAAGATGAAAAAAAACATTTAGGTTAAAAAAAAGCATTTAGATTAAAAATAAAGTTTACTGAGCTGAGCAGTCTACTAACACGAAAAGTAACACACCTGATCAACTCTGCATGTGTTAGGTAAAAAGAAGGTTGAACTTAGCACTCAAATCTGAAAAATAATTGTCATCTCTAGGAAAAGAAAAAAGGCATCTCCCCTATTGACTTCTTTAGTACAGTCTATTAAGTTATTATGTGCTGGTATAAAAAGCAAAGGAAGTAGGATATAACCTCTGTGTTCTTGAATTTACTTCCTTCCATTGTAACATGTTCTTACTTTATGTGGGATTACCCTGTTCTTAAAATGAATTTTAAAGTTGACTCTCGCTCTTTTTTCTCCTTCTCCCAAACATAAAACTAAGCCAATTTAAACATGCTAAAATTACTCAGCAGACTCAGAAAAGTCTGGTCATGTTGTTTTGAACCTCTTTCACCTATGTCAGAAAACTCAATGTTGTCAGTGTGGATTTAAAATCATTTAATCATCCCTGCATCAGATTCACACAACAATGATCAAAGGAAGCAAAGAGCATCCTTTACCCCAAAAAACTGTCTAAGTAATTGCAGTAGTACATAAAAGTCTTCTTTGGCCAAAAGCACTGCTGAGAAATGAACTAACAGCTGCACATTTTTACTTGCTGAACTTAGGCCTGTGAAATGAACCCAACACTGAGTCTAATATGAGAGAGCCAATGGACTATTGCCTTACTCGGTCCTTCTCCAAAGACTTTTGAACTAGAACAGAATTCATTTTAATGAGCATCCAACATCTGGAGAAGCCCCTTAAGAGTTACAGAGAGCCAAGTTTAAAAAATCTGCAAGAATACCAAATCTCTACTGAGAAAACATCTGAACGATTAGAAAAGAAGGAAAAAAAAATAAAAATCTTAAAGTCATATAAATATAGTTTGGATTTGGGAGTGAATTATTTTATTATTTGAAGATTTATTTTAAAATATTTTCAGACACAGTTTCTCCTTTGAATATTTGATAAAAACTGGTCTACCTGTAATGTGCAATAGATTTTTGGACCAAGTACAAGCAGCAATTTTTCTAATGGCTATGAGGAATGTAGTTTTACTTCATTCTGTAAGAGCACAGTTATACCTTTTGACAGTACTGTAAACAACCATGAGGAAAAACACTTCATATCTCTAGAGGGCTTTTCTTATTGCCTCTTTTCTGTTTCCCGCTCAGTTTTTAAAAATTGGCTGCAATGCTTTGCTGTCTGGAAAGCAAAAAAACAGGATACTTCTGCAACTCTATTTTACTACTCCTTTAGCTTATGGAACAGGTGGCTAATGTCAGAAGAGTTCAAGTTAAATAGTCTCTGTGTATTTGCAGACGTCCACAGTCCTTTCTAATTCAAAAAAACATTTATGCATCTGTATATATATTTGACTTTTGGCCTCTGTTCACCAGTAATTTGAATCAGACCCTAAAAAGCTAGAAAACCTAGATCTAGTAGGTAATATTCAGAGTATCTCCAGATTTTACATATGCAGTAAATGCTGTCTGAGGTATGTAATTCTGAGGAAGGACAACTGATAGCATTTCACATATTATAAATTTTAATCTTCCATAACTTGCCTTCACCACTATGGCAAAACTAAAAACTGTTTGCTCAAGTGAACTTTTGATAAAGATGAAATATTTAAAGATCTTTTTTTTTCCTCTTTAGATTTAAAATTTAAAAAAAGTAGATAGAGGTACATTGATATATATAGGAGAAAGGTCGGAAGGAGGAGAAATAAGATAAAATTTTGAAAGAGTTTTCCTTTTCTGCTCACTATGATTTGAATAAACTGTGACTATGAAAACCACCACTCCATACACTTCTGTAATCAATTCCTTTTTTGTAATTTTGCCAGTGTTGTTTTCACTGTATATGAATTAATCCCAGATAAATATGGCTATGCTTCAGGAAGCACTATTTTTCATAGTGTTACCCGGAACTCTGGCTCAAGTACACAAATATGAGGGACAAATGTCTGCAAAAAAAAACAGTCGACAGTGCTTCCAGCTCCTCTCTCCTTCATGACTCTTCTGCAGTTGTACAAAGGCCAACAAACATCAAATGAGACATGTAGACTGAAGCCAAATAATTCAGACTAAACTGATCAAGTTTACCCATTCAGTGCAAGATGTTTTCAGTTCATAAGATCTTTTTTCTTTTGTAGGCTAATTAAAACAGCTTGACTAAGACTTACTGAAATATTATGTTCCTTGCCATTCAAAAATTGTATGAGCCAATGCCAGCACTACAACCTGTTCACTTTTAAAGCCATATGCACTTAAAATTTTAAACCTGCTTAAGGTATCCACAGCTGCTTCTAATGTTTTGACCAATAAATTCTTCCTCTCCAACTGAATTGCTATAAAGTATGCCAAACAGTTAATGTTGTTTTGTTTTTTTGGCTTCTTGCATAATGCTGCTGTATTCAAACACAGGAACTGTGTGACTGAACAACTAAAGCTTGTATTTCTAGATTCAAAATTGAATAGCTGCCTCTAAAATCCATTCTTTGCCTATTTAGCTAAGCATTGTTCATGCTGGTATTACATACGGTTTTACCATGTATAAACAAAATAATGAATACTCAAAAACATATATATATGGGTTTGAAAAGCCAAACATAAAATACCTCCCTGGTATTTAAAGTTTATCCTCATAACAGCAAAGAGAAATCAAATAGCTTTGCCTTTCTTTTTGTCTCTTTCTTTTTTTTTGTCTCAGTTGATCTGTTGGGTTTCAGACTGCTGAAAAAATTTCTGTTGATTTGGACAAATTTAACAAAGAATGAGGCTTGCAGGTTAATGATATAAACTTTGCAAATAACAATTTTCTCTTGTTACTACTCTGGAAAATATGTGAGTTTCCACAAGACAGAGGCTTTCTTAATTTTAATGAATTCTAGCTAAATCTAAAGTGTGAGTTTTCCCTCAAAAAAGTCTATGATGTTCAAGATTCACACCAACATTAAAAATCACCCTTTGACAAGCATATAAGTAAGAAAATGCACAAAGACTTGGAAAAACATTTCCAGAAATTCAATAAATAGCAAAGCAGCTGAGAGGAAGACAGAAAAAGTCTGAACTTTAAAAGCTGTAGAGACTATATATAATATTATACACATAAATTCACATCTCCATATACAGTGTGGATACCGTATACAGACAAGATAGCCTATGATGAGGGAGAGGGAAAATAGAGTGTGTTTTTCTCTCCTTATACATCCAGTTCTCTGACACTAGGTTATAAATTTATAATTAATAATCCTATTTATACATAAAGAATTATGGTATTGCATTCCATTCATGCCCATACTTAACAACTTTTGAACATGCTAGTTAATTTGAACAAAAGCTGAAGGAAATTGAGAGTTCTCAAAGATTTTACCTTCTTACTTTACAGATGGAAAGAAGAAGCCAGGAAAAAAAAGAAAAAGGCTCTCAATGAAGACTGCAGCGTGAGCTTATCCCTGGTTCGAAATTTAGATCTGAGCAAGCGACCACCAAAAGGGCCAAAATACTAAGAAAGCAGACTCCCTCACAGTTCTCATGGGCAACATGCCATATATAAAATGTATCACTATTAAAGGAACTATAAAACTTGAAATAATAGGAATGAGTAATAGGGAAAAGGTGCTAACCAGTTTTAGAAACATCATACATACTTGTGAGCTTTGTAGAACCTCAAACTCCTATTTGTTTAGCTATTGTCAGGTAAGTCCATACCTGCAAAGTGCATTCTAAAAATATACGTGAAACCATATCCTGTTTTGGAAGCAGCATACCACTGATGCTGCTACTGCAGTATCTAGCAGAGCACCAATGAGTGCTTATATCTCAGTCAGGTATGACTCAAACTTCAAATACTGGAGTCAGCCACTTTCCCATAACTTAAGGACCCCACAGACACAGATTATACTGCTGGACAAATTTTCACTAGCCTCAGGAAAGGAAATCTGCTCTGTCCCTTAATTATCTTTCTTGCCCTGTGCTGGACATGCTCAAGGGGCTCATGTCTCTCTGTACTGAGATCTGGACACTTCATTTGTGGCCTCTTGAGGGCTGAATAGAGGGGCAGGATCACCCACTGGACATGCCGGTAATGCTCTTTCTAAGGCACCCCAGAATACCACTAGCCTTCTTGGCCACAAGGACACTCTGCTGCTTCATGGATATCTTGTTGTCCACCAGGACCCTCAGGTCCTTCTCTGTAGAGCTGCTTTTCAGCAGGTCAGCCCCCTGTCTCCTCAGGGTCCCCATCCACCCTCCCTGCACACCGCTGAGCCTTGCAAGCTTGTCAGCTAAATGTCTGGTAAGGACATGCTAGTTGTAAGCACAGTGACCTGCAGACACAGCACAAAATAAGATACGAGAAACTGTATTAATTTTCTGTTTTCTTTGCTTCTTCCCTCCTGTGGAGTTAGGAAGAAAAGCTCTCTTTCAATGAGAAAGAAAAATTGCTGGCTGTCTGGTCACGCAAGTGAATACAGTGACTGTGGCATTTGTGTTGCAGCCATTTTCATACAAGCAGTTCCAGATAACTTTGCAGTATCAGCCTCAATGTGTACTTTGTTTAGTAAAGATTCCCCTAATCATCAAAGCACTGCATAAAAAACAATCATAGCAATTAGGGCATGCCAAATAGAAGAGACAGCTGTGTAGATTTTTTGTCCACTTTTCTGAACATCCTTCCTTTGATTCTTTTGAATTGAGTTCAGTTTTCCAGTCTTTAACTTCAGGCTTTTTCACACAGACACAGCCCTTACATATCTATCCAACTGCTCACACTGCTCCACTGTCTTCAGAGCAAAAGCAGGGCCTGGCTCCTCGCTTATCCACTCCTCACTCAAACATACATGCTTTCACCCCGTCCTCAGGGCACTGAAAGTCTGTAAGACTCTCAATGCTCCTTCCAAAGAGCAGTTTTTTTCTGAAGTATTTGACAAGAAATAAGTTAGTATACTGGTTTTATATCACAAGTGTTTTAGAATGGAATCTAGATCACTATTCCACCTGCATGACATCTGGCATCACTGATCCTCTTTTGACTGCTTGGATTTAATGGTTGTTACGTCATAGGACAGTAGAAGATAAAAGATTTTTTTAAATTGAAGTTATCTAGAGTACGTTACTTTTTTTTTTTTTCTGAGTCACTTTCAAATTTGTTATCATGAAGCTAAAAAATGTAGGTTCTTTTTCCTTAAAAAGATATTTTGAACTATTAAGAATTACCCTGAAAGCAGATACAATACAAGAGCACTTAATGCAAGAATTTGGGTCCTTTAACAATAAGTTGTGCTGTGCAATATCTGTACCACAACTGCAACAGTGGACAAGAGTGGAAAACATCACCAGTTTCACAGAAGTAACCAAAAATTTTCAGAGAAATTGTAAAAAGGACTAAGTTCGGCCTCACACAAATTAAAATAGGTTTGTGGTTTAAAACTGATTCTGAAGAACATGAAAATATTAACAACATGGTGATTTACTCTTCTGTGAGTTAAACTGTTTTATTCTCACTCTAACATAATGGAAGAGACAAGAGAAAATTAACACAGTATTAGGCACTTTCTGTAGATGATCAATAGTGTTTTCTGTGAATAAGAAGCTATAAGAGAAACAATTTTTAAAGAGGTATCTAGTGAACTTGATAGCCTCAAATATTAGATTGTCCAACTTGAAAGTTTTCAAAGGAAATTTATTTCCGTGAAATAGGTGATACTTCGTAAAGACCTTAAACCCCCAGATGCAAAACCCAATCACCCCTTTATTATGCCTATTTCCCATATGCCTGTAACACTGATAAATGAAAATGTTTATATTTTTGAATGGCAGGCATTTAGCTACCTTTTGCCTTCTATTTTGCAGGATATCATTGTAATTGACTGGAGCCTTCTCTTTCTTACTCCGGTATAAGGTTCTACATCTGTGTTCCTAGAGCGGCCTGGTTTGAAATACAAATGGCAGCAACCAAATTGTCAGGACCAAAACACCATCTGTGGGGCACACTGAGACCAATCTGCAAATCCCCTCTAGCTAAGACAGCAAGCACAATGTCCAAAATGAAAATAAGCAGATTGGTTAGACAGGTGACAGTTCCAATGCTTTCCAAACACTTCTACTTCATGACAGTTTGCCAAGCAAAGTAGCTTACAGCTCATGTGGGATTTACCAGAGAGATTACAGTGACTACAGCCAACCAGCAGCACCCTTTGCAGAGCACACATCCAACTTCATTAAGGCTGCATGTAGTCCTGTCACTTGCTGTAAGCCTTCCTACTTATTTCAAGTTGTTAAGCAGAAATCACAATTCCTTAATGATATCCTTCCCCAAAAGCAATGGCTGTAGCTGTTACAGCAATGTCATTCAGTTCCTGACAAGAAGAAAATTAATTCACATGAGGAAGGTGGTAATTCTCAAGAAAAACTTTCCTAAAATGATGTATACAATACTCTGCAAGTCTGACAACACTTTAATGAACGTGCCATTTTTATACTAGCTGAATCACTTGTTTTCAGATTCTGTTTCTTTAAGTATACAAGCAGTTTCTAGATTAATGCCACCCTTCTCAAAAATGCTGTGACAGCAAGTGAAGAAGGAGGAGTGCTGGCAGCCAAATGCAAGTGCTGTGTACATCTGTAGTGAGATGCTGCTGAGATAGTAGAGAACTTTCAATATATGTGCAAGTATATGCATGTGTACACCCACATTTGCAAGTTGATTGCCCGTCAACTCATAAAATATTTCTCCTTGTGTACACATATAAGGCCTATGTGTGCATATACACAGTTTCATTGCCATACATTCAGTAAATTAATTTATTATAGTATTTCTGGATCAGGATCCATTTCACGATCTCTACAATCTCTGCAGCACGAAGCAGAAAGCTGTGAGACTATAATAAAGGGAAACATATCTTCTTCACAGAGATAGCCCTGTTCCTATGAAATTGGCTCATTTTAACTATTATCTTTGCTTGCCCATCACTCCTCACCACTTCTCAGAGACTTTCCTTATCTTCATATCACTAATCTGTTTTAAGAATCAAAAAGAGGACGTCCCTCTGATAAAAGCATGCCCAGATGTATCGCCCTTATGAGGGCTATGTCTCCATTAGCTTTTAAAGTATCCTCAAAAGATTTAAGTAACCCACTTTGGAATAGAGTTGCACAAACTGGAATAATAATGACAACATTAGCAATAAGTACATGAAAAGAGAATATCTTCACAAGTAGAGATTCTGTACTACAGGTAAAATTCACCTCAGTTATTTCAGACACTGAAAATTAGGTGTTTAACTTAGATAGTTCATCTTCCCTTAATTAAGCAATAGATGCATATACTGCCAGAAGGCAAGTCATTCTACCTTTTCATAAACATCTCAGAAAATTGAAAGGAATTGCCCTCAAGAAGTATTTATCTCTACATCTGGATAGAGTAGGAGTCCAAGCAACTAGCTCAGACTAGACATCAACCTTTTAACTAATGAGGTAAGATGAATTCCACTGTGATCAGGCCCTCGTAGAATCATAGAATCATTAAGGTTGAAAAAGACCTTCAAAATCATTGAGTCCAACCTTTGATCTAACACCACCATATCAACTGAACCATAGCACTAAGTGCCACATTGACTTGTTTCTTGAACACTTCCAGGGATGGTGACTCCACCATCTCCCTGGTCAGCCTTTTCCAATGTTTAACCACCCTGTCAGTGAAGAAATTCTTCCTCATGGTCAACCTGAACCTCCACTGTGCAGCTTGAGGCTATGTTCCCTTGTCCTGTTGCTGGTTGCCTGGGAGAAGAGGCTGACCCCCCAGCTGGCTACAATCTCCTTTCAGGTATTTGTAGAGAGCAACAAGGTCTTCCCTGAGCTTCCTCCAGGCTAAACAACCTCATGCTCCTCAGCCTCTCCTCATACGACTTACTCTCTAGATCCTTCACCACCTTTGCTGCCCTTTGTATTGTCTCTAAAAATATCGCATAATTACAGAATGGGTAAGGATGGAAGGGACCACAGTGGGTCATCTGGTCCAACCTCCCTGCTCAAGCAGGGTCATCCTAGGGTACATGGCACAGGATTGTGTCCAGATGGTTCCTGAATATCTCTAGTGAGGGAGACTTCACAGCCTCTCTGGGCAATCTGTAACTGTGTGGTCACCTGCACAGTAAAGAAGTTCTTCCTCATATTCAGGTGAAATTTCCTGTGCATCAGTTTCTGCCCTGGACACTAAACTTCTCACCTGTGTGTTGTCTGATCTGAAATTCCAGCACAGATCTCCCCTCTTTCCTAAACTGAAAGACATAGTTAATAGTGCTCCAGTTTTTAATAAATGCAAAAATTACAATCTTTTTTCTGTGCTCCCCACTCTATGTTGATGCTGGACTTCACTGATCTATGATGCAGAAAAAAAAGAGCTAGGACTATCTTGAACTTTTTTGATGTTTTCCATTGGTTCCAAGTTATTTGCAGACAGAAAAAAAAAGCAGTCCCAAACAGCCTCTCCCCTGCTCTCTCTCCTCTCTACCCTCTCCACATCTTCTATTCTTGCTGAACATATATTGCATGCACTTGGTCCTGATTTAGCAGCATTCAGCTATCAGGACCTAAAATTACTAAACTCAGAAAGTAAGATTTCATTACAGTAATACAACATATCAGAACAACGGTCCTATATAGACTGGACTCTTGGTATGTAGAATAACAGAGAAAGCAGATATGGATTGGCAATAAAGACTTCGAGTGGATTTTTACTGAGCACTTTTCTACTGCCAAAAGTCATTTACGGGTGGGACAAAAGGAGCCTCAGTTTTAATCTTTGGAGCCATGAATGCTAACAATTCTCTATGCATAATTTATGAGCTGTTTTACTTATCAGTATTTCCTCAGAGTTTTCACGCAGTCAGATTGAGTACCCTTTCCTCATACTTTTTGTTCATACTCAAGTCTGGCTATAGAGTGCATAAAGTGGACATGAACTGCATACTGTACCATACAAGGAAACAAAAGGCAGTGACATGCCAATCATAGTTCTTAAATTTTTCTTCAAAAACACAACACAGTATTACTTATAATAAATATCTATATGTCCAAATATTTCAGCAGCAAGCATAACCTAAATATTTGGGGATTTTTTAATTAACTGAATTCCATAGGCCATCTATGCAGACAGAATAATAAATAAAAAGAACAAGTAGATGGAAAGCATTTTATTTTTTTTCTGTAATAAACTCAGCTTTCATAAAACAATTAATTCTGAATATTTTCAGTGCACATATTTTCTTTTCTTTTCTTTTTCTTTAAATCTGTAATTCAAAATAGGAAAACCAAAGTAGTAGAGAAGAGAGGTGTTACACTGAAAGTTTCTTTTGTTAAAATCTTTAAAAAAAAAAAAAGCACTGTATAATCACACAGCTAGTGATAAACCCACACAAGTCTTACCAAGACAAGGACAGCAGCTCAGGAACCACCAGTTCATTATACTTTGTCTCATGATCTACATGAACTGATACCCCAAACTTTTCTCAAATGATCCAAAATGGTTTTTTGCTCTCCTATGTATTCGTACATTGTAAAAAACCTCCACTCTGCCCTCAGTTCGGAAGAGCTTCTGCATTATGCAGAATTTTGTGAGAAATGGACTAAATTACAGATACAGGCTTGTGAATACAGCAGGAACCAATGTCCCCTTTCACCTTCCAAAAGTCCAGTTTTGGATATGCCAATGATTTCTTGCTTGATAAAGATACATAATATTTCTATCTAATCAATTAGAACAAAATAACTGGTTATGTTGAAACAGTATTGTGAATCTTTTTGCTCTGTGCAAGGGCTGCTGAGACTTTTAAAGACATATATACATCTAAGTGAAAATTATCGTTGAAAATACCACCTCTATTGTCATCCAAGATGAAATTTTTAATGGGAAGTGAAGGAAATTTTTGTCCCTTTAGACTGAAATATGACATCTATCACTCTGACTTTGTTGGCATTTATATAAGTATTTCACAATGAGATCTTACTTTGCCTGAAGTAAATGAGATCATTAAATGTCCAGGAGAAAACAGATAAAATTTTTCATAGATGCAAATATATCTATAATTGCCTTGCTTTTAGAGCGTCTGAGTTATCCAGTATCTATTCTGCTGATCTGAATTTCCTGTATTTTTCTTTTGCCAAATCTCCTCTAAGTAATTTTTTTGAATGGCACTATTTAGTTTGACACATCAGTTCTCAATATCCTCAGTTTTGTATGCTCCCTTTCCTGAAACTTAATTTGATTCACTTATTCATCTTCCCCCATGACTCTACATCTGTATCTACATCTACATCTGCATCATATCCACAAATAAGGCAGAAGATCTCTGAAAAAATTCTTCACTGACTTTGTGGGGCCCTGGGAAAAAACCCTTGTTTTCATTTCCACACATTTTTTTTTTATTCTCCACTCCCTTGTGCTAATAGCTTATCTTATAAACCAAAACACTTTAAGGCTGTGACTGACAAAGCTGTCATAGATGGAGAGAGCTGCTTTGCTCTTGTTCCCCAGTGATACAACCACCAACCCATTCCTGACACCCAGCTGAAGATACTTTGTTCTTACTTAAGAGTGTCCATATATGAAAGTTTTGCAAGTAAGATTGTAAAAAAAAAAAAAACAAAAAACAACAAAAAAACACATCTGGAGATGGTATCACCTATGAACAGAGTATTTGACTGTCAATCACTACAATAGTTTCTTTGTGAAGCAATCTACGTCTTAGGTTTCAGCTAATAACACAGAGCCATGCCAATCTTCAGAGTGATATTGTAGTGAGGTAAAGAAAACAGCTAAGACACTTATTCTCTCCTTACCTTTGTCAGAATCACAAATTTCTAAAGGAAAAATTGCATGTTGTATATAAAGAGCTTTCTACTTGTGTCTTCTTATTACAAGCAAAAAAAAAAAAAAAGAATGGACGTGTTATTAATTTGACAGAGAGGAAGCTGATAACATCAGTAACTGATTTGATTTTTAAAAAATCAGTTTTTCTATGGTAATTCAAAGTAACTTCAACAACACTTTAAAACGTAGCTGATTATTCAGTATTAAAAAAAAAAAATCCAATAATAGACAAGAAACAACTTCACTCTAAAAAAAAAATGACATTGTTACCATTTCACATATGAGCTGAGTTCAAGTAGGTACTCTACAGCAACCAGAAGTGAAACTAGGTCATGAATTCCCAAGTGAGTCGCTAGGCCTTAATCTCAGAAGCATTTCAAAAGCAAATCTGAATTTGTGCTCTCAAGCTTTCACGTTTTTGCTACTCCTTCATGAGAAACAGATTTCTTCAGCTCCTCCTTCCAGCACTCTGTCTATGGCTGGTGAGCTGGCCAGCAATGACTAAAGCAGGCAGACTGCTCAGCCGAGGAAATTTCTAAACTCCTTTTGAACTTTTATTTGTTATTTCACATTCTTATTTAATGCCTATTTATTTCCACTACAGAGACAGCTTACAAAAAAAAAAAAAAAAACAAAAAAAAAAAAAAAACAAAAAAAAAAACAAAAAAAAACAAAAAAAAACCACCACCAAAAAACAAAACCCCAAGCCAAAACAAAAATACTTCCAAAGGAAAGAAACTAACTTGTTTACTGAGTAGATGTGTTGCCAGGAAATCTCATTGTTGCAGTGTCGAGTAAAAATCCTGAACCCTGACTTATGTCTTACTCACCCTAAATCATGTATGAGTTGTGCAGACTTTCCTGATTAATGAAAGTGGTCAAATGTTTTACAACACTTGCTAGGGAGTCAGCTTTCTGTGCATGACCATTCTGATTACTACAGTGTGATGGTTTTACACATGCCCTGTAATTCAAATCCTGATTCGCAACAGGAAGTTTTCACTGCCAAATCTTTTGGAGCTTAACACAGAGTCAACAAGGTACAAAGCCAGGTGTTAAAATTGTCAAAGGGAGATATTTTGAAATGAAAAAGACAAGAGAGAGCTCAAGGTCTATTTTTGTTCCAATTTGTTTTCAAATTTGCTGCAATTGGAGAACTTTACCTGAACAAAATATTTTGATCAACTGTTGAGAGATATATTGAAGGATGAAATGCTGTCTGCTGAATTAAGATCAGAAGGGCAGAGCAGTAATAAATATATATATAAATAAATATAATTAAAAAGATAAGTCAGACCAAATGACATGCTGAAAGTAGATTAGGACAATACTAATATCAGCTTCTCTTACATTTTATGCAGTTAGTATAAACATTTAGTGGCTGGCACCTTCTCGGAAGGTGCTATACAGAAATACTATGATCCGGACCTAACCACTTCAAAATTATGTGTCCCTTTGATTTGCTTATTTTCCAAGTTCTCTCAGCTTGGTTTACAGTGAACATACCCAAGAGCCATCAGAAATCTGCACATCTTACACAGGGGAATTATTCCTTCACATTTACCAGACAAAACATTCTGCATTCCTTTTCTGAATTTTAAAGAAGTTTTGCTGTCTTTCAGCCAACATCCTTTTGCCAGTAAAAACAAAAAAGAAAGGTTTGTGACCTTAAAAACATCATGGGCAATTGAAGATTCGCACAAAAGAGTCCACTAGAAGGTTTGAGAATAGATATATGTCTCCTCCTCTTCAAGCTTAACCCCCAAACACCCTCACTGGTCAAAAGGCTATTGCTAAGGTATGGGCTTCCTCCAAGACCATATCCTGTGAATCGGATCATAGTGAAACACAGTGCTGCCTTAAATTAACAACTCTTTGTGTGCCCTCTATGCAAATGCAAGAAAAACTATGCAACTCGAAAAATAGTCTAGTATGCTAGGGAAAAAGGGAAAGTGGACCTAGACTAGAATAAATACATGATTAAAAAAATTAGCAGCTCTCATTTGTAATTGATGGTCTTATTATTTACTAAATACAAGAGTTTCTGCTACAGAGAAGCTAGAGAGTATATTCAAAGGCAGAAATTAGGACCAAAAAAGCCATCTCTCTTCAAAAGACTACTGCTTTTATTTCGTAACTATATAGATTTTCCACATCATATTTAATAAGTCAAAAGCATTACACACAGGACCTTTGATGAGTGTTATACTGCTCCACAAAGGGCACAACATATTATACATCTTGTATTTGTGTCAGATTCTATGTCGATTTGACACAACGAAATCAAAAGAATGTGGCTCCTGGAATAAAATTCTACCTACAGCTCAGAGGTACTACACTGGGCCTACACTGATGCTAGCCATTGACATTAAAATGAAGATAAAGCCCAAGCTGTCCTTACAAAGCAAGCACAAAAAATAACTCATTGTTTGGATGTTTCATTCTTAACTGATCCCTTAGTAAAGACAAAGGATAGGCTTGTGGTTATGATGTGGAGATTAAGACTCGAGATATGTATGACTTGGAATTCCCAGTCCTGCCACAAAGTCCCAGCTTGAGTGTGAGAAAATCATCCATTTTCCCTTTAATCTCTACCCTTCCTCTGCACTATGGGGATAATATTTTTCCCTTTCCCCCACACTGCATGTAATACAGCCTTATGTTCTGTAGGGCTGTGATTAACTTCTGTGCTCATGAACAGTATCTGTCGTCATAAAGCATCAATCTAATAAAACTTTCTAGGATCAAAGTCTGGTTGAACCACAGAAAAAAAACACAGAAAGGGCATTATCATGTATTTTTACTTGAGGGAACAGGTGTTTCTCACTAGACCCAAACTCCCTAATCTTAGTGATACCCCTCACTCTGCTGGGCGCATTGGGATGCTCCTATCTTCTAGGGAACCCCTACAAAATGCAACCAGATGAAACATTCACTGCAGTTCTTCTGAAGGGATTTTAATTAAGGATTTTTAAGTTCATAGGTTTTCTATGTTCCTTGTTAGAGAACAAGTAACTGAGTCCCTGAGAGTCACTCCACTGCCAGATCTCACAGGATCTTGAGGCAGGAGGACACTCCAATACTTATATGCCAAGAGAATGAGTGTTTCCAAGCCAGCAACTAGTTGTCTGGTCTCCAAGAATATCCTATCTTTGCTTTTGGGAAAGTTAACTGGAACTGCAATATTTCAGTGCAATGCCTCTCGAAAGACCCATACCACACAATAGCACTTTTTCTAAGGAAGAAACTCTGTCTCCAAAGAGAGTCCTTACATCTCCATAGCACAGACTGTAAGCTCAGGATCCCAGGGAAGCACAGTTTCATTACCACAGACCTGCACTCAGCTGAATCAAGGAATGAGAAAAGAGAATGAGAAGACTCTCTCAATCAAGTCCTTTGCACCAGGAAGGATCAGTGCTAGTAATGCTACGAATGGCACATATATGTGTTTGTTTCTCCAGTAATGGAGATACTACATGTTCTGCAGGTAAAATGTTCCTCTGTCTAACTACTGTTACTGTTGGAAAGTTTTACTAAAGCCTAACTAAAACCTCATGGGGTATAATATAAGCCCATTATTTTTATCTATAGATGGAAACCACTCATCACTATTTATAGTTATGGAGAACAGATTACCATTATGAAGGAGTTGCAAGAGCATTGCACCAAGAAAATGTGGCTGCATTGCTTCAGCTCTGCTGGTGCATCCACAGTGCAGCAACATTCAGACACACTCCCACTTTTGAGGAAAGGATTTTATATTGAAAAGTTGTTTAGTCAAGAAATCACCAAGCAGCTTTCCTAGACACAAATGAAAAAAAAAAGAGAAGTGTGATTCTTTTCTGCTGACATGTAATACCAGCTCACAATGCACAAATTAATATGAAATACATTAATTTCTATATTCTTATTTTGTGAGACAAATAAAATTAAAGGAGTAGAAAATTATGCAGAAGTCTTAAGCTCAGGTTGGTCAATACCCTCTTATCCATGATCCCAATCACAAATTACAAACAGAAAGCATCTTTCAACCTACACTCAATACAATGCATTCACAAATAAAAAAGCTTTGAGAGTTGATGCTGTGTTACTTTATATTTATCTCAACTGCAGGAAAATGTGCTTGATACAGATGATTAGACAATAAACATATAACAGTGACGTTTACTCCAAGCTCATACAAGATGAAGCTCTTAAATCAGTTATAATATAGCATAGACAGATGGTGCTGGATTCATTAAGCACTTTAAAGATACAGTTATCTGTTTGATAAAGAAATAATTCAAAGCACAAGGCAAGAAGCTGAAATTGCTGACAATCTGAACTCCTGCCAACTGTCCTGGCTTCACTGGGGCTGTGTGAATTTTAAACACACATAGTCCCAGGTGTCCACAGTGCTGACTGAAATTTCTGGCAGCTAGTTCAGCGCTTTTGAAACAATGCTGGCTTCCCATCACTAGTGGTCACTATGGGGAGAAGATAGGCGGTTTCTGGCTGCTTCTGCTGCCCTTTTTGTTGCCTTGGCTGTGGTGCTGTAAATGAAACACTCGGCACAATGAGCAGCCTCCTTTCTTGCCAACCCACATGACAGGCATCTTCAATGCATTAGCACTGAGAAAAGGAAGAGTATGACAAAATGGGGAAATAAATTCATTTTTTTTATGTTCCCTAGATTCAGTGTGTCAAGAAACTCAGCGGAGCTTAGCTCTGAGAGACCTGGCAAAAAGGTATCCAGAAAATTGAAAAGTCAAAGAGATGTGGGATTGCAACAGATGCCTTGCTTCGGAGAGATTTGGGGAATGGTGGAAAAGGGTCACACAGAACCTAAATAAATGGTGTGGAAGGGTTAGCTGAAGAAAGACAGAGATATGGAAGTCATTTACAGAACACATCTGGTTTTCCAATGTGCACAGTACTCCCATTGATGTGAGCATGAGCTCCACCTACATATGAAACGCAAAAATAATTGTCTTGAGATCTGTCTGTATAGAGAAGCCTAGCCATCCTCCCAAGTCTGATGTCTGGCAATGGGCAGGAGTTACCACATCACTGACACACTGCTTACAATTGATGAGGGAAAAATGGGAGGTTTTCATACTCTTTTTAATGTTCTACTGCAAAAGGGCTGGCTGAATGACACTAGGAGTCCTCACACTAAGACTGGGATGCAATAGTATGACATTAAACAGAATGAATGTCAAGAATCACTTTAACAGCAGCAGTGTGTGCTTTTGCATAATCAGATCAAAATATTTAGCTTTATTTTGTGACATTCATTTTTGGCTACTTTAATAATGTTCACTTGGTACAACCAGGTGCTTTTGACTCCAATCTCTGTTGGACATGGTCCCCAGGTAGTATCTATCCATGTCTGTTCTCCTGATTTACAGACCACTTCAGCAGATTACCTGCTCAGATTTCTGTGTTCTACGGAAGAAGCTGGTTGTGCCTCTTTCCTCAGGTATACACATAGTATTCTTTGTCATCTCTTCCAAAAGGCCTTGCAGCAGAACCATTTCCTGAGCTCCTCTAATATCTTCCTGAAGCAAAATTACATTGTTTAATGATGAACTTGGTGGGGCCGGACCCCTCTATATAAGTCCCCAAAACTGAAATATCCAGAGAAGTTTTATGTTTACGCATGTGTACTGAATCATCTGGGAAGACTGACTAGCGCTTTCTGATAATCAACAGCGATACGAAAAATGCTGCAGGCATGACAGGAAGGCCTGATTAGGGGATACAGAAAAATGTAAGTCATATTCAGAAGCCTGTAAAGATTTCTGCCAACAGGAAGGAAGAAACAGATAAAGCAGACAGCTGAAGACAGATAGCATAAACAAAGAGAAACTAGGGAGGGAGGGGGAAAACAACAACAACAACAAAAAACAAAGAAACAAACAAAAACAAACAAAAAAGAAAACAGAAAGCAAATTATATGACAGTAAAGGAATTAATTAACTCAGTAAAGAAGGCTAAAATCTTATCATCCAAGTCATATAAACAAAACACTACAATTAATGTATCAGATTTATCTCAGAGAAAATTCAGTTTGGAAGCATAAATGATGGTGCAGTTCTTTTGAAAGAAGAAAGTTTGGTGATGGGACGAAAACCTTGGGAACATAAAGCAGAGCACTGCAAGGAGTAGCCTCAGGAAACCAGGAGACCAGTTTGCCTAGCAGGTGTTTTGACTCCCAGTAGATACTTAGCTTTGTGCTGGAGAGGATTCACGGCAATGCACTTGTGACTACACCATCAAATGTGTGAGGGTAGCTGAAGTCAATCACACCTTCAGGTGACCCGAAGTCAAACACTGTTGCCATTGGCATTTTTGTATGGGTCACAGACTCATAGAATGGTAGAAGGTTCAGAGGCACCCCTGAAGATCCTACAGTCCAGTTGCCCTACTAAAGCAGGTTCATCTAGAGCAGGTTGCACATGATTCTGGCCAGACAGGTTTTGAATATCTCCAGAGAAGAAGACTCCACAACTTCTCTGGACAGCCTGTTCCAATACTCTATCACCCTCAAACTAAAAAAGTTTTTCCCCAAATTCAGTGGAAATCCCTGTGCTTCAGTTTTTGCCAATTGACCCTTATCCTGTTGCTGGACACTATTGAAAAGAGTCTGGCCCTAGCCTCTCGACACCCACCTTTAAGATAATACATATAGTGTTATCTTTTAGTGACCAAAATAAGTTGGTTTTGTAAATAGATTCTTTTTCATTTCTATAGCTTCACTGTTTCATTTACCTTTCTACAATATCATTGGATTTTTTTTTTATTTTATTACTGTTTAATAGCACATTCTACAACTAGAACAGTATCCCAAAGCAGCCTAGATCAAATGGTTGTTTAGCAAGCAGTATAAAAGTGATGGTACAGAAGTACAAATAAATACTGTACCCAGTTAGAAAGATAGTTAGAAAGATATTAGTGGTGTTTTCAGATATGGTTTTGCATAAAAACACTCTATGGTCCAACTGAACAGCAAAACTCCATCTGCTTCAAAGAGAGCCAGCATTTCACCTCATGAATCCAGCAGCTGGATTCTGTTCCTGTGTACATATATAGGAATAAACTTTCGTCTATACGATATATTCAGGAAAAAAGAATGTGTGGACACTTATGTTCAAATATTTTGCACGGCTATTCACATCATAAAGTGCTCATGCAGTCAGCTTAAAAATTAGTGGGTTTAGCAAGAAAGAAGATGGACCTGCTGTATGTTACCCAGGTACAAAAACACAAGTTATGAAAATCTTGGACAAAGTGCATTTGAATAAACTACAAACAGAATAATTTAAATCAATAGCAGCTTTCCTAGGCTTAACTAAGTTCTATCCAATTCAGAAAAAAGTTAATCACCTCAAACTTTTTCTATCACAGCTTTTATTACAATAATAACATCACTCTTATAAACTTCAAACTTCATCATGTCCACAAAAAAGAAAACAACAAAGACTACATGTTCAAGTGCAACAAAATCATGTGAGATGGGAGAGAGAGCTAGAGAAAAGAGAACTGATGTTTGCAGCTGTATTCCTAACCAGTCTTGGCAAGGGCACTTGTGTGAGAAAGCCAACACAAGTGTCAAAAGTCTCAAACAATCAGGTGTGGTGAGAGTGAAGGTCATAGAGGAAACAGCTGGGTAGCAGTGACCTACTGTATTGACATGCATAACCCAAATTTGTCTTGGAATCCTTAGCACTTATAGATAGCAACAGGATATGTCACAGTAACTGCATGTGTCAATCTAAGTGCCTTTCAGACAGGAAGAGGAAACTTGTGATCCACAGTGCAGCATATGTTACACACCAAAGCAAGCAATGCTAAAGGCTGCAATTCATCAGTCAGGGGCAAAAGTTTACCAGATGATGAATTCATTGTCTTTTGCAGACAGATAGCCATAACGTTTTCCTCAAAAATCAGTCCTGCCTTATATCCAATGATATATATAGCATAAGCATACAAGAAATATGCCAGATAGTCAGATTTTACTCTCAGTTGGAAACTCAGTCTAGGCATCCATTAAATTTTCATTGAAAAACCTCTTATCATTGTTATAATGAAACATTCCAAACATACAGCACTGTATCCAACAGAGCCACATAAAAATATCACATTTGATAAATTAATTTGCTAACCAAAGGTCTATTGGAATCAGCACTCACAAATGGTCAAGTTTTGGGACAACATAAGCTGTAATAGAGAACTTGAATCTGCTCAGCAAACCTGAAGAGATGTTTACTCTATCAACTCCATAAAATTTCTGCTTAAGAACTACTGTTTAGATAACCTGGACATACTTCCGAGGCTTCCAGGGTAGCATGAATCTCTTTCACTGATGAAAAAAGACATAATTTGATACTTTTAGGCTGATACTTTGAAGTTTACTAGTAAGAAAAGCCTTACAATAATTTCTTCATCATAACCACCCACCTTACAGCCTAAATCACTTTTGCAAAAAGATTTTATGAAATTTGCCTAAACGTTTCACAATTTCAAAATATGTGCCTGGAAGAAAACTGAGTAAAGGGCTGCCACTAAGCTTTACTAGGAATGTGGAACTTGTAAGAGGGTAATACAGAAAGGCTTCAGAAATTAGTAGCTTCTTGAATTTTCAGCACTTCTGTAAATGCAGGAGGCCAGGGCAGATTTTCAGACCATCATGTGTACAACCTGGTCTTGCTCTTTTCTGGTCATCTTTCAAAACTGCTCAGAAGCCTCCACTGAGAACATATAGAGTAGTCTGCTTTTTGGAAGTTGGTCTGTTTTGAGTTGCTTGCTTTAAAAACAATCTCTAACATAACAAATATTGTCAAACCCATGAAACAGCAAATTGGGATCACAGTTTGTGTCCATGGAGCTAGTTACTTTACTCACTGGAACTTCAGCAGAGTTCAGGACCAAATACCTTGGAAGGCTGTGACTCCCATTTAGTCCCCAAGTGGTTTAAATACTGAAGGCAAGATGTTTTATATCTTTCTCCACACTTTTTAAAATAAACAAAATGCATTTCTTAGTAGGTAATGCAACCTTTTCCTTTCTTTCTGAAAATAATACTTGCAAATCTAATTTACTTTTCATGCAATAGCCATTAAAGAACACCATTAAATAAGAAACATAAAAAATATTTTCTACTAAAAAGCAAGCAAAGAGGAATTGCATTTTGTTGAAAACTTCTATTATTATCTTCATGTCCCATTCATGTCATAGAAAAGGGTTGTTCATCTCTTGTAGTAATCAAGAGATGAACAGTTTGCTCCTTTTTTTATATTTCTGTATAGCATGTCTGACACCACCAATGTATCATCTTTGGAAGACAAGGAGAGGTGACACAGAAAACTCCAAGGGAAAAGTTAAGTGACATGACCAAAATCTCATGTGGAAATATGTGGCAAAGTTTGAAAAAGAAACCAAATGTTCAAAATCCCTATGCTTTAACCACAAAACCAACTTTCTCTGCTAATACTGAATTAACCCAGTAACTAAAAACAAAGAAAACCCAAGTATATATATTATGTGCATCTTGCCACTTTAACAACTCTAATGACACTCGAGTGTTCTCAAAGTAAATAAGATACAATTACAAATATATGTTTAATCTCAGTGTGATAATCAGTTCCACAAACCAAGCATACTAGAAAAGTAAGGGGAAGTAACCTCACTTAACACTGCTTGCTGAAGCTATGTAAACCACACATGCAACCATAATGTAGACTGAAAGATCTACAGAAGTATATACTGCTGACAAGAAGGGATTCAATACTCACATTCAAAGCCTGAAGAAGGCTTTGAACTATAGCAGACAAACTAGTTGAAAATCAAGCAGAATTTTTTTTATAGATAATAACTAAAAAAGAATCCCCTTACAAAAGCAAAAACCCCAAGCAGTCTAAAAAATATTGTGGTATTCAGATATCATTAAAAAAAAAATCACAATGAATTGGGGCTTGATAGGGGCTAGCAAGAAGCAATTTTGCAAAAGAGAAAAGAGCAAGTACTTTTTACTGTGAAGCTGTTTTTCTGGTTCAGCAGATCTGCAGCAAGAGTAGCCAGATCATTTGAAAAGTAAAAAGAAAATCAATTACTTGTTTTCATTTTAAAACAGCCTCCGTGTGGGAATTGGTGTGGGAGTGAGATCTCTTTTTAAATTTCATAATATAACATAAAGCTGCCAAGTTTTTTGTTGGTTTTTTTTTTGTTTGTGTTTTGTGGGGTTTTTTTGTTTGTTTGTTTTTTTGTTGTTTTTGGTTTTTTTTACTGTCATGTCATTTCTCTGATTACTGGGTGTTGGAATGATTTTTCTCTACTTATGATTCCACTGATTCTTATCAAAATTATTCTGTGAAGTGATTAACACTAACATTTAAAACCAGAATATTTATTCCAACAGCAACACTGAGCAAAACAAATTTCCAAGGCTGCTGCACATTCAGTGATGACAGCAAAAATCCATTTATTCATTTACCCTCAAGTTCTGCATGCAGCAGGTTACAATCATTTTTTATCAAATCAAAACAGCATTTTCTGATAATTAAGATCTACAGGTAAAGTTTACAACTAACCTTACTATCTTCGATCTCCTGGGTTTTTCCTTGAAGCGCTTTTCTTTCTCCAAAATCACAGGTTGACTTTAATGTAAGCTGACAAGAAAGTATCGAGCTCTCTGCCCCAGTAAGCTCCAAAGACTTTGGTGAGTACTTCTGTGAGCTGGTGGGGCCAAGGTTGGGTATTGGGAGGGCAGTGTGAACAGGCTTTGACCCCACAGCTGGCTGTCTTAGCTTGGAGGCAACCCCAAGTACGGGCATGGCTTCTATAAAATATCTTCTTTCTGCCAAAGAAAATGCTCCTGACCTCAGTCGGGTAGACTCCAGCTTCAGCAATTTCAGAACAAAGACTTTAAACAAAAGTAGCAGTCATCCTTTCAAGAAGTCTTAAAACAATATTACGAGTTTCACAAGGAAGCAAAACTTTTCCTTCATCTCTCCCCTCCTCCCTCACAGCCACTCACACACACTGCTCAGTGAGTCAGTGACTCTGTAAGACTAAACGCTTCTTTGGGGCGTGAACTTTTCTTGAAGGTAACTGCCACAGTGCTGCCTGTCTGGGATTAAAGAACTCATAAATTTGCCTTCTCTTCTTCCTACAGCATTCCAGGTCTGTGCATTAAGTGAATGAAGGATGGGAGAAAAGGAGGGAGAGAAGAGGGGAAACCTCTCCGTACTCCAACTGTCAAAACAGCTCAAGACCACAACACTGCAAAGAGAGACCTCTTCCTGACTACATAAATAACCAGCCCACATCCTTAAAAAAAACAAACCTCTTTTTTTCCGATTTGGAAAAAAAAAAAAAAAAAAAAAAAAAGAACCTGAGCAGTGGCCAAAAAAAACAGCTGTTGGACGAGTTTTCATCCTGGAAATAATCTCAGCAATGAAGCTGTTTGTCTGATTCCTGGGTATTTTTCACTGCTGACAACCATGAGCTACAGTGTTTCATTCCCTGTTCCTTCCATGAAATCAGGTTAAAATCATACAAGAGCATGGTTAGGAACAGCCACTGAATCACACTGTGGGTAACGTCTGTCTATACTATGAAAAATGCACATGAAAACACAGAGCAGGATATAGGAGAATCACAAGCATTGTTAGAAGATTTAGTCAACACAGCTTTTCTGACCACCCCCCCCCTTTTTCTTTTCTTTCTTTCTTGGTGGTGATGTTAACGTCATCTATTCAATGTTAACACTTCCCTTTCTAAAAACATTTAAAGCTCCATGAAGTCCATGTCCAATGCATCATTTCTGCTTGTTGCTCATAGAAATACTCTTGCTGGCAACCTCAAATCCTTGTACTTAGAAATACAATTGAGGCAAGCGGAGCAGGCTCCAACATGAGTCACGATGGACAGTCCAAATTGTTGAGCAGTATAAACACTTACTTAAAAGGAAAACTGTACATTCCTTTGAGACCCTACCGCAAGGTCTCCTTTTTAAACTGTGGTGTAAGAAAAAAACCTGTGTAGAAACATTCTGCCATTTAACTCCTAAGGGATTTTATCACCCAGTATTCTGGCCAACTTTTTTTTTTTTTTGGTTGGTTGGTTGGTTGATTGGTATTTTTTGTTTTGTTATGTCTTCTAAAATAAAACATAGATAAGCTGACTTGACTTATTCTGCCCTGATATCCTACATGGTATTAACCACACCTCCTTGAGCAGTATGTACTATTACCACTATAGATATAAGCACAAGAGAAAATAAGGTACCTGTGGTACCTGCAGTATTATCCTCCATCTTTCATTTACAAAGACCACACTGACACAGTAATTAAAAATGTATTTCTCTCTATTGACTTAAAACTATCCCTTCTTGTTTGTAGTTTGTAGGAGTGAATTTGACCTGGCTTAGGAATCTCCTGAATTTTGAAGTAAGTATACAGGGATCAACAAACACATTTCAGCATCCTCTGCTTATCTGCTGTTTGGTTTTGCCATTAACAGCAGCAGCAATGCACAGACTGCACAGAGGTAACTGCTCTGCATTTTAATAAGTTCAGCCCACAGGGCTGGTTTGATATGATATTTCAGGTCTTCTTCGGAGCAAAGGGGAAGAAAGCTCCTTGTGCGGTCTGCAGTCTGCATTTGTTCTCCAGCATCATAAAGCATTGTGGCTGTGTAAGGAATTTAGGTTTCTTAGGCACAACTGTTAACAGTTAACGCTTCAGAAAATGCACATATGCAAAGACTGAAGTGGACCACAGGAAAAGAAGGATTTATCTCTTGCAAGGTTTGAGGAGATGAAAAATCCTCATGAGAACTGCTAACCAATGATCAAAACAAAGAATAAACTACAGACATGAGACAGATACTTTCTTATAAAGAACTTTGCCAAAAGAATGTAATTGAATCTTATTACTTCTCAGGGTTATAATTTTACAAAGTAATGCACTATGGTAATCTTGCTGATCTTCTTTTGAGTATGAATGATGAGGTCATGATACCCACAGTCTCTTTTGCAACCCATTTTCCCAGCACAGAAACCCTAAAAGTAATAAGTAAGCAAGTTTACTATGAGAGAGTCATCTGTAATGCATAACCAACAGGTTTTGGAAACAATGATGTGAAGCTGGTGTTAATGCTACTCTTTCAAAATAATTCTTCATTATATTATGACTTTTAAGCTAGTACCAGGTCAGGGCCATCAACTTCAGAACCCCATTTAGCTAGAGTTTGTACAATGATAAATCACAGAAGTGTTTCTGCTCTATGGAAGATGAAGAGTATGCAAGATTATTTGCTTGAATCATGAAAGATAATGGAGGAAAACAATCATACTCCATAAGTAAGAATGGGGCTACAAGGCTGGACTTCCTTTTCTTATTTTCTCTAATTCTAAGCAAAAGATAAATAAACAAACATCTGCTATCTTAGAAATCACTTAGTTACAATTTTTTCTTGAAAGGTTTTGTGTACCTCATGATGAATGTGGGGTTTATGAAGGCTACCTGGAAAAAAGAGTATTTAACACTAAACTTCTATAGTAGTAGTGTTTTCTACACAAATAGGAAAGCACATGATAAAGCATCTGTGGACAACATTCACAAACTGTCACCAGAAGGAGGTGCTTGTGGTGGAGTTGGATGGGCAGGAGATGTACATGTTCCTTCTGGAAAGGAAGGAACTGGGCATAATTGTGGGGAAAGGGCAAAGCTGGAGGCTGTATAGAAACACACATTGTCACATTAAGCTGCCAATGTGAGTTTGGGTTCTCCTCAGTAGCCCTGTGGGGAGCTAAGTGACAGCTGAGCAGAGCTGCCAGAGAGAACTCAAAGTTGGAACAAGGATGATTTAGATATGTGTGAATAGTGTCCAAACAAAAGTAGGTATATCTGTGAGAAAACAGTGGTGAAGAAGGCTAAAACCTGGAGTTATTTGAAATCAAACACAACACCAGACTGCCTGTCATGAGGGACCAAAATATTATTTGCAGGACAGAGAAAGTCATGAGTAAAAAGATATGGCTGACAGAAACAAGCAACAGGCATCTTCACTTGCTTACATGATACTGATATACCTAGAAAGGGACTGCAAAAAAGCAGGTGAGGCTAAACATTGTTCAGAGACGACCTGTAGGTGTCTAATTTACACTTTTAGACATCTATTAGCATAGACATCCTCAAGCCAGGCAGGTCAAGGACATCACCCGGATACAGGATACAGGAGGATTAACACAGATAATGACTGAAGCCCTGAAGCTGTGCAGAAAAGGCTAGAGTTACAAGAAAGTTAGAAAACAACTGAGATGTGGGGGAAAAATAAGGGCAACATTTCAAGTGGCAGTTCCAGTGATATGTTGAAGACAGAACCATAGCTTTAGCTAATAAAATAGTGGCAATCTGGCTATAAAGCATGACTGAATGTGTCATGAAATCAATGTTTTTACAGAAATTATGAGTTAGATTAATGATTTGTACCTCAAAATAATACAGCACACATGCATTCAGAATAATAATTCCTGCAACCCAGAGAAATCTGTAATACTTATTTCATATAGCGGAAATAAATACACCTGAAATCCAATCCATTTATGAAAGAAGGTATCTGTCAGTTGTAATGCTAAGGTGAATTTTTGTTGTCAAGACTAAACAGAAATAAACATTCACAGCATAACACACATGTATTTCCTTTCCTTCATTGCATTTGATACCAGTTCAAGTCCCATGAAGGTTGGTCCTCTTCTGCACTCCCAGCCCTCAGACAAGCTGCTAGCTTGAACTGAACAGACAGCTGGCAGTGTCTCCCAGACCACAGGAAATATCAAAAGAGGGGACACCTGCTTCAAAAGTGGAGCCAAGAGATTTGTTTGCTTCTTCTGCTCTATGATCTTCAACAAGGAAGCTGTTGCATGTGTCCGGGGTCAAACAGGAAATGTCAGGGGTCCAGAGACTGCAGAACTCAGTTCTGAGCTGTTTCCCCACTTCATCCCACTGGTGTAACAGCTGTGTCTAGAGCTTATGTGAGCCAGGACAACTTCTGAATAAGCTTGAATGTGCCAATACAGTGACATGATTTTGCGATCACTGATTACAGGTTGAGCAGAAAGTTTTCCTCAGCTGGGGACAGAGAATTCTTGAAAAAGCAAACAATGATACTAAAATACTGAAGTTATCTGAACCTACATGATTTTTAGGATTTATTTAATAACCCCAGGTAAAACAGTTTTAAATTTTAATAATGTAAGAAGCACACCACATGTCTTCTTGGTGTAACAACATATGTTCAATCTGTCAGATACCAATGAGACAAATTCTTCAGCTGTGACTTGTGTTCACAGCATAATTCTACAGACATTATTTTTGTTATTCCAAAAGTCAGGTGAACCCATTAGTCTCAAGGCAAGATATGTAACAGGTATTTAATACTATCTACAAGTATGTAATGCTACTGAGTAAGCTGCTGGTTTTCTTGACAGTTTAGAATTCCAAAATATATATAATCCCAACTCCAGCCACAGCCACAGAAAAAAGTGCATCCGGCTTCCTAAAGGAAATCCTTCTGCTTTGGTTGTGTTTGGGGAAGTTTTTCAAAGAGGACAACTTTAAATACAGATATTGTTTTATCATCTGAACAATATGGCCTTTCAAAGCTCAGACTGGAGTTTATGGTTTTGAATGCATTAACTGACAGAAGCGACCAGTTCTATAATTTTTATTCATGCTGTACATTTGCAGCATCTTTCATCAGATGGTTTCAAGTCTTTATATGTAATTTAGTACCATACCTCCTTATGAAGTATGTAAAATATATTAAAAAAAAAGTCTATATGGGGCCTCACTACTTTCTTTCTCAATAGGAATTTTTTTTTGAATTTTTACATCTGTATGGGTTAAAAATTGTAATGATTTCTCTTTGTTACACACTATATTTAATCATGAAGTATTTGGCTTAAAGGAATCAAGCTTAAATACTATAGGATCGGGAAATGTAAACTAAAATTTTGCAAGGATAAGAAGGGACTAATGGCAACTGAACATACTGTGTAAGTATTTACATACTGACCTACTTACTAGACCATGCAGCCACCTGGTAAAGCTTAATAGAAGGATCAACTTTCCTCTTTGGGAGGTGCAAGAGGAAAAGTAAAAAAAAAAAAAAAAAAAAAAAAAAAAAAAAAAACTATTTGTTCATTTCTAAGTAAATGAACCAAACAACAAATGTTGAAGACTCTCAAAGTTATATTAACTGCAGCTAACAAGGAAACACTCTCTCATTTATTTCAATCTGCATAAACTAGTCAGAAAGATAACAATCACTCTAAGAATCAAAGTATCGGCTTTTCTTTAATTTTTTCCTTGTTTCCTCAGTTTCTCATTTACAAACCCTCTCCAGCACACAGTCATAGCAGGCCCACTGGCTTCTCCCATACCCTTCCAGCCACTGGCAGGTATCTTCTCCCTCTTCCATTTCTGCTCTCTTCCCAATTTGTCTTTCTGTATCTGAAAGAATTTCTTGCTTTGTATCATCTCTGGTGGGCCATAGTGAATTACTAATTTCAATTACTGCTTGCCCTATATCTTTCTGTCTTAGATCACACTACAAATACATGACTTCAGTGCTGCATTGCCAAAGGAGTATTTCTCTCACTTATCAGGGTAATTTAGAGCTTCCACTCTCTGTAGAGTTACTGGAGGGATGTCTAAGGTAGACATGACAAAACCAGACATTTATAGAGCGCATGACTAAGTTCCTAAGTAATAACATTACTTTCAGTGGAAGTTGTACGGAACAGAATTCCTGGCCTTTTTTTATTAATTTTATTGATGGAAGAAGTTTTGCTCCATTTTAAATTTTGACCAAAGTTTAAATTATCTTGGGTCCTCCTGCAAAAAATGGTCCTCATAAATGCTCTCCAATCACTCCTGTTCTCAATACAGAACCCCCTAGAGAAAAATTCTCCCAGCGCACATACTCCCTAAAATGTTGATGGAATATTTTATGATGCTATGGAGACATTTCTAAGTCCTAATTAGATGAGAAGAAAATTGGCAATATTTGTGGTTAATCAAAGCTACTCTGACTCTTGATACTAAGTGTGAACTGTTCAGAACTTTGATTCGAAATTCCTTCAGAGAATAAACTTACTATGAATTTTACTAACAAAATGTAAAAAAGAACGCATAAAAAGAAAGAAACTGAGACTAAACAGGAATCTGCTGATTTTCTGCCATCAGGTAGCTGGCAGAGTGGCAAACCTATGTTTTCATCTGCTGGAAAGGAAAACTACTCTTACAAGCACTGTGAAACTGATAGAGGGTTTTAAAATCACAGTTATACTGGCATTCATTTCAGGATTGCAGTGAAACACTGCTCCTTAAGGTTCCCATTGGTCTACTAAAATAAAAAAAAGTTACTGCTTAGAAACATCTGCTCCAGTCATGAGCAAACTCTTGGCCAAGTGCAGCAACAACAGTAAGAGACTTTGAAGTCAATCAGCTTTGCTATCACCAGCAGATACCCCTGCAGTCAGTGGAAATTACTGCACAGAGAGTTTGGGAGATATGAAGAAAACTTGTTCTGCCAAATGTGTATATAGACAGCAGTGAAGAAAAGAACAATTTTATTTTTTTTAACAATCAATAAAATGGTTAGCAGTGAAAGGTTAGCAAAAGGTGTTAAAAATTATATGACATTAATTCTTAAAGAATACTTCATGAAAACAAAGATGATTATAGATTTTCAGGGACTAGCTTTGATATTTGACCTTAAACAAGTGCAAGCTGCACTGCAGCTGGAAGAGCACTTCTGACTCCCAATCCATTGCCTGCTTTGATACTGTAGTCATTCAGTGGTGGCTTGCATCACCCACAATTTATAATACCCACTGTGCTCCACCACCTCTACCCACCCACTTACCTGTACCTTGATCTAAGTTGTAATTATTGCTTAATATTGTTTTTTTATTCTTCACTGCTTAACACTATAGGTGAATGATCCCAGCTATGTTTTAGTTTCTTGTTAGTCTCTGGAGATAGTCATCATAACTCAATTTTTTATCAAGCAACCCTTCCTGCAATATCCATATTATTTTCATCTTCTATAACCACATAAATATTTATTTCATATTTATCCGACATTTCCTGTGATTTGCACCAATTTAGGAGATACTGATATGCCTTTTAAAGGCAAGCTTACCATCTCAACATAAAGTATGGACAAACATTGTAGTTCTTGGTGAAGAATTACAAGATCACCATTATATCACCTTCCCTGCCACAATTCCTATCGAAAAATCTGTCATTTACAGTAGTCTTATGCTGGATGTGTGTACTGGTAGAGTATTATGCCCCACTGCAGTGTCAGGTTTCCAGCTTGACTGGATGATCTTAAGTGTCTCTTCTAACCTAAATAATTGTATGATTCTATAGGCCTCACTGCTGTACCCTTTTCTTGCACATCATCTCTTGCCAGTGGTCAGAAGCAGTGTACTGAGTCGTAGATCCTTGCTCTGACAAGTACAGTCATTTTGGATCTTAAATTCTTATGTGAAGAACAGATATTGTACCTTGGATCACTTGAGGATTTCTGTTTCATTTTGATAAGCAGATATGCTCTTTCTAATCATGTTTTTGTGCCATTTGCCTGCTCTCATTGAGAAGTTATGACAACACTAAACAGAATTCACATTTTTAAGCAGTGTTTCTTCACCAGGGCATATTACCATTCTCATTGTGGTTTTTCTACTCTTCTCTTGTGCTTGCCCAGCTTGGAGCTCTTGCAGAGATGCTCACTCATCTCTACCTGTGAAATACTAAGCAATCAGGCCTTGTGTGTCAGTGAATGATAAACCTTGACCATGTACAGTTTAGCTGTAAGTGGATGCTCTTTTCTTTCAAATAAAAATTGGCTTAATGCACACACTTAAAATCTCAACCATCTGCCTCTATCTCCTGTTGGCCATATGTGAACACTTCCTACAGTGAGCCTTGAAACCTTCTGCCTTCCTCCATTCTGCTGTGATCTGAGCGTGCTCCAGGCCAACTGCTGAAATGGATTCTGTATGTCACTAGATTAAACCTTCCAGTTTTTTGATCAATAAGTGTCTGAGAGAAACTGCTGTTTCTCATTATCAAATATCTCCCATCTATGCTACAACATATACCTTGTGTCATCCTAACAGAAATCTAACAGTGCATTACAAAAGCAGCTTTTCAGGTCAGCAAACTATATTCCCTCACCACTACTCTGTCTACAGATGCATGATTTTACCTTTGGTGTGTATCTTTATGTACATATGAGTACATATGTTCAACTTGTCTGACTGTTCAACAGTCATTAATGCCCTTTGAGCAATTCACCTGGGTTGTTTCATCTTTGATAAAAAATAAAACAAAACAAAACAAAACAAACAAACACACAAAGCAAAACAAAACAAAACAAACAAACAAAAAAACCCCCCAAACAATAGCACACAGCTGTCAAAAATAACTTCAACTCCTGCAGATGGTGGATGCTTCCTTCCTGCTTCTCAGCATACTGGAGAGACATATTACCTTACAGATGTGGCATGTTATTAAAAAAAAAAAAAAGAAAAAATAGGCTATGGTTATTTATTACACTGGACTTACCTTCAAGTGTAGGAAAAGTACTAGATGGGAGACAAATGATAAAACTCCTCTCCCAGCTTTCATCTGTCAGTTGGGCTTTTAGAACTGACATATGTAACAAGCATATGGAAGCCATAAAAGCAACATCAGCATTCACAAATTTAAAAATAAAACAGAAAGCCAAAATTATTTTGTTCCACCTACAATAAACCTAGGATGATCAAAACCAGAAGGGAGACTAAACTGGATACTTTGCTGGAGCATCCAGCTCTATTGATACTGTTAGCTATAAACCAGGAAGTACTAAGTTAACAGCCACTAGTGAAAATGTAACCTGTGGCACATGCATCTTTAGTGGTGACAAAGGCAGAGATCATTATCTACAGAAAATGTCTTCATTACACATTCATATAGCATCATAGCCAGAAGTTCAATAACTTCCCTGAAAGACCTAGGAAGATTTTCAGTTGGTACAAAACTGCATAATTCCAGCTACTTCTGTAAGACATGCTATTACAGTATCTCCCCATTTAGAAAAAGGTATAATTAGATTACATTACTCTTTTCTATTTCATAATTTTTTTTCTTATACTCTCTTTGAAAGTCTTATTTTTCAATCCATTCCCTTCCCTGCACCCAGTGAGAGAATATGCTTCAGAATAAGAACAAGATGTGCAAGCAGTACTTTTATTTTCTTTTCAGAAACCATTATAGCAGAGCATAACAATTTCAGCAGTACAAGCCACTTGAGCAACACTGAGATCTGTAACTAGCAGAGTATTCAAATACCGACTTCAACAACCTGTCAAACGATTCTGGTCTTCTCTGAAACCTACTTTAATTTAGGGAATTTCCCAATATCCCACAGTTTTGTTTTTAACACTACACTTCACTCCCTCAAATTATAATCCCACCACTTTTGCTTAGATTGCTCTCCTTTTTAGCTTTCTATGGAACTTTTTGACTCATCCATATATCTGAGCACTTTTACTCTGCCGTACATGCAGCCCAATTCCTAATGCCATGGGATATTAATGCAAGGAGGAGGCCATTATACTTGTTTGAATATATTAGCTAAAGATGGGGGCAGAGGGAAGGAGGGAAGAGAGAGAGAGACACAATGTGCAGTCTGCTCTCTGACCTGGAAAAGGTTTTCTGTGATTAGAGTTTGAGTTCCAGGCTAGTTACATTCTGGCTAAATTGATTTTCCCACCCTTACATAGCTGAACTCTGTTCTTCATTATATGGGTGTAAATCTACAGTAAAAACTTTGAACTTCCAAGGAGTAATTCTAGATTTATGCCAGAGTAACTGAGAGAAGATTGTAGGCTCTTGGTTGCTCTTAAGTATTACACTATTTTAGATTTCTATCCTACACACACTTGTGAAACATTCCAGTTCTTTACCCTAACCCTCTTTTTTTCCTTCAGTCTATTCTACAAATTGACACAACAAATATTTGGAATTTTAAACACAAATAATATTTGGAAATATTTTACTTCCAAATCAAGGGAAATTGTAACTAGTGAGAATGTAGATATCAAGAGAAGATTATTTTCTTTTTCTCAGAGAAAACCTTTCGGAACAGTACAGAAGCATTTGTCTGTCCTATCACAGGCAGCACGCACAACTGTGCATCTCTTTTTCACCTCTGCAGAACTGTCAGACCACTAATATTATTTGACTAGTAGGCAGTTCCAAAAGTTCACTAAATCTCTATTTTTAAAACTCTTACACAACTATTTTTGTAATCACTGAACTCATTAAAAATATTATTTCAATAAATTGTACTTTCTATGTGTTGGGTAAACTTCATCCCTGGTATCAGTTTAAATAATTCCAGTGAGTCTTCCTGAAGCAGGAAAGAATTTGTTGTTTATATTATATGCAATTCGCTAGGTTTAACAAAATATGAATCTTTCTTATATTATAACTTCTGTTTAAAAATTTATCCCAGTAGGTTTTTTCAAAATGGTTTTGCTGATAAAGTTCCCCTTTGTTTGCTCTCCAGAGAAGCCAGCAGGGCTACACAGTTATTCTTGTGTGTGCTATGGCTTCAACCCCCCCTGTTTGTTCACATAACACCAAAGTACCTGAAGCTCAGAAATTTTGACATTGTCCAACTGTGACTAGAGAATTGCTTTTCTTTGATCTGTGATTTCAAGAATCCTACACTTTCCCCCTCTTTGATGAAAACAGTTGGTTTTAATTTAAAAAAAATAAAAACATTCAACAGGAGAATTTCCCAACAGGAAACAGAGTTAAAGTGAGTCAAACCTTAGCACCATACCTTTTGGATCATGCCTGCAGCTGGGTGTTAATATTCAGTCATTTTAAACTTCAGCTTAGGCCACCTAAAGTTCTCACTAACTATATCGGGATTTACATAGTACAGATGAAAGCAAAATCTTACAGAACAACTATTCCTCAAATGAGGCTTCAAGATAGGCTGTTGAAAGGCTGGAATTTTAAAGTTCTTTATTTCAAAGGTCTCTGAGTAAAAAAATCTCACTGATTTCAAAAAAAGGGAGAGGAAAAATCCATCCCTAATTTCAGTGGTCTCAGGAACCCAAGAACCAAGCCCAATTTCCACAGAAATCTTTCCACAGTCAGAAATCTTTCCATAGACTTCGGTTGCCACATGTGCTAAATAGTTCTCACTCAAGGACTCTGAGGCTGGGATTATACTATTCATTTATGTAAATGAGTTCAAAGAAAATATAGAAATTAGTGGGGATGGTAGAAACTTTAGGACCATCATGAGATTTGCTTAAATTGGCAGGCTAAACTATTCAGCATCACTTCTATGAACTCTGAAACAAATTTGGCTTAAGCAGAAGCTCTTCTGAACTGATTAAAAAAATTATCAAGGCTGGTTTTAAAAATTTATTTATTCAAATTCTCTTATTCTACTGGCAGCCAAGTTGAAGTCAAAACTCAACTGTGATTGGAAAAAAAAAATCATTTGAATGTCAGTGGGTTACGTAAAAGCTGAGACTTTTTGCCCAGAACTAAATCTGTGAATGTTATATTGATAGTGCTAGTATGATAAGTAGGAAAAGGATTTAGAATCTGAAAGCCTCAGATGCTTTTTGAATTATTTTGAACCCATATAAACATATTGGTTTCTCCTTTCCTGAATGTCACTGAGACAAGCCATTGCTTTTTTTGCCTTGATATAAGGGCAAAATGTCATTCCCAAATGCCTTCCAAAATCCAAGCCTCATGCCCCAGAGTTTTGACCCTAGAGGCAGGGGTCTAAGAGTCTTTTTGAAGTCTATTAGAAAACCCTCTTATAGCTATTTTAAACAGATGAGACAGTGCTACAATAGCAACGGAAAACAGTAGCAAACATCAGTCCTCTTTTTTTATGTACTTCTAGATAAGAACCATAGCCACAGACCAGGACCTCAAGAGCTTTACAGAGAACAAAAAAGAGCCTGTTCTCCCTTAGGGAATATTGGGGTGAGAGATATCATACAGATTTTGCTGGCGATACCTCAACATTGCCTAATATGCCAGTCTGTTAGAAGAGATGTGAACTGTGAAACTGGCAAGTCATCACAACTATGATGCTAAGAAAAATACTGGGAGTGATTATGATCTTACAGCCAATAGCATTCGCATGGAACAGAGTAGATACTCAGACAAAGTGTAGGAAAAGCAAGATGGCATTACCCGTCTATCCATTCATCCATCCATCCAACAGTCCTGGCTCACTGGGGAGGTCCCAGATGATTGGAAGTTGGCAAATATCACCCCAATCCATAAAAAAGGCTGCAATGCTGACCCTGGTAACTACAGGCCTGTCAGCCTGACCTCGGTGCCTGGCAGAGTTATGGAGCAGAGTGCAATCACACAGCACCTACAGGATGGACAAGGGATCAGACCCAGCCAGCATGGGTTTAGGAGAGGCAGATCCTGTTTGACCAACCTGATCTCCTTTTACGATCAGGTGACCCGCCTGGCAGATGAGGGGAAGGCTGTGGATGTGTCTATCTGGACATCAGCAAAGCCTTTGATACTGTCTCCCATAATATACTCCTGGAAAAGCTGGCAGCACACGGCTTGGACAGGGACACTCTGTGCTGGGTCAGGAACTGGTTGGATGGCCAGGCCCAGAGAGTGCTGGTGAACGGGGCTGCATCCAGCTGGCAGCCGGTCACCAGTGGTGTCCCCCAGGGGTCAGTGCTGGGCCCAGTCCTGTTTAACATCTTTATTGATGATCTGGATGAGGGGATTGAGTCCATCATTAGCAAATTTGCAGATGACACCAAGGGAGGGAGTGTCAACCTACCAGAAGGCAGGAGGGCTCTGCAGAGGGATCTGGATAGACTGGAGAGATGGGCTGACTCCAATGGAATGAAGTTCAACAAGGCCAAGTGCCGAGTCCTGCACTTTGGCCACAGCAACCCCCTGCAGCGCTACAGGCTGGGCACAGAGTGGCTGGAGAGCAGCCAGGTGGAAAGAGACCTGCGGGTGCTGATCGACAGGAGGCTGAACATGAGCCAGCAGTGTGCCCAGGTGGCCAAGAAGGCTAAGGGCATCCTGGCCTGCATCAAAAGCAGTGTGGCCAGCAGGAGCAGGGAAGTGATCCTTCCCCTGTACTCAGCTCTGGTGAGGCCACACCTTGAGTATTGTGTTCAGCTCTGGGCCCCTCAGTTCAGGAAGGATATTGAGGTGCTGGAGCGGGTCCAGAGAAGAGCAACCAGGCTGGTGAAGGGACTTGAGCACAAGTCCTATGAGGAGAGGCTGAGGGAGCTGGGGTTGTTTAGTCTGGAGAAGAGAAGGCTTAGAGGTGACCTCATCACTCTCTTCAACTACCTGAAGGGAGGCTACAGCCAGGTGGGGGTTGGTCTCTTCTCCCAGGCAATCAACAACAGGACAAGGGGACATGGGCTTAAGCTCTGACAGGGGGAGTTTGGATTAGATATTAGGAAGAAATTCTTTACAGAGAGGGTAATCAAGCATTGGAACGGCCTGCCCAGAGAGGTGGTGGATTCACCATCCCTGGAGGTTTTTAAAAAGAGATTGGATGTGGCCCTTAGTGCCATGATATAGTAATTGGAGTTGGATCAGGGGTTGGACTTGATGATCTTGGAGGTCTTTTCCAACCCAATCTATTCTATGATTCTATGATTCTGTGATTCTATGATTCTATCTACGTCAAAAATGTTATGAGAGTCTGGTCATTCACTATTCTCACACTCATTTTATTCATATACCTATGCATTGAACATGAAAATAGTACTGCTGTATCCTTATGCTTACAGTAAGGGGCATTTATGAGTCATGACCTGGATTCTACAATAATACCATCATTACCCATTCCACTGTCCTTCATCTGATCAATGCAGGAAAAAATCCAGATTATTACACAGTCCATGGCTGCATTTTGGTTAGAAATCCTATGACTTAAGCTGCCTTCTAATCCTTCTAGAGCCCTTAATTATATAGATTTGAAAACATATCCTATAACTATTATGGGTCCAGATTGAAATTAATACTTGGTTTTCTTTTCCTTTTTAAAAGATTCCTTACTTGCCATCATTTTTTCACTTTAAATATTCTATACTAAATCCAAGGTTTTTTTAGCAGGTTCTTAAAGAGGAGAACTGAAGAGTCACCAGACACTTTTTCTGCTTGCAGGTCAAGCTATTTTGAAACAGTCTGTGTCTATAGAGTTTGGTAGATGCATACATAAATTGCTGTAAGTGAATGAGCTATTTTTAATCTTCTTTCTCACATTAAATCAAAGATGATGAGGTATAGATTAAAATACATGAGTTCAGTTGTGGTGAAATAAGCAAAGGCACACAAGTAGCCTGCAGTTATATGCTAGGGTAATGCACTTCCTAAGGGTGATTGATCCTCTCATTGCCATCAGGAGTTCAATATCAGACACAGACTATAAAGTCATATCCATTTCAAGCCATCAAGCAGAGCTTGCAGGCTGAAGCTGTTGGGAGTTGTGCAGATACAAGACAGTAGCTGGCTCTGTGGTTTTTGCTAATTTGTTCAAAATCCTTTGAAGCACAAAAGCAACAAAGAGAACTACATGAAATATTAAATCACCCCACATTTCCAGGAAGCTTCTGAAACAATTAAAACCTACTACTCTGATGTATATAGTAGTTCTCTAAGAAAGTGGGAACGTTATCATAGAAGGGATAAACTTTCCACTTACAAGTACAACAGCAGAATATATGTTTGGTTGTTATCCATTGGGCAATACAACACATATTGAGCACTTCGTAAATAACAGTGAAAGCACAGCCTGTTACATTTCATGCAAGGGTGATTTCATTAAGAAACTGATTACTCCAACTTTGAAGCCATATAACCATTATAGATTTGAATTTGGAGCAGGACTTGGCAAACAGAATTTGTAAAAATATGAGGAGACAGATGCAACAAATGTTTCAACAAAACTAGATAAAATATTTTAAGAAAATCTACATTTCAGCCTGAAAACTAGTAAGAACAAATTATTCCTTTTATACTTTAAAATAGTCCTACTTCTTGTCTGTAAATTACTGTGCTCTTTCAAAATTCTTCTTTCAAACGAACCTGTTTAAATTACACTTTAAATCAGGTAGTCATAAATTTCAGTGATTAATCACATCCAAAAAGGTACTGAAAAATGTATCTTTGTCATATTTCTTGCAAATATTTAACTCTTACTTTTGAAAGTGTTTAATTTCAAAACATTCCAGATGTTTTATTTCAGGATGTAAAAAAACCAAACAAAACAAACAAAAACCCCCCAACAACAACAAAAAAAACCCAACAAAAACAAAAACACACAAAAAAACCTTAAAACATACTAGATCAAACAAAATATTTTTGCCTCTCTAAAATAATTTAATTTTTTTAAAATAGATTTGCACAGCTGTAGAGCAAAAGAAGAATAGTTGTTGTTGGCAAGCAGCTGTTGTGCAACACGCCTGTTTCGCAAATGAATCGTAATTGTGTCTCCTGAAACTTGTGCTCCCCCATCTGTCTGTTATATCGGTTACAGAGAGGAACATGTCTCTATGAAATTATGAGCCACATTGTGTATTATGTTAGAACACATGTCTAAACTTGCCCAAACCTATCAAATTACTTCCCAGACAGCTGCCCTTTCTGCAAAAGATGCTTGACATCTTAGTGGAAAAATAATATTGAAAAACCATAAGGTTGCAATTTGAAGCCTACTTCTTCAACTGTTAACCCATGGAATAGCTATTTAATTTTAGATAGGTAGACAGTAGGACAGGGGAAACAGTGGAAAGGGAGTCTTTGAGAAGAGCAGCAGAAGTCCTAGTTGAGATCTGGTCTATACTGAAAGAAAGGAATCACACAAGGGAGTAAGAGGATTAAAGGGACAGAAGAGGTTTTGCCTGTTCTGGGCAACAGAACAATACACACAGCCAGAGTTTCATCCCATACATCTTCATAGTGGAAATTATGTTCAACAGACAGAAACTAAAGGCTGGTTTAAGTATGAGACTAATCAACCTCCTGCCTATTTTCTTCCACTGATTATATTGGGAGTCTCCTGTAGGTATGACTGGATTGATATGACAAGGTTACACTCCCAAGTTACAAAAAATGAGGCAAACTCACTGAATTGCTGAATTAGACTACTTACACAATTGTCCTCTTGCCCCCTGCATCACTCTCAGTTCAGTGTCACAGCCTGCTGCTCCTTGGCAGTGCCAATCATGTTTAATAATTGAATGGATCCATTTTTAAACAAATCCAGGCATTTTTCCCAAGGACTTTTTTTTTTTTTTTTGCTAAGGGTAGGATAATTTGCCTAATCTAACATCAAATTAGCCAAAAATTTTTTGTGAAGACTGGAAAATAGGGCTTCAGATCGTGCCTTATAGGAGGCAGAATTATGTTTGGATGAGCCAGAAGAAGGACAAACACCCCAAGCCCTTAATTCTCTCTGAAAAAAGTCCCAGTGTCATAGTTTGGAGAATCTAATAGTATTATATTTTGTACTCTTGGGACTGTGGATTTATAAAAGATGAAAACATCATTCTTTCTGGGTTTTTTTGTTTTTTGTTTTTTGTTTTTTTTTAATTTGTGTCTTTTTGCTTGCATTGACAAAAATAAAGATAAAAATAAAATAAAAATTTTCAGTATATTCTATCTAAAGTAAATCTCAAACTCAACAACATGAGCTTTGTGTTTCCTATACCACCAGTCATTAAGATGTGTTCTAAGACTGGGACTCTGCACTGGTCCCATAAGTATGGACTGCGATTATGCTCGATCCAAAGCCAGCTGAGATGGGACTAAATAGTCCCATTTGACACATACAGGAGGTCCCTTGCATCCACTTGGACTACAAGCTCTTTAGGTCAACAGCTCATATTATACATCTCTAAATTGATGGTCCCTAAGCTTTCTGGACAATTCGTAGCACATAATATCTCTGCAGGCTTTCATGTATCCTCATTATGAAACTAAGAATCAGAACACAATGCACACATTAAAGACTGGAACCGAACACAGCCCTGGTTTTGCTGCAACCTCTGTGATAATCTGAGAACTACAGTTGTGCATCAGGTATCACAACAAGACCTGTTTCACTCAAGCACAAACAGCAACAATGTTATTATTTTATTCTTCACTGTGCATATGGGATCATTCAAGTGGTGAATACCATTAGCTAAAACTGTAGTGGGATAAGAGAATTGCACCACTGCAAATTTCCTGTGGAGGAAAAATAATCTCAGAGTAAAAAATCTTTTTACACTTTCAGAAAGTGTAAAATCACTCTTAAGTCTCAACAACTTTTGTACATACCCTCAAATTTGAACACAGTTTTTGGCAATAAGTGGTCCCAATGCAGTTCAAAATCATGACCTTACAAACAACCTCCTAACGTTCACTGAGGATTAAAAATTTTATGTGAAACACAAGATACCCATATATGGATTGAATATCAGGCAATTGTCTCCAGTTCTTTTCTTCATTCATAAGGCAAATTGCTCCCAAAGTGCTTCGAATCCAGCACTTAATGTATTTTGAGCATTTACTGCTAGCCACATTGTAACAATGTATGAACATCCAAGATTCTTTCTCAGAATTTAAAGAATTAATAAGGTAGCAAATGGAATATATGTATTTGGGCAAACTTAGCAACAATAGCTCTTTGCATTTAAACAATCGGTCAAACCTTTAGGATATCTTAGCATACTTCAGCTCCAGAATATTACAGCAGAATGATATCAATGTGTTTTATAATTTACATGTTTGAAGGACTTCAGATTATAAGCAAACTTCATTAAAGCACTTCAAAAGGTATTTATATATAAGAACCAGGAACTTCTGGGGGAACAGCTTTCATGTATTTAGCTGGAAAAAAATAATTTAAAAAATAGTCAACCAAATAACTCATTTTCCACTTGTGGTTGTACTTCGTCCATTTAATTCTTTCTATCCACATCCCACTCCTTAAAAGCTATTGCTTATTCAGGCACATAGAATAATACTACGAAGTCTCTTACTGCATATTTATCCTTCAGTGTTATTGCTTATGGATGATCCTTACAGTATATTTTGGCTCAAAGGCAAAAACTCACTCTTAATTTCCTCTCTTTGATAAATTTTCTGCCTTCAGGAGACAAGAGCTGCAAAGATATCTGCTCAGAAGTAGCAGAGAGCTATCTGGAATATTTGTTATACTACGACTGAAAATATATGAGTTCATCTGGCTTGACACAACTGGTGGCAAAACCTGCTGATAGATTATATGCATTTTGTCTAGAAAAAAAACGGATTGAAATTACCTTCTCTAAGTACAAGGGCAGTTCCATTTCCTATGACTCCATGTATTTAAGGATCAGGGCTGTGTAGAGCCTTAATTGAAATGTTTATTGATTTACATGGCAAACGGGATTTTTTCTTAGGGCCTCAGGGAAATGTCCCACTTAACCCAAGCACTGGTTCAGCCCTTCTGAAAGTAATAATATAAGGAATATAAATTCCAATTATATACTATTCTGTTTATCTTCACAAAATCCTAGAAATGTGTCTAAGAAGTGCTCTCCAGAGGGTATCGAGTCATGGTTAGTTCAGTTGGCTAGAACATGGTGCTAATGACACCAAGGTTGCAGGTTCAATCCCCATGTGGGCCACTCATTTAACAGTTGGACTTGATGATCCTTGTGGGTCCCTTCCAACTCAGAATAACCTGTGACCCCATGCACAGAGGGATATTAACTATATGGGCCACACACACCTGCTCACTGCCTGAGCATTTCTTCATCATTAAGGATTATACAGTTTTGTTAAGCAACCTGTTCCAGTCACTTTGCCTTCAAAGCATTTAGAAAGCTTTACCTGGATCACAGTGTTATTTTGGCTCAGGAGAGGTTTGGATGACAAGGGAGGATGTGTACAGGAGTGGCCTTTGGCATCAGGAATCATTAAGGTGGTTGCTCCTGCAACTTCGGAACCTGCCCTGAAATCTTTCATGTGGGCAACACCTCAATAAATTTAGTCAAATTTTATTCTATAAAAATTTATTTGTACATTTAACTCTTTTACAATATAAGTGGAAATTTTAGCAAAATATATTAATTAGTAGAAATTGTAGAAGAAATCTTTCTGAGGGAACTTTAAAATCCGTCTGAATTTCTCCTACCAGATCATGTCAAAAAAAAAAAAAAAAACAATTTGATGAAACTACTATTACATTAGTTTTATATAGTGATGTAGGGTTTCTTCAATAAAGAAGTCAAGTTCCATGGTTACCAAATAGCAGTGCATGTATTTTGCTGATTATTTAAAAATCCTTCAGAGCTCAGAGCCATGGTTCATACTTTAAAAATTAACTAAAGAAATAGAATTACTTTATCTGTAGACCTGGAAGCTTAGTACTGCCAAACTATTGCATGCCTTTGTAGCTCAAATAGAACCATCGCTATTTTCACAAGGCAGGGCTGGTCCTTGTACACTGCAGCTCTTGGCAAATCGGAGGACAGACAGAACCATTAGTTTATGGCAGTCAGGTCTACTGGTCTTTTGGTTGTGTCTGGGTTCCCACCAATACCAGTTTAACTGAACTTGGCTTATAGGCAAGAATCTGCTTGTGTTTCTTTAATCTATATTTCAGCAAGGGATTGGAAATATGTATGTAGATGTATGTTAATTGGTTTTATTTCCAACTTCCAAAAAATTTTCTCTAACATTTACTCAGTTTTGGTTTTCCTCTTATTTAATTCTTGGGCAATTTAATCTTGGTTTTGCTCATGCAAAAAATATAGCAAATACATATACCAAAGTCCTGTGGCAGGAAAGAAGGAAAAATCACTACTAACACCTCTGCTATTATACAAGGATATTCCATTTAATCATAACCCTCATCACAAGTTGCCTCTCAAGAGACAATTGTGAATCAAAATTCACATCTAAAGCCTCAGTTTTAATAAACTGTATGAGTCTCTAATGTTTGGGCAAATAAATATAAATGGGGACAAATCCACCACAACTTCAGGAAGTATCCAGGCCCATATAATACCTGAAATACAAAGATGCCATGTAATTTTGTTTTTCATTCTCCTTTTATTTCAGTTCAAATGGGTCAGATTTTGTTACTTCCTAAAATCTTTTTTCCATTCTGAAATTCTGAGCTAGTGTCTCCTGGAACCTTTCTGCCAGATATATTGCATTCCCTTCCATGTGACACTGCTGACCATTTTGCTGCAAGGGCAGTTCTTCCTACTATGTCTTCCTCTGACATTTCAGAGAGAAAATTTAGCTGAAACTTTTCACAGATTTCATATTAATTATCCATTCCCTCATGAAACAGCGAAAGACAGCACTTGCGGTACCTAAGGAACTCTTAAATTAGGCAGGGTGATTTTGAAAATTACAAAAATTTAATGAAAAATCAGACTAAAACGACTCCATATACATTGCTGCAAGACATCTTAAAATTTTCAGGCATTTTAAAATCTGGCTTTAATAGATTCTCAATTTAATGTTTTTATAACAGTAAAGGTGACAGGCCAATAAAAATATTTGGCAAGTCTTTTTTTTTTTTTTTTTCTAGAGAGGAGTATAACAAACCCAAGTTAAGACAGATACAACAATCTAACCAAGTCCATGTCTGTCATTCTTGAAAGCAAAACTGATCTGTAATTCACCATGGAAAAAGCTACAAAACTGTGGGTTTGCTATAAAATGGGACTGAACATTTCAACCCAATTTGGGCAGCAAAGTCGAAAAAAGGAGGGGGAGAAAAGGAAACAAAACGTAACAAAACAAAACACAACAAAAACAAACAAAAAAAAAAAAGAAAAGAAAAGAACTTAGAGTGAAGAAACTGTTTGATTTAGATTTCGTTTATTTCATAAGCAAAAGAATGTAACAGTCTCTGAAGGGCAAAAATTCAGGCATGAAAAAGGGGGGGAAAAGAAACATCATCCTTTCTTTTAAATGTAAATTCCCACACACCCATTGTATCTGCATAGCACTGAGCTACCTGAGCAAAGGAATAACTTGGTTCCTTAAAGCTTTGATAAAGTGTGTGCACAGAAGTCACTCAGGGAAGACATGCTTTTGGACTACCCTAGCATATTTTTCCAAAGGAATGTTCTGTCTCTGTAAAAATGGCAGCATCAGGGTCAAAACTGCTGCATTTCATTTCAAGAATTTCTAACAGAATACAAAATTAACCCCTTGATTATCTCTTCCAGGATGTTTGTGTTTTTCCAAAAGCATATGCATGTCCAAATCTCTCTCTTTTTTTTCTTTTTCTTTTTTTTTTTTTTTTAAATATGTGTCAAGTGTGTTGCTAACAGTGGTATACATTCAGAATGAGGATTAACACTAGAGTAATGTGGGGTCATCTGATTCCGGATTATTGAGATTTTTCTCTTTTGTATTTGTGTTATTTATACAGGAAGGGAAAAAGAATATATTTTCTTCTTATTTGGACATGGAGAAAATACTAGAAGCTGTTAAAATATACAGAGGAAGAAATAATAGAAAATTCATGTCAAAATGACAGAATCATCATATGCCATCATAAAAGATAGAAAGGGCATACACATTATCTTTGGCAAGATTCATAAAAGCAAAGCAATTAGCTGTCTGAAATAACATAGTCTGAGATGTATTGTTTAAAATTTGAGGACTTAAAAACTCCAACACAAATGGTTCTTGCATATGTTCCAGCTAGGTTTAAAAAGGCCAGAATTTCACCTTATATCACCTTCTTGCAAAAACCATAGTCCACTGGCAGTGCATAGAGCTCAGATTGCCATTCTAGTGAAGAAGAATGAAGACAAGGCAGCTCTTGTTTCTTTGAAGGAGATAGATAGAATGGATACTTGGAAAATTTTTATTTAAGGAATAAAAGTAGTCAGGATTACACAACAAAGTGTAGGAAAAAAAAAGAAACTTCAGACTATGCAAACACAAGGAAACAGCCTGCTATATCACTTCTACTAAGGTCAAACAGGCAAAGCAGCTTTTATGACATAGAAGCTGTGGAAAATCCCCAGGAAATAGGAGATCAAAGCAAACCAGATCTCAAAAATAGGCCAGTTGTCCCCAGTGTTAAACTCTAGATCACTATAAGTGCCATTTCCAACATATAATTAACTTAAGCAAACTACTTCTTTTTTTCCTGGTGTCACGATTTTTATCCCTCCTAAAGTAATAAATACTTTGAGTAGTTTGATTTATTTTGGGTTTTTAACATGAAAAAAGGAAGAGGGGGTCTCAACCTATTATATGAATGCTGTAATCAAATTAATCCACACAGAGAAGAAAAATCCTTTTCCTGAGGCCAGACTTAACACAGTATAACTCAGATAAATGGGTTACTGCAAATACCACACGAGCTCCTCTGTAGACAGCTGACTACAAAATAGAAAGAAGGTGTCGGAGGGCTGAAAGCTTAGGCCCCCAAATTAAAACTAGAAAATACATGAATATTACTTGTCAGAACAATTGTCCAATACATGTGTAACAGTCAACAGTTGTGTTGATCTCTCTATCACAAAAAATTTTAAGGTAACACTGAATTTTTCCCTAAAAGACAGACCACAGTTCAGCTACAACTATTGGAGACTCAGAAATCCAGATATCACAAAGTATTCCCATCATCTAATGTGACAGGTAACCTCAGTTTTAAAAAGGAACCAACTATAAAGGCAATCAGCAAATATAAACATAAAGGAGAGAGATCGAGAGCTAGGTGTGCATGCAGCCTATTTCTCAGGCAGAAATGGCCTTGACAGTGCAGACCTAAAATACAGCCTCTGTTTTCTAACAGTATAAGGCAGTTGATGTAACACAGGTAGCCCCAAGCTCTTGAATTATTTTCTCAAAGTACCAGAGAATGAAAACAAAGACAGGAGTTTCTCCCCTCTGTAATTTCTGCTCTTAGCTCTCTGAACAGGGGGAGAAATACCTGGAGTTCGTTACTCACTGTCTTGGCGGTAGATAGGAAAGGAATAATATCCAGCTCCAGCTTTCAACACAGAGAAATGGATTGATTCAGGGAAGGGCTATTTCTGCTTTAAAGAGATTTTGAGTTGTGTCTAGCATGGCTAGAGCTGCCAAAGGGCTGACTTCCATCCCAGGACTCAGTTGTAGTTTTATTAACTGATGATGAGACCAATCTGCTCATGCATGGCAGATATTTGCCTGAGGAGGCTAGTTTCTCTAAATCTCAAAGATGACTACCATAAACACGGAGTTTACACATTTTTATATACATGCTTCTCTCCAATATTCTAAATCAAACCACATATCATTAAAGTATTTTAATGTTTTTAACTAGAGGCTTAGTGGGACACTTTACCGTAGAAGAAGTGGAAGGGAATTGCTTTTCAAGTGAACACAGCAAGATTACCACTTCTCATGTCATCTGTTAAAAGTGGGGAGTTTGGGTTGAAATAACATTTGTGTATTGAACTACCACAAAATAACGAGCAGCTGTTGTTGCTAAGGGATTTTCCTAGCTTTTACTCATCCACATTTTATTTATTACGGATCAAGCACCGAGTAAAACTTTTTATCACAAGCTTGTCCTTGGCTAGGGCTGTGTGCTCAAAAGCTTGCCTTTTCCTTCAGCTGTATCAGCTGCTATAATAAAAGATAGCACATCTCCCTGTAAACTGTAAACCATAAACTCTCCTTTCATCAATGGAAGCTGAAATATCTGTGATTGAAAGCATCATTTTCCCTCTGACAAAGGCAAATGTTGAATTCAGAAGGCTAAAAAGAAGCAAGTGTTGAGCATTCAACAACTTGATGAGATCTCTGTGGAAAAAAAAAATCTGAAAAGCAGATGTCAGTTATAGTGGAAGCAAAATTTAAAAAAAAAAATGAAAGCTGCAACAAAAGAAAATGTGTTAAAAAGGCACCTAGGCTGATGCTCAACTGCTTTGATTTGTCTGGCCCCGGTTTCTGTATGCTTTGAGCTGGTTGCATTCTGTCCCCACATGAGTTGAGGGCAGGTGCATACTGCTGGGGGAATGAAGGCTTCTCAGAGATACCTTCTCTCCCTCCCAACAGTGTGAGAGCCAAGTACTCTTAGTGCAGATTGAGACGCCAATCCACAAAGACCTGTTAATCCAGCAACATCAGGAAATACTGTGTATTAACTGTGTTTCAAATGCTTTATTTGGATCCAAGCCACATACATATTAAAAGATGTGAAAAATATGATGTATAATCAGTGTGATTCTGTGGCTGTACAGGGAGGGGGGACTCAGTTCCCATCTGATAATGAGTTTGCCTTGCTCCCCCTCATTAATGGTATAAGGTTGATTCCTAGTAGCAAAGTACTAACCTATCACCTCCAAAGGAGTCTGAGTCATAGCAGGTTACCCTGTGCCATTGAACAAAGAGGTGGCAGACACCAGGAGTACCGCTATGGATTCATACCTGTTATCATGGGTTTTCCTTAGAGAGGGAGAAGAAAACATTCCCTTACATCCTATGAAGTTTACTAGAAAAACTGATTTGGCCTATTGGCAGATCTTTGGGGTTTTCCTATGAAATACTGAGAAGCATTATCTTTATGGCACTAAGTGGGTTACTAACTGAGTAAGAGTTGACCACTGTGATGGCTCATTTCCTGGTAATACCATCAAATCTGGCAGGTTTGACTGTATGTTTTCTGAAAGGAGGAAACAGTTGTGTATTTGCAGTTTGATGAGAAATAATTTACAGGTCTTTTTAAGAGACAGGAGACAAGTAGAGGGAGGAGGAAAGAGAGACAATTATATTCTGTGAATGCTCATGAGTCTGTGTAATTATACAATTGGAGGTAGACAGGAAAGGAATAATATCCAGCTCCAGCTTTGACCTAGTATGAAACCTAGAATTTCAGCAACAAAATTTTATTCTACTCTGAGGGGTAACATACTCCCTTTTACTTTAGCTTGCACTTATATGAGAAGTTTATTCCCAATACTGACTGTGATGTAAGATCACTAAAGGAAAATAGTGCTGTGTGTGAAAACAAGGAAGAACAGATTATTAAAGGATCACTGATGAGTAATTACCCTGATTTGTAAAACAGGTCTCTAAGCATCAGCCATGACTCAGCTGCCTAATGACACAGAGGCCATTACAGTTAAGGACTTACCAGTGCTTTTGTTCTAAATTCCTACATCGAAAGCTTTATAACTTGTCCATAATCCTTGGCAAAGACTACTATCGTTGAGCAAAATAACGCCTGCTTAAATATTAATCTGGCTGGATCACTAAATTGGCCATTACTTAAACAAGTTGTTGTATTAAAAAGAAACCAGATTATTCTCATTAACATTTAGAAATCCAATACTTAAAATGTTTAAATGTCTGAATTGACAGTTCAGCATGCTGAAATTACAGTTCACAAAAAAGGTTAATGGTGAAACTGGCAAAATCTGCAGCCACAGGTTGCACTGAATAGGATATCACACAAAATGCTCTCACAGAACAAGTAATGCCAGTAATTATAATGTTCTGCACCACAAGCTACAAGACTGATAGGAAAAAAATACAGTTCTGTTCCAATTACCAAATATTTCTTTTTTTGTTTTGTTCCTAAATGTTAAGTATTTGTTCTAAACTATAGCATTTAAAATTAATGGGATATTTCTTAACATTTTAGTAAGCCATAAAAGCGATATGTTGATTTAAATTAAAGCAATATATCAACTTTCCTATAAAAACTGCCCTTAGTACTTGACTTGAAGGTGGTGCATTGCTGTCCAAAAACACCATCTGAAAAACACAGCGTTAGGAAGTGGGCAGAGGGACTGCAAAAAATAAACAAAACAAGTAAAATACCCTTATTCATTCTAGATTAAATTCACCCCTGTGCAGAGAGTTAGCACAAGACTTGTGTACTTCTTATGTCTCACTTAAGTCCCATTTTAGGAATAAGAGCACATGAATTCATGCTGTCACAAATACTTCTTAGACTCTATAAAATATATGTGTCCTGTCTCCAAGCATGTGAATATCTGTCTTGCCCGCAGTACACCAGCTCTGATAAAAGAACAGTAAATAATGAATTCTCTTCGATCTGAAGTACCATAGTTATGTCCCTGATTTTCCATAAATATGGGCACAAGTTTCAGCCACTCTTGGAATAATTTGTATTTCCTGTATTGTTCTCTAATTTTCTCCTAATCAGGGACTACTAATGGAATACTGAAAAACTACCAAATTTATTCTTTTTTTTTTTTTCATTTTAGCCTTCTGTTCTTCTAGGATAACAAATTGAAACATGATAAAGTTAAAATATAATGAAAGTTTCTATTTTAGAATTCATGCAGAAGTTTAGCCATGTTACAAATATAATTCTTTTTCCACTGTTTTCCTATTGAGATGCATAATTTAGGGACATACCAAAAAAATTTCCAGTTGGAAGCACTCTATACAAATGCCTTCCAAAAGGTATGTTCCCCAAAATTTCAACTTGGAACTGTGCAGCTTTGACAGCACTGAAATGAGACCTCAGCATCTTGCTTCAAATCACTCCAAAATCCCATTAAGCTGCACTTCTCAAGATTGTTAGGCAGTGAGTGAATTAGTTTGAACTGCTGCTTTTGGACAAGGCACGTCTGGCTATGGCTCGGCACCTCCCGCGATGTGGCACACAGAGCCACATGCACCAATGACATACGCATGGGCAGAAGAGGCAGCTGGTGAGATTAATTTGGGATCTGGAGGGAAGCAGCAAAACAACCGCTGTAAAGGCTGGCCATGGTGATGCTGCCAATGGGCTGTACCAGTGTAGCGTGTATCCTCCTTTTCAAAACCCACCAGGTCACATGCCTGTGTAACCTACTTTAGGTGATCTTGCCTTGGCAGGAGGTTTGGAGTAGATGATCACCAGAGGCCCCTTCCAACCCTAACTATTCAGTGATTCTGCAATTCCTAGCAAGAAAACACAGTATCTTATCCTAGGAGCAGAAAATTCAGGTTTGATTACACATCTGTTCACATCGTGGAAACTATCTTCCTTCTGGAAGTCTGGCTTGCAGACAAGAGTGTTTTCTTCTCTGACAAGCTTGATTACAACAAAAAAGCACTACAGGGAACATTCTGCTGTCTTTACAGTAACATATGATGTTTCCATTGCAAAAATCAGAATGCACTTTGACATTTCCAAACCACACCTACACATACAGACAAGCCAAATCATTCAATTTTTTATCTCACAGTAGCATTAAAATTTACTTTTCAATATTTATAATAGGCCACCCATTCCTAACTCATTAGGAGGTAATAAAGTAACTATTACTTTACTAATTCTAGTAAAGTAATATTCATTATTGAAAGACCAACACTGTGCAAAGCATCACAGACTATGTGTATAAATACCAAGGAAAACTAAATTTTACCCATAAGACTGTAATGTTAGCTATTGTGAGACAAAAACAACCTCCCACAACACCTGCACACAGACTTGACATGTCATATGGTTCTAGAAGAAGACTTAGCAAAGCTTGATAGCTTGCCATGCTGCATGATATCCTCTAATCCCATTTTTCCAGCCTTCTTCCACTTATGGTTGTTATTGACTTCTGAGTGCCTATAGGAGAAGACATTTTACTCAAAAAATGCACAGACTAATATGGAGGCATCTGCAATAGTACTGTTTTTGTACTGTATCTCATAGAACTAGTTTCTTTAAGGCAGAAATACATCTTGTGATAACTGAACGCTGCCACTTGCATAAAGGTCACTGAGAAAAGCATTCCCACTGAATAGTAAAAAAGATTTTATATTTGGGGTTTTCCTTAGTCTGACAGCTGCTAGACATAAGAAGTACAATTTACACTGACAGTGTTTCCATTCCATGATGCCCCTGTTGAAATATCTGAGCTACTGAACAACTAATACAGAAAAAAATAGTATTTATTTTATGATCTGTGAAAAGATGAAAGATGGCTCTATGGAATGCTTAGTAACAGTTGCAGCAAAGATTTTGGATTTATATGAATAAATTGTTCCCATTAAAATGTTTATCTTTCACCCAGAATGCTGCTCAGTATAGGCAGCCTCAAAACATTAAAGAAATTATCTTCATTGTTTGAACCACATTGCTGCTGATGCATTGCCCAACTGTTATTTCATTTGATAAGATTTACAGTGAAATAAAACCATTTTGAAAATCATTCCCTTTAAATTGCCTCTGTGTTACATGGATGAAATAAATTCTTTTATTCCAAGAATACAGTTCTCCCAGGTTTTAGGCAGATGGCCTACTACTAAAGGACAATTAGGACTGTATACTGAGGCACTGCTGTGCGTAACACATAGGGGACATAGCTCTGAGGATTTGTCTAAGCTCAGCACTGCAAATAACTGTTTGTGACAACTGTCCACAGCATCTTAGAACATGTGTAAGAAGAAAACGACTGTCATCTGGACTAAAATGTACTATTGGCAATTAAATATTATTGCTCCTATATAAGCAAAATGAAAGAGTTAGAAAAGAGGTTACCAAGAGCAACATAGGGATAAAGAATGAAATCACAGATCACAAAATGAGAAATTACAGATGGAATGAAAAGATAGGTCTAGAAACAAACAAAATGCATATATACACTTGTATATAAATGTGTGTGTATGTATACATATACATATATATACACACAGATATATATACATACACACACGCATATATATACACACATATATATATATGTAAAATGCTTAAACCACTTAGTATTCTGCACCTTATTTTCTCAGCTTGGGACATGGAAGCACTTTTGGTAATAGCCAACAAGACCAAAACAGCAAACCAAAATGGCAGAAGTCCATGATTCCACTGCAGAGGCAGATAGTGATGAGAGCTGTGATCAGGGACAGGCTCACGTTCGTGCTAAAGCTCTGACATCCCTGCCATACTTTTAAACAAATAACACCCTTCTCTGCCACTGCTTGGTATTTTACATATGAACCTATGCTGCTTCAAATGTTGGCCATATATTTTAGGATTTATCTTCTTGACAGGGAAGGAAGCTGTGGTGTACTCCTGTGAGCCAAGACTCACGCTAAGGAGGGTGCATTCCCCTGGCCTGACAGCATGGCCTGGGCCAGGCAGAAAAGTAGGGCAGCTGGCAACCTTGCATGGTGCCCTTTTTCTCTTGGACATCCCCAAATCTCTTACACAACACTGCCCGTCTGTTCCCTTTTCTGCAGCTTCTGATTCAACTGTTCATGGCTACTCATGAAGGGAGACCACTCATGAAGAAGGTGGCTCCCCAGTAGCTCCTGCTGTCAAGAAACCTTTACAAGGGGAACAAGGCCTAGCTACTTTCAGTTTGAAATTCTGGCTCTAGATGAATGAGTGACAAAATCCCCATTAATTTCAAATGGACTGAAATCCTGACCACTGAAGTAATGCTATGGTCCCTATGCTGTCCTAATATTCTTTTTATTTTAGCTGAGAAACCTGTTCCTCATTGTTCACTTTTTGGTCACTATGAGTGTCTGTTTCATCACAAACACCCACTTTTTCTCTGGCTTGGAACTGATGGAAGGATTCCTCTTGCTTCCACCTCCCAGGTTTTCCACTCCTAAGAGTTCTCTGCAGAGATAACACATAACTCATTGGGATGACAAAACGTCTCTTGTATGTCCATCTGTAAATGAATGTTTTATTAAACCTTCATTCACTAGATACACTTCCACTGAACCAATGGAAAGACAAGAGGACAATTCTGCAAGGAAGCATTGCAGTGTTTTCTCAGATATTCAGTCAAGTCTTCCATGTCTCCCATGCATTTTGCTCATGACACAGCAATAAAACATTCTCCCTTTACGAGTTAAATAGGAACAAAAATAGCACACTGAACACCTGAACACTGATAGTAACAACTCTTGATTAAATAGAAACATGCCTTTACGGAACAAAAACCAAATCAGTTCTCAGATTGCAGGTAAGTGATACAAAGACACAGAGTAAAAAGCAGACCCAAGCTTTAAATAATGTCAGATGGAGTTTTCTGCTACTTCTACCACCAGCATTCAGATAAAGATCATGCACACATCGTCCCCGTGCCACCATATGTCAAGCCCAGCTGACAGCAAACACCATACATTTAAAGCCTTTCTGTTTATTATCATGTTTAGCCAGACTACAGGAAAACCTTCTCTATTATGACATTAATTGAATTATTCGATGTCTTGATACCACTGATGTTTCTTTAACGAGAGGACATTCTTAGAGCCAACCTGAAAACAACAAATTGGTGATAGCAACAGCTGGTAGGAAAGAGGACTACTCCAGTCAAATGAGGAGAATCAAGTCTGAGTGCTATCATATAACATTTCTTAATCTCAATGTCATAAAAGACCATTTTAGCCATCAACAGTAATCCTTAAAACCCAGGAAGAATGCGTCTTTGTTTCTGGTTGTTTGAACTGACTCAGGCAATTTAACTTTTACCCAGCTTCTCAAATGACTTTATCCATCTGACTTTAATCTCATAATAGTAGTCAAAAGGGACAGAAAATTAAAATAAAAATATAACATTTGAACATAAAATATAGTTCTGTGTTCAAAACCTTCCTGGCAAGATTTCAGCCCAACTTTGCTCATGTCCAGCTTTTATTCATAATAAGCAGCAGTGCAGCCCTGTCAGCAGTTTAAAAGCTCTGCTAATTATAGAAAAAGGAACTCTCAACTCGTTTTAGAAAAGAGCTGCTTCTGATTTAACATAGTTATCTCCCCCCTTTACATCCCCTTTCTTTTCCCTAGTGTAAAAAGTCCTCAAGAAATAAATTGCAGTATGAACCCAACTGGAATGAATGCTTTCCTCAGAACCCAAACCAAACAGAACTGAATGGATTTGGATGCTTTTATCTGCTTTCAGCAAATCGGAATCAACTCTGTTTTCACTTAAGCTGTTTATTCCAAAAGAGGCCTTGAGGGTGAAATTCACTTTAACACAGGAGATGAGTGTAAGATGCAGTCTCTTCTTAGGTCCTACTCAAGCCCTGAAAACATGAAATAAAATGCATAGAAACCCTTGGATTAGGCATCCTGTGCTTAGACACAAAAACTAGTGAAGCACGATGGAGAATCCCTTGTTGGCTTTCAAGGGATGGAATAAATCCATACATCTCATGCTTTTGCATTATAGGATCACCTGTGATCACTAACTGCCTGGGATCTAGCCAAGACTCTGCTCTTTTCCCCATATTTTTAACTTGGAATTTTTTTCCTAATTATTTAAATTGAACTCAGTGTCTAGTCAAATATAACCTGCAATACTGCTTTTCAATTGTGGTCACATTGCAGACCATTTTTTAAGAAAGAAATATTCTACAGCCACCTGTCTCAGAGTCACCCAGTCCCAGAGCACATTTTGCTTTGGAAATGTGCACACTTCATTGCATCAAAATTAGTACTAGAATGGTGTGAAGAGAGCTAGATGCAATAGGCTTATATCAATGTGGGGTGACACTTCTTGGTTATGACCCATCTTTCTTTCTTGTAGTCATAATGTTAACTTTTCATTCCCTGGTTTTGGGATTTTACTTTACCACTCACATCAACACTGACAGACCACCACCACTTCTAAGCTTATTCTTTCCTGACTTTTCAAAAAAACTGTGACTACAGTTGTCTTGACTGCAATACCCGTAATACTGAAGAATTTGAAATCGGGACAAAGAAATATTTACGTTTAAAAACATAATGCTCTAAAATTACTTGGGAATTTATAAATGGAGCCATAAGAGATTTAAGAACTGTTCCTAACAGAGAAGGTCTCTGTATGGACCACCTGGTAGTACTTTAAACACTGTGTAATATATTGGAGGCCACCTCAAGGAACCACAGACCAGAGAATGAAAATCCCTCATCTGTCACAATTAAACACTGTCACATGAAATGTTAAAAGCATAAAGTTCTCTGAACAACATATATTCTAATTAATGTACAAAACCTATATCACTGTTTCTATATTTTTTAAAAAAGTCTTTTTAAGCATATTAAGTTTGTTGTCACAAATCCACTGTGAGAAAAACCTCAGGAGTAAAACCTGGCTCTACTAAAGAACAGCTTCTCACTGATTTTACCCATGAAGTATTATTTGCCATTCTACAGAGTGGAGAAACAAGTATGGAAGCTTAAGGCCAGTCAAGAAACATGCCCTGAAGTAATTCAGTAACTCACTTCCCATTTGTTCTATCAGCACTGCACTAGACTCTCTCTCTTTCCCAACAGACCATCTATGACAACAAATTACTGTCCACTGATAACAGTGAGCCAGAAAAAATATGCAATTAGCCAACTGAATAATTATGGGTTTTATTTTGTATACTTAAAACTTTAAGCAAAACAGAAGACAATTACATTTTTCCCCACTTTCAACTACTGCCCCTAAAACCAAAATAAATACACTCTAAAATCTATCAACAACAAATCAAGAAGGGCCAAGAAAAATAAAAATCTTCATATAAAAATTGAGTTTACATAAAGATACTGGAGAGCTACATAATTTACTTTTCCAAGTCCTTATCCTTCAAGTCGTTGTACACTCACTCACATACATAGTCCTAGTGATTCTTCAGAGTATTCATGACATCACTTTCATTAGCTCTTTTCCAAAAACACGTACTTTCCTTTTACACAGAATATTGACTCAGCCTATCTTTTACCTACCCCAGGAGTAACAAATAACCGTATTTGCATTTACAGTGGTGCCAAACTAGAGTCATTCTATTACATGTCTAATACTTCAATATTTACATCACATTCAACACTGTGGTACATATGAAAATAAAAGAAACAAAGAAAATATTTGAAAGCACTGAAATCTTTCCTTTTTGAAAAGGCTTCAGCAGCTTTAAGTGAAGTACTTCAGGGAAGTGTGGCACTTCCTATGGGTTAACATATTTGACAATGCAATCTAACTTGCATAGACATTGGCGTTGCCAGAGTTTGTCTGCTGTTGGTTTCTGAACTACATCACTCAGAAAACTGCAGAGCTCATTTATTCCTGTGACATGCTGCAATCCATCTTGAAACACAGCTAGAATACACATGGGATGAACCATGTATCCGTCCTTAGGGATGGATATTTAGCTGATGAATACAGGGACATGGACCCAGATTCAGAAGTGCAAAGCACTCTCACATCCCAGTGACCAACTCTGCAAAGGTACTTAAACATCTAACTCTCACTGATATAAACAGGAGTGAGTCACTAATTTTAAACATCTGTGTTTAATCCTAGTTTTGAAGTCACTTGTGTCTAGTTTTTAAAGGCATTTCTTGCCTAATATGCTAGAAAGTGTTTAAGGGTATTTTCAAAACTGCATGAACTCCTATTTGCATAAGTCACTTTGAAAAGCCAGCTTCGATTTGTAAACTGGTGTTTTAGATACATTTATTAAATTCAAATTCTCAGAAACATTAAGATGTGTAATGGCCACAGAAAGAGGGAAGCAGAAGGCCCTGAAAATTGTGAGGATCTTGCCTGTAGGGATTGCTGAAAGTTTCACACATTTTGTTGATTTTTACCACACACTTAAGTACAATATGTGATTTGCAAATTAGCAATTTTTTTTTTACTTAGTGCCCTCACTGACCTACACCGAAGTTGATGAAAGTAGTTGCGCTAACGCCCCACACTAATGAGAATTGGATTTGGTCTTTAGAGAGTGAAAGAACTAAGGAGTAATCTCAGACGTCAGAATCCACACATTCAAATATAACCACCTATATGTATTTTTACAAAAATTGTTTAGGATATCATTTAATATTCACTGCTCTGGAAGCCATTTGCTTCTCTATAAATTAATTGTTCTTGGCAATCAAGCATTCTGTATGTGCCAAGGAGTTTTTATAAAAACCCAACAAATTAAAGCCAACATACAGCAGCCTTATGTCATGACTGATTTTAAAAAGAGAGATTAGGAGATATCATTGTATTTTTTGGTTGGACTTTTAATTTCTTTTTTTCCTTTAATATTGTAATCAGCACAGGATCTGTTTTTAAAACATGATTGATTTATCATCATTGCCTGTCTCTGCAGTGCTATTCCCACTCTAGAGGGCACAGAGAAAACTGCTCCTATAAAATCAAACAGGACGCCATGAGCCAGAAATTTTAAAGCCCTGCAGCTAATTTCATGCACTTTACCACAGGATCATCACTGTTTTCTGTACTTCATTTAAGATGAGATGTTCAAACCACCTCACCAGTTTGGGGCTTTAATTGGATTTGTACCCCCAGTCACTCAGGAATTTTTTAATTCCCATGCATAATTTACATTAAGAATGTACTAAAATAAAAAAGTTTCTAATAATAGAGTAATATTTGATGTCCTACTTCAAGGGCTAAAGCTTACTGAATGCACTACACAATGACTTCTTTTAATAAGGTGAAGCATTGTGGACTCATTGGAGCTTTTAGCAGAAAGTGAGAGTTCAGAAAATCAGCATCCCTTTCCAGTTCTTACAGTACCTCTAAAAAAAGTTTAATACTAGCACTGTTCAACATGGAGAGAAGAATCTATTACCTGTAAATATATTTACATTAAACTATTTTATAAGCTAATTTTAAAGAGTGTACTACTTCATATAACACACTTCTTGCTTAAGAAGCGAAACACTTCAGAAAAATAAAATGGCCAATAGCACCACTGTTTCTAGAGCAACAGTATAATGTTTTGAGCTGCTTTGATAACCACACACTCTTCCACTTCTTGGAGTTTCAAAATATATTTATCAACAGATGCTGTAAACAGCCAGCGCAGGCTGGATCAACGTGGTACCACACCAGCTTCACACTGGGGTTCAGTGCTCTTTCTACTAAGGAAACTGAACCAATGGAAATAACACTGGGAAATTTTGTCAGCTCTTCCTGGCAAAAGTAGAGCTCCTATGTAGTATTTAATAATCAAGAAATGGAAATGCTTCTAAGTGTGCTATAACTTGGTGCTGCTACATTAATCCTCCTGAAAAGCAGCAAGTATCACCCGTCAGTTTGATTTAAGATGTTTCAGGGTGATTGTTGCTACCCTATAGAGGGGGAAATGGGATGGAATTGAAGGATCAGAGCCTTATTTCAGAGGAACAGACTGGAAATTAGGAAATGCATCTTAAAACCCAGTTCCTGTCCTGCCCACCCACTCACCCTATTAGCTCTGTTCCTCTGATCCAAGGAGCCTGCTTTTGGCAAGGAAGTCCTCCCTCTAAAACTCTCATTCAAACTGTAAAATAAGTGAAAACTGTTTTGTCTGTGTTTTAGTATTTTCAACCTGAGACATCACCTCACTGAAGGAGTATTTTATACCAAAGTTCTTTTTTTATGGGTAATAATAGAAATATTATCCATGAAAGAGTCAAAAGGACCCTAAATTACTTTTCCAAGTCCAAGTGAAGGTCCCACAGCTCTCAAAAGCAGCAGGATAAGTCTTTGCAGGTATGTAAGTGCAGTATTGTACAAAATGCAGATGAGGATCACCTTAGTCCTTGTTTAACAAAATATAGTCATTTAAGTGGAAAGTATGATATATGAGTTTTTGGTAAGACACCAGCTATCTCATGAGATAAAAATGATGGAGCACTTTCTAGCATGGCCCAGATATTTTAAAATCTTTTTTTCATAATTATTATACTGAAAACTGATACAGATTTAGGGTAGAACTTCAGCAGGTGCCCATTAATGAAAAAACTCCACATGAAAATCTAATAATGACTGTCAACAAAGAGAGTAGGCAAAATGAAAACAAAATGTTTTATTTATTCAGATAATCACAGCAAGTTAAAACAACAACTTTCCTAACACATATGAACTTATCCTGCAATGCCTGGGCCTAACTTCATGAAAAAAAAAGGTTTTGAAATGCTAAATGTCTCATATCCTAATTTTACAGAGGAGAATCCTTATAGCCCTATCAAAGTTCAGGAATCTAGGAAGCTCAGCTGCTCAGTTCACTACAGAAACGATTGTGCAAATCAATTTCTGACACCTGGTTTATTTAGGCAGTTCTTATGCTCCAGATTTAGGAAAGCAACCCCCAGAGAAATACGTGTGTCCTAAGCAAAGAAAACCTATAATTACTTCTGTGCCTTCAGCTGTATGAGAATGCATCTCCTGCAGGTTTAAAATTCATGAGAAGAAGAAAGATCAGAAGAATGATGTGCAGCCTGAAGTAATTTCTCAGTTGGGAATTTCCTGGAAAATTGTGCTACTCCATGCAAATGAAAATATTAAAAATATGTGTGTACGGATGGATGCAGAGGGCTCTGAGTGCTGTTTATGTGCAAAAGGAAGTTAGGTAAACTCATGAATATTGCTTACATTTAAATCAAATAACACCTGTTACACACTGGCCTAAACAGGTAAGATATAATCCTATGGTTAAAGCTTAAGTCTAGGGCATAGGAAATTCCTGTTATTTCCTACACAGAGTCTGAGCCTTCCTGGCTCTGCAACTGATGTTTCACCTTGTGAACATGCTATGACTGTCCATAGGTCTAGTAGGTGTACTCTAACGGGATGGCCCATCTTTTTGCCTTCCATCCAATTATCAAGAAAATATCTAAGTGTAATATTCAGTAGAAATCTGTATTTAATAAGGTAAGCTCCTTATGACCAGGTGCTTCCCAGTTATTATATATAATACAAATATATAATATAAAATATTCCCAAAGAATATTTTATAGCAGCTTGTGTAGGTTGGTGCCCAGGAAAAATTTTCAGGGACTCAGGAATCTGTTTTCAAAAATATCTAATTCAAACTTCACACTCTTCATTGTCTCTCTCTCTTTAATTTCAATCTTGCAAACCTCCCAAGAGGTTGTCAGTTTAGTAGTGCTAAAAGCCCTCTTTAATAGATGACTGCGTCATCATGTACAGCTGGAATGGAAAGCAGAAGTCATGCAAACAGGATAGGCAAGAATTGTTCCCAGGAGAACATGAGACTCCATTCACTTTGTTAGGGAAACTAACACAGTGACTTAGGAGTAGTAGTAAAGTACACAGTAAAAGATTAGGAATAATAATGTCTTCCAGATCAGGCTCTTCACTAAATGATATATTACTTTGTCTAATTCTCAGTTTAAAAATTCATGTTAACCCTCCATTCAAATTTCCTTAGTGGTGATAGATAGATTGGGTTTGGATTAATTGCATTTATCTCAGTCATATAGTTGGGTTTCCAGAGACATACCAACACAACTGTCTTGAAGTGAGTGGATCATCTAAGCAGAGTACACTGTAGGCAGTTCCCACAAGGGGCTTTTACAAAATTATATGCACCTATCTGCATATAATTTGCAAAGTTTGTGCTTTTAAAAATTTTTCCTCTGGCTGCAAAAAAGTTCCGGTGTACACAGATTGCTTCACACTTAAAAGATTATAGCCTGATACAAATGTTTGAACCTAAAAATTATCTCAACGTTTTCTTTTAATAATGATATTTGTGGAGAGACATAAATATTATAAAACCCTCTAGTAAATACATGTCATTGCCATGATGTGTCACCAAAATTTAAACATTAGATGCTCTTCTTCCCTACACAAAAAAAAAAACCAAACACACCAACCAAAACCACCCAAAACCAAAAAAACCTCCCTCACGTGTTTTGTGATTTATCATTGGCAAGAGACTGGAAGAAATATTTTTCTTTCTTAGCTAAAAATAAAAAAGGCGTAGTTTGTTAAATTGTATTTGGCTGTGTTTATATGCTGCTGACAAAACACACAGAATATGTAGATAGGATAATGTACTGCTCAGTTTGTGTTACTTGATGGAAGATGTGGTGGATAACTTGTTTATGGCTAACCTCCACCATGAAATTCTTTTCCTGATATTTACTGTGACCAGATCTGTGATATTTTTCTTTTAGAGAAAATTTTATGAGCCAAGAGACATGTCAGCTGTGGAAAGGATACTTGCAGCATCTAGAGATGGAGCTCTGCATAGCAGACAAATAAATCACTGATAAACACTAGATATAAAATTGTAAAATAAGGCCTCAGGGAGATCCTCATATCTCTTCATAATATCATTGGCTTTCATGGTAAAATGTGACCCAGCTCTCTTGGGAGATTTAGATTTTTAACATAATTTTTATTTGATCAAACGGAAAGAGAATGAAGAAAAGGAAAGGGATCAGAATGGGAAGGAAAGGATCAAACTCTTAATTCAATCACCTGTACATAACCATTCCCTTACTAAACTGGAGGGCTGTTCCATAAATTATACGCATTTCTCTCAATAATTTTGGAAGTTTTGTTTTCTCCAGTTTTGCATAAAGACAATATGTAATTTTCACAGCACTAAAAAACTGAACTACAACATTTATCCAAAAGTGAACCACAAAAGAAAGAGTAATTTATTGTGCTTTTTTAAGAAAATGAGACTAACTTCATTTTCTGCAGCAAGACAAATCGTCACAAATTGATTAGAAAGTTTTGCACAATTCTTTTAGAAATTGCCTTTCATTGTACAGGTAAAGTATCTAAGAGTGTTTTCAAAGGCACACGAAAATGGAATTGCCTGTAGATTTATATTCACTAAAGTGTTCAGTCAGTAAAAGCCCTTGTGTTAGCAGCCATATACTTCTGCTGAGAGTAAGAACAAATGACTCGATCTGAAGAACACTGAACTAAGAGATTGCAACATCAAACACTTAGGAGTGGAAAAAGGTATGGAGCAATCAAAGGAAACTCTTGGATGACAGTCTGGCATTGGATTTAGATTTTTTAGAAATTCTGAATGACAGAACTTGAACATTCTTAGAAAATCAAGCTGAGGTTTAAATTACGAAGAGTATTAAAAATTTTGTCTGATTAAGACATTTTGACCTCATGGTATCCCTGTAACCATTTGTCTGTCCTTTTTCTAACAAAAGAAATGTTAAATGTGCTCAGCACAAAGTAATGTGACACAGTTCTCACAAGTAAGTCTGTAGAAAGGGGAATAAAGGAGTCATCATAATGAATGGGACATAGTGTGAGGGCTGAGCATGACAGGGTCCTAACGAAGGCTAAAGCAAAGGAGGACACAATGTAAATACAATGTAGTTGGTTTTGGATGAGAGCCCAGTGATGCAGGCAAGGAGAAAGGAATGTGTCTCAGTGAAAAAGAGTGTACGGCCAAGGCCATCACAGCTGCACTCTTGTTTCTCAACTAAGCCCTAAAAAAACAGCATAAAACAAAAGTTCATTTTATATAGCTGAAAAATACCTTGGATGGAATTAAGAGGAAAAAAAATTCAAGAAATTTAAGAGCAACAAAGCAGAATTCTAATACATTGGGAAGTTTACTTGACTCTAGCATCTTCTGACTTGTGCTTAAGGTCTCAGTTCTTTATTTTTTTAATTGATGGTTGTTAAGCAAAATTCAATCTTCTTACTCTTGTAAGTGGTGATGGAAATGCCTAGTGATATAATGTGGCTATCATAGATTTGTTGCTAGGTTATATATGGAAACCTGTCAAAAAAGGAAATGATTTAATAAGCTATGCTACACAACCGTGGTTTATATATGATTTTTGCAATGAACTATATATGGAAATCCTGAAAAAAATCAAAGTGGCATAGAATTCGTGGGCTTTTCAGTTGGGGGGAAAAAATCTAAAGTACTATTTCAAATATGTTACAGTCTATCTTAACATTAAAATAATTTTATGTATTAGTGCCCTTTTACTGATGGGTATCATTACAAAGTTAGTCATTTCAGTATTTTGTGATGCAGGCCACTTTTACAATTGAAAATCCCAAAGCAACAGAAAATACTGATACCAAATTTGAGACTTCCATGGGCAAACTTATAACTAACAGAATGCTGCACCCCCGGTCTCTTTCCCCAGGCTTTTCAAGCAAGCTTCTCTCAGTTGCACTGCACAGAAATGGGCATTTTGAACTGTATACCTGTATTGTTTATCACTCCAATTTAAACAGTGAAAAATCATATCCTCCATGCCAAAAGCACTATTTAGCTGTGTTCTTACCTAAATGGGAGACTTCTTTCCTTTATCTGTAATGCAGACTATAGCTGAATGAAAATTTTGATAAAAATAGGAAGAAATTGGTACACTAGAAAATGAAGTTTTGCTTTTCCAACAGATCCCATCCTGCTGTCATATTCAGGTGCAGATATTAAATTTTGCCTTGAAAATTTCAGAAAAGCACTAGTTCAAAGTGTCAGTAGGAATGAAGTTGGAATTACTTGCATCATCAAACATCACAACAGCAAAGATTCAGACACCTGGAGACCCACATTTACATGCCAAAGCTGAATAGCAAAGTACTTGATCTACTCCTTAGGAGGAGTTGGGTTAGTTGTTCAAATTGTTTTATTGGGTTTTTTCCCCTGTATTTACAAAATACAGAACCATATGACATGAATTCCAAGCTGACATTATTTATTACCATCTGAACTAAGCTGATCTAACAAACAGAAAGGTATACTCTATGTGCTTTTCTCCACTGTCTGAACCAGGTATGGAAAGGAAGAGGCTCTGTGCCAAAGCAGCACAGACTGCACAATTTAAGCCTCCTCTGTTCACATCGTACTTCTGTCATCCACGCTGAGGTACAGATGCCACTAAAGAGCTCAAACACAGCAATTTAATTCTGTGTGGCTAAGACAGTACAAGGTAAATCAACAACCTTGTGCTGGCCTATAACTTGTTGCTACTTTCCCCAGACCAAAAACGATTAAACAAAGGGCAGAAAGACAAAAGTAGGTGATTAAGTACTAGCTTGTGATATTCTTCAATGCAATAAATGGACAGTGAACTCATACCAACTTGAGTAGTGGTGAAGGGCTGTGAAAAGTCAAAGAATACACTTTCTTGTTCTGTTGCAGAGTAACTTTAGCAGGTGCTGTCTGAGGTGGCAATGACACCTGTTTACAGAGACCAAACAGACTGCACAACAATGATCAGACATGATCATGGCCGGCAGGAGGTAAGCTCATCATTTTAACCACAGAAACTTTGTATGCTGTTCATAGACTAAGGGCTGAGGAAGATAACAGTGAAATGATGGGGGTTGTATATTTGATAATGCGTAAAAATAAATTACTAAAAGATCTGCTAGAGCTTTCAGAAGACTTCAGAGGCCTTGGCAAAGACAGCATAAGATAAAATATTATATTGTTATTTCTTTTCTTTCCATAGTGAATAAATAAATTACATTTACCATACACGATGAAACAATGGAAAATTTTGTGTTTCCAAGTCTGTTAGTTCTCTGTTATACACTCTTCCAGATTTGTTTTGCTTCACACCAATTTGGCATCTCATGTTTGCTCTTAGAAGGAAAGAAATTTAAAAAAAAAAGGAAGTAAAGGAAATGGTGGAAAGGGATGAAGGGGAGGGAAGGAGGAGAGGGAGCATAAAAAGGGGAGAAAGGAAAAGGAACCTTCTCAACTGCCGTCATCTTAGTCTAATGAGTATTTTACATCAGAACTTCTTATTACCATTGCTACTGGGCAGACCCACATGAGTTTATGTTTTAGCAAGTGGAACTGATTTTTTTCCATTTTCACATATTTCCAGTTTGCTCAAAGACACCAAAGTCATTCAGACTTAGAAAAAGAGTAAGAAGGAATTGGTATGGCTCTCTGATGGAACACACTCTTCAAAATAAACTACCACTCCCCAAATTTTAACTTTTATATTTCTTTTTACACCCTTCCCTATGTACTCCATAAGATGGACTGACCCCAGTAAACACTCAACTATCAGTTAAATATTCCTGCCTCATTCCTTATCTCCCCGCTTCCCAACACAAGGAAAGTAGAAGAGCCCACTCCATACAACAGAACCCAGACTCCAACTCAAATGAAGGCGTTACCTCCGAGCTTTTATGTTAGAAAGGATTTTGTTTCATGTTTTACACCAGAGGAAGACACTATGCCAAGTTTAAATTGAGAACAAAAGTCTTACTTAGACTTACTTGGTGCATCACTTGTGGTTTTGGCAGGAGTAAAAAAAAAAAAAAAAGATAGCCTCAAAGAAAACATACCTTTTAGAGAAACCAAATATAGACCACAACTGGCAAAGAGAAAACTGCATGGACAAACAAAACTGCTGGATAAACAAATCAAAATTACACAGGAAGCTGACACCCATTCTTTATAGTGGAAAACCAAAGATAAAAATGAGTCATATATTTTATATTTTTGGACAAGGCAAACTCCCATCTGTCTGGCAGTATATGATTTATATTCTCAGAAGTCTAATATTTCCAATATTACCCCTAAATAACCAACCAAATAACCAAGCAGAAGGATAATTTAAAATAGTTGATGTCATGGAATAGCTGACTGCTTTGTGAATAGTAGGAAAATGACTGGCCTTGAACTGCCATCTGCATTTTAGATTGAATGATTAGAGTATAGATATAAAGAGTAAATGAGCAACTGAGGATGGTAAGGAGGAAGGGAAGAGAGAAATGAAGGAAAAGAGGAAGAGTGAGATAAAGAAAGAAAAAGGGAAACTTCCTAATATTTTCTAAGTACGTTACATACTAAGTTACTTCTTAAGAAGTTAACAACTATTCTAAAGAATTTTTTTTTTTTTTGTTACAGAACTTTAAAAATCTATGCCTGATTTCACTTTTATTGTTTTTTCTTCTTAAAGATTTTCATCCTAATTTGTTTTGCATATAAGGTGCCATTTATAAAAACTGTTATCACTTGTCTGGCAGGAGTGTAATTACATCAAATTCAATAGTAAGAAGAAGAAAGTCAGTACCATAAACTGGGTCAGGAGAAGTGGAATTTCCACATCTCTGACAGTCTTTACAATTCTGAAAGCCCTAGCAGATTTTTTAGTAATTTATTTTCACATATTCTCAGATATAGAACCCTTGTTATCTCACTGTTGTCTTCCTCATCCCTCTGCCAGAGGTTATCACATTTCTAGAAGAACTCACAGAAGCAAATGTGCACCTGCATCTCACCTACCCTAATTCACAGGTAGGTGCAGCAGCTGAATCATAAAAAAAACAGGAGGCAGTGAATTGCAATGGCTTGTGGGCAGAAACACAATTTTTTTTCACAGTTCTGCTATGAGTACAGTGATGCCTCGAGGGACAGAAGTCTACTCTGTCGATTTGAATTTCAAGAGGATGATAAATATTACTTCTGCAAGTGATTCCTCATGAATCAGGATATGTCCTTTTTATAAACTACATGTCACTTTTGCTTTCAGATACTGACCCTAAATCCTCCCTTTTCTGCATAGGAACAAAAGAAAACCTAAACAAGTTATTTTTTACTTTTTTTCTTTGTAAAATGTGGAACAATACTTCAAATGGCATGCTGGATGTATCGTTCTAATGGAAGAATAAACACTTGAAAGACTTAGCTGATGTTTCTGTTTCAAGGAATGAAAGAATTAGATGATGTCTGACCATCATTTACACTGTCTGCACCCTCTTCTACCTCACTAAACTTAAAACTACCCACAAAAGTCTACCAATTTGGAATTCTTCTCAGTAAACTAAATTTATAGCTGAAGTGCAAATTGCTGTGAAATATATTCCTGTATATCTAAGTTAGAACTCTCTTAATTACCTCTTCTCACTTATGCTGGTGCTATTTTTCACAAAAACGCTAAGCTATGGTGATTCTACAAAAGTATAAACAAAAGCAGGTAGGATTTATCTGTAAATATCACATATATTGCTACAGTTCTTCACTAAGTTCATCACTAAGTTCTTTGAGACATCTTCCCATCTACCATCACACACAGATATAACACTAAATGTACTTTACTATTGAGAAAAGCACAATTAAATATCATGCACAGCTACCAAATCAAATAAAGATATGTGACATATCCCTTTAAAACCTGCTTATGACATACTTCTGTATGGGAAGTATGATTCATATTAGCTGAGACCATGTGAGTAATAGTATATTTTGGTATGAAATAGGCTAAGATATTTGTACTCTAGGAAGCAGAATGCAATGATTCATAACATTTCTCTACAGTGGAGTGAACATTCATACATCAAAGTTTTCTCTCACTGCTGTAGCAATAAAGCAAGAGAGAAAAAATAAGTAGCAATTCCTAAATAGTCCATTATAGCTTTGGAAGAAAATAGGGCCAAAAGATTTTTTGAAAAAACAAAACCCTGATAGGGACATCTGAAGAGGAGGGGAGGAAGAAGAGACAACAAAATAAATAATTTCCTTTTCATTCTCTAAATCTAACAGTAAGTGCTCTGTTGGTAGCATGGCCCCAGTCTGCTGGTCTGGGGCATAATCGGTCTGCTCAGCAGCTACACATGCCACATGAGAAACTGGCTGAGTGCTGCAATGTCCCTAAAGATATGCCACCCCCCGGGGTGCTGATCCCCAGAGCTCCACTCTGCTGCATCTGCCCACTTTCAGAAAATCACAGAATATCCTGAGTTGGAAGGGACTCACACTAGTGACAGGTCACCACTCTAATGTTACCCCATTCACTATCACCCTCTATGCTCTGTCCGTGAGCCAATTGCTCACCCACCACATGATGTGTTTATCCAACTGTGTGCTGGACATTTTGTCCAGAAGGATCCTGTGAGAGACAGTATCGAAAGCTTTACTGAAATCCAAAAAGATGACATCAGCTGGTTTCCCTTGTTCAGCTAGGTGGGTTACCTTGTCATAAAAGGAAATCAGGTTGGATTAGCAGGACTTTCCTCTCATGAAGATGTGGTGGCTGTGACCAATGGCTGTGCTGTCTTTCAGGTGGTTTTCAGTACTTTCCAGAATAATCTTCTCCATAACTTTACCAGGCACTGATGTGAGACTAATAGTCCTCTAGTTTCTTGGTCCTCCTGCTTGCCCTTCTTGAAAACTGGGCAATATTCACTAGATTCCAGTCAGCTGGGATCTCTCCAGATTCCCAAGACCACTCAAAAATTGAGAGAGGTTTTGCAGCTCTTTGAGGATTCTGCAATTAATCCCATCAGGCCCCATAGATTTGTGGGGATCCAGCTGGAGCAGCAGATCCCACAGTTTCAGGGCCCACTGAAAGTTGATCATTCTTGTAGTCGTGGTCTTCCAGCTTAGGGCACTGAGACCTCCATGGTCTGTCATCCATGTTGAAGACAGAGGCAAAGAAAGCATTAAACACCACTGCCTTTTTTCTGTCCTTTGTTATCTCCCTTCTTATATCGGTACAGAAGCAACATTCCCTGTTGGATTGCAGAGCCACCACAAATTCACACATTGGAGAATAAGAAATACAAGTATAAATATCTCCCAGTGAAATCAACATACAACCATTTGCCCAATAGGAATGTTAGTAAACAAAATAAGCAGTCAAAATATAAACTAATAAATAAATTTTGAGGATGATATAAAATTATGTCCATTTTTATTATAAGCCAGAAATTATTTTTGGAGATATAAAATAACCCTTGTCATCTGTATTAACTCACTCTCAGCTTAAGATGGCATTATATTTATGAGCACGAGCATATGAAGTATTTTGTCAAATTCCTTTTAGTAAACATACAAAGAATGGAAGTATAGCACCTTTAAGGGTCAGGATAGTCAAAGGTAAGTTTCTGAAACACAGCCTAGACTATGACAGGTGCAGAACTCAGATCACAAGCACACTGTACTCTAAGTTTCACAGCCAAATATCAAGCAGATCATGTGCTCTGATCTAATTTGGCTTTAAATGATCAGCTGAGAAAAATACCAGTCAGAAGTCTGTTCAAGCCCCAATGGCTCATCACATGGCTGGGGTTATGGCAACTCATTTTGCAAATCTGTGCCCAAAGTTATCCATTTACTGCTGAGCAAAATGTCAATAGATCAAAGGTGGAGCACGAATTAGAGACCAGTCAGTTACTGTGTGCAGAGCTCCAAAGTTATTAATAATTGTAAAAATGCCTCAAGGTTTTACACTTGGTAAATCTGAGCTTCAGAGAGGTAAGTAAGCATCTAAGCCCAGTGCCTTCTAAGATAGCTAACTTGGTATTTTACCCAGGAGTATGAAGAAAATTACCTAATCTCCAATACATTTCCATAAAAAAATATAAAAAGAGAGTTATTATACAAGCCAATCAATATCCAAAGGACAAGCTCTCTTTCTCCACTTGAGATGTGTAACGAAATATTTTTCTGAATTACTACTAAGAATGGAAAAGTTGCCTGCACAGACATATGCTCCAGCAACTGCAGCAACCAGATGTCATGAAAATGCCTGTTACCACCTATGCACCTTCTTCCAGGAAGCTCATTCAGAATACACATCTGTGTGTACATAATCAACAAAGGAATAAAGGTTTATAGTAAAAATAGGTGAGGAAAAAGTAATTTTTCTTATCGCTCCTTTGCAGAATACCAAATCACAGAATGGTTTCCTACCTTTGTATAGATATTCTTTCCAGATGTGCATAGAGAAGGCACTTTAGTCTTCAGACAGCCTATTTCACAGACTCAAAACTTCATTCTCAAATCTCCATTAATCATTAAAGCAGAAGTGGGAGAAGAGAAGAAGAACAATGGTATAATGGACAGCCTGCCATGCCCAACTCATCTCATATAATATAGTATGTACATATATCCTTCATCACATTTGGCTTGTAAACTCATTGCCAATTTTTTCTATTTTTCATCAGCTCCTGCCACTGGGACTTAGGCAGTGTACTAGGAGTAACAGATTCATCTGCCTTAAAAGTGTTTATCTCCTTCCAATGACAGGAATGTTGGGGCTTTTTTTAAAAATAAAAAAAACCCCAATAATATATTTTTATGAAGGTGTGTAAGGTGGAAACAACATTCTTGTCATGTCCTGAGCGTCATCCTGAGGAGGATGCTTAAAAAATGCAAGAACACACAGATATGTTTTAGAATCCCAGGGAGAGGGACCATAGCTGCTTCTTTCACTCTCCTTTGAATTATCACTGCTCCATGACAGCCCTGACGTTTACCAGATGGAGTCAGTTTTGTCTCACGCACATGCATAAGTAGAGGCAGGCTTCAGCTAAGCCAATATTTTTCCTTTCAAAATATTGGCATTAACACCTTAGTTTTAAGTAAATATAAGCATGAACTAAAAAGAGTAATTTAAATCTCTGCAGGCACACAACTCTACTAAAGCTTTCATACATGCAAGATAGGTAGCGATATTTTAAAAAAGTAATGTCAAAGTCTGTAATAGAAATCAAAAAACCATTGCAACAGAGATGAAAGAGGTAATGGTTTTAGCAGGTGAATGACCAGCTTTGTAATAATCTTCAGACCATTACCATAATTAGTCACTACTTCTGCTCAACCTTAAATCTAAATTCAGTGGTGCAAAAAAAAAAAACAGAGAACATCTGAAGAATTTACATTTCTAACACATTTTGCTGGAATACTTTTTCCTAATATCTTTTCAAAATCAATAGGTAATCAAATATACCAAGCACTTAGCCATCATTCTTCAGGAAAAATAAATTTCACTTGATGGCTTATGTGAGTTTCACTTGAATGTAAATAGAATGTATGCTGCCATATTTCTTCCAACAATCTGAGACTACTGAAATTTCATGCCAAATTTGATATGCTTTCTACAGTTCCCATTTCAGTCAAGGAAATCACTAAACCTTGTATTCAGATCAGTACCTACATGTAAGTTCCCATCTTGATACTTGTCCCAGTGAAAGTGCTAGTTAGTTGCTCAAGCAATGAAATTAGATTATTTACCTGTTACAAAATTAAATATCTTGCTAAACTGAAGTTTACCTGAAAAATATCAGAATAAATCTGAACACTTTGGTTAACGGTCTGATTTTAAGGATGTTAAAATTTTTTATACATTCTGTTCATAACTGAGCACCATTAACCATCTGAAAATCAAATACTTTTTTTCATAAGGAAAAGGAAATTGAACACAGCTTTTCTGGAAAAAAATCATTCTATGCTTCTATGAATGTCAACAGTTATAAAAAACTACTGGGTTTGTCTTCAATTATGTTGATGTTCACATGGTAGGAATCCAACTTTGGTTTTCCATAGTTATATCAGTACCAAAAAAAAAAAAAAAAAAAAGGAGAATAACAGATTTAAGAGTGATCCTTCTCAGCTTTTAAAATTCCCTGACTTTAAAGAAGGATGGCTTCCCTACAAATTTTCTTAGAATAACTATTGTCTGTGGAGTAGAAGAAGAAGCAATAAAAATAATTACAAGTAATCCTTCATATTAGTGATGCTCAACCACAAATAAAGTTGTTGCTAAAGCTCCCTTTTTCATTCAAATCATACTCTGACTGTCAGTGTTCTTCCTGTAACTTACTAGAAACAAAAAGATTTTTTTTACATAAAGCCAGTACTAAGGTAATCTCTTTGATGTCATTATATATTTCCATTTTATTTAAAATTTACTCATCTGGAATAAAGAGAATACCAAGAAAAGACAGATATTTACTTCTGTTGCTTAAAAGCAGAAGGAACAAGAAAAAATCTGCTATTTTGAATGGTAGGTCTACCAAATCAATCATTCACTAAGGGAGCTAAATTTCTTACTGCTGGGATTTGTTTGAGAAAGCTTCAGGGCACCTCAAATTTATTTTAATAGAACCATTTAAAAGGGCAATGGTTGCCTCTGCAAAGTAATGACATTTCAAAGATGCATCAGGAAAGTAAGTACCCATAAAAATCACAGCAAACATACAAATCTCATCTTGCAGAAACATTGCTGGAGTTTTCTCTTGAGACAAAAATACATAGAGACTGAAAAAGCTGTAAATGGAGCGAGAGACTTAGTATTATTTTCTTTCTTGCTTCACTTTTCTTGATTTCTTCCCATATCCAAAAAAAATACATATTGAACCTAGAATTGCTGCTATTAAGCAGACATGAGAACAAAAGAATTATGCAATTCTGAAAATGAGACACTATAAATGTACATGTGCAATGCAAAGGAAAAAAAAAGGCATCCTTGGTACCTACAATTTACTTTAGGGATGTATGCATGCAATGTATAGAGAACTAGGGCATAAGAAAGATCTTGACTTTTAGTTTATCTAAAACACCTGATCATCTTTCAGATTACTAGTAATAAAAAAGGACAAGCAAGATACTCTTAAAAAAAAATCAGAGATGAAGGACATCTGAATTTTCTTGACTGCCAAAGGACTTCACATTTGACCATATCAGTGTATTGAAAGGCTAATAATTCAATACCTATAAACAGCATAAACAGTTCAGTTCTCCCAATTTTTTTTGGGAAGAACCACTTTGGAATGATGAACCACTTTTTCATAAAGGTAAGTATAAAAAAAGGTAACAGAAAGGTGCTAAGTATTAGCACTAGATAATAAACCAAGCTATTTAAAATTAAATTGAACTGACTAAACGTGGTGAGACCACTATGAGGAGGAGACAGTGCATGAAACTGCTGAGCTAAAAAATGGATTTATTTTATTATGCAAGTTATCAAACTTCATAGTGTTTTCGTAATGAAGAAATGCATCGGTGAATGAAGGTAAATTAAAGAGGTGGTGGCCTATAATTCTAAAATTTCACATAATGACTGAACGATTGAGGTAGGAAGGGACCTCTGGAGATCATGTAGTCCAATATCCTGCACAAAGGATGGTCAGTCTATCAAGTTGCTCAGATTCTATGTACAGTCAGGTTTTTAATATCTTCAAGGACGGAGACTTCATGACCTCTCTGGACAACCTGCACTACTACTTGTCCATCCTTACCATATTATGCCATTTTATATTTAAATGGAATTACAACACATCTTAATGATGCAACCTGTAGTAATTACTGATTATATTTTGAGCAATATGTGCTTCATTCTATCTACTGTAAAAGAATACTCTTTAGACAGCAAAATTACAGACAATTATTGAACAATGTAAAAAAAACTACAGTAGGCATATCTCAAGGTATGTGCACACAGAGTTCTATGACAGCAAATGATCATTTAGAATTGGATAATATCCAGGAGAATAAATAATTTCTGGACAAATTTTACTGTGTTTAATGCACTAGGATTTGCTTTTAGCAGCAAAAATCTAATAGTGATAATTCCCTATCTGCTATGAGTAGGTTTGTCGTAACAGACCAGTGCACTTCCCAGGTTTCCTTCCAGTTTTATAGCAGTGAAGTTAGTATACTTCATAACAGCATCAAAATCTATGAGACCACGAATTTTAAGCAAAGTAGATTTTTCAGTTCTAGTGAAGGAACTGAATTTCAACTGAATGCTGTATATAAATAAAACAAGAGGCTGGTGTTTTGTTAACATCCAAAGAATATATTGTGGCTTATATTCATTCAGTATCTGAAGACAAAGTAATTGGTCTATAATTAACTAAAAGGCCACAGCTCCAGTTCAGTATCTTGCTGGCTGTGGGCCAAAATAGTGGTTGTTGTCCCTCAGTAGGCAGTTTGGATCAACGTATTCCTGTTAACAACTTGGCACATCTGTATCTTCCCCAGCGTGCTGGCTACATCAGTGCCAGCATGGACTCACAGGTTGCCATACTCCATATGGCTGCAGATGTTCCTTTCAGTGGAAACCACACTCTGTTCTTCTGAAATTCTTATGTACTGGCAAAGCTGATGAAAACATTTTCTCTACAAAAGCTTTCAAGGCTAAAAGTATGGTTTGATTTAAGGCAGAATTCTAAGGAGAATGTGATTGTTGGTGAAAACATTTGATTTCACCATGTGAAATGAAGTTTTAGTTCAACTTTTCAGTTAAAATTCAATACAACTGTTTTAAAGGTCTGTGAAAAACAGCCACTTTTATGGAAAATGTAACTGTGTTTTGAAGAAATAAAACAAAACACAAATTAATTTGAAAGGAAAAGGTATTTTCAAGGAATTTCTCTCAGAGAAACTTATCTCCCAATTGAATATCAAGGGTGCACACATTATCAAGAGCACTGTGTAAGGTGTGAGGTGAAAACAGAATATAAATGATCCTCCCAGACTGATCTATATATTAAAGCAACCTCAAAGTTGCTGCCTGGAACTGTGTTTGAAGGCCTATTTCTTGGCCCACAACCCACCTGACTTTCTCAGACTCAACAACTACCAGACCTGATGTTTCCAGGACCCACTTCTAAGTTATCCCAGTCCTTTGACCATCACAATTGGGTATGCACTTATCAGGCAACCTAGCACAAACAACCCCTCTCATCTGACAGAAGAGTCAGAGACCACACATTGCTTTCATGTTCAGTTATGGGCACCCCAATCAGGAGCTGGGAGGGGTGGGCAGGGGATATGATTGTGGGAAATGAAAAGACAAGATGACTGAAAAAAGAAATTGGGCTACCAGGACCATGACCAGCTGGCTCAGATATTGTCCCCTGCCACTGCCTGTGAGGCCTCTCCAAAAGTATATGCCTGTGTGCTGGATCCAATCTGCAAGTCGGGAGAGTAGAGCCTCTTGCTGATTTTGTGGTTAGGCTTTTTGTCTACTGGGTTTTGGGTAGAATGTTTTGTGCATTTTTTTCTTTTTGATTCTGATTTTAGAGACAAGCTTGCACTATATTTTTTCTCCCCATTTGACTATTCTTTATCTGGCACAAGGAACACTGATTGGCTGCAACTTTATGTATCACTGTGATACCAAATAATTGAAACACTAAAAAATGAGGATTGATGCAGAAAACTCATGAAACTTTTAGCAAAAACCTTATATGATGGGTTGTAGTCCTAAAGCAGGCACTGGAAATGCTCATTATAAAAATCAGACAAAAAACTTCAACACAGCTCATTAAATATAGCATGTTAATTAAAAATTCACAGAGAAACGTGGTTGAAACCTGTGATATCTCACAAACATTTCTAATTTTAAAGGAATGAGATGATATTCTGCCAGTAATGACAATGTACGTGGCTGAATACAAGAACAGTTCTGATAGTTCTTTTATTTAAACCATATCCCTATAAAAACAAGTGTGGAAACAGCTTGGATGTTCTTCAAAGAGCTCAATGGGCTGCATAATAATATAAATTAAGGCCATTTCAACCAAATTGAGAGAGAGTATTTTCATTTTATTCCATTTCTCTAATTTTTATGTAATTTGAACACTGTTGCAGACGTGAAGTAAATCTCATTAAGGCTAATCAAAACCTAATGTAATGCACCATTAATATGAGGAATATATAAGATATTTATCTATTTAGTACAATCAGCAAAAAGTTTGTTACAGACCATATCAGATTCCTCCATCTCCTCACATAAATTTAATTAATTAGATGTTTCTAGTTCTTTACCATCCTGTCTCAATAGTACTAACATAAGTAATTAACTAAAACACAGTAGTATTCATACAAGTGAGGTCAAGAATTGGTTGCAAAATAATTTCCTTATGGAGAGTCCATCTGTTTTGTATCCAAGAGCAATGGAAAGTATATCTGCAGGAAAATGTATCTTATTTCCAAGCAATTTACCTTCCAACTCTTCCCAAATGGTAGTTCCAACACTGAAACTCTCAAGAGTTAGTTGTGAGAAGCACCATATTTCTCAGTCAACCACTTCTGAGCACAAGATTTGTATGCAGAGGTCCTACCACAAAGGCTTCATTCCACCTGACTGTAGGTTGTTCACTACCATGCTTTGAAATACTTGCTTAAACAAACTACTATCATAGTTTTCAGACAATATGAACAAAATATGTTTTGTGATGTGATATTTATTTGTTTTCAATCAAGTTTTCCGATACTTGCTAGTTTATTCGTCTGTAGTTAGTCCGTAACTTGGTCTTTCAGTCAGCTGTGGAATCTCAACAGCCATACATACACCTTGTGCCTCACGGGACTCTGAATTTATTGTGTAGCACAAGATTGATACTTATTTTTAACAGATTGTCTCATTTTTGTAGGTGGTAAATTATTCTGGTTTTGAGTCTTGATGTGGTCATAATAGGGCAGGTCACTTTAAAACCACTTTCATAGACTTCAGTACTTTGATGTGACTGTATAAATTGGAACTAAAACCTTCTCTTCCTCTCCTAATTATATAAATACTAATATTACCATTGTTTATAGCAAATAAAGGGACTTTAGTTTCTTTGGAGGCATCTTTTTCTTTCTAAACTGTTTGGCTTAGTTTTCTAAGAAGTGGTTTTCAAAGCAAGTCCAAGAAACTTGGGGAAACTGCATTATTTTTAAAGGGCCCTGAAGGTGCAACAAAGAAAAGTAAGATAAATATATTATGCACAGATTCATACCACCTCTGAAAAGCATGTAAATGTGAAGAGTTTAAAACTGGCACTCTAAAGATGTACTATGAAAGTTAGGCCTTGTAAATATACATTAACTTTATTCTCCTTTCCTAAACTTTGCACTATTTCCCTACTAATATTCTGCTTTAGAGAGGTTGAAATAGGCCCTGTAAAACAAAAGATGTTTGGCATAATACAGGATGTAAACAAGCTGAGGCCTCCAGGAACAATGATTGAACTTTATCATAATTCACTTCATTCTCAGCAGAATTGGCACATGGCTGTTAACAAAAATACTTGAAATGAATAGAACCATGTCAGCAAATATTCAGACCATATGTTCTGAGCTTAGTTAATGATAAACCCTGAGGTATATTAAAAAACACTGATGGAAAAATGAATGCCATCTCAAAGCTCATCAACAATTTGTACACTTTTTTTTTCTTTTAATTTCCTGGTAATATAAACTTTTATTTCACCTATTAAAATAGTGTTGTTTTTTTTTCCCTACACTGTACTAGCTCTATTTCTTTTACTTTTATTAAGGAAAAAAATCATGTCTCCTTATACTTAATTATTCAATTCGTGATCAAGGGTTGTGGTGCTTTCATGAAAACAGTAATATTTGTTAATGTGCTCATGACTTTTAACTAAGCTAAACCAAGAAGTAGGGGTTTATTCAAGACCTATAATGTGTGTTAATACATTCATACACACCTCGGCATAAGATGTGTTGTTTAGGGGATAGGGCTTTGCGTGTTTTGTGGGGGGGTTTTTAGCCATTTTGCTTCATGCTTGCTGTTTATGTTAAATTTAACATAAACTTAACACGCTAATTTTAACAAATCTTTGTTGGTTTCTTTAATTTATTACACCATATGTGATTACTTACATCAAGGGAAATGCACCTCTGATTTAATACATTTTTGCTCTTTTCCTGCTTCATTGTAAACAACCATGGTAAAAATTTTATTCAAGCTGCTAATTATTCTTTTGTGATGCATTATTTCTTCTGTTACCTTTGATTACTACTAAAATGGCAATCACTGCCTTGATTTTACACCATCTCTTGCTTACACTCATACACGAGTATACATAAATATGGAGAGTTGGAAGTAAGTGACAAGTTCTGAGACAAGAGGCCACCCTGTGTCAGTCCTGGAGCATACTAATCAACAGGACATCAACAAAAGCAGCAGTTAACAGGCTACAGAAAAATCACATGAGCTCTGTCCTAGGAGACAAGAGTACCTCTGATTCTGTGCCATATTTCCAGCCAAAAGATTATGTTATTTGAGGCATCTAAACTAATACCACACTTGGCGAAGCTTTCAGGGCACATTTGCTTTTATTTTCTGCCAGACTTTTTTGCCATTCCCATTCTCACGGAGAAATACAAGCAACATGAAGGAGAAAAATATCTGATGAAAGCATAACTGTCAATGAACTCAGAACCACCTGCAGCACTGAGCATTAAAAAAAAACTATGTTTTTATGAAACCAGCATTTTTTAAAAAACAGCAGAGAGGTGAAATGCAAACATACAAAATAATTGTATCATAATTGCCACATTTTTAACTTATTGTTATTCTCCAGTGGGACTAATCCCATAGCGCTCTCTAACACAGTTACATAATACGATAAAATAGTTTTGTCTATTAAAATATACCATTTGTAGACAAAATGGCTTTTTAAAAGTTTGGTTTTTTTCCAATAAGGGCAATTTCATTTTGTGTCAAGTCCAAACATATACATTTGGGAATAAAGACCTCAATTTCTTAGATGTTGGTCAGCCTGGATGTAATTTGCACAGTGTTTACTTAGCATTAAAGATACTGATAGTTTCCCCATCTTCAAAGTATGAATATGCTTGAGACAAAAAAATGCTGTGTTGCGTGAGTTAATAAACTGTGGATAAGAAGAGGAAAAAAATTATTTATGAGCATTTTTAAAATTTTAATAAAAATACAAGGAAGTCTCTGACTCTTATCAGTGGGAAAATTGGGAGTTTGTGTCTTGAGAGGACAAGTGCCTTCCTCCATCCATAGTTCTCTTCCTGCCAAGTTTCAACAAGACAAGCACAAGTTGCACTCCAATTGCTCAGAAAGATCCTTCCAAAACAGCTAAGGTCAAGACTGTGGCTCAAGACTTCATTCCTGAAGTAGGAAGGTCTAGGCTTTAGATTTATTCAATTTGCATAACAATAAAATTACATCTCCTGTAACACAGAGGACTATCCTAAACTTCTAGGCCACCAGCAGGTGTAGTAGCTGACAGCACTCTCTCTTGTCCAGCCAACCTGTGCTTCAGTGCAGACTGTGTGATCACCTGAAATACAGATCACATAAAACCTTTCCCCATGATCGTGACACTAAGCTATGAGAAGACAGACCAAGCTCCCTGGAAACTGCACGCATTTTATGTGAGACTTCCATCAGATGATAACACCAAAAAAGTCCAGAGAGCAAAGGTCAGTGCTCTGAGTATTTCCTGCACCTCTCCTCCAAGTGGCCTGTCTGCACAGCTTTATTCTGGCTCTTTCTTGTCTGCTCTGTAGTTCCTCCTGCTGTGATTTGAAGGAGTCATAGGATGGAAGTGAACGGCTAGTGCTGGCTGTTCTTTTCTCAGCTTGGTGCTTAAATTGTTAAGAAGAAGCAGCAATACTCAGATATTAGTAACACACTTTGGTGGGGAGAACACTGACTATTTCTAGGATCTTCAAATAAAGTGTTATTTTCACCAGAGAAATCAATATACCAGAGCTTATCCTCCAAACTAGAATAACACTAGGAAGCTGAGGCTGCTGCCTTACAAGTTTCTTTTTGGTAACCAATGCTTAGTTAAATATGCCCAGCATTGCAATAATTTTACTTTGCTTTATAATAATTATAGAGAAAAAATCTCAATTACTCCCAAAACAAAGGAGTATCCAGAAATGGCAATTACGCTCATTCCAAATTTCATTGTGCAGTACAAAGTATTGCAGCATTATAAGAGTACTTTACTTCAGTTATTTTATAAGCTATTTGATTTGGAAATCAACTAACCAGTATAATAGTATAATACTCATGCCAAGACAGAAAATCCAAATAAGAATGAAGCCAAGACATTTCAAATAAAAGAAAATAGCTTCCAGAAGAATCCACATCAATGCAAAACAAAAATCCACTAAGCTTAGATTCAACCATTCATTCTGAATTAGGCCGGGGAAGGAAATAAAGCAGAGTGGAAGAACAGGACAGCGTTTAGGCAGGAACAAAGTACAAAGGCATACAGTAGCACTGGAATGCAGCAGTACCAGTTCAGAAAAACAAGTAATGAAGGTTTAGGGGCAAGACAACAAACTGATGACTTTTTATTGGGCTGATTTACTTTAAGAATTTAAGGGGAAATAGCTGTTTCATTTATATCTCAGGCTAATAATTAAAATATGTATCAGCAGCAACAGGGTGGTCAAAACAGTAAGCCTGCTTGTAGCTTAACTGATGACCTTATAATGTGATTCTTCCTTTCCTGTCACGTTTTGTTATGAGTCAGTTCTGTTTAGTCATCTTAGTGCTTAGATTGTTATGAGCAGTCACCATGTGGAAATGCACATTGTAATAACATAAAAATGCACTGGTAAAAGAAATAGTATGAAAAAAAATATCAAGATTATACCAAAAAATCAAGTGGTGTAACTCTTCATTTCCCCAGGACTATATCTTTCTTCTCTGTATTTTATGTTAGGTATTTTTCCAGCAGAGATTTATGTCTCTGTGTTAGGGACTTCTCAGTCACCTATCTTGCTTTGCTTAGTTTTGTTCTATTATTATCAGTTTTCTCCTCTCTCCACTCTCTTCTTAGTGTTTATTCTTTTTCTGTGTCAGTTTATTATCCCTCAGTTCTTGAGTTATGACAACTGAAGTAATAAACATTCGAGCAACAGAAATGGAACTTCCAGAAACAAACAGGATTATGTGACATATATGTAGGATTACAGAAACAGAAAGCAACTTGGAGGTCTTTGTAAAAGCTGCCAACATTTTAATATTTCAAGCAGAAGCTCATTTAATAGAAGCAGCAGCAAAAAAAAGACTGCATGTGTTGATATAAATTAAATTCCTTCAGAAAGAAATGCAAATAAAAATAATTTTTTTAAGTAATCTAAAAGTGATTTAAGAGAATCAACATTTTATTTCTTTTTTTCTTTGTTTTTATTAGGAAGATGGTATATTAGACCTAAGTCATGATATTCAGCCTTCTGCTATCAGAGGGAAGCACTTCACATCCTCCCTTTCATGGATTATGACGCTACTCCATTCTGAAATAAGTAATTTCCACCCCCTCAGCATTTGAATTTGAAAGCTATTTCATATCTTCACTTCTCTGATGGTTTTAAATTCAAAGTCTGATGTTTTTCCTATCATTTTATGTGGAATTTCTTTTTCTTGTGACAGTCACTCAGCTTCTCTTCTTCCTTAATGCTCACTCCTTCCCATCATACACAATGTATTCATAAAGAGAAATTACATCCCCTCTCAACTTTTGATTCACTTGGCTAGACAAGCTCTTATGAAATACACAAGACAAACTGAACATTCTCCTGAACATCCCAGCAACTCTTGTATTCCAGTATCTTTATATTAATTGTGCTGTACTATGAAGATCAGAACTGAGAACAGTGTTCCAAATGACACCTTACTAACACCACAGATAGCAATATTTTCATGCCACTGTACTAAACATAGGATAGGGGATCACATCTGGTTTTTCATCCCACTTAGAGATCATATTCATCTTACAATCAACAGATATCACTTCATCTTTTGTTATTTTCAGATGAAGCATCACATATTTTATAAATAAATAGTCACTTTGCCCAATTTATATTATTTCATGGACATCAGAGACACTCTTTCATGATGTTTTGACCTTCTTTGATGATGCATCTCAACTTTTTAATCTCCAAATGCCCCAGGCAAAAACCCTGTTGTGCCAGTCATCAATGAGAATGTTAAATAAGATCCACTCCCAAATCTATCCTGCAGAAGTCTACAAGCAACTTGTTTCCAACTCTAGTTCATGACTTCCTCATTAATGTTCCTTACACATCTTCCTAATCATGTACTAATTTTAATTTTCTCTGCCTTCATAAATACTTTCCCAGTTGACTATTACTTGCTTTTTGTGATCTATTATATATCCTTCAGCACTGTCTTGTCGAGACAAGAAGGTATAAGCTATCTTTGGTAAATCCATGTCACCTTCTATCTCAACATTCATTTAACTCCACATTCCTTCTTATTATTTCATAAAGCATTTTATGAAGTTTTATGGCTCCTTGAATTAACTTTTTTCTTAAAATATTTATTAAACACTTGTTACTCTCTGGTCAGCCAGTACCAACCCTAGTTGGATGGCCAGGAAAACTCAATGTCTGTGGTTTTATTTATGCTAGACTTTTCTTTTTTCCCCATTCTGTACCATATGAACAAAAAATTCCAGTCCATTTACTGAGAATACAGTCCCTCTTGCCTCTGGTAATTTCCATTTTATGCACTCATTCCAGTTATTTAGTCACTTAGCCTTTGATCCCATGTTCAACATCAATATTATTAATGAAAACTCATTCAAAGTATTCACTGAGTTGTGAGGTCACCCTGACTTTACCTTTAATCTGGATGTTACAGTCACAGTATAATGATTTCCCATCTTTCTCCTATCTTTTTTCAAGTGACTAAACTTCTCATAAGTTCCTGAAAAATGTTTAAACCAGCTTCACTTTAGGAAGTTCACTTTTTCACAGTACTTCCTGCTTTTAAAATGGAATTTTATTACTGCAAGCTCAAGTTCTTTGCATATCTAGACATTTCTTTTGAACTTTCATGTTATACTACTATGACATAAAAAGTTTTAAGTCCTTCTCACTTTTGACTTAAAAAAAAAACCTCAACCCTCCAGACTAGCCAACCTTGTTAGGAAGCTTCCTTAATTCCTCAGAATTTGCTATATCACAAATGAAAGTTGCTAGAAATCTATACTTAATTTAAATGGTATCAGTGTGTGATCACATTAGCTGAGGATCTTTTCTGCTAATAGTTGTATAATGTCTTCAAAATTTAACAAAATCAAATGTAAAAAATTTCTTTTTGCTAGTTCACTGGCACTGTGGTGCAATACGCTGCTGTCATTGTTGGGCTCTACCTTTGTTAGCAATGTTTGTTCTCAAATTTGTAACTAGGGACTGAGCTTCCATAATGACCCACAATTCAGAAGTATTTTTCTCTAACAACTCTAAAGGTAACACATTCTACATTAAAATTTGTATCTTTTCATTATCCCATTTTCATGTAAGTGATATTGACCCAAATAAAATTGTTTTATCTACACTCTTTGTTGTCCTTATTAGTATATACTGAATGCTTCAGTGTTTGAGCCAGTTGTATTAGTTATTCAACCATATTTCTTTTAAACCAACAATAGCTGGTTTCAAAGTCTAAAGTAATTCCAATTTCTTCACATTTAGCCACAAGTCTTTGAGCTTAATATGTGATTTGTGGAGAACAGTCAGTTCCAGGCTGCGCTAACTATGGTCCTTTCATTATCTGTATAATTTACCTGGAGAGCCACAAAAATTTTTTTTTCCTTACCTTTGCTACTTCATTCTGTTAAAACTACTGATTATCACCTTTCTACTTAAAAAGCCGATGAGACTACATGAGTTCTTTCCCTCACTTTGTTTTAAAGTTATTATTCATGCCAAAGCCAGACTTTTAGTCTATTCACAGTGAACCATTCCTGTGAATGCAGTCTAAGCTTGTATAATTGGTAGTTGTGCATGTACCACACTCATTACATAAACAAATCTCAATTGACATTACCCAGACATTTTCATCTGAGCTACATCAGATAAAATCTATTCCTTTGATGCTGCACCTTATTCAGATGAAGAAAACAAAACAGCAAGTTATAGCAACTAATGCTCATGCTCTACTAGGAGTAGAGCAGTTCTGTGTCTTATTAAATTCTCTGTCAGTGCCCACTTCCACAAATAAAAGCACTTCCATCAAATCATTAAATAAAACCAACTTATACTGCAGTAAAGTTTTACAAAACAAAACTAATGGAAAATGCTTTATTATATAATGTGTACAGATCAAACCTCTTTTAGACATTGTATTTGTTGTTTTTAACATGGAGAAGGAGTTACAGTGGAGACAAGTATGGACTCCTTTAACTTTGACAGGATAAGAGGGAAAACGTTCTCATTAAAGGAAATACCAGTTAAATATAACATGAAAGTGAACCTAATTCCATATGCCTGCTTTAATGTGGTACATCAAAAGTGTTAATGGAGAGTAAGCTGACTGTATATAAAATATATATTTACTGGCTACTCTTCTGAGAACAGGTTCTGGATTGTGTTGTTGCTTTTTTATTCCACAGGATTTCAAAATACAACTCTGAGTGACTGTTTCACCCCTCTGAGATGGGAAGACTATTTATGTGGTTTGGGAATTGACATGTTTCTGGTTTCTCCCCATAACTTCTGTGTTTTAAACCATTTATATTTCACGGTTGTGCATCTCTTGGCTAACAACATTCTGGGATGAACTCTGTTTTGCATTAGAGTGAAGAATGTACCCAAACCTCCTGGAAAAAACACACTCAAACAAGCTCTCTCATTTGAGAGGCTGCAACATAAATGAATCGCATGTTAGAAAGCAGGGATGTGCTGCAGACTTTTCTGTGCTATTGAATAAGGACCTTTTACCTTCTATTTAGCTTAAAGTGTTAGAACTCTACCCAAAGAACAAGAGGGAATATATTCCCCAAGAAGCACATGCTTGAAGTTGTACTGCAGAAACTTAAAGGAATCTAGGATGTGCTTTGTAATCTGACCTGAATACTGGTTTGCCTTACGATATTTACTTCACTGTTCATGGAACAGTGCTTAATTTTCTTGTAGGCTCAGGTTAGAATCTCTTCAAGTGCAGTAACTTTGACTGTGTGGCCTGAAATGAACTGCTGAGTATCCAGTGCAGCTTTTTCATAGTTTACTTGTTCTGCTCCAATTACACACCAATCATTTCAAAGCTATTATTCTTTATATTACATTTTTTTTCACCTTTCTCCTTCCATCTCATACTTCATCCAGAATTTACATCTAGAAGCTTTAAAAGCTTAAACTAACAGAGACTTGGCTTTAAGGCACTTACTCTTTCATTAACTTTCTATTTTGCATTTTTAAAAAAAAAATTAATTCCTGGTTGCCATGAGGACTTTGACAGCTTGCACAGAGCATCTCTTCAAGAGTAACAGCAGTTGGAGAAAAAATACCTGAATGGGCACCCTTCAGAGTTGACATAATTTTCATGCATTTCTGCTTAAAATTTCTGCTGTATCATATCAAGCTATAAGCTTTGCTATAACCTTCAGGCTTCCTCCTTGCTACCATCAGACCTCTCAATTATCTTTGAGCTTGTATGTAATTCATGTATGAAATCTAAAATCCTATTTAGAAATCAAATCCTATTAAAGAGAACAGCTCATAATGGAAACGAGACAAAAGACAAAATTAAGCCTGTTAATAACAACAAAGGAAAACAAGCAAAAATTTATCAAAAACTTTAAAAAACCCCCCACATTTACATCAAGCGTAATATTGATGGAGTCCAGCAGACTGAGAAGGCTGGAACTTTAAGTTTTCTAAACTGAAAGCTATAATCAGGTAACAGCTTAATTTCAAAACCAGGCTCAAGTATTCTTGCACATAAGAAATTATTCTTGTTTGTCAGTTTAAGCCAACAAGGTCAACATGGTCATTTTAAATGCATGAGACTGAGACATACAGCAAGAGTAGCAAGATTCCTCCCATACCAAGAGAGGACTGTAAAGCAAAGGGCAGTGTACGAGCCTCAGCATACTTCAATTTGGAAAAAGGCTATTGTAAATTAATACAATAGAAGAGAGAATGAATTGTGGCAGGGACTAAAGGGCACTGAAATTATAGGGCCTTGACAAGGCACTCTAACTCATTTTCAGACTCAATAAATCAAATCCCACTTTTTATCACCAGCTACACATAAAATCTGAGAATTCTTTCTGGAATATTTAACTGCCTGCAACTTCCTTCAAACCAAAACCATTGTACACCATTAAAGTGGCTGGCTGAGAATCATGGGCTGCTTCCTCTGATACATTAACCTGTGCAAAGATACCAGCTGTATTCATTTCTGCAACAGATACATGGGAAATAAAACCACTTTCCAATTATTTTTTTGAAACAACTGGCAATTCTGACAATATCCAGAAGGTGGCATATGCCACATGTAATACAGCAAAATTACACAATTACAGAAAGGCCTTTTGAAAAACATGATATTTAAGTTAACCTGCTCTCATCCATAATTCTTAGTTGTGTAAAGTACTGAAGTAAGACTCGCAAAATGATTAACATACAAAGCTGAAACACAAACCTATAAGCTGTTTCAAACAATGGAAACTATTTTTTCCTTATATTTACTTAAAACAAAACTGTTTTCTGTACAAGTCACAGTTCATCAAGTGCCTTCTTGGAAACAAAGAAACACTTAATTAAGTAAACAAATATTTGATATTATAATGATTTTTTAAAACCTGGTAATAATTTTCAGCATTTATAACATTTATAAGATAATGATGAACACAAAAGCCTTTAAGAAAAAAACATAAAATTTCTTTCAAATTATAAACTCACACACCTTTAAGGGTCTATAAATATAAAGGTTATCTTTAATATTTTGTACAGCTGGCTCTGTAAAAAGAGGTATATGATCTTCAGGAATGTGCCAAAATGGGATCTGTCGTAATTTTTTTTTCAATTAAAATGAAAGCATAACTATTCTTTAATACCTGGAGATGTAGACTGTGCTGATGTACGCAGACAGAACTGATGAAATTAAAAGGGGAAGGTCACAGACTGTAACTGAATTGTCCAACCATGAGTCATGACATTAACTGAGCTTTTAATGTCCTCGTGTGATCAGGCTTCATAATTCTCAAATCCCACTTCACTTCCCATACCACCTGTTCACATTCAAAACTGGAAAGATAGGATGAAGTCCCTCTTTCTATATTTTTAGAACCTTCCAAAAGCACTTTTGAATCCTGAATTTATGGTTGTGTATTTAAGTACACTATTCTGTAATAAATGAAGTGATTTGCCAATGTTTCTCACAATAGATGAATTTAAGCAAAAATTTTCTTGAGGAAAAAAAATACCTAACCAGTCAGTATTAAGAAAACAGAGGGTTTACCTTTTTTCAGCTCGTGTAGTTTAGGGCTTCTATTTACACTAATCAAATTATTCCAGCTTAAAGTACTTTACTGAGCCTGTCGTCCTTCAGCAAAGCAAAATTGCTCTCTAATCTATGAATCTGCATAGATCAGATTAAGCATTAGGCTTCTAACACTGTCTTCATCAAGACTCTTCAAAGATCTGCTTTTATGTATCAGAAAACAAAATGCATAACTCTTAACAGGGCTTGAAATCAGAAATTATGTGCTATTCTGTAGAAGCTCACTTCAGAATCTATTTATGAAATAGAAACATTGTTGCAGGTACAGGTGATGAAAGAGCAAAATACATTTGACTTGCTTGAGTCTAAGGGTTTTTGAGAGGGAGGCCTAAAAATAATTGAATCTTTCTTTTTTCCCTTCGTTCTGCCTCTAAATATTCTTTCAGACCTACATAAAACTATTTTTTAACAAAACAACTTTTCCAGTTTCACGAACAGACCTTTTGATGTTTCTTAGCTGCTACAGGCTAATAAAAGTCAAATTTGAATAAAGCATGTATTTTCCCTGGTGAGAAATGCAACGATATGATCTTTTTGCTCAGCAAACAGAAGTCAATGATAAATTTCATTTATTTTTAATAAGCAAGACTCCTTATTTTCAACATAACTGTAAATAATTAGCCCAGCAACAAAGTAGTGTAACATCTTCTGGCGAACTGACATGTCATAAATATCTAGTGTTGCAAGCAAAAAATATTTTTTTAATAAATAAGAGTACTGAAGAAATATCAAAATTGCTTAAGAAATTATGAAAACTAAGAAGCTCTTCACTGATTAGTTCAATGAGATCAAAAGAGAGAAATGGGTTAGGATTACTCAAGAGCACCTTGTAGCTTCTGTGATGAACAGAGATGACAAACCCATCATTTTATGTCCAGGTCAGCTCTTTCACTATGTTTTCTCCTCTCTGAAAGTCCAAACTATACTGACAATTTGCATTTTATGCAAATGGTATGCAAATACCATGGCATCACGGTATGTGTTGAGAGGATACCCTGCCACTGAAAACTGAAGCACAATAGCTAACTTATTTTATACACAATAAACAGTTGGCAAGATAATAATTAATTTTCAGTTGCTAACAGCTCAGAGTTCCTCGCAAAAAGGGAAGAGGTGACAATCACAATTAAATTACAGTTCTCCGAGCTTCCTCTCTATTTCTGAACTGTTGTGAGCTGGGAAAGAAATGATATGTAACATTTTTAAGTAAATGTCTACAGTGAGATTTATTCTCCTTTGAAAATGTAGCATACAGCTCATTACCTCTAAGTAACATCAGTCTCAGACACCATATGTGAGAATATATTTTCCCAAGGTCAGACTCCTTGTAACATTTTCCACCAAGCTGCAGCTCAGGCTGATAGCTGCATATGCTCCTCTCTAAGAGAAAGAAATTAATTGAAATATCACATGCTTCTGCTTTTGCTACAGTAATTCTCAAGCTATCTCACTGAAAAGGGGAAGCACAGGACTAGTCAAAACACAGTCTAGATGATAAAAATGCAAGATAAAAATGTTAAAGGCATGCTCTGATTGCCAGCATTATGTGACTCAGGCACCCACCATTGAAGCCAAGAACTGAAAGGCTTGGCACCACAGATCGCATGAGAAGGAGCTTCTCCTGCAGCACTATTCCTCAGGGCAATGCAGACTCTCCCCATGCCACCACGAGCTTGAAGATGAAGGGATTATGACTCAAGGCACCAGTGGACAAAAAGATTCATATTATGCTCAACTTTAAAAGACAAGTACGCACAGAAATGCTTTGGTGACGTGTTGTCTGTACAGTTGGACGTCCCTTGTGGCAGCCCACAAGATGACAAATACCCAAAGTGCTGTACTTGGTCCACACAATGTGGCATGGCTTCCACTTGCCGCCAACCACTGCAGAAGCCACATTGGCTGTAATGAAGCATTTGGCTAACAAGTCAGGATAACAAGAAACAAGCATTATTCTTCTGCTTGATTCTATCTTCTATGGTATTTCTATCATCACATTATAAAAGCTGTAGCTCTGTTATCCTCTCCTCATAGGACACCACAGGGCAGTAAGCACTGAAAATTTATGAGCAGTTTAAGGTACTGGTTACTCATGATATTATAGACAAGGAGTGATAACAATGTTCAAATAATTAGTGCACATGCAACAGGGTATGAGAGAGAAAAATTAGCAGGTGCACTCAATTCTACATTGCTTGTAGTCATCCCAAATAAATTAATCAGAATTTATATGCTGATAATGTAACACACGTAATTTATTACTGTGAAATAGATGCAGAAGAAAAAAACCTACACTTAGGACTTTGAAAAGAATAAATGCTGAATTATTCAAAAATATTTCCAAAATATCAACAAGAAGTATAGAAATATCACTGGTTAATTACCTTCAAAAATGTCATTTGCAAAAGCAACTCTTATTGTAGATGAAAGGTCTTCAATAAAAACAAACAGAAAGCCCCTGCATCTGTTTTGAAAATTAATGTTTTAAAATACCCCAAATTTTCCTTTACCTTTCATGTTTTTTATACCTACTTCAGCATATTTGAAACACTGAAAAGGTTTGTGTAGGTAGAAGCTCTCACTTGACACTACTGATTAGTTTTATATATAGTAATCAGAACTAATTGCAACTGTTCTTTAAACAACATTATTAACTTATTTTTGCAGGCTGTGGTGCCCCACATGTTTTAAGTGGCCTAGAAGAATACAGAAAGATATTTTTCTTGGCTTTAAATGTCTTAGTCTGCTAACAACAAAGACACAATGACAGAGATGGAAAAAGTTTATTGGCTGAGAGTAAGTTTGACTAAAAATGTCCTTTTTGGACATGGCCAAATTACCCACTATTTCAAGCCGTATTTGGCAAAGACTTGTGGCTGGATGAAAATCCTGGGATAGCTTTTTGACTTTTTAGAAATATTTTTCTAAACAACTTGTTTCAACCTTTTTGAAAAAGTATTTTAATTTCAGGATTGACCTACTCTAAAAAAAGCTGCAGGAAATATTAGTGAACTGAGATTGATTCTGTTCAGCTAAAACAACTGATAAATAATTTGTTGTCATTACAGTTTCCATAACTAAACACTCATATTTTATACTCTGCTCTATAGAAACACACTTGCAATGGCTAACAAAGTAGGAACAGAAGAGAAAAGATCTGCTCACTCATTATTTTGTACCTATATACTTTAAAGAACTTTGTTAATTCTATGATTTTATCATCTTTCTCCTGAAGTATCAGATTTTGCACTCCAGTATAGTTTTCTCTTCCAATTCAAATCCATATTAAAGTATTTGATTTACTACTGTGTCAACAATATGGGAGTATACTGTGTTATTAAGAAAAAGTGATGACTCCTTATGGTCAGAGGTAAATGTTGTTGCTGCTTACATTAACCTTTATTATGCCTGTGTAAATCAGTGGTTCCCAACATAAGCCTTCCAGAGAAAAAAAGTTAAACGTAATCCTGCTTCTGTAGCCACATGAAGAATTTTACTTGAAAAGCATGCTATTTTTATTAAGACTGGAGTTACGATAGAAACTAAAAGAAGTAGGAAATTCCCGAATAAAGATGAAACACAGCACCTGACCTTAAGCTAAACACAGTATTTCTGTTTTAGAAAAGGGCAGACTTTCTTGAATGTCAGCTGACACATGGTTCGTTTTACTCAAATTGCTATTCACATCTCAAAATCTAGGCCAATTTTGACTCTTGTAGTTTACTTTGAGTTTCTTTTCATGAGCAAAGTTCACACCTGTCAAGCACAAGTGCCTTCTAACAGCTTCCAAACATTTTCAAAGATTATTTTTTTCTGGTTTAGCCAAAGGCTAAATGAATAAAAAATATCGTACTTGTTAAGTCAAACACTAAAAATTTTTAGGAAATGTCAAAATTGTGTCTACTTGGCCCACTTTAATTCATTCTGCTTATGTGTACTGTTAGGAATTAATGCACTATTATGCATTAGAGCAAGATCTTCCGAACCATAAGTCATAAGCACAGTACTTATTCCCAGATGTAGTGCCACCAACTCACTCCAAAACACAGACATTATCACAAGGACAAAACCAGAACTTTTATACAAGTAAAACTTACTTAAGAGTCATGTGGAACAGGACAACTGCAAAACTGTGCAGTCTCTACCCACAGAACAACTTTCCTTAGTAAGAAGGAGGCAATTCCACTTCACAACATATATGCATGTCCTGACTGCTCTATCTTTTGAGTTTAGGAGAACTACTTGCCAGATTTTCTTCTCCCTTAGTATTTGTACAGGTTGTATACCAGAGGTGTGCATGTGTCAGAATCACTTTCACACCCATTTCTGCATACCTTGTTGGCATTGCATTCTGGGATGCCATGAAAGTAAAAGAACTATAAAAACAAAAAATAGGACTGTTATGAATTATGGATACATATGAGACTGCAAAAATAGCTATATGTATTCATATATATTGGTGCTATATAGTACGATAAAGAGATTCAATGTGCCCTGCCTCAATCTTCTGATCCTGCTCACTGCTGACCACATGTAATTCTGCATGCTCAGCAGCTCCCCTACAGAGCTCTGTCCTCAGCTAAGCAGTTTGGGATCTTAGTCCTGCCCTCTCACAATTCAAAGAGAAATGGCTTGGTTTTTTAACTTAATTTATATTGCAATTAGTCTGAGCAACAATATGTTCAAAAGATGTGTAAGTATCTGACGCTATATATATCTGATATCTAAGTATACTGACACTCCTAAGCTTTAAATTTATAATTGCCCACTCTTTGTTCTTGTAGCTTTATGGCCTATGTATTCAGTTAGAGTAATAATAATGTTAAAATAATAACCATTTCTGAGACAGTTCACTGAAAACATCCAATTACTAGATGATATTAAAACACACAGATTCTTTCTTAGTGACATATATCTTTTTTAAATAAAAACAACTTTTAAAAGTTCCCTATGTCAGTGTTTTTGTAAATTCAAAATAAAAGGGAGGGTAGTAAGTACTATTAATAGATGATAACTGTGAGTATGCAGTTTATTGAAACTTCTGAATATGAAGATATTTATTCTTTTTTTTTTAAATTAATGGAACTGAATTTAAATAAGTATTACCATCTTTCAAGGAATTATGTCATTCTTCATTCATAATTTAATATTCAAGGGAACCATAATTTAGAAAAATCACTCTGCTTTCTTACTGCTGAATTAAGAGCTACTTCAAAGTCATTGGGATGTAAACTTTACAAAAGATCCGTCTCCCTTAATACATATTAATTCCATGTGCTATTTTTATTCCTCTAATTTCTAATAACACTATTTATCTTCCTAGAAATTTAGAAGTAGTGTATGTGCTAAGTGAGTACAATATAAGAAAGGCTTTACTTGGAAACCAGAGGTACATTTATATAACTTTTACAGCTAGTCCATGGAGTGTGGCACTCTGCGTGAGCTGCAAACCACAGTGGATTGTTCCATGGTGGTTGTGCTAGTGTGCTGTTCATATCAGTTGCAGAGGGTATAAAAAAAGAAATTAAAAAATCAAGTACTCTCTGCTAAAAACACAATAAATCTAAGATGAAACATACAATTCTATATATGAAACATACACAACAGATATTGGAATCAATAGTACTCAAGAAATACAATTTTATGAAAAATGTGCTTAGTACTTACCAATGATGTTTACTAATGTGATCTCTTTTAATGATTCAGAAGAAATTACTAAGGTAGTTATTAAGATCTACTGAATCATTCATGGAACATGCTAAGCACAATTCCCTGGTAATGCAAGCTGATTTGAACAGATTAAATTTTAAATCAAAGTGCATGTGAGCTGTAGAAGAAATTACTCAATGTCAGTGAAGCTTAGCTTTCTATAGAAAACACCAGAAGCTCATCCTTCATTTATTTTTACAATTTGGAGGAGGAGGGGTGAGAAGGAGGAAAATAAACCAAGAAGGTGAGAGACACCAGTAAGCTAGTGAACATGTTTTCATAATTAAATGTTGCTTACAGAATAAAATTCAGCTGTGTACAGAAAAATATATAAAAATATACTGCCTTTAATCCAAATACAAAGACATCTTTATGTAGAAACTAAGCTTCTCAAACTTGTGTGAGGGGAATAGAGACCACTGAGCAGTACACATATATTTAATTTACTACCAATTCTTTAGATTTTTTTTTTAAATCTTACTATGTAAAAACATTTTGCATATTACAGGCATATTTAATACAGGAGGAAATAATAGTTACTTAATGAAGATGTCCCTGAAAGACAGAAAACAAAAAATCAGCATAGTTTCTGAGCAATTTGTATCTGCCTGGTTAAGGCATCTTAAATGAAAATAAGAAGAAAGGATGTTATATGCTACTAAATTTCTTAGCCTGAGCATTCTATTCCTCTTTATAAATCTGAGGCTACTCTTAAGATGTCAAATCCATTTGTGCCCTTGAAATGATGTAAGACATTGAATCCATCTATGCAATATCTCCAATATGCAGAATTCTTGCACTACAATAACAAGATTTTATTTCATACTTCCAGATAATATTATAAGCAATAAACACAAAGGTTTATACATTGACAAGTTAATTACTCCACAGTCTAAGAATTCATTTGCAAGAGCATATTATCAAAGTCTATCATCAAAGTCTTCCTGTGAGGCATTTTATCTCATTAGTAATATGTCTGACACTTAAATTTATAATCATCAGGTCAAACTACAGCATTTGCACCTATAAATTAAGTGATAATTTCCCCAAAATCAATCAGTACTACTGCTTAGCCACTGGTACACAGTATATGACATTTCTAGCACTGCCACACATTTTTGAGTGAAAATATGTATCACTTTGTATTTTACAGTATTCAAAAGAGCAAGAGCGAAATGCAAAGAACAATAATAGGCCAGAGAAAAGCAATAGGCAAGAATAACTCACACAAAAGAAAAGGCAAAAGCCATTTTTTGTTTGCTTGTAACCTGTTCTTGAAGGATATACCTTGAAGATATATCCTCAAACTTTCCATTAAAAAAAAAAAACAAACAAAACCACACACACACAAACAACAACAAAAAAACCCACAAACACATCACTGGACACAAAATGCATATTTAGCCTTGTAAATTTCAATCTGTGTTTTTACTTCTGATGCCCTTCAGAAGGAGTGGGTAGTTATTCAATAAGATCGTGAAATGAGAGCCCAGACACACAAAATGAGAACTGCAAAAGCTATGACAGGTACAGGATAATGATTTGCAGCTAAATTGGAGGCTGGAAGAGAAGCCTGGTGATTTATGTTCAGTCTTGATCGGAGTCAGCCTATACTGATTGTATGAAGGAGGCAGCTCGGGAGATTCCACTGCTTTTTTCTACTTTTGATGCTATGGTTCCCTCTGAGTCCTTCTGCCATTTAGAAGCCCTATACAGTATCTATAGGATAAAATGCCATTCCTTCTCTCAGCTCTGCTTGTCTTGAGCCTTGACACCAATTTCTTTTAATTTTCCAAAGTCACCTGCAATGCTTTCAGATTCAATTTCTATCTTCTCTCTTCTCCTGCAAATCCTAATTTGACTGTAACTTGGAATGTGAATTTGGGGATCTCTGTACCAAATAGATGCTATCACCACATTACCTAGGTTAATATTTTTCACTGTCAATCAGTATTTTAGTTTTAACTACATTCACCATAGTAACTGGAAAAGCACAAGGTATGTATGTATAGCCTAATTTCTTCATCTTTCTACATATGCACAGATGTACCTACTTTGATTCAGGATATAACTATATATTTTCATAATTAAAATGAACTCATAGAACTTGGACATTTATTTAGTCTTAAACATGAAAATCAATGGGTGTTCTATCTAAGTGGTATTTATTCAACCAGTGTCTCTTCATTAAAACTATCAGTTTCAGTATCAGTTACCTTTCCTCTTCTGTTATTTATTTACAAGTTTTCAGACTATCTATGCTTCTGCTCTTTTCCAAGAACTATTCTGCAAATTATACTGAAAACTGCAGATAACAGAACCTCACTTTAGCTGACTTTATAGGTATATAAAGTAATGCATTCTGACAAAATGCTGAGTAATCTCCTCCAGTCCTCACTGCACTGTTAGGACAATGAGATTCATCAGTCTCACCAGGTTTAATAAGAAAAAAGTAAAATAAATATTTCTGGCATGCAAAGCTCTTTTTTTCACCTCTCCTTTGTCATCATTTGAGTACATGGCCACCTACTTGTGTTCGAGAGTGAGTACCAGCACAGAACCTTTGGAATACATGGAAAGGTTGTACAAGCAACTGCACTAAAGGAACCTGAAATGTCTGAAGAACCACCTGTAATTTTTTTATCTCTTCCCTCTTTGCATTAGTATTGGTTGGCACTGACTACATAAGATGTCAAAAATATTTTATGCCAAGGTAGACATAGGCTAAGAAACACATATATAAAGTATTAGGACATCTCACATGTCACCACCTACGCCAATTTGAACAAATGAAATCTATTTCTATTGAGGTACCTACATCTAGGGACTAGACCTCTGATAATTAATTTGAGCAAAGAAAAGAAGGACTGATCCAAGGATGGTTGGATGACTGAAAGTAGCTCAGAGGCACAACACCTCCACACACCTTTCTTTGAAGAATGTGCTGTTAGTCCTGAAAGGAGGGTGAGCAGGCATATCCCTATAAGAACAAAGCAGCATAACCACAGTGCAGAGGAAAAGCCAGGAGACTTCCTGTGCCCATTTTCCCACACAAGAGAGACTATTGTCCATAGAGGTGGTCAGAGGAAAGTTTATGCAAATCTCAAAATTTTTAAAATATACCACACATAAAGTTGAATGATTTTATCCTAAACTCCACAGTGACTTGCCCAGAGGACACAAAAGACACTGCACAAACCTTCCACTTGGCAATCCTGCTACTTAGTGTTTTAAGTCTCTGAAGAACAGCCCTTTCATTAGTCTGCACTGCCTACTCAGTCTTCAGATGCTGAAGTTATGATGTCCATGATCAGATGTTAGACTTATAAATTCCCTTGCTGTTATTGTGACCTTGCTGTTATTGTTTCCCAGTGTTCCCTTCTTTTTAAAGTCAGTTACTACAACAATACTGAGAGCTTACTTACAGCAAGTACTTTTCACATCACTTGTATTTCATTTTCAAATTTGAAGGCCATTAAAATAATACTCATTTTCTGAGGCCCAGGAACACATTCTAGCTAGGTCAAAAGATCTCTTTTATCATACAAAGCAGACACTGTAGATAAATCAAGTCCTGCCTGTCTGTTTAAGATGCAGCTCACATCAACAGCTAAGCACTGATCTGGAGATCTAAAGACTTAGAAACCAGGCATATTTGTTAGTTTCTCCTTCTGTCACAAAGTGAATTAGATATTGAGGTTTTATTCAAGTGTTTATTCAATGCAACTGGATTGATTGGCTTGGTGGAGTGGAGGGCTCTTCTTTGTCTTTGGGAAATTATGAGAAGGCAAAAAGAAGCAAGTATAATTTATTATTTTTTGATTCATCTTTCTTGAACACTGCTGTTTCAAATCACTGGATGCCAGTTTTGTACAACTACATATTGCCAAAATAATTTTCTGAGCTTAAAAAACAAACCCTCTTTTTGAAGCACTACACAATTTGTGTAAAAAAAAAAAAAAAATATATGGATTTCCAGCACTACTGGTGGCATAAGTGACTATCATGACAGATGGAAAATCCAAAAGTCAAAGAGCATGCTTTTTATTTAAATGGTCTTTGACATTAACTGAAATTTGGTGAGCACATGCTGAGCGGACTATCTTGGTCTGATTGAAAAATTACAGCAAACCATGCAAAACAGGCAGATTTTTAAAGGTTAATTTTTTCGTTGCTTGAACTATTCATTTGGCCTACTCATTGCTGTTAGTGCTCTGAATATTCTTTGCTACTTCATGCAAGTCTTACACCTTATTATAGTTTCAGCTCCCTCTTTCATGATTTAACTCACTTAACCAGTAAAAAACTTGATTGTTCCATCTACCTTTATAGCTCTTCTTTGGCTTTTGTTTTTTAGTCATGCCTGTTTTCATGGGCATCTATGCAGTGCTCAAGAAGAAATTTGGTATGTGTACACAGGAGCTAGCCTAACCCTAACATGCTTCTGCGAATGCCTGTAAAGTAGCTAGAAAGCTTATTACTGTGTTCTTTCCTCATTGCATTTTTCCCTTTTTAATTTTTCTTTTTTTTCTATCATCAGGTTCAATATTTAGATTTTTCACTTCTCCATGATGTTTGATTATCAGCTTCTTACCAAATGTGACTCACATTTTACAAGTTTAAAAAGAAGAAATGAAGGTACATATTCCTAATTGGAGAAGGATAGCTAAATGTAATACAACTCACAGAGGAAACTTGCAAATCTGACTGCACATGAGGATGCCCTGTCTTCATTTTCAATGGCAAGTATTATCCTTCTACCATAAGATATTACCTTGCCAAATCTCACATAAACAAAGACTCCTAGGGTCATTTTCCATTTTCATCACCCATCTTTCATTTGCTACATTCCTTGAGAATATCTTCCTAAAAAAAGACCATCAAACAAGCAAAACAGGACCCTGATCTTAACTAGGACCTGAGATCGACACTGTAACATAAATATTAAAAAGAGTTATACCTTGAGAAGTGGATATGCATGAAAATGGACCTTTTGCACAGGCAAAATTCGCTAGTTTTTTCCAGGGTTCAGAGACATTACAGTGCAACCTGTCCACACTGAAAAAAAAAATAAAACTTCTTACAAATTAAAACAGACTCAAATCCTTCAGTTTTAATTGAGTAGGATAGAAAAAATTACTTATGTGTTGACTGGGGCCATGGGTATATCTTGAAATACTGCTGGAGAACTCCTCCATCATACACTTCATTTGAGGGTTGGATGAGCCTCAGACTGAGAGCACAAGATATCACTGGAGACTTGGCTTTGCAAAAGTAAAATCTGTAGGATCTTCTATCTATTCTCTGTGGGCTCTGTCAAAACCAAACATTATTCTGTTACTTACTGAGCTTGTGGTTACACTATGACTTTCAAGATCCTATGTACTTGAGCTAATCCATAGAAAAACCCAGCATAAACGCTCAATAATTCTGAGGGCTCAGGCACCTAATCAGAATCAGGCCCTATTATGCTGGAGGTGTTTAACAGCTGCTCAAAGGATTTTTTTTTTTTTTTTCTGATCAAGAGTTGCAATGTTTGAGGGACTCCAGCTTCTACTTTCCAACTGATTGCTTAAAACTCTACTAAATTGACTGTCTAGTCATTCAAAGCTTCTGAATTATGCAGTGGGAAATCACAGTGCATACTGCCTGGCTAATCTACCATGAGCTTCATTCTCAGAATTTGTGAGAGGAGAAAAGAGAGAAACAGCAATTGGCATGAGGGTAAAACTATAAATTAAGTAACATTAAGTTGATTAGACAAAGTAATGTAGACAAAGACACTGCCTGCTGCAAATCATACAGCCTTCTAGCAAACAATTTCTGTAGATTAGGAAAGGGACGATCTACTACACAAAGTCTGGGGTTGTTTTGGGGTTTTGTATGAGGACCAGAAATTGATCTTTTCTTCATTAGTGATCCTCAGCTTTCTCGTCAGGATAATTCTGTGCTGGTATATTGTTATTTCATCATTCAGATGAGCTCTATATAATTAGTTTTTAATATGTCTTCATGAAATCTAAATCTTTATTCATCATTGATGGCTTTCTCTGAATTCTTTCCAACTTCTTGGTGCCAGCTTGTTTGGGATTCAAACCTACTCCTTGCAGCACTGCAAAATGAAAGGACAATTTACTCCTGAGGTCTGTGTGTATTACTACAGGGTGATCCAGGGGGAAAGCTGTTAGAGGGGGCATAGCTTCCAAATAATTGGCCAACAAAACATGGACTATAACTTAGGCTTGAATTTTGATGCATAAACTCTCTAATTAGAGAATATGAGGTTTTTTCAGGCTTTAATTGAATTAATACTGACAAAAGACATTACAGGTCAGAAAGGCTAACATTGTTGCCTAGTAAGAATACATCTGATGCATTCCAGCATTCCACTTACACTGGATGGTAAATAAAAAGAAGGAAATAATTTAACAGCAATGACTCACAGCACATAATGTTGTAACACACACAGATTTCTGTTGACTGAATGTTAATTCCCTTTCACAGACCGTTTCACATGAACAGTAAAAATCCTTAAAGGAAGCTGGAGGCCTCTGTCTATCATAAGAAAATGACCATATGCTTCCATCCCAATTGTTAATCTGTGCTACATCCCTTATACTCCATCTTCTTTTGAAGCCTTTAATGAAATACCTTGTCGGAAATCTATATAGCTACACTCTCCCATGCTCTGCAGGATGCTGACAAAAGTAGTATTTCAGGTGAATCCCAAGGGAAAATGTGGTAGCTGAGCTGGAGTAGCATTAAACTGTAAATCAGTGAGGGTTGGCTGTTGTTCATTTGAATTTTGTGTTAATAATTGAAGCAGTAAGCTCTATCCTAAAAATGTCAAGTACAGAAATGGAGAGGCACCGAGTGAGCATCTGCTAAGTTGTGATACTGGAGAAAAGAGTCAGGTATTGTGTCGAGACTTGACATTTTCTGAGAAAATAACAGAAATACTGTAATTCGTATAACAGGTCACTATAGCCTTCCTTCCACAGCTGTAACCTTTCCATCCCCACTTGTCTTTGGCAACATCAAGGGGAAGAAGGCATGTGGCAATATGGGAAAGATAATATCTCAATGCCAGCCACTCTATAGAAGGAAACAAGCAGAGGGAGAAAGACAACTCCATAGTGCCCTCACTTGTCCTGATGAACAGGCAGGACGTGGAGTGACAAAAGATGTTTCTAGAGAAAAGCAAGAGCTGTTTTCTTTCCTCTGCTATCCACACCATTGGAAAGAAAGCACTGCAGTTTTGATCTGAGTGCTTCTGAGCTGAAAAAAAATCTCTGATGTTGGTACAGATGCAGGCATCCATGCATATTTACCTCACCAGGATAATCTTTATTTCCTGTAACCTCAGTTGAGCAAACCAGTCTTCCCAATAATGGCAAGCAAGTATTGAAGTTAAGTACATGTATAGGTCTTGCTGAATTAAATGTTAAGCACAGAATTAAATGCCTTGCTGACACTAGTATAAGCATTCCTGAGGCCACAGCAAGGGGTGCAGAAGCTCCAGGAGCATAATAGCAACTACAGAGCAGATTTCCTTGCTGCAGACAGCTTTGGGGAGTACCCTTCTCTGTTTATCCACAAAGCAAAGCCATGCTGTTTATGCAGCTTTTCAAATGAGAGAGAATTAGTACTTGTATTTGCAATATAGCTAATAATTTTTTTAAAGCAGTGGGCACAAGATTATATTTGAGGTAACATGCAAGCACTAGATTATACTGAGATGTTCGGGAAGGAAGGTAATTCTTCCATTTGGTAAACAAAATGAACAACCATAATGATAGATCAATCTCCTGTAAGACAGTTAAAAAAAAAAAATTTTGCAGTGAACTCCCATAAATACAGTAAGTCAAGCCAACTTGTTATTCTACCCATGAGCATAACTTTTTTCAAGCCATAGGATGGATTTCTGGTAGTATCTGTCTAATCATGTAAAGGTGACTGAATATCTCCTCACTGCAAAATACTGTTTAAATATCACCACCCTTTTTATATATGAGAGTAACATCACTCTTTTTATATATGAGAGTAACTGTAATGCCTTTACTCTTTAACAGAATGAATAAAACATAGTGTTTACTGAAGTGACATGGGGACAAGACTGTCTCAGGCACTCAAGTGAAAAGATGACCAGCATAAGAAAAATGATCAACACATTAATGGTTTATTAACTCTCTTGACAGTGCTTTGCAAGCAATCGGTCAAAATTCTTCTTACTAATTCAGAATTTTTCTCACAGTTATCTCAAAATATAGATGTCCCAAAATATAGAACAAGAAATGCTTACCTTTTTTCATATTCCATTGTTATTACTTACTCTTTCTTTAAAACATATCTAAGATCTCTCATTTGAGATAGACACTCTTGTATCACACTACACCAGCTATAATGGTGAAGTATTATTTAAATAAATACAGAAGCTATGCCTATACCCTTTAAAATAGGATGAGGCAATTTCCAAGGATCATTTATATACAGTGAATGGAAACTGTGCTTTTTAATGCAAGGAATTAATTTATGTTCTTTTTTCCAGAGTTGTTGAAGAGAATGCTTTACTACGGAGAGAAAAAGTGTGTTTTCCTCAGCTTTTCAAGGGAATTAGTATCTTTAATTAGATATCCGACCTTTAAAATTTTCTTTCTTTGCCTCAACTGCATCAGGTGCACACCTCTCCCATAGTTACTTTTCCCTACAGATAGCTCATATTTTGTCTTTGACCATTCACAATTAGAAAACACAACCAGAACAGTGCAAGTCAATTAATGCAAACTGAAGGTAAAAAAAGCTATGAATGTGATTAAGAAGAAAAAAAGCAAAATATGTTTTTTAATCAGTAAAACGTGAAATTATAGAAGGTACAGGAAAATAAAACTACTTAAATTACAGAGATACTGGAAACGAAACAGTTATTAAAACTTTTTTGTAGGCATCTCCTGAGGAGCAAATTCTTAAAAGCACCTCAAGGCATCCAGAAGAAACCAATTAAAGTTAGAGTGAGAAAATCTCATTGCAATGAGTCATTGCTTAACTGTCTGTGAGAAGGGATCCTGTGCTTGAGAAGAAACATCAGGGTTGTGTTTCCCTACCATAAGGTAACAAGCAGTTCTCCAGCGTTAGAACACAATTTTCTTGGCAGAACTTCCTCCTTGTGCTTTTACAGTGCAGAAGCCCAAGGTGGCAGTGTTACCCTCTGGGATTGCTCTCTGCATCCCAGAAAGGAGGCAGAAGTACCACCAGACAGTACTCAGCAACCTCCCACCAACTGCTTAAGAGAAGGTGCCTTTTCAGGGAGTTGACTTGTCCCTCTTATAGAGTAGGAGGCATATTTTCTCAGAAAGAATTTTGGTCTCACTAATAATTTTTCAGAAAACTCAAGCCAATTATTGTGCCTCCCTAAAGCTTCTCCCTTTTAGTGTGGAACACGTGTCATACACTCCTGGGTAACATTTTGAACCAAGAATAGGGGGAAAAGAAAGATAAAACCTTTTTTCTTAAAATCGAGATTAGAGCTGTATTTAAATAAAATATTCACTTATTTTCTTTAAAATATGTGGTTATCTTGTTAACAAGCTTCACAATGGCTAAAGCAGGATAAAAGCAGCTTTATAATCTTCTGTGAGATACAACTGTGAAGCAGCAAACTTACTTTTTATAAAAAGGCACCACAACCTGGCACTATTTTTCTTCCAAAATTTAGTGAAGTCAGATTCCTTAGATATTATCTTCCTACTCTATTTGAGTCCAGAGAGTTGTTTAAAATTATTTTAATAACTTGCAGTATCTTTTTTTTTGTTTGTTTCTTTGCTTATTTATGGTGTTCACACTGTAGAAAGAAAAGTGCGGTCTATAAACCATCACAGCATAAATCATCAGTTCCACTACACAAGCCAAGACAAATCAAGCAAAATTCAAAAGATAGCTCAGCATCACAAGAAAGCTACTCTGTTTGACTGCCCCAAAATCATCATTGCAAGTAGTCTGTTCTGAAAAGATAAACTGTTTTACTTCTACTCTGTGTTTATTCAAGCCAAGTAGGAAGTGCAGAAAATATCAATATGGAGAACCTAGCACTAATGACAGCATCACTTTACCAAATTTCAACCACCTAAAAATTTAGCATCTATACTTAAGCTTTTCTTACAAAAAATGGAAAGGAGGAGAGGCAGTGACTCACCTTCTGAGGGTTCCCATTTTCTGTTTGCCATTCAGAGATGTTAGACAACAAATGCAGACTAGAAACCTAAGTTTTTATTCAGCTATGCGTTAGTTAACTATGTTTCCACTAAGTAAAAAAATAATACAATAAACCTGACAGAACTCGAGGTTTAAGAGAATTCTTCTCCAATAATAAAAAGCTCACTGATTAACCTGATTAATTTATGAATTATTTTATGAAACAATCAGATAAAGTAAAGGAGCTCAGGACTGCTATTGTAGTAGTTCTTTCATTATTACTGGCAACCAGTAGCAATATTGTCAAATTAACAAGATTTTAAATTACAATCTAAGTTTTTATTGGCAATGTAAAGAGTGTCACAAAAGCATTTGTTTAAAAATCACTGTCCTGGGTTAGACAAAAATTCTGTTATCTACCTTTTCTTTTTTCTCCAAATATGCCTTTGCGGCATTTTGGTGTTTTGCCTCTTTTAAAGAGATTGAAGTGCTAGTGATTAATGGCGCAAACATTTGACCACCTGCAGTGACCGCCCAGGTGCTGCAAGAGACTGGACTATTGGTGCTGATGGCTTAATCAGCACTGTGCTTTGCCGACAATGTGCAGAGTGGCCGCCCAGGCCGGATGCTGAAGGCCTGCACATCCTACACTTCGAGCTACAAGCTGGGTGTTGAACAAGATAAGGAGAGGCAAATCCTGCAAGGCGGGGTAGTGTTTGTTTTTCCTTGCACAGATAACAGCTGTGATAACTCCCTGGAACATTCACACGCAGGCTGAAGGTATTCATCTCTGTTGATGAGCCATAATGGGCCAGAATATGCACTCAACTGCACTGAGGCAAGAGACAGCTGCAAAACCTCAAAAGGTGTCAGACTTCAGAAGTATCCAATGGTTTAAAGTATTGTAAAGCTCCCTGCCCTAGGGTAGGTACCAGAGATGTTCCCACCTGAACCTGAGCATATATAACTCCTGAGTTTCTAAGGGCTTCTGTTACCACCTTGATGGATCTGGACTGTGACCACCAGGTCCAAGTCTTGTTGCTGGATCCAGCAGGTGTCTTATGGCTTCTTCTAGTCACCTGGGGGGTCTGCAGCCCTGCTCCTACTGCCTGTACCAAGCACCAAAGGCTCACCTCCGTGTCAGGTAAGCAGTCATGGTCCTTCAGCTCAGGGCACTGAGATCCCCTTCATCCATCATCCATGTTGAAGACAGAGGCAAAGAAAGCATTAAACACTTGTGCCTTGTCTCTGTGAGGTGACCATCCTCAGGCTGCAACAGGCCAATGTTATTTTTATACTGCCTATTAGCATTAAGGTATTTGAAAAAAAAAACACCTCATAATAACAATAATAAATAATATATCAGAGGGAAGTATTAACAGGTAAAAGGGTTAATTCTTTATAATGCCTGTTTTAAGCTACAAAGAAGTTTTTATCCTATGAGAAAAACAAGGTTAAATTTAGCACACCTGCAGTCTTGTATCCTACTGGAGGGAACCTCTGGGAACACTTTCTTGACAAAGCTGGTCCTCCATTAGTTCAGAGAAATGAACTACCGCAAACTATGAAAAGAATCTTCAAAAAAAGAAACTATGACTTCTGATGCTCATAGGGAAATTACATGTGACTCTTATAGTTACATAAATAATTATTATAAAATTGCTTTTTGTTTTGTATTACTTATGTCACTAATATTTTATTTTATTTTTTCCCTCTGAAATCCTGAAATTTGTCTTTCTTTAATCCACTGTGAAGAACTTATTATTTAATTGAGTTAGCTCTGTAAATACCATTTTCTGTCACTTCAGTAAATAACCCATTAAATCAAGTAATAGAAACAATTTTGACAAATTGTCTCTGTTATGAAAAAATTCTTTATAATATTCACACAGAGAAGAGCTTAGAATAGAGGAATTTGTATTTCCTTTTTTTTCCCTTTGCAAGCATATTCTTGCTGTGTCAACAACATTGTTCAATTAAAAAAAAAATCACTCTGTTAGTACTAAAGAAAAGTTAAAAAGTGTATTAACCAATTATTTTTCTAATGGTCTTTCGTTGGTTTTGGCTTTTTATTGGTCATTTTGTTGTTGTACTTGCGAGGAGTTTTTTTAAGAAATAAAGTGCTTTTAGTGAATGTTAGCTGTTATTTCTGAAGTCAAAATTAAAAATAAATGTAAAAATATTCAGTGGCAATCACAGGTGTACTATGATTCTAAGACTATACATCTACTTCAGGTATCCAAAACCAAACTGTAGGAGTGTGTTCACAACACTTTAATTTTATCCTCAATGCTGAAAACCCTTTGCACACCTCTACGCTGTATTTATCAGTGTAGGAGCATTTGTATTGCCAGCACAAATGGACTAGACAGTGATAATGAATTTGCCATCATCTACATATGAGCCAAAGGCTCACATGCTATATTTCTTCTAGATGTTTTCAACAATGACAGACGTAAAGAAGAGCTAATATTCCAGAGCCCTAGACATCCATAATATTGATGGAGAAAAGGATAATTGCTAAGAATGTGTTATCAGCGAAAAATAGATTCTAGCTTGAAAAGACAATAACATTGCCTGCAGTCAGCAGGTCACACACTAATGAGATTGCCTCTTGCAGTTGAAGATGATAGGGGAGCAGAATAGCTCTCTAATTAGGTTTACTGACTAGGGGCCTATACTGTCTTCTCAGCTCTAGCAAGCTGGGAATGCCACAACCTTCAGCACTGAAAGGAAATGAGATATCTTCCTTAATCCCCAAATAACCAAAAAAATTATAAATCGAGTATCTTCATCACTTCATCTGTTCATTCATGAAGGGTAATAACTTCAGTTTGACATTTTTACAAGCCTTGAAGTTACTGAAGGCAGGTCAGGTATATATCACTGGCAACAGTAATCTACCTACTTGATAATATTTTACTAAATTTTTCTCTTTCCTCAGGTGCAAGTCTTCCTTGCTAGGGAATCATAATGCATTTATACATAAGCAAAACTGCGTCCTGTTGCAACATATGTACAGATAAAATGTTTCCAGAGAGACCATGGCGTCCACACATAATTCAGCCTCTTCTAAGGTCATAACAAAATTAAGAAGACAGTTACTAGACTACTTTATCTGCAAATCATGATGACAGTGTCTAACAATATCATCCCTATATCCTGTGACCACACTGACATGTACTAGTACTTGAACTCAGCTGGAAACTCTGATATCCAAATGCTTCTGTGCAGGTGGCAGCATCCATTAGTAAGGACCTGACTGAGAACTGATCCTTTGACCACGGATTCAAAGGGCACAGCATGACACTTATGCCAATGCAATGTCTGTTTAAAGTTACCCAAACTGGCTTCATTTGTTCTTTATTATTATATAATCATGCTGATGGGAGCTTGTGGTTGAGACTGAACTTGATACAAACTACACAAATGGCAGCATAGCATATTAATGTTACCCGAATTTTGTTACAAAATCTGTATTTTAATAGTGTGCACTTTTGCCAAAATTCAGCTGTTTGGCTTCAAAAAGTCCTTACTGCTTTCTGCGTTAAGTGTAGAGCTCTCAGAGAGCACATTCTGGTGCAAAGAAGCCTAGGAAATGAATTTCAGAGGAATCAGCACCTTATTATCTTTGTTAGCATCTGATTATTTGATAATGCTATTTTGACAATTCTCTTTTAATATGACTACATATGTTTAAACATAGGATTTTATATAAAAATTGTATGGCAACTGGAATGATACTGGTTTATGTATGATATGTAGTTCTGAAAGAGCAAATTCTGTTGGCCTCTCACCTGCAAGGTACCAAAAAGTAGTCGTGTAAAACCACACTGGATACTAAAACCATGCATACAGTTTCAGCAATTAATGTTTAAAAACAAGTCAGAAGAAAAGAAAGCATTGCTGTTCATTTTTATTAAATAATTACATGGCATTGAACTGCTTCAGGTCACCAGCTCTCCCTACAGATTTTTGAAGGGTCCTCATAAGTACCCTACTGTATCTTATGCTGGAATTGTTAAAGGTTCCTCTCTAGATTAAGTTCTAAATATTTATTAGTGGAAAAATGAAATGCACATTGAGATTCAAACAGATTGAGAACTATACTAATCAGTTTCAAGAACAGTTTTGCTGGGATAGTAAATTAGCAAGGGCAGTTACAGCCTTTGCAAAGCTTGTGATGCAAGCAAGAGCATAAGGAATAATATTCTGCCTTTATTTTATAGAAGCAATACTAGTAATCTTTTTAAAATTACCAAGAATGAAAATGTCATAATAGCTAATGAAAAAATAAGTGTCCAAACCTGACATTTAAAAAGACATTTAAAATATTACCAATCCATTTCTTAATGAAATCAGTCATGTATGACTTCATTGAAACCAAGAGATTAATTTCACTCACAGGGATTATTTGAAATTAGTTTTTCAATTAGCGGTCACTAGTTGAATAAACCCCTAAGGAGACCTAGTCTATGTTACACTACACTACACAAATACACTTGGCAAAAGCTGAAAAGGCATCAAGACAAAGGTTCTCTTTGTTTTATCAAAGGAAATCCATTATTTGTGAAAACCTTTTATTTACTAATTTTAATTTAAAAATTGGAGTACAGTCTCTTCAATAAAGATAATTATCTGTTATGTAGCTACTTCCTAGTACATTAATTTCTTTAAAAAGTACAGGCTTCTCTCAAGTTTCAGTTTGAACCTGAAAATAAGGGACTTCTGTTGCTACACAAATCTCTCATAACAGAATTCTATTAGCATCAAAGGTTTACAGAAAAGGCATTGGAAGACATGAACACAATTGAACAGCTGTGGACTTGCTCAGTAGAGCCCTGTAGCATACACTGAATATGGACATGACCCATATATACACCCTTTTGTTGGAAATTACATAACTTTTTAAAATTTTTTTTAACGGTTGTAATTAACCTTTTTAATAATTTTAATTAATCATAGGTGGTATGTTAGGCCTTAAAACATTTTTACCCAGCATTTAGTAAAAACTTGTCATAAGTTACTTTTGTGAAAAATGTTTGGGAAAGGTCCTGAAACCCTAAGTTTTGTTAAGCTAACCTCAATATGCTTCAAGGAGCAAAGTCTGGGAGAGAAGATGTATTGTTGAAGTTAGACATCTGGAATGCAGAATTTATGGACAACAAGGACATTTTGCAGAAACCAGCAAAGAAGAAGACTAACAAAGACTCATATATGTGATGGAAAGTCCCTACCAGAAGAAAAAGATCCTAAAAAGACTAAAAATATTGACTTATTAGCACAAAAAGTGAGAAAACCACAACCAGTAGAAGGTAGAATATTAATTCATGAAATAGGAAATTTACAACCAATGAGCACTGATTTCTTTGTTTGTTAAAAGTGTATAAATCGTTGAAAAATTGTTGTATTGGCATCTGTGTGGGGACTGGAACTTTATCAGTCACTCACACATACCTTCTGGGCAGGAATAAAGTAATGCTTTACTTTCCAACCCTGAAAAGATGGTGTTAGATAGTTTTATCTATCCCGACAATTTAGGAGTATTTGGCAACACTTCTGAGCACATCTTGTCTCTATGTAACTTAGGTTCTTTGGAGACAAAGTCTGATCCATATTTCCAGTCTCTGCAAGCACTGAGATCCATCCAAGGATTATAGCATGACCTCCCTCCCCAGCAATCCTTCTAGAACTCCTCAATACTTTTAGTTACAACTGAGCTCAGAAATGAGTTTGTTTTCAAAATCAAGTATTCCCCTTAAGCAGGCAGCTCTAAACACAGATGCAAGTGAAAAAGGCAGCCAGAGAAGAACTGTGAGAGGTGGCTGCTGGAGGAGTTAATACATTTTCACAGCTTCAGTGCTAATAATCCTTTGCCACTTTTCTCCTTTGCAGCCCCAGGTTCACCAAGTCTTAGACTTCAGTTTTAGCATTCCTCAAGGAGGTATTGGTGGGGGTGTAAACAGACCATTTTGAATATTTCACTAGAAGCAAACATCCAGTTCCTTGATGTTTTATCTCAACTTCCCATCTCAATCTCTTATTTTCCTGTCTTGCTTCCACTCACCTGCTCTCCTCATTCCACTGCATACCAGCAAGTGGACCATTTATAACAGTCTGGAAATGCTTAGGGTATCTTCAGTCATTTTTATGGACAATAGAAATTACCTTGTTCAAGAGCAGGAGAGACATAATGTGCTACTGAAAAAACTCCAGAGAAACATTCCATTTAAAATTGCTGAAAGTTTCAAATGTTCTTGATGGACATTAAGATAAGAATTTAAAAAATTTTCCTAAAAAATAGTTCCCATTTTGAGAAGGCAGTGCTACTGTTCTCTGAAGTTGACCTAAATCCACTGAATACAGTGACCTTCCAGAACAGTCCTCAGAAGCTGTCATGGTTTTTACTGTGCTTGTTCATGGAAGAATCTTGTTTAGCTCCTACTGAAACAAAAAAGGTCTATGCTATGAAGAAGAATAAGAAAATAAAAATTAAAATTCTGTAAGTGTAAAGGATTTGCTAGATTTCAGTAAGAGAATTTAATAGGAAAAGATATAGGTATGTGTCATTCTACCATTAAGAGCATTGGAACAAAATATGTCCACATTTACTTTTCCTTAATTTTTTTTTTTTAAGATACAGAATTAAATAATGATTTATTGATTTTAAATCACAACAATAAATAGAAACACTTATAAAGGCTCATCTTTTCAAAGAGCAAGCATGTGCAGCAAACATTATTTTTCTGCAAAAGATATGCTATAAAACCCATACATATATAATACCCTTACAGTTAGTTAATATTCTACTACAGGAACCTGTAACCACAGATGTGATTTTCCACCCAAAAAAAAAAAAAAAATTGTTTTTCCTTTTAGCATGTGTGTTTCTAAGACAAATTTGGTAACGATTAGCAAAAATTATTACAATCTTGATAAGCACAATACTTAGATACTCAGATAGTATTTAAGATACCATTAAGTTTTAAAATATTTTTAGGTTGCATCAAGCAATTGAGGTTTAAGTATACTTTAGTTATATCACTAATTCTGGGCTCCAAACATGAAGATTGACATTCTGAATCATGAAAGTCATGTAAAAAACTCCTGGCAATTTTTCAATATGCCATAAATTATTTTCTAAATGTTTATTAGTCAACTGCAATACCTTTCAAGAGTTTTCACATTGCATATATGTATACATCAGCATATAGTAGAAAATGTACTCTTTAAAACTGATCAATTCAATTGCCAGTCTTTAAACTTATAAACTTTATTTACCCTGATGCCAATTCCAATAACTAAAAATAAATAAAAGCCACATCAAGCACATATTCTTAGCAGATATTCTTGTTAACCAACCCTACAACATTTCCATTAACTGAAATTCAGGAAATTCTCTGGCATTTCTTACAAAGTGCTCTACTTTGTTCCCCTCTTAGCTTTTCAACTCTGATATCCTTTCAACAATTGCTTGTATTGCCATGTTGCAAACTATCTGCAGTCAAGATGTTAGTTATGAGGTCAACAAATTGCAGAAGGTCACCCAACTAGCAGCAAAGGGTAACACTTCCTTTGTCTAAATAGTGGGCCTCCCTTCTAAAAAGCCAATAAATTGACATAAATTCGTTGCTTTTTCTTTATTAAAAAATGATGAGCATAGATCACCCATAGCAGCAATTATGTACATACATGACTATACATGTAAATGTACATGCTTAAACATGCCATACATGTTTGTGTTCCAGTAATATTACAGGGTTTGTGCAACAAGTAACCAAAGATATAAACATCTCTCCTAATTCTCACCAGGGTGACTCTGCTTGAGCAGGGCAGTTGGACCAGATGACCCACTCTGGTCCCTTCCACCCTTACCATGCTGTGATTCTGCTATCTGAAAATCTGAACAGCTACCTAAGGCTATGTGACTTTTTAATCGTTTAAGCATGGACACACTTTCATATCCTGACACCAAAAGGTTTTAAAGCACTTGCTGCAATTTTCTTGTTCATGAGTTAAAGAAAACAAAACCTTTCTTACATAATTGAAAGCTTGTGTTTAAGGACTTATAAGCAAAATTGGCCTTTCTGCCTGGAAGGTGAGTAAATTTGGGGGGATTATCCTTGCCAGATGCCAGTAGAGGTTGGAAGAGCTGAGTAGGTGCACACAGTAGCGGAGGTACAATAATGGTACTTGGCCATGAAAAACATCAAGAGAAAGGGAATAAGTTATGTTTGACCATATGTATTAGTGACATGACAGCAAAGACAATGTGCCCTTCACTTCCATACAGAGCAACCCTGAAAGGCAAACTTATCAACTACAGTAAAGCAGAAATCTTAATCTGGAACTGAATGGTTCCATTTAATGTAATAATACACAGAAAAGCAAAGCATGAAAATGAAGTATGGAGTCTGACTCCATGTCTATGCTATTCAAAAAAGGTTGAGTATATAGTCTCATAATATGAATCTCATTCCAAAATATAGTCATTGTAAAAGGAAGTGTATTTCTTTTATCTCAAGTAAACTTAAACACTTACTATTATCCCCATGAATAGACTAACATGCTTTTCAGAGAAAGACTTACAGCACTTCTGTAACTCCGAACAACCCGCTAAAAATAGTACATATTAATGTAATAAAGGATTGTACTGACATGCAGATGCACAAATGCAAAATAAGATTTCATAAGCTACCTTAATCACAGCTTTACATGATTAGCTTCATATTCATTACATCATTTCCTTAACACAGTTTTACTGCATTCGATTCTGTCCATTTCATAGCATCCCTCAGAACTGATCTCAGCTAATGAATGGTATGGGCACAGCACATTGACCACTGACTGTAAGTAGAACACTACTTGTATAAATGCTGATGCATTTACTAAGACTTTTCACAAGTGTGAAAACTGCAAATAGGCACAGGATTGGAGGCTAAACAGCTATGACATGGTTTAGGGACATGGTCTAGTGGTGGATATGGCAGTACTGGGTTAAAGGTTGGATTCAATCATCTCAGAGGTTCTTTTCACCCTTAAGGATTCTAGGAATCTGTGACATAGAAAAGAAAAAGTAAGGAGTGGATTTTTTTTCCTGGATTTTTTTTCTTATTTTATGGGAGTAAAGCGTGCACAGACCTAAACATTTACCCCAAAATGAGGTAAGTCTACAGGACAGCCAAGATTTGAACATAGAGATCTCTCCAGTACTTTAGTTACAGGTTTGTTTTCTTCAAGTGTAAACAATTAAAGCATGGGATAAATCCATTATAACACTTTATGCAGGAGCATATTCAGCATTAGCAAGCTAACTTGAAATGGGTACATCTTTGAAATATTTCAAATCTCAAAGAAATCACTGTGAAAGAGTCATTATCTTCCCCCAGTATCACAAAAAAAAAAAAAAAAAATCAGATTTTCTTTTTTTAGTGTTTTGACCATCTCAAAAATTAAAACAGCTATTCAACCATCAGTTCAAATCCCACTAAATATCAAAATTGGATACCTGCATCACAGCATAGCCTTTTAACACTGAAAACCAAATCAGACAGCCCTGACTTTGCCTGCAACTCAGCTGTCTGTGCTGCACATGATGAATCACTCCCTATTTTGAGCTGCTTTCCACACGTTGAAACTTGCATTCATAAATTCACATTAGGCAGTTAATGGGACAGAATTGGGGTTGCTATGGCAACAGTGTGATGTGCCCTATCACTTAAGTGAGAAAATGAACACTAGTAATTATCACCAAGCAAATGGCATTTTTGCCTTTTGTGTATGATACCTTCTCAATGTTTTAGTTTAGATAATGAATGGATCTGTGCCTTTCTACAAAGGTAGAATAAAAACCAACCGAAGTATTACCTAATCTCATACTAAAGGTAAGTCAGAATATGTCACCCAGCAAAGCCCATAGGACTTAGGTATTTGCAAACAACATTAACAATATTATAATGATATTAGGAAACTACAGTCCTAAGTTCAACGGCAGGCTGCCTCACATGAAATTCAGAGGGTGAAAAAACCCTGTCTCAACATCGCTTTCAATCTGAAATCAAGATTACCTTCCTATCATGAAGCCCAAATACTGAATAAAGAACATACAATATTGGCCTTTCTCATTAGGGTTGTAACAGATAATATTCTGTATTGCAGCAAAATGCAGACAGTGTTATTGCCAAAACCCTTTGTGCACTTGGTTTCCCTTCTGAGAAGGTCAGACTACCCTCATAACATCTCTTGTATTTAAAGGGACAGACACAAGCAGAATACACCTGGATCGATATTTGAAAATTAAATATTGCAAAAGTCATGATTTTATGATCTCTTTTATGTTTTATTTTATTTATTCCACACATAATTAGAAGCTGCAATATTTGTTTTAAGTTAATATGCTAAGGAAAAATATATATGTGTTCATATTATAAGTTTCTACCTTCCACCATTGATTTGACTCCCCTTTAATCTTCAAGAGTCTGGAGAACTGCTCTTTTATACCTACTTCCAACATAACAGTAGTTAATTTGAAACTATCCCTATTTTCATGGCTGCTGAATGCAGCAGATCTCATTTTTATCTCAAATAGCTTGAAAACACAGACTGTCATCCTCTGAAACTGCTGGTGACCAATATATGGTATATCTTACAGCTTAAATAGGCATAGTGGTGCAACCTGCCTTCTTTCTCAACAGAAAATTCAGCTGTGATTATTCAAATAATTTTTGAAGAGATAATCAAAGTATTCAAAACTTGAACACATAGCACATCTTTAAAGTTACAAATCAACATGATTATATGTTAAATTTCCTTATTCCCAGGAATTTAGGGATGGTAACAAAGGCACAAATCCAAAGACAGACATTTAAAGTTGAGACTTAGTGCAGTCCTGACCTAACTTTAGAGACACTGATACACCAAGAAGTAGATCTGCCTCTCCATAAGTGTGTAGGCCATGAAGTGTACATGGAATTGCTTTTCTGTCTTTACAGACTCCCACTCTTAAACAGTCCCTAGAGACTGAATTGAGAATTCCTGTCCCATAGTATCATCAGCATTTCAGAAAATGTAGATAAGGCTCCGGAGAGTCTGAAGAAACAAGGAAAACGTTTGAGTGATAAGCAATATTAAAAGGAATGAGAGCAAGGAACTACCACAGAATGAGTAAGACTGCTATGTCCAGCACTGTAAAATAAGAAGTTAGAACAACCTTATTTTAGTCCACCATTATATTATTTATATATTTTCATAAAATAATAAGTATCTAGATAGCGTAAGCTGTGGATGTTGGTAAGCGTGGGGTATGGGAGAAGGAGAAATTAGTTTTATTGTCTGTATCTTTAGAGTCTAGGAAAAAAAAATCAGAAACATAAACAGGTAGTCAGAAGTTAACATATTCCCCTACTTTTTGCAATATTCAGTTAACTAAATATTCCTATCAAGCTGATTCTGTATATGGATATCTGTATATTCGAAGATGACTTTCCATCTAACCAGGACTTGTTGGGTTTACTAACTAGAGTTTAGTTGCAGCTGTTCTTTTTTTCACACCCAAAACTTTCATCTTCAGGCTTGCAGGAAATCTTTTTTTCTTCAGATTTTTAAGCAAAATAATGTAATTTGCAATTCTAAAACTGGTTGGGGAGTTAAGGAGATTTTACGACTACATTTCAGATCAGTAATCTCTATTACATGACCCTGTGATCAGTGGAATTTTCTAGCCCAGACTGCAATTCCCATGGTGTAGGAGGCACAGTTTTTGGCTCTAAACACCCTTCATTGCAGGATCCTTCCTCAGGCAAATTACAGTAGTTGGTTGCTAATGTTTTGTGTTTTAATGATAAAACTATAGCCACTCAGAAAGGCAGATGATATAAGTTGAGTTCTAATGTGGAACATAAAAAACGTTTTGTAGATGACCAAGAATAAATTATAATATAGTTGTAGAATCCCCTGTTTCTACCTCAAAGTAATCATCTCTCAGTCTAGGGCTATATACAACACTTCATTTCGTTTAGTAAATTGAAGACAGCTTTATCTCAGTACTTTTATGAAAAATAGCAAAACTATTATATTCTGATCTTTCAGAGAGGTAAATTCACATCTACTGCTCTGAAACCAATGGTCTTAAATTAGCTACCAGCTCATATAGTTTTCATGATTTCCTCATTCCAACACATGACCAGTGGTAGAGCATGGAACTGGTTGGTTGGTTTGTTTTTTTTTAATTGCACAAATACATGTTTTTCTTACATAAATGATTTTGCTAAACCTTAGAGCAAGTCCAAATATTTATCAGTTTCAAAAAAAGCATAGTCACTCACACATAATTCATAAAATTCCTCTTCACAGTGACCTCCCAAAACTTATTCCCAAAGCAAACATCCCAGCTGGGAGAGACCTTCTATAACACTTTTGAGAAATTATGATACAGATGCTATCTATCAAATCCTGACAGCTTGCATAAATGCAATTATCTAAACACCTACTTTAAGGGAAAAATCATTGATAGCAATCTTACTGTTAAATGCAGAGAAGTATATTTATTTACACAGGGAAAGGTTTTTTACTGTATTTTCTGCTGCTCATAAATTGTAAGCAAACAATTTAAGAACTTACTTTCTTCATAAGTCTTCATTAAATATTTTATTCTTTGAAACAGAAAAACCTCCATTTAAAGAGCACAGTTGTGTAGAAAATAATGGTATAGTTACGAATAAAAATTATTCATCAATTTCATTTTGAGAGTATTCTGATCAAATTTAGTGTCAGTGTCAGAGTAAATTTTTGTGCATTTTATTTTTTTGGGCAGCATGTGCTCTGTGAAAGAAAAAATAATTAAGCACAATGGTCAGGACTTCACTTACAGGAAGAAGTGAGGGGAAGAGGGTCTCCGAAAACAGATTAGTGTCAGTGTAATCTTGAAATTCCCTTTTTCATATAGCCACTGCTACTTGTGAAAATTCAGTGTGAACTTACAGCTTTGTACTAGCAGGGTTTATAACAAACCAGATATGGTCTGTCCTCCCATAACTAGCATAAATCAAATGGACTCCACATGGTCTTCTCAAGTTCATTTAAAACAAAAGCAGTGCATGCCCATATCTAATCCAAAATTCTATCTTTAGACAATCTCAGACTATACAGGTGTCTAGATATTCATAAAGTTTTTCTTTGATTTCTTTATATAATCTGATTAGCTGTTCTGATGTTCTAAAAAAACTTTTTTTTTTACGTTTCACCTCAATGGGGTTTGAATCAGGTCTGACTTAAGCCATCTCTCTAAAAATAAGGCTTTTTTTATAGAAACCAAAGAACATTAAGTTCTCGCTTTCTCAAAAGTTCCTAAAACTAGGACACACTGGCTTGATTCTTCTCCCCCCCCCCCCCCCCCAATTTCTTCTAGGCTATCAGAAGATACTCACCTCTAAAGATGCTGTAAGTGTCTATTTAAAAGCCAAAAGCAGAGAGGGCAGTAGAGGAAGTGCCACCATTCATGGACAACTGGTTTTTGATCTTTGGGGTAGTTTAGTGGGAAACACATTTTTGTTAACAAATTTTTGTTGTAGTTAAATGGGCTTCAAAGTTAGCAGAAACACCTTTTACCCTACTTTCTATATAATTGTTTCTCCCTTTGCAGAAACTGGGTATTATTGGTGGAAGAAACAAAAATATGTTCTTTTCTAATGCAAACTTTGCTGAAATTACCCTTCTGATTTTTTTTTCTGAAGTTTAAACCATTAATCAATATTGAACAACATGGACAGTTTTTAAATCCACAGCTAGAATTTTGACAGGAACAAAGTTTATGCCAATGCAAGCACTTCTGAAAATTCTATGTTTGCATGATGTAATGTCTTAACTCTTGAGAAAATAAAATAAAATCACTAATTGAGCAATGACAAATGCACTTATCTTCATGATTTTCATAAATATCATGTACAGTTCTGTGCTAAAATACATGAATTATCTTGTCACAACATTAGATGTGTGCAGTAATCACAGCTGAGACCTTTACACATCCATGTGTACTTATACAACAAAAAAAATTCAATGAATTTAAGTAAGAATATTTATCATAGCCAGAGGTAGACAAATGCACATAGAGCAAGCATATGCCCACAGCATACCTATATTCCAGCAAGTGCACTGTTTGAAAACTGAATCTCTTTAGTTACAAAGAAAAAGTTAACTACTAACAGTAGAGATACTGGGGGACAAAAGGTGGGAAAAGCAATTTCTACTGCTGTGTTAGAGTCAATGAGACTACAGAAAAGAAGGAAAGAACTTGTTATTCTCTCTCCATGACATCATTATCATTACATGCAAAGGACGGTGCAACAAAAGTTGAAAAGGCTGATACTGACACATGAACACAACTTTAGAAAAATCTACTACCATATTTCATAGAGCACAAACATATAAAAGTGAAACAGAAGCAAATATCTGCACTAACCAGAGGTTCCATAAATGTTTTGAGATTGTCCTACTATAACTGCATTTCATTTTCATGCAATAATCAAATATAAGAAGTAGGGGGGGGGGCAAAAAAAGCCTCTCGGTATCAAGAGGTCAGCTGTAAAGCTATTTAAGCTCTTACAGTTTCTCAGTAGTATACTGTGCTTACTAGAAGATAAATGATTTAACAAGCTGAAAAGAGTTGAATTTTCAACCTTTCCTTGTATTTAGTGGAGGAGGTTATTTGTTTGAGGGATGTAGTCCTGCTCTGTAGGAGTACACAAATCCCACACGTGTTATGCATTAGGTTCTTGTCATGAAGATCGTTGTTTGGGACACAGCACATCAGCAAACCCTCCTTCTTCCTGAGGCAGTAGAGCACAGCCCATGGGCTCATAGTGAGGCTGCCTGTTCCCCAGCCCAGTGATCAGGCTCTGGAGAGCTGACACAGACTGTGAACAGCAGCAGTTGATGACAGGCCAGTGTTGCTACGGGTTCTGGTTGTGCTGCCCACTCAACAGCACGGCCGTAATTGCACCTTCAGCTGTCTACACAAATAGTCATCCTGCCTGCATACCACATCGCTTCATCCTGCCTCTTCCAGCAATCACCATGTTTCCTTAGCCTGTACAAGACTGAGACCCTCTCAGTACAAGACAGGGACGTCAATATATGACTTAGGTACATGAGAAGAAACAAGCCCTATAAGTATATTCTCAATATAGAAGAATACATTGCATTGACATAACCTACTATGATATCTTATTTCAGAGAGAAATCACCCAGAAAAATCTGAAATACCTAAAATATAAAATATTCAGACTGTGCAAACATAAAACTCTCAGGTGGCCTACATGAAGTCCATGCCTTCTTACTCTGAAGGAATGAGGATTCTGAAGAACAATTTGAGAAAAGTCTATCTAGATGAAAAGACAAAGGGGAGTGCTCATGTGAAAACATCCCAGAGTTACTGGAACATAAATTGGTTAAGAAATGCGACCCTCATGCAGGAGCATTAAAACTTTCCATTAAACTTCAAAATGTATTCATACCATTAGAACCAGTTACATCAGTAGTTATAAAACATCACCCTGCAGTTCAAGCCCTACATATTCTCCATACGGCTGCAGGATATAACTAGTTGTCTCAGAAGTCTATGAAAATTAATACATCTAAAAAAAATAATTTATAAACACCACATTCCCATATCATTAAACAGATGTTTAGAGCCTTTATCCTCAGACTACCTAATGCTAACTACTATTATTACCAATAAATTTGTTCATAAGAAAGTTTGTGGAATCCAGCTGTAATGAAAAAAAAAGAAGAAACATCTGTTAAAAATTTCTTCAGAAAGCAGTTGACAGTTTGCAAATCTTCACACAGTCCTAGTATAACTATAATAATACTTTGTTTAAAAAAATCCAATAAAAATACGTTAATATTTTAAAGCACACATAAGTAATTCATTTAAAGCATAGAAACACCATCAACTACTGGAAGAAATTCCAATACAGCATTCAAGGAAAATCACAATTAAACTTGCTCTAACTGAAAGTAATTGCTTTGCAACAACTGAAATTAAATCCTTTTAAGTTATTCGCATTAAAAAAAAAATCAATAGAAGTCTTGGGAAATTGAGCACAAAAAGTAGTACAGGAGATAAAATGATCCTTTCATGTTCTGATTAAGAGTTTGTGGATAATGATATTTTTGTAAGACAAATACAACAGCAATCAAGAGAAACACAAAAATATTTATAATTTTAAAAATAATGTGAAAGTAGTAAAAAAAATCTTTTGTTTGTTTTTGCTTGTTGGTGTTGCTTGTTTTGTTTTTTAATAAAGCAGAGATTTTTGAGGTTTACATACAGACAGAATGGAACTATTTGTATATGAATACTTGAAAATTCTTTCCTCAAGCTATAAACTTCAGACATAAATTATAGAGAACACATTGGTCTCTCTGAGCCCTGGGGACAGCAATCAGTCTGTCAGTCGCAAATAGGAATGACTTGATGAATATAAATTATCTTTCAATTGAAAGATTATTTTCACTGTTTGGAAAACACTAGTTCACAGTAATCTATTTCAGAGAATTCTCTTCTGATGAAGAATACAAAACTAATTTGATTAACCAACAATCTAATTACTTGGCTATCAACTCTTAATAGTAAAGATTTTGTTACAGAAGTGGGTTATATCTGTGGGCTTTACTACTCAGAGAGGTAAAATTAAATACAGTGCATCTATTCTCTAGACCACAATACAGTCTGGAGAAGCATTACAACAGGACTTGAATAGCTGTGAATTTCTCACTTGGAAGACAAAATTAGATTATAAATGAGATACCCAAAATTTCAGTAGTAAGAAACAGAATGGGTGTCTGCCACAACCAGTGCATAGGGATCAGCATCAGGGGACATATATGAGGTTTTGATAAATTTATGTGAGTGGGTAAAAGCCAGAGACCTGGCCTTTTTACTTCAATATTGACACTATTTCTAGAAAGAGGATTCATAGCTAACAAAAAAACCTTGCATTGAATTTATCTTGGGAAGTGATTCCTCTCTATTGCAGGATCTACTTTATTGAACAGATGACATAACATTGGAGCTAACCTGGGAAAAATTCCCAGTTGGACAACCTCATCTGACTGGAGATAGTGTTGTCACAGAGCAGTTGCAACAGATGAATACTATCACCACATCTGTCTCCAGAATAAGGTAGGGAGGAAAATAATACCGGTGCAAAGCTTGTTCTCTGTGAGACTGGAAAGCTGGAATTGAGATAGATACTACAGAAATATCTGGAAGATAACACTATATTTGTTTTTTGATTATTTTAATATTGTACTGTAAAAAACACATCCATTTGGGCTTTCAACTAAAGGCTTTCCAGGGGGAAGTTAGACAATGCTTCAAGGTAAGGAATAAAATAATCTCAGTGGTTAATTTCTTTTTAGGTTTTGTGAAACAGCAGTCATTTTGTTTTAAATGTGTTCAGCAATAGCAGCTCTCTCCAGGAATGTGAAAAGCATGATTTGTATGCTTCTTTATACCGTGGATTAGTGGAAAATGCACATAAGCAGAAGAATGTATGTGGCAATAGGAAGAAACCGAAAACAACATCATGAGAAGTGATCAATCATTTTGTACTCTCAGCGCTGATTCCTGGAGAAGGCCACAAGGTACTCTATTGTCACAGAAACTATAAAAATGACTTCTGATGAAATAAGGAAAATTCCAGGAGCACATTCCATTGCAATACACTGAGGAGGTACTTGTGTCCATCCAATAGCTGATGAATGAAGCATTGTGATAAGGAATTTAGTTCTGTGCAGATAAGAAATACTTGGGTTCTCTTTTTTGGGGTTGTCATTTGGACAACCTGATGATACCCCTTCCACATTACTGGTGTTTACGTCTCTTAACTGTCATCACCAGGACAAAAATGCATCTCTTAAAAATGACTGCTTCCCATTGCAGAAATCATTGTACACTTTGCTCTCTCTTTAACTGGTGCTCTGCCTCTGCAACAGAAGTTCCCTATCTCCTTTATCACCCCAGCTCCACTATGCACAGTTGACTTGTGACAGACAAATTAATTTTCCTCACCATTAATAAACTGAGCTCCTGAATTTGCATTACCAGTCCACAAGTGCTGATGATGGGACCCTGGCCTTGCCAACACAGGCAATGCTTTAAGCTGGACAAGGGGTAGAAGAGAGGGCTGCATGGGAACACTGGTTCAGTAAGACATGACTGCATATGAGATCAGCATTACCAATATGCTTCACAAGAGCTGGATCTTGTTTTCTGTGGTATCACTTGTCTTCTCTTAGGGTCATCTTCATTTAACATTCTTTTGCAATGACACTGAACATACATCCTAGTACCTGTGACTGACACTGAGCTTTCTGTCTCCATTTTCTTCACAGATGCAGGATTCTGCAGGCACTACATCCTGTTCTTTGTCCCCTCACTCGCAGAGCTCCAGTCAGGAAATGCATACATACATACATACATACTAGTTTCCTTCTTCCTTAAGGCTGACATTAATACACTGTCATGGTTCTGGAAAATGCCCTGTGAGGATCTCTTGTTAGATCAAATGGCAGTGATCAAAGTTATTAAAAAACAAAACAAAACAAAACAAAACAACCAACAAAAGAACCCACCAAAACCAGAACTCCAAACTAAAGAGGGGAAAAAAAATGCCAAGCAAGAGATATGCCAGTGGAATAGTTAGTGGGGTGAGGGAGAAGCCTCTCTTCAAAGTTTCTTCAGATATCACATACAGAACTCTTCTATATTTGTTTCTTATTTTGCATAGTTGGCAAGAGGATGGAAAATCCCCCTTGAGGGGGAATGGGTACTTCATTCTGTTCTGCCAATATATAGGTCTATTTACGCCCCTGCCTTTCTTCAGGAGATGTTTTGGGGGGTTTTTTGTTTGTGGGGAGTTTTTTGGGGAGACAGCGTTAATGAATTTTTGTGGACTGTTTTTATTTTTTTCCCCTTAATTGTGAGAGCAGGACACAGCTGTTCCATTTGTTCCATAAAGTGCTCCCTCTGGATAATCACAGAATAATATAGGCTGGCAGAGACCTCAAGAGAGCTCTACTCCAACCTCCTCCAAGCAGTCTGCTCAGGTCAGTTTGCTTTGGGGTGTTTCCAGTTGGGTCTGGAAAATCCCCAAGGACTGCCTGCACAGCTTGTGCAGTTGCCATCTCTTCTAGTACCTGTACTGTCCTCACAGCGGAAAACCTTTCCTTTCATCAGTGCAGCTCCTCTTTTGAATTTACTCCTGCTGAACGTATTGGGAAAACAAGAGACAAAGGACCTGGCACTATCTTCTTGATGACCTCCTGGTAGATGCTGACGGATTGCTGTTAAGTCATCCCTTCTTCAGACTTATAAGCCCCAGCTGCTTGGATTCTCATCACAGGTAGCACTCTGATGAACTCACTACAGCATATTGATACCTTTCTTGTTCAGAGGGGCCCAAAACCATAAGGAGTAATTTAGATGGTTTATAAGGAATGCTGAGTAAAGGGGATAATCACTTCACTTGATATCAGGATATGTGTCTTGTTCACATAGCTGAGGAGGCTGTTGGCTGCCCGTGCTGCCAAGCAGATACTGCTGGCCCATGCCTGCTTTTCTACCTACTACAACTCCACTGCTTTTTCCACAGAGCTGCTCCACAGACTGGAAGACATGAGCCTGTGTCTTTGTGGGCAATTTTCCCTTCACAGGGGCAATGATATCGAGTGCAGCACTTTGTTCCCTCCTCCAAGTCACAGATTAGGATACTGAACACAACTAGAACAGACCCCTGTTGTACTCCTCTTGCTACTTGCCTCCAGGCAAAGTATGACCCATTAAACTCACTGTCTGAGCCCAATGATCCAAACCCCTTTGTTGTTTATCAGACCACAAAGCAGATTTCAAACACCTTCACATAAGAATGTTGTGTGGGAGAGCATCAAATGCCTTGCCAAAAATCCACTCTCCCTTTATGGTCTTTCCTAGGACCCATAGTCATCCAGTTACGGCATTCCTCCAAATAGTAATTTTCTCCCAAACTAAGAGACTGGTAAAAATCCCAATTCTCACTGTGAACCAGTGATGAAATACAGTACTGGGACAACTGCAGACAGCTGTTGACTGTGCATCCTGGATTTCTTCCAGCTGTCACTTGCAAGATGGCATTTTCTCTTGTGCAATTTCAGCTGGCGTTGTGGTCCAATTTCTCCTTGCAAGTTCCAGGACTGAATAACCTTGACTTTCCAAAAACCTGTTTCCTGTGGTATTAAGAAAGCTAAAACCAATTTCCCTGAGCATCTAATCTCAGTAGGCAAGGAGCCTTGAAGAAAATATATAAATAAATAATTCCATTCGCATCAATCAAAGCAATTTTAGCTAGAAATAAATCATATTTGTAGTGCCAGTGTCAGTACTGCGTACAGAGTTGGATGAATCACAACACACTTGCACTGATATTTGCACTGGTGTTATGTCTGAGTTTCCAAATAGTGTGAGCTTCACAAACATTGGAGTAGTCAGCTTCAGCTGTGTATCTTGCCATCAAAATTTACTGCTGAATGGAAGAAAGCACCTTGGGGAAATTCTTATTTCCTTAGCATTTTTTTTCTGTTTATATAGGGTATATGGCTAGATATATACCCACCCATACAAAAGGACTGCTGCTCCTTTTCATCAGAAAGGCCCCCAACATAACTTTTACAAAAGCTTCATCTGGAAATAACTACCAACTATATGGACAGATTTGTTATGTAAACAAAATGGGCTATTTTTAAATAGAAGTGAAAAACAGTTTTCAAATTCTGAAGTTTAATATTTCTTCACCTCCAGACTTGTGAGTGAACCTTTCAGAGAAAAGATCTGCATGTGGAGAAGATAGTACCTCCAATAGCATAGAAAAATAGCCACTAAATTTAGACATTCACCAATTAAAAAATATTCATTTTCACAGAATCATAGCACCTTTCCAATCAAAAACTAGTCAATTATTAAAGTAACACTTCCTAAATTCAGAGATGTTAAGCTGTCTAGATTTAATTCTAGAGTTTGAAAATAGCAGCTCAGTAGCCTTTGCCCAAGGTCGTATGGATTAAGTAATGTGCAGAAAAATAACTTCTATGGATTTTAAGCTTGTATTAAAAAAATCTTAACATCTGTAAGCGCAAAGATCAAATGCCAGTGTTGTGGTTTCCTGGTAGCCAGTGAAGACACTTAATAGATTTCTACAGTATTGTTTATTTGGGACAGACATACTGCAAATAGCACTGTTACAAATAGCAGGGCTGTCTCCCTATAAGGCTTCACCTAAGTTCTACATGTAACATAACAGAGGTACAGTTATAATTCTAGTGAAGTCAGACTGAAATCAAAAGCCATAATCTGGTATCAAGAGTAAAAATGAAGAAATAAAGTTTTGACAGGACTTTTTATTTGCATTGTTCTGATTCATGAAGAGCTTTAACATTAAAACAGTTTTTGCAACTGGTAGATGACTGATGATTTCTGCATTCTCAGAAACTCAAACTATGGCTCAGCTATTTATGTCTGAGAGTTCCTAATATTTTACACATGCAGAGAGATGCTGAAACCTGCCTCTATCTTCATCTTCTCTTCACTGCATACTTTTGAACAAAGGTCTGGATTGTAGGGGAAGTGTGCACAGACCACTACAGAGATCCTACTGGTAATGAGGGATAACAGTTATAACAGGGAGGGGATGGGGCTGAATTGGGACCTTACAGGAGGAGCAGCAAAAGTCTTTGCACCCAAAATGAGAAAGAACTGTTGCATTTTTGTGAGTGCAGGACTGCACATTTCATTCACCCAGAGAATCTTGTCACCTTGCAAAGGTGTTGGAGGAGAACAAGGTCTTTAGCTCTCCTCTATCTTGTCCCACCACAGATTTCAGTCTGTGATACAGCCAGACTGTTCAGGTGCCATTCTTTGGAAAGTTGCCTCCACTGCCCCAGGGCTCCTGAGCCCTGCTCAGGATAGGAAGTTCCTAGAGAGGAAGGTCACATTCTGGGCATGGTGGGTCTGGCTGTGTTCAGTCTGAGAGCACAAAAAATTGAGAGCAAAACAAGCCACCACCCACCTTCTCATAATTTTTGCTTCTAAACTAAGATTTCCCCCCCCTCCTCCCCCTAACCTTAAAACAGCAGTAGTCCTCTCTTCTTTGAAGTGGATTTGGAGTAAAGATGCAGATTTTGCACCTTATTTAAAGACACAGCAAAGGCAATTAGTGTTGGAATCTCCTCCCACCTCCTTCTCTAGATCTTTTCAGAAACATTTTACCTGTCTGACACAACAGTTGCTAAGAGATAATTAATTTAAACAGCTCCCTCACCTCTCCCCACAGCGTTAGCTTGAAATCACAGATACGCACATTTGCATAGCCATTTCCCCTAGTAAGTAGAGACTGAACTACTTCTAGCAAATGATGTTCAGTAAGCAAAGAAGCTATTGCAAATTGACAGAATACCAGATAACTATATCAAAGTTCAGAAAAGTCATGACTGTAGTTAAATACTAAAATTGATTAATATACATAAAAAGACAACAATTTCAGAAAGAAATAGTTAAGTCATGACAGTTTTAATCGGACTCAGCAGTTGGAAACCCATGATATCATCCCCAAAATGTGCACCACACCTATCCCCATAGCACTGGGAACAGAACTCAACTTGAGGATTGCTCCTTTTCTGCAAATTATGAAGTTACACATAAAGCATGAGTCTCTTTCCAAAATAAAACTGAAATTGACCCTAAAATATCCTCTAAAATGAATTAATTTTTTTTAATCTGATGCTTATATATTCTGAAGAGTGTCTACAGAACACCTTGAGTTTTGTATTACAAAGAGAGTACATCTTGGTTGAACAGCAAAGTAACACAATTTATTGTGACTATAAAGTATTTGAAAAGAACAAATCTAATTAGATCACATCAAGAATATAACAAAAAACATCCCAGTCTAAATCTTTAAGATATTTTACCTTTCAGTCTTCCATTTTTTGCAATATCTAAAGAACAAGAAACAACGAGTGATTTCAAAAGAAGGAGTAAATTATAAAATGAACTCGCACAGTCTGCCTCATAGTGCAAACTAAAGATTTCCTTACTGGTATTTACGACAGTCTCTTTGAACTGGAAAGATGGCCTCGTTCAGAAAGGTCCTTTAGTACCTTATAATATATATTAGAACTATAGAATTAAAAAAAAAAAAGTGTGAATCAAAGACAGCAGTTAAACAATCATTTTGGTTATGTATTATAGCTAAAGAAAGGGAAGAAGAATATGGGCCTCAACTTCAATCTGAAAAATGTAACATATATGGCACAGGTAAAGGACACCTTTGAACAAGACACAAACAACTTGTATCTGAGTGCAAGTAGCAGTCGCCATATTTTAGTTAAGCCAAAACAGATATGAAATATAGTCAATTTTCAATTACTCAGGGAAAAACTATCCAGGTTTCAGACTAACCACAACAGATGCAGAAAAGACCCTGAACTTTTTCATTTTTAACCTCATTCCATATCTTCATTTCATGTTTAAATATAAACTGTGTACAGAATGGTCCTGCAGTTATTTTACATATGTTTCAAATGTGTGGGTTTGCTTTATCTTGCTTATCCCACCTCATTTATTACCCAGAATAGCAGACTTAATTGTAAATAAATACATACCAAGAGTTCTTCTCATTTTATTTTCTTTTCAGTACAATGTATCTTCAATGTATCTTTCAGTACAATGAATCTCAGAAGACCTGATTTCTCTGTCTTTTACTAAGAGATTCTAAAGGCAGTAAATGAATTATCAGCTATATTATCTGCCGAGCACAGATCTGTATGAGACATGATTAAGCAAGAAAGATGACTTATTCTTTATTAACAGAATTTCTGAATGGCTTTTAGATGTTGCAAAACTCAGGCTAGAATATCATGATCCGATCTGTGAAAAAGATAAACATTGTAAAGGCTGATCCGGAAGAAAAGGTCACTCTAATTGATATGGTACAATTAGGGATGTATTTTAAGCATCTATTTTAGAATATATGGGGAGTAATCATCAAGGCTTACAAATGTCTCAGTTTATTGGAAGCATTTAGAAAACATCTTTCAGATCAAACTTTACTGTCATTTACAAATACTTGGTTCACATGTTATAAACTCTCTACGTGATTTAGACTAAATTTGAAACAATCTTCACCTCTGCCTTAATTTCATGTAGATAATAGAAACCCCATATTCAGTGAAGTCTGTTTTTGGCAAAAGGAACTTTGGAGTCAAACAGACTGTCAGCTGTAACCCAAATCCTTCCAAGAATTGTTTTATAGATACAATTATAGGGCAGAAACATGCTTGACCTAGTGTTGTCATTAGAAGAGATGAAAAATTAAATCCTGAACTGGCATGAGTGCTTGCAGAACAGAAAAGTCACCAACTTTTAACTCCTTCAAAATAATAGAAATATTTAATCACCATTCTGCTACCCTTCGTTAAAACCCAATAGCAGAATGAATCAGTGAAAAAAATAAAAGTAAAAAAAAAAAAAAAAAAAAAAATCACAAAACTAATACCCCCCCAAATTTTGCCCCCTTTATCTTCATCTTTATCAGAAAACCTGCTCTACAGTGTTCTACAGGGAGTAGGGGTGTATGCCTAAATGCCAACTTGTGGCTACCATTTCAATACCATCGGTGACCTAAATGATCAAGTCATCAGTAAGAAAAAATAATAATTGTGCTCAGCCCTGTTTTCAATACAATTATGGAAATAAGCAATCTCATCTAAATCACAATCTGAAAATGCTGAAATTTTGCACCCACATTTGCTTAGGAGCATAAAACCATCCATATCTGAATACTATAAGTTAAAGTACAATCAATCATACTGAGTAGAACTCAAAATTCTGTCTGGCAAATTCTGGATATGAGGCTGGAAACATGCACTGCATAACTCATATACAGCAACTCTGACAAATTCTGCTGTGTTGGACTCACTGCAATAGAAAATCAGTTCATCTATTTGCAATGGCTATTTGTCCAAAGTTTCAAGATTTCTGGCAGCTCAGCAAAGACATATGCAGGAACAAAAGGGCAAAAGAAGAAAAAAGATCCAGACAACAACATCTCTATTTTTATTAAACTGTTTATAACAGTTCAGCATTTTATCTTAAAGAATGAAAGTAAAAACTCTCCCTCCAGTCCTCTCCTTGATTTGCATCTCATTATAGAAAGAGAAAACCAAAAGCATTATATATCATATATATCATCAAGAATTACAGGTTATGTGTTTTAGGAACACACAATAGCAAAGTGGTACAAGCGAAATCTTGACATCTGCCACATAAAAAGGAGAGTAACAGCAGATCCAAAAGGATATGGCTCATAAAATATAAGCATCTACCCACGTAAAATGTGTATATCCACCAATTTATGCTTTTCCGATGACACGGATTTTCTTTGTGAGCAGTAACACTGGGATTACACATGATTAGCTGCTGCAGTCATTGTGTGAAGAGAGGCAGCAGCCCTCCAGTGCAGGCTGTCTGTGAGCAGAATAAGAAAGTGTTTCCTTTCCCTCTGAAGTAGACAGAACTCAAACTAAAGCTATATTCAGTTCAAAGACTTCAAAAAGCACATGCCATGGCTCAGGTTGTAGATGAATCTTAACATACAAGCTTCAGTTGAGAGATGAGGTTTTAGGTCTTCAGGCAGGCAGTATACTTTAAAAATATAATTAGGAATTAAATTCATAAATCAGTGTAACTGCAACATTAAATTATGAAAATCATTGCAGAATTGAGAAAAGCTAAAGGTTACATCAGCTGGCTAAGCAGTTCACCATGCCCTTTTTTGTCCAACATGAATAAGCATTACAATCTATTTTCCCTCTTCATACAAGGCACACAAAAACAGGTAAAGCAAGGTTACTATGAAACCTTTTCTATTTCATTGTCTGGATGTTCTAATATAATTTGGCCCCTTCGCAATGTCAGATGGCATTCAGGAAACAACTCATACCTGCAGGATACAATCACATAGGCACAGTGTCATGCTAATCCAGAGCTGTATCTTGCCAGATTAAAGCATAAACAAAAAAAAACCAAAAGCAAAATATAGCTATGCCTTCAGAAAGCTGACTGCAGAAACCAACACAGGGAAGCTGTGCTGCTGACACAACACTACAGCATGCATGGCTCTAGACATCAGAGCCGCCACCATCTATGGATGACACTGTCTTTAACAGGTGAAGATCTTAAAAGTTGAATATGAAAAGGTTTTGGTTTTGTTCAGGTGCACAGGGCTGAAAGCCAAGTGTAATGCCTTGCTACAGCAACACCAATAACAAAAGGTCTGGCCCAAAATTATTTGCTCAGGCTATAATTATGAACTCCTTTCAGTATAAACATTAAAAAACAGTGGCATAGATGCAGGAAGAAAGAAAAATAAGTCAAGAATGTGAGAACTTCTTCCTAAAGAAGAGGAACAAATATGAGACAAGATTAAATGAAAGAAAAATGTAATCAAAGATAATATTTTAGAAACACTAGAGAGGTCAAAAGTAACTCAAATCTCAGAATCCTGATTTAGAAATCCTGGTGTTATAAGCTGATTGTGCTGAAAGTAGTTATATGAAATCATAAATTTTTCCAGATGAGGGACACATCTTGCACGACTTCATAGACTTGCATGCATATTTAGCACTTGATAATGAAAACTTAGCGGGTTTTAGTATTTGAACAGCAAACCTAGGATTTAGCTATTCTGTCCAATGTGACCTCTTAGTCTGTTTCAAGACAGGTGCCAAAATCTCATTTAGAATAAATTTATTCGAAGATTCATTCACTACTGAAAATTATTTGGAAAAAAAAATAAAAAAATTCTGGACGTCATCCACAATATCCAGATCAATTGTACTCAGAATTAGAGCCTGGGGGAAAGCTTTACCACCTTGAAACTGATAATCAAACATTTATTTGTTTTCAGCTTTTGTAATACTAAGTACAGAAAATAACTGCTGCCACACAAGTTTTACTCTCAGTAGCATATATGTGACTTAAAGGTCTTTATATTTTGACTTCAGCTGCTCTCAGACAACAGGCTCTTATCTTCCAGTGCAACAACACAGATTTTCTCAAAGTTTTCTCAAAGCAGTGCCAAAAATTCTACAGAGTATATTGGTTCTTAATTATACTATATAATAATGTTTAAGCCAAAACATTGAAGCAGTTGACCATGAGAGCTGTACTGTGGGCTAACCTACAGAAGCTTTTTTCATTCTTGTCAATGCTGACCTCGTCCAAATTCAGCTTTATATTACTTGTCATTCAGTATCATGACTTTATCTCTCAGCCTTCTTCTGAGAAAAAAAAAAAACACGGTAAGAATGATGTGAGAAACATTTATTGATAGAATTTGCTATGTGGGTCCCAAACCACAGAAATACTTCCTTTTAAGGAAAGAAAATTAAATTAAGGCATTTGAGACTACATCAATAAGTGATTCACAGGAGGAATAAGAAATCTTCATTAGAAAACCTTACTGAAGACAGTAATTCATCTCAAGATGATTTTCTCTTGCTATCTAGAGACTTTTACACTAAATGAGAACACAGAACAACATAACAATTTTATTTGTGATTCACTTGAATTTCTCGAGAAATTTCTATATGTGCTAATAATTCTGGGTCATCTCTCTTCATACACAGGAAGGAATTCATACATATATTCATGCAAGAAAAAGTTCATCAAAGATATTGATATTCTGGCAGATGTCACTTTAATTGTGGCAAAATGTCAAGAGAATATTGCTCAGCCAGGAAACCTTATCCTGTACCAGAGCAGATATATGACAAGGTCCTTTTCAGTAGATTCAAATATGCTGTCTATTCACAACAGCTGAAAGTTTTTCTTCCCTCCTCCCCTCCCTGCTAGTTCAAGCACCTCATGGTCACTGGTTTTAAAGTCTATAATGCCTAAAGTCCTCTGCATTTTCATTTCTCAGACAGACTACAACTACAACCACCCCTTTCCATCATGATTGAGACAATCCATTCATTGAAAAAAATGCTAAGTTATTGCAGAGTCACAGATGTTAAGTACAATACCCAACCTTTTCACATAGATTTTGGCCTGGTACACTGACTCCGGTGCAGAAATAATTTCTCCATATAATTTTGTAAGGTGACAAGCACAATGTGGTGTGGTGCTAGATTGGGTCTGGTAGATATTACTGTAACACAAACACTGCAGGAGTGATGAAAAACCATGAAAAGGTAGTTAGGACTTTCTGCATATTACCATTTTTTCCTTCAAATTATCTATTCCTGTCTAATTGTTATCACCACATACTCTAGTTTAAATCAGGGAAAAACGAAGAGAACAAGTATTTCCATGGCCTCTTAGCATTGACTGACAGCACTACGTGAAACATGAAAGGCAGGAAGGAATGCAGGAAGGCAGGAAGGAAGGAAGGTAGGAAGAAAGGAAGGCAGGAAGGAAGGCAGAAAGGCAGGCAGGCAGGAAGGAAGGATACATGAACTGACATTTTGATTAAGCTATTTGTTTTATTTTATAAAACAAAGTAGAAGAAATGCTAAAAACATTGAGGCAATCCTTTGGAATAGCCATACCAGTGAAAATCTGTGTAGTAAGTGCAAGTCTTGAACACAGCACCTTATCTGGTCCCAAGAAAGCTAACTTTTCTACCACATTATTTTGACCATATCTCTAAATGAAAGTACAGCTTCTCATTCATTAGCAACCAACCACCTAATTAGATTGTTCTGTAGCACTCTATATTTCTGACATAATTCTAATTTTCAAAATGTTCTACACCTAAAATATATCAGAACGTATCTAGTTTATTGGTAGACTTATAGCCTCCAGATAAAACATTTTATTCAGTACATTTACAAGCTCATGTATCTATGTATAGTGAGAGTATGCATAATTTCAAGTTAAAAAAAGATACCTGATATTGTAAACCTCTTAAAGCAGACTAGCTACTCAAAATACGCTGCTTGTCTTACTGATGCTTCTTTAGACTGCCAGTTTTTCAATTCAACCTATGATTTGTACGTATACAAGGAATACCTACCACCAGGGGACTTCCTGTCCCTGACTATAACTTCAAAAAGCTTCCTGATTATAAATTACTGTGTAATAACAATAACATCAGTAATTACTTATCCTTCCTTGGGACAACTGCTGCCAAGCAAAAGATGTGGCACACAAACATCCAGCAGGTGCCTACCTGCAAAATGACAGCACTCAGATGGATCTCCATCCTGTGCTATAATAATAACTGAGTCAGATCCATCTTTATTCTCTTAACAGCATAAAAATACACAAATCACATTTTCTAAACTTTAGGATAACTAAACTAAAAGAGAAACATCAGGTTGAAGACTTAGTTTAACCAAGCACTACACAGACATACTGTAAAAAGAAAGTCACTGCTCCCAAACTGCTCTGTATTTCAGTTTGGGATAAAATAGCACAGGAGGGGGAGTTAAGAGGAAAAATTATTAATGAACAAATAGGCAAACAAAACTGAATGCAGTAACAAAAAGAGACTAACACTCTTCAGCTGAGCAATAGTCAAATGAACATTTGTCAAGTTAGCTCACAGTTGTTACCATAATTTCAGCAATTTCAATTTGAGCTATGGTAGAAGCATACAGGCATTGCTAGTTTTCCTCATTTTGTCAGTGTCCTCAGCCACACAAGGTACTGTGCTGCACAAAGTCAGAGGTGCTACTTTTATCCCTAGTATTCCTATTTTTCATTCACCCACTGCTTGATTCTACAAGTAGACAGTCTCTCTTTTTCTCCCTATTATATATCTTTTCCTATCATCCATGAAGACCAAACTTTTTATTTGTCAAATAATCAGTCAACATACTGTACTATGGAGTTACCGGATATCGCATAAATAATGTAAGACAATATAAGCACTATTTATTCAAATTAGTACTGCAAGATCATTTATAGGCATCTCTGATTCTAAAAAAAAGAATGTAAGCAAAGGCAAGTATCCATTGGCTCTTAATATAACAAATTTTCTTTTCACAAACGACTCTTTAAGTTTACTCAAACCAGACAATCATATATTTCTTTATTTCTGTAAGGAATATAAAATAAAATTTAAAAAAAAAAAAAAAAAAAAAGCATGTTAAATGATGGTTTCCTTAGATTTTATTTTAAGGAATACAATATGTTCTTTTTCCCTGATAATTTACTCCTTGATTTTCTTTTCAGTGCCTTTATACTCACACTATCTAAAGTCAGCCTCATGAAAGTATAGAACAGATATTCTCATCTTCTGCATTTATTTCTATGTGAATGGAAACCCAGACACTTGCGACTCATCAAAACCCCCCAATACCCTCTATGAAAGTAGAAAATTTAACCTGAAATTTGCTTGTATCCTAAACTGCCAAAAATATTAATATGGTAATGTATTTTCATGAAGAAAGTAACCTGATGGGTTTTCAAAACTAGCATTTAATGCATGTGTATGTGAAAAATATGTCAGCAGATGATTCTATATTGCTATCATGAACAGTTTCAAGTTAATTTCAATACCACTCAGAAAGTGAGTTTCTACACTTCTAAACTCACACTTCCAATAAAAAGTAATAAATGTGATATAAAACAAGCCAAATAATTCAAGCATCAGAGTGAGAGCCAAATAAAAATACTGTACAAAATGTTTGATCTGATATTGAGAAAATATTGAGTTATGATGAGACCCTAAGGAAACAAGTCTCATTATGCTACCCTGAACTTTGTATAAGCACTTTTGCAACAGTCTTTCCACACAAATTCTAAAAACAAATTAAAACCCTTCATCTGCATAAATTTCTCCTTCCACCTCTTTCATCTTCCACCCAATAGCAAGGCTACCTTTGACAATCAAAAAAAAAAAAAAAAGGTGGAGTGTACAGGAGGAGGAATGAGTGGAAAAGTGCCTCTTCCTGCTATCACCTACACCTTCGTCCTTCTTAAAAAGACTTTACTCTTTACTTACCAAGACACAGGACCAGCCAGTTGTGCTGTGGGACTGATAGGTGCACCATGGATAATACGGAGCACCTTGCAAGCAGTCGCTTTCCCCAGCTCACACCATTAGAAGAATGTTGATAACATCCAAACCTAAGTCAGCCCCTTCAGTTTAACTAACAGGTTGTTCTTTTCTATCAAGGCAGTTTGGGTGTACTGCGTGTGGAAACCATGCACTCTATATTTAAATCATGAGGTGGTAAGCTCTGGAAAGTTAACAGCCAGGAGATTCGAGAAATCTGTTAAATTTCCAGTTGTCAAGTACCCAACAATGCTTAAGTAAAATCCAAGTATCATCTTGTGGTTTAGGTACCAGCTCAAGTTCTCTTTTCTGGGCCTTCTGTCAACTAAATCTAAAAGCAAGCTACATTCAGTGAAGAATTTTAAAGGACATTAAAAATGTGTCCTCTAAAGGAGACAGTAAGTGTTTGCTCCAAACAGCATTAGAGGCAATTCAACTAATTCAATCTTTGTCTAAAGAGTCAGTCTCATTTTAAGGCCTCATTCAGACAAAACAGGATTTGGAAGAGTTTCAGTCTTTAAAAGCAATCCACACTGTTGCCTTAAAAACAAAGCCATTAAAGCACACTCTATTTTAGTTTTTTGATGATTTAATTTTTTAATTTTTTATTAGGACTTCTGTTTTTCAACTCTAGGTAACTAATGTTCTCCAAGAGGTGACACAAAAGAGCGTGGACTTCGATGCGTCTGCAATGGCTTTGGCGGACTGCTAAGTCTTTGTCTGATAAACTGACTCGAGGTTGTTCTGAACAAGGTCAACAGCTACAGATATTTAACTTCTCGAATGTCACCCCAGGGCCCAAGTTCTGTCACAATCTGCACACAGACACATGGACTAGCAATTGATGGGCATTGCAACTCTCACCTGCTGCAAGTACACACATTTGGGACTGTTGCTTTTTTGGTTTAGACTTGTTTGGTGGTTTTTATAAACAGGAAAAAAAAATAGAAAGAAAATAAACCAATATTAATCATTTTCTCTTTAAAAAAAAAGAAAAAAGAAAAAAAAGATGTTCCTTCAAAAATTGAAAGGCTCTACAGAAAGCCTGCCAAAAATCACTGGAAAGATTCCCACTGTTATCTAAGAGGTTTGGGTAATTATACTTTTAGAGTATAACTGTGAAATATTTTATTGTAAATCCAAACACAGCCTTAACCATGAGATTGCCACCAATACTACCCCTCTTTAAAAAATTCATGTGCAGCTACTGATTTGATTTTGATGTTAGAAACACTCATGACACATGCCTGGAGCACTTACCAGAATGCATTTGTAGATACAACACCAAGACATTCACAAATGTTACCTGCCCCTTCAATCACCATGTGTGTTATTAAAGGGCAAACATTTTAAACAGCATTAAAAACACACAGACAAATAAATATTCAAGTCTAAAAAGGTTTTTTGCCATATTATTTTTCTTTATTTGAACCTTCATGATTCAAGTCATGTACTTTTAGAAATATTGTGTGCACAGCATTCCTTAAAGTGTGCTACAGCAAAGAAGGAAGGAAGAAAAGGAGTTCAGACTACTCAAAATACATTGACAATGAATATCCCGTGATAGGAAGAAACAAGTACTTTATGAAATTACTAGAGAGCAGCAATGGATTAATTTTCTCCCTTAGTGAGGCTTCAGTTGCTGTTTTATTACAAAAAAATCCTCCTAAGAGAGAAAAAAAAAAAATAAAAGAACAAAAAAACCCCATATAGCATATGTGTGCTGACTTTCACACTGGAGAGTCTCTGGTTTCCCTGGGCAGCTGTCAGAGCAATCAACTTCAGTCAGAGAAACCTCCTTCACAGGAGAGGAAAATAAAAATTAAGACCAGCACCCCCCAAACATATGTTCCACGGTTTCCCTTTTATCTCGTCTGAAATTCTATTGTTACCCAGGCGAGCAGCCCAGCCTGAGCTGCAAATTTAACAGTTTTAAAATCTGTGATTCAACTTACCTTGGTAAAAAATTAATTCCTGGAGAACACAACTTGGAGTCTGTTATGCCAGCTGTTCCACATTAGCAGAATGACAACTCCTCCTCTCTTTCTAGCTATGCTGTGAACTGACGTATCACAATAACACAAGATTTTTGACAGATCAAATTTGAATTGGCCACAATTATTAGAAACATGTTATGGAGGAATGACTTTGTTTGCTTTAATAATTTGATGGGCATTTACAGATAAGTGAAGGGCAAGAAAAAGACTAACTACTGTTAAAGGTATTTTGCATCTCTTACTGCTTAATAGTTTGTTTATAGCAATACTAACCAAAAGTGAACAAAAACACTAGGTGAGGGATGGGGGGAGACAAAGCAGATGAGCACTATTTCTGCTCAGGATGGGATAAAATCAATTCTGAATCTCCACAATCACTCTTTGGCACTTTTGAATTACAGATCCACTTAGGAATTTAGCTCTTGGGATCATCTTTGTTTATAATGTTTACATACCATTTTAGCTCATTACTGTTGAGCATGGGGTAGCATGGAATAGTGAACTCCTTTACTGAAAGAGATGTAAATTAAATCTTGTTGTAATATTAACTCCTAAAAGTCAGCTTTGGTTCATGGCTGTCACTTTCATGCATAATATTATTATTTTTTTGTATGTGTGTCAATTCTGAAAATCATCTTGCATTACTAGTACATTTTTTAAGAACAGACCTCCTATGGATTTTGAGCCAAAATTCTCATTTTACAGCAGGACTGATGCTACTCCACAGTAAATTGTAACCAGCTCCATCTGCTTTCAGAAGAGAACAAAATCCCAGTTGTCTGAACTAGCATAGGAAAACGTTAGGAAAATCCTGTAATTTTCTTCAATTATCTCTATCTTTCATTTCTCTGACTGATCTATTTGCTCCTCTTGAAATGATTTCTTTAACTGACCATTTAGAAATACATAGAAAGAAAAGTGCCATTGAAAACAGAAGTCATGTTGCAGCTGACAATGACAAGGAAGTGCCATCTACTTTAGCTACCACCTAAATGGAAAGAATTAGGAATGTATTCCCCTATCTAACTCACAGCCAAAAAAGCTGGTGCAGTCCTGAGAGCATGTTTAGATTACTATTGGGAAACTAGGAGAAAAAATAGATACAATGCAGTAACAGCTTAGGCATTGTAAGTTTCTGGTGAGCATGAGAAAGAAAAAGCCTGTGTATTCCTTCTTTTGTGTACACAGACTTCTACCTCCTCTCTCACACATATTCCTAAATAACGTGTGTTTTTGTACAGGAGATACCATTCTACCGAAAAAAAGACATATTCAACTCTTAGAGACTAAATAAAAGAGTAAAATTATGGGAAATTAGAAATCAACTCTAAGGTCTCTAAACCAGATAGTCATTTTTACCGTATTCCTACTGCAGCAGTGGAACCGTATCCCAATTCATGACCGCAACCTCTGTTCTCTGCCACAATGCAAATAAATAGACACGAGTGCAGGGTATTTATTTTAAACACTAGGCAAATATATTTGATGAAAAATCTGAAGATCTTAATGCTCTGAAAGAACTCAATGATTAATGATTCGAAAGACCTTTTAATTTTACAGATGTATAAAACTGAGTTTAAGCAACTTCCCTGAGGGTACAAAGAAAATTGACAAGGTAGAAGAGAAACAGACCTTTAGCCTCTTGTCAGAACTTTAAGTTACATCATCCTTAAAAGTGATGTAGCAGCAACTATCGTATAGCAATAGGCATATTTATATTACTAATAAGCTATTGCATAACACTTACAGATAGAGATGGTGTTTCACAAAGCTGTAACCACTCCACTCAAATTATAGAGTAGGTTCAGGCAAATTAAACAACCCCCTTTGAGAATTTTGACTTCAGTATTGATCTACTACCTTGTATTGGTTTTGTGTGGCCAGGTTTGGGAGAGAGGGAGAGGGAGGCCGACAAGGGTGACTTCTGTGAGAAGTGACTTCAGTAAGGAAGCAAAAATCATAGAAAAAACTCTTCGTAGAACCTAGGTTTTAAATTTTCAGTGCATCGTTTCCTCATTCATACAACATTCTCTATTTACATATATGTGTATTTACATATTGTATCTAAGAAAACAAGATATGGTTTAATTTGGTACTACTAATTGTTGTTGGCAATCACTCAGTGTTGTACCAGATGATTCTGTTCAGAAGCTAAAAGTCACAGTACCAGGCAGAGTTGTCCTGTAATAACTTGCTTAAGGCTAGACCTTTCTAAAATGAGTTTAAAAGGTTATTAACTCTGCTTTGCAAACAGGCACACAATGCAGTTTCACGAGAAACTTCTTACTTTAGCATTTACAAAATGCAGTCTTAAAAAGGTCTTTAAATCACTCCCACAGGAGTATAGCTCCTATATAGGAGCAGTATAGCTCCTCACTTGTTTACTTCTGATATAGCACCAGCAGCAGATGCTTCTCCTTCCAATTTCAACAGTTAGCCTTCCAGAGGAATTAGCAAAGTAAATAGTAGGACTTCTGTGCATGACATACAGATTCAACAGTTTTAAGGCTTTACTTGTATTGCAAAACTGCAGAGATTATTAGGACGCTGCAGGGTCCTTGACCTGAATTCAGGATCCAGTTAAAATCTCTAAGTAACATTACAGAGTGATTTAGAAAAACTAGCTCAACGTAAATGTGGTAAAAATAACAACAGGTTTTCGCAACTACTTTGTAAACACGGCACTACTTTTCACTTAAAGTAGAAAACCTATCTTTAGTTATACCCATGTCAACGTTGCTCTAGTGAGTTTGGGGTCTTTCAGGCATTCAAATCTAGTCCAGAACTGGGGTAAGCAGGAGGTTTGGGTTATTTTTACTTATTTCTTCCAACATTTTGGGAGAAATCCTGGCTATTTTTTTATTCATCTTTATTGTATGGAGCCTGTTCAACATAGTAAAGAATCCCACAGGAAGTGTAACTTCAGGAGAAGGGAGACAAGAAAATAAGCATTTAATCTAAATGCACAGTTTGATACAGGATAGTCCATGAGATTTAGGAAAATACTTTAAAAATCAGCAAGGAGGACAGTTGACTCCTGATGTAAAAATCAGATTTCAAATGGCAAACCCCCCAAAGGACCTTTTGAAAGTATGGTGTTCATGAAGTTGGGTGATAAAAATCCCAAAACAATGTAACAGTGCAAGACAAGGGATCAACTAGAAGACCGAGTTCACATTCTCTACTGTACAGTGCTCTATGCAACTGCTTCTCAAGCTTGTGCTCCTTCTTAGAAGGTAAAAGATAGGACAAGGTTGCAGATTAGTTCAGCATTTTGTCCAGATGATGTCGTCAGGAAAAACACAGCTACAGAAATATTATTCAGAAATACTTTGAAAAATGGCTGGATGTGGCACAGTCTAGTAACACGGTGGTAGTGGATCAAGGGTTGGACTTGATGTTCTCAGAGGTCCTTTCCAACCCAGCTGATTCTATGATTCTATGATAACAAGGGTAAGAGCAGGAAAATACTAAATAACAGTTACAGAAACTTTGCAATGCCACTGCAGAGAAACAACAAAAAATGTATGTGACTTCATTTACTAGCTTAGCTATTTATTATCACATAAATTAGTCTTTGTACTGAGGCTAACAAGAGCTTTGTTTGAAAAAACTAGGAGCAATAGCAATCAAAAAACAGGATTTATACTGGAAAGTCTGTTAGTCTTTTTTTCCTTTTATATTTAACAAATTAACACCTTGCAAGTAGTTTGTAACCATCAAACCCTGAGCACAGGAGATATTATTTCCACTAATTTCACTGTTTTCTGCTACTTAGCCATTGTATCTTATTCCAAATTAGAGAAGACCTTTTGAGACAAGATGCTTTGCATATTTATTACTAGCAATGTAATTGCTAGAAATTGGAAACTGGGCCTTTAACAGTAAGTGAAGAGCAAAGCCAGTAAGTAAATTGTTTGTTTGTTTGTTTGTTTGTTGGGGGGGAGAGGGGGAGGAAAGTAATCAATCCAAATGAAAAGCCACCTTTTTTCTCTGACTTGACTCTGTGGTGCATATCCAAGACCCTGTTGTATGCATACATACAGAATAGTATTCATTTCAGCTATCTGATTAAGCAAAAATCTGCCAGCAGTAACAACTGCAGAGCAGATGATTTCCTTCCAACAAGGCAACAACATCCTTTTACCTGGTATTCCGGAATAAAACTATGGTTTTTTTAGTTATCAGGCATGCATTAACAGCAACAACTTTAAGGTAAAGCTGATATCAAGCAGGAAGGAAAGGGACCATCTATAAAACCAAGGCATACTAACATAATATAAAAAACTGCCAGCCAGTATCTTTTCAAGGAAAGAAATAATTTAATCAGTATTTAATTTCTTAGCTGTTTTGGTGCAGCAGTAGGACAAAATACTTCTCTGTAATAAAGTTCTTGTCACAGATAGTGGCTTTGGGAAGGCAATGAAAAAGTATAAAACAGAAATATGTACTACCTTATTGATATCATGATTCTCTAATAGGAAGGAAAAGCCCTATTATATGCAGCAGAGGACATGAGTTTACTTTCTAAATTATTAAATATGGGCTTCATATATCATAAAATGATATTTAACTCCATTTATTTAGCCTGTAAAGGTTGTGTGGTGGTCGGGGTTTTTTTCAATTTGAACTGCCCTAGCACAGTGCACAGAATAATTTCAGAGAGTGAGAGGAGTCAGGTGGTGGGGCCCCAGGGTGGTTTGACAGGGAGGTAATTCAAGCCTTTCTAGCAAAACTTCTGAAACAGAAAATGCAGGGAGTCTCAAGGGAAACAGCTTAAGGAAAGGCATGACAGAAGTAATATATGACAAGTTGATATAGAAAAGCAGCTACAGTTTTATTCTCACAGACTGTTTCTTTTTATCAGCAGGGTTGGCTCTTTCTGTCTGTGCCTAATTCTATGATATCAAAGAAAGAAACAAAAAAAAAAATCTTCCCTCAGCCCCGAAGACCCCTCACCGTTCTCTTGCTTTACTATTTTTGGTTAAAATACTTAATATACGTCCTGGAAAAAAACAAACAAACAAACAAACAAACCAACCAAACAAAAAACAAACACACAAACAAAACAAACAGACCACAAAACCCCTGTCAGCCAGTTGTGCAGAAAGGGATAATAGTGAACATTGAGCTTAATGAGTCTCTGACTCTTCACCAGATCTGCAGACCTGCAGTTGTTTGCAAAGCATCCCCTGACAGAGACACAGATGCGCAGATGAACAAAAACTGCACAGAACCTACACGTATAATGTATATACGTAGAAGGGACTGGAGAGGGTGAAGCTCAGTTAAAGCAGCGCCAGAGAGAAATAAAAACAAAATGGAAAAAATTAACTTTTTATTCATATAGCAAAGCAACATCTTTGAGATCCTAGGTCTTCAAATGAAAATGAGCAACTAAACAAGAATAGCAACAACCGTGGTATGCCCAAGATTTCATGCCATTATTTTTAAAACAGTTTTTGGGTGACTACAGAATTAGTCGCAAAAAGGAGAACTGAGGTATGAAAATGGGGAGCACAGGCATAGCAGTATGAGCGTGCTCATGGAAACAAATTATGTTTCTGGCCCAACTGCCTTGTGATGATGACATCTGATTTTCCTGAAATGTTGTTCCGTGCACTGAATATCGACCAAGACAAAGCAGGCAGAGGAACAGTGTGATGTACATGCTGATTATTCCTATTATATCTGTCCTTTCTAAACCTTCTCTCTTGATTTGATTTTTTAAAGGATTTCATATTAAGATTGCCCAATGCTTTTGACTACTTTACCCTATCAAGCAAAAATTGACTGATTATTGGACTTTTAACTAATCACCAAATGGCTACCAGGGAGATCAGCAAAACATCTACCAGTAGACAAGACTTGTTTAGTATTCCTGCTAAATAATTATATTTAATTAGTGTCCAGTAATAGAGTGTTGGTGTCTGTTTAAAAACCCCTCTGACTACAGTGGCTCATCTGCCTACAAAAAGAAAGACTGAAGAAAACAATGCCATTTGTTCTAAAAATAACTGAGATCCTTGCACTTTCTCATATTTAATTCCAAAGCATATATTTGAGTTGGTAGTGGTGAAGTGCTAAAAACTTTCCTTCATTTTCATTTGGTTTCAATCAGCCTCTGTTATGGTTTCAAGCCAGGAAAGGGAGCTATAGCGATGAATATTCATACCATTATATCATCTGAAGAGGGGGCACCACCCCACCTTGTGTGGGGAGTTGTGGGGGACAGAGTTTGCCACTGCTAAAAGTTGTCCCGGGGTCTGAGCCACTGCCAGAACCCACCCCTGCCTCGCCAGCACAGCAGCCAAGCTGGGAGCTGCCAACTCGATGCGCTGTGCCAGGACCCCTGAATCAGACAGAGCGAAAGCGAAACAAATCGCTACCGCCCTCTGCCCAGCCAAGCCCAATGGGACAACACGTGGCAAGGAATTGATGAAAAGTGGTCAATTTTTTTCAAAATTTGCTTTAGAGCCAAAGCAGCATAAAGAGCCAAGTTACAACTATTTCTTGTGTTTGCCCATCACTTTTAAGCCCTTCTTTTATTAAAATGTTAGCCTTTTATAATGATACTACACATCAGTGATTTTCAAAGATCCCTGAATGAAATGAAAACTAGCAAGACTCCTGTTTATTATCATCACATTTACTTCTACACATTAACCACAGTACAGAAACAGTCTTTTAGCAGCTGCAGAGCCTTTGGTGGTCATTTCGTAGTTCTGCAGCTGGATAAAATATCCACAGACTGGCTCAAAGAAAAGATTTGACCTTGAGGTACAACAGATCCTCTTTGAAACAAACCTTCTCCTCCTAAGCAATCTGAAGAGTTAGTTTCTAGAAGTGAATCTGCAGGTATTAGACATGAAGGGGGAAAAATCCTTTTGAAATAAGAGGGGGGGTGCTGGAAAAGGGCAATAAAGCATACTCTGTTCCATAATGGTTCAGAAAACAGTTCACTGAATGGTGAGAAAAATACCAATATTTCTCAGCTTTTCTTTTGTGCCACAGAAGGGTAAGAATTATGAATTGGAGAAAGTCCCATACTGTAAACCAGTTATCTTTTATCATATACCTCACCCTCTTCTCTGTTACACAAAATATGCTCAAAGGCTGAATATATTTTCCACAATAATTTCATCATGTGTGTTATCATCATATATTTCCTACAATTCTCTGCACTTTAAAGGGCTATTGGCTTTGACTGAATGACTTAGATTAACGCATACAAATCTCAGAAGCACTAAACCCAAGTATTTGACTTTATAGGTATTAAAGTTGTTTCATTTAGATTGCCCAAAAATTATTCCAATTTCCCAAACAATCAAAATTATTTAAAACATTAGATAGCAATATTCATAAAAAAAAAAAATATTAAAAAAAGACCCAACCCAGCAGCATTTATTATCAGTCTGTGTAATAAAGTTCATAACCTTCACTTCAATGCATGATTTGGACAGTCCCACTGTAAACCAGTGGAATAATGCAATATTCCAATATTCCAGTGCACAATAATTCAAAGAGATCAGTGAATTTCACTTTGAGGCCTTGTATGAAGCACACCATAGCTACAGCTGCTACACCAGAACACATCCTCTCTGCTGGCTGCCATTCAGTGCAGGCTTTATGTCAGAGCCCAGGCACAAAGACAATTAGAGAGTTTTGAACTTCCAATAAACTATAGATTAAAAAACCCACAAAGCTAAGCAACCAAAAACTTTTTTTTCTGAAAAAGTTTTTTAATGTAATACCAAAAGACCAATAAGGCATGGGTCTTTCTTCTATTTTCCAAAACAGATTAAAAAGCATCAATTGAGGTATATGTAATAAGTATTAGAAACATTTCCAGATCATAGTATAAGTAATTAAAGGAGATGAACTGGGAATGTGAGTCTTTTAGGACAGTCTATTGCAGAAATGGGATTTCTGAAAGAATTTCTCATATCATAAAAGCATGAAGTTACATGCCTAAACTACCTTGGATACTGAAGGATAAAAATGAAACAACAACAAATTATACAGAACTACTGGTAGGATAGAATGAGAAGGGTCTATCCACACATTCACTGTAAAAAACAAGGATCTCACACAGTCTCAGGCTTTCTTACTTCAGATCAGCAGGCCAGCAAGTAGAGGTTTTGAAAATCAGTTTGCTAGACAAATTCGAGGAGTTCTCTGTACTGCAATATTGTGCAAGCATGGCAGGCTACTTTATCCTCAAAAGCACATTAATTTCCAGTTTACTGAAAATCACTGAAGAGTTTGTAAGTGGTTCAAATATAATTGAGTATGATTAAAAATAATCTTACCTTCTTTTGATCTTCTAGTTTATGACTTACTGGATTCCTTCCATGTTTGTTCATCTCTGAAGATAAATCCATCACATTCACTCCTTGCCCTTCAAAATGAAATCGATTCAGCAATGCAGCAAACTAATCCAAAAAACAGGAGCTATGAACACAGAGACATGGTGCTTTTTTTCCATCACACACCATCTCTGAACATCAATGACTTGGAGAAATGACTAAGAAACCCATCGACTGAGCTGAGGAAAACTTTGCAGTTCACTCTTGGGACTTTCCAAATCACCATAGCGTTTTAAAAAGCTAATGCTTAAGAAGAGAAATATTTGTCCACTACTTTTAATTCCAACTGTTATCTGTATCTTTCTTCACAGGTTTCCATTTTACAGGAGATATTACATCGTGACTGTGGACCTGTTGAAGAAAAAAAAAATATCATCAAGATTGATTTGCAATTTGCTGTCACTCTTTGTAACTGATTACCTGTCCTCACTAGGTGTGAGGGGGGATTTTGTGTGGGTTTTGTCCTGGTGGTTTGGGTTTCATTTTTGGGGTTTTTTTTTTGCTAAGTAACTAATACTGGAGTTTCACTTAATATTTGGCAAGATGAAGCTATGCATGATCCCACTCATTCCCCTCTACATCACCATGGGTACACGGAGTATTCACTGAGAACAGCTAGTGAATTCCAGCTACCAATGTAAAGGAAAAGTTACAGGAAAGGAAAAGAAGAGCAAAGACTATTTGGCTAAAGGCAGCACAGATGAAAATACTGAAATATATACAGACCAAAAAAATCCCTCCTGAAGATGCCTAGTCCCATCATTAAAATAGCAAGCTTTCTTGATCCAAAAAGATCAGGGTCTTTTCAAGAGCTCAGTATTGATACAAAGAAACACTGGTACTCTTGTGAGATACAATTTCTCCTCCAGGCTAAAGGGTGTTCCAACAAGAAACAGAATTGTACTTATTCTCAAAACTACAACTTGAGGCACCTATTCTTAGTCATATTTATCTTCACATACACTTGAACATGATATCAGTAAAGGAATAATCATGCAATAAGGACAAGTCCTTTCCAAAAATACCTAGAAACTGTGATAAGTAGAGGAACCGGTTTTATTCCAAGCAAATTAAAATAAACAGAGGGTACTAACAAAAGAACTATTTCTGTATATTTACTAACTTATAGGCATACCATGGAGGCTGTAAGGTGAAGGGTCCTGTCTGGACCTAACACCAGGGAATCTTTCACAGCCGGGAACAGGGAACAAATTATAAATAAAAATGTATTCCTCTGTGCCATGTGGATACACAGAGAGACCCCTCATGCCATGCAACGTGGGGATGATGTGAGACCCCCCTGTATGAGCCCAGGGGAGATTTGTTACAACCAGCCAAAAGGTAACACCCACTTCCAAAGCAGAGAAGTTACCTTTTAAGGCAACAAATGGACAATAAATGAATATTCAACAGCTGATATCAAAGGGTACAAAAAAGTGCAGTTTTCAAACAGCGGTGTGCTCTTTGTATAATTCAGAGGTGCACCCAGCGCTGAAAATGAGTACCCAGTGCTGCAATAAAAATCTCTTGTTATCTTTCTTTGTCCTGCAGGTATTTTTGCCGTCTTCAAAATTAAAGAGAAGAATTAGCTTATAACAGAAACAAAGAGAAGATGCCTTGGGAAATCACATGAATATAAGCAATTGTACACTAAGCTGCTACATGAGAGAACACATACCCAGATAGCTTGTTTCCTAAACACAGATTTAGCATGATACCTCTCACCTAAGCATATAATGAATTTTGCTTCCTATTCTACGTTTTGAGAATTACGTCCTTCTGCAGATAAGCAGAGTATTACAAATACACTCACCAAAGTAGACTCAAATGCTTCAAGAGCATTCTCCTATTCAGTACTTAGAGAATCCTGAGGAAGTCAGTGAAAGAAAAAACAAGACTCTAAGGCATTACCTGCCCAGAAAATAGGAATTAGTCATTAAAACTACACTGTTAAAAACTTCCACAAACTTAGCATTTTACTGGATTAAGAAGCAGATCAGATTCAGTACTATGCTGTAACCTTCCCAAGCACAACTAGCTTTTCTCATACTGTTTCCACAGAATCTGAAGCACAGCCGGACAGAGCCAGACATCACTCTCAGGTGCAGACCATTCCCACCCCCACCTGTGATTTCCCCCGTTGGACAGTTTCACAGACCCACAGAATGCACAAAGCCATAACGCCAAAATGCAGGAAGATGAAACATGAGATCAACATGCAGGAATCAACATCTGGATTTATCCTTATAACAATTATAAAGCCAAGATAAGTCCAAAACAAGATGTTAAAAAACAGCAGTTTCCCTGGTTCATTTCATGGTCAGACATATAAATTATATTACTCCCCATGCCTGGCAATTATTTTGCTAGGCAATTAAGCTATTCTGTGGAACTGTATGGTGTTTTCAAGCCAAAGTTGGATAGAATGCAAATAATTTTGTTTGGACTGCCCTCATTAATTTTAACATGCAAAGCACAGGGTGGCAATTCTTGCTCATTCCATTCAGCACATTGTTCTATGGTCTTCAGCCTTTTCAACATAAACAGCTGTAATTAAATGCTTTTGGATTACAATTTTTTTTTTTTTTACAGCAGAACACAATTTGTTATTCCCTATTTTACACTGATATTTAACGTACACACAATCACTGAATAAAATATCTAGAGTCCTAGATAGCCTAATGATGACATATTAAATAACTGATTTTTAGTAGATTTTACTATCATTTACAAATGTAAAAGTCAAGATGAATTAGAGCTTTTTAAAAAATTTATACTCTTAACAAACATGTAAAAGTCATTTAATAATAATTTCTAATCATTTACAGATACTCATAGTAAAATAGTCTTGCAGACACATTTAACATTGCAAACACAGACCTAAAGGAAATGGAGCAAGGTATCCAAGCTAGGACTATCCTTAGACTTTATTGTTTAACAATACAATGAGGAAAATATTTTGCAGAAGTATTTCTGGCAGGGGGTTAGTGACTTCCTCCTCTAGAAACACACTATGGAAAGCATTCAGGGTGATGAAGCTTCTGGTTTAAGTACCTCTAATGAACTTGCCTGAAGTATATGAAAGAACTTTTTGTTTTACTTCACTGTGAGCTACAGGTTATTGATAGACTAATGGGGAACAATCCCAGAATATATTTTGAGAATTAACCAGAATTAACCTTTCTATACTGCCCTTATTATCAATATGGATAGTTCTTGAAAACTTTACATTGACAGGATTTTCAGGAAGCAACGAACATCCTCAAGCTCTCTGCAGGCCTCTTATGTGTAATTATTATTATCACTAATACTACCACTGTTTTCCCTGAAGTAGCACATTCACTAAGTATTCGGTGAAAGTTAACATAAATATGTTTAGAGAGTCTGGATGTTGCAAGTCAGCCTGGTTGGGGAGCAGGATCAGGGAGGGTGAGTTGTAAGCAACTACTGTGTTTTGGTCAGTTTTAATGGTTCTATGAAGTCTACAAAGAAAAAGTTGCTGTACGGTCTTAGGAAAAATTTAGGTAATGAGGCCTTCTGATATATTAAAATTTCATGACTTCATCAGGTGCATTCTGATGACTACCTAGGAGGCTGCACACCGAAACACTGCTCTCTGGTTGTTATCATGGGCAAGAATACACCAAGGGGACTTGGTGTACATTAGAGACTTCATGGATTACTTTCTTTTCCAAAATCCTATTGTGCCCACATGGACATTCTCAACTTTTGCCATACAAATAAAGCAACCTTGCAGTGATTTTGAGGCAGGTGCAGGTAGGAAACTACACCTTTCAAATTTTCTTTTTTTGGATACAGGGTAAGTCTACTGAACTGCATCTTGGATATTATCAGCTGCACTGATATGGTTTTACATTTAAGAACATTTGAGAGTTATGTTTTATTAAAGCATTTCTGGAAATCTAGATAGAGAAATTATTTTCTGTGTATGCTGATAGGAAAGGCTATGCAAATTTTAGAGGGAAAGCACAGCAATATTCAGGACTAATACCTCATTATCAAAATGGAGATTCTACTTTATGTGCAGTTATAATAGTGATGTTGACTTGTTGGGCTGGGAGGGAGGAGAAATTGAACATAATACACATTTACCTCTTTCAAACATGATAGTATCTATGGCAGGACCAAAAGCAAGTGCCATCTGTGAATCTCAGTACACAGCTAAAGCAAAACCAAGATACAAACAAGCCTTTGTTCTTGCTCATCAGTGTTTGCAGGGATGGCAGCATGGCTGAGAGAAGAGGTGGGAGAGTATCAAGATGCCATGACTCCCTTGAGACTAGCAATGGGGCACATCTTATGTAAGGCTTTCTCCTCCCCACGGTCCCTGGGGTAGATTCGTCAAGCAATAGAAATGAGGCTCACCACTAACAAGTTATTCGGGTCCACACTGAAGATGGGCAGGTCAAAGATACCATGGATATAAATTCCAGCCTTGATATGCTCCTATGGAACCTCTAGCAGATGTGACACCCCAGTATGACTCTAATAATTTACCCATAGCAATAGCTTCACAATGGCCTTAAAAGGCTTACCTCTAATCATGAAAGCTTCTTATCTTTCTTTGTAGCCTTTTCCCACGGGGAGAAAGCATTTAGGGTCTCTATATGGGTCCAACTGCAGACATAGTGATCAGGCACACAAAGAGTTATCAGGAAAAGAAGATGATGTTGACTCTTACAGGATTTGAGAGCAATGCCAGAGAACACTGCTTTTAGTCAGCATTCAGAATAAGAAGTCAATATCTGTTCTCTGCAAACACATGTGATAGAAGTGCCACAGAAAGTCTTGTCTGTGCCAGATAAAAGCAGTCTGGGAAGGCAGCTGGTAAGCCAAAAAATATCTCTAAGCACTGAGGCTTGCCTGCAGAATTATTTCTTCTGATACAAAATTAATTCCGCTCCAAACACACTCCTGATTCACAGCCATACAAAAAGCTGCAGTGTTTACAGCCCTTTCTAATCAATACACTGGTGCTTACTCAGATAAAAGTGACCACATAAGGATAATTCCAGAGATTATGTCCTTTGTTAAGTGCGTGCGTGGCTGAAACATTTTGCATTATTTCAGTAAGTGGTGTCATCCTATCGTCTGGATTTCTTCATAGGGCAAAACTCGTCTTCAGTACAGAATGCTATGCTGGAGCCATCACATTATCAGTGAGCAGAGAATTACAATTGTTTGCTTTGTTCCTGGCTCCAGTCAATGCAAAAAAAAACATTTATTTTCAGATTTGTACAGATTAAAGAAAAAAATAAAGGGCAATCTAATACTTACATTCTTGCAATCCGTTTCTGCAAAGCAGGATGACAATTGCCTCTAAATCATCAGACTGAATGCACAAGTTAACACTGGTGCACATAATGATGTAGCAAAAAAAATATAAATAATAAAAATAAATAAATATATAAAAAGCAGATTATTCTAAATTATAATATTCTCAGAAACTATTGCTATAGCTGGTAAAGCAACTCAAATCCTTTTAGTTTTCTCAAATCCTTTTTATCTTTCATAGCAACCTCCATCAAACAGTCTGAACTCTATACACAGAATTTAGAGCTGCTATAATGTGTCAATTTTATTTCAAGCTTGGAACCAATACAAGATAGGGATACCTTCTTTCCTCCATCATCCAATTCTTTTTGTCACTGAGTATCAGAGATAAAGCAACATAAGAAAGGCAATACAAAAAATATTTTTAGGAGTTAGTCCAGTCTAGCCTTTTAATACAGTGTCTCCTAAAGATCTGATGTGAGGGATGACAGTTTTGTTGCATGCACAGAACTCTATGCCAGGATACAAAACTAAACATCAGATTTAGATGGAATTTGGTTATCTTACCCAACACTTCCCTGCTACATATGCAATCTCTTAAATGATACATAAAATGTCTGTATTTCAATATGCCTTATGGCACTTCTGCAGACAAGCTTTAAGGCACAAATTCCAGCTTGAATAGTTATATCAATTCCACCTTTAGTTTCAGGGGAATATTTCTCCATTTCAATCCAAACTTATTTTGAATGTTCCTCTGCACTGTCAAAATAGATGAAAACAGTATGGTGTAGCTTTTATATTTATAATGTTTATGAAACAATAGGAAGAATGAATATTCTTTATTTATTTACATGCTAAATACTTCACTGTATTTGTATAATTATTTATAACTCTGCATATACAAAAAGAGAGCTACCTTGAAAGACAAGATGGATACATATTTTCCAAAACTGAATAAAAACCTGGATGGGATAAGAGAAAAAAAGACAGAACTGAGGTGAAAATGAGGGGGAAAATATTCTAGATATGCAATGGAAAGAGTAAGCAAGAAAATACAATTCAATCAAAAAGATCCACCTATATGGATTTTAAATTGTTCTGACCCATTATCTGAAACAGCCTCCTTATGCAAAAAAAAATTATTTATAAGGCTCATGACAAAAAGAAAGGCTAATCAAAAATAGTAAAGAGTTCACATACCTTTGAAATTTTGTTTCCTAGGGAGCTATTAAGCCTTCATTTCTGTTCCTTTTAAGTTTTGATTGGCACACTGAAAAAAGATGCAGCTGATCTTTGAGCAGTGGCCATTCTTCTGGGAGTTCTAGTCATCTACGGCTATTGTTCTAACCAGAAATGCCAGGAATCCCAGACAAATTATTAAATACTTATTTTTGTACACTTGTCAAATTTACAGGAAGAAAAAGGCCCTGGACCTTGGGAAATACCTCTATGGAGGTATATATTGTATTTTACAATATATATATTGTATTTTACAATACCCTACACATGTTAAAACTTTGTTACCACTCCAGGAATGGCAACGACACCCAGGGAGAGGTGTTTTCTCTCTGGTTTGTAGGCTATGAACATGAGAAACAGGAATACAGACTAAAATTTTGCATATATTGCTATTTTGAGCATTTATATATTCAAACACAAAACCAACATACTGAGGGTTCACCAGCTACTCTTACATGAAAAAGTTAAATCCACTTTCCCTACCCTACTGGAAATAAGAACTTAACTCCCCCCTTCGATAAATCTAAGCCCTTAAAATTTAAGAATGCCATTAAATCTTGCAGCCTCTCTTGATCTACCATGACTTGCTAAATAACTCAATTGGGTCAGAAAGCCAGCTGCATTTTCAGAACATTTTAACTCAATGCCTCTTACAAGTGATATAGTAAAAAAGCTTACCTATCTTCGCAGAACAAGCCTCTGACAATTCCATAGATACTTCAAAAATTGCCAATTTATTCTTTTAATACTGTTCAGTGGCAGCCTTTTCAAGTGAACTCCATGCTTATCCCAGGAGACTACATATAGGTGCTGATCAAACATTGCAAGCAATCCACTACACCTGGTGCCTCAGTATTCAATCCATGCCCAGTCTAGTCTCTTGCAATTAATTTGATTGATTCAAACTAATATGTGTCTGAAACAACAGTTCCTAGAGTCTGCAGTGCAGAGAGATGACTGACTAAAGGAGATTGCTGTTTGGGTGGGGAGGGAAGAAAGAGGGGGCGGGGGAAAAGGGGATGCAAAGGGATTATAAATTTTTTATAGAAAGAGCCAAGCAACAAAAAATATATTCAAATATTTGAAGACAAAATGCAGAAGTAGATGGTGCCGTCTTAACCATTAACTGAAAAGACAACCTTTGATGGTAGAACTTTATTAGTCTTCAAAATCACAAGATCCCAAACTTGTTTAAATTTGAGTTGGGAAAGACCTGCTAGGTAAGTTGCTTCCTGATCTGCCAAGGCAGAATAAATTACTGCAGTGTATTTTCTAATGCTTTATTCTGGTATTACTCTTAATTCCCAAGTGACCCAGCTCATAGTGCTTCTCACAGGAGAATATTAAACAGCCCAATAGAGATGAATGCTCTAGGAAGTTTCTCAAAGGTTAGGCATACTGATTAAATTTTAAGCTGAATTTTACGTTCTTCAAGCAATTTGTATCAATCTTTGCCAACACAGGTAATTGTTCGCTCCATATACTTTTACATACTGATTGTATTCTCACAGATTTCGAACACATTCAAAATAATTTTCTATCAATATGACTAAGGAAACTTTGATTTTTGACTTATCTTGGTCTTGATCCATTCAAGTAAAACTCAAATAGACCTTGAGAGTACCAAATATACAACTGCAATTCAAGATGTCAAAGCACTTTGTCAATTGTTCCCAAGAATCTCAAAGATGGAAATCCATTTAAAGGTTACGTTAAAGGAGCTTTAATTACCAATAACATAGATTAGAAATACAGGAATATCTATCCAGTCCAAAGCTTTATTGAAAGTGTAGAACTAAAAAGGGCTTGAAGTAACACATAGGAAATAATAAATAATGGGAAGCATATGTCTTTGTGTCTACTTAGAGAACATGTTCACTCTTGAATGACTAAAATATGTCTCAGGACAGTAAAGTACTTAAAGTATAATGTCATACTCCACTTGTAAAGAGATGTGCATCTCTAGGTACCACAGATTTCTCAGTGTCTGTGAGACAATCTTGGGTGAGATTCATCTGAACAAGCACAGTTCTGTAAGTGTAAATTAATGGCTCGGTGGTCTCCCTGTAGTTTGAGATAATAAATAGGCATTTTTAGAATGGAATTCTTCTCATCCAAACTAGCTCAGATGAATCATGACCTAAAGATGAATCATGACCTAAAGAATATTAATAACAAAAATTATAAGATAAAGAATCAAATTACACGGAAAGCCCGCAACAATAAACAAATACTGATCAGCTTTTCCCTGCCACATTTTCCCCCCACTGGAAGGAATGCCCCTCTCCTTGGAAGTGAGAGTCCCTTTCCCTGCCCTGACAAGCATGTGAGATGGTATAGAATAACCTCCTAATCACACCTCTCAACTATTGAACAAAATTAACTCTGTTCTGGCCAAAACTAGCACACTAGTGAGGCAAAAAGCAGGCTTTTCACCATTTTTTTTTAAACCTTTGAAACAGCTTTGAGGCTTGTTTTGTCTCTTAATATGCGGAACATTTTTTGACACAGTCCTTTCTTGGTAGACTTAGCTTGCCCTATTTCTGTAATATAACACTGGAAAGATCTCCTTTTTTGCATCATACAAGTTACTTACCCTGAAAAAATAAAAATAACTGGAACGATCTTATGACTTCTACCTGTGTAAATACCACTCCGTTTATCTCCTTATATCTCCTTAGATCTCAGTAATACTGATCTCTGACCTACCTCCTCATCCATATCTTGTGTTTATACTTAGAAATTCTGGGATTCTTTGTTACACAGTGATATTAAAGAAATTTAAATCAAAGGCTCCATTTGCAGAATGCTTTATAATAACATTTGTAATATCTTTTACTATTTACTGCATGAATTACCTTAACATTTTCTGTAGCACTTTTGATTTTATTTCTCATTTCAAAGCAATTTTTAACATCATCCAAACACATAGTACTACAGATTTTCTTCAGATTCTGAAAGCAAAGCTGTAACAGTGAATTGTTGCTTGTTAATCCACCTTCATCCAAGTTAAGCATAGGATCTATTATTTAGAAAATATTATTTTCCCAACTTTTTGTCTCTGAAAAGTGTATGGCCAAACTTGAAACAAATGTTTTAGACTGTCCTTAAAAGCTAGAACTGTAAAAATGACACTGTTTCTTGCCTCACTAATGCAACAATTTTCATTTACATTAGAGACTATTTTAGGGTGAAATTCTCTCTGTCAAAAGAGAGTAGCAGAAGGCTTCCATATCACTGACAAAAACTTTAGCGTGACCATAAACTCTAAACAGTACAAGTCTGATGAAACCTGGGTATTACTTTCGATTTCAAGAAATACACTTACCCAGTCTATAGTCTGGCTATTTTGCTAATGTTCAGCATTTTAGGAATAATGTTTCAATCCTCCCTTAAAAATACCATAAACAGTCTCTTCTCAAGGAGTCCAATAACTCAGAGAACAATACCTATCCCTCCCTTTCATCTTGATAGCACAATGGCTACACAAATAACACTGATCTACAACTCACCCAAGGTGAGCTACCAGAGGTTTTGTTCCACTTTTTAAACAAACAAATGCTCTGGGCCTTCAAAAAATGCCAAAAAAATAACTAAGTATGTTTGAAATGTGTAATATAAAGAAAAAAGAAATGTTAATTATCAATGCAAACAATTATTATTTTCTCTGTTGAGACAGCTGTCATGTAATTTGCCCTCCCAATTATTAAAACAACTCATATCAGAAACACGCTGCTGAATTAGATCACAAATGTGCCCTGCTTGCACTGCTGTATTTATATCTAAATATTGTCAGTCTCCTAGACAGTACTGGTAATCACCACACAGAACATGTAGCATTCAAAAGATAAACAAATGCAAAGGTGGGAGATCATCCACACTGACAAAATAAGCACAATTACTTCATGTGATTAATCACACATGTACTGTGAATAGTGTTTAGCTGCATCATATCTGCATCTCGTCTGTGTAATAATTTGAATTTACCATGAGCATTACTATTAATCACAAACCATGTGTGAAATAACTGCGAAAGAGAGTTATTATACTCAGCAGCTGGGCTGAGTATGTATTTTAAGAAAATCTGGTTTCTGAAATTATAAACTCAAATGTAAATAATTTGTTCACCAGATGCTCAGACTGGCAAAAAAAGAGATTGAAACAGTTCTGTAAAATGTGCTACATACTCTATCACAGAAACAACACCTACCTGAAGAACTTTCTCTAATTATTGAGTTATATAATTGTGTAAAATTTTAAAAAGGCTCTCTAAAAATACTTCCCAGTCCTGTTAATTTTTGACAGCCAATAACATTTCAGAGTAAAATGGTAATTCTGAACATATTACTGCATCTAAAAATATAGCCAATATACACCAAATATTATTATCATGCACAAAAAAATCCATAATTTTTTACACAAAAACTCAATGACAGCCATTAAATAACATGCACACAGATGTCAGATAGATAAAAAAATCTCAGTGTTTATATTGTACCTCAGTTACTTTCCCATAACTAAACCCAACATTTTCTGTTAATGATTTAGATGAAGCAGCCTAAACAACCTCAACCAAAATAAAGATTGTTACAATCATTACTATATAATACTAACAACCACCTTGAAATACTGGTACCATAATGATCTGTTTTTAAAAATAGAGCACTGCACCCAAAATCCAGCAAATTTATACAAAGCAGCATGATATGAATGTCTCATTTTGTAAAAGCTTATACATACCAGATGCAGTAAGAATGCATGATTTTTCATCATGTCCCTGTGAGATTCTGCACAAAAATGCTGAATTAGTAGTACTTACAAATTTCCATATTCTCACTGTTTGTAGATTTTAAAAAATAAATAATATAGGAGTGGAGGTTAGGATGGAAGAAAAGGTTCAGAAAATAATGTCTTTACCCAAGGAGTGGATCACATTGCACTGATAGAAATTTAATGGTTCCTCAGAAAGCATAATGAACAGCCTTATCTCAGGAGACCTCTGTTCTCTACACACATCAAGAGTGGTGACAGCACATCCTTACCAGAAACAAATACAAGGAGGAAAGTGCCTGCCTGAGAGCGTTAAACCTACGGCATGTTAGATGCCTGCTGTCATCAGAGACAGGCATTACCATGCAGCCTACCAAGATACTCAGATACTGCAGTTCAGATAAAGAGACCTTTCTGTATTTCTCAGCAACACAAATCAAGAACATCTCTGTTTAATTTGGACCTGTTTGCCTTTACTAGCCTGGCAGCCCACTGCCTAATTCTCCATACCACTGTATCACCAAGTCAAGTTCAGTCTTTTCTTGGCAGGCAGTGAGGAGTTGCACAGGCAGGGAAGGCAGTCCCCTGCAGTGGAAGGAACACACGGCTTTATCCTGCCAGATTAGGAGCAGTATTGATTGGTTGCAAGACTATTTTGCGCAAATGTCCTCCGACAGAAAGCAAATCTCTATTGAACCCTCGAGTATAGAGACAAAAGGGAAAGCTGTGAAATATTTGGGGTTACGAAAGCATTTGAATAAGCATTGTCCAAAACAAGAGCAGAAAGAAAACCAGCCTAACTCAGCAAGTAAGCATTTGTGCACACAACATTCCTAGATAAGAGGAAGCAGAACACAGATTTTCGGGCAAGAATCATCATGAAAATTCATGAATCTCACCTGGAGATTCAATGTAACTGAAAAAAGCAATGGGCTGTGTGCTCCGTAAGAGTTTGTGATAGGGATGGATAAGCAAGTTTTGTAAGCAATAAAACATATACTCAACTATACTATAAACAGATATTTACAAAAAGAAAAAAAGCTGTCCATAATTGTCTCAGCTAGATGTTTCTATGAATAACTTCTCAGCAACTTCAAACTTTAGTCTAATATTTACAATCTGGAGGAACTCATTGCTCTAAGATCACTCAAAGTTTATTAGCACTCAGTTGCAGTGCTGGGCACCCCCACGAAACATCAATACCTTAAACTGGAACAGTTACCTTCTGCTAACTGTATCTCAACTAATACACGAAGAAAAAAATCACTGAGAGCAATATCAGACTCTCTTGTAATGAGCTATAAAAGCAACTGTTATTCACAGGTATTAAAAAAAAGTAATGGTTAAAGTAATTTTAAAAATCTGGTTAAACTTCTAGGTCTCTGTATTATGAATGTACTTGTTTACCTTGAACATATTACTAATTTGTAAGAGCAATGAAAAAAGACATACCTCCCCTCCCTTATCCCTTTTTCTTCTTACCCCTTAAAAAAATAAGTTGAAACAAATAAACACAGCCCATTTTCATGACTGCCTCATAAAAATTGGAGTAGTAATGAAGATATCTTATCTATGCTGTTTACAACAGATGTTAGTAGCGTAACACAATCAAAACACAGAGATCCATATTATAACTTAAGATTTGAAATTGTTTTTATAAAGTACTTCTAGAGACATTTCTCTGAATAATATTTTTGAGAACAAAACATAATCAAAACAATGCCAATGTTTTGTAAGCAAATCACTTCCTGTTCTAGCTCCTATAATCAGGCTAAGAAACATCTTAGCAGCCACTTGCACTTACAAGAACACAATTTTCTGTCTCCACATGAAATGGTGAAAAAATTAATCACAATGCCCATGAGATTCACATTTCATCACCTTGGTTTTTTGAGCTCTCTTTCCTTTATATAAAAACTGTTGTTGAGTTGGAAAAGCTGTTTAACACCATCGTGCCCTTCATTAGGACAGAACGAAAAACAAAATGGAGAAAAGGCAGTCTCCATCCTGTTCACAGCCACCAACCGGTTGTAGCAAAAAAAAAGCTATGATCACAAAAGAAGGTATTAACTGTCAGTTTTAGTAGAGCCAAGAAGCAAGCTGGAAGCTGGAGGCAGGCCATCTAGGACAGGGTAGAAGCACAATCGGGTTAACTTGCCGTACTGCTGCCCACAGTGCATAAGTTCTGTGGGTATAGCATCAGGCAGCATTGTCAATCTGGCACCTCAGAAGAGCCCTTGGTTCTCTTGCACAAGTATTTTAAAAAAGTATGCTGTTTTCATGGTATAAAATTTTTCTCATATATTCCATTTATATCTCGCACTTTGCCAGACAATTTTCAGCTGCTTTATATTAATTAGCTCTCAAAAGGCATATTTAAAGAATAGACAATCATTTCATCCACACTTCTATCCTCTGTGGCACAATGTGGTGACAACATGACAGCTTCCTAAAAAGCAAAATATAATAATGGAAAACCTAGGGCTGCTGAGGGTGGATTTTCTTAAGCTCAGATTTTCAAAGCCCTATTTCAAGGCCCCAGCTGAGCTCCTGTGGGCTTCTTTGAAGCTTCTATCTTTCCTAATCAACCCAAGGATCTTTTTTCAAAGAGAAACAAAAATCTCAATTATATTAAACCCTGTTAAGCGCACACCTTTGCCCACTCCTCAGTTTTTGTGGTTATTTGGACAGGGGGGTGGTTAAGCTTCTGTACAGTACTTATGTTTTCTTTGTTCCCTCTGAATATTTTGTATTCTCCTACTTTCTAGAAGGATATTCTAATACTGCATCTCCGACTTAACAGTATGTTTTCTAGTTTCCTTCATGTAAAATTCAAAATATGAAACTAAGATTGTACACAAAACAAGGATGGAATAATAATACTGAAGGAAACAATTATAAGACTATAATTCAAATGTCTGAAAAATGCATAGCTAGACAATACCCAGTAGGTAGACTGTACGTACTATTGCACAGTTTGTTTGCATTGAAAAGGCTTAATATTTAAACTATATTAATATTGTTTATATTAATATCAACTAATTAACTAAATTAACTATAATTATAGTTATTTGCTATTAAGAGATTTTTTTCTTGTTCATCTACAATATTATGATAGATTAAATCCACTTTTTCAAGTGGCAAACACCATAGACTCCAGCACAAGCACTAGGAAGTATAATGGAGGAGCAACAGAAAAGGATTTCAGATTAATCAGAACAGCAAAACCCTATTTGAAAATATCTAGTATGGGTATTGAGATTGCATAGATGAATTATCAGTAATGAAAGGAGTAGCTGATGCTAATAACCAATCTAAATTGGTAAAATAACCAATTAAAATGTCATCTTTAATTAAAATGCCAATTAGAGCAAAGGGTTATTAAGATACGTCAGTCACTAAAACTGATGCATCCTACTTCTTTAACATGATGTCTTTTCTTCAGCATCCCCCAAAGGTAAGAGCTCTTGCCCAAAATAAAATCAGGTTCTTACTGCCTTATTTTAACACACACGGCATTCAAACTATCCCAAAAGGCAAAAATTAATAGTGCTACAACACAAAAAGAAATTTACCAGCTTTTAAAACAGAGAGATATCCAACATAAAAATGCAAAAAAAAAAAAAAAAAAAAAAGAAAGACTAAATATGCTAGCCTGAGGGTAGCTTGGTATGGCAGCTGATATGACATGCAGATCCTCCTTCCCATCCCCCGCATCTTTGGAAGGAATCTTCCTCAGATTTCAAAGCTTGTGTAATGAGGAGCCAATAAAACATTATAATCTGCTAATGCCTATTACCACTGATTCACAGGACTTCCTTTCCCTTCAATTAACCCACATCACATAGATCACCATGGTTTACTAGATGATGCATGAGGATGGGGATTACACTACAATTGTCATAAGATAATAACATACGCAGTAGAAACAGAGCAATAATACCTCCAACAACCCCTGTAATTGGAGCTGAGATATTGTAATGATAGATCTATTAGCATTAGTTCAGTGGAAAAATATCTGGGTTTCAAGATTAAAAGGGGCAGTTTTCTGGACTGACCAAAAGCTCATAACTCTCTGATTTCTTCCCTATTTAGCTCAGTAGGCTTTGGATTAAGACAGTATCTTTATCTTGGTATCTCAGTATTGCTGCATTCAATCACATCAAGCAAAAAAAAATCCACCCATATAAAGTAGTGCACCAACTGGATATTATGCTGCCTTCCTCTTCTTTCATCAAACCCAAAATTTAGCAACAAAAAGACACAACCCAGAGAAACTTTATTCACAATCTGAAGGCAGGTTTCCAAATCTAGAAAGTAGCAGCTAAATGAACAAATGTGCACACATACATAGTTATTTTGTTTCAATGTCAGCTTCTTTGGTTTCATCTCACCTTAGCCTTCCCCTGCTTTGCTACCAAACACGCTCACACTGCTTCATTTAATGATCTCGCCGGACAAATGCAATTTATTTTCTGAATATGTGAGCCAACTAATCTATTCATGGCCTAATCAAACTTAGCTTCTATGGTTTTACCTTCCAGAGTGAACTTTACCAGTTTCTACTGTACTATACTACAAGAATAAAACAAGGGATTAGATGACTCAAACCATGCCTATAGTTTTCTCGTGAACCATGAAAACAAAACAAATTAACTCAGTGCCTATTCATCACCTTTGTTTACAGCTTCTTTCTCTTCTACAAGTTCCTTTCATTACCATGCTATATTTCTAATACACAATACACAATATTAGCAAATTCACAAATCTCATACTCCTAAGGTGTTGGGAGGTTTTGTTGGTGGTAGTTTTATGGGTTTCTTTAACCAAACAAATTTCAGAATGCCTATATTTTGTTACACTTCTACTTAAGGAGAACACAACTATATTTCACACTGTTGTGAACTACTAAGAGAGACTTTACCACCCTCTGCATCAAAATCTCCAGATCCATCACTGAAAGTAAGGTAACACATTTATTATGCCTTCTTCCATATTGTCTGCTGACATTCAATCTTCCTTTTGATGATGAAAGATGCAAACTGTAGAGGCAGATCTATGAGGTTTACATTCCACTTAGTTTTACCTCCTGGAACTCAGCTATGGGGACAAAATCTGTGTGACACACTCCTGCACTCCAACCAGGCCATGAAATGTCAGTCGGGTTTTATAACATAATATTTTCAGGAAAATGAATAAGAAAAAGGAGATCAGAAAGCTGTCTCAAACTTATTACTAAAGCCTCAGAAAATTGCTTTTCTGAAAGGTTCATAAATTGGCTACTGATGGACGATTCACTCTGATAGCTCTTTAATAGTTGGGTGAACAACTGAAAAGAGAACTCAATTGTTTTATCTTTACCACTGACTTTCTTTAGCAGATGTTTTCTAAGCACCATAATAGCCGGCTTAACTTGTTTCGATATTCACCCAATGGCACCATGGTACTTCACAATCTGGAGTTACACTGAAAGTTCAAAAATTGGCTGAAAATATCCCAACCATATTAACTAGTTCACAATACTGAAAACAGCTCTTTCAACACTATGGTCACTTCAAAACAGATGCTCAGAATTCTGGCATCCCTAAATCTTCCAGCCTAGCCCACCATAAGCAGACAAAAAGGAATGAAAAGGAGTAAGAATTACATTCATGCTCAGTGCATTGCCACAAGAGATCCTTACTGAAAATTAAAGCAGCCAGAGATTCTTTTCATTTACACTCAGCTGTGTGCAATTCAAAGAAGCCTGCTTATCAGCTGAGGAATGGGAAAACACAAGCATAGTCTAGCCAGAAGTTCCATCCTGTGAAAATTTCATTCCAAATTGTGTCCTGGCTGGAGATAAGACAGAACTCTGGGAAGCAGAGCAGAACTGGACTTGCAACTAACTATGCTACATAAAGCTACACTGTGCTATGCAACCCTGTACCGTGCTACATAATGTGCTACAGTTATTACCAGTCTCTTGGTTCCGATTCTTTAGGTGATGGATTTTAATGACTAACTTAGGGATAAGTAAAACGAGTATTGGTGACTGACAATATTTGAGTTATTTTTAATTGCAATAATAGGAAGAATGAAACATAAAAACCACTAATCTCTGACTACATGCATAAGGTAGCATAATTGTCAATATACTTGTAGTGGATTATTTTGGCGTACTCTGTAGTGAAAATAGACAAAACAAGCTGTTTAAGACCAGAACTGTTTCAGTATCTGATAGAATGTTGAAGGAAGTGCACCACAGCAGACTGCAATGGCTTGGGGAGGGGAGGGCAGGGGAGGAAGAAACATACCCAACCCCCAAAGTTCCAGCTCTTTACTACTGGGCATCCTTTGCTTTACTACCTTAAAAGTAACTTTTTAACATAGCTGCCCTTGGTTTCCACTAAATGAACTGATCCATCATTTGCTGAGTTATTATAAAGTTTCTCCTAGCAGAAAACCACTAGTCTGAGTGGAAGCAAGAATTACCAGAAATAGGTTTAAAATACTTAATTAGTACATCTATGACCAGCAGGCTTGCTTTAAGTATAGATTCTATAGGTCATCTTGAAAAAGACTATATTAATTAATAACATCCCCTCTCTCTGGATTACTAAATTTTCAGCTTTAAAGAAAGCAAAGTAAACAGAACTGGCAGAAGAGTTAACATCGAAAGTTGGCCAACAGAAACACAAAACACTGAAGAGAAGATAATGCAACTTCTGACAGTGAAGTAATGAGTGCACCAATACATACAAAATGAGGAGAAATAAAGATACTGTAAGACTGCAATTTTTGACTAGTGTCTTCTATCACAAATTCAGAATCACATGCTGCACATAAAATCATATATATATGTATTAAATATACTTTGCTTCATTCTCAAATATTGATTCTTCAGAAAAGGTGAGAAATACACTGTTAGGATGACTTGACATTCCCATTTATTGCTGCATGAAAACTAATCAACTCTGACTTTCTGAGTTGCAGTCCTTCCCTGGGAAACAAGTTTTTTCCTTTCTGTCCTCTGCTCCATGTTTCTGCACCATTTCATCACCAGGGCCTATTCACCTGTACAGAAAAGATTATTTTTCCAGCTTTTCTTCTTGATCCCTTAAGTCTCTAATGCCCTCCAACTCCTTTGTAAGCCATTTTATTTTCATCATGCAGTTATGCTTAATATCCATAAACATGTATTTTAAAGGCCTAACATGTCTAAAGCCTCATCACTCTATTTGCCTGTGTCAGTGCACACAGCTGAGAACATGACACCATCCATGAAATGTTCAGAAGAAAAATGCCAAAATCGTCACCCATCAGTTTTTAGTTTGATTTACTGCTTGAAATGCTTTATATCAGTCTATTAAGAGGTCATACTGTATATTATACAGGACCGATAATTTTCAAGCACACAAATTTCTTTCCACATCACTACACTGCTACTGCCACTACTTAATGGCATGGGATTTGAACACTCAAGCACTCAGTGCTACTGCCACAGAACATCTGGAGTTAGTCAGCGATGATCTGTCTGACTATCAGTCTCCTCATGCTTCAGGAAAACAGATCACCACAGATCCGGTAGAGCTTCTTGTGATCCTCATTTGGTCCTGAGAAGAGATAAATAGAGCCCATCTCAGCAGAAAGATTATTCTGGAAACAAGTACCCACAGAAAAAGATGAGTGTTTCTTCCAGTACCCCATATATTTTCTTGTCACGGTGATATATTTTTCCTTGATACAGCCAACAGAGTTCTTTAGGAAAAGATGTGAAACTATTTTGTTTTCAGTTGATGATGACCCTTATCCTTGGGAAAAAGAATAGAAGGAAAGAAAGGTAAGAAAGTCCTTCAAAGCTCAGCCTAAGCTCTGCTACACAAGAGCATACACATCCACTCTGTACTTCCAAGGTTCTATGTGAGGTGCCTAGCTCACACTCACGTGCCTTTCCATACTGTCCCCACAGCTTCTGTCCTTCAAAAGCCCATGCTGCCAACCTGGACTATGGCATATTTATACTTTTCCTCCTTGGAGACTTCTAATTTTTTAATGACTCTTCTCAAAGTATTTAGTATTAGACATTAAAACAAGTAGTATTTTCCCAAACAGCCTGCTTAAGATAAGCATCCCAGAGACACCAACATCTAGGTTAATTTGACAAAACTATCCAGGAAAACTTAATTTGATAATGAATTTTAAGGTCACAGGAGGAAAGAAAACAGTCATTTTAGCAGGAAGTAACTGAAGTATTTACATAGCTGAAATATTAAGCAGCTCAATGCACAATGTAGAGCCTGAAGGACTGGTATTGTTTAGCCCTGACACGTGACTTGTAGCATCTCTCTAAAGTTATGTGCAAAGCTGAAACAAGTTGTTTCAACATTTTTATTCCTGCAATTGTGAAAACACCAAAACAAACAGAAAAGCAGAAAATCATACTCTGTCCCATGAGCACAGGTGCCAAAGGCTCAACTATCTACCTGACACAACTCAGCATGTCTAAGACTGTCTCCACTTTTCTCTCACCATGAGGGCATCCAAGGATTGCTCACTGCTATCAGCACCAGTCCCACGACTATACTGATGAATCAGGAGTCTCTTCTCACAATGTGCAAAATCTCTATTGCTTGACCCCTAGCTCTGCAGAGTTAATCTGCTCTTTTGATAGAGTAGCTGGCCCCAGGCTGGAATGAGGAGGGTTTGTCCATTTGGAATCTTGGCTTTAGAAAACACAAAATTCAACTACCAAAAAGTAACTCATCTCTCACAAAAGGCCACCATTTTGTTTGAAGGTTATAAGTTCATCACAACATTCCCCTGTGTCACAACTCAGACCATTAGCAGCATTTCTCTTCCAACCTTTTTGCAATATCATTCTCTTGGGAAATTAATTAAAAGCCTACACTGAGACTTGCATTTCAATCTGGATAGTTTCCCTCCCTCCTCCTCCTCCCCCATCTCCACTGGGGAAGTATGATAAAACTAAAGAAAATTATTTGCAAGAAAAGTTGTATGTGATACAGCATGCCAGATGTTTATATATTTGCGAATATTATCATAGAGCAGTTCATTCTTCACCAGTTCCAGTGATATAAAGCATAAGGGACACACTACTACTATCAGAACCTTCTCAAATAAAAATAACCAAGAAAACAAAGAAAAAGACAGCTCTATATTGCCACAAACATTCAGAAAACCACTGGCAGCAATGAAGTTGTGTTGTCAGCATAGAGTCGTGTCTTCTCATAACATACATTCATGTTAACAGGCACACAGTAGCCTATGACAGCTTACTCAGGAATCAAGAAACATATACTACATAATGAAGATTTGAACAATGGCATTACCCTACAGGCTGATAAAGAGATTATTCATTTACTGTTCATTACACACTGGATGGATGGTGCTTGATAGCTCCAAAGGAAAAGAATATCTGTTTGTATTCTTACAAAACTTTAATACTTTAAAAATTCATATTAATTGTGCAGTAAACTATCCGAGCATAATGCTGAGTTCTTCTTTTTATTTCAGATAAGCACAAAACTGCATTTACGTACACAGAGCTGTTTTCATACTGGGGCAAACCAGCACATTTTCACATGATCTCTACTAGAAAGAATCCAAGAATAAAAACAAAACCAAAATTCACTACAGAGATTTGTCTGCAAGAATTTCTTTACAAATCTTTAGATTTATTAATAACACATTCCTTTTAGCTGTTACTGTATTTCCTCACCAACTATACATATCAACTCCAAACTACAACTTGAAAAAATACAGTTTTTAATGTTTTACTTCTATATAATTAAGCATACAGAGGACTTATTTCTTATACTTTTATAAATAACCATAAGCACCAACTACTGTCAGAATTGATTGCTCTGTCATTGAGGAAAAGAAGTCACTACCTATTTCCACATGTATTTGTAGGAGAAATAGTAGTTGGTGTTTTGGGAGGACTCCTTTTACAGTTCACATGAAATATGGGGCGTGAAAAGTAACAGACTCAAAAATCAGCTGAAAATAAGGGTGCAAACATACTTCCACATTCTTCTACATTTCATATATCTATAATGCCCCACTGCATGACTGTTGATTTAAAACATTAAGAACTTGCATATGGTCTAGTAACCACGGTGATCTAGTAACCACAAACTAGCATGAGCCCAGACACTTCTCTCAGCAGTGGAGCTCTGAGGCTCTCACAAAGCCAAAGCATTGCTGCTTACTTTGGGAAGGCAAAATCTCCACAAAAATAGTTGTGATAAATCTACAAGTATCTTGAACAAATAAACCCAAATCTTACAGTGCAGGAAGATTTATTTGTAGAAAGGAAGATTACCTGAAAATGCTGTAGAAAGTGTTAACACCTCTTCATAAAAGACTATATGTCTGGGGGAAAGGACGCAAATCTGACGTAGCTTTCAACATCTGTACTCAAAAATACATACGCAAAGGTGTATGTGTGCATGGTGGTGTGCATGGTGGTATGCATGCACATGGTATGAAAGCATAGTGGTGAAGAGGGCAGTAATGACACGACACTGCCAAGATGACATGCTGCTGTTTCTCATCACCAAGAAGGTGTTACCGAAATCTCCTCAGCTGGTAAGAGGATGCTGATCAAGTGACAAAGCCAAATGACCAGAGAAAGTGGACAGAAGAGTTTTTTATCTGACTGCAAGTCAGTAACCTGAAGACATGTTTGATAGAACACGCTGCTGAGTTACCCCTGCTCTTCAGACTTGCCAGGCAGAACAGTAATTCCCTGTTCTCAAATAAACATAAGAAAGGAGTGCTAACAGTCTTGTTGCTGAAGTCACAAGAAAAAGATGCAACTCCCAAGTTCTTCTGTAAAGCCTAGAAGAGCAGTGCAAACCCTCCCAACCCCACCTACCGAATTCACCATTCATGCACCAGATTTCCCAGGTTTTAACCTGCACCTGCAGAACAAAAAAGTACACTGAGAACAGCAAGGCAAATAGGCTGCATGACTGAAGCTAAAGAGGAAAATAGTGATTATAAGGAGCTCCTTCTGCCACCAGCTCAGCTTGTGTTAGAACCTCTTCTGGTCTGCAGTTTCAAGAGTTTGAAGAGATCAAACAGGAGTTAGGCTAAAGCAAAAAATACAACTCCACTCCAGACAGATTACATGTCCACTTGGTTTCTTTAACTTCCTGCTGCTATAGGTGCATGCTATACTAGTGCACGCTATGCACGCACTAATCACTTTTCTGAGGCTTTGTCTTATTTTCCTCTTAGTTATTTTGTATTTATTTATATACTTTAAAATAAATAAATAAATAAAAACCTTATATAAAAGACATGTATCTTAAAAAAAAGCTGACAAGGAGACAGACAGAAAAGAAGTTTTTTGCATAGAAAAGATGTTTCTGCACAGAAATGTTTAGTCTGCATGAAATGGAACCCGTAAGGCAAAATTCAGGAAAGTGGGCTAAAGAGAAGGCATACATGAAAAAGTGGGCTAAAGAGAAGGCATATTTGCATATCTCAGCATGTATTTCTGCTGATTAAATAATTCTCTCTATACTAGGAAATGAATTAAAAGTTTCTGAATCTTATAATAGTATATAACTCTATACTTAAACTTATGCAGCTGTCCATGAAGCTATATTAGTGCTCTCATTTGTGAGCACACTAAAAGAAAATAATTTAGCTATCGTGAGAATCAGTTATTCACAACATGGCTCAGACGTTCTTGACGTGTTTGAATTATTACTCTGCACTTCTATTTCACCAGCAGAATATTTGAAATAGGACAAGTCTAAGAAGTGCTTCACTACAGGACAAACTACGTAAATGAACAAAAATTTGAAAAAGTAAGCCATTAAAGTAGGTTGAATTTTAGCAAATAGTGCCAATCCGTTAAGACTGAATTCTTACATTAAGAAATTTGAATCATAGCAATTTTGTGAATCTTCAAGCAAAGATCTGATAATTGTTTTGGTATGCTTTTGTTTCAAGTTTTCAAAAGTTGTTTCTTTTTTGACTCACTTTCTTGGCCACCTAGATTTGTGCTTATACTTCATTATAAGTATTTTTTTTATTATAGCATTCATTTGTATATTTATACATCGTATATTTACTAGAAGCAGCAAGGATTTGTATGGAATCAAAAATAGTCAGAGGTACTAAATTATAATATTAAGAAAATTTCATATGATCTCAATTTTATCATTAAAATAAAAGTAAACAAATCCCCATTTGGCAAACGACACTGTGAAGTTAAGAAGTTGAAACACTTATATTTGTTGTTCATATAGATATAAAATACATTATTTGCTTTTTTCTTCTAATTAAAAGCCATAAAATATTACGTTGCACTGCAGAATATGTATTTGCTCTTATGGTTCTTGTTATATTACCTACAGCTTCAGCATCACAAGTGGTAACATGTCAAAAGAAGACCTATAAATTCATGAAAGCCTGTAGAAGTTAAAAATCAGATACAGTGGAAGACCAAGAATTAGCTCAGCTGGATAGAGGATGGCACTAATAACACTAAAGTGGTGGATTTGATCCCTGTATGGGGGATCAAATTCACATAAGAGTTGAACTTGATCCTTGTAGGTCTCTTCCAACTCAGAATATTCTGTGATTCTGTAATTTCCTGTTACAAAAGAATTCCATTACATGACTTTGCAAACACAGAACTACATTACGAAAATATGAATAATTTGGGAGAAAAGAAAAGCTCTCGTGAGAAGAAATTAGTAAATTCCACAAAGCGTAAAACTGAGAAAGCCATAACAGTAATCAGTAAAATGCTGCACTATTGTGATTTGTGAAGTCAGCTTCACTGTGTTTGTTGCATGTAAATATTTGCTACACTAAAGAAAAAATAAAATTACAAAGCACAATTTTCAATGAATGTGACAGGAAAATTATCAACTTCTAAGTACGTGGCAGCTACACAACTAAGTTTAGAGATGAGCTAACAATCCAAAGCATAATTACATACTTTCCAACTTGGAGTTGAAATATTCAATATTTACACACTTTTATGTATATTTATAGGCTTCTTGGTTTTGAGGGACTTCCCATTTATCCCTTAGAATAATGTTGTTATGGTTGAATTTCTTCCTGGTCCCTTAAGGGGTAGAAACTGTTTGCAGTAGACCAGACTTTAACCTCGACTCTGATATGCAAGTTCAGTTTCTGCAAAACCCCAACAGAGCAAAAAAAAGACATAATGTTGCTAATCAAAGTGCCCCCTAGCAATTATTTCTTGCAAAAATACACGCAACTACTGCAGCAAATATGGCATTCATGAGCAATTCCTTATTTTGTCCAGCTACAAGATGTTTCCTCCCACCAAACTGAGGAGCCTCAGGACAGATAGCAGTTTACCAGTGTGTCCTGACACAGGCAGAGGGTTCAAAGCCTGTTTCTTCTCTATCATATCAAGACATTTCATTTTGAAGGGCACAGTAACCCACTGTCAAACCTTTCAAAGAAGATGAATCATGAATGAAATTTGAAAAGCTCATTTAAAAGAAAATGTCCTCACTAAAAGACAGACATAACTCAAGTAGGATAACCTTGGAGCTCAGAGTGGTATACTACTTGACATGAAACAAAGCTACCTAACCCTGAAAAGCACAGATATATGTAAAAGGACAATTTCTCTCTGTACTTCTGTAGTCAGAGACTATGGGATCAAAAAGTTGACAATACTAATTTAATTGGAGTAGAAACTCCCAGGATAAACATGTAGCAGATGGAACTGTAATATATGTTGCATCCACCCCTTTATTATTTATCTTGAAGACCCTCTTGACTAAACTGTAATTTTCTTGAAATTGCAATGATAATTGTAGGCAAATGAACAAAAAATTAAACATAATTAACTTTATCCATAAAATATTATTCATGTTGAGCAATGTATTTTCAAAAAAAAAAAAAAAGAAAATACACAAATGTTACAATTGCACAAACAAAATTTTGCATGTGATGCTGGCTCTGCACACAATCTGCACAGAATCTCTGCACCATCACTTGCATCCTGCTCTTCTCAAAAATCACCCCTTTCACTGATAGAACTATAATTAGGAGCTGAAGGTTTTTTACTGATTCACTTGAATGAATTGATCTGCAATGAAGCTTACAAAAAGGGATGTGACTTGTAGAGTGAAAAGGGCCTTAAGCAGCCAATCTTCAGTGGACTTGGTAGCCAGCTAAACACTGTTCACAGGACTAAAGCATCATGACATCTGCAAACAGAAACTTGTTTAAAATTAAATGTGTTAAAGTGAACTGGAAGCATTGTTATATGTAAGAAAACAGTTTCAATCTCTCTTTTATGGAGCAGGGATATTACTAAATCACTCAACTTTAATTGCACATGAATTACAATAATAGAAATTTATAAGGGGAATTATTGTCCAAAAAGGATGAAAATATTTTAAGAAATGGAAATATAATCTAGTATCTGGGAAACATAAAAAAGTTGCAAAAGCAAATACCAATATTTTATAGTGATACTGAAATGCAGACAGATATTAAAGGTCTTCTTCTCTTGTAAATAATTTTCTTGGACCATCATATTATTGTGGCTTATTCTGATAGTCAAGCTATATGGCAAATCATAGTCTAATAAAAAGAGCAAGGCAAACAGACTAATAAACCATCAAGTCAAATATTCTGCCTATGTGTAGAGTAACTATTCTCTCTGACACATTTTGAAGAGTCCTATTTATTCAGTGAAAAGATTATGCAAGAGCTTGTCACATATATCAAATAGTGTGACAGACAGACAGGCAGATACACATATTCCTAAGCCCTGTTGCAAAGCCACAATTTGTGGCAGAACCCAATTCTTATAAATCCTTTGTCATTTTAGCAGGCACAGAAATTGATCACAATTATTACTGCAGATAACTTCAGGTTTGCTTATTCAGCCTTTCCACCATAAAGTCCAATGCCTTCTGTGCTGTGAAACTGCATCTTTAAACAGTTGTTTGAATTAACTCAGGGACACTGAGAAAAATACAGCTCTTCCTTCAATTCAAACTTTAAACTGAAACAGGACCATGAAGCAGAATGATCTCGGAAGTCTCTTCCAACCCAGTTAAGGTTGGAAGGAGGTCTCTTCCAACCCAGTTAATTCTAATTCTAAGAATAGTCAGAAAACAAACTTCACGTAACTTGCTACAGAGCTATCTTCCAAATTAAATAATCAGTCAAAAAGAATATGAAGGAAAAAATTCTCAAAAATATTTGATTCGCTTTGAACATGTTTTATAGATTTTCCATAGACAGAATATCATATGGAGCACCGAATCAACCTTACTTTTTCAAGAAATTACAGAATTACCTTCTGCTTCTAGCAAGCATTACTCTTGCTATAGTTTTGGTTACTTGTATGAAAGAGAAGCAAACAAAAGTCTAGAATCAATCTAACTAGTAGTAGGAAGATGCCAACAAAAGCTTTATCACTACAGTACCAGCAAAACCAAACCTTGAACTCTCTTTCAAATTACCACTATCTACATAGGCTGTATTATTAATAATGGAAAGATACAAGAGAGACATAACCATAAACACTGAAGACTTACCTGGATATCACCAAGGTCTAGTGACACCACAAAAACATGTACCTCTAGCTGTGAATTCATGCCATCAGACACCCGTACAACACTTATCACAAGTGCCTGAAATATGAGCCTACATAGTGTACTTTTTCATGGCTCAAATTTCCAGGATTCCCTTAAGAACAAGTTATATGGTAATTGAGAACAACAATTTTATTTTAGAATTCTGAATCTGAATCATGCATCATTTTACTTCCTAAGGACAACGCTGATTGAGAGAACCAAACCCAGTTCTTCAAAGGATTAAGCTACTGTTCGAAATTTTAATTGCTTGTGCTATGAAGGATGTTTCACATCAGTGAATGTGAGTTCCCTAATTATTTGGGCCCTTCAACACACATAGCTTTCGGGTACATAGCTTACAGGTTCAAGACTGACAAATATACTGGAAGCTTAAGTGGCTACTCATTTTATTAGCCATAAGAACCAACAAATAATTTGGTGTTCAACAGTCTTACAGATGCTTGGTTCCAGGCAGTTCCCATTAGTGCAAATTATAACTGTATTTATGCAGTTTGATTCAAAGAAGCTGTAAGTCTGCAATTTTCAATGACATTGCCAATAAGTGGCTTCTACTGAAATCACCAGAATTTCTCCATTCTGGGATATCACTTTCTCCAGTGGTCTGGAAAGCATCTAGTACAATTCTTTGGTTGAGAGTTATTATTCTATATTTGTTCTATGGTACTGCCACGAAACTCGATAATCAAGACCATGATTTCCTGGGCTAAATGCTACATAACAAGGTGCTAAGTCTCTTTCCTGAGAAATTTAGCGATATTCAGTACTGCATTCACTCTATGCACGAGAATCTTATCCATGCTTCTATTCATCATCCCAGGGTACTTAAGACATTTATTTACAGGGAGAACCAGATTTGCAGAGGCTTAAAAGTATCTAATAACACTAAACACTTTGTCTACATTTCAGTGCACAGAAGACAACCAAGTCCCCACAATTCTCAGACTCTGAAGCAGGTTTTACCCATCCAATACTTATGTCCAAAGGTAGCCGTGGGAAATAAGGAAAGTATGTGTCTGTGTGCTGCTGAGGCCAGCTTTCAGCCTGGATGTAGCAGGCAAAGGTAGAATTCCCCATTCTGCCTGACTTGGAGCATATGCACATGAAATGCTACAGAATTTATAATTCTGCATAGAAATGAGAGTTCTGCTTGTTGCATCTCCCACAGAGCAGGAAGAAATCTAAAAATAGAGAGCAACTGAGTAAGTAATACAGATTGATTTTGGCAAGGACAGACTTAACTCCACCAAGGCTTTTTAGGAGAACTACAAGACAGGAAGAAACTGCTTTCATATTAACCAAAGCAGATGGAGAGACCCAGGAAGAAAGGTCAGGCAAGGGTAGAAAGTTAAACTGCCAATAAAATTTAAATCCAAAAAAGGACTTGTAGATAAGCAAGCAAAGAGTATCTTAAAGCAATTCTCTCAAATTCTTACTTTTTTTTTTTTTAATGCTTCTACTCTTAAATGGCCCAATATTGATGTGATTAGTTATAGTCCCCTGTCTCAGATAACAGGCATTCAACTACACTGCAACCACACAGTCCTCAGTACAAGCCAATACACCCCTCAAGACATGAATACAGGATATTTAGAATATGTCCTGATGCCCTTTCACAAGTCATTTCTTGCACAACTGACACTAGTGCTAGACTACTGTATGACTCTTTTAGAACCATTATTTGCTGTTGTTAGACTGGATTCAATAAATAAATACTAATAGTGCTAACAGAAACAGAGAATAAAGAACACAGGAGAACAATTTAACCCTTTCTGATAAGATCCCTCTTTATGGAAGACAAGAACTAAAGCATATACTTTTTAAGCTCTTAGTGCCAAAAATCCATGAATCAGTGTCAATACCTGATTACTACCAGCTGATCTCCTTACCAAGCAGTGCTCCAAGATAGCAGAATGGAAGACGCGCTGATCTTCACAGTTGCTGTGGGTGCTGCTTCTGTGCCAAAATCCACTTCCGACACTGCCTACATGAATGCTGCTTCATCCTAAGTGTTTTCCATCAATAGCCTATTTCATAAAAGTCTTATGACCTCATAGCTTCTTTTTTAAAATATGGCTCTAGTCCCCAAAATAAACTCAATGCGAACAGATAAGTTACTCAAAGACTGCATTTTACCCAAATCCAAGAAAAAATCAAATTTAGAACGCAAGTCCATAAGTTCTCACGAATTGTTTAAAACATTACTTCCTAAAGCTAGAGACTAATAGTAGAGCTCTCATATTTGGTAATGTGGGAGGTATCTAAAGAGGAGGAGAAAATTGTTCAATTTTCAAATGCCTTTTTATGTAGTTACATAATTTTAACAAAGCAAACCATTAAATATGTTTGCTTTTAGACACACTGCATTATTAGGAAGAGCTAATTTTCCTCTCTTTATACCTCTGAACAGCAAATGATTTCCCTTCCTTGCAGTGCACATACAAAATGACTAAATATCAAATTTCACCAGATTTCCCATTTCAGATACAGATCCATTTTGAACTGAGTAGAAATAGTTTCCCTAATTAGAACACATTCTGAGCCAGATGCAACAGTTCAGAAATGGCACTGTGAAAATTTCAAATAATAAAAACATGTTTGATTGGGCAGAGTAACTACCTCAAATTTCCCTGCATTTGCTGCCAGGCAAGAGCAGATATGCAAGCACTTGGCTGTGATCAACAGCATCTAAGGTAATGGCAACAACCTGTTAATATGCCAACATCAAAAATGAGTTTTAAGATATTCAGGCATTAAAAAAAAATAAATGGTTTGGATAAATAAAGTAAATAAGGTGCACAAGCTACATGATTAACAGACCATAATGTGGATTCATGACTTGTATTTAAAGAGGTTGCAGCTAACCTTTTTAGAACCATACAATCACTAAGGTTGAAAAAGACCTGTAAGATCATGTAGTCCAACCATTACCACAGTACTGCTGTCAGGGGTGAGGGGGGATGCCAGCAGGGACAGAGCTTACTGGGCAGCCACTGTCCCATCCCACCGCAAGCTCCCAGGCCCACTCACCAGCCTGCTTCACCTTGTGCCCCATATCTGCATGTTGGCTTTCCAAGACCTAGTCTTTGGTACTGCTTTGGGAGACACAGCTTTTGAGGAACAACTGGACACTGAAAGTGCTCAGGGTGGAGGAGGTGCCTGACTACCACCAGCTATTACCTAGTGCAGGGAGAATGAGAAATGGGACATTGCACATCACCAGCAAAATCACTTCTTCCCCTCCATACCACCACCAGCCGCCTGAGGGACTTCTGCAGCAAAATAAAAAGGGTCGTCAGCGCTACACCTGACAAGAGAAGAAGAGAACAAGAGGTGATGTCTGCCCAGGAAAGCACTTCTACAAGGCACAGGTGCACTGGTGGTGGGGAATCACCTCTTCAGCTCTCTGTTACTCTTTCTTTCGGTGGCCGACAGAGAGCCTCCTGGCCACCATGTCCGTTCCTACTGCTGGGACTACTTTCTGCCAGCCAATTATTTACCTCCTTCTTGTTTGTTTGCCTGAGACAACAAAAAACCCCAGACTTTGTTTTCCAGCTTTGACTGCAATTTTCATTCCATTGTGCAGCATCCTAGTGGGCTGTCCTGCTGGAACTGGATTTTCCTCCCCTTCTGAGCTGTGAAGGGGCAGGTACTCACCCTGCTTACTTTTACTCCCAAGGAACAGCAACAGGAATTAATTTCATTCATTCTGTCAGTTCCTGATTTCTATCCTATTAATGAGATCATAGTAAAGTTACATCTTATTGTGGTGGTTTGGCAGTTGTAACAGTAATGAAAATCTCTGCTTTAAAAATGATGTAGAACACCTAAATTAGCACCCAAAATGATCAGAGTTCAAAATTACTTTCTTTAAAGGAACTTATCCTTGTGATAGTCTGAATCATTTAAATTAGGGGAGGAAAAAAGAATCTGAAATAAGGGGAAAATAGAATTCATTCCTAATAAATGCTTCTCTCCAGATGGAAATCTTTCAGATTATTTACATTCATGTGCTAATTACATCCAAACTAGAAAAAAATCTTACCTTTGAGTGACTTTTATTTATTTTTTTCTGTTCTTTTGGCTTTATGTTGTTTTATGTTGGGTTTGTTTCTGTGGGGTTTTAAATTATAAACAGTCCTTGCTTTTAATTTTGCTTACCACTTTTCTAGTGGTTAGGCATTCAACCCAATTACAGGCCACTAAGCTAACTGAGGCATACCCAGTGCTGGTTGAGTTTTATTATTTCCTAACTGTGAGGAAATAGAGAACAATATAATCTTTATAGTAATAGATATTCAGAGATATTTGGTCAGCCTGGCAAATGCCACCAAAAAAATGAAGCTAAGAACTATTGTTCACTTTGACCATGTTGTGTTCAAAAGCAAAAATGAAGACAAAGGTTTTAGTCACATGGATTTAGCATACAATAAGCAGACCAAATGTTTGCTACATAAACATTTGTAATTCCATGTAAATCAAGTTAATCACATGCTGACAGAAATATCTGTTAATTTCCCATTTGTGTTACTTACTTTTTTTTTCCTCTCAATTTTTTAAATTGCTACCTTAAGAAGCCTCTCATTTACTTACAGGACATAAAAGCAAAGTAACTGGAAAAAAGAATCACACATAAAAAAACTCACTAGACCAAAAGGCTGAAAACAGGTGAGTATTTCTAATATGAATTACAGGGCACACACACACAAAAAAATTATTTCTGCCAATATATTTCATCTCGGTAACCGCAACTGTTATTAAAATAAAAATGTGCAATAACAGATGTTCTTGTAGATACACATTTCACCTGCAGACATTTGTGTGCTTCAGTGCTTAAAACAGACACACTGGATGGGTAAATTCATGCTTGTGACCTCCCCCAACTCACTTGTTCTTACTTCTGCAAAGGCACTGAAAAGTCTGGACAGATCATCTGCCAACCAAATCCAGACTCTAAGCAGACTTACCTACAATAAAATGGAAAGTCACTTATGAAAGGAAATTGTGTTATCCAATATGGAAAAGCAAAGTATGTTATAATTTTTCTTCAGAAAGTTACGCAGTTAGTAATGGAGACTCTCAAGCAATGAGGCAAATAAAGGAAAGATCATCAGAACTACCAAGCCAGTACTCACTGAAATTCCACAAAAGCAAATATTGCTGTAGAATTGTCGGCTGTCAGAGTATTAAGTGTGAATTTAGGCCCAAAGTACAGCCACAAGTTCTTTAAAATTCAAATAACTACACAAAAAATTCTCAGAACAAACTTGACTTGAACAGAGTGACCTTTATCTTATGCTAACAACATACAGATATTTCCAATATTTCCACAACAATATGGTAGGAAATTAAACTCCAATAATATTTTGAATGGATAAATAATCTTTTACTGTCCCTAATCTTCTTGTCTTGGGTTACAATAAATCATTAAGGTAATCCTTTTTTCACTTTTTAATGGCAGGGCTGTATTCTCAACTAAAGCACGGAGCAACTGTACTAATACATTATCATGGAGTCTGGTGGAAAAAAAGAGAGTCTCAGACTAAGCCTTCATGATTTTCCACTTCTTCAACAGTAGTGACTAGAATTCTGATTTAATATATAAGACAGCTTGATGAACCTCTGGTCCTAGGTTGAAATGCTGTTGGGGGTGTGTCTGTTTGGTAGGGGGTGGGGTAGTGTTTTATTTTAAATAAAACCTGAAGACCAGGGAGAACGAGGAAAGCCAAAAAAATTTTAAATCCCTGAAAATGCGATATGCATATACATTTAATAATTTAATTTAAAGAGATTTCCCATTCATTTAAAGATAGGACACAATTCAATACACCATTCTACAGAGAGATAAAAAACAGTGGGTGCAGGAACCTTTTATTTCCCTGTTTAGCTTGAAGCATTGATATAATAGATTAATATTCATTCAATTAAAATGCTTGGGACATTTCTATGATAAGTAATCTTTTCTGTAGGATTTTGACATTGAGCATCTGTGTTGTGATAGATCTATGGACATTATCTCTCTCACAATAATAAACAAAAAGACTATTTAAAAATATGATAAGTCTTTATTAATGTTTGAATTGAACACAAAAACAATAAAAATCACATGGATGAATTTTTTGGTACCACAGTCACCTAGGCCAATTGCTATCTCCACTTTATGAGATGAAGTGTTCTGTATTATAAATCTCTGTTGAGTTTCAATATTTTACCATCAAGTGTGCAGCAGGAATATCTGGCATTAGAAAGAGACTTATCACTAAACATATCTTTTTCATTAAAGAAAATCTTCTGCTTAATTGATCTCTATAGTTCACAGGAACCTTATATAGTGAACCTTATTCACTATAAATAACTGCATCCAGATCATAATTGTTTGGCCCATTCACATTTATTTCCAGTTCTCTTTAATTCTCAAAACAGACATTTTGTCAAGGTTTGAAGAACTTGCCTTTACCCCACATCAGACACCACAATTCTTCCTCACATATGTAAAGAAAATAGGTAAAGATGCAATTTGTCCCTGATCACAGTCAATACATTAGCGAATGCCTCAGGATTTTTTCTGAAATTTTTGCCATGCTCTCTGAGTATCTGCTTAGATAGTTATAGAGTAAGAATGCCAATAGGAAAAACAGGCCTGACTATAATGTTTGACAACTGAAATAGTAACTTCTAAAGACACTGTGCAAGATATCTTGCATAGTGAGGAGAGGAAACATCAATTCAATCTCTTGCTGAGCCCTGTATCACACTCCTGTTCTGGAGACGAGATAGGCAAAGGCAGCAGCACCTTGAAGAGTCTCATCTCCAGCCAAGGGGAGTGGAGGAGCTTCCATATGAAGAGCATATATCACGAATAACTTTTCAAACAAAACTAAATTGTTTGTGGATAATTCTTCTAACATCAATTCCACTCACTACAGAACTTTGGAAAAGAAAAAAATTAGTCCAAAGTGCAGTGACTATGGACATTTTCAGTTTGCTGACCAAAACAGCATTAGCTGTTTTCAATCTGCTCCTTGGCACATGCTTTAAGTTTCACATCTTGTTTTCATAATAACAAAACTTGTCTGCCTCCTAATTTCAAGTAACCCCTAATACATCTTTCACCTTTCTTAAAAGTGAAAGCATGAAAAGTACTCCTGTGATGATAATATTCTTATTTCTGAATATACCCAGCAAGACTGTAAAGACTGTTATGTCCTATTCAGGAAGCAGAAATCAATCCATAGTGATCGTTCAGGAGAATGCAAAACAAAACAGAACAGAAACAAACAAACAAAAACAACAAAAAAAGGCAAGGAAAATAACTACTTTTTAAAAATGTGGATTTGCGTTATGAAGTGAGGAGGCTGGTTACAAATGTGACACGTAAATGATCCTGAAGAGTTGGGACTGAAACCAAGAACTTGTGACAGATTAGCACAGACCTTTGAAAAATGCATCCAGCCTTGATCAAAGCAACATATATGTACACAGATGTTCATTTCACTTCCATGGTTTACTTTATTGACAAGGGCAAAATTTAAACAAAATGCAAAAGTCATAAGAACTGAGTCCTCAGGCAGTGAAAAGAAATCTAAGAAATCGTTTGGGAAACTATTCTCCTGAAACAAATGCATTTTTCATGAAGCAAAATGGTAGAGAATATTTGCTTTTTGAAACTTTGGAATACCTTGCCCATATCCTCAGAACACACAAAGAAGCAGATGCATTCAGCCAACAGCATCAACTTCAGACACTTGAGTGAAAATGCTATTGGACATTACTGAAAGGATGCGGTGGTTTCTTTCCCTTCGAAGAGCTCAGCTCTGCAGCATAAACAAACATTTTCATTTCAGATCACTATATCTGACTTACTCCTTTTCATATCTTAGTTACTGTAGAAAGTAAAAATCATCATGAACAATACGTACCCTTACCGAAATTATTAATTGCAATCATATTTTAATTTTCCAATATTGCTTCAAATAAAGTGTGAATACATTTTGCTTTAATCTATGTCTGAAAAATAGCTTATGAATAATTCATTCAATGATAATTCCTCTAATCAGTCAGAGAATTATTTAAATACTTTTACTAGTGTTGGGCTAACTCTGTTCATTATTGCTTCACTAAACTCCATGAAGAAAAATGCTAAAATATCTCCAAACTCTATTATTAGCAACTAAAATTATTCTTGCATCAGAATTTCATACTCAAGGGAAGAAAGAAAACAAAATTCACACTGGCTACATAAAAATTTCTTACCACTATCTAAATATAGATATAAAAAAAAAACCAAACAAACAAACAAAAAAAACCCACAAACCAAAACAAAACACCACAACACCAAAAAACACCACAACTCTGGGGAAGAATGGGAGGTCTCCTGACAGATTTCAGGATTGAAACTCAGTGGGAGAGAGATGCATCCCAAATACATTTTCATCCAAACAAACCCCAAGCTTTTGTACACACATTTTCCAATTGTGGTTTCAAAAGTTTACCCCTCAGAGCATACCTGGCAGCAGCTGAAAATGGTAAGTGCTCCAAATCCATTTCATGTAATCACAACCATGACCTCCCTGCCTCTGTCCTCCAGGAAAGATTCTGAGGCACATGTTATATGAGAAAAACTGAAACCAAATTGATTATTCATTTGTGTTATCATCATCCCCTCCTGGATTAAATGAGAGGCTTCCATTATATGGCAGACTTCTGCTTCACTAAATCCTGTTTCTTTTACTTCTCTTTTCCAGTTTCATTTTTATCCTTCTTTTCCCCTCTTGTGCAAGCCTTATTGTCTTCCTTTTCAAATGCAATTATCACTTTTCAATACTAATCCTTTCCCAAGCAGCCTAGATTTTCACCTCTTTGTACTGATCCAGATTCCTAAACATTTGATCCAGTAACAGGCTTATTTTACTCTCTAATCCCTCATTTGCCACCTCTGCATACAACCTGGGTCTTTCCCTACCTAAACAACCCATTTTCTACACTCATTACCTCTTCCTTTGTACTTCCCACCTCAACCTCTCTAGTGCACAGGATTACAAATTCCTTTTCTGTCCAATAAACCTTGCTCTTTTCTTGTTATACTTCTAATCTTATTTTCTCAAAAAATACACTTTAAGCTTTTTTTTCCTCCTATTTAATTCATGTTTAATGCTTAGCTTTTAGCTGGAGGCTTTGAGTTGGTGCTTTGTATGGTGTAACAAAGAAAATCAATGATAATCACAAAGCATACCAAAATACACAAACGAGAAGTGTAAAATATTTGTTCCAATGGGTTGTATGCACACATGTAAGAGTTAAGCTATGCTATCTCCCCACTGAGCTCTGATTAATCTCTGCCTGTAGCAGCACACAAGACATAAAAAAAGGCTTCCTTCCTACTGGGCTGTATAAGCGCAGTGAGAAGGAGGGGAGTTTTAAGTGCCTCGCATCAAGTTAAAATTACCAGCAATTTGTAAGGGTTGCAAAATAAAAATTGTTCAATCAACCACATTTGGATTAAACAGCCAGCATCACCAGACACAGACAGTCTAAGCCCTGACACAGCCAAGTTTTTTAAGCTCCAAAGACAACTTGATGCATTCCTTCAGACTTCACTGATATTTCTCCCTAAATATAGCTTCTGTTTGAATGAAAAAACATGGGAATAAAAAGATGCAGCGAGAACACAGAGAACAGTTCAGTCAGACAAAAAAGCATTTCTTTCCTTAATTGTAATAAAGATTTTATACATAGATATCTTCTATAGAGACAGAAGAGCTTTGTCAATTTCCCTCGCACCAATGGTTTTAATATCGTTTTTGCCTACAGAAGCTGGAGGGCCTAGGGACCTGCAGCAAGTTGCACACACCCAACATGACCCTGGCCAAGACAGAGCTGGCACATGGAGCCAGGCTCCCACAGCCCAAGAGCTGGGGGCTGGCTTTTTCACTCCAGTTTCTTCACAGACAGACCCTTAGTTCCCTCAAGAACTCCTTTCAGATAGTAGTAGAGAGTGATGAGGTCTCCCCTGAGCCTCCTCTTCTCCAGGCTAAACAACCCCAGCTCCCTCAGCCTCTCCTCACAGAACTTGTGCTTGAGTCCCTTCACCAGCCTCATTGCTTCTCTCTGGACCCACTCCAGCACCTCAATATCCTTCCTGAACTGAGGGGCCCAGAACTGGACACAGCACTCCAGGTGTGGCCTCACCAGAGCTGGGTACAGGGGAAGGATCACTTCCCTGCTCCTGCTGGCCACACTGTTCCTGATCCAGGCCAGGATGCCATTGGCCTTCTTGGCCACCTGGGCACACTGCTGGCTCATGTTCAGCTTCCTGTCAATCCAAACTCCCAGGTCCCTTTCTGCCTGACTGCTCTCCAGCCACTCTGTGCCCAGCCTGTAGTGCTGCAGGGGGTTCTTGTGGCCAAAGTGCAGGACTCGGCACTTGGCCTTGTTGAACCTCATCCTGTTGGAATCAGACCACTTCTTGCGCTTGTCCAGGTCCCTCTGCAGAGCCCTCCTTCCTTCCAGAAGATCAACACTCCCCCCCCAGCTTGGTGTCATCTGCAAATTTGCTAATGGTACACTCAATCCCCTCATCCAGATCATCAATAAAGATGACTGGGCATCAATAAACAGGACTGGGCCCAGCACTGATCCCTGGGGGACACCACTGGTGACCGGCTGCCAGCTGGATGCAGCCCCGTTCACCAGCACTCTCTGGGCCTGGCCATCCAGCCAGTTCTTAACCCAGCACAGAGTGTCCCTGTCCAAGCTATGGGCTGCAGCTTTTCCAGGAGAATGCTATGGGAGAGGGTGTCAAAGGCTTTGCTGAAGTCCAGATAGACCACATCCACAGCCTTCCCTCATCCACCAGGTGGGTCACCTGATCATAAAAAGAGATCAGGTCAGTCAGACAGGACCTGCCCTTCCTAAACCCATACTGGCTGTGTCTGATCCCTTGTCCATCCTGTATGTGATTTGTGATTGCCTTATGATGCATTAGGATGATCTGCTCCATTACCTTGCCAGGCACAGAGGTCAGGCTGACAGGCCTGTAGTTTCCCAGGTCCTCCTTACAGCCCTCTTCGTGGGTTGGCACGACATTCACCAACTTCTTATCATTCAGGACCTCCCCAGTGAGCCAGGACTGTTGGTAAATGATGGAAAGTGGCTTGGAGAGCTCTTCTGCCAGCTCCCTCATCGACCTAGGATGGATCCCATCTGGTCCCATAGACTTGTGAGGTTCCAAGTGGCTCAGCAGGTCGCTGTCTGTTTCCTCCTGCGTTACAAGGGGGCTATTTGGCTTCCTGTCTCTGTCTACCAGCTCCGGAGGCCACTTGTCCTGAGGACAACCTGTCTTACTGTTGAAAACTGAGGCAAAGAAGGTGTTAACTACCTCAGCCTTTCCTCATCTTTGGTGAATATGTTCCCCCCATGTCCAACAAAAAATTGAGGTTTTCCTTGCCCCTCTTTTTGCTACTGATGTACTGTAGAAGCACTTCTTGTTATCCCTAACAGAAGCAGCTAGACTGAGTTCAAATTATGCCTTTGTCTCTCTAATTTTCTTTCTACATGACCAAACTATATTCCTAAACTCTTCATGAGTAGCCAGCCCTTTTTTCCCATAGTTGGTAAGCTGTCTTTTTTTCCCTTATTTCCTTCAAAATCTCCCTGTTCAGCCAGGCTGGCCATCCTCTCTGCCAGTTTGCCTTTTGGTACACTGGGACAGCCTCCTCCTGTGCGTTTAAGAACTTCCTTCTTGAAGCATGTCCATCCCTCCTGGACCCCTTTGTTTTCAAGGACTGTTTCCCAAGGCACCCTCTGAACCAGTCTTCTGAGCAGGCCAAAATCTGCCCTCTGGGAATCCAGGGTAGAAGTTTTATTGATGGCCCTCTTTGCGTCCCTGCATATTGAAAACTCTGTCATTTCACAGTCACTGTGCCCCAGACGGCCTCTGCTGATGACATCTGTCAGCTGCCTGTAGAATAATTCATCACCCTCATTATCCTGGTTGGGTGCTCTGTAACAGACTAGACTCCCACCAAGATGTCAGCCTTGTTGGCCTTCCATCTGATTGTGATCCACAGGCACTCAACCTTATCATCACTGACTTCAAGTTCTACAGAGTCAAGAGACTCTCTAACATATAGAGCCACCCTTTCACTTCTCCTACCTTGCCTCTCTTCTGAAGAGCTTGTAGCCTTCCATGGCAGCACTCCAGCCACGGGAGTCATCCCACCAGGTTTCTGTGATGATGAACTACATCATAGCTTTCCAGCTGCATGATGGTTTCCAGCTCCTCTTGTTGGTTACCCATACTGCATGCACTGGTGTACGTTCACTTCAGCTGGGCTGCTGATTTCACTTCTAACTCTGGCTTTCTACCCTTAGGCTCATCTCTGGAGAGCCTGGTTACAAACATCCTGAAAGCGGGACATATTGAAAGGATTTAAACCTGCATTACTGTTGGGTTTATGCTTTTATAGTCTCATGCAAAAAGCTACGAATAACAAAACTAATGGGGTAAAAGAGGTTAATGGGATTGATTTGTCAGACTACATGCAATTCTATAATATTGAAATGATAGATTTTTTCCTCAGAAATGTAAGGATTACTTTTAGATGTCCAGAGGGCAAGTACCAAGGCATAGAAGTATGTGAACCCTTATCAGACTATCTTTAATGTGCAGTATTGTTAGAAATAATGTAATTAAGTACAGTAATAGGGATTTTTCAAATAAATTATGCTAATGATATCATCATTTTAAAATTATAATGTAATATTCAATTATAAGAAACACAAAGGAGATTCAACAATTACATGGCATGTCTCTGTCATGGTGAATATGTTTTAAATTAACGTAACAGCTCATTAAAATCAGCTGATTTTATACAACTACATATGACAGTTTTACTAGGTACTTCCACTGACAATAAAGTCCAAGTCAATGTACAGTACTATGAAAGAAGACACTTCCATCCTGTTTGCTTAAGCTGGTGAGCTTTTTTCAAAGAACTGCCATAATTATGTTCAAATGTATGACAAGGGGGAAACCCTCTTCCTTTTGTGCTTTTTTTTCCACGGGGCTCATTTACATTGCAGCTCCCCAATACCTACAGCTGTTCCTACCATGACAGTGAACAAATGACAAACTCCAGGGTGGCACAGGGCAAGGAGGAACTTCTTACAATGGCTTCATCATCAAAACTGGAGATTATCCTGTGCTACCCAACCTGCATACCTCACTGTTCAGGGAAATTCGCGAAATCTGCTCTGAAAGATGTTTATCCAAATATTGTTTGTTTGTTAAGAACTACTTGGGATCTAAGTATATATGTTAAGTGGTTCCAGAATAAGCAGGCATTACTCACAGAGCTCAATTTAGCCTGGAAATAAAGCCTTTGCTTTCCCATTCTTAAATAAAAGGAGTTCAAGCAAGCTGAGAGTTATTGAAAGTTTATCCTATTGCTTTGCTTCCCCCCCCATCCCTAAATACATTAGAAATAACCATGTTATTACTTTATGTTTTTGAAAACATACTAAGCAGAATGGAAGGAAAATGAAGCTTACTTTAAATAAATAAATAAATAAATCATTAAAAAAACCCACCTGCATTATCACTTAGTAAAATTCTCTGTTATATGGTAGGAAAAGGAAAACATAAAGATAATTTTATTTAGATAGCCTAGTTTAACAAAATAGCCTCTAAACCCCACCAATTTAGATGTTTCCTGATAAATAAGACATCAGTCATTTGAACTGGACTCCTATATTGCCAGTATATAATCTTAAAAAAGAAGCAAGTCTTCTGCATACACATTGCTATTGTCAGTAACATTACAATCAAATTAACATATTGTATGCAAAGTTAATATCACAAATTTATTGAGAAAGAAATAAAGCCACACACCTGGACATATGAGAACAACATAACCTCTTCATGACTCCCATCTTAGAGCACTTGCAGTTACATCTGGCTATGTTGTCCAGTAGGTGATTTTTTCCTTTAATCTACAGTAAAATCCAACATCTAGTCAACAGCTCTAGGGGTAGCTAACCAAGCCTCGAAGAACTTCTAAACCTGCTATGAAATTGCTTGGAGAAGCTAGCGAAGACCTTGACAAAAGCCTTGTAAGGGGCAGGCCATCAACCAGAAAAAAGAAAATCCAGTTGGTGGAGTTGCCTGGGAAGGTTAAGGCAAAAGGGCTCCCCTTTTGAGATTTATAGGAAATTTGTATTATTTATTCCTCTAACACTGTATTTTCTGCACAGTTTTTGCTGACCTTCCTTATATTCCATGTGAGTGACACACTTGAAGAGGAAGTTAAAATTTCCTCTTTCTCAAGTTTACCACTGTGTTTTATCTATACACATGGAAATGAAGTCAGATAAACAGAAGCAAAATCTTTACAGGGAAGGTATTTAACAAATCTGTTGTCAGGCCCTATCAGGTCATTGTGTTCTGGCACTTAATATTTATCAGTAGTTACTAATGCACCCCAGTCTCCAGGTGATAGGAACCTTTGCTAGTCAAGTTAATCATGACAATGATGTCAAGACTGACCTTTTTGCAGCTGCTCACTCACTCCCCAAAACCCCCAGTATGTTTGGAAATCATATATGAAGCTGTGTTACTTAAAAAAAAAAAAATATATATATATATAAATATATAAGGGAAAGGCTCACTAAACAGCCTCATATAGGAAACAAGAACTTCCATGCACTGCCCTCTTTCCAGTTGCCCAGTAATAGTCATTAAAGCATTTGGCAAAATATGGTGTTAAACACATTGCATTAGTTTACAGCATTGGTGCAGAAGGAGTGGGGAATTTATGAAAAATTAATTTGTTCAGCAGTGATTTAAAGATCTGGGTGCAGAGGTCAGGGAAGGGTGTTATCTTCACCTGGTAGAGGAACTCTTCCCACTCCCAGTACTTTCAAGGTATGATATCTGCAAATAGAACAGTGTCTTGCAGATGAATGAGCTCACACACATGGCCTGTGAAACCACCTAGTTTTATGGCTCGCAAGAGAAGTCTGCTGTATTTCAGGTTCACAAGCACCAACAAGGATCATGCCCAGGGCATGATAAGGCTCAGTGCTCTCAGCCTTGGCCAATGCAGGTTGGGAATATGATGAACTAGAAGGTCTTACAGAATTATGCCTATTCTCTACCTAAAAAATACAAGTAACCAATAATGCCAGACATTTCTTATTCTAAGGCTGAGAGCTTTTCACAGCCACTTGCCTGGTACTAGCCTACCAGCCTAGGCAGTAAGGAGAGAGCACACCTTGTACCCTCCTTTGATCCTCTCTGCTCTCTCCAGGAACATAGTAGTCACAGCAAGAGAATACAAGACCAAGAAAGACCATACCCTGCTGACTTCTGTACTCCCTTCCTGCCTCTTCAGATAATGATAGCTGGGAGCAGCTCAAGAGCTTGTTGACAAACCAGATCACAAGTGGTAAGTCCACATCTAGCCCAATACACACAAGCATTCAAACTGCTCCACCCTCAGCCCTCATCTCAGAGATGTCAAAGCTCTGCATTTTAAAACAACACATGCAATTCAAAAGAGATAGCCAGCAGTCCACACTGTTTTCAGGCATGCCCTGCTCAACTACAAAGATAATACAGGGTTTTGTATCCACTGTGCAAGGTGCCATATTTTAGGCAATCCATTCTTTTATTCACTCCTAGCTTTGTTACATGCAAGCACAAAATGCATTTTCTGAGAGTAAGCATTATCTACAGTCCTCTTTTAGCTGCACTTCTGTCATCCCATGGAATGAGTGGTTAGGCACTTTCTCAACAAAGCTAAATCTGACAGTTCCCAACCTAGCCTTTAGCCATCGGAATAAGGTATCTAGAGAAAAATACAGTCTATGCTAACATTTTCACCTCTTTAGCAACTTGAATAAGGCCTTTTCATCTGAACAGAGCATACAATCACCCTGCAAATAAGGCAGGTAGGTATATGTTGCATCATCTCACTTGCATTAAAAAAAAAAAAAAAACTGAACAAGACAGACTAGCAAAAACAGATTTTCTGTAGGCAGAAGAAGGAAGGAGGGTGACAAAAGTTATTGGTCTCTGAAGAAAACTGGAGCACAGAAATGCTTAATCAGTCTCAGTTAAATTTGAAAAGGAAAATGCAATAGCTTTGCTTCCCATAGACTGCATTTTTCATCTACTTTGTATTTCCCAGGAAAGTCAGTTGGACTCCTTCCATAGACTTCACAGGGAGCAGGATCAAAGTTCTACCAGAACAATAGCCTTCCCATTTGTCCCAGTTCACTAGGACATTTAGACATGCCAATGCCACGAGGGAGAGCAAAGGACTACTTCAAAGAATCTCAGAATCACAGAATATGCCAAGTCGGAAGGGACTCACAGGGCTCATCAAGTCCAACTCCTGGCCCTGCACAGGGCCATCTTTAAGACTCACACCACGTGTCCAAGAATATCGTCCAAAAGCTTCTTGAACTCTGGCAGGTTTAGTGCTGTGAACACTTCCCTGGGGAGCCTCTTAAAGTGCTTCAGCAATATCTGAATTGGGACTTTGCAGAGTCAACGCTTCTGATTGTCCCCTGATTTCTCTTTGTTATTGCATCACTGCCAGTTTGAACAACCAATAGTGGATAGTAATCAGAGGGCCTTACTAGACTGGAGAGCTTTCCAGTAATGTCTGTTCCCTGAGCCCCTGGGAGACAGCAAACTTCCCTGTGAGTTGGGTCTGGTCTGTGTACCGGGCCCTCTGTTCTCCTTAGAAGGGCATCTCCTATTACAACTACCTTTCTTTTCCTGTTATCAGAGGAAAGCATGATGTGGAGTACAGGTGGTGTTGTTTCAGGAGGCCCCACTACCCCAGAAGGACTTTTGCCCACCTCATAAGATGTCTGGCCTTCTAGTTCCAGAGCCTCATATCTGTTGTAGAAGGCACTAGTCCTACTTGTCAAACTCTGAGAAGGAGGAGGAACCTTTCTCCTGGTATGTGCAGTGACCTGCTTCCAGCCTTCATCTTTAACAGACCCTTCACTATCAGTCCCTTGACTAATTACCCTGCAGGGTTCTGAGTCCACTTGCTTCTCCACTACAAAGGAGGTTCGAGACTCTCAAGAGTCTTGAGGTGGCAGTGTCTCTGAAAAGAATCAGTCTCTCTCTTTACCTTTCACCCGGATACTACAAAGCCTGTTCACTTCTTCCTGTAGCTCCTTCAGCTGGTGACACAGCTCTTTAACCACAGAACAACCTCTGCAAATGAACTGTTTGTCAGCCCCAGCCTCACAAAGAGGCATCAGGCACTCCTGGCAACCTGTGACCTGGAGAGCTGATTTGCCATCAGCAGGTCTGTCTGGTTTGAGGCCTCTGACACAGCTGGCTCAGTGACTCCTGAAGCTCTAAGGGATTGAGCTCTATGGGGTGTCAACACCACAACTGAGGAAGCTTAAACTAATACGCTAATAAGACTGGGGCTCAAAGGACCTCTTTGCTTTTCTTACCAGCTCCTGAGTCAATTTGCTGTCTCTACTGGATGCTCTCAGATGGTCAGAGAGGAGCTTTTCCTGCTCACCCTGCCTGTGTGAACTGCCATGTGAACTGCTGTGCCACAACCTCACTGATGTGCCATAACCTCACTGATGTGCCATAACCTCACTGATGTGCCATGTCCCTGGAGCCATTTAAATTTCCCCTCCTCAGCTGGTAGTCTGCTGAGGGCTTCAGAGTCATGGGAGCTCTGCTTGGGTGTTCCTGGACTCAGGAACACGGTGGTACAGTTGGCTCTGATCCCCTGGACTTCCCCTCACTCACGGCTGACTGAGATGAGTGCTTTCTGCCACATGAATAAAATTTCTGAAGACTTAGGCAACCATGATTCAGCCATTATTGGTACATTTACTGTATCTTTCCTTAAAAACAAAATCATCCCACTTAACTCCTAAAAGAGTGCTAAACAGCTATGAAGTACCATAATCAGATTTCTACGATTCTGCATTGCTGCAGGCAAGCAAAGGAAAAAATTCAGTGCAACTGCCAGTGGCACAGAAGATGAAGTATTACATTGCTTTACTCATTATATTACCACAGCTATTTCGGAATTACAGCTTCACAACCCTCCTTATCTCTTACCCCCTCTCATAAAAATATGGTCATTTCCTAGGTTATAAAATGGCAACCTAAATAACTTCCATGTGCTTTGCTGCAGCTTACTGAAACACAAATCTATATAACAAAAAAGAATAAGAAAACAGGATGGAGAAAGGATGAAGTAATGGACTTGTATTCTGTTTCTCATACTCCAGAAATATATAGGACAGAAAATCATCTCACTCCAGGAGCCTACGAAAGCTCTGATGGGGGACTGTCACCATTAGCATCAACTAGAACTGCCTTCAGCTACCACATGCTGTGTGAGACTATAATCAAACCCCTTTTACCCTGTGTACAGGGGTGAGATACCTTCCCAAACCACTTGCATTTAGTACATTTCACATGCACCTGAAAACCTGACCTAGATACTTGCATTTCCATTTTATCTCTTAATAAATAAAAAAAAGAAAAACTATGAATATTTAAGACCTGCCTTGTCTTTATACTGCTGAATAAATCCTTAGACTGTGGGGTTTTTTTTCCACATGACTATTACCATACTATACTTTTAAGCAATAGAATTACATACAGATAGCATGTTCTTCATCACAGCTGAATTTGATCTCTGTTGTGATATTTTAATAACAAGATAAAACTAGCATGTACATAATAGCAGGCTGAGCAGAGTTTAAAAATAAGTCTTCTCTTCAAAAGTAATGGCAGCAGCACATCCTCTTCTATGGTGTTGCTTTAGGTAATGACTTTATTTGGGTACCAACTGTGAGATTCATGGAAACATTTTGAAGAGTGAGAATGCTGAAATACTTTATATAAACAGTGACCACAGTACCCATGCAGATAACAGCAAATGACTTTTCAAGACAAGTAAAAGACGGAAAAAGGCATTTCATAAATGTTTGTCATATACTATCTGTACATCTCACCCCTCCTAGGTAAGGTAAGATATAGTTAATATGAGCTTTTATATATAAATTTTCTCCTTTTTTTCAGGTATCAGTGAACTATTAAAGGGGGCTCTGATACTGAACTCATTATTATGGATTTTCAAAGATGCTAACAATTGAAGTATCATGTATGTGCAATGTGAACAATGTTAATCATGTATTTTACAACAGTAAGAAAGTTCAGCACTCTTCAAAAACTGCTCAAAATTATTACTACGAAAAATCAAAAGTTTGAGAAATATATTATTAGAAGAATCCCACTGCCATTAAAACAAAAAGTGCAATTATATTTTAACAAATTTATTCTGACTTTTAAAAGTATAAAAGAGTTTCCACCTTTCAGATACATTTTGTCATGAAATGCATTGGAACAACTTAATAAAATTATTCCTGGCACATGGCAGAATTTATTTTGAGAATCCAGAAAGAGATTTTTACCAGTTCTTCACAGATATTTACATACTCCTCCTCCTTCTCCTCTCCTTTCCCAGATTACAGGGATCACTGAACGATTTCTCATTAGAGCTTCCCACTGTCAGAGGAAGTCTTACATGTCTCCTTCAAATTGAAGTTGTTCATTCTTTAAATGTAATTTCCCACTAATCTCATTATCGCTTCTTATATGCATGAGGTGGCAATGGACTTGCCCAGCACACTAAAGCCCATCTAAACTCACACATAATAAGGACACAGTACATATTAAGTACAGTTATTAACAACTTTTTTGATGCCTCCCATTTACAAACACTTTCAGGGCTGTTTATTTTCTGATTCATAGATTTCACTTGCACAGTGAGGCACACACTGAAGTAGCACAAAAGAAAAACAATCCGAACCTAGTCAGGGTCACGAGGGATGAGCAATGCTCAAAACATGATGCAAGGTCCCAGTCTTAGGCAGCAATAGCCAGTTTCTGCTTACACGCCTAGTATATAGCATCATCTCAATGAAGAAAGAAATGCGTCAAAGAATCACTGCCACAAAACTTATAAATATACTCTTTTTCACATATTCAAGTTTTGAAAGTATTAGCAAAAGGGAAAAAAGTACAATGTCTTGGCAAAGAACACTTTCCCTTCTAACTATTCTTACATGACACAAAATCATAATGAACTACCCAGATAATCTGCTAGGAAAACCAGCTAGAACTGACTCTTCCGACACAAAAACAAATCATTTATGTAAAAATCCTAAAATATGAAAATTATGCTTCAGCAATATGCAAGTGTAGAGATAGTAATAAAAGAACCCATAAGCACACAATTCTGTTTCCAGAGAGACTAATATGCTCCTATGCTTAAGTTTGGCAACATCAGCCCTTCCCTTCCAACAAACACTGTAGAAGTGAGATGTCAAATGACCATGACCACAAAGAAAAACCCAAGGACTGACATGGTCTCATTAAAATTTCTGGAAAGGTGTCTCATTTTAAAAATATTCTTCCTAGGCTTTCACCATGTTTTGGCCTCACCATGAGGTTTGGCCTCATCTGCTGTTACTTGAGAGCACTTGATAGGGTGCAGACATCACCTCTGCCACTGTGACCCAGTCCATCTTTCATAAAATTCTCATAAGACTTTTTTGTATCCCAAGTATGTATAAATAGATTCATATTTGAATAATTCAGAGGAAAACTAAAATAATGTTCAAGAAAGATAAAGATCTCCATCCCATAGTGTTGGTGATCTACAACCCTTGAGTTTTTAAACATTTTTATGTTTAAACACATTCAAATTAATTACTTTTTTTGTCTGTGGTTTTTTTTTTTGGTTTTGCACTGTAGAAGAAGCTTTTTTGTGTGGGAGTTTGAGTTGGTTAAATTTTTCTTTAGGCTAATACTTGCTAACTTTTTTTCTTCCTTTTAAATGTCACCATAAAAAAAAGAACCAGATTTTTATAAAGACAAAATGGCAAAGCTTTTAATTTTCTATCAGATGCATCTAGTTTGAATAAGCATATTCCTATATAGAATAACAAGCAGAATGAATAATTATTCCCCTCTCATTTGACAAAACTAAAATGGTTGGCTGGCTTATATATGTGAAATTTTTTAGTGTACAAACATAAATCTCCCACATTTCCTTTATATCCAAATGAGAGATCTTTTTGCTTTTTTTACGTCACTGTGTCTGGGAGCTCTGAATTCTATTTATACACAGGAATAAAACTGTTCTTCATTTCCTACCCAAAGGCCTCCTCATGACAGATCTCCATTATAGTTTTTCTTCTGAAAAACTGAGTATATTTTATCATTTCTTATCCTTGCCCATGTTCCCAAGTACCAGTCTTTATATAACATCATGTATTTTCATTCAGCTGTATTCCATTAGCCACTACAAACATCTTTGTATAGGGGTCCACAATGCTGAGACAGCATTCACAGCAAAGCTAATTGAGACAACAGAGAGATACACTTTTACCTACAGTCTGGTGGTTCTGATGTGGATACTTTTCTCAGCCAAGGAAATAGAATAGGAAATACAAATGGAGTGGAGGGCAGGGAGAAGTGGGGGGAAAGCACGTTCAAGGCCAAATCATAGAATTATGAAAGTATTCCACACTGGAAAGGACCTCTGGAGGCCATCCAGCCTGACCTCCTGCACAAAGCAAATCTAACCTCCAAGCCAGATCAGATTGCTCAGGTCCTGCCAAGCTGTGTTTCAAAGGCCTCTGAGGGCACCCCAAGCTTGCCTGGCTACCACCTCCTCCAGACTTAGAGATACTGGTGCCCTGCAGCAGCTGCCAGTTCCAAGGAACTGAACAGTATCTGAAGAGGGCACCTGAAGAGTCTTCTGGCATCATTCCACTCTACATATTACATTTATGTGATTAACGGCTGTGGAAATAACAGGTAGCAAGTACAACATCTACAGGTTTGTTTAAGATTCAAGTGAAGTAAAAGCAGAGGAGGATTTTTAGATATCCCATGGCCTTGTGAAAATACTGAAAATAAGCAATATTCTGCACTATTCCTATGCCATAGCTATTCTTTGCAGGCTCTCAAAAATTTAAAACCATTGACCAACCCACCCAATCTTTTCTAGTAGCAAAATATCTTAATTTCTAAATCAAGGCTGAGGAAAATCAGAGAGACCACTACTGATGCAGTCTTATACAGGAGCTGTAGGAGCTTCCACACATCTGTAACATTCACTGCTCTATTCCTTCCCATACTACTAATAAAGGAACAATAAAATTTGCCAAAATGCTCAGCATTGACCTATCTGTGTTTACAATAAAACCTGTGGATCCTCCAGTGGATTGACTGGAGCAGACAACCTCACAGGGAGCATTTTAAAAGGCTCCCTTAAAATTTCTGACTAGTAGCCTCATTGTCAATAAAACTGCATGGATTTGCCATTGCTGTGACCTGCAAACATCTAGATTGATGGAACTGACTGACATCTCATAAGATAATAGTTAAGACCTTAATAATTTCCCTAGTGTTTTTTCATACAAAGAAAATTCATCCCTGTGACCTTTGCTTCCTAAAATTAAGCAGAATAAATGGAGGAATTATTCCATAATTGAAACCCACAGCATGACTATTGGCAGCTCAACTCCAGAGATTTTTACCTTTAATCCACACCTCATAAAACCTGTAATGAACATTACAATAAATACACCAGGCAATAATAATAATAATAATAGGGTGCTGCTTAAAAAGGCCAGTAATGTTATTCAGTCCTGTCAGTGACACAAACAGAATGCACAAAAGAATAATCTGGTAATAATGAACTCATGACTAGCATTCATGTTTTTGAACTTCCTTTCAATGAACATTTTGTGTTAAAAAAAAAAAAAAGAGACTGAGTTACTAATTCTTACTTGAACATCAGCAGGCAAAATGGCAAGTGAGGCATGGAGCATATATAATGCAACTGACACTACTGTATTAGAAATTAATCTGACACGCTTCTGAGTAAAAAAAACAAAAAAAAACCAACAAACAAACAAAACAAAACAAACAAACAAACAAAAAATGCTCATGGAACATTTTCCTGTTTTCTTTCCCTTGTGTATTTTAGACAAGAAAACAGGAGACTGCAAGTAAATATATCAGCCCTCTATAGTCTCCCATCACTACCTCCTCTGTAGCATTTTTTCAAACAGCAGCTTATCTCCCACTACACAAACAGCTTTCTAATATGTACTATCAAACACTTCCTATTTTTCTCCTGCTTAGCCAAACTTCAATTATGAAAGGAAATCAGAAAATTCATTGTAGGGCAATATTAAGAAAATATGGCATCCTGATCTGAATTTTGAGTGTGTTTCTAGATAAATAAATGATGCAGCAATAAATTTTATTTACATCAACTTTTTGCTATAATAATGCAAAGTACCTATAGATAATTATACCACTACTATTTGCAATGTTTGGAGTCACTTAAACACTGAGACTCAGGTCTCAAAAATAAGCCATCTTTGCCCAATGAGTCATGACCTTTCAGATGGCCTGGACTACATTTTACCTCAGCATCTCAAAGAAAACAAAAAGAGCTTTGAGTCTCCCATGCTTGGGTTTTATTAGAATAGAAGGTAGGGCCTTTTAAAACAGAGGAAACTCGTCTCTAGTGGGTTAATAATAGCAAGAGACTTGCAAATCCACCTCATCTCTGCTCAGCCTGCCTTTCCCAAAAGGACCCTTTTGTTCATGCTTCCACTCTCTCCGAGGCTTCTTGCTCTCACCCAATCTCCCCCCTCCCACGCTCTCTTGAGATCCAAAGGCACCACGTAGAAAGTGACCTCAGCTGTCTCCCGTGTGTTTTCTCCTTGCTGTTCCCAGGAATTACCATCCTCCTGCACATTTACTTCTCTCTCCTGGGAACAAACCATCATCCTCCTTCCACAGCCTTCACTGAAGCTGGCACACAACAGGCACAAGAAGAAAAATAGGCAGCTGCCTTCCTCCCTCAGCCCCACCACAAGTAAGAGGGCAAACAAAGGAATTAAGTAGCAGTATAGCCCATGACACTTTAATAGAGACTTATTCCTGTAGCAGTGAATGATCCAACTAAGACTACAGGACTTTAGAGTTAATATATTGTCCTGACATTCACTGCAGGTTTTTAAAAGCCCATCCTCTTTCCTGCCACTCTGCAATTCCCCCCTTCTATGCATCCCCCTTCCCTCCCCTTCCATGCTTCTCAGGAGCTCACAAAGCCTGAATGAAGCAGGTGTCCAGGCCAAGACATTTACATCTGTTCTTCTGAAAAATTTTACAGGCCAGTTAAACCTATAAAAGATTACCAATCTTACAGTACACACCATATTAGATGTCTATTGGATATTTCCAAAGCACACACTTACAGAATAAAACAACCAAAAAAAAATTAAAATGGTAGAACCCAAGTGACACAAAAACACCAGAGAGACAAAAAATCTTCTGGCCACAGAAAGCCAGGGTTCTTTTGCAGCCTCTAAGCCTACATTTGTTCTGAGAATCTGCAGGAGTGTTAACCAGTGCAAGGTGGGTGGGTATCTGAGCAGCAGGTCTCCCACAGAAGCAAGGGACAGTGCCCAGTACCTCTGCACCTTTTGTGTACTACCTAAACACAAGCATACACGGATCAACCCTAGGAATATCCATACCCCAGTACACAAAATAAGCAATCAAGTCCAACGCTGACTCAGTTCTATACATGAGGTCTGTCTGTTATTCCTACTCTTTTCCAGGTCCTAGCTAAAAAAACAAAACAAATAATTAATGAAACACAACATTTCAAAATATATTTAATATGCCCATTCCAAAATCTGCTTTTGCTGAATTCTCTTCTCTCTTTTCCCCTCTTTTTCTTCAAAGAGTTTCTTGCTTTACCTCTGTGTAGCAAGGCACATCTGGTTCAGCTACTTGGCAAATTCACAGGGTGGACCTTCATACTGATTTATCCCTTGTAAAAAGAAGAGTGGTATATTATAGGCCTAAAGTGCTTTACAAAAAGCCACAAGAATCTCAATAGTCTGATCTTGCCCAGGATCTTCAAAGCTCTCTGCCTAAAATTTAATTTTGCAGGAAATAAGGACATGGATAGTAGCCAGTTTATACACACAGTTACATACTAAAATCTGTATTCAATTTCCAGATCTGATACCAGTTTCCTCCATGGTTTTCCACAAACCTCCATTTTTATCTTCAGGTCTATAGACTTAAGGTACTGATATTCCCCTGCATCCTGCAGAGATTCTAGATAAGCTTTTGTACGAGCTATACTACAGCACAGACAAGAATAACATAAAGGAAAAAAAAAAAAAATCTGTGAAAAAAGCCTCCAAACCTAGGGTTATCATAAGCAAAGAATAGGTTTGATATGATACTAAAGTTGTAGAAGAGGTCTGCAAGAAAAAACAAACAAAAAACAAACAAACAAAAAACCAACCAAACAAAACAAACAGACAAACAAAAAACACCAATAAAACCCAGTATCCAGATCACAGTGTCTGAATCAGAAAATCCTTGACAATATCCTCATTTCCAGACCACAAACTTCCACTCTTCATACAGAATATTGAATATGGTCCAATCTGGACAGGAGCAAACTCTTAAATAAATCTACTATGCAGCAGTAAACTTTACATTTGAAGATTCATCATGAATTGATTTTAAAAGACTGTCTCCAAGACTAAATTTTAACAGCAGCACATACACAAGTTAGGAAGTTCAAAGTCACTTTCAAGTGCATAGTCTCCTTAAAGTGCATCCGTAAATCAAAATTAGAGACACACAGATAAAATCACACTCCAGATCTCGATGAAGCACAATATATTCTTATTTGTTAATAAAACAGAAAAAGTACTTTTATGTCCATGACAGCCAAGCTTTGTAATTGCTCCATTTTCTTTAAGAAGTGAAGGATATTACCATTTTCTCCCTGTTTTTAGAGAACAGTACCCTTGTCTGCAACTAGAAGCAAAAAGGCTAACAATACATAATGGCAGAGTCCTGATTTAACTGGTGCTAAATATTCACTGTTTTTCTGATGTCTTGAAATCTAAATTATTCTTATGAAAATTATTGTCACCATCTGCGTAGGACAAAACTAATCTTATTCAACAATTATTTTTCAATTCTAAAATATGAAACTGACTTCAAAGATAAATAAATAGAAAAGTTTGAAACTGCTAAATTGAGGTTTCAATTTTTAACAGCAATAAAAAGCCTCACTGTAAAAGTCCAGTATGTGCACTTCACATTTTTCTTCAAGCTTAATTTTAAGTAACTCCACTATATTTAACTCTTTTTTCCTTCAACAGCTGAACTATTAATCTTGCCAATGATTTTGGCACTGTTATTACTATCAGTTCATTTGAAGTCAGACTTGCACCTGGCTTCTGATTGCTGGCACCCATTTACAAGTTTAAATCAATTAGACCTATTAGCATGTCCTCTGTGATGCACTTTAATTTTTATAGTAATGTATTATTAATGTAATCATCTCAGCAAGCCCTGTACCATATAAACATAAAAAATTGGAAGGATTCAAGCTACAGGAATTTAAGTAGCTCAGGAGTCTATATTACTTTAATATTAAAATGAAATAATTTGAAGAATATTCACTGTAACGTATAATTGACTCACTGTAGAGGGAACATGAATAAAGCTGACAGAAAATTAGCAAAGAAAGCAACTGCAAGGGGTCGATCTATGTAAATAAATTATTCTTTGTGAATAGCTCATCACATTTTATTGTTATAGGGATTTCTGTTAGAAACGAAAGTAGTCCTTCTCCAAACCCAAGCATAAAAAGTGTATATGTGAGATGCTTAAGCTGCATCTGTATGTTATCTGTATGTGACAACTGATAATTACTTTTTCCAGAAAAAGATAAGATTGATTGCTGCTGAATAGACTCATTCCCTAAACAAAAACAAGGGAGTATATTTAAATTTAAAAGAAATTTTTTTAAAAAGACAAGTACTGAGTGTTACTCAAGTTGTAGTGATGGAATCCCCAAAACAGGATTTGAATGTTTGCTCAATACTGAGGATTTGGTCGAAGACTTTTTGTTTTGAAAACTAGGTTCATTGCAATAATTTCTTGTCCCTAATTTGACACAAGCCCCTATTTCTTCTTAGCCTACTAAAATATACTTCAATTAAAATCAGCCAACTGAAATAAGATTTCAATCTTTCAACTACTACAGACCCTCAGTTCTTCCCATCATACTGAAGAGATGTTTTTCTAATCATATCCCTTATATAACCTGTGTTCAGCTAATGATCACCTGTAAGTAGTCTCATTTTAAATAAAGGTCAAAATTTTATATTCTCTAGGGTAAGCAGGGCTGCAGAAAATTAAACTAAAACATGTGATATATTAATGCTCCAGGCACCAAATCATTCTTAAGATGGCTTTTCCATTAGAATTAATTAGCTTTAGAATTTTATATGTCATTGCTGGTTAAACTTTGTGTTAATTGGTTTTAGTTCAACAAGCAAGACCTCTTTGGAAATGCCAGTTTATGAAATAAGTTGTTTATCATATCTCTGGAGCAGTAAGAAGGGCACACCATCTGACACTTGTAGCAAAGAAAGCAAATGCTATTTCATGCTTCACAGCATCAACTAATCATAGCAGAGGCTCTGACAGATCTGCTTATGGGCTACATCACATCCCTGGACTAGTATACTGTGGGAGAAATTGTCTCAGCTGAAAGCCTGTGTTCAAGAGCTGTGTAACGGGACCCAAATGGGACTGTTGAGGAGCCAGGGCAGCACACTGATGGCTCCTATCCTACAAACCAGTTCACAATTCTTGCTTCTAAGCAAGGTTGAAGAGCTGCAGTTTAACACATTGGGGCTAATAGAAAGAAATTTATCACTCCAGAGAGTCTGAGAACCCTCTCCTTTCCTCAGAGGCACCAGAAAACAAGCATGATCAACATCAGGCAATACGATGCTTACAGAGCACATGCTGTTTTCTGTCAGCTTAAAAGGCAGGCTGAAGCACACAAGACCATGTCCTGTATGACCTCTAACTTGTGTTATTCATCACTGCCATGGAGCAAGAAAAACTGTGTTATTAGAAAACCCACCAGATAAACATTCAGAATCCTCAAAAGTCAGACTAACCACACCTTACCCACTAATGCCAACCCTACATTTTTTCCTAAATCACAGGATCTGTAATAGGTTTTAGCCAATCTCATAGACATTCAGGAAACTGCAGGTATGGAAGTGAAAGCTCCTATATCATCTTGCAGTCTATAAAGACTAGTTTCTTGGTATGTGCTTATCATCAGACATATGACACACGAAGATTGAAGAAAAGTTCACAGTATGCATTATTTTAGAGGCAAAATCCAATAGCAGATGTTCATGGAATAACAATCACTACAAGTATAAGGCAAACCAACATGCCCTGCCAGCTTCAAGCAGCCTTCAGCTTTGTGAGACCTCTGAATCTAGAGTTACCTTTAATCAGCGTATCAGTATCTACTGTAAGCATCTGTTAGTATGTCTAAAACCCCTTGAAGACATTTGTGCTTCTGATCTGCTTACCATTTGGAGGCAATTAATTGCACAAGTATTAGTGCCTAAAATTTCATAAAAAAATCAGAAATTTTGGTTCAACAGCCTAGCTTTGAGACTCACATAATTCTTGCAAAAGATAATGCTAAATGAACAGAGATTTAGACCATGCAAATAGACTAAAATATGAACATACAAAAAAGAAAAAAAAGTTATGTCTCCTTCAACATTCACTGAATTGCAAGGACAATAAATCAGTCACTGAGAAGACATGGTAGCTAAGTGCAACTAGAAGTCACAATTGTGCAAAACAGATTGTATGCATGTGGAAAATTTGAAAGCCTGGCTCATTCCAAGTAGCTCACATGGCTAGAAAAAACACCCCTGAAACTAATCATAGATCCAGTACTGTCTCAGTAGAAAACAACAGGATTTTTTTCTCATTCTTTTGTGTAACATCTATCCAACTTGACTTCTCCTTCTAATTGTTTTTCTTCTATTTGATTTATTCAGGATAATATTACCAGAGAGGGCAGAAAGCTTAGATGCTATTTCAAAATAGGAGGTGTAAAAAAAAGACCCTCAAATTATACTCCCTCAACCCTCCAATTCTCAATGTATATATGATTTATGGTTTGAACCAGAATGTGCACAGGAATATTATTAACCACTCTTTTTGCTCAGTGCAACTTTATGTGCACACACAACGCACCTCCTACTAGAAGGAGAGAAGGGATTGGTGCCTGAGGGTTCATAATCAGCACTGAGAGAATTGAACTTTTTCCATCTCTTACATGCACGTTGAAGCATATTTGAGCATTGTAACCGTAGGGAAGAAATGCAAAATTAAAAAGTTCATGTAGAGAGAACAGGGAATATTGGATCTAGGGAGAAGAGGTGAACATCTTAACAAGGAGAAGGCAGGAAGGAGGAGGAATAACAAGAACATTTAATAAGCTATGAGAAAACAAAGAAAGAAGCAATTAAGAAGCGGTCAAAGGGAAAAAAAGGATTAAAAATCACTGAAGATTATGAAAAGAGAATGCAACACAGAAACAATGAAGAGAAAATGCAGAGGAAAAAAAAAAAAAGATAAATAATGTCAGAACACCAAGCACTAAAAGACAAAAGAAAGGACAAGGTGAGAAAAAATAAATGGTGAGATAAGTGGAAACTGTCATAAAAATTCAAAACAGGCCGGTGGCAACCACAGAGAGAGGTTAGGATTCAAAGCGCAGAATTGCAAGAGTAAATATTCATTCACATGTATGAGATGTCCCTGTCAAATTGGTGCACCGTGAACATGGTTCTACACAGGGATACCAGACCCTTCAAATTTTCATTTCTAGCATTCATGCTAGTGATTGAAATAAAACTTTTCAAAGCAACCATATTCCTGCAGCATTCTCAATATGTCTATTGATCTAGATGTCAGTCTTGCTATAAGTACTTACCTATGATGCTGGGAAGGTTTCAAAGATATGTTAGAAAAGCTAGGATGCTGGTGATATTTTGGCTTCCTGTATCCTTCACAGGCAGCTGTCTCAGTAAAAAACAACAGGACTTTTTTTTTTTATTATTCTTTTGTGTAATATCTTCCACTAAGCAAAGCCCTTATTTCCAGGGCTGGGCTGTCTTTTACTTTGTTTTATTTATGCATGAACAACACCTGAGTCTCCAGTAAAATTCCACTGCCTCATAACATTAGAGTGTATAATGTAAACATACGTATATATATATATTTATATATATTTATATATATATATATATACACACACACATCAAAGTTAATACACTTTACTATAACAACCTACTGATATGATAGGAAAGGGAATTTTCATAACAAAACAAATATAAACATTATTTATCTATGTCATTTTTTTTTTACAAAACAAACATGATAAATCCAACTGGCCCTAAAGGGCAAATATTTAAGAGTTTAAGGAAGGACAAATCCTCCTTTTCTACACCAGTGTTCCCTTGCTATTCTCTGATCCCATCAGCCATTTTCCAATCAGTGAATCAGTCAGAAGGTATTTCCCAGATGAATTGTTACTGTCTGTGTATTCCAGGCACAACACACATTTTCTGTTGTTATTATTTCTTTAGATTTATAGAAGATGTCAGCCATTCCAGAGGGGCCTTTTCTATGGTGTAAAATCCCTTGCAACAGGCAGATTCACAATCTTATCAATATCATTGCAATAAACAGAGAATCGCTTAGTGGTTACTAAACACTCCTATAATGGTCTACAGACAAAATAAAACACCAGAGGAACACAAATGCTCCCATATCCTTTCCAGTGATTTCACAAAAATACCTCAATAGCTGCCTGCTCTTGTACCCCATTACAAAAAGTATGGTCATTTTTGCCAACTCCCTCAGAAACAGGCTAAATACTCTCCCTCTTAACCAAATCAAGACCAATTTAAAGATTTTGAATTGTAAAAAACAAGGCTCTTACTCAAACATTCAGGTTGCCAGCACAGCTCCCAAGCTGCTGCTCTTGGCAGGCCTTGCTCAGGGCCACTGGGTAACTGCTGCCCTTACCTAACACATCAGATCAATACGACTGCAAGGTGGCAGACTCACATGCAGGACCAGAGCAAGGTCAACCTGCTGAACTGACAGCTCCATTCAATGTACCAGTTTAGGCAGATGAAAGATGCACAGTCCTGGTTATGGTGGCTAACCAAAAAAACTGCCAACCCAAATAGGAAAATCAAAATGAGGGTTCTAGTAGCAGTTTTGTTGCAGGTTTCCCTAGTGTACCTCAAGGTTGTCTAAATTTCGTACCATTTCAGAAGACTGACCTATCCTCTTTGTAAATTGATAATACTACATTGCACCTGCACATTTGCACAGCTCCATCAGTTTTATGGTAGTGCTGTCATGGGTATGGGATATCCACTGATTTGTGGATAGCTAAAGTCTTTCCTTACTGCACTGACATTTAGGGATGTGAATTCATATTTTATTACTGCTGTAAGCCATCTAAGTACCCTCCTTTTTATCCACACATGTTGAGAAAGTGCTGTATGTGGCTTTTTTAGTTTTAAGTCGCTTGCATATTCACTTACAGCAGCTTTGATGTTCAGCTATTTTGTCTTTTGTGTGTTTTACTTCATTAACATAGAATGTAGACCCCCTAGTGAATAATTAGCTAGGGTAGGATCCTTGACTCCCATAGATGCATTCTTAATTTGGCATTTAGATTAATATCAGATTATGGCAGCTTCATTCAAAAGTCACACAAAAAAACCCAGTGGGAACTTACACAAGAATACATCCACTAGGAAAAAATACCTATCTGCTAGATATGCTATACAAAAGTTCTAACATGTTTAAGGACTTAATTCTATTGCACTGTTCAAGGAGAAAAAGAAAGAAGCTGTGGCCAAAAATAAATCAAGAGAAGGGAAATCTGTCACAAGGCAGTAAACAACTGTTACTCAAATATTTTTAAATGTGGATAGCAGTAGGTGATCCACTTTGCATGAAGAACAGCTCTGAAGAAGATATCCCAGACTTTAGAAGCATTAAGGTGATTATGTCACTTGAATGAAGATTCATTTAGCAAGTTCACTTAGGTACTTAACAATGAACGACTTCCTACCTTACCAGCACAGCTACAAGGCTTGTTACCTTTCTCAAACTATTGCAATCGACTTATCAAGGCAAAAAAAGGCAAACAGTGTTTATCAGATATCTGTGTCCAGTAATAACTCCAAGGAGTCATGGACATTTTAGATCTTATGTAGCATGACTTCAATATGGCTTTTTCTGTTTTCTGTTGAGGAACACCAAATCCAGATAAAAAGGCAAAGCTGAAACTGGTTGCATGGCTGTGTGTTTAACTGGTACTTCTCTAAAGAATTACATTTCTACAGGTGAAGTCTACAAATTAGAGTATATAAATTCTGGATTATTACCTGAAAGAATAATTTCAACAGTTAATAAAACCCACCATCTTCATGAAGGATGCTCTGCACATTAGATTATCTGACATCTTAGATATCAAAAAATGGAATTATAAAGACGTGAAGAACACTGGCTCAGCCCAAGAGTTTAAGCTGCCTATTTTTTTGTTGTGATTGTTCCCAAACTTTGAATTGACAGGATAGAAAATCCGACTTTAATGTCTGGACCCAAACCACAATGACTACATGACACATATGACTGATCTTATCTAAGCTCAAAAAAATTCTGGCAGTTCAATTTGTACAGCTGCTTTACAATAGATAAGATATCACCTTATCAGTAACTCTCTCACTTTATCAGGTATTTTATCTGGCATAAAAGCCATGAAGCTAGAATAAACCTCAGTCATATTTTCTAATACAACAGGAATGCAACTGCTTGAATACAGTTGCCACTGAAAGGTTTGAGATACAAGGAGGCAGGCATAATAACTTGTCTTGCAAACTTCCTCATTTGCTTCCCATCATCAAAGCATCCCATTCCACACAGCTGTTTTTAGGTCTTGCTGTCAGGGCTTAGCATACAAATAGTTGTTCACTGTACTGGGTTCATTGTTGACTGGGGAAAGCTCAAAAATGCAACAAGTCTGAAAAAGCAAAGGCTCTTTGGTTATAAAACATAAAGAACTTTTATCTTGAACACAGGAACTGTATTTTTGTTCAAAAGCTAACCATAAACTACCCCATCAAATGTCACTGAGTCTTACATTTGTTCAGCTCAAGCACCTGCTTCAGTGATCCAAGCCCCCAAAGGCATAGTGTCCCACAGGGCCACTCTCTATCTTAGCTAAAAGGCTTAGTCACAGGCTTCATGGCTCCTCCAAGATTTTTAAAGTACTCTTGAAATGATAATGAATGTTGTTGCTATCTGGAACTCAGGTAAAGCTAACAACGGGAGAGGGAGCTCTCACTGCACCATGTAGGAGGAGATACTGGTCAGGAATGGTGCTTCTGCCTACCAGGAGAGCTCAGGAAATGTCTTTTCTGCCTCCCAGTGCCATGCTTTGGCAGCCTGGTGCTGGTGGGAAGGTTGTGTTACTCTTCCAGCTAGCTCCTTTTCTTTGTAGAATTTTGCATTTTCTATAACCACAATTTTTAATTTATGTGTTTTAATCTAATCTTTTAACTTATTTCCTCTACCAGGAATAAGAAAATAATCATATTCTGCTATGTGAAAGTCTGCTCTTCTCCTTCTACCCTGTGCTTTTGTCTGACTGATGAGCTAGGAGACCTGCACACATTTTGCATCTAAAATCCCCCACAATTTTGGTTCCCTCAGTAACTCAGCTGTGCTGCATGAATGTATTAACACATCAGAGCTTAGCAGTAGGTACTGAGAAGCATACAGCACCGCTAGAGTACAAGTGAGGGAGAATCATAGTTGCTTTGGTAACCATCACTTTGAATTTCCTGACTTCTTTTTTTTCTTGTTGTCTTTAAATTGTCAGCCATACTTCTACATTAAGTCAGGTGTCTTGCATCAATAGTCATAAGAGTTAAGTAAAATATAGTTTACCCAATATTAAAGCCTGACAACTGAAATGTTCTTGTTTTAAGCATATTCCTATGTATATTTAATATTATTCTCATCCAGGGCTTTTGCCAGGATGATACAAAACTGAATGTAAAGATGGCTTCTGCTTCTGGTTTGACTAGACAGGTGAACATGCAAATAAAACCCAGCCTCAACTCCAGAGTTGCTTTGATACTCTCTTAACATTTCCCCTCACACATGAGATAGAGACATGGAACAGGGAGCACCCAGAGTGCTGCCTCCAAGGAGCTCTTTGTGTCAGTCCAAATACCAGTGCTTATCACACATGCAATAACCAGATTTACTACTGATCCTAACAACGTGCATTAGAAGGTTTGCTGACACATTAGCTGCTTAATAAAAGCAATGTCTACCACCTTTGAAGGAATTCAGGCTATTTTTATTTTATAGATTACTCATATGTTCAGTTTTAATAATTACCTATTTGACAGGCTTATAATTTTTTTGAAAATTCACGTTGTGTATAAATTATGATGCATATTAATCAAGGATCCGTTTTTACCAATATTTCCTTTACCTGTGGAACATCAATATTCCACTGCTGAAAAATTATTTCAATGTTCAGAGAAAGAAAGAAAAAAAAAGCTACCACAAAGAATGAAAATAGCAAACCTAACACAAAGGCTTTTATTGACTCAGCATGGAAATACTATTTATAGCTGATCTGGACTAAAGACAGTATTGCAAAATTTAATGTTTACAGAAATTTATGCCTCCAACAGAGATATTTCATAGGAAGGGATAAAATTGCACAGAGATTCTAGAATACAATACTTCATTTGAATTAAACATGAAACCTGATTTTTTCTTAAAGAAATATTAACAGCCAAGAACTAGCCCTGTTATGGCAGTGGGTGAGGAGCAGAAAGGCAGGGGAACAAGACAGAACTGGGTGACAGGAGCCCTCCAGTATGCTGCTGGCACTGTAACTGGAAATACAGGAGCATGCCAGACTACCCCAGATGTGCCTCCCTGCTTAGCCAGCAGCTCCAGGGCACAAACAAGCCACAAGGAAATGAAGCTCCAGGTCATCTACTGTAGTTCTAAAGGTTGTGCTAATCTTTAAAAATCAGGTGCAGCTACTGTGGATTTGCAGAAGGTACAACTTGAGTTTGTGAACAGGATGGAAAAAGTGATACCTTGTGATCTTTATGATACACAGATAATAATCCTTCCTCCCCAACCATATGCACCAAACATCACATAGAGCACCATTCCCTCTGTCAGTTCAAATCACCTACAAAATGACAGAAACAAAAAGAAATCACCTTATACCTTAACTGAGTTGCATTCATTTGCATCCTTATGAAAAGACTAAGTGGAAATCAGTGTTCCATACTGGGGCCAGTTCCAAGCAGAGCAGCAAGCAGACTGAGGAGAGAAAACTTTGCACTTCACAGTGCATCCATGGGATCAGCCTCAGTGTGTGAAAAGATAACACCTGGAAGCAGATCCAAATCACCTACTAGCATCTGACCAAGTGTATCAAACCTGCTTATAAAACTTGAAGGATTACACTGTCTCTGAAATAGTGCAACTACTGAGTAAACTTAGAATCCAGGTCCTACTCCTAAAGAAGGAATTTATTTTTAAACCCTTCCCATTCTGCATATCTCCTCTTCTAAAATAAAATATATAATAATAATTAAAAAAAATGCCTGACAAGTGGAACCAAATGCTCATGGTTCAAGTCTCGCTTTTATTGCCTTGCTATTACAGTAAGACATATCAAAACAGATTAAGAAGGCTAATGCTAAATTATGCAGAAATCAGTAATACAGAATTATTGGGAACTGTGGGAAAACCAAGTAGTCTGTCAAACTGCCTGTAGAGAACTTAGAAGTATCTGGGGCATTTGCCAGATAATAACCACTGAGCATTTATTTCCACAGAATCATCTGTCATCCTAAATTTTTAGGATCTCTAAAATCACTTATATAGATAGAATGCTTTCACATAATTTTTCATTCACTGAAAAATACCATTAAGGTGGTCAAAACTATATACAAATTCAGATTAAATTTGATGAATAAATTTGGATGAACATGGAACTGAACACTTCAAGGGATGCCATGATTCATCTGTCACATTTTACTTTTTTGGGTTGGTTTCCCAGCAGCCACTCACAGAACTGGAAAAGAAGATGCAGCTCCATCTTATAATGTAGAGTCTGTAATAAAAGGATACACAGTTTCAAAGCTAGTATTCTGACAGCTGTACCTGAAGCATTTGTGAACTTCTTCACCTCCTCTTCTCCATACTAAAAATCAAAATGCAAAAATATTAGAGGCAAATTACAGGAACTGTGTGGAGGCAAAAGTAACAGGTAGAGCACAATAAGTAGAAACAAAACAGCATGATTTCCATTTCTCTGATTTTAAAGACTGTAGTCCTAGCTCCTTAGAGAGCTCTGGACAAGGAAGGCTATGGGAAGCAATACCCAAATCCCCCTGGTGCTCTTGACCAGACCCTCCCTGTCTCCATCCTGCAGCTCCCACTTGCAGGAACCACTGTTTCTGTCACCTCGTTCTAGCCAAACTTGCTTTCATCTAACTCAGCTCCTTTCCTTACCTACAAACCGTCTACCAAAGGCTTCTATTTCCATCTGCATCACATTTTGTATGACATCATTGGTCACAGCATTTGCTGTACCCAGTCAGGCTATGCCTTACAGACTGCATTAGATTTCTGTAACAAAACAACACACTAGCATTCTTAGGGAGTTTTATCAGAACTATTCCCCAGATGTCTAGATATATCAAGCTTGATGAATAGGAACAATTCCTGCAGCTGCATGATACAGAGTAGCTCTATATGTAGCTCAAGAGCAGGAACAAATCTGGTCCACCACATCTTCCTTATATAGTCCAAACAAAGTCAGGTTCCTACTGAGTTCCTTTGCTGATTGCTATAGGAGCACAGCTGCTGCATAAATTAGCAAGTTAAGTAAATCAGTTGAAGCCAATCTGAATATTTAATCTCAGCATGGAGTTCCACTATGTGTATTCACAAACATAAGGTAGCTGTCTTCAAGACTTGGTGAAACTGTCATTTTAATAACTAAGCAATCTAATTTTGGTATTAAAATAGAAATTATATTCCTATACTACTAAACTTTCTTCACACTAGAAAAGATGCTTTAGATAACAGCTGTTGTTTTACTGGAAACTGAGCACGCTATCACTTCATTGTAGACAACAAAAGTATCCGCTTTCATTTGTTAAAGTAAAACAGAGCTACCAAACCAAATTTATCAATTACCTGTCAAATTGCAGTACCCTTCAGAAGCCTATCCTCTGAATCCTCAATTATTTCTTCCTACCCACTTCTATGCAAGCTGTTGAAAGAAGCTGAATTTAATTTATCTAGCACTTTTTCTGGCTCCCATGCTAACTCAGGGATGATGTGCCCACCAGCAGCCACAGGAACCTTCCCATTGCAGCCGTACTGGGGCCACCTCCGCCTCTGAGCATCAAGGCCTCTCACCTTTCAACAGCAAAAAAGCCAGGCTAGGATTAATGCAGTTTCCAAAAAACCCACGTTGGCAGCTAATGAAGAGCCCCAGAAGGCTGAAAGACCCGAAATAGATCTCTGCAAGTTAAAAAGAACACAAAAGAGTATTTTTGGGCTATTGATCACACCCCTGCAATTCTGTAAAATGTGTTTCAGTTTTTGTAGTCAATGGAAATAACTGAGAGCACATGTTGTCCCTAATTATTCCCCAGTGCTTCACCCTGCCATTAAAGCCTTTTTTCTAACATTCAGCCGTTAGGCAATGACGCTGCAAAGAATCTCTGCACATCAAAGGAGTAATTTTTTGCTCGGGATACTTACATTTAGACATTAGTTTTATATCTGAATCAGGCTTTATCGTGGCAAAAAAAATATTAATTGACCAACTATTATATTTTATATAGTTGTAAGAATTACATTATCACATGCACATATTACTTGAAATAAATTGATCTGATCATGCTGGTTAACTACATACATGTTCACAAATTATCTTATTAAATTTTCCCTTCTGAAGGCCTACAAATGAATGTCACACTAAGGAACAACTTCATTTCTCCATGTTAGAGGTTCCCTATCCAGCAAAAGAATACCACAGAAGGAATTAATAAGATCTTTCTGTAAATTTGTGTGCAGATAGAGAACAGAAATATCAAATTATCAAATTCAAGGTCTGCCCTTTTTCCACAATCCATATACTAATAAGGAATAGATTAAGCATTTCCCAATTCTCCATTTCAGAAGACCTTTGAATGTTTCAAATCAGGCAACAGTAGTAATGTCTCTGATCAAAGAAGACATGGGATTCCCTTCGCACCCCTTCACTCTCACTTCTCAGAACGTCTCATACTGGAAGGAAAACCAGTTTGTATTTGGTGAACAGGGAGTGGGAAGCTAAGACACTTATTAGCTTTTAAGTGATGGCCAACATGAATCTCAGGATACCACTCCGAACCTCCAAGAGACAGAAACATCCTCAGGTACATTTTGTGCTCCCACAGTAACACATCTGCGTTAAGGCAGCAAACACACAGGTACTTTTAAGTTCTACCCACATCCCTTCATACAGACTAAGAAGACTGTAGTCATAACAGTGTAGTCTAAATGCAATTCATTCAATCCACCAGCATTTATAAATTCTTCCATAATATACATCGCTTGAACCATGTCTGAAGAGTCCTTTGTGGGCACTGTAAACAAACAGAATGGCTTCTTTCCCTAAGACTTTAAATAAACATAAAATAAACGTAAATTTAGTTGGCAGTCATTTTAATGAACAAACAGGATGGTAAGCATATTAGCAAAATAGGTCAGCAGAAGCAGGAAATTAGAAAAAAAAATCAAAGCTTTGAAAGCCTAAATTAAAAATAAATGAAAAACACAAGTATACATTTTAATTTATAGTAGTTTCTCATTTGTGGTCAAAACAGCAGTAGACAGTAGAAACTATTTATCTAATCTTAACATAAATTAAGAATATGTCAACCCTTCCCATATTCCCACCCCCTAGAAAACCCCACGAAAGCTACAAGGCAAATTTATTTATGATGTCAACAATTAGCAAAGAATATATTCATAAGCATGGTCCAAAGCCCACTGAAGTCACAAGAATTGGTCCCATCTCTCCTTAGTTTTCATTCTTGAAGACATCTGTGGGAATACCTCAATTATTTTTACTGAATTGCCTTAATTTATAAACAATGTATTTGTAGAAGTACAGACCCAGCAGTTGGAAACTCAGCCTATTGGCTTTTGAAGGACAAGCTAATTTCTTTTCTGCCCAGGTAGGGCTATCCATAAACTTTTACTGAGAAAACAAAAAAATCTGCAGCTATTCCAATGTAGTTATTTAATATTTAAAATAACTGATGCTACGGAATTTGACTGAGCCAACCCAAATAATTCGGCCCTGCAGCTGAGGATTACCAATCAACTTCAATGATGAAGTATAAAGCAAAATAAAATCTATTTTTTTTGCTACATAGCAGTTTACTAACCTACTGGGATAAAAACCAGTGAAAGACGACATTTAAGTAATGAAAATTAATGAATGAAACAGACTAAAAATAAAGAGATCAGACCTCCTGGGTAGAAAGGTGCAATTTTTATAGTCATGTTTCAGTTCAGAACCAAAGCACATTTATCGTCTCAGCTAAAGTTACATTTTTATTTTTTGCTAAGACTCTCATGAAAGAAAAAAATATCCATAGCTTTACAGAAACTGTGAGGATGAGAAAAGTAATGACACATAAAATACATTTTAGTTGGCTCACAAGACATTATGTACTACTGAACTTTACTTCCATAATGTGTTTAATAGCAACAGAACAATAAAATAAGATATATTCAAATTTCATTACTACATGTTCCCAATTGTCTTTGGTGGGGTTTTTTATTATTTATTTTTTAATTGAAATCTGAGCATCTGAATGTCTCAAAGGACTGTAGAATCTCCTAATTAAGCCCTTTACTAGATATAAAAATATTTTCCAAATGAGTAATCCTCCAAACACACATCTTTCTCCAGACAATAAACTTTTTGAATTCCACTATGTTCAAATGATCTTCACCAAACAGCACCACAAAACACCAACAATGCGGCACTTTCATTAATGACAGCATCACTAATAAAAGTATAACTTTAGAATGAAACATTCAGCGAGATGATGAAAAGACAGTGGATTTCTATATGACGTAAAGCAAACTGAATAGTTACACAGCTCACAAGGGCTTTGAAGAATCCTCCATCCAGGAATACGAAGTTATTTGAGCCTCTACAATGCAGAGTTTAGCAGTTATGGAGTAGAAATATACTGTTATTTTTTAAAAAGTGTTCAGATATATCTGAATATGCACATAGGTGAGGCTGCAAGCACCAATTGCAATTAATTGTACAAGCTGTTATAGGACTGGTTTTGATCAATTATATATTTGACAACCTGAACCATTTCAATTAAAATAGTCTGCCCAGGTCACCTTTAGGATGCATTCATTTTACATGGAATACTCTATTACAGAGTTCCAGCCATTTCTCAGATTTAGCGATTCCACTACTTAATCCATTCTAAAAGCAAACAAATGAGCTGAGGACCTCTAGCATTATTAATCATATTTTTATTTTTAATTAAAGTATGAGAGGAGAGTGCTCCATGTATCTGAGGAAGATTTCCTCTGATTACCCCAGTATCTCTGCCAACCATAAGGACTCCTCTGTCTGCAAAGCCCATCCACACCTATTCCTTTCCCTAGAGTCCCAGAGCACCATCCCCATCAGCTGGAGGGAAGAAGAAGGGTAGAAACACCCTGAGAAAGAGGAGAGATGAGAAAAGGCTGAGGAGTTGCCAGGATTCAGGATAACCAGAAACACACTGTGAGATGTGTTATATCCCAGACACTCTCTTCTGGACACTCCTCAGGCAGAACAAGACACAGATTTTCAGCATGAAACTTGTGTGCATGGGCACACATCTGCATCCCATGAATGAGGTGGAGATCCCATGTTCAACCAACAGCCCCAAGCTGGGAACTTTGAGAGGCATAGGTTTCAAAATAGCCAGACAGCAGCTCTGCTGACTGAACCACACCTTTCTCATCTCTGAAAATCTGCATTGAGTAAAAAGGATCAGTTCATCCATGCTCAAATACCTCCTAAAAGTTGGCAACTGAATTCCACAAGCACCTCAGGCATGTGCCCTGGCTCCAGCCTGGCTTCAACAGTACTTCTCTGCAACAGTCCTCCAGTACCTCTCAGTAACTCCACGAGAGCCCACCACAGTCCTGCTGCCTTAGTACAGTCTGTGACAGTGGTAGGAAGAGAGTCCTTGCTGCCCAAACCATGCTCAGACAATAACAAATAAATTAAACACTTCCCCACAAGATTCAGGTTCAAGATTTACACATACAAAGCCTTAGCTTGCATAAACTGAAGCAAGTCTTTAGGTTTTAACAGGGTTCTAACAACCTGCATCAATTGAGAATATACTCCATACAGAATGTTCACAAAGATGTATTTTTAAATAAGGTTCTTCAATGGTTTTGGGTGGGGAGTTTTTTGTTTGTTTTTAAGAAGTGTTAAAAATCAATAGTAGACTAGATTGATAGAAAAGTTAAGTTTTTATGCACATCTTTCTGATTTCAAACAGTCCTGCCTCTCTTCTCTAATTAGATAAGAATAACTCCTGAAAAGCCAGGTTTTCATAAAAGAAAAATCTTAGGAGATGAAATTTTAACAATGTACGCAAAAAAGAAAACACACTCAGGTAAGTGTCCATCGTGTTACAAAGGAATCATACTTAAATATTTAATGTAATTTGCAATGTGAAGAACAATATCCTAATTTTATGAGTATTAATCCCATTATGTTTTCACTCCTTACCTTTCCAAGCATTGTCCAATATTCCTGAAGCATCTGACAACACATGTACACATCCCCTCAGATAAGATCTCCTGTTGTGGTTTCTTTTTTTGCAATGACATGAAAGTTGTAAACCTCTAAGGCAACATACACTTCTAATTTCTACTGACTCATCTAAATCTTTAAACAAACTCAACTCTTTCTTTCTTTCTCAAAGCTCTGGTAAAGCAACAAAACAACTATCCCAAACATGGACATTTAAAAAAAAAATACAAACAATCCCCCACAAACTTAGGTAATAGTACCTTAGTTTTTGTTAGCATTCAGAAGCAAAAAACCTTCATGTACCAAGACTTTTCCAAGTGAGCACATGAAGTTGTGCATCTACTAATTAGGCCTTCACCCCTAACTCTGAGCAAAAACCCAAACAAAACCAAAGAGCCATAGTCTAGATCACAAGAGGAGAGCTGCACTCTGCTAGAAGAGAAACAGAAGAGAGGGCATGAACAAACACATGAAAAGCAGAGAGAACTTAAAAATCTACTGGTGAAAGCAAACATAAATACAAGCCCCAGCAGGAGCTCACACATTTTATGGCTTACTATACTATACATGATGTTTGAAGCTAGCTGTCCTGTAACAGGCAAATCTCAGGCAAGAGAAGATGGATCAGTGATGCCAGTGAGGCTCACACCATGGTGCACCTGCTGGGTGCAGACGAGGCACATCTCTACATGTCTAGGTGATCTGCCCAGAAGTGCTAGGGTAGGGCCAGTTCTTGTGCTCGTGGTTCCATAACAAGAGAAACGATCAAGGACAAAGATCTGGAAGGAGGGAAAAACCCCAACCAAAATGACCAACTCCCAAACCAAAGAAAAAACGTCCAACAGACGTACCAAAAACCCCCCCAAAGTAATCATCTTGTTTTCCTGTTCAATCAGACAACAGAAGACATCTACCAGTCCTGGAAGTCACATGCAAATAGATCACCATATAATTTTGGCAAGATAAATGTAAAATAACAATATTATTAGTAAATAATTTTTAGAACCTTTTGTTAATGGCATAGCAGCAGTAGTTGCTTTCCCTCAAATACAAGTGAATGAGAAACCTAAAAAAGACCTTGTAAAGCTTGCATAAGGGCTACAAGACTTGTTTGCGCCAGGAGATGTTTGAATGACCCCACACCAAGTCTGTCTTTCTTGTAGAATGAGAAACTATCTTAAACTAATGTGTCAGTAGAATAGCTGTAGGACGGATTGATAAAAAATGGTAACAAATTGTTAAGGCCAGATGGTGTTCACCTAAGAGATTAAAGGACTTCTTCTGTAAAATTGCCAAAGTATTATCATAACCATCATGCAATATCCCATTTGCACAATCTATCATTTAAATCAGCTTCCGTTGTGGAAATTACAATAAAGAATAGTATCACTAGACAAATGAGTATCCATGATACACAGGAGAAGGGCCAACACAGATTTAGCAAGAGAACCGATAACAGACAAAAATACTTAAAACTCTTTGAAGGAATTCGCTAGCATGCAAATAAAAGATGATCTCATGGGTTTACAAAAAGCCTTTGATCAGGAAGCAGGACAGCAGTCACAAAACCAGCAAGGTTCCAGATGAAAAGCTCTGAAAAACATGATTATCTTGAAATAGGAGGAAATTTCAACTTTCAGACTAATATGTGCTTAATAACAGAAGAATTATGAATGAAAAGTATTTCAGTAACTCCACCAAAACCCAAAACTATGAGGAGCTACAGAAAACTCTCTCAGTACTGAGCAACTAGGCAATAAAATGGCAAGTGAAATTTATGTGCCAAAGTAAGGCACCTAACCAAGACCTGTTTTGGCTATCAACAGGCAACAACGTACTCTAATTTTGTTATTACCATTTAGGGGCCATAGTGTAAATCCATCTTAAAACGTTCCAGTTAAGATTATTTAAAAAAAGAAAAAAAAAAAAACAACAAACCAAAACAAAAACCAAAACAAACAAACAAACAAAAAAACCACAAACCAACAAAAAAACCCAAAACAAAAACACACCCTCAAACAACTAAAAAAAAAACCTCACAGCAAGAATTATATGTACAAGACCCATGCTTCCAGCTTGAATACTGAATGGAGCTCTGGTGTCCTTAACTAACACCACAAAAGCCTGAGACTAGAAATAGAGAAGGAGGTAACAAATTAGTGGAAAAGGCTTTTGTATGAGAGGATTATGAAGTGGAACTGTTCAGTTTGAGTGTGAGAGAGAACAAAAGTGACATAAAATTCTGTAAAATCATGAATTATCTAGAAAGGTAAACAGAAATTAACATTCCAATGAGATATGAAGTGTCAAATAAAAGTAAAATAGCAAACAGAAGTTGGAAAAAAAAAAAAGGAAAAATTAATTTTTTATAGACCAGAGAAGTGCAGTGACATATGTTATAGCATATGTTAAAAGTCTAAAATAGCCAAAAACTTTTTAGGCAAGATCGTTGAGTAAAATTCAGCACACAGTAGTGTTCCAGCATGACTTCAGTTCAGGAAGCCTATAAACTGAGGCAAAGCTAGAGGGATATACAATGAAAGCATACTTTGGACTGCTGTGGTCTTGCATATCTTCCTTACACAGGCTTGACTGAACACCATCACCTACCGAGTGAATATTGTAAGAATGCATCCTAGATATTGCACTGCTCATTTCCTTTTTTAACATTGGAAGGCATAGCTTACTTATTAAAAGATAAACCTATTTCAAGTTGAGAGAAGCTAGCTAGCGCTTTGAAACTCAAAAAAAATGCAAGATATGAAGTAATCCTGCTCTCTTCAGTGCTCAGCCTTATGTATCACTGCATGTCCACAAAGATGGGAACCCTCCAAAACAAACCCAATTAATGACCATGAGGATATTCACAGGTCTAGAAAACAGGATATGTAAAAACAGAAAAGAGAAAAATGAACATACGTGGTCCATGAACACACACGAGCTTTGACATGTTTTTCCAAGAGTAAGGATAAAACTGGGATAAATGTCCTATATGAACAGCAGAAATACTGTCATTCATGGTCTGTTCCAAAAACCCCTTAAACATTGGTGACAAAACCTGATCATGTGTGGCAACACAGTGGACATATGGCCAAGTCTCTTGCCATCCCTATTGCTCTGGATTTAATTGAGTGATGGCTAAGAAGTATAGTTCACAACTTTAGATGTCCAATACCAAAAGAGCTGAAGGAAGATAGATAATACAGCCTCAAACATAAGTATACACTCAAATGATTGAGGGAGACGGACAGGATTCATGTCTTCAATATATATCAGTTTTTACCTTCAGTCTACATTTACCATGGCTGTCAAGTTGTCTTAGTATTATTCTCTAGAAACAGTAAACATAGCAGATAATGCAAAGTGCTGTTATCTTCCATTAACTATCTTTTAATATCAGGCAATACATCAAATTAAAACTTCAGAATAAATCCATAAAGAGGAATGATGTTCTTTGTATTTGAGATTTATATTATTGATAGGTAAACCAAAATGTTTTAAGGGAAAAATAAGTAACTTTTTCAATTACATATACTGCAAATAAAATTAGAGAAATATTTTGTACAATTTTTCTAGAATTTAAGTCAAATTCTAGCCTCAGACGGCAGACAAATGAATCCTTGACAGTGCTGTGAATAATTAAACAAACAATTAGCTTTAATAATAAATGATACTTTGATATAGATCTCTAGATTGGACTGGTTCACTGAAGGTCTGTGATAATTAATGATAACTGAACTTTGACCATTTTAAAATAATGGAATTGAAATGCTATTTCCCATTACAGATACTCAAGTCTATTTTTGAAAAGGTTTAAAAGGCTTGTCAATCTTTTAAGTTATGAAATACTGATCATGTCAGATGAAGGGTGCTCAGTCTATTTCTGAACCCTTCTCCATTAGAAAGCTCTGAAGGGCATTGAAAGAACATCATTCAGCTACATACATTTGAATTACGAAGTGAGGAAGTAAGGAAGAAATTACTGCAACTTGAGTCACAACAACCTCAGGCAGTGCTACTGGCTGGTAGAAGAGTGGCTTAGAAGCAGCCCAGTGGAAAAGGACCTGAGGGTGCTGGTTGACAGCAGCTGAACATGAGCCAGCGGTGTCCCAAGGTGGTCAAGAAGGTCAATGGCATCCTGGCCTATACCAGAAAGAGTGTGGCCAGAAGCACCCGGACAGCGATTGTCCTCCTGTATTTGGCACTGGTGAGGCCATACCTTGTATACTGTGTCCAGTTTGGGGCCCCTCACTACAAGAAAGAAATAAAAGTGGTGGAATCTCTCCAGAGAAGGGCAATGAAGCCAGCAAAGGGCCTGGAGGTTGTGTGAGGAACAGTTGAGGTAGTTGAAGTAGTTTAAGAGATAAGGAGGCTCAGGGGGCATCCTACTGCTCTCTACAACTACCTGAAAGGAGGTTGTAAACAGGTAGAGGTTGGTCTCTTCTCCCAGGTAACAAGCAATAGGACCAGAGGAAATGGCCTCAAGGGCAGACTTAATCTGAATATTGGGGAAAATTTCTTCATGGAAAGGACTCTCAATCATTGGAAGAGGCTGCCCAGGGAAGCAGTAGAGTCACCAGGCCTGGAGGTATTTAAAAGATGTGGCACTTGTGGACATGATTTAGTGGTGAAGATGGCAGTGCTGGATTAATGGTTGGACTCAATGATCTTAAGGGATTTTTCCAGCCTAAATGATTCTAAGATTCTACCATTCCGGAGAACTTACTGTCAATCATTCTGCTTCACAAAGCATGCATGCAGAAGATATAATTGTACTCAGTTAATTTCTGCTAAAGGCATAGATTCCATGCTTCTATGCCAATCAATTACTGTAGTCTCATACCTCCAAAATGCTTGAAACATATAGTAAAACAACAAGAAAATGTGATCTATGGAGACTAATTACTTAATAATCTTGCTGCATATGTTCTTCATGAACCAGGGTGTTCACATCCTGTTACCCTTTCAAGGATATTGCTCATGGTAGAGTGATTTAACACTGAAACATAGCCAGGGCAGTGGATATGCATAACAGACATTCTTGTCATAGCACCATAAATATTCTTCCGTAACATGACAGGGAAAACATGAATCAAAGTATAACAGTATTTAAATTGTGCATTTCCATACCCCAGGAGAATTAAAGTTAAGAGCTGTTGCGGACAATGCATAACTGTCTCCAATTAGGTGAGTAATTGTGAAGAGGTAACTGTTCAATGACTATCCTGTTGGACTGCTTCCACTGGACATAACGATTTCTTAGACCTGAGCAAGACCACAAACTGAAGGCATCATCAGTGTCTCGGCCAGGAAAGGCAGAGCTATGGCTCTAGTTTCAAAAGATATTTCAGTGCTGACCAGAGGCCATAATATATTTTAAAACAATTTCCTTAACAGAATCAGCTAGTTTGGGAACAATCCAACAGCACTGCAGGCAGCATTTATCTTTCCTGCACTGACACAGACCAAAGAATAAAATTCTTCCAGAAGGGCATGAGAGAGAGGGAAGGAGGAAAGTATCATCATATCTTTTAAAACCCACAGCTAAAACATACTTGATAGTTTCTTTCCTCAACAGAATGCTGAGAAAAATTACTTCTCTATAAAAATGTCAGTATCAAACTATATATCAGAATAGCATTCCCCCTCAACCATTCATACAGTTCGATGCAAAGCATTGTCACTGGTTTTGGATACATTTTCAGGTTTTTTCTCCTTCATGGAAACACTAGCACAGCAACAACGAGGTATTTTACTTCATTTCAGCTACAGGTGTGAAGATAAAATTTCTATTTGATAAGCAGTTCAAGAGTCCGAGTAATGCTATATCTATTGCCCTCTGAGGAGGAAATTACTGTTTAATATTTTCATAATGGTAACAGACAGAGCTTTCAATTCAATCAAGATTTTGTGTAGTTAACAAGGGACTGGGCTTTCGATGCTTAAAGGACAAGTGACAAGATGCAATAAAAACACTGTAATGTGACAACTAAAATGGATGACAGAACAGGGGGCTTAACAGTGGCAGCAATGGACAGTATGATTTACAAAAAATGCATTATCAGATAAAAAAGCAAAAAGAATGCACAGTCATGTAAAGAATCATCCTTCTATAGTAGAAAAAGGAGTAGGGCTTTAAACTGATCGTTATTTCCACATTACAATAGAAATAGCAATGTCAGTGCACCTAGAAAATACAGTAAGGATCAAGGGTTTGCCATGAGTTGCAGAGAAGTCTAGAGTAGTAAACAGATGAGAAGAGGAGCAGACAGAACAAACAAGCTCCCTTGCTCTGCCTGTCCTGGCAGGCTACATGCACGTGTTCATATGGCATTCATACGGGTGAGAGCACAACTCAACAACAGCTCCCAGGACTAACAGTCAGGGTGTTCACAGGAATGGCTGGAGGGATGAGCAGTGCATGGGTGTGCCAAAAAGTCTTCAGAAGTCATCTGAGCATTTTCACACTTCTGCTCTGATTTATACGTGAACAGAGGCAATGGAGAATGAAAGATGGGCAGGGGTCATTGTGGGAGTGGTGCTGTGAGCTACAGAGAGGTGGCTGATCCAAAGCTGTTGTCCTCTCAGCTACAGGCAAGACCCCCTCAGAGCCAGAACATCCATGGATTCAGAATTTTAGAAGCAAAGATGTTAAAAATAGTAATAAAAGTAAAAATTAGGAAATACAGGTTTTCATCACAGTAGTTCATTATAATATATTATATTCACCCCTTTTTGACATTTTTTTGATGAATCCAAGTAACATGCCAATAGAAAGAGGAACCAATGAATGAAACTTTGCAGCTTCATTGAGGATTATGATATCCTGTAGCTGCATAAAAGTTCCCCTACTTAGGGCTCTGTTACCATCACCATTTTCCCTTGATAAGTATGTATTCATTAAAGTACATAGAGAGGAGGAGTAAGATCAGCACACATATATAATACACACAATTTTGCATGATGCCCTGGTAAAGCAGGCTTATGCGCAGAAAGATGAACTCAACTGTCATATGCACTAGCATAATCAAAAGAAAAAAGTCACAAAACAGCTGTGCCAGCTTGAAACCCAATTATTGTCTACCTGAGCATACAATAAAGCTGTGCCAAGTTCTCAAGCCTGCAGGCTCAAGGCAGCCTAATATTTAACACTGAGCTTTTTCTCTGAAACACTGAGACAAGAGGACCAGATGTACTGCAAGCCACAGGTCTGAAAAGTGCTTCTCCGTTTTGATTAACACTGTTAGTCTTACTACAATATAGGCACATATTTGCATACAGCAGTTTTGAGGCAAAAAGATTTCTAAGATGCCAAAGCACAATGCTGTAAGGGGCTGACCTTAGCTGATGGGTTTCACAAGCTTGTTTTTGAGTATTAAATGCAGATTTTGTAAATCCAGTCTAATTATCACTTCCACTGATCACGAAGCAAGCCCTCTACCTCTAGAATGAGAGTGATTTTTTTATTAGCTTAGATCCCAAAGCGGAACCAAGTTGCTTCTCCTAGATGAGATAATCCCCCCACTATGGTGCCCTGAGTCAGAGCACCCATCCTTCTTCCTGGCAGCAGAGCTTTAGGGCTGTATCAGGAAGCAGCAAATCCCAATACAGGATTTCTAGTGTGAAGCAGCTGGTGTTGAGTATGATATCCACACTACATATAGAGTGCATGGGAAGGTGACTATTTCTAAATAACTCCATGGACTGAATATACACTGGTGGTTTGAGCACTTAGTTTCATCCTGGAGGTACATGGTCCAATACTGCTCTATGAACCAAAATGTTAATACTGATTTCAAATGTGTATCCATAATTCAAGCTCAAACACTAATATAAAAAAAATGCTAAAAATGAAGTTCATCGTACTTAGGCAACCAACCCAAGTGCCATGATCAAAAGGCGTATCTTCTGGTCTTTACAACTATCTTACTTTTTGATGTGTGAAGCATTAGGTATTTTAATGAGAGAACAGAAGAACCTATCCACTGTTCAAACCAGTAGATGCTCAGAGCACCTACTGCCTACGTTCCAAATCCAGGCAAGAGCCATGAAAAACAATATCCTTTTAATACGAGTTTATATTATCCAAATACACCAGAGTTGATAGCTTAAATTGCTTCCCAAGTCTAAAGACAAGGGCATGTGTGTTTGGGAAGAGAAAACAACAGCATGGAAATCAGAACTCCACAGGAAGCAATACCAGTTCCCAAGTCTGTGGTACATGTCACCTCAGTCTTCAGTCACCCTGTATTTAAGTTCATTCTAATTTGCACGTGTGGATCTCAATACGGCACAACCTATATACCACCTGCTCTGTGACTGCATATGCAGCAAAAGACATGGGGACATATTCCCAAGCACGAACTGTCTTTTCACATCGAGATGGCAAAAAGAAGCTCTTATCCTGCCAAACTTCACCAGCCAAAACCCTGTTCCAGGAGATTTCCTGCTAGCATACATCTGCCAATGCCAAGCCTTGGTCTCAACTTTTTTCTGCCCTGCACAGGAAGCAACATGTTTGGAAAGAACAAAGAACACATTGGTTCTCCCCTCTGTGGCAGAAATTTGTTAGAAAGATCCTAGTCCAGTGACCTAGAGCTATTTGAAGAGCTAAAGTTGCAACTAATTCCCACTGTGTAAAACCTGGCTCTTTCCAGAGAAAATCTGTACTTGCAGCAGTATCTTCTGCTCAAAAGTGATAATTTTAGCCATTGCAGATACTGGTCGAAGTGCCGCATGACTCTGAGGGGCAACACTTTCAATCTGAAATGCTTTCTACTGTCCAGAGGATTTCAGAGAGAGCCAGGGACATGTAGATTGGACATAGCTGTGCCAATTAAAGCAGATAAAATTCTGAGCACAATATGAAATGCTTTGCCCTCTCCCATCCTTGCACTGCAGTCTATCTCCTTCAGTATACAGAGTCTAAAAGAATTTAGCTTACTTTTTATATATAAAATGCCACCAAATATCTTGAAAAATTGTGGGGAAAATGCACAATTAAACACTGTTACTTTAATGTCATCAGCAAGATGCTATTTTTGAGAGAATGTGTAACATGACGTAGTTCTATGCTATGCTGAATTTTAAATGTTGTTTTATAAGTTCTGCATAGATTGAAATTTCTTGGAGTTTGAGAAAGTAAAGACAGTATTTTCAGTGAAACAGCTCATAGAATTTTCTTTGTGACTCATATGGGACATCTTGGCTCCAATTTTTATATATAATTTGGTAGCTTTAGCTTTACATTGCTATAATGTCTGACTGGAAGAGAGAGGTAAAGAAAAAGCCTAACTTTTCCCAAGTCCAGCTGTATTGCAAGATACTCCAGCAACAGCCACATGGCTAGCCCTAGTGTAACCAAGAACAGTGGAAAATTATGTTTAACATTCTCCTAAGGGCAGTGGTACAGAAGTGGTCTATTTAATGGAATTAACAGGCTGCGGGTGGAACAGCACACAGACAAGTTCCTGTGATCTTTTATTTTCATGCACTGTGCATGCAGTCCAGCACAAAATAGAGATGGACGACCAAAAAAAAAAAAAAAAAAAAGAAAAGAAAAAAAAAAAAAAAAAGAAAAAAAAGGCAAACAAACAAACCAACAAAAAGCCTTTATATGACAACTAGACATCATGCAATATCCAAATCCATAGCTTGCAAGCAACACTACTTGTAGTAGTCTCAGGCATTATTTGCCCTGACAAATTAAAATGCTACAACCAAGATCCAAGTAATATGTATCATCTTGACAAGAAGACCTGACTATGAAGCTGTCCTCCACAGTATATAGTGGAGGACAGTAGAGTAGTAGAGGACAGTACTCCTTCTCAGTACTGGAACTCAGCAGGCAGAATAGGTATCCCACGTGGTCACTATCACTGACGCATCCCTGGAGAGTGTGATGATGATTCTGGTGCCACAAAGTCACCAGATCAGTAATTTCCATATCATTTCTTGGAGCCTTTGGAGCCTCCCTAAACCCACCATTATGGAGGTACAGCATGAGTGAACCATACTAACCCTGGAATCCAAATATCGGAGATAATTCACACAGAAAACATAGAAACGTGGTTATAATTGCTGAGCATAAAAATAAAGAAAACTTGATTTATAAGCAAGGTCTGGCTAGCAGTTTTGTCATCCTTGTTTTCTGTACCATCATCAGAAATTTTTTTTTCTTTTACTCTCTGTTCGGTGTTGTTTTTTTGGGGTTTTGGCGGGGGTGGAGTTTTTTGTAATCAAATCACCATTTGCTGAGACATCAAAGGCAAAACAAAACAGGACTTGGGCAGAACTGTGTGAGGGAAAGCTATTATATTCAGGAATTGGCCAGGAATAAACCAGACTCTAAAAATAAGCTGGACAACTAATTTCTCTGAGGCAATAAAGCTTGAAGAGATTAAAAGAGTGCAAGTGAAATCTCTATAAAAACAATGAAAATACAGACCACCATTGGCATCAGTCAGGCCATCACATGAAACACTATATATGTGACAGGATATGGACACTGTATTCGTTTTATACAGTATCATATTGCAGAGATTATTAAGTTACTCAAATACCTGCAGTGCAGCTAGACTATGTTTCCAATTACAGTCTTAGCTGTGACTCCTAGAGCATCCTGTCCCTTCAATGTTTAAGGCTCAACATTGAACAGTATGCCTGCTCCAATAGAGCTGCCCTGGCCAGCAATTGAGAGAGGAGTGCCCATGGCAGAGAACAGATGATAAACTTTATTCACCACATGTATGAATATAAACAATTTTCAACCATGCACAAATTAAAAAAAAATAGAAATCACACAGCAGTAGAGACTCTGAAAAAAAAAAAAAGATGGACATGAGAAAGATTTGACATGAAACAGTCAAGGTAAGAATAGCTAGCTACAGCAAAGAAGAGAGCAATCTGCAGAAACCAGACTTGCAAAAATAAAGTTCTAGGGAGAAGATCTTAAAGGATCCTGTCCCAGTTTCTAAAAGAGCCTTTCAGAGTGGTGAGGATGGAGTGAACAACTAGTACTTTCTAAAACAAGAAGTGCTTTCTAAAACAAGAAGTGCTGAACCTTTTGCAAGGAATACATCTGTTTGCTTTCCTTACTGCGTGATTTTAAAGAGATGCCCAGTCAGCATACCATTTTCTAGATCCTCTTCTTGAGTTAGTTATAAGAGAAGCAATCAGTGGTCACAAGTTAGCTCTACAAAGAGGGTTCAAAACAAGGAAACTAATAAAGCAAGTCGCTGCAGATTACCAGCTTGACACTCATTAGACCAACAACTATTTCTGCATGAGATTGCTTGCATTTGGTGTGAGCTAAAGACTCAACTTCACTTAGCCCAAAATAAAACATAGCTAAACTAAATACCATTGTCCTGTGATAACTACCAGCTTAGCATGCACATTGCACTTCATGGATTACTGCAGACCAGCTACACCACAATAAGCTCAGCCACAACCTGAGCCATCACTCTTGCTTGGGTATCTGCAGCCAGAGACAGCATCTTGTGTGTGTTCAACCTCAGAAAGCCCAGAAATATCTATTCAAGTTCAGTGGGATCTACAAGCAGAAGCTCACTGAACAACCAAAGTTTTACTTTTACCTTCCTATTTGCTGTGTTTCATCACTGGCACAATAATGAAGAATGTTCTGTAAAGGAAATTTCCCTGTATTTTCCTAGCAGCACACCAGATTAGTTTTCAACCATCTGTGGTTTTTTTTCCTCTGTCATGCTTTGCCTTGTATCCTTACGCAAAACCATAACTTTCGCACTACAAGATCAAAAGAATCATCTAAGTGTAAACAAAGCATTCACCGCACCAAATCTAAAAAAACAAAGCTACATTGTATGTAATTATTTCAAACTTCAGAAAACAAATAAAAAACCTCATCTGCAAACCCAAATTGACACCCCAACGACTTATGCATCACATCAACTTACCCTTTGGTGAAGGCGAGGTCAGCTTAGAAGCACATAGCTGTACAGTCTAACCTATAAACCTATAAACCTTAATTTAAAAACCTGAACTCTCCCATTCAGTGCAATGAGGCAGTTAGGCCTAGCAGCTACTGGGCAGTAGCTTCCAGAGGTAAATGGCATTAAAAGCTAAAAAGACAAAATCAACTCAAAATTCATATCATTATTGTGTCAGTGAATTATCTCATTTTCATAAGAAATATTTGAAGCCCATGGAACATATTGAAGTTTTCTGCAAATAAAATTTGAATCCCTCCAGGATAGATGGTAACTGAGTAGGTAATCTGGAATTTTAAATTTTGAATTTAAGTAGAAGCAAGTTACTTGTTTTCTTGGTGGATCTAATGCAAAAATACACCTAATGTTTAAAGCTGAGCATATGTTTAAGTATCTCACTCAACTTCATCACTGCAGAATTAGTTTTTTCTACACATTCTTCTAATTATTTTGCTTTTCTTTCAAAAACAAGTTTTACAAATCTAAAAAGGAAACTTTAGTGTTCTGCTAGAGTCCAATCCTTCCCTCTGTCTCTCCTAGTCATTAGCAAGTGTTTCAGCCTGCATTACTAAATACATAGGGAAAAAATAAAGCCTTCTTTGTTAGGGCCATAGGTCTAATTGTATCTATATGACATATTTCTCCTGCCCCTCTTCACAACCCTGGTTTCAGTTATTTGACTGCAAACTTGTATACAAACACCCTGAATTAGCAGATTTCCAGATTCTGTTGTTACAGTTTAAAATTACAATTCTTTCGACAAATTCCAAGACTGACAATTTACCCGCAGCCTTTCTGCAAAATAGAGTCAACACAGCAATGTTATTTTGTTCATATTGGCTATGGCAAAGTAGGGATTAGCCTCTTCTCCCAGAAAACTAGTGACAAGACAAGAAGACATAGCCTCAAGCAGCACCAGGGGAGGTTCAGGTTGGACATTAGGAAATATTTCTTCACAGAAAGGTTTGCTAAGTATTGGAACAGACTGCCCAGGGAGATGTTGGAGTCACCATCCCCAAAGGTGTTCAAGAAACAACTAGACATAGCACTCAGTGCTATGGTCCAGATGTCAAGGTGATGATCAGTCAAAGCTTAGACTCAATGATCTGGATGTCTTTTTGAACCTAAATGATTCTGTGATTGGAATAATACAAACAGAAAATGAAGTAGTTTACATATTCATGTGTTATTGGGATTTTTGTTGTCGTTTCTTTGATTTATTTTTTTTACAACATTACTGTCGAAACAAAACAGGAACAACATTGAAAAAAAGTCAGGCGATATGTGATACCAAGCCTAGAAAACAGTAAATTGTGATGCATTGTTGCTCGGAAGTCAGAGTGATTAAGAGGCTACTCCTGGGTGGTTTTCTACTGGCACATGTACTATTTTAACCAAGCCCAAATAAAAAGTCATCAGTAAATCATTTTGATACAACTTATTCTGTGGAAGCACAGTAAAATAATGCAAAGTGCTGTTAGGATAACTTGAAATTAAATCAGAGAGTATAAGAAACCTGTTACTGATTTATATATGCATGGGAGAATAGATGCATGCTTGTGTACAAATTATTCCCAGCAAGCCACTTTCAGCTCAAAGAAATACTGAACTAAGTATTCTCAAGCTAAGTGTTCACATCAATATACAGGTTTTCTAGCCCCAACATTATGTAGTTAATAATAAAGAAGGTCAGCACTAAACTGGAAAATGTTATTAAAGGTTTGTTATTGGTGAAAACTGATGTTCTACAAAAATTAGGTTCTCATAATGTAAATTAACCACTAAGGCTGCCAAAATCCCAGGCTGTTATCAGAGGCAAGGTAATTGCTCTGGCTGGGATCTCTCCAAAATTAAAACATCCATACTTAAGGGCCTCTGCAAAGTATTCAAGCTCCCATTATAGTCACCTGTCAAGGCAATGGATTTAAAGTGTCTACTTCAGGGAAAGCCAAATCACTCTCTAGCAGCCTGTAGCCTGTCCTGACTTGAAGCTCAATGCAGTTTGCCTAAACATCAGTGTTACACATCATTTAAAGTGTCCAAGGCATGGCAGATACCAGATGGGGCTGATGGAAGACTTGTGTCTATGGACTAACAGCTGAAGGCCACAAGGAGTGCCCCAAGTTAGGCACAAGAGCGCGTGTTCAGGAATTTCCTAGCTCTTCACCAATTATAACAGGAGTTAACACAAGGAAAAGACAATGGCAGAGTGGTTGCTTGGTGCTCAAAACCAAAAAATATTCTCTCTTCAGAAGCTAACACCCCTTTCCCACCTTTTCTTCTGGCCAGCATCCAGAGATGTGCACCAGCTGCTAAGTAGGAGAGCAATGACAAATTGAATTCAAACCCCATGGAAATGCAATCTACTTCACATTCAAACAATAGAAAAATAGAGCCCTAACAACAATATATTTAAATAACAAAGGGTTAGATAGTACATGCAGAAAACTATTTTTCAACTTGAAGATTTGGCGGGTTTGAAGAAGGGAGAAGAAAACACTTTGGCAGCACGTTTATTGTTCATAAGCATGCCTAGAAGCTTTACACTTTGTAATCCAGTTGAAAAATGCTGATAAATCTTAATTAAAAGTAGCCTGGGGTATAATGATTATACAGCTCAGTGTAGTTCAAGGTTTACTTCCAAGAGAGTATTTCAGCACCACTCAAAGTCTGTGCAGCTTCACTGTAGAAAAACACCTTTAAAACCCCTAGCTGCAAACCCAAAATCAAGTAAAAAAAACATATCTGCAACCTACCACTGACATTGTAATCTTGTATTTAGTTCTTATCTTATTACCGTGCTAAATTTTATTATTAGTGTCATTTGTAGTTTCATTTAGATAGCTGATTTGTGGCTATATCTCGACTCTCAATAGTAGTAATGGGATAGAGGATTTCAAATTACATTCCAAAAAGCTTTATTTCTTCATCATGCACAATTTTTACCTCTGCTTCCTCTAATTTTTATCAGCTTTGTGGGAAAGTGAACCAGAAATTTTCCTGGTTTTGTAGTTCATGAAATACAGGTAGTGACTGCCACTGCTCCCATTCCTCCTGGAATGGCCACTGAATCTTTCCTGTGGTTTTTACCAAGGGATCTGGACAACAACTGAATATATATTTAAAAGTGACACACCTGACTAGGAAAAGAAAGGTCAGGCTGCAGCTCAGGAAGGCAGCTGCTTCAGTGGATGTCACTTCTCTCTTCTTTAAAGTCTTCAGGTACCCAGGGAATCTCTTGTCCGAGAGCTTTTCAGACAAGCAGGGCTATGGGACTGCACTGCCCCACATTCACACATCTCTCACCACATATACTTCAGGAAATTTAAGTCAATCACAGGGATGGTACTGTCTCTCTAGAACTCTCCTGTGGGTTTCTTCTGAGGAAAGGGTGAATTTGGCAAAACAAAGACATATCCCTTTTTCCTTCAGCACTCAGGTATAAATTGCCTTGAGAAAGGAAGGGTAAATGCAAACATCATTTTGAGAAAAGCAAAAGAGTAGTTTTGCATTTAACACTGCCCATATTCAAACATTCCTGAAGAAATTTTTGAGACAGAAGTTAAATGCTAGTTCTAAAAGCATTCTTGAAAACATAATGGGAATCACAATCAATATTACTGACAAAATAATGACAAACAATAACAGCAAAATTGACAAACAAGTAATAAAAAATTTTAAAATAATCAGCAATCTAGTCATGACTACTACAGGTTTCAAGCATGCAAAGCATAGGGATACTTTCACTTTTAAGAAATTATCAAAACAAGAAATTCTGTATGGCAACAAATTCTATGCCATATTACAAAGAACAGACAAATCTCATTTGTTTGAGATTTGACTGCTGTGTAGCTTCCATGCATCTCCCCTTGCAAATAATGAAATACCTGCTCCATGTTTATGTCCCCCAAGGCAGAACATGAGCAGAGACAATAGCTAGATCCACATTATCATTCTCTACACATTGATTTGGCCAAAATAGCCCTCTCTTGGGAGTTACAAAAGGGAAGCAATGCATGCTTTCTCAGTGGCATTTGTAACTCTTGCTGATGGCAGGATGGTGGTCAAACCCAGGGTGACCACTGACAACACAGCACAGCCCTTCCTTCCTAACTCATCCAATTGTCTAACCTTTAACCTACAGTTAGTCTACTCTGTACTTGAACCTCAGACACTCTTTTTCTATTTCCAGCTCTCCAAATGCAAGAAATTACTCTACATCCTCTTAACAACAATTAAGATCTCTCCTGCTGCCCAGGAACAAATAAGGATAGAGGTGAGGGAGGACCAAAAGATAGGTTGGCCTCTGTCTCTTGGTAATAAACAGCAGCAGTTATAGAGAGGTCTCATTCAGTCAACGCTGCCTGGATGGAAAATGCTGCAGGATGATAAAATATTGTTTTCTGAACACTAATATGATTCAGGAGCAATGGTGGAAATGGCCATTCTGATGAAACTGAAATTTCAAGGATTCCTTTTTAGCATTTTGATCAATGAATAGAACAATAAAAAATGTTTTGAGTTCTATCATTTTTTCATTCTGAAAAGCCATGCTTCATTCAAAGACATATCATTTAGAATGTTATTTCTTATTACATAGAACAATTAGAAGAGTCAAAAGCCAAATACAATGTTTTGATTTTCTTAAAATACCACTTCAGTGAAGCTGAAATAATGTTTTTTGAAAAATCAGTTTTATGGACAAATTAATGTTTGTTTTCATTCTCATTCAGAAGAGGAAAATTCAGCATTGGCATTTCATTGAAAACAGGCATGCCAAGTTTCAAACAGCTGTAATTCTGTAAGTAACTGTGAAAACAGATTCCAGAGGTTCATAATCAGATTTGAGCTATTGTTAAAAATTACACCCACACCCCAAACAACCCCCCCTCTCAGAATATAGCAAAAAGATACATGACTTGACAGAAATTTAAAAAAAAAAAAACACCAGAGAGAGAACAGCTTCTCAGCAATGTTCCTATGGGAGTCTAACAAGGGCAAAACAACTCACATTTAATACACTTGCTCTGAGAAATGGCAGAGTTGCCTTTGCTATAATTTTCATATAATCCTCTTTCCCTCAAAGATCATTTGAGAAATATGAACCATGGATGATTTCTACCCAAAATTTAATATTCAGGAAAGTTTCAAGCAACTTAAAACATGATAATGCAATGTAACTCTCTTCTAATAGAAAGGGTTGAAAAACAGGTATTCCCATTTATGATGCATAAAACTATTTACATTTGTATGACGTATCAAGGTAATTCCTACAAATACAATGTAAATCTTTCCAAAGATGCATCCAAGCAATACCTTACTGCCTCTAGACACTATGTTCAAGCATTTGTTCTGAGATTTTGATTTTACAAGGTCAAAGTCCATTATATTACAGCATAACTGGCAATCCTAACATTGCACCCATATCAAAAAAATAGTTTGTTTTTTCTTTTAGTCAGTTCAGCAGCCACCTCCTTTCTTAAGTGTTGAAATTGCTTGAGTGATTTTGGTTGTTTGAAGAAGATTAAATCATCTGCTGGATAGAGCCGTGAAGTTGTCTGTGAAGTACCTGTTTCATCATCTACTGGTACATTCTAAGATTATCTGATGAGCTGTGCTGGTTGAATGACTAGAGATCACAAATACTGTGGTTTATCATCAGATAGATAAGAAAGAAGAGAAATGTACTCATATACAATTTTCCTCTAGTGACTGAAGACACTCAAAAATCATACTGAAATTAATTGTAAAATCAAAATCATAGAGTCATTAAGGTTGAAAAAGACTTCCAAGATCATTGAGTCCAACCTTTGACCAAACACCACAATACCAACTAAACCACAGCATTAAATGCCATGTCCAGTCATTTCTCGAACACTTCCAGAGACGGTGACTTCATCACCTCCACGGGCAGCCCATTCCAGGGCTTGATGATCCTTTCAGTGAAAAAATTCTCCCTGATGTCCAACCTGGATGTTCTCTGGCACAGCTTGAGGCCATTTCTTCTTGTCCTGTCACTAGTTATCTAGGAGAAGAGGCCAACCCCCACCTGACTACAACCTGTTATCAGGTAGTTGCAGAATATTATAAGGTCTTTTCTGATCCTCATTTTCTCCAGGCTAAATAACTCCAGCTCCTTCAGCCACTCCTCATATGACTTAACCGCTATACCTTTCACCAGCTCCTTTTGCTTCTCTGGATGTTTTCCAGCACCTAAATGTCTTTCATGTAGAGAGGGGCCTAGAACTGGACACAGGATTTGAAGTGCAACCTCACCAATGTTGAGTACAGAAGGACAATAATTTCCCTAGTCCTGCTGGACATATTATTTTTTGATACAAGCCAGGATGCCACCTGGGTATGCTGCTGGCTCATGTTCAGCTGCTATCTACCAGCCCCTCCAGGTCCTTTTCTGCTGGGTCACTTTCCAGCCATTCTTCCCCAAACCTGTAGCACTGCCTGGGGTTGTTGTGATCTAAGTGTAGGACCCAGCACTTGGCCTTGCTGAACCTTGATACTATTGGCCTTGGCCCACTGATCCAGCTTATCCAGATCCCTCTGAAGAGCCTTCCTACCCTCCAGCAGAACAACACTCCCACTGAAATTATTGTCATTTGTGAACTGACTGAGGGTGCACTCAAATTCCTCATCTACATCATTGATAAAAATATTAAACAGGACTGGCCCCAATATTGAGCCGTGGGGAACACCACCAGTGACCAGCTACCAACTGGGTGTAGCACTGTGCACCACCACTCTCTGGGCCTGAACATCCAGCCAGTTTTAGCCCTGCAAAGATTGCACCTGTCCAAGCCATGGTCTGCCAGCTTCTCCAGGAGATTGCTGTGGGAGATAGTATTGAAGGCTTTACTGAAATCCAAGTAGATTTCTACAGCATTTCTCTCATCCACTAGGCAGGTCACCTGGTCATATAAGCCAGTTCAGTTGGTCAAGAAGGACCTGCCTTTCCTAAAACTGTGCTGGCTGGGCCTGATCCCCTTATTGTCTTTTATGTGCTGCATTATGGCACTCAAGACAGGCTGTTCCATAACATTCCCCAGCACTGAGGTCAAATTAACAAGCCTGTAGCTTCCCAGATCCTCCTTCTGATTCTTCTCATAGATGGCCACCACAATGGCCAACCTCCTGTCGTACCCGCAGCTGGATCCCATCCAGCCCTATAGAGTTAATGGGTGTCTAAGTGGCATAGCAGGTCACTAACTACTTCCTCCTGCATTACAGGGGGTCTATTCTGCTCCCCATTCCATCTACCAGCTCAGGGGGCTGGCTGCCCTAAGGTTTTTCTGCTTAAGACTGAGGTAAAGAAGGCATTGAGTACCTCAGCCTTTTCTTCACCCTCGGCTACAATGTTTCACTCTGCATCTAATAAGGGATAGAGATTTTCCTTGGCCCTCTTTTTGTTGTTAATATATTTATAAAAACACTTATTATCTTTCACAGTGGTGGTCAGATTGAGTTCTAGCTGAGCTTTTGTCTTTTTAATTTTCTCTCTACATGATCCAGCACCATCCTTGTACTCTTCCTGACTTGCCTGTTTCTTCTTCCAAGAGTAATACTCTCTCTTTTTTTCCCCCTGAGTTCCATCAAAAGCTCCCTGAATAAGCCAAAGTCTGCTCTCTGAAAGCCCAAGGGAGAGGTTTTGTTGAACCCCTTCCTTACTTCACCATGAATCAAAAACTCTGTCATTTCATGGTTGCTGTGACCAAGACAGCCTCTCACCACCACATCTCCCACCTTTGTAAATAGAAGGTCCAGCAGGGCACCACCACTGATAGGCTCATTTAGCAGCTGTTTCAGGAAGATCTCTTCCACACGCTCCAGGAACCTCCTAGACTGCCTCCTCTCCACTGTGCTGAGTTTCCAGCAGACATATGGCAGGGTAAAGTCTTCCATAAGAACAAGGGCTAGTAATCATAAAATGTCAGCCAGCTGCTTATGGTATATTTCATCTATGTCTTCATCCTGGTTGAGTGGTCTATAACAAACTCCCACCAGGATGTCTGCCTTGCTAGCCTTCCCCCTGATTCTTACCATAGGCACTCAACTGTATCATCACTGTCCTTGATCCCCTAAACAGTCAAAACACTCCCTAATGTACAGAGCCACACCACCACCTCATTCCTTGCCTATCCCTTCTGAAGAACTTATAACCATGCAAAATCATACCAACAAGTCCTATCTGGAAATTCTCTACCAAGTCAATCCTGTCTGGTGTATGATATAAAATGCAAGAAAACACATTAGACTTAAATCACATACAAAAAAAAAGCAAAGTTTGAGCGAGAAGCTTGTGTTAAGCCCAGAACTTACTTCTGAAACCCAGACAAAATCTGTGCCATGGGGTCTCAAAAAAAAAAAAAAAAAAAAAAAAGAGAGAGAAAGAAGAGAGCACAAAGAGGGACTATTTCTGTCTAGCACTGTGGCCTGCAACCCAGGCATGGGTGAGGCGAAACCCATAGGGATCACCACGGAGCCACTTCCAATGGAGCCAGGGCATCTCTGACTTGTACTCACAAACACAACAGCCCAGTGCACCACAGCCAATATTTTTGGGTGGTTCACTTAAGTTTTGGTGGTTGCTCTGAGTGAAAGAGGCCCAGAGAAATAATAGGGCTGTGCAGTGTCCAAATTCCTACATCAGGACTGCATTAATGGAGAAGCAGCTGAGTTAATTCCACGAGTGGACTCCATACCGGGACGAGCACCAAAATGTATGAAAAGTACTCTGACTTCTGCCTACAGCTGAAATAGCAAATCAGATGATCCCCCCGGACCCATTCACCTGAGGGCTCGGGGACTTGCAGAAGCAAATATAGATTTCATCAAGGACCTCAGATCTGCAATGCTCCAAAGACACAGTTATCTCAGATTTTCCCTGCACTCCCTTGGGCCATAAAGGACAGAAAAGATGGCACTAAATAATTAAACTAATAATATGAGTTTGGAGAAAGAAATTAAACCACTTTTAAAATTTTTGTCTCTTAGTGTGAGAGCAAGATTCCTTCTGCCTTCCTACACATATGTCCTCTACACTTACAGAAAACAAGTACATATATCCTTAACCATCCAGCAAACATTCACTGTTGCAGATTTTAAAGAACCTGAAGCTTCTTCCTTCAGATTCAGTACGAACAAGAAAAAGGGAAAAACTCATAGTACTGCCATGACTCATCTCATGTATACCATGTGTTCCGAATACCAAGCTTGTATATAAACAGAACAAGTTTTTAACAGTGATAAAAAGCATAAAATTAAGCACACCTTTCACACCGTCATGTGCACAGGTATTAAGTGATAATGAAAAATTATTTAGAGTATGGCAGAACTGCCACTCCATCAGAACAGAAGGAAACTCCCTGCTAAGAGATGGAATTTTACAACACACAGTCTACCTGCTGCTTTTTTCAGTGGTGCTTTATCTTTAGGAAGAACAAAGCTTACTAGAAAGCTTAAGAGATACATCAATTATCACACAGGAGACACTCTAGAGTGAAACCCAAGCAGATGGCCTTATGAAATTTCTGATCACGTCTGCATCACATTTGGAATTACGCACATAGACTTCCACTGGAAACTAGATTAAAAGCACCACCTACAATATGAAGTAGAGCTTTTTATGACTAGGTTGACACACTTTTAAGTTAATTTGCATCCAGCTGTAGTTTTACTTTTGTACCCACCATCCCTCCTGTCCAGCAACCCCAAGATGCTTAATGAAAAGCAGAGCACGAGTCTCTTCTTCCAGATGCTCCTGGCTGACACAGTGACACTTTATGCAAGTCAGAGCAGCCTTTTGAGAGCTTGGGCTGGTCTAGGGATTTATAGCTGAAGTTACCAGACAACATGTCTAGTTAAAAGTACATGACGAGCATTTGGCTAAACCACATTTGCTGCCTTCATATACTTACCCCTGTATCTGGATCTACAGGATTACATTACCAACTGGCTCTCCACACTCTCAGCTTACTTGCTGCAGAAAAGCTGTCTCAAGAATTTCATGAACAATGCAAACAAGATGCTAGGAAGTCTCATCAAATCAGTGAAGCTGGGAGTAAACTACGCAACCTAATCTGAGTGACACCAACTACTATTTTATTTCTAATATTGTCTGCTACCCGTAATTATAAAAATACAAATAGCTTAAAAACACTCCTATACTTCCACTTAAAAAGGAAGTCCCTGGATCTCATAGTTTCAGGGCGGGGGGTTTCAGGGGAGGTGGGGAAGATACAAAGGCATAAGCTGAATATATCCTAAAGGACCAGAAATCTAAAAACAAACAACAAAAAACCCAAACAAACAGCATTTTTAAAAAGCCCCACCACATAAAAAACAGATGAGAAAAAAATAAATAAATAAAGGGAAAAAAAGCAGCAAAACAAACAAACCAACCAAAACCCCTCCAACCTTTCTATTCTTTCAACAGCTTGGAATTTTTGAATCAGCCATGTGATTTCTGCTTTTCTTTTGCCACCTATCACACCCTCCAGACATGGTCAGTCCTCCTCATTGACCTTACAAAGGATTTCTGTGTGGAAAAATAACATTTGAAAAGCAGCTTACCTAGCATCTTGTTTTTCTACATACCAACAAAATAAGATCTTCAGCTGACTGTACCCCTCGAAAGGCAACAGCCTAACAACACATAATTCGTGTGCTGAAAGCACTTGCAGCACCATCCCTAATAGGCAGCCTATCATCTTAAAAAATCACTTTGAAGTATCCTTAAGGTTTCCAGGATGGTTAGGTTTGACCTGTAGTTTAAAAAATCACATCTATTAAGCAACCAATTTCTGCTAGTTCATTTTATCCTCATTTATGACATTTTAGCCCTATTCCCTTTCTCTCAAGCATACACATTATGCCAATGTACACAATTATTATTATTAAGTGGATGCTGTTTTCTGTGTTACTACCTTAAAGGGAGATATAAAGGGCCAAGGTTGTCACTATAATTCAATTCCAAACTTCAACCTGTCAAATTTCAGAGCGCTACTGCTGCACCTTGAAGGTGCATTGGCATAGTGACTGCAGTTGTCTTTGACAAAGCAAAGAAGAAAAATGTTACCTTAAAGGGGCAGCATTTTCATTTTCAAGTTTAAATGACACTATTTCTTCTTAATTGGTATGCAGAAATTTGTAGACTAGAAGTGTCAAAATTATCTTCTTTTTTTCCCTTATTTTTTATTTTTCCTTTACTTTCCTCTATTCTTAAATAGATATTTGCATTGTGATGAAAATTCTCTTATTCATGAAGCCTTAGATTATTCTGCAACTAGAAGAACTTCATTGTGGATATTGGTTCAATGTGAGTGTGGTCTTTTGTACATCTGCACAGCCACTGTTTACTAACATCTTGAAATGGGTTTTATCATTCTAACATTTTAATGCTTTTTCAAATATTCTATTGAATTGAGGCACAAAATATACTCAAACACCATAGAAAAATACACTTTATTACAAAATCTCTTTGGAAATGTGTTGGCTTTTCAACTGTTTCACACTGCACAGTATTCCTGATTTATGAGTCTCTTATTGCAAATCAGAACATTACTGTCACATAAATGTGGATAAATGTATCTGTATTTACACAAAGGGAAAAAAAAAGCAGTCACAGCACTAACAAAGAGCAGCAGACTTCCAGTAACGAACCACATAAATCACCTCTGTCAACACTAGTTACAGATTAAAATAAAAAGGAAAAGGTGTTGCAATATCCCACCAAAGAGCATGTAGGTATTTTCAATTACTCTTGGGGGGGAAGGAGTGAAGGCAGGATGGTAGGTGGAAGGATGGTGGGAGCTAGCACTAAGAAAATTATCCAGACAGCTTTATACTCTACCTATCACAAAAACTCACCGAATCTCCCCACACCAGCTGGAGCGCTTGCTACACAACCTGAGCATGCGCACATACGAGCACAAAGCTAGAGCTGCAGGCTAGAGCAGAGCCTACCACAGTCCTTGAGGGGTTTAGTGTGAGCACATCCACACACAAAATGGCATTGAATGCAAGAGCAACTTCCAGTTCATAAACGCATAATACAAGAGTGCATTAGTTATTAGACAGGTATAATGACACAGAGAAACTCTTCCACCTCTGATCAGAGGAGGCTCACTTACCTGCAGGGGATTCATCCCAGGCTCCTGCATTCCCAGCTACCCACCTTCAAGAAGGTGGCCATGGACAATGTGAACATAGCTATTGTGCTTACAGTCTCCTGTCCCTGCCTAGCACACAGGCTTCCCTCCACTGCTAGCAGATAGTTCAGACACACCGCAGAGGTTCCAGACAGAATGACCTGGCTGCCAGGCTCCTACGTTCTTGATGCTAAGTGACCAACATAGGTATCTAGATCTTGTCCATAACTGGGAGCACTAAAAACCAATGACTACCAGTCACTCAGCTCCCTCCCCCTGACTGAGGGGTGGTCTAAGGTGGTCCCAGTCAGACTAACAACAGCAGCAGCAATTAGCATCTCATTGCTATACACAGCATGTAAAATAGGGCATTCGTTATCTGCACTAATGCCAGGGTGAGGGTGAGGTGGGGAAAGGAGAGAGGAAATTACAGCAGTAGCTTGGATTAATGAGGCAACACACATCCTGCAGACTTGACAGGAGGAGTGGCAGAGTTCAATTAGAGAGAAGTCTGCACCCTCATTACTACACCAGTTGTCACTTAGGGCATTGCTACAGACAACCTATGCAGCAATAGGCAAAGGAAATAATGGATAAATGGGAACAGGAAATTTCCTTTAAGCACTTTTCACACTGGAGGTCATCATTCTGGCAAGTTTTATGTTTCAAGAAGAAACGGAAATACAGACATCACAGATCTGAAAGGGTAGATATGAGAACAAACCCAAAGTCAGACGTTTTCTTTCCTTACCCCTGCCACCTAGGAACCACCTACTAGTATACTGACCTACAAGGTTAGTATTAAGTCAGTCTTCAACCGATAATAAAGATGCTTCTGCATGCAAATGATATCAAATCAAATGGGTGCCCTCCTACTTAAGATCAAGCAAGATGAGTTTACCCTTCTTTGCAGACCACAGGGGCCTTCTACAGCTTCTTGATCAATGCCATGGAAGCTTTCTGATTTAAAGCTTTGCAACCACACAACATACCATACTCAACTACCAACCAAATTATAATCTAGCCCAGTATCCTGATTCGAATAGTGAGCCTCATTCTCATCCCATTTGTCTGGATTGTGTTCTGGAGTGTTTTATTTTATTTCCTTCCAGACTGATGTTTCTGTTTTCTTCCCCTAATTAGGGAAAGCTTTAAAGGGTTTTTTGTGATGGATCTCTATACCAGATTCCTGAAGACAGAATGTAAGGAAAAGGCAACAGCTCCTTAAGCAGGTCCTGGCAATAGTTTAGTGACCTTTTCAGCTTGAGAATGCATCCAAGCTGTGTTGTTTAATAGTAACCAATAGACCTTTCTACAAGCATAAGGTATTTAATCAGTTTCTCTGGCACTAACCAAGACATTCTGCCTTCTCTTAATAAGATAATTTAACTGCTTTTTAAAGTATATAGAAAAGAAAAATTACTAGAATTACTATTAACATGCAGGGCTGAGATTTGGAAAATCTGATTTCCTTTCTTTGTTCTCCATGTGACTTTAAGCAAGTCCACAAGAAGGGGGAAGTTTTTGGTAAAATTCAGACATTTGACTCATCTATGCAAAAGGAAGATTTCCTGTTTAATTTCACTGAGATTCAATTTACCTTTAATAAGGAGAACAAAACTTTTTTCTCAGTCCTTACTTAAATAGTGAGACTCTAAGAGCAGGGTTCATCTTTATTGTGCATTCAGTAGCTTATGCTATCCCATGAAGGCCCATCCTGGTGGCCACAATTTATAACAGTACTATTAATATTTAAAGCCTTGGAACAGCCAAAATAGCAGCCTATAGCTCTTCAGAAAATATTTATAGTTCCAAGATGGAAATTTTTTACAAAGTCCAGGAAATAATAATGCCAAGGTTGTGGGTTTGATCCCCATAGGGATCATTCACTTACGAGCTTGACTCTATTATCCTTGTGGGTCCCATCCAACTCAGAATATTCTGTGATTCTGTGATTGACTCTTAAATCAAAGAAACAAACGCCAATAAAAATCTTATGGAGATTCACTCCTTTAGACAAGTGAAATTCCCAGCTTCAACAGCTAGTGTAGAGCAAGGAATGAGGACTGATATTTGCTGTTTGTCTAATTCAGTTTGTACGTGCAGGCTGTCAGCATGAGGCTACAACTTTTCTTCTTCACATCCCATACCCTGACAGTAAAGTCCCTCCTCCTACCTGCATTTGATATAGGAAAGAGGAGGCTACAAGTCTGCTTAGGTGTAGGTTAGTTGGCTTTCCACAAACTTGGCATACAATCACTAGGGATGGGGAAGATGCAGGACTATCCTTTGCTGGCAGCCTGCAGTTTCACTGGGTTAAGCATAGCATGAAACTACAGGCCTCAGCAACCTTCATCATAAGAGTTGCCAAATACAGCAGTCCTCCCCTGTCTTTATTCCCCTTGGCCATCAATTTCAATCCCTACATGCTCTTCCCTTTTTAGCCACTTATTCATCACAGTCTTATGATGAATCAGATCAGAGAAATGGGGCTTTTTTCCCCAGCTGGTTCATGAAGCTGACACACAACCACTGGTGCTAGCAAAGGAAGGCAGCTGGTAGGGACAGAAATAAACAGGGAAATGTTACCATTTCTTTTTTTTTAGGGGGGGCTGTGAGGCAATGCTTTTATCAAGTGTATTCAGATAACATCTCAAGTTTATGTCATTTTGGGGTCCTCTAAAAAAAAAAGAAGAAATTCCTACTATAAGGTTATAATTGTTAGATCTTCAAGAAGTGTCCAAGTGCTATAAAAAATAGATAATTTAACTCTATACATTTGGGTATGCTGTTTCAACAATTCATCAGCAATAGGAAACATTTATTTTATAGTGAAAAATGATACAAAGGATATAAAATCCCACCTGATTAATTCATAAGGAAGCTCATTCATAACATGCTTCAAAAGGATGAAAATGCCTGCTTGAGTTCACATATTACTACTTGATCATATCTTGTACATTTGTGTGATAGCTGCTAATCACAATCCTTCCTAAGAAAAATTATCAGTTTCTTCTATTCACACAATAATTCTCTATTCTAATTTTTCTTTGTTTTCAAGAGCCAGGTGTTTCCCTTCAAAAACAAAAACAACACACAACCTGGATAAGATTAAAACCTCTCCACTTACCAGAAAAATACATGGTCTCTGTCAGATCCCACCTTTGCATGTGGTGCTATTCAGCACTATTTCAGCAGAGGAGCAGTTAAGTACATTTCAGTTTTTCCAGTCTGAAATGTTCAGCCAGGGAGAAGTTGCCATATTTAAGGTGTGCTCATTCAAGATACTTAATCAGATATGGTGCACAAAGCACATTCAAAATAGGTTCACATGGCTTTAACCTGCATTACCTCTTCAACATTTGCAGGCCTCTAACATGAACACTGGAGAAGATGGACAATGGAGAAGCACAAAGAACGTACATGAAGCTCTGAAAAGCTTCATTTCTAGTCAACAAATTAGTGGAGATCTAGACTAAAATGTGCAGTGGCTTTCATTGCTCTCCTTTCCCATATAAATGAGTAGTTTCTGCTCTTGATGCAATCCTGTGTTCTAATATGCTCCTGAAAGATGTTAAAAGTTTATAGAGAATTAAAAAAATTTAAAAAAAAATATGTTAGAAAGGATAGATCCTAGGAGATCAAAAATCTGGTACAATATGCATTTAGCACAGATGGATAATACACATTTAACAAAAATATGGAAAACCAGATATTAGAAGTGTATATAGTCTATGATTTAAGACTTCATTACGCCCTGAGAAACAGTACTCAGGAATGATTGACCATCTTGGGGAGGTGAGGAGATGTAACATTTTTTATCCCATATTATAAGCAATTCACTATACAGATTCTTAGTTCAGTAAACCAAACGTCTCTGAGTCAGAGTAACTACTGTTAGAGATCTCAGTGTTTCTTTCAGGGTGCCAGAAGAGTCACTGAGAAGGCCTGCTGAAGCAAGCTGTTGCTAAACTAACTATCACATACCTTTTAATTTATTAGTGAGTACAGGTATTCATCTTCTTGAAATGTTCATCTTTATTGTAACAGTATTATTTTCTGTAATCAACATGAAAGCCAATTTCATTTGGCAGGGAAGGTAATTTCTCACCTACCTAGTCATAGTTTGCTTGTCCGCAGAAATTTAAAGTGCCATAAATCCACAATATTTCTGAATTAAAAAAAAAAAAAATTGAATTTGACATAGACAGTGAGTATATATAGTGAGTATATAGAGATAGTGAGTATATTCACTCAAAACTTCAATGATAATAGAGATCTGGATAAAAGAACTCTTTAATTATTCCTACTGAAATTGGAACTAAAATAAATTGAAACATCTTCCTATGCCTCTATCTCTTTCCAAGGGGGTAAGCTTGATTTAAACAGTTTTCATGATTGTTTTATTATGTCATTCTTACTATAGAAAAATTAGAAACCTCATAAAATCCAGACTGGGGTGGAATGAATAGATAATGAGATCTTTTGATCTAGAGACTGATATCATCTCCTTTATGTACAAAAATAAAACCCTATTTCAACATGAATGTGACAAGTCATACAGCTCTAAAATTTTGTGGTTTAATTCCAGAGGCTTTCTTACAGTCTGAGAAGAAAAGCACTTTTTATTTTTTTAATTGAGGAATTCATTGAAAAATGCTACCGAGGGAGGAGGGCAGAAACCACAAACCAAAAAACAGCAAAGGCAAGCGATGGTGGTGAAGATGAGAATATGTTTAAACTCCATATTCTCATCTCCTGATATTTAAATTAGGACCACAGCCATACAAAAACCTAAGTAGTGAATCCTTTTCTCTATGAAAATCCTCTGCTATTACCAATTCTCTAGCATTTCAATACATGATAAGTAACTACCCAAATACCATTGTCTGCTACAGTCTCTCACCCTTCTCACCTCTGGCGTCTCAAGTTGTTGCAAACCATCCTGTCACATGCTCAGCTCCATTTGCTCATAAAAAAACAATTTCTCACCGTGTCCAGCCCCCTTACATGGCCAAAGCCCTGGGCATTGTGCTCGCCTTCTGGAAAGCCCGGCTGAGGTTCTGCTCTACCAGACTGGGAGTGAACTGCCTCCCCTTACAAAGAGCTGCACACTGGCCTGACAGTCTTTTGTAAAGAGGAGAAAAATTTTCCTAACTTAAAGTATCTGCAGAGAGCAGGCAGTTTTCACAGATCAGGTGGAATGTACAAAAGGACAAGCAGCATGTCTAAAGTTTTGATGTACTACTTCCAAGTTGCTCTATGTGAAAGTAAGGAGTGAACAGCAACACTCATTTTTAATTAGTCCCAGCGAGTCATTTAATTGTTCCTTATTTTGCAGGCTGCAAGATAGATAATAGAGCTCCTGCATTACAATCTGTTATAAAAATAGGAAAAGTAAAAAATAGGAAAGTAAACTCATTTAAACACACACAAACCCAGACATGTTGCTAGCAAAATTTTTATTGATGTTATGCAATATATTCCAAACACATCTCAAATATTCATTAAGGAAAAAAAAAAAGATGAACACAGCAAATAAACATTTTTCCAATTAAGTGAAAGCTCTTTAAAAGTTTAGGCTGTATTCATTAAAATTGGATTGCATTCTGATGTTAACTAAAAGAGCCTTTGTGGGGTTCCACAGTTATTTTTTTCAGTAATTTACATATAGAATGCAGCCATTTGCAAATCAAAGTACACTTTTTGTGCTGCCTGTACTGCAAATTCAACATAGACTCTTAAAATAAATTTCACTTCTCAGGACTGTCTTGTGTGGGACTCCTCTATGTCCTCCATGATGCTTCACAGGAGAGAGAGCTGCTATTCCCACATCCCTCCTGCACACATCACCCTTACTCTTCGCAGCAACCCACGCGGTTCCCTCCTCAGCTGTAGAGATGGGAGCAGCCTGGTGGTCTTCCTCAAATACACATACTAAGAGCTATTACTTGCATTTGCTCCTCTCCTCCTGAAGAAGGAGACTGGAATACTTTCTGGGGGCAGTCCAACCCATTTCTGTGCAAGTGATGCCAGAGCAATGCATAGTCTTGCTTTGTGCCTATCTCTGCACCCTTCTTGGACACTGCTACAAGGCTCACATGTCAGATGGACTGAGTGACCTCAGCTGAGTCAGCTGAATTCAGGTGAGGTGGGTGAGCCCACCAGCTACGGCTTCCCCAACTCCTCTGGCCACCTCCTCCCTCAGCACTATCTGCTCAATGAGAGTAAGTACTGTGTATGAACATCAAAATGTCACAAAAATACTGCATGCAGGAAAGCCTGGAGTCTTGTGCTATTTCTGTGGATTAAATAGGCTCATAGTGTCAAAAAGCAGCAGAGTCACTGCAACAAAGGGATAGATGGTGAAGTCATGGGAAGGTGACAGGACAAAACAGGAGCACAGCTCTCACTCCAGGCAGCAGCAACCCACCAGAGGGGCTCAGCAGCTCATAAAAGAGCACTCAGACTGCTATGACGAACTGGAAGCTTATTATAGTGGCAGTGAAAGATGGAAGGTAACTACACGGAAAAAATCAGAAAAATTGCATTGCTTCAGCATGGCTCTGAAAAATGGACTTTTCATATTAAGTCTGTGTGAAAAGAGGTGTTGAGATGACACTATATGTAAAAAGACTTCCGATAACACATGAGGAGGGGCATAATGATCCAGTCTTTGAAGCCTGCTACTTCACTGCTGTACTGACTGTGGGGGAATCTTTCTTCCATGGACGTGAGCAAATACATTCAGCACTTTGGGGGATCAGTATGCAAGGTAAAGTTATACCCTTCCCCCAGAGATATTTTTCTGTCTATAATCATACTCTAACCTTCAACAAATTGTTGCCCAATAGTTCATCTTCAACAAATATAACTGAGGGAAAAATTAAAGTGCATTTGTCTCCCCTTCCTCTGCAAAACGGGTATTGCTGGAATTCATGAGCTGCATCTGCACTACCTACCACTTGCATCAATTTTAATTCATTTTTAAAAAGCTATTGCTTGCATAAACTGCACAAATGACAGAATAGAATTGAATGGCTGCATACTATCTTGCAAGAGCAGGTGATTTCATCAATTCATCAGTTGGTGTGATTAACAAATAATCAATCAAAGTTCACCAATTTCATCTCAGTATTTCACCTAAAGATACTGTGAATGAGGTACTATATCTACCTTGAACTTGCTGTAATTTTAAACTGCTCCACTTTATCACAGCTCTTCATCTGAATGACTGGTGCCAGGAACTTGCCACTGTAGAATTAATAACATATTGACACTTCCATCCCCTCAGTCTATCTTTGAAGTTTGAACGCAATATCAAGGAACAGGTTATTTTACTTGGAAGCAATGACTATTTGTCTAAGACCACAATTCTCCAAATGTAAACAAAACAGAAAGTACACATTTTGGCAGTAATAAATAGATCAAATTTGCCTGGCAAGTGCTGAGGGCCAGATGATATTTCTGGCCTCTCCACAAGGACTCTAGGGCACAGTGGAAGAATATTAATTGGTCTCTTTCCTTATGATTGAAATCAGTGGGGATAGACTGCTCTATCCCAAGGCTGGTAGATGAGATCATAGGTCCAACTCCTTCTTGGAAAACACTAGCGTGAAGCTGTTACCTTGTACCAGGGGTGGCTCCTTTCTCCCTCCATGTGTCTGCATGAATAGAGTCCCCTGCATCCCATGAGGGGTCAACACTACTTGTAGGAAGTGGAGTCCCAGAGTAAAATGACAGGGAAACACAAGCAAGATTTAGAGGCAGCAGCTGTGAACTTCACAGGGTGCTCACTGTCACTCAGTTACTGCAAAGTACAGACCGCATGTGCAATTCCTTCCTTGCCACTGCCCTCAGTGGGGCTGCTTCCCCTTGCCAAATGTTTATTCTGACAGTTCGCACTGTAGAAATGAATGTGGGTTTTCACCTGGGTTTAAGCCAAGACATCCTACTGCCCACACAGAGCCTTCTGAGATTCATGGTGCTGCATGTCTGAGTTGCCTGCACAGCTTTAGATATCCCTTAAAGGTAGGACTCCAATTAGTTGGTCAAGCTTTCCTGTTTTGAGTGAAGCTTCAGGGCGAAGCCACCTGAAAGCATCCAACCCTCCAGATTTATAGAATAGAATCACTAAGGTTGGAAAAGACCTCCAAGATCATCAAGTCCAACCTCAGACCAAATACAACCATGCCCACTAAACCATATCACAAAATGCCACATCCACTCATTTTCTGAACACTTCCAAGGATGGTAACTTAACTTCTGCCTTGGGAAGCCTGCTCCAACACTTAAAAACCTTTTAAGTGAAAAACTCTTTCCCAATATCCAACTTGAACATCCCCTGGTACAACTTGAGACCATATTCCCCTGTCCTGTCACTAGGTGCCAGGGAGAAGAGGCCAATCCTCAACGGAAATTCTTACAGCCATAAATTATCCCTCAGCCTGATCTGAATGTTGTCACTTAAAAGCAACATGGGATTGGAAGCAGATACCTCCTAGAATCATAGAACAATTTGAGTTGGATGTGTTATTTTCTTAGTCTTCCTCAAGGGACAAAATATTTATTCCTACAGCTGATAGCAATGAGTCTTTGGGAGATACCATGACAGGATTCAGCCCAAAAAGCCATTAGTTTTCTATACCTAGTCACATGTGGCTCCCAGGGATAGGAACAAACTTCTACTGTCCACATCCTTGCACATAGATTAAGCTTACACATATACTAAGTCTGAGATGCCAGTACCTCAGGAACACACCTGAGCAGAAATATTCCACTATTACAAGGAATTTTGAATCTATATCCACTTTCTACGTGGAACTTCTTTCCCAAATCCCTTTATCTCTTCCCCAAATTGTTTTTTGCTATACCAGTAATTTTAATGAGTGCTTCAAATGGGGCTATAACTTTTCCAATGGCTTTACACCAACAAGAATGCAGCAGTAACGGAGGAGAACATGAAAAGTCAGAGGGACAGTATCTTGTCTTATGAAAATACCCTACAAAAGTCAGAAACCGTAGCTAATATAGCTTGAACATTCTCCTGAATGCAGTAACAAATAAGTCTGATTATTCTTGGACAGCAATATACTTTTTCCCTCATAATTTATTCCTAGCAAAGTCTAATCCTGATGCTGATAAGGCAATATACAATAAGCAGAAGAACATAATCATGTTTGGGGACAAGAGTAAGAAACCATGCCCAAGCCATTTCCTGCCTTGTCACAAATGATTCCAACACTGTTTTGCTTTATTTCTTCCTGGAAGCTGAAAACCAGTGTCTAATGTTTCAACCAGAGAATTGTATTAAACGTAGTCTTTTCTCTATCAATATTATTAGTCAAGGATGAATTTTATAGCCTAAAAACATGGATAAGATGGATTAAAATGGAAAGAAATGGTGGGAAGAGCTCTGCTTTGCAGGGGTTATGATAGAAAAAGGATGCACAATTTTATTATAGTTGTCTTGCTCATGACTGAAGCCTCTATTAACCTAAACCACAATTAGAGCTATATTGACTGATGATGGAAAATGCCACTGAACTGGTTCTGCACCAGGACAACTGTCCTAAAAACTTTCTCTGCACTTCAATGTACATGCCTTCTTCAGGGCTCAAGCCACCCATGTTCACACAAGCATTTGAAATTCTGCTATCCACCTGTAACCATCTTTTTCAGCCTAGGCAAGAGAAAAGCAGCCTCAGTTAGAGAGTCAATGCCTCCATTAGGTCAGTGGCACTAGGAAATAGATCTCCCATTGGCATACAGTTTGCAAAGCAAATGTCGTACCTTCCATCTAGCACTGTCCCTACCGTAAGCCATGATGGAGTGATCTTCCCATCCTTGCTCAAGTACTTGAGTGATTTGTGTCAGTATCTGAAATTCTTTATAAGATGCCTCAGCATAATGAAAAAATAGTGAGCTTTGATCCAGGAAGTTTCTAGGAGTCTTTTTTACACTGCAATTGAATGAACTTTCAGATTAAAGACCCATCTTCAGCCCTCTGATCTGGTGTGCATCACTTAATTACTAGCTCAAGCAGCTGCTATTTCCCAGAGGAAAAGATAGATTTTATAATAACAAGAAAGGTAAAAAGAAACAAATAGAACATGGAGATCAGTAAAGTGAATGAAATAGTACTGAGCAGTGAAACTCAGTGACAGAACTCAAGACAACAGCATGAGGCTCATTTGGGGGGAGTTTAGGTTGGATATCAGGAAAAGCTTTTTCACCCACAAGGTGACTGGGCACTGGAACAGGATCCCCAGGGAAGTGGACACAGCACCAAGCCTATCTGAGTTCCAGAAGCATTTGGACAACACTCTCAGGCATGTGGTGTGATTCCTGGGGTGTCCAGTGCAGGGCCAGGAGTTGGACTCATGATCCTGAGGAGTCCCTTCTAATTCAGCATATTCTATGATTCTATAATTCTATAAATATAGAGTATAAAACATCAGGGAATAGAATATTAATAGAATGCAAGACATCAGAAAGGTCTCTGGAGGACAAGCAGAGGATGTTTCACTTACATTGTACAAAGCAAGCAAGGCCACCTTGAACAAAAGAATGGAATCAGCATTGCATGCATCCAAAGTTTATTTTATGCTCCTGATTCAACTGAGATATGACAAGAGGAGAGCAAAAACCAAAACAAAAGAAAACCCAAAGGATTATTAACTGTCCTAAGGGCTTAAAAGGATAAAAAAGAGAAAATACATATGTATATAGAAATTTTAAGCAAATACTATCTTCATAAAACAAGCAACACTGCCCTAGGAAATCACCTAATGTATCTCACAGATCTTGGCTAATTTTGTAATCATTCAGGGTCTTCATTACTTCACTAGCATTTTGGCATTATCTGATATTGTCTAAAATTGGTTCCAAATGCAGCAGTATATTTTGCACAGATGTAGAATTACATTATCATACTGAGATACCCAGCAGTTAAGTTTTATTACTGAGATTTTCTTATGTAAGTGCTTTAGGTTAAATATGGGATTTTCCAGGGTTCAGAGCCTGAAGCAGCACTCGCTGAATAAAAGTTTTGATTTCATACATGCATAAGGCAAATACAATGATATCAGTGAAACATGGTCTCTTCTTAGTAAAAAGAAAAAAAAAAAAAAAGAAAAGATTGTGTTTTATAACTATTTTTTTTTTTAGAAATAAATTGTTCCTAACTGAAGAACTGATTTCTGCTCTCCATTACATACATGTTGATTTGGAATTGCTTTTTACTTTAGAGAACAACTTTTGAGCTGATCTTGTTCTTTAAGTTCTACACAGATAAAACTGTTGCTCTCTAGTAATTATGGTTTAGCCTTTTTTTTTTTTTCACATTTTTAGCAAATTACATTAAAACCCCACATCCTTCAAGAAAACTATTTCTTAAGCTTTTTGACACGAGTTTCACTAAATAGCAAAGAACACTTAAAATGTGCGATTTGGGCCTTAGAAATATGTTAGTATAGAACTGCGACAACTAATGCTAAGGGAAGGGGAGGAATATTGTGATCTTGTTACTGAGCAGGAAAAGATCATAAAATTAAGAGAAATCTGGGAAATGAACTTGCCACCCCAAGAATAAGAGAGAATATATTCAGCAGGGTTATTCAAGCACAGCCAGTCAGCTTCAAAATCCTTGTTCTATTTCTAAGGTCCACAGCATGAATTCCATACATGTAGTAAACGTCCTGTTGTGTATGACAGAGCTTCTAATCCAACTGATTGTCATTAAGTTACCATTGTTAATTCAGATTACAAGAAACGAAGAGCAAATGGGAAACTCGATTTTTTAATTTTTTTGTCACTTGGAGTGAAATAGACTTTTTTGACTTGTGTCTGTTTTCCAAAATTATATAAATAAGAACATAGGCAACTCTTAGATTATGGGTAAAAAAAACTGTTGGAAGAAAAATAGTCTTAAGACTGAGGAACAGGTACTGCAGGAAAAGTTTCCATGGACTAGGGGCATCAGTTAGAAGTATGTGCCTAAGCACCTAAGAGGTTCTTATTGAGGACCAAGACCCCATTGGGCTTGACTGTCTTCAGAAGAAATCAAAATCAATTTTCCTGACTGTAGTGGGTTGACCCTGGCTGGTCAAGGCACCTCCTAAAGCCACTCTCTCACTCTCCTCTGCAACTAGACAGAGGAGAGAAAAAAAAAAACCAGCTAAGAATTCATGAGTTGAGGTAAGAGTTGGGAGAGGTCAGTTACTGATTATACCTTGATGGGCAAAACAGACTCAAAGTGTGGACAGTACTTAAATTTATTAATAACAGGATCAGAGCAGAAAAGAGAGAAGTAAAAGAATCTTAAAAACACCTTCCCCCCACCCCTCTTTCCATCCATGCTCTCCCTGCTTTCCCATAGCAGTGCAAGGGGACGGAGAATGGGGGTTACAGTCAGTTGTTGTTTCTGCCTCTGCTCAGGGAGAGGAGTCCTTCCCCTGCTCCCATGGGGTCCCTCCCACAGGAGACAGTCCTTAATGAACCTCTCTGGCATGAGTCCATCCCATGGGCAGCAGTCCTTCCCAAAGTGCTGTCCCATGGGTCACTTCTCCATGGGGTGCAGTCCTTCATGAATGAGGGTACCAACAGACCAGCCTAAACAACGATTTCAGGACTTCTCAGGGCTCAGAAGGGAAGTGCCTATCTGGGCTGAGGAGCTGCCTTGAGTAAACCTGCTGGTTTATCTCTGTGTTCTGTACAGTGCCTGTCTGTAATGTTTCCCTGTAATTGCCTCTCTGGAAAGAGTTGCACAAGAGCTTACGCAGGTCTGTACTGAAAGAGCACTTCCCTCTTCTCTCATGTAACGCAAAAATGCCACCTGCTTACACTAATTCTCCTTCACTTGCTTATGTGGAGGGGTATTATAATAACCGAAACAAAAATAAACAGGAGATGTCTGCAGGCTAAAGAAAAACCTTTCTGAGGCTGGACTTTGGAAAGTCCATGCTGGACTTTAGAAAAATGTGCACATAATCCAGGATACTACGGACTAGTTAACTTTACATTAATACCCTGAGAAATACAAGTAGCAACAAACAGAGGAAAAAGAAAAACCACAAACACTTAATCAGTATTTATTTTAGCTTGTAATCACACATATTATATAAAGATAAAGCCCCCTCTATAAAGACTAATGCAATTTCAGAGCTTGCTGGCAGTTTCTGTGTTTCTGCAGACTCAAAACCAGTCCAGCATTAATTGTATAGCAACTGACTGCATTAAATCCACTCACCAGGTCTCAAAATCTAGTCACTGGTCCTGAAATTCAGTACAAAGTTTAACCAGCCTGATGAAACCATGGGCTGCCATGGAAAGAAGCATTCTCCCACCAGACTCCTGCCTAGCATCAGAAGTAGTAACCATGTGACCGCAGCACCAGCTGGCACAATGACCTGCCTGACAGATGATTAATCTCACAAAATAAGGTTTTCTATCTGATCAGTTGGCTGAACTGACTCACTCTGCAGTCACAGATTGCTCAACCCAGTACAACATAAGCCAAGGAAGCAGATGAGATGGTATAAGTGTGCCCCTCCTGAATGCAGCCTCTACTCAAACCATGTTATGTGCAAAGCCAAACCTCACACTGAGATGTTCATAGGGGATAGGAGGGCAATATGTCAGTCTTTGCAACTATTTAATAACTGAGCTTTATCTCAAAGAAAGTGCCGTTTTCTTACCATGACCATAACTGAGAGGTCTGCAGTCTAACAGCTGTTAGAAAGACCTCAGACCAATATGGAGCTCCTAAAATTGGAACCTAAATGCAGAGCAAATACATATTTCTGCATAGAAAAATTGTAAGACCACATCTAAAAAATTAATTGCACTTCCAGTGCAATACTACACATGAATTGACAAGCTTGGCAAACTTAGCTCAGTGGGACTGAGGAACTGCCATATCTTCAGAGACAAGGTATTTTCACCATTCAGCTGCACCTCTCTGAATGGAAAGGAGATATATGTAGCATCCATAAATACTGTACTAAGGTCTAGTGTCAGATATACCCACCAGCCAATATAGGCTACTTTTGATTTTCCTTATCAGCAGAATCCATCTTTGATTCAGGTGCAAATCAAACACTTTCTTATTCCTATTACTGAAAAAAATCCATATGGAAAAATGTATAGGTGACTGTAACAGGTCATTAAAATATCACAGAAAAGGCAATTCAGATATAAATTTAGACTCTGCAGTACTGTATACATCTGATGACCAAAAATGCATTAAATTAGTGAAAATTTATGTACATGAGTGATAAAGATCCCCAAAACAAAAAGGGCCTAAAAATATTAGAACCAAGCAAAAATATATGCCCTAATGTGTTCCATTTCTCTATCCCTTCTTCTTGGGTGTAAAGGGTCTGTTTCCAACACTAGCAAATGCTTCCCCAATGGAAAATCACTGCCAACAGATGAAACATTACAGCTGACACCATGCAAGTTTGGCTTGTTTCTTTATTCACTTGGGGGAGTTATCACACAAGCATTTGCCTCTGGCAAACTATTCTAATGCACATTGTGATAATGTCTCATTTTGACACAGACTGGCAAAAATGATGCATATTTTACATAGACACTATCTCATGTTTTTCAAGGTCTGATCTTGGACATGGTTAATTGAAAACATGGGTCCCTTTATTCGTCATGCTTTGGTTGTCAGTCACCATCACACATTTCTCTACTGCAAGCTCTGCCTCCTCCATCTCTAAATCTCATTACTGTATGTTCTCCAAAGGGAAAGAGCCATGGAACAACAACTTGCTCATATATTTTATTTCTGCTGCTGTCCACCTTTTCTTAAAACAATATATTTCACTCAGGAGCTTTGGTTTGCATGGCAAGGAAAGTCAATGACATGATTTGCAAATGAGGTAGATGAGAAAGAGAACTTCAAATTAGCATACACAACATGATACTCTTCTGCCTGTAATAGAGGGGGATTAATTTTGTGTTGTTAGAAGAAGTAGCTACTGGCTTTTTTTGAAATCTATAGGTGACAGTAGGATCACGCTGGAGTTTATCCCTCCCCAGATACCCTTTGCTTTTCTCTCTATCCACTTCTCCATTATGCAGACAACCCCTGTGCTTCAGCCCTAGGTTATCCACTATACACTTCTTCTAAGCATGTCCCCAGTGCAAGACTCCTCCTGCCTTCTCCATTCTTCCCAGGGAACCATGGCCAGCATGGATGGTTACATGCCACCTGCCCACTGTGTGAAGTGTCTGGGCAGTAGACATGTCTGCTAGAACCATCCTTTACCACACAGTATTGAGTCCCATTCACAATCTGAAGAGAGCCAGCTCATGCCTGCATGTACTGTAAAGCACCTTTTCCATTTCTCCCCCAGAGCTCCTTCTCTAACCCTTCAGACTATCTACTGATATCCCAGATGATTTAAGATCCAAATGTCTACATACCTTCATTTTCCACCCCTTCCAAGGCTCTACACTTTGGATGGAGAACTGTCATAGATACGCTTTGCAAACAATAACTTCCCTCAGCTCCATCACTGGGAGACATTAGTCTTTGGAACCAAAAAGAAGTATGTTTAAACAAAAGAAACTTTCTTTCACTTTTCACTGCATTTGGATTCTATTAGAGAATTTTAAAGCCATATTTTATTTTAAAACTGAGATATTATTGACGGCTCAATGGCACATGTATAAATAGCAGGAGTGAACGAATCAGAGCTCTGTAGCTGCAAAAACACACAAATATAATTATGTTCTCTGTCCTTTACTGGTGTTTTCCCATTTTAGCATATATACTGATGGTTACTCTTCACAGAGTACCAGGATAGTGAAAACTCTTTCAGAGTCATTGGTTTCCTATTACTACAATATTGCTGGAATATGATGGAGTAGAGCCAATAATACTGCCGAAATAATCAAACAAAAAAATTCCTGGCAGCAACACATAGAAATGGAAGGGAAGAACAAAATTCAAAAGATACACAAATGACAGTGTATGAATATGACAGAAATATCAAGACAACTCCTATGATAAAGAGGAAGCAAGGGTCCCTTGCCAGTCCCTTATAGCTTCCTTCTTCCAACTTCCAATTTAGTGCACTGAAATTTCTGGATTATGTAACCTCTTCAGTGATTGCACTTCTGTAATGAATTAAATATAAAAATGAATGACTGAATCAATATAGCTATTAATGATGATAGTAAAGGCTAGAAAAGAAGCTGCATCTGCTAAAAAGGACATCACTGAAGTAGTTGAGCTAGCCTTAAAATTATCAAAGCACTAAGTTTCAGAGTTAATAACCTCTTAAATGAGATTCTCATATTTCACATTGTCAAGATCATGAGAGAAGGTACACTTCCCTTCACATTTTTTGAGACTGTCTTTGCAGCAATGAGTCAAGAGACAATTTTCTCTTTAAATGAAAGCTCAGATTCCAAAACTAAATTTTATGGCAAAGGATGAATTTTAAGATGTCCAATTCTAAAAAATAAAAGACTTTTGCTAAATTATCCTTATCCTACCATGTTTGTGCTAGGAAATCAGCATTTTTTTCAAAGTCTTAACACCTTTCTATAAAAGAATATTTGAACATAGCTTTAATTACAAATGATATCAAGTTTTATTAGGCACTTTCCTAATCTTGTCCAAAGAAAATTATGAGCAGTTTTCCAACAAGAACTGAATCATCTCCAGAGAGATACACATACGTACTTAAATCTCAGACCAGATAGAGCTTTAGGACTGTAAAAATATGGATGCTTATTAAATTTCTACTTAACAGCATAGCCAATGTTTCAAACAAAGCTCTAGCTGTGCTCTTTTTCTGCCAGAAAAAGTGAACTTTACTGCCTTCAAGCAACTGTGGTCTGGAAAGCAACACTAGCCAACATCTATCATCATTTAATGTTTAAACAAAAACACATTCTTTCTTTCTCAGACTTTCCTTTTTGCTATCCCTTATAAAGTGAAATGTTCCTTTTCTTTCAGCCTTTTCTCAAAAAGCCCATGGCCCCACATGACAATGTGCTACTGATCCTCGAGCATGAGACTAGTTATCACACAGGATGCAGTGATCCCTCTAATTAGGGTAAGAAAGACATGATATCTTTGAAGGCCATCCTTCTCAAAGAAACACATTTCTTCATAATTTCACCAGATAGAATACATTTATGGTGCCAGAATAAAGTTAGAAGTTGGCACCTTCTCTTGCCCACTGCTTCACTTATATCTTAGTCACTACCCTGCAAGGAAACATGTGCTGGTCTTCATTTCTGTGCTGGTCACTATAAGGTTTGAGTGGTATTAACAGAACCAGAGCAGTTCAGGAAGAACTGCAGCCCATGGGAAGGATCCACACTGGAGCACTTTGTGAAGCACTATATCCTATGGTAGGAATCCCACTCGGGAACAGGGGAAGAATGTGATATGCAGAAGAGATTAAACGCTATGAACTGACTCCATTCCCATCTCACTGCACTGACTGAGGGGTGGAAAAGGTAGAACAGTTAGGAGTGGTGTTTAGTTCTGTCTTTGTTTCTCGCTGTCCTACTCTGTTTTTAACTAGGAGAAAATTAAATAAATCTTCCCCAAGTTAAGCCTGTTTTGCCCATGATGATAATCAGTGAGTTATCTCTCTGTCTTTATCTCAACCCATGAGTTTATTTCCTTCCCCCATTCTGTTGAGGAGGTGGAGTGAGACAGAGGTTGGGTGAGCATCTGGCAGCCAGCCAAAATCAAACTTCCTAATAATAGCAACTAGCCCCCACCAGTGGAAAAAGAAAAAACAAAGAAGCATTTCTATAGCACATTAGAGATCATTTCAGCTCTCAGTGAACAAGCAACACGAACACGTGGGCTGAACAACTGCCGGTCTGATGGCTTCTGCTTCTGCCCTTACCTTTCAGAAGATAGCTCAAATCCAGCTATGAGAAGGAATACGGGACAGCACATTTCCAGTTTGGGGATTTCACTTTATCTTCATTTGGTGTTCACACTAACCAAACTGATTATTACTAACAGATCAATAGCAGTTATGTCCCAAAGAGAACAAACAAAGAATTTTCCAGGAAAACAATTTTTTTCAGCAGGGGGAATACTTCATAGCAGCAGACGGGTAACATTTTATGCAGATATGTTGTTGCAAATCACTGCTACAATCATCAAAGCTTTGGTTTGTTTATTTTTTTAATATGAATATATTCTTTTGAGGTGAATTGTGGGGAATATTTTAGAGAAAGAAAAGAGTGGATAGCTAAAGATCCTTCAAGCTGCAAATCTCTGAATTCTCCTTACAACAAAAGATGGAGTAAGTGACAGTGTCAGGCATCAAAAGGTTTGGCTTGAGAAAGTTATTTCAAACTGAGTCACACTTTTTCTAATCAAGAAGCTCCACTTCAAAGGACACGGGAGTAACATCATATCAATTGCTGTATGCAGGATTGTTCCTCCATTGTTTTTTTTCCAGAGAAAATGATTACAGAGTGGCATATGTGAGGGGTTACAAACTCCCTCCTGTTTCTGCTACCTTTAGCAACAACCAGTCAGTTTCCATCAAATTTGACACAGATCTACTAAATTCCTACAGTGTTTTTGAAGACAGGAATGAGAGCAGAGATGTTAAATTTGATCAGTACCCCCACTGAGAGAAAAGCTAAATTCTGAGTTTGGCTTTCAACACACAAAGAAGAATCCACACATATCAGAGATATTATAACTGAGACTAAATTGCCTTTATCTCCATTCAGAAAATCAGATTTCACACCTAACTAGATGCCAGAGGATCAAACTAAACTCCAAGTGACACACACACATCCACACCCACAAATCCTCTTAGTAAACCAGGCTTCACAAGTTTCACTGTTCCTGAATGTACTTCAGTGTTAAAAACTAGCATGGGTTTCTTTCCTTTCTTCAGCAACAAAAGTGCTTTAAGCTCACTTACACAGCATTCCTATTTGGACTGACCCCAGAAAGCTGGGGGACAGCTTTAAAAATAAAAATATCAAGATGTCAGTCAGCGGTCCCTGGGTTCACCTGACACAGCCTCAGTCTGCTCTGGGGGAAAGTAAATAGGTGTGTAAATGCAAAACATAACATTTCAAGTAATCTGTTTTGCATGCGGCATAACAGTATTTGCCATACTTATTCAAAACCACAGATCATTTCCATGGAGAATACTACAGGATAAAAAAGACAAATCACTCCAGTGCACGCCAAACCCCTCTCCATCTCTGCAGTAAAAAACTGAAGAAGACTGCAAGTCCAGGGATACACATACCAGGATGACCTGCATGTATTCCCTTATACATGTTTAAGTAAAAAGAGGATTTTAATCTCAATTCCAAACTCATACTGCGCGCTGCCATGTGAAGACAATCGCCTCTTCCATACACAGTTGCAGAATCTTAAAACAGATTCAAAATCTGATAATTTATGCCACTTCATGCATTTGCTGACAGGAATACAGTTCTACAATTTATAATTATTTCCTGGGGTTGCTACTGCGCATGGCTGTATAAAACAGGGTGTCAGTATTAGTCCCTTGCGATGCAAGAGGGCATTAACACGACTATATCAAATGTTCGGTGTCAACAAGTAAATCATCGAGAAGAGTTGACGAGCTGAAAATTGAACCTACCTTTCAGTAGGGCTGGAAGACCGACAGCCCTGACGGTTACCATAGTAATCCTGTGGCAGTTTCAGATTTATTGCCTTGTACTTCACAGTTACAAAGGTTCTTCAGTTACCTTCTGCACTGTTTCCAGAGTCAAGAGGAATGCTATGATAGATGTCCACTATCCAAAAGATATATTCAAGAGGATGTAATGCAGGAAAGCTGTACTTTAAATGCAAATTACATGCTTTTTGCCCCTTTTAGAATATTAAAGAATGATTTCAAAGGAATGAAAACAAAGAACTCTGACCTCTGACACCATGATTCTTTGCTGTACAGATCACAATTTTCTGTGGGACTGCCTACTGCATATTTAAGTAGCATGAAACCGAAAATGAGGTAATAAATTCCACTAAAGATAGTCTGAGTAATGCATTGATTATGAAAATAAGCACACAACTGAGCAATTACTGGAGCAGGCAGTCACAGGATCTTGTTCAGTATATTCAGATCATTCTGTAACCATTGGAAATTAAATTATTTCATTATATCTAATTTATATCCCTTTATATTTTCACTAACACAAAAGAATATTGCTATGTGGAATAAATATTAACCATTAGTATTCCAATATTCACATGCCACACCATAAAGAGTGTGCATTAGTGTTGCCAGATTGCATTAGATTTTAGTGTACCTCCATGATGGGCTTTAAAGGAAAACACTTATAACTTGCCTTTTATTGCAACCCTAAATATTGCTAGCTACTCTTTTCAGTCACGTCTTAAAAAACAACTTCTTCTCTTGTTAGTAAACATTGCAATTCATGAAAATATTTCATTATATTTTACTGGATTGTTTGTGTCCATAATTCTCTTTGATTGCACAGCAATAAAAGACTGAGGGAACATAGGCTATCTTTCCTATCAAGTGCAGAAGCACCAGGCACTAATTTGTGTATTAGCAATTCCCGTGAGAATACTACAGTATTGATTCTGCCATCTAAATTCCACTGTTTGACAGGAAGGATATTGTGTGTAGGATTAATAAAATTATTACCTCTAGCAATATTTTTTAAAGCATTGATTGTGTACTTTTACTTCAGAAAAGCTTCTCATAAATGTAAATTACAATGTGAAAACAAAACACTTCTGTGGTGCAACATAGTAAATACAAATGAAGATATGCTGCATGACATAAATTCTGTAGTGTGCCTGTGGATTAAAACATCAGGCTAAAATTGCTTTTAAAAGGCAAAGGGAGATGCATAGCTTATGGATGGTTCGTGCAAAAGGACACAACACTCTTCTGATCAGTAGAACACACTCTCTATTGACACTGGAAGGTATGCTATCCCAAAGACAAATAGCAGAAAGTTTACAGTCTTGTTTGCACCCATGAAGCCCGTATTTTGTGACTTTTGTACTGCAGAATCAGAGCCCCCCTTCAAGTGTTCTCCTTTAGAGACAAATTGAGAAAGCATTATCAAAAGTGACATCTCTTGCTCATAAGAAAAATAAAGGTGAGACTTCGGCTGGCTTATGGTATCACAGAAATACCAAGACATCGTGATGTAGGGTTCTCTATAAGAGATGGTTACACTCGAGAAGATGCCATTTATTTTCGTTAAATCTGGGCAGCCCATTCTGCCTTCATAGTCACCTCACCAGGAACCACCCTACCAGGAGAATCTCTTACCTTTAAATCAAATCTATTTTGAAACAAATATAAAAGGAAAGAGAAGAATTAAAACAAAACAAAACAAAGCAAAACAAAAAAACCACACACACATAAAAAGCCAACACAGGGTAACAAAGCAGATATTAAAAAACTTAAAAAATGTATGCATTTCCCCTTTGCCAGGCCTGGCCTGACTGCAACTAAAGCAAACTAAATGAAACAAAAATTTCATCAGGTCAGGCCATGGTTCCTGCCTCCTGTCCTTTCACTAACAGCGTGCTTCTTAATGACCCTGCATGCTGACAACAGGACAGATCGAGTGGAGTTCTACAACCAGCAACAGGGTCTGTGGCAGTGGCTCTGGGCTGCACCAAGGCTTTGGGCAGGACTAGGCTGTGGGTGTACCAGCCAGATTGTGAGAGTTGCATGCTCTGCCATACGGGCAGCAAACCCCAGCCCTTCATTCACTGGAGCCAGGCCACCTGATGGAGCCAGTGCTGCCTCTCAACATCCTCAAGTTTTCCTCTAGCAGCAAAGGAGGTACACGAGGTGAGCAGGCTGCATCCTGGTCTTTTATTTACTTTACTTTTTATGCTGACAAGAGATCTGATCCTCACAGTTTACACACAGACCCAGAGGCACTGAATCTACAAAGCTATAATACATTATCACAACTGGTGATTAACTGTATTCCTATCCATTATTCGCTGTACAGTGGGTGGCAGGGGAGGTCTTTGCACCCTCCCTACCTGGCCTCATGCACACCCATACAATATGACAGTGTCTCTACTGTGGTCCTGTTTCTCCCTCCAGATTTCAGTGTAGCAAAATACAAAGCTACAAAGGTCACGGAATATGTTTCTTACTGTATGTTATTATCTTTCTAAAAAGTGTGTTGCATGGAGGGATCTAAAAGAGTCATTCCAAGACCAAAGCCTGGTTAATGCTCCTCAGGAATGACAGGTTCAATCCCACACCATTCCTCCTTAGGAACGAGTCCTAGATAATTAATTTCTCAGTAGCTGACTGAGAAACACAGAATCAGGTGTTATTAAAAGCAAAGGATGGCATTAATAAAACATAAGGAGTAGAAACAGATCAAATATGTAAGACTCAACAGTTGGTTGTCAATGAATTCATGTTTCCTGTCAGACATCATTACAGGCAGTTCTAATCACCCTCACCAAGAAACATTTCAATGCACTATATTTTAGGTCACAAAAATATTTATTTCCATTTTCTATAAAAACTATTAACACACTTAAATGCAACTATATGTCTCTTTTTGTCTCCTTATTTCTCCTGGCCAAAAGAATTTCTATTCTGCAAAGAGCAGGAAGGGATCAGGGATTAATTCTCCTTATTGACTGTATACACCAGCCAATGATGAGTCCTTTTGTCTCTGTGCAATGACAACGATGTGACATTTCCAGGCACGGATGCTTGCTGGCATCATGAGTCTTTTTAATGTCGTTTTCTCTACCTCATTTATCAGCAGCCATTTAAGCAATGAGGCTGTGAAGGAAAACAGAACTCAGCAGATCCCAGCTTTGCCTAAAATTTTACCCACCCTTAACATCTTTGGGGCAATGCAGTGCTAGCCTTGATGCAGAGCTTGCTGCGTATCAGCAGGCTCATTGTTTGCCATGCTGCAGAAAATAAAAATAAAATTTTTTGTATTGCACATGCAATCACAAGATGCAGTGTGAACTGAAATGAACTGACAGCAAGATGCAACCTTTACCCTGCATCACAGGCTATACAGAAACCATTAGCTTTATCCTCTGCAGGGAAAAGCCCTGAGTTAAGTGAAAAATACTACCTTGTGGGTATGGTGTTGCTGACTAGTCAAAGCATTTTCATTAGCTTGGTACATGTTAGCAATGACTAACACAAGATGTGGACAGTGAGAAACTCTGGGTAATAAGAGCAGCAAAATTATACCAGTGTCCTGTTAGAGAAATCCTTCCTAATCTTCTCTGGTGCTATGGATGGAAAAGAGCTCGCTACTGAGGAAGACGGCCTGTGAAGCAAAGAGAAAGGCACAGGGATCTCTTCACACACGCATATCTACCAAGAAGGACCTTACGATGTCCTTTCAAGGGCTACTTCTGCAGAAAGCTTTGTTGTATGGAAAACAGGCATGGGACTCAACTTTTCTCACCACGAGAACTGAGGAGCTGTCCAAAAGGAGAACAGAACTAAAAACCTTACCCTGCCCAGCAATTTAGGGATAAATTGAAGAAGTGAAAAAAACAGCAATAAATGTATAAATGCCAACAAGTCAGTAAAAGTTGCTGGGTTAATAGTGGTTAGCTGAAGATGTCACTTGCTGGAGTAACTGGATCATGAGCCAGCATTTGATTAAAAAAAAAAGTAATCAAGATTACCTCCCTGATTTAAAAATGAATGTCCAGGTAGTTTTAGGAGTCAACATAAATAAAAGACCAGCTATTTGCAAAAAGACATTGTCCAGCTCATTCCGAACTCAATGGAAATATATATCTTGCTGATTAATTTAATATTGGTAAGGGAAAATTATAATGGTTTATCAGGGCTGCATTACCAGTGTATCTTAAGCTACTACTATCACACCAGAGACTACAGAAATACTTCTTCTCTTTCAAAATATGACTCAACATGGGAAGAGTCCTTCCCTGCGAGTCCTTTTTTCCTAGCAGGTGAACTATATGGACCTCAAGTAAAAATGGGGCTACGCAAACCTCATACTAAAAGGAGGTTTTTGGTCATACTTAGAAGAAGAACACTTAATGATAAGGCACTTTCCCCTTCCCTTGCTGTTCCAATGACATGGGAAAGCTAAAAAATGTCAAAATACATCAGTGGTTTTTTAGCTGTGGCTGTAAGACATGAGCCAGGCAATTTTTATCTCCTACACGAGTGGTGATGCAGGTGCACTCAGCAATATTTCCTGTAAGGCATGTTAGATAGAGGTGTCAGTTAAGACTAGGGAGATAAGGCAGTAGGATTTAAGAAGCAATCAGCATATGAACAGAGAGAATAAAATCATTTCACATAATCCCAACCTCTTGGATTAGCCATAATGGAATAACTAAAATATCAGCCAAATTCCAGAGCCATTTGCATTTTTGTTTCTGGTTTAGATGACAGGGATAGCTGTGATGGAGCAGTAACATTTGCAACTAGGATGAGCACAAAAGACAAGATGCCATCCTTCATTTCTACCGCTCTGCAGCCGGTGTGAGATCTTTGATGAGACTTCAAAAGCCTTAACCTGCAGTGTTACAAGCTGAATCAGCATGTGGAGGATAAGGAGTGAGGGAATGAATGGGATACGACCAACTGAAAACCTGCCCAATTCTCTCTGATTCTGAAAAGATTTCCTAGTAATAGGATAGTTCAACTCATTCACTTTCAAGGCCTGAAAGAGTCTATTTTTTCACAGCTTCTTAGCTGCAGTGGGAGAGCAGCCTGGAGAAGTGTTAACACTTCCTTTGTTCCCAGGACCTGAACTTAGCTAAATTTTCTCATGCAAATAGGTTAAGAATTCATTTTTTTTTCTTACTGGCCATCTTTTCATCTTTTTTTATCTAGCATGACTATCCTTACCAATAGTAGTATGCAATAGCTGCCTGTAAAAAAGAAACAATTACATAAACACTGAAGAAATTACACACTGTATTTTTGAGTGCATTTTGAGGCCTTCGTCACGTGCTTACCGGAAAACAAAGATTTGGTACAAATATTTCACTCAATATTCAAAATACTAAAGCACCTCATGATAACATAGTTTCAATTTTAAAAAGCCTATTCTGGTACAATTATTATGTGATAGAAAAAAGATGAAGTCAGAATTTTGGAGCTTGGACAAATGAGCACCTAACTTTTGGACTGCTTAGGCATCAGAATTACTCTAGAAGTCTTCAAAACCCAGCTAGTTTATTGTCTGTTGTTTTAGAAGACTGTAATTTGGTCATGCAGGAGAAAGAGAAGGTCTCCTATTATGGAAAATATGTACTTTTTTGTAGTTGTTTAAGGTCTCAAATTACTATAGTGTGCAGTGACTCCTGCTAATAGGGGCAGCATTTGACAAGTGCAACATAGTGTAGTGAGCATCGCATTGCTATTTCATCAAGACTGTAAATACTACTACTATTATCTCAAAGTCAGAAAATATTGAATACCTGAAATGTATCGCAGGAGTAAAATGCATCCAGTTACTCAAGATGGTTCATTCGAAAAATTTCCTCAAAATATTTTTAGGGAATTATTATTTGTGAGGATTTAAGCCAGGGTTAGCTTAATGGCACACAGGAAAGCACATTGAATGAAGAAACCAATTGGAGGGAGCACTGATTCACCTGAATAGTAAACTAATATGCTGACCCTCTGCCCTCAAGGCATTGTGGTTAAATTCCTAATGCTGATGCTTGAGTTAGGAACCACAAGTGGGTGACATATGTATATGGAGAAAGAAAATTTCTTGACTCTGGTATATCTATACAGGGAGTTGATGCTTTGGAACTGCCAGTCTGTGAGTCTGAAAGAGTAGGTGGCAATTACAATGATTTAGTATTATGAAGCAGACTTATTCCACTAGATTATGGTTTTCACTAGGATTTACAAAGGTTGCTCCTGCTATTCAAGCTTCTCATTGCATATAAACCCATTCTTGAACAAGAATTTTCTTGCCTCCTTCAGAAATGTCAACAGAAAAATATTTTACCTAGCTGGTTGAGAAAAGTGTAATATTATGTATGTCTCATTATTCTTAAAAGAAACCTTTTATTACTCTTGCTTTGCAATAACCCTCAAAGTATTTTAGGACAAGGTGTTAAAAGAGGATTGGAGTCACCTTAAAAGGGTTTTGGTCTTTTGGAGAGTTAGGATGGAAATCAGGTCCCATAGAAATTACTTTAAGTACTACCAAACAGCAAGCTAGTAAACAAAATAAAGGTAATAGAATTTGACTCAGTGGTAAAGAACTGTGACTGCATGAAACATTATGCACACAAAAGTCCTCCTGAATGCTAGGGATGAGTCACGCAACGGGAGTGATGTCTTCTTTTCCATTTTCCTGTGCCATAACTCTTTAATGTCAGCAGAACAAAAGAGCAGAGACTGAGAACAAAGAAAAAGGGCATTATTTACATGTTATTCCTGACCCTGACTCACTGAAAAACAATTGGGTTTTTCAAAGTTCATAGCGAAGAATGGTCTGCACTAATAATTTTTGTCACATTACTGATAGAGCAGACCAACTTCCAGTCACTTTATACTATGGGGACAACACACTATTAAAAGTCCAGCAATATTTTCTATTGCTAACTATTAATAAAATAAATTTTAAAAAAACACTAACTGTGACATTCAACTCCCAGATATGCTAAATTGGGGTTTTTTTCAGATGCTTTCTTGTCCATGCATGCTATTCACTTACTCTTCAAATCTTCAAAATAAGGATGCTAAACAGTGCCATCCGGACATTCCCTTCCCTTGTACCTGGGAATTTTAGGACAAGCTGGCAAAAACCCATCAGAAAATCCAACAGCTGTGTTCATTCTCTATCCCAAACAATAGCCATTGCAAGACTAAAATAAAAGTGAATTTTCTTACAGCAATCACTGAGCATTGCACACCAGGCATGGAAAGCCTGGACTGTAAAGGATGTACCACGTTGTTATGGTAACTAGATGACAATTTTGGTGCACACAGCCAGCATTGTCACCTCTGAGACTGAAATGCAGATTGCCTGGGGATCTGCCCCTGGCCCTGCCCCATCATATCACTGCTGATGACATCTAGTGTCCCAAAGCACAGCCCAGGCCCTGCATGGCACAAGAGGGCAATTGACACCCTCTCCTGGGTTTCTCATGGCCTCACCACCATCCCCAGAGTTTGCAGAAGAACATGCTGTAGCCACCAGATCGTGACTGGGGATGATAGAAAGGACACAGGCGTGACATCTCCAAGTCACCATCTCTAAAGTTTTCCATGAGACTTACAGACATTTTGGCTGAACTGGATAGTTGGATTGAATCTTTCATTTTAAACAAAGATGTGTAACACTCCCCTGCTTATGCAAAAAAAAATGCAGAAGGCATTTTCTTTCTACTAAAAATAGGTACCATTCACTCTATCAACTCTTTTGTCTCATTGCTTCATACAATGGTCAAGTCTATTCCCTGCTAGCAGAGAAGTGTTTCCCTTCCTTTCTGTGTCTCAGCTTAACCTCCCTCCTTTTCCCTCATCATATTCTCCATCTGTTCATTTGGTTGTAGTTACTTGGGTATCTCTGCAAAAATTTGGACAGTGCGTTCTCTGGGACACAGCACTGCAGTGGGCACCTGATGCACCTTTTTTGCTCCAGATATTATCACAGACAACAGCTTTCAGCATTAAGCTCAGCATGCCTTAAATAAAGAGTATTTTCCTCATTCTGCTCCACTGCTTTGTCCCATACTTTTGCCACTTCCACATAGACAGCTGCAATGAGAGGGAAAACTAGGCCTTGTTTGACCTTAGCCAAGAGCACTTGCACACTCTCCCAAGCTGGTTTCTGGGAAGAAACAGTTAGATTGCCCACAACAAGTGCAACTGCCTGAAACAGGAAAATCAGTTTCCCATTATTTATGTGGAAGGGAGGTGCAATACACAGGGATGCCCTAAGGAGCAGATGGCTAGAGAAGACAGGGCCTGAGTCAGTCTCCACTGCCAGCAGGGGAGAGCACTGCTTACACACACTGTACAGCAAACCTGCACTCACATCATGGCTACAACTCAGACATACCTGAACAAACTTTCAATCACGTAGCCCCAGCACTACTGCAGGAGCCTTGCTGCAGAATCATGCTCACTTTTCTCTGAAGGACTGAGGTACAGTCCCACAGCTGTTCAAAGCCAGCATGATCTCTCAGTGGTGTTAACGGCTAACAAGTACCAATTTGGCTCCACAGTGATGGAGCTCATAAATGAGGATCAGAGGCTAAAGGTGCACCACATGAGATGTCCTGAGCAGAGAAAAGATGATGAGTGACGGTCAGACAAGATGGACAAAGATGAAGATGAAAGGCATTTTGTGAATTTCCACTTTGAGGTTTATTTTTAAATATGATATATTGGCCTTGACCTATTTGTGTGCTTAGAGAAGCTCCTTGAAGGAAACGGGTAAGCGATAAGACCATTATAAAGATGAACACCATGTGAACTTTTTCTCTTAATATTACCTTGAGAAACCTCAAAAAAATGCAGTTTTGCTATAACCATAAAGACATTTTAGATCCCCTGAACCCCTGTGTTAAAGGAGAAGCACACAGTGCACAAATGTATAGCAGTAAAAACACCTTCTTTTCACAACATTACTTCTCTCATACATTAGCTGTAGGAAAAAATGTGCTGAATTTTAGAGAAAAAAACCCTGCTTTGCACTGTAAGCCTGCTTCTCTGAGTATGAAAATAGGTAATATTTAAGAAGCTCAATGTGACTTTTAGCTACAAGTCCCACAGACCCAGCACTGGGAGTGAGGCAGCTGGGACAATCATATCCACCATCTTTTGCTGAGTTCCTTCTACATCAGTGAATCTACAGAAAGCTGAGTTTGATTTACACAGACATTTACCCATTACATGGGTTTACCTAACTCAGTCTTTTTTTTTTTTTTTTTTTTTTTTTGACTATGTGTAGACATATAGTAGAAGCATAGTATGAAATGTTGCAGAACCCAGTTCTGGCTGTGGTAAAGTAAGCTAAAAATTCTACATATTAAAAGTTTGGCTGATCTGACTGCTTAGAGCAGCAACAGTTTCTGCCCACGGAATGCTCCAAACTTTGGCTTCAGCTGGTTTTTCCTCTTAGCACACCTTAAGTGATGACCCTTCAAATACCCAGTACTATATTTTTGTGAGAGCACAGAAATCTGATATTTGAACCTTAGACAACACTCAAGTCCCATCTTAAAATAAACAAACAACACTGATAAAAATCAGAGATGGTTTCTTCCCTTCTTCCCTTTTGTTTGGTGTTTGTTTTTTTTTTTAACACAAAAATAGAAAATATATCTATCTTAAGATTGTTTGGATTTGTATTATTTTAGTTAATAGCAGGAAGTTTAATATTTTTAAAATCAGCCTTCTTTCCAGAACAGCACATGCTTATTGCATTCCCCCAGCTTTTTTAATTCCAGTGTTCTTTTCTCTCCTACTACTCCACCCTTTTCCTTTCCACTTCTATCCTGCTATGACAGTTAAACTAATTTGGATCTCTCCATTGAGGAAGATTTACAGGGAAAATTCTGGTCTTCACAGCATGCAATAAGCAGGTCTAGGCTCACTCTCACTTTTGCTGTTCTCTCTAGCCAGGCTTAAAGCATTCTCTGCCTCTGGCTCCCAACTTCACATGGGGCTATAATCAGAGAAGCATCTTCGTTAAACCTGTCCATCCTGGCTGAAAATGGAAAGGTAGTCTCCAAGACAGGCCCTAGTCCATTAAGAGCAGCGGGATCAGGACCTTCAAGTGTATTCTGAATTGAACAGGGAGCCACTGGAGTGTGTAGAGCATTAGTGTGATATGCTCCTGGTACTTCTTCCTCCCCAAAAGACACATCACTTGTACATGAGTTTTAGCAGTGGCTTTCACCTTCTGTACAGCTTATGTCTCTGGCATGCTGCCCTAAATCTAAAGTTATATGAAACTGGAAGGGATTAGCAGCTTCTGTTTCATCAATTATATTACTTTTAATTGCCTTGAAGGATTCATTTGTCTTCACTCCAGTAACCTTTGGCAGCAATCAGCAGTTCAAACACCACTACTCCCACACACAGCAGCTCTTTTCAGTCACATTATGTTTAGTGAAAGCTCCTTAAGAAGAAAACCCACACTCACTGAGTTAGCTTTCCAGGTGTATTTATTAAAATTCCACCTCTAAAAAAATTAAAATATTAAGTACACTGAGAAGCAAGAAAATACTTCATCATCACCAGGAATGGGCATTAAATTCTTGTCTGTGTTTCACAAGAAGCATAATCAAAGTTCAGTAGAAAATATGCAAAGATTGCAAATCTATAGCAGACAGAGAAATTTACATAAATAACAGATATGAATATCTGATGCTTACAGGAATAAAACTGCATGCTACGCAAACAGACTAAAGTCTACAACACTAAACAACATTTCATTATGCTGATTTTTCAACCTAAACCTCCTTTAGGTGAGTATGTAGGAGGCTCTTCATTCATGTAATGCAAGAAAAAACATCTAAAGAAAAAAGCAATATTTATATATTGCTATGCCATATTCCTTAAAGAAATTTGAACTAAGGGTTGAAGGAAAATGGTGACTGTTTACCCCTATCTCCCCATGACACCCAAAATCCAAAATTCCCTAAAAAGCAAAAACCAATACCTCAAGCCTCCAAATACATTGTGCTCGACAAGGTCACCCTCCTAATTCAGAGAATTCAGTTAATCTTCTGGATGAATGCAGCATGTGTTGCACTCCCAGTGAAACCATACAGGCTCCAAGTAAGAGGCCATCAACTACTGCTATAAATGCAGTCAAAAGGCTGGGAGCCTGAATAGCACCATTCGATTTTCCCCTTTCCAATAAAAAATCAAAACAAAGATAAGTGTTTTACTGAAGGTGTGCATTGTTTAAAAGGCCAAAAGGTGCCTTTCCTTCTCAATTTAAAAAATATTAATCAAGCATGAAATAAACAACATGTGAAAGTCAAAGGTTAATATCCCAAGTCATTATTGTGCATTTACCACCAACTTCTTTTCCATTAACACTGTCACCTCCTCCCTGTCTTTCAACACCCCCCAACTATTCTTGCCTTGTGTCTCACTGATTCACACAACTGAAAAGTAGTAATTATTTTGCAATTAATCTTCAGAAAGCTGCTGCACAGAAAACAGGCTTTGCCTTCTGTTCCAAAGTCTGAAGGGAATGACCACTAGAGAGAAGCAATTGTTTCATTTCTCCTCTAAAGAGTTTGCGCAGGTTTCATTTGTTTGTTTAAAGATGAGAAGACTAGATTCACTAGTACCTTGAAGACACTGACATCATGCTACAACAAAAATATCATAAGCAAAAGGATAACCAGGATCTACGGAGAGATTTTGATTTTAGAGATAATGGCATTAATCCAAGATAGATTCAAATGATTTAAATAATGTGACTGTAGAAATTCACCAGTGCTTTTAAATACAGAGTACAACTCTAATTATATCTGAACAATTAGCCTTTACAATCATGCTGTTTAGAATGCTTCTCTGAGCGAGTATATTCTTCATAATTGGGATGTTAATTAAAATTGCTATCTAAAGAGTTGTCAGAAATCTTCAGTAAAAAAAATACTGGACTGGGGTAGAAATAGGACAAAATAATCCCTCTCCAAATGAGTGTTCTATCATATTCACTTGAAAAAAAATGAAAGAAAAGCAAAGAGAGGGAAGCAAACATCATTCCTGCATGTTCTCTACATATCTAGAAAATATAGAGCTGTAATGAAAAGTTTCAAAAGCATTTCTCTGCCAGTAATAAAAGGTATCAAAAGGGTAACAAGATAATTTAGAATTTGTTCCTCCATTCTTTCCTGCAAGGTAGAATGAACCTATTGGTATAATACATCTTTTTCGTTTCTCAGTCTGATTATGTTGTTTAATTCTGCCTAAACTGTCTTCATAATTCTAAGCAAACCTCTAGCAGTATTACTTGTATTTACAGAAGGAAAATTCTTCTTAAGTCATACTTTCAGCAATGAAAACAAAGACTGCTATGCTTACTCAGAAAATATTTCTCAAACTCTATTGAGTGATTAGGTTAGAAAAGAGGCAAAAAAACCCCACAGGTGAAATCTAAACACCTATTTAGCTCAGTCAACAGCATCTCTGAACTCTGGTACCTCAAGGCTGGCTGGATAGACTGAACTTCTAGGTTCCTCATTAGGTTTAAATCCATTTTTCTGAAAACATACTTTGCTGAATAAGAAAATCAGATGAATTTATAACTACTCTTCAAAAGTAGCAACTTATGCTAAAATTTTTTTATTTTAGCTAGGAGATACCAACAGATCAATTTCCAGATAAGCATCCTGTTGAATACTCTCAGATGACAACTCATATTCAAAACCACAGGTAAGTTTGATACATAAGTCCAGAACATGTTTCCTTATCACTTCTGGACTTACTTCACCACTGTTCTAGGCTGTTAGCCTTATTGCTAAATATCCTTCTGTTGTGGAGTTACTCTGCACTACCCTGGATGAGAAAGCACTTAATTTGTACTGGCCCTTGTGCAGCTGGATGTACATTCTATGATTATCTTGGCCAACTCTAGAAGTCTCTGTCAGTGGAGAATGTATCTATACCATGTGGCAAGACAGTGGCATATTTTGATGCTCTGCAGACAGATTTCTTCTGCCTTAAACTCCAGTGCCTCCAGATCTGCTATGTGCTCTCCTGCATGCGTCAGGCAAAAGGCTGTAGGGCACAAACAGGATATTCACATCAGCCACATGGAAAACCTATTTCAGGCTCCCAAAGTGGAAGGTGGTGTTATGGGTCACTTAACACTATCAATTATTTTATCTCACAGGAGCCATGAATGTGAGAGCTGGGTAGAAGGAGGATTATGCCTCAAGCAGCTCAAACCTGGAATGTCTCATCTTCTCCCAGAAAGAAGCGTCAGTACACCTAGAAGTTATTACACACGTGCAGCTAGGAACAAGCATTCAGAGTTTTTTAAGAAACCACCAAGTTATTAATCAATTTGTGGAAGTAGGTTTTAAAAAGTACTATAAACAAACATCTCAGGCCCTCTTTACCTTTCCATTAGTCACCACTTCCAAAAATGTAATTTTTTCCTTTTTTTTCTCTTTTTCTTCTAAAACAGTGCCACACATTTTCATAAAATTAATTTGAGGATCTACAGTTCTAACTTCATCAGCAGTGTATATGCATTTTTAATAACTGACTTAACATCAGGCTAACCTTGACCTATGCAGTATTTGGTGGCATATACTGAAAATCCTGTGTGTCAGTGCAAAAATGAAGCAGAAGGAAGTAATCTGCATACTTAATACCAAGCTTCATTTGGCATTACTTCAAGTGTAACTCACATACTGGGGCTACACAGAAACTGCCAGGTAGTCTAGGTCCTGCAAGAGAAAGAAATTGAACTAAGACATGACACTGAGGCCATTGTCCTGTCAGTCTAGGACCACTCCTGTCTGTAAGGGACAGTGTGTTTTGACCTCTGGAGGCCAACTCCATCTCCCTCCTGAGAAAAACCTTACTTACCCCATTCACTCTGCAAGGAAGGAGATACCAGTTCTATGGCTCTGTGTGAAGATCATAATATGTGTGTTGGAATATCAGAAATGTCTGCTTCTGGTAAAATTCAGTGCTTGCAGTCCAAATACCCAAGAATCTCTGTCACCTAATGACTGGAATAAATCAAGATTTGAGTTGCACGTGTTTACTGATCATCATAAAATGAAAATGGTTGGAACCCAGTGCCTAAAAATCTCTGCATGAAAAGCTGATGTGATATTACTAGAGAGAACAGCAGTTTGAAAATGGAAGGACCATGTGATGAGACTGGAAGTAATCTGCAGGTAAATCTCAGCTATATTCAGGTCTCAAACTCAACTCCCTTGTTACTTCTGAGCTTGAAATTTATTTAATATAAAGAAATAAAATGTGAGAGGGAAGGGAATGAATTATCCCATTTTAACATCACTGAATTATGTGCCATGAGGTTACTGCACTGAAGTTTTCATTAGCATGAACAGAGGATGCGTAAGCTAGGGAGGAGCAGATTTGCCTTTAGCTATATCATTATATATATGTTTTAAAAAGTGCTTATAAATTTGTATACTTGGGAATTTCATGGACCCATGCCTGGTCTAAATCTGGTCTTAAATCATGTGATGGATGCTAGCAAATTCTTGCAATGATCCTTAATAACTGGGGAAACTGATTTTACTTTACAGGGATTGAAAGCTGTTAAATGCTTTGCTACTCAACATTTAAGCCACCAGTTACTCAAGGTGTATCCAGTATGGTTGCCTACATTTCTAAGGTAGACACCACTAATAAAGAAAAAACTAAAAAGTAAACCAAAGAAATGCCCAAAATTGCCACAGAGTATGATTGTGCTTTCCAGGTAGTCAGTCCCTACATTAGTTACTTGACATCCACAAGATAAAGTAAAGAGCTTTGTTTTCTACCCATAAGGCAAACTACTTGCAATATATACTATGCAATAAAAAGATACTTTAATGGTGTGGATCCACAAAGTTCTCTTACAAAATAGGTATTTGTGAATTTCCCCCCACAGATGAAAATATAAATCAAATTTATTCAAGCTTAATCTTCTATCAAAGCACACAAAATGAATAGCAAAGGAATGGGTTAGTAAGTAGCAAGAATCCTTAAGCGATTCCTCTATGGATGAGATCACAGGAAATTATCTTACAGCCAACCTACTGTAAATAAGAGAAATTTATGTTTTGTTTCTAATGTAGTATACCTTATGAAAACAAATATAGAGCTTTAGTCAAAACTGACTCACTATAAAGTCAGTGTTTAAAAACTGACTCCATGAAAATGAGCAGCTACAGACAAGTAACAAAATAGCTAAGGACACAAAATAACAAGGACACAAGCATCATTAGGCTGAACATGAGCCAGCAGTGTGCCCAGGTGGCCAAGAAGGCCAATGGCATCCTGACCTGCATCAAGAACAGTGTGGCCAGCAGGAGCAGGGAAGTGATCCTTCCCCTGTACTTAGCACTGGTGAGGCCTGTGTCCAGTTGTGGACACACCTGCAGTGCTGTGTCCAGTTCTGGGCCCCTCAGTTCAGGAAAGACATTGAGGTGCTGGAGCGGGTCCAGAGAGGAGCAACCAGGCTGGTGAAGGGACTTGAGCACAAGTTCTGTGAGGAGAGGCTGAGGGAGCTGGGGTTGTTTAGCCTGGAGAAGAGGAGGCTCAGGGGAGACCTCATCACTCTACAACTACCTGAGAGGAGGTTGGAGCCAAGTGGATGTTGGTCTCTTCTCCCAGGCAATCAGCAGTAGGATGAGAGGGCATGGTCTTAAGCTCTCCCAGTGGAGGTTTAGCTCACATATTAGGAAGAAATTCTTTACAGAGAGGGTAATCAGGCATTGGAATGGGCTGCCCAGGGAAGTGGTGGATTCTCCATCCCTGGAGGTATTTAAGATGAGACTGGATGTGGCACTTAGTGCCATGGTCTAGTAACTGTGGTGGTAGTGGATCAAGAGCTGGACTTAATGATCTCAGAGGTCCTTTCTAATCCAGATGATTCTATGATTCTACGATTCTATGATTTAAAATGCAGAGCAGAAAACATGGATTTAAATGTCATCACCACGTTACCATCCAAACTAATAGTATGTCTACATTAAGCTAAAACCCTCACTTGCATCTTTTCTACTGCCAGTCACATTCAAGACTCCCACAACACTTTCCCATTTACCAGCAAAACCTAGTTGAGCGATCCAGACTGTCATTTTGCCTTCCTCTGTTTATTAATAAAATGTGATGAGAAACTATTTGCATATATGAGCATGTACATTTCTTGTACTATGCCTGTAGTAAATCATTGTACAAGTCCTTTCTTTCAACTCTATTTAGCTAGCTATTAAAAACTAACTAAAATGTCTTTTCAGTTCAGCACATGCTGAGTACTTTCCAGGGATGTGGCATCTACCACCCTTCTGAGCACTGTTCCAGTGTTTACAACCCTCACTATGAAAAATATCTTCCTTATGTCCAACCTGAACTTACTCTCTTCTTGTTTAAAACCATTGCCCCTTGTTCTATCACACAGGCCCTGCTAAACAGTCTGTTTCCTTCTTTTGTGTAGGCCCTTTAGGAACTGAAAGACCACAATGGGGTGTCCTTGGAGCCTTCTCTTCTCCAGGCTGAAGAACCCCGGCTTTCTCATTCTGTCTTCATAGGAGAGGTGCTCCAGCCCTCTGGTCTCACTTCAGTGCCTGACAAAGTTATGTAGAAGATTATTTTGGGAGGTACTGAAACACATCTGAAAGACAACACAGTCATTGGTCACACCCAGCACAGCTTCATGAGAGGAAAGTCCTGCTTATCAAACCTGGGTTTTTTTTAATGGCAAGGTAACACACCTAGCTAACTAAGGGAAGCCAGGTGATGTCATCTTTTTGGATTTCAGTAAAGCTTTCAACACTGTCTCTCACAGGATCCTTCTGGACAAAATGTCCAGCACACAGCTGGATAAACAAATCATGTGGTGGGTGAGCAATTGGCTCAGGGGACAACCACAGAGAGTAATAGTGAATGGGTAACATGATTCTGGTGATCTGTCACTAGTGGGGTTCCTCACGGCTCCATCTTGGGCCCTTTGCTCTTCAACATCTTCATAAATGACTTGGATGCAGGACTGGTAGGGATACTAAGCAAGTTTGCAGATGACACAGAACTGGGAGAAGCTGTTGACTCCCTCAAAGGCAGGCAGGGCTTGCAGAGAGACCTCAACAAATCAGAGGACTGGGCAATCACCAACCATAGGAAGTTCAACAAGGGAAAGTGTCAGATTCTGTACCTGGGATGGAGCAACCCTGGATGTTCGTCCCCCAGACTGGGGAATGTGATTCTGGAAAGCAGCCCCATGGAAAGGGACCTGGAGGTCCTGGTCAATGACAAGTTGAATCTGAGTCAGCAGTGCCCTGGCAGCCAGGAGGGCCAACCATGTCCTGGGGGGCATCAGGTGAAGCATCACCAGCCAGTTGAGGGAGGGGATTGTCCCACTCTGCTCTGCACTGGGGTGGCCTCACCTTGAATATTGTGTGCAGTTTGGGGCACTGCAATATAAGAAAGATACTAAGCTTTTAGAGAGCGTCCAAAGGAGGACAACGAAGATGGTGAAGGGCCTTGAGGGGAAGTTGTATAAAGACTGGCTGAGGTCACTTGTTCTGTACAGCCTAGAGAAAAGGAAACTGAGGGAAGACCTCATTGCTATCTACAACTTCCTGTGAGGGGAAGAGGAGAGGCAGGCACTGGTCTCTTTTCTGTGGTGACCAATGACAGAACCCAAGGGAATGGCCTGAACTTGGGTCAGGGGATGTTTAGGTCAGATATTAGAAAGAGGTTTTATACCCAGAGGGTGACTTGGGCACTGGAACAGGCTCCCCAGGGAAGCGGTCACAACACCAAGCCTGCCAGAGTTCAAGAAGCATTTGGACAATACTCCTGGGCACGTGGTGTGGTGGTGGGGATGGTCCTGAGCAGGGCTTAGACTTGGACTTGATGATCCTTCTGGGTCCCTTCCAACAACAGCATATTCTGTGATTCTATGATCACCTTCCTGGCCCTTCTGTAGACCCCCTCAAACAGATCCATGTCCTTCTTGTGCTGGGGGTCCCAGATCTGGATGCAGTAACAGGTAGGGTCTCACAAGAGCAGAGCAGAGGGGTGAAATCACCTCCCCCAACCTGCTGGCCACACTGCTTTTGTTGCAGCCCAGTTGGCTTTCTGGTTATGTCCAGCTTTTCATCCACCAGCATTCTGAAGTCCTTCTCAGCAAGGCTGCTCTCAGTCCATTAATCCTCCAGCCTATATTGATATCAGAGGCTGCTTCAACCCCAGTGCAAGGCCCCTTGATCTTGTCCCTGTTGAACCTCATGAGGTTCCCACAGACCCACTTCTCCAGCTTGTCCAGATCCCTCTGGATAGCATCCCATTTTTCAGGTGTGTCAGCTGCATGACTCAGCTTGGGTCTGCATCTGCAAACTTGCTGAGGGTGGACTCTATCCCACTGTCTATGTCATTGACAAAGGCATTAAACAGTACTGGTCCCAATATGGACCCCTGAGAGGAACCACTCATCACTCATCTCCACCTGGATACTGAGCTGTTGACTGCTACCCTCTGAATGCAACCATCCAACTAATCCTTCATCCACTAAACAGTCCATCTATTGAATCACCTTCTCTCCAATCTAGAGAGAAGGATGTTGTGGGGGACCATGTCAAAGGCTTTACAGAAATCCAGACAAATGACATCTGTAGCCCTTCCCTTGCCCACTGCCACTCTATCACAGAGGGCTACTAGGGTTGTTTAGGCAGGACTTGCCCTTGGGGAAGCTGTGCTGGCTGTCTCAGATCACCTCTCTGACCTCCATGTGCCTTTAGTACAGATTCTAGGAGGATTAGTGTTGGACAGAGATAGGAAGAAAAAAAGCTAAACAGCCACTGATTTTATTTAGGAGTAATTCATGATCTGGGCACTGTATTCTGCTAACAATAAAAATCTCAGCAGGGTGGTTTTAAACTGGTATCTGATCACTTGGGACTGTTTATTTCTACCGAGCTGTCCAGATTGAAACCTGCTTATCAATGAAGAGCTTCTTTGCCTCTTTGCTGAAATTATCTCCAGTGCTCTGCCAAAATAATGACAATGTTGTGACAGTCTCTGAAGGCTTGCTTTGATTACCTCTGCATCATGGTGACACAGAACCACCGGACTGCTTTGATATTCAAGAGAAAGGACAACAGGTTACATAAACACTGTTTTCTAGCCACAGAAGAAAAACAAATTCCTCACAGATGCTCCAAAGTAACGGCCTAGTTCACTTATTATTGCTCCAAACTAAATCATAATATTCTTTATCCTTAAAAGTGGTGTGTGTCCCTCTCTCTTCATAAGCAGCCTGCATCCCAAAATAAGACCTTTGAAAATGCCCTGTGCATCAATGCTCTTGTGCCATACTTCACTTTCTTCAACTTTTACTCAGTCTTACTGGGATGATTTCTACATGCAAACTTGCCCCTGTGATAGACTGAAATGTTGCTGATGTCTTAAACATTGTCAAAATCATAGAAAGACTTTTAATCAAACAGCAAAGAAGCAAGTGCCTGTCTGGGACCACCGAAGCACACCTTCCTCCTACCAGTATGCTTCCTGATTGGAATTTGGACTGTAATGGGAACTTGAGATAAGACTATTGTTCAATTATCTCGGGTCTGAGGAGAAGTTCCAGATGATTGGCAGCTGGCAAGTGTCACAGAGATGGCCCACAAAAAAGGCTGCAAGGAGGACCCAGGAAACTACAGGTCTGACCTAAGTGCCTGGCAAGGTTATGGAGCAGATCATCCTAAGTGCAACCACACAACACCCACAGGATGGACGAGGGATCAGACCCAGCCAGCACGGGTTTAGGAAGGGCAGGTCCTGCCTGATCAACCTGATCTCCTTTTATGATCAGGTGACCCGCCCAATGGATGAGGGGAAGGCTGTGGATGTGTCTATCTGGACTTCAGCAAAGCCTTTGACACTGTCTCCCATAGCATTCTCCTGGAAAAGCTGGCAACCCACGGCTTGGACAGGGACACTCTGTGCTGGGTTAAGAACTGGCTGGAGGGCCGGGCACAGAGTGCTGGTGAAGGGGGCCGCATCCAGTTACCAGTGGTGTCCCCCAGGGATCAGTGCTGGGCCCAGTCCTGTTTAATATCTTTATTAGTGCCATGGTCTAGTAACCATAGCAGTGTTGGATCAAGGGTTGGCCTTGATGATCTTGGAGGTCTTTTCCAACCCAACTGATTCTATGATTTTATGAAGTAAACAAGACTCAGAGAAGAATAATGTATCTGTGTCAAGAATCCGCCCTAGCTGGCCTCAGCAGGTAGAGGAGGAGAAGGGTTTTGAGTGTACGATGGTGACATCTCTCCACACAAAACAGAAGTCTTCCCTGCTCTCGGAAGACCATGAACACACAGGACATTCATGTGAGAGGCAGCTGAGAAGACATCATAAACCATCGAAGACCCATAAAGCCCTCCTCCCAACTCATTCCTGATGCCTTCACCCACCAAAGGACTGCACGTGACCCAAGTGATGCAACAAATCCAAAGCCTGTCAAAAAGCTTCCCTCACCAGGGGAAGTGCCTGGGCATCTCCTGAATGTATATTAATCCACTGCACTTTAAGTTTTGTGGGACCTTCACCACAGAGAAGACCAGAAGAAGAGGACCCATGGAACACCACTGGATTCCACAGAGTGGTGAAACATTTTCTATTTAATCTCTCTCTGTCACTCTCTTTCTTCCCCAACCTCCTTCTTCCTATTTCTTTCTCTCTCTGCTTCACATTTACTGTTAAATAAAATCCATACTATTGACTTCAGCATATGGTCTTGTTTGCACCTTAATTCAGGCAGAGGCATTTGTAATAATTTTAATAACCAGATCGTAACAACCCTCTTCTTATATTCTGCACAATTATATTTTTCAGCTTCCTCAGAGATAACTTAAAGAAGTCATGCCCCAAAATATATGAGTTCTATAGGAGTGTCAGTGACATGCAGCTAAAGTTTCACAATTAAATATTAGCAATCTTACTGGATTCTCATATTGTCTAATAGCTTTTAGAGTAACTCAGTACCTTATGCATATTGAGATGCTTTTAAATAACTGAATCAGTTCTCCAGTGAATATTTCAAGATATATTGTCTCTTGCTTTTACTATTTTGCTGGCTTGGATGACTAATTAGCTTTGTAGCAAGTCAAGACTTACTGTAAGGGTATTTGGATTTGCTACTTCCACTGCATGAATTTGCAGTGTCTTTAAATAGATCATAGCAACCCTTATCACCTTGGGTTTTTCTTCAAATTCATCAGCTGTTCCATCAACAATTTTAAAGTGCTGCTTTGTCAAATTTATTTTAACTATTGCCACTTTAATGTATTTTCCCCTGCTTTACTAATTTTTAAGGTTTAATAACAACAGATTAGGGCCTAGGCCAAAGACAAAAGTTTTACAGTCCAGCTGGAGTTTTACCATAAAACCCATTCATCTGCAATAAACAGATTTTTTGATAATGAATTGTTAAAAAATTTTGGTTTTGACGTGCTCTTCCAAGTTGCCATGTTACCTAGGATCGGCTTTCCAATCAACTTGACATTTTCTAAAACAGAGGCAGACATGGACCTCTATTTAAAAGTCAGATGGAAGTGAACCAACTGGTCAAAAAAACCAAGATGTTACATACACACTTGAGAAAAAATAATATTTCCCTGTAAGAGGTAATTGACATCACTATGAAAAAAAGCCAACTATGAACATAACAGAACTATTAATACAATAACTACTCCTGAAAAGGTAATTGTACCATAATTTCATATTTGTAACTGTAAACCTAATTAATGTTTCATTTACAGATTGTACCATCTTCCTTATGGAAGATATTTCTTCCCAAACCTAAAAGAGTGATTCTGCTAGTCTTCAGCAAAACATTTCATTTCAAGCATTATCTATCATCTTGCCAATGAAAATGTCAATAGCATAGAGAGAAGCAGCACATTTTCCATATAGAAGGTACACATGTAATAAATCTAATATGAAAAATATCTCATGTTGGTTTTATGACATGTAAACAGATTTGATATATTTTCCTTCCAAATAAAATTATTTAGAACACCGCAGGATATCCTACTTAAAAGGACTCCGGGATTACATTTTATTTCTCTACGAGCATGATTCCAAATAACCAAAAAATCTTATGTTTTCTGCTTGTCACTGACAGAAGATTCATTAAAATCTGGGGAAACAACAACTGCTACTATTTCTGTGAGGTCTCAGTCAAGCCTGCTTTCTTATGATCTTTGGTACTGCTTAGGCTTTTTTTAGCTTTATGCAAATGCTTTTCTTATTCAGTATAAATCTTCGTTTTCTTTACTAACACTATTATTTCACCAGCTTTCAGTCACTTCTGAATTATTTTCAGTGTTTCCACACAAAAGGTATCATCAGTGGGCTACCTTCCAAACACCAACTGGGACTACCTCTGTTTCAAATTCAAGCTTAGCACCCACTGCTGCAGTACAAGTGAACCAAACAGTGATGATTATACTGTGATAAAACAGAATAAAATTATTATTGTTTAAATGAAGTTCAGATGTGGAAAGTCAGAGATTGAAAGTCATCAGTAGACATAATTGCATGACCTTATTTCTTTCTTACTCACATTTCTCTTCTGTCTCTTGGAATTATTCTAGAAGGACATTGCTATCTCACTTGAAATACGCCTCCTGACATAAGTGTCTGGATGTGGGATACATTTGCTCTATGGAGCCATAAGCCTAACTTGAGTTCTCTAGACTCCACTTAAACACAAACGCTGGGAGCCAGTCACTGCAGTAAGTGACATTTACTGGCCTGTTCCAAGAGACCTGAATATCTCCAGCCACAGAAGTTAACAATCAAAGCTCAGCGGATCTCAGCATCTGCTGGCTCCATTTCACAAAAACCCCTAGAAAAAGCCACTTTTCAACACATTTTCCTGATATAGTTACATAGAAGGGACATTAGTGCTTGCACCATCCACCAGTGTCCTCGAAGGACACCTGATTTACATGCAGACAAACACATGAACCACTGCTACAAGTAGTTAGTGAAGACCAAGAAGCTCTGTCAGAAGAAGGACAGACTTTTCATAGGGTTCCTGTGATGCCTCAAGGTAGTCCAAATTCAGAGGACAGAAAGCACAGGGCACCAGGACCAGTGAGCTTTGGGGGATCTAAGAGATGGGACTCAAAACCGAATCCTGGGGGGGGGGGGTCTGCTAATGTCCAGTTGAGAACAGAGGCGAGCTCATGCTCCCATTATCCTATCTCTCTACATTGGCTTAACAGAAGAACGACATCCCATTTGTAAGTCAATTAAATAGATACGATTCCAGATATAGATGGAGAAGTGGAAAAAAACAATTAAGTAAAGAGATGCTATTTGTATGTAGTCATTTTCAAGTGGAGAAGAGAAACATTAAAGTAGATTACAAGCAAAACATACAGCTATTACAATTATATATTACATCTTTTACAAAATGTTTCTGCAAGGAAATTTTAGCATAGGATTTCTTACAGTAATTGTTGGGAAACACTGAGGACGCGTTTAAGGCTCTGATTTGACACCGACAAAATTCCAAGTATTTTCATGGCAAGCATAGTTTTGTGTCCTTGCAACGTATATTATACTAAGTAGTATAAGATGGATGCAGAATATAATAAAAAACACAGAAGTATTTTTGCCTCCAACTTGTTTATTTCTTTGATATTATAAATGAAGTTTATCTAAAAGAGACCCAGTTCTCAGAAGCCAGCATCCATCTGTGGTAACAACTTTCTATGCATACACTTATCTTTGCAGTAATAACTGATCTACATATAAACAAACCAGTTTCTTACATGCAAATTCTAACAGCTCTCAGGCAGATTGTTTCATCGACATGTGCAGGCGTTACCACAGGAGGCTAGTACAAAAAAATGCATATGCATCAGTGCAAGTTAGATCCCCAATTAAAAAAAACAGCTACTCGTCTCCCAGTCATACACCCCTGATCCATCTAAATGTGGAGCAAAGCTGCAAAATTTATCACAAATTAGGTAATACTTCTCCAGGAAAATAAGAAATTCTGTATTATTACATCCTTGTGTTATCAATCAAACATAATGAATTTTTGATCCTCTGCAGTATAAAGCACAGTACTGCCAGCCATCTAAAGCAAACATTCCCAGACTCCAAAACAAAGATGTAAATATTCTTGACCAGGGTGCTTATCTTGGTGGCAATTTCTGGCACTGTCTCTTGTCTACTTTTCGTAAGTCCACACCAGTCAAATCTAGGTGAAACAATAGCTTTATGAAGGATTCTGTCAGTTCCTCTGAATTATTTTAGCTAGCTGCCCAAGTGATGTCAAACTGACATTATTTTTATACTTCTCCAAAACTGAAATTCAAATTAATTTCAGCTATTCGCTCATAGTATTTTTAGTTGAATCAATATCATTCAGCCATTTTGAAACCTGTTATGACATACACAAACTAATACATACATACATGAACACACTCTTTAATACAGGAGAATAAAGGTGATGCTGCAACTCTTTTTTATATACATGTAATGTTAAAGTGTTTATTAAAGGAGCCAAGAACACCTTGCAGGTGTTCTTCTCCCTGAAAGGTAACAGCCTCACATCTCCTGCACTTTAATCCATACTGTGTCTGATGATGACCTCTCCTCACAATGCACTGCAACGTTCACTGGCGAAAATGCCCTACAACTGCTCTGAATTTGGCCCCCTCAAGTCATATTACCATAGGGGTTTTTGATTTTAACTGTGGGAGTCTAGGCTAGACAGAATGTGAACTCAGGAAAGTAAGTATATTAAAAGGCTTCCTCAGTTCTCAGATCTGATTTTTGCTCATATTTAAAGCCCACAGTAGGGGAAAGAGCAGAGGGTTTTTTTTTTTTTTTTTCTCCTTGCAGCACTTCAGAGTCAATACATTTATCAAGATACTATCTGAATTCCATTCTGATTTGCAGAATGGTTAGCTAATTGGCAAGCACATACAATTTAAGAACTAGATTTCGTAGATTAAACTCATTACTTCAAGCTTTTTATGTTAGGCTCAGAGTCCCTGCATAACCTCTTCCCCTGCTGGTTATCTGCCCTGCTCCCTTTTCACGTTTCATTCCCCTGCTTCGCCTTCTCCAGGAAAGGTTGCCTCACCTGCCCCCGGTGCTTCCTCCTGTCTAGGCTCCCTTTTTCGCAGCCGCGGCTCTTCATACCACCACCACCGAAGGCTTGACCCGAAGGTTACAGCAGTCCTCTCTGAGCCACCAGCACCTCGGCACAAATTACTTGTCTCGCAGAACCGTTACATTTCCCGGAGCCAGTTACAGGCGGCGGCAGAGCTGGTTGTTGATCTGTGATACTCTCCAGCTGACTGCCTTTTTAGCATGCACGATCTTCAGGCCACAGACTACGCCTTTCTTTTGTGTCTGGGAAGCCTGTAGTAGTTGCTGGGCACTAGGAATAAACCAGCCTTTGTATTGGGAGCTACAAAAACTCTTCTCACCTAAGAGGACTGCAATCCTCGTCCACCCTGACTAAAGAAAAAGATTAAAAGAGGTCCAGGAATGTTTAAGGATGAGTAGCCTTCTTTGAAGCAAGGCTGCTTTCGTATGTTGTTTGCATGCTTATTATTTACACTGAAAATAAAGCTCATCAAAAGCTTGAAGTTGCCTTCACTTTGAAAGGAATACGTCACCTTCAAATATGCAAAGCAGATTTACTGTTGACAACCCAAGAGTTACTGACCTTGTATTTCAGCTGTTCTCAGTGTGCACTTTGGCTTTTTCTGTAATAAGATCATCTTACCACAAGACGATTATTGATCACTTATGACAGAAACAAAAAGCTTTGACCAGACTAATCTATTCATTGTGCTCAGTGCAAACTGATACAAAAAATTTAAAACATCCCTCCCAGTAAAAAACAGAGTCACAGTCAAAAACAGCATCTCAGGATGAAATGGAGAGGTCTAGAGAGACAGCAAGCAACAGTAAGTTTCAGCAGAGACCTGCTTGGTGAATAACCACTACCTGCCAATGGCCATGGTGCAACCGAGTATGACAGCAATTGGAATAGGTCCTCACCACCTAATCCAAACCTGCAGGGGCCTTCCCCATGCTGCCCACCCAGGAAGGGGAGATGATATATGGCAGCATAACAAGGCTGTACAGCAGGGCTGGGGGGCAGCTCAGGACCCATGGGGGCGTCAGCACCATCGCCAACCCAATGCCAAGGCAGCAGCAAGAAGATCCCTTATCTTCAACTTCTCCAGATGGGCCCAGGCTGGTGGGCAAGGAGCAGGTCATGGAGAGAGAAGCTTCTAGACTAACCTGCTCACAGGTTTCCACGATGTGCTTCCCCCACCTCACCCCCCCACCCCAGGGAACCCAAACCGTGGCACCCAGCTTGGGGGTTGCTTTGGGCTGCTCTGCCCCTCTTGTCTCCGACGCGATGGCAAGGGCTGTCTCCTGCCCGCCTCAGCGGGGGCTGCAGAGGGCTTGGGGGCCCTCTGGGCGGGGGGCACGGCCGGGAGTAAGGGACGAGCGGAGATGCGGCGGGTACCGGCCGCGCTGGGAACGGGCAGCCGGGTGGCTTGCGCCCTCGCTCGCCGCAGATTTTAAGGTAAAGTGTGTGTACGATTTCTCACCCTCACAAAAGGGAGGAGGAAGGAAAGATGATCAAGAAAACAAACCAGGCAGGGGAGCGATTGGGGGGGCATGGAGGGGTGGGGGGAGGAGAAGAAAAGGAGGGAGAAACAAAGGGAAGAATAAAACCCTCTCCGGGAACAAGCAAACAAAGAGGGTAAGAAGAGCTCGGCGGTCTCCCCGGGGGGAACCCCCCGCCGGGCTCCCCGGCACCGCGGCACCCCGCCCCGACGTACCGCCCCCCTCCCCGGCCGCCGGCCGTGCTGCAGTCCCGGCCGCAGCCCCAGCCCCGACCCCGGCCCCAGCCCCGGGATGTGCCACCCCCGGCCGCGCACGGCGGAACCCCGCGGGCAAGAGCCCCCGGCTGGCCGCCGTCGCCCTGGGAAGTTCGGCGGCACGGAAACACCCCCGCGGGGTCGAGCACCTTACCTGCCGGCTGGCACTCCTCGGGGAGCTGGGGGGAGAAGCGGGGAAAAAATAGCGGGAGGGGAAAGATAATAATAATAAAGCCACCCCAGTTTCCGAAATTGCACCGCTCGATCAGGTTACTATGGAAATCGTCGCGAGGACGCAAAAAAAAAAGCCAGAAGCCATCCTCATCCTCTCCGCCTCCGCGAGGGACCGCGGCGCCGGAGCCGCTGCCTCCCCGGGCGCAGGGCTGCGCTCCCCGCCGCCGGCCGCCGGCTGCTCTCCGCGCCGCGCACCGGCAGCCGGCCCTGGCCCCAGCCCGCGCCGCGCCGCGCCGCCAGCGGTGCTGCCCCCCGCTGCACAGCTGGAATTTAAAGGGGCCGTGCTCTCCGGGCGCCGCTGCCCTCGCCGGCAAGGGCTGGCTGGGTGTGCCTTTGTAACCAAAAGTTTCCCGGGGGTGTGCCGAGATACGGGCATCTGCGGGGACGTGGGGAGTGAGGGAGTGAAGTATTTGCTGAGCGTAGCCCTGGGCGTTATGAATTATTATAGGCGTAACAGCAGGATCCAAAGGCCTCAGCAGGGCTCAGTTGCAACGAGCGCTTTACGCAGACACGGTTAAGAGGCAGCCCCGGCCTCCAAATTCTGGCAATGTGAGCACTGAGGGCAGGCAAGAGGGAAGAAAGTATATAAAATCCATGAGGAGGGGATGAAAACTTCTAACCACGCCAGCCTGGCAGCCACAATTTTTAAATTGCAATGAAAAAAACTCCAAAAATACAACGAACAGTTCTGAAACAGACCATCCTGCCTGTGTCCCTTTTACATAAATGGAATTGTTTGTCAAGCCTGCCAGTCCTGAGAAGTTACCTTGGCCTGCAGGACACCCCAGCAAGCCTGAAGACTGGATCTGTTTGAAGCCCATTAGTGAGAGCTGCTGCTCACAGGCATAAGCAAACTTTGGCCTGAGTGGGTGGACAGAGCTTAGCAGTCATTGCCACCACGTCACTCTGCCCTACTCTGTCTTCACCCTCACCCCTCATATACTGCTCTGCTCTGAGCTACTTCCCACCACAAGCCCTCTGTCTGCTCCAGCAGTATCAGCTGATTCAGGATCTATCACCCAAAGTGTGGTTATCACCCATAAAGAACATATTCCACAAGTTTCTGCTGATAGGAGATGAGGCTTCTAAGTTATTCCAAACTCTGAAAAATGTCTGGCTGCAGAGCAGAGGGGAACCCTATCTTTTCTCTGTTGATTCAGTCTAGCACTCTATGTGCTCCATCCAGCTCCCAAGAAAGGGGAAATGTGGAGAAAAAAGTCTTCAGACTTAAACAGGTACAAAGAAAAGGAGTCGTATGGTATTGCAGGAGAAAGGGAGGCAAGAGTGGAAGGGAGATAAATGAAAGACCAGTGAGTAACATCCAAGTCCAAAAGCTTCTGGATGCCTCCCTTATGGAGTAAAAACTTCCATTTCTTCTCTCTAGAGGAAGAACACAAGTGGTAGGCTTAGGAAGATGGCTTGCAGTTAGTGACTCCCATAATACCTGTGGGTTTTCAAAAAACCTTCCTCTTCCAGGCTATCAGCAAGTCAGGCCTCAAAGTTCTTTATTTCACACAAATATTCGTCAGCATTTGTCAGCGTAGCTGCAACTGAAATTACCTCATGAGAAGCGGGAATTATCTAGTGGAGGCCTGTTTGGATGAAGGAGAAAAACAAAACAAAACAAAACAAACAAACAAGCAAAGAAAAAACCTCTCCTACTGAGCTGTGTGGTATTTCCCCCTTCCAAATAATTGGTGGCATTTCATCTAGCCATTTCTATTTAAGAAAGCAAGAGACATAAAAAATACAGCAGCTAGCAGCCTAGTGAGAGCTTTGTGTTAAGAAATAAGTAAGACTTTTAAAAAGGGCTAACCAAAAGGCAGGAATTGACAGCCACATTGTTCACAAATCCAGTTTTCCAAATACCACCACAACTTGAAATATTCCTACCAAAATAAAACAAGATGGATTTTGACCATAGTTTGCATAGCACAAGAAAACATAATGGGACATCTGAGGCTGCCTTTTCCTAAAGCTGTGGGACAAAAGACAGGCTGAGTATCTTAAAATTAGAATTACAAAGTGATAGATACATGAGTGAAAATCCCAGGTGACAGACATCTTTCAGAAATGACAGTCCCTGGAGTGTTAACCTGGAGGTTATTTCTTTCAGTGCATGAAAGACACAGAGAAGTGAGTTATCCCAGCAGTCGCTATGCTGCAAGACTTCTCTCTGAAAGGTTAATTGGGTTAGAGGTGTAATTTTTACCCAGCAGAGATGTGCCAGCAGAGGCCTCTAATGTAGATGCAGTTCATATTGACAGAACTATGGTTTTGTTAGCATAACATTTGTCACTGTGGTGTGGAGTAATTTCGTTTCGCCAGTACAAAGATCAGACCTGGTGGTCTAGCCACAGCAGCTCAGCCACTCTGTCAGTGCAATGTGCAGACCCCCAAACCAAAGGGGCAGCACACACAAGGGTCCCATCTCCTTTTTGCCAATGACTGCTCTGTGATTGCTGTTATTTTTCAAAAAGGTTTGCAAATGGATAGAATATTTTACTGTTTCTTAGACTCAACTCTTTCATCTTATGCCTCAAGTTTAGGAGCCTGTGTCTGACAGTGAAGCAGTAACCTGTCCTCTAGTCTTCTAAGAAGTGATATTCCAGAGAAGAGAAATATCATGAAAGTTTACTCATTAGCAAGAATTTTCTGCAATGGCTTTTATAGTTTTGCAGAAAAAATATCTAATTATCTGGTTTTTCCCTTTATTGCAGAACACGTGACTAGTATAGATATAAAACTTGAACATATTAGTTACATTGTAGTTTTTTTCTACATGAGATACAAACAAGTATGTTGATACCATTAACATGAGAATAAATGTAAATTTATTTCAGGATATTTAAGATAACTGCAGAGATACAGTCATTCAAAATTACAGTGTCTTGGCTTGTGTATTTAAATGTGATCAGTTATCTTAGCTAACATACATTTATGTAAGTGGAATGACCAAACAGTGACAAACTTAAAAAGGCAAACGTATATATTATATCTGTGGACTTTCAGTCCTTTTGAAATTACATCACCATATGACATGTGACCTCATTACAAAGACTAAAGGAGCCTCCTATCAACCATAAAGATTAATATGTTGCTTGTCAAATACATTAGCACTTTTTGTGTGCTGAATCCCCATCTCAGACAAAAACCTGTTCATGTGACTCTGGAGCCAAGTGATAACAAGACACCTGAACCTTTGATATCTGAAAAAGTTTCTAGAGGAGAATAACCCAGTAAAGCTCAGTTATTCCACGTCTTGCAGGTGAACCTTTAGGGAAGCTCTGTAGCTTCGTTCTGCAAAGACACTCAGGCACCTGTCAGGACAAGAAACTGACATTTACACAACTCCTTCCAGATCTATGAATACCAGGAGTCCACTGGCACCTTTGCACTTTAATTTTACATTCCCCCAGATACCTTCTGTGGCTATCTGCAAGACCCTTCCCAGCCTGCCTACCTTCCTTCAGTCACTGTGACAGCACTTCCTCCTGCCACTGTCAGCTGAAAGGTTCCCTTGCATATTCCACTGCTGAGCCCAGTGTGAAGCCATGCTCCTGATGTCCTGGTCCCTCCTTGACTCAGCAGGAGGAGGACAGCACTAGTGGAAAATGCAGTTGGTGAGACAGCAGGTGCTGGCAGTGCAGAGAACCACTGAACTCCAAAGTCACCAGTTTGAGCTCCAGGCACATCCCTGTGGGACAGTGTGTACAGTAGGAGGAGAAAGCCTGAATGAAACTCCATATGCATTGCAAAAACATGGGCACAACATGCTTTGGGGAGGTGACACCCTGAATGTAATTCAGGGACAAGTCCAAACTCAAAAGAGAAGGAGGAAAGGAAGGAAGGAGGAAGGAAAGGAAGGAGGGAAGGAAGGAAGAAAGAAGGGGAGAGAGAGGGAGAAAGGCAGGGAGGAAGGCAGGAAGGAAGGCAGGAAAGAAGGGAGGAAGGAAGGAAGGGAGGAAGGCAGGCAGAAAGGGAGGAAGGAAGGAAGGGAGGAAGGAAGGAAAGGAGGAAGGAAGGAAGGAAGGAAGGAAGGAAGGAAGGAAGGAAGGAAGGAAGGAAGGAAGCCTCTTTATCAAGAATAAAAAATTCCAGTTTCTATCAGGAGAATGAATTGCTCTTGTTTCAGGGTAAAACATTTCAGATCATCTTTTTTTTTTGTTTGGGTTTTCTTACCACTCTTGTTTAAGTGCAGCCACCCAGTAAGCATCAACCTCCTTCCAGGTTTTGACAGTCTCCTTCTTTCTGCACCATTGATCCTTTCATGAGATATTCTGCATTTTTTCTTTCCCCATAAGTGACTAAATGGGTCTTTTTATAAAGGTTTCTGAAACACTGTTAATATTACAGATATCACTGATTAGGTGCTGTATTTTGCAAATGAAAGTATGTCCCATTTTTCAGTGTGCTAACAGTGTCACCATCCACTAGCATGGTGGTGGCAAGGATTTGTAAGGAATTTACAAGTATTTACAGGGAAACATTAACCTGAGGCTAAAGCACTCCTGCTTTCAGGTGGCAGGGACATCTCACAGGAAGGGATGTGACTCAATAAATAACTTCCACTTTTTTGTTGTGACACCAGGCATGGGCAAAGTCACAAGAATGAATATTGTGGAAGGGAAACAGGAGAGAGAAATTTTTGTTTTCATTGGAAAAAAAATAGCTGCAGTACTTTCCAGATTTCTGTTAGCATATTGATATAGCTTCCATATTCTGGATATATCCTGGCTCTATTGTGATGTTTTACCATCTTCCTTTCCCCAAGTTGTCTGCAAAACCCATAGCTTTTTCCTGAAGGCTTGACGAATTATCCCCAAAAGGCTGTAATCCTCACTGGAAGCAAATCTTCTCTATTGATCCCCTGCTTACACATACACAAATCCATGCACACACTTACATATGATGAAAGCAGAATACAAAGTCAAGCACTCCAGAATTATGAAATCACATGATTTAAATTGCCTACCAATCTTAATTTGGCCACTTATGCTTAGGTGTACTCTTAAATGAGCTCATGTAAGATTTGGTGTACCTGTTCAGTTGATGGTCCTCAAGTGTACCTGTTCAATTATATGTTATATACTAATTACTTACAAAATGGTCTTATACTGTCTTTATCATGCCACATATGAAAAATGTTTGCATTTCTATGTCCCTTAGTAGTGTAGGCAGTAAAACTTCACCATTAACTAGCACACAGGGAATCACTAAGAACACAGGAGAGGAAGATTCCCTCCCTAATTTCCAGCACTGACACCACCTGGGAGCAAAGCCACAGCAAAAGGCTGACTTTGCACTTGGGACTCTGCATATCTGGGATCACTGTGCCCTCTTCCCTGTCGGGGAAGTCATGACCCAGCTGCCTGCAAAGGTGTGAGGTGCAAAGGAGTGTACAGTGATGACTGAGTCCTCAGAAAACAGAACTGTTAAAACATGAGGCATCCCTGCAGCATCTGTGCAAATGTGATTTTCCAAGATCTAATAGCTTAAGATAATTTTGAAATGGGTTTTCTCATGAAGACAGAGTCTTCAGCACCCTCACTGTTAGCTGTTAATGGAGAAGGCACTCTACAGAGCAGCTGGGCCTTCCAAAATGACCCAAAGTAGAGAGGTTTCTATAGAATGGGAGGGACATATAGGATTAATTCAGTACTAATTTTACAAATACCTGCTCTAAAACTAGTGGCAGTCAAAGGAGAGAACACAAATTTAATACTGGTAAAGCGGCTTTTTTTTTTTTTTTCCAAGTGTCATTTTCATCTATAGCTGAATTTTCAGCAATTTTGGTTTTTATCACATTGTGGCTGCAAAATGATCTGCGTGGTCAGAAATGGGTAATATTACAAGTATTTAAAAAAAGCCTTTTCACAAGAAAAAGTTGGTTAAACATGCATTTCCTCTTATATTAGCAATTGCAGTGTGACTCTAATGAAGGGCTCCAGTCTTCTAAGCCAAATTCACAACTTCTTCATTAGTATGCTCAACTCTCTCTATACTTTCAGGATTTTTAGAAAATTCACTTTCCTAATTTCTGCTGTTTCTGTTAGCCCCAGAACCTGTGTGTTTTATACCTGCTGCATTCAACAGAAGGGATACCCAACTGGGGATACAAATTGCCTGCTGAATGGCCCTCTCTGACTCCATGCAGTTATTTTCGACCTCTGATGGCACAAAAAATGCTCTCTAGTTGACTTGCTTCCAAATGCCAAAAAAACCCAGCCCCCTAACTTCTAAAAAGAAAACAGAAGGAAAGCCACTGTATTTAAGTTTAAAGAACACTGCAAAACACTTGTTTCACAAACATAGCAATGAGAAAGTGTGATAAAAGATGTGCTTTCTGATACACAGAACAAAAGTACCCCAAAGAGTGATTTTGTAATGTTTACAGAAGAGCTTATGTACATTAGAAATGAGCTTATATGGTTTTCTTATTGAAAACAGAGTTTTCATGGGCAAACAAATTTTTTTCCTGTAATTGGATCTGCCTGGCAGACATAAATATGTTTCTGTCAAATTCACCATTCTGCCATGGGTATCAGAAAGTATCTTGGGGAGACATGGACATGGTTTTACTTCCTTTATTAATCTTTCAGTTCTCTGTTTTTCAGATGACTTGGATCTCTTCTGATCTGTACTTTTAACTCTAATATTCTAGCAATAGCTTCTAAGCACCTTGCAGGTCTATTATCCCCTGCCTTTAGGATGTGTAAGATCATCTTTTCACATACTTTAAAATTTATTGAAATGTGACTTCAAGTAGAGGAATAGTATGGAGTACCCTATAATTACCAAGCATTGTCTTGTGGTGTTTTTGGCACTCACTCAAGCTATAAGAAGTACTTTACCCTACTCCAAAAGCCTGGTTCTGGATGAAGGAAAAGCTACCTGCAGTCAGCAGTGATAATTCACAGCAAATGAGCAGAAACTATGTACTCATGAAAGATGGGTAAACAAGAAGTTATGGACTTTGGTCCATATCTTGGGCATTTGGTGTGAAATTTCTGTCACCAAAACAATGAGATAGGAATTGAAGTAGTGGTAGCAGCAAGAGATGCTAAGGATTACCGCTTGGCAATTATGAGGTTCTGGGTACTGGTGAAGAGCAAAGTGCTTTCCAAGAGTGACTTTTAGCAGGCTAAATCTGGAGGAAATCCTCTTTTATACAGATGGCCATATCTTCAATCATTAAAATGGCTTCTGCATTAAATTTGAAAAGTGGGCAATGTGTTAGCAGTGTGACCTTATGTTATTTTAAGCCCTTGCAATTTCAACTTTCTCTTATTACTGGGGATTAAAGCCTTCTTTACAGTTCACCTACCTCTTCCAAGTGTGTTTGTAGTTACAATGCAAGAGGACTTAAATTCCTGCTTTAATTTGTGACAGGTTTTATTTCTTCCTGTAACTGAAGACAAATGGCAAACAACACTTGACTAATTTTTCCTGAAGTTATGCCTCAATTCTTGGTCTAGAATAGATGGATAATTTGTTTCTCTTCTAACTAGGCAAGTTCTTCTGCATTCAGAGGATTGTGGTCTTTAGTGTTTAGTATAAGCAAGCACTGAGAGGGATGTACTGAGAAGAGTATTTTCAGTAAGATACATATGGAGTCTTTCTGCTCCATGGATTCCTGGTGCAGCTTCAACTGCATCTGTAGGTCCAGATTTAGGTAAGGATTTAAAAAATGTTGCACATCACTTCAGGTAAATGAGAGATACAGCAGTGACCAGAGGTTTAGAAATTCCATCCTGTAGAAGAGTGGTTTATTTTCTCAAAAGCCTGTAAGGGATACAGGATCATACAGACCAGAAAACTGTCAAAATGGCTCATGGCTAAATTTCTGGGGCTCTGTATGTCAAATTAAGGGAAACTTGTTAAAATAAAGCTAATAGTCAGTGTCAAAATTCCTTAACCCAGTAAAACAATTGAAATGTAAAGTGCAAATTCAGGATCAGAAAGGAGAGAAAGAAAATAAGATATAAAAAGATCATAATAGAGGCTCTTGGCTTTGTCACATCAACTGCTAAAGTTAAAAGGTTACCAGAGGTTGATCTGACTGTTTCCTAATCATCTCATTTTTGAGAAAGAAGGAAGGAATGAAGATTTCCATCCCAAACTGTTATCAGGTTAAGTTATTGTGCTTGAGTGAAAGAACTAAACTTTAATACAAAGTCCAAAGAGGATCCCACAACAATTTATGTCTTAGGATGTAATTGGAGTAATCCATTTATTTTTGTCATTGCCACCAGGGTGGAAGTCCTTGCTTCTGTATTTGCACAACTGCAATTATCTTTCTAGGAATGAACCATCTGAATTTTAATATCCCATATATTCAGTGCAATATAGCACATTACAATATCTTGACCTTTCAGTGTTCCATAAATTGATTGTCTGGTTGTTCCAGTCCTTCCTTGTTTACGGTCCTGGAAACCGTAGAAGACGAGGTAACATGGGCATCTCTGAGTCATATCTTGTGTGTTTATCAGCACTTTCTGAATCACACTGCTGGTCTCTTGAAGGCTTGACAGAAGTGTCCCTGACTGTCTCCCTGAGGTGCAGCAGCATATAAAATCATGCCAGAAAAGGCAGGGATAAGTGCTGCAGGCTGTCTCACAAGGCCCACCACAGGTGGTCTTGTTGAAGGTCACATTGGTTGACCAGTATTGTTATCAAATTGTGATCTCTCCAGTGAGTTATTCTGACAAATAAACCTCCAACTAAATAAATAACAAGCATAACCTTCAACCAACCAAATGTAACTGTTTAATTAATGTGCTTTTTCTAAGTAAATTAGAAAGCAGAGGGAAAAGGCTTCTGGTCTTTCAATGATGAATAAAGCAGAAAATGTAATACCAGATCTAAACATGAAAAGGAGAGAATCCTCCTAAAGCTGAGGATGCAGTGGTAATGCAAAGCGGGAAAATGATTATTCATTCCCAGACATCACCTCAAACTCATGGACCAGTGAAAAGAAGATACAAACTGTAATAAACTGCAAATACTGGAGGAAGATGTTAACACTGATTCAGAGAAAGAGCAATTGCCACTTTTTCATTGCTTGTCCTGCATCAAAGAAGGGAGAGGGAAAATTCCTGTTTGGTAGTATTCCTTAAAATTGTTACTCACTCCCCAAAAAAAAAAAACAAACATAGAATGGAACAGAAATGCTCTGAGATGGCTCAAATTGTTCCTCTATGACTAAATGTAGACATTTGTTCTGAAGATGCTCTTTCACCTTCAGATGTGCCTTCAGGTCCCACGTGTGCCTTAAGATAAACTCATCTGCCCAGTGAGTGTGGAGCTGAAGAGGCCAGAACTGCTCTAGTAGCTTCCTACAGGCATAGTTCCAATCACCTCATCTACCCCTTCAAGCAGTGGCGGCAGCAGCAGCAAGGCCTGGTTTGTCTCAAAGCACTGAACAGAATGGGACGAGCATGCAGTTACCTGCATTACTGAAGCGTGGTGGAGCAAGCGGGCCTGTCCTGCAGCTCAGCTCTGTTATATTGAGCACTACCACAAAACTGCACCTGACATATTAGTATCCCTTCCTTGTATCAGCTATTGCCAAATTTTTCTGCTTTCAGATGCGTATGACCATTTGAAGTCTCACATCCAATCTGGGGTATGGGGGATGCTGTGAAACTATGAGACGAAACAAACCATGTTAGAGAGCCTGAAGCAAGCACACAGTGGCCTTCAGTTCCTGTCTTCTCTGCATCCCAGTTGAGAACAGTGCTGCCTATCCAGCTTTCTGCTGAAAGCAATATCAAGATGAAAAATAATCATATTAGGGCAAATTCAGACAAAACAGAGCAGTCATTTATGGGAACAGGAAAGCATGTTTAAGATTTTTCTCCTTATTTCAAAAGCATGAATCTTAAGATTGTTAAAATAAGTCTTACTCTCAAGTTTTTGGACAATTTGTTTGTTTCAGATGCCCATTTACCTATCATAGTAAAACTCATGCATTTCTGTCTTTAATTAACAAGAACACTTTGAACAAGCTGGGAAGACCTAAATCTGATCACTACAGATCTGCTAATGAAACTGGGGCTTCCTGGATGCTGACCAATTCAAAATGTACTAGTCTTTTGCCTAGCAACAAAGATCATCATCTGCCAGTCACTAACATAGTGATCTGCACTTTTTCCTCCTTCTTTATTCAATGCAGAGACTAAATCATGGCCTCAGTTATGGTAGTCAAATGTTTCACTGCCACTGGATTATATTATTTCAGACATTACCTATGAGTATGTTACCAGTTATAATTTGTGCCTTAAAAGAGACTGGACATCATCCCATTGTCTTCCCCATATAATAGAAGAAGCATCAAGGAAGAAAAAAACCAGAGACATTTGTGGTGGTATAATTTGACTGACAACCAAGAAGCTTGCAGTATCATCAAACTGTGACTGACTGTGAGAAAGGCAGGGAAAGAGGCAAGCATCTTCCAGAAGAAAAAATATAGGCATGGTAGGCAAGGAAGAATGGAAACTTATACCAAGAAAGTAAACTTCTACAATGATGGAGGCAAATGCTTATATAGGTATGTATCTCCAAATTATTTGTTTTATCACCTGTGAAAAATTAATATCTAGAGGTCAAGCTATAAGATTTTTTTGAGTGGGATGAAATAGCAGTTAAGTGTATTATTGTGATGTGTTATTTACTTATATAATTTATGTTACGTCTGTTAACCTCCAGCTAACATGGGATCTGGGGTGAATACATTGTAGGTAGAAAATGCTTCCTTGCAAAGCTTACTGTCCAAATGGGTAATACAGGAGTCAAGGAGAGGCACAAAGTGTAGGGACATACTCATACCCACATGACAGGTGAGTGCCAGAGACAGAAAATGGACAATAAACTCACAGTGCTTCCATCTTCCACTTGGCAGACAGGCTGTGCAATTTATGGTTCTTGAAAACAGACATAATGAAATATTCCTCTAACATATAAAAACAGGACAGAATGACTGAAAAAAAGAAAAAAAGAAACCAAAACCAAAAACAACCCTACAAAAACCTTTGTATCTGAAAACTTGTTCAGAGGTCCTTTCATAAGTATGAAAATGTTTTTGTTGTTGGTTTGAAGTAAGCCATTGTGTAAGTCCACCTATAGCCTATCCAAAGTCCCATACAGCATAAACACCTCACCAGCTGATTTTAAGCTAGGTCAAAAAGACAGAGTCGGCCAAAGGAGATGGATATTTCTTTCTTTGTGACCCACTATATCTTATTTTACTTCCCTGTCAAGGTTTTTCATTGATTTCTGGGAGAGATTTGGCCAGATATAGTTTGAGAGCATGGTGCTTATGAATTTTTTCATATTTTATTGCTCAGAATATACTGCCAATATGTGACACATTTCAAGATCTTTCAAATAGTCTGTGCTCAACACACAGTGAGAAGGGTTTTACTCATAAAACTTAGTTAAAAGGAAGCATACAGTTTTCTTTCAGGAAAATAAGAATGAGTCATCCATGCACACATTTGATTTCCAGATCCAAGAGTCTGCAGTCTAGACTTATGGTTTTCATTTTTCGGAACACTTAATCAGTGTTTCTGTAGGCTGTCATATCCTGCTATCAATAGGAGGTCTATGAAGATATAAAAAACAGAGCAGGAGCTACCAGAGTTTTCTTCCAGGTGAGAAGATGCAATAGTTTTCCAGGGTGGCTACTTAAAAAAAAAAAAAAAAAAAAAAAGGCTAATATCTTTAAGTTGAGGGACCCCTCAGTCCTCTCTGTGCCTCATCTACAGAGAAATGGCTGTCTGTCTCTATTAAAGTCTGTATAAATTAATTTCTGCCTCCTTTAGGTAAGCAGGCTTTTAAAACCCCAGCTCTACTCTCAAGTGACAATGCAGTTTGGCTCTGAGCTCTGCAAGACCACCAAAGGACTGGGGTATGATTGCCCTAAGAGAGAGGCTATGTGTTGACAGATGGAATAAGGGTAGTAGGAAATTAGAAAATGGTGATGATATGTGGCACAGTGTTACACAAAGGAGCCTTGGAGGAGAGGTTTCTCTTCCTTGACTCTACGTGCTCAGAGCTGAGTCCATGTTTTCCTTTACTGCAAGGGTGGAGGATCAAAAATACCGTCAGAAAACATGTGCATACACAGAGAGAAAGCAAAGAGCAATCATCCTTCCATCTGAGTATGTCCTGGGTTATGTTTATATTTCCCCATCACTTCCCAGCACATTGATGAGTCAGTTGTATTAGGAATGAACACAGATGAAGGTGTGCACTGGGCTAAGCTATCCCAGGTGGGAAGGGGGCAGAGAAGATCCTTCTGCTTCCTTGGGTAGGTCTTCGGTGAACAGCTTCTCCCTGTTTCTTCCTGAAGAAGAACAGGAAGTAAGGTATTTTCCAGAACACAGAGGAGACAAGTGTGGATTAAACAGCAGCTCCCCCGGTAGTCATACAGTACAGCACTTTTCCAAAGATTTCCTGGTGTGAGCCACTGTTGGAGAGAGCAATTCAGGAGAACAGGCTGTGGAGAGCCTGTGCTGGTCCCCCATGCTGCCACCTCAGCATGTTCAGTGATCTCCTCCTGACAATGACAGACAGGGATCAGAAATTAGGCTTATAAAGGAGAATGCTCTGTAGCCCTAAAGCTGCAACCATGTCTTTTCAAAATCAGTGGAGAAGCCCCTAAGCAACAGGAAAGGTGCTCAGGTTCCTGTGTTCCTCCAGTAAGAAATGATTACAGCAGAAAAAAATACCAGATTCTGCAATCCAGGTTCTGATGGATGCAGATATTTAAAAGAAGGAGAAACTTCAACTTCTGAGTAAAGACTACACATGGGCACTGTGATAGTTACTGAATGGAGTCACTGCCCAGATATGCCCAAGTCCTTGAGACGGTTGTGTAGCAAATTTGAGAAAAGTAGCAGTGTCTCCCACAAAGCAATAAACTTTCCTTCCACATCCAAACTAGGGCTGTCAATGCATCTGCCATCAAAGCAGTTAGTCACTTGCATGGGGCTGTGGGTGCAAAATATTGCTTGATCGGCTAAAGTCCCCTATGTTTCTTCAGTGGCGTTGAAGTCCTGAGAAGACATAAATAACCTGTCTTTATCAATTCAGTTGATGTTTAGCTTCAAGCAGCATATTGATTTATAGTAATGAGCAAAGATGGAGCAATGAAAGAAACAGCAAGTAGTAGAAATGAAAATAATATGCAGGAAAAGAAAGGCAGCCCATGAAGGAGGTAAGAGCAGCTCTCCTGATGCTTCCCAGAGCTCCTGAAGATCTGCTGTGGGCAGGCAAACCAAGCTCTACAGCCTTGGGCACATCTCCACTGTGGAAAAACTCCACTCTTCCCTGCTTGAACTGTTCTGGACTTTTCAACTCCTCCTGCCAGGCAGAAATAGGCTGTAATAATTACTTAGACCCCAAGCCTCTCAGTCCCCAAATATGAATGAGTTACTGTCCAAAGTAAAAGGTTGCGTTTAACCCCCAGCTTGCTTGCTGATATTGCCTTCAGTGTGCCAAGCCTAACGGAGAGAGGTACACTCGGCAGGGATCCACTAGGAACTAGCAGCAATGACACAAGGTTCGGATGCCGGCGTGGGCAGTCAATCTTCCTTTTGTGCTCTGTAAAACACGGCCAGCAGGCAGCTATTTAATCGCCTGAATTACCCCCAGTAAAGCACACTTGTTTGCTCCTCCTTTTTTGTCTTTCAAGGTCTTCCAAGCCAAAAGCAGGGAAGCAGCTCCCAGAAAGCTAGAGGTAAGCAGCAGTGTGCTTCTAGGGACCCTGACCTTGCTATGACAAACATAGGAAGCAAATCAGCGCTGCAAAATAGGACTTCTCTACATTCCCCATGCTGATCAGAACATTCAGAAATAACTGGAAATCTTGCTATTTCAAAGCAATACAGGGCTTACTCCGTTTTCCCAGGCATGTATATTGTCAATACCTATCATTTCATTAGCTGTTTTCCTTGTTTGTACAATAAATTTTGTAGCTCTGAATTTGATTTCTCTCATTGGTATTTATTATGTCAGCACGATTATATCACAATGTAACCAAAAGAGGACAGAATTTTAGACAAATATTTATTAGAACAATAGAAACTCTTAGGAAACAAAGACTCTCAGTCTCTGTTTCTGCAGGTCTGGCAATGTTTGTTATGATTATTGTATTAAGGACAGAGAATTGTGTGATCGTAGGGAAAAATACCTATAAGTATTTTTGTCACCATCTTTAGAAAGCCTTTTAGAGTAATTACCATTCAACTCAAACTCTTTAAAATGCCCATTTACAAATTTTAATAGCTACTGGTAAGTTAGTACTCATGATCTTTTGTAAGGCTGCATCCTGGCAACAGCTTTTATAATCAATTTTCAGGCTCCTGATACCTATTGATTCTTTGGATTTTTAGCTTTTTGTAGATTTTAGAAGTAGCTGCAGTTAGCTCACCCTTAGCACAGTATTTTACACAGTTACCCAACCCTATTACCCCATTTCATATGTAACTTTCTAAATTCCTTAGCTTATTTAGACTTCCTTCAAGGTAGGCCTTCTTTCTGTTTAAGAACATTTACACCCTGGCTTGAACGACAAGATACACCAACAGACAAACCATCCTTCAAACCCCAGAACTTTGGAGGAGCTCCAAGGACTGGACATACAGTGATGAAGAGGAAGATGAGGAAGAGGGGATCTCAGAGACCTGTGCCTCCGTTTCCAGAGAGGAGTGCTGGGGGGGAGGATCTGGGGGGCGGATAGATCTGGGATTGGATGGACAAACACCTTGAACTGCGGAATCCCCTGGACATGGGCACGTGCATCTCTGTACCCCCGTGGTGCTTGAGGACCTTCTATTAAAACTGCTCTCTACCTTATCTCTACTAATAATTGCCTGAGTAATTTTTTGGCTCCCAGCCGATCCTTTAAGGCAACACTCCTCATAAAGTTTTCCTAAAGTATCCAAAGGAAAAAAATGCACCTCATACAGAAATGATGTGTAGTAAAATTTGACAGAAAAATGACCTGATGTAGTGTTGTTCCCTAGAAATAAAATAAAATTAATAACAATATAAAATCCTAACAGTATAGAAATATTTCTGCATCTGGCAGGACAAACTAACATCACAATTGCAGCAGGTTTGTTGGCATTTTTGTTATCACTTCTGTTTTGTCCACACTTCAGAAAAACAGCTCTCTAGACTTTAATTTTGTAGTTTTGGGCTTTAAGCAATTCCAGAAAAATTGGAGGGGGGTGTGGGGGGGGTGGGGGGGAAGAGGAAAGGGAAGAAGAGTGGATATGCTTCCTTTTTTCAGTAATTTATTATCCTTCTGTGGCTACAGCATGTTCTTATACTCACTTTCCTAATTTGACTATATATATTTAAGAAGCACAGTAGAGGAATTTCTTATTAAAAGCATTAAAAACAACCACTTGAACTATCAATGATTTTCCCCAGCTGTGATACTGGATTTCTTTCCTTTGTCAGGCTATACATATGTTGGTAGTTGAGTATTTGCTTTTTTTGCACAAAATCTATACATGAATTATATTTTCTACAGAATGTCAAATCTTTTGGCAAAAAGACTGTGGTACTGAAGGAATACTTGGTCATATAACTGGGAGATATAATCCAGAATAAGTGATTGGCCCATGAAATAATGACTGAAATCTCAGCTGAAGTGTTACAGGTCAGAGTAAATTATTCAATTTAATTGTTAAGTTTTTTCAACATGGAAAAAAAATTCCCACAGGCAGTGATTGCTGTTGGTTAGATCTGTATCTTGGCAAACCCCCAAATGTTTAGTCAAACACCAACATGAACAAAAAATTTAGCTAGCCCTGCAAATATTTAACACGTTTAGTGCACACAGAATCCTAGAAAGTGACACTTGAAAAAGAAAAGTGGGAGACACCTGCTTCTGTTTCTGTTAGTGTCTCCTGCTTGTGAACTTGTTCCTCACACCATTTGGGCCAGGAGAGAATGAAGTCCTGTCCCTAGGCTGAGGGACTGGTATGGCACAGCATGGTCCCCTGCTCTGCGCAGTGGGGAGGATGACTGGGGCTGAAAAAAGCCCCATTTATTTTTAGAAGAAAAGAAGGAAGCTGTGATATTTTTAGGAGTGGGTGACAGCTGAAAGTATGTCTTGTGAAGTTTGTCTTTGATGAATGTATAGCATCCCTGGAGGAAAAATAGGAGTTTGCCAAGTTCAGACATTTCCTATTCTCATATAACTAAAGCTGCTTTGATCTAAACTTGACAAGTGATGTGTATATTGTACTACTGAAATCACTTTAGTCTTTTTAACTCAAAAAAACAAACATCCCAGGGACCAAAATCTGCTCTTAGACACCCTCCTCCTGGAACTCCCGCTGCTTTCAGATTGCGAAGTATGAAAGGTAGGTGCGGCAGAGGAGGGCACAGCAAATGGATGAGTCTTTGTGTGGTTCAGATCCTGGGACGCTTGCAGTTTGACTGGTAGTTTCTGGATTCCTGTCCCAGCCTGGATCTGGTTTCGTTTCCAGGAGAGTGGTAGCGGAGCTGGTGGGGGCATGAGAAGCCAGCTCATGCATTAAGTGTTTCCCTAACCTGCACTGACACTGACTTATATTTTACTTTTTTTTTTTTTTTTTTCATTTCAGGTGGATCACCACTTCACTTATCTGTGGAAATTAATGATACATCACCTTTTTTTTAGATAGTCTGTGATGTCTAAAAAGGAAGATTTATAAACTCTTTAGTCTGCTTAATTGTATCTGTCTCAATAAAGTCTGCTTGAAATATGGGTAACTCTGATTCATTTATTGTCAAAATGACAGCAGCAGTCCCTCTACCTAGTATATGTATTGTAATACTTGGATTAAATTCAATAATGTAAGAAGGTGTAAGAAAGAATGTGAGTGAAAAGTGCCATGTATTGTGACACTGAAGTTTGTCCTCTGTAGGTAATATTATCTTCTTCAAATATTTCCTAACCAAATACTTACTGTACTTACATCAAAGACAGCAATTATAGATTCAATAATCTACATTTTTAAATCCCTTAAATACACATTTGTATCAAAGACTGTAATATCCTCTGGCAGAAGCTGTCATATTTCCATTTGTAACTTTATTTTAGTTTCCACTAACTTCTATCTAACTTCCAGCTTAGTATTGCTTCTTGGAAGACTGTTTTCAAATTATTAACTTGATTTTTAGACTAAAACTAATCCTGACATTTAACAAAGGTAAAAAACATTTTGATTACAAAACTACTTTATTGAAAAGTAATTAAAATACGTATTCATACTTTAAGTTCTTTAATAAAAATATGTTGTATTGGGAAGTGTTACAGAAACGTGTTGTAAAAGATTTGTGACAATTATTAACAGAAGAAACCTGTGAAAAAACCTTTTCCACTGAGAAGTGACTTAAGGAAACTCACTTGAGTTGTACATGCCATAAACATGAACTGAGTCAAATGGAAAAGCCCAGCACTGATGGTGGGTGCAGCTTGCCCTTCAGCTGGGGCACCCAGTGATGACCAATCCGTTACCATTGCTTGAACTTGTCCTTCTTTCTCCAGAGCCATTTACACATCTCTGGTAACTATGGGAAATAGAAACAGCTGCCTATATTTTCCTGCTGGGAAGTTAAGTGAGCACTAAAAAGCAAAGAATCATAGAAGGGTTTGAGTTGGAAGGGACCATGAAGATCCTTTTGTTCCAATCCACCTGCCATGGGCAGGGATGCCACCCACTAGACCAGGTTGCTCAAAGACCCATCCAAACTGGCCTTGAACACTTCCAGGGATGGGGCATCCACAACTTCCTTGGGTAACCTTTCCAGTGCCTCACCACCCTCACAGTAAAGCATTTCTTCTTAGTCTAAATCTGCCATCTTTCAGTTTAAAGCCATTCCCTGTTGTCCTCTCACTAAAGCCCTTGTAAAGCTCCAGCCCTCTCATCATTTTCATGGTCCTCCTCTGGACTCGCTCCAACAGGTCCACAGCCTTTTTATGTCGAAGCCCCCACAGTACTTCAGTATTGTGGAGTTCCTTTCACAATACTAATTCGTGAGGACTACTACCACATCTGGGCTTAAAATGTTATTTGTTGCACTTTGCTTTCTTTTAGTAAAGACAAATAATTTCCTTACTTCTTTCTGCCTCTCTATTGTCAGGATGATTTCCCAGGAAGAGATTTTTAAAATTTACAACTAAACAATACCCATATTGGAAAAGAGAATGGAGAAAAGGTACAATCCTGTGAATATGAGAAACTGCACTTTTTGTGAATTTAATTTGTGTTCAGTAAGCTAGGGGGAAAAAAGTGTTTAGTTTAATGTTTCAGGAAATCACACAGTAAACACCCTGAGAAATGTAGTGTTCTGAGGCCAGAGCACACTCCAGCACAGCTTCCCAAATGTAGGGCTGTTTGTCAAGCCTGGCTAATGCACAGTTTTTGTGCAGTACAAGTATTTAATTTTGGGGCATTGTAGGAAGTGGGCCTACAGTGGTGTATAAACAATGGAGAAAAATGCAGGAGGGCTGCAAGGAAGAGACCTCCGAGGAAGAGATCCATCTACCCTGACCACTGCAGCTACAGGATACGCCTGAAGTCCAGCGATAAGAGCAGCTAGCAAGACCCCCACAGACCCCCCCTGTCTGTGCCTCTCACCACTTCTCCCCTTTCATTCCCTTTACCATATATGGCCAAATATACCCCCCTAGCCTATCCTTTCAAACCCCCTTATCTGTAAAACCCTGGATTTGATGCTTCAAGCAAAAGACCCTCCCCTGTTCCCGAATTCTCTGTATCCCACTGTATAAAAGCTAACTTCTTGTTGTATTAAACGGCCATTTTGTGAGACACATATCGCGTGTGTGTGTGTCTCTTTCCCCAATGCAAAGTGAGCCCACAGGGTCCATTCGCAAGGGGATCCCCCTCCCCCCCTAAGCGATAAATGGCGCTCTCAACGTGGTCGGGACCCATCTTTCTTATATTAAGAAAGATCCCTGTTCACCTGAGCTACTGCTAGCTTCGGATTTCCGGAGTCCGGGCTATCCCAAGGACCTCTCTCACTCATGCAACCCCTGGACTCGGTCCAGTCAGTCCTCAGACGCTGATCCTGCTGCTGAAGTCCAGCTGCGTTAGACCCCGGCACTCAGGCAGCGATCGCGCCGGAGAAACGGACCCCGGACCCGCGCCGACCGCTCCGGTAAGCTGCTGCCGCCCCGGGGGCACCGCGCCGCCAACGGGACCTGCTGCAGCTCTTACCCGTGCGGCAGAACTCGCCCCCCCCGCTCCCTGCTCAAACCGCGCTGAAAGCCGCCCGTCCTGCCTGGGCAGCCGCCGTTACGGGACCGCCCCGGCCCCCGGCCGCCCGCCGAGCTGAGCCGAGAGACAGTGCCACGCCCATCCCCCCTCGCCGGGGGCTCGCGCGGCCGCGCCAGCCCGACTGCCCCGCGGAGCCGTGCCCCCCCCCCCGCGCGCCCCACCGCGGCGCCGAAGAGAGAGACGGAGCGCGGGTGAGCCGTTGCTATCGGCAGCCCGCGCAGCCGCGCCGGAACCACCGCCGCGACTGCCGTCGGCCAGCCCGCCGCTGCCGCCGCCTGCCGCTGCCCGACCCCGGCCGGCCGCTCGGCCGAGCCCCCGCCCCGCGGCCCCCGCGCCACCGTTCGCTGCCCGCAGCCCGAGCGCCGCCGAACACGCCGCTGGACCACGCAGCGCAGCCCCGGTCCACCCGTGACCCCCCTCTGAGGATTCGAGTGAGTGAACCATTTAACCCCTTTAACCCTAAAATATGGGAAATCAGCTTTCTAACGTAGAGAAGCAATTTTACGAACGTATTAAAGTTTTAATAACATCGGAGGGGCTTCCGTTAGACAAAAAGTCCCTTAAAGCATTAACCAAATGGCTTTCTAAGCACGAACTGCTCTCTGCGGACTTACTAACATACCGCCGATGGCATCAGCTGGGAGATACGTTAGCACACGCCTTTGAACAAGGCGACAAGGCTGCCGGTCTCTCTCTCATGTCCTGGCGTTTGATACTGCCGCAGTTAAAAAAGCAGAGACACGCCGAAAATGGCGACCAGGGCAGGGGAAGTCCTTCTCTTCCATCCAAAAAGCCCGCGAAAACTAACAAAGCCTGCCCACCGAGCTCACAAGATGGCGCCGAGGGCTGCCTCTCCGCCCCTCGCCGCGCGAAACAGCTAACCACGCCCCCGCTCCGGGATGACGTCAGCCCCGAATCCACCCCCCCTCCTCCCCTCAGCCACGCGGAGTCAGGTTCCCAGGGGGGAGGGGCCGGAGCCTGCATTCCTCTCACCGCGCTGACAGCCCAGCCTGCTCTGACACAGACACTGACTCTCCTGCCTCTGAGAACAGATGGCAGAGTTCTCGCAAGCAAGCGGAAGATGCGGGAGACTTAGAATTAATGAAAGTTTTCCCGGTTTTCCGAGAAAACAACCGACAACCAATTTGGGAACCTGTCCCCTACCCCATTCTCCGAGACGCTAAGAAAGCAGTCAGTGACTATGGTTTAGATTCTCCTTTCGTATCTGGCATGCTCGATTCCCTGTTTGCAGCCTATACCTTGACACCCTCTGACATAAGGGTAATAACTAAAGGGCTCTTAAACCTCATGCAGTATTCCCTATTTGAACAAGAGTGGAAAAAACTTATTCGACAATATGCTGAAGGGTCACACGGTGCCTTGCGAATCCCTGTGCAGGATTTAATTAATGAATTATATGGAGAAGGTCCTTATGCCTCCAATGGAATGCAAACTCGAATACCATTCCACAGGCTGGATAAATCAAAAAGCCTAGCTTTAGAAGCAATCAAAGCAGTGGCAGAAGCAACAACCACTTCTCCCTCATTTGCACATATCCAGCAAGGCCTTAAAGAACCTTTTTATGACTTTGCCACCAGACTGAGGGAAGCAATATCTAGGCAAGTGAAAACTATAGAGGCCCAAGATGCTCTGTTTATCAGGTTAGCTATAGAACAAGCTAACTCAGACTGCCAACCTGTCCTACGTTCACTAATTAATCCTACCCCTATGTCTATGATTCAGGCCTGCAAGGAGATTGGCTCGAGCAAGTTTAAAAGCAAAACAATAGCAGATGCATTAATTGAAGCAGAGCCAATAAGGGTGCAAGCAATCCAGGAAGCAATCATGGCTGCTGCAAAAGCTAATACTGTGTGCTATAAATGCCAGCAACCAGGACACTTTGCAAACGACTGCCCAAACCCAGATCCTACCCCCAGGTTTCCTAAGACTCTGTGTCCAAAATGCAAAAAGGGGTATCACTGGGCACGCTTTTGCCATTCCCTCTTCACTAAGGAGGGGGACCCCATCCACTCTAAAGGAGGAGGAACCACTGGCAGAACCTATAACCAGCAGCCTCACCGCTTCAACCAGGGAAACGGATAACAGAGCGTGAAGGACCACGCGATGACCCCAAGAGTCCTGACCGTCCATCCACGAATGACGTCCAAGAGATCCTCCTGTATCCTACAGACAACATAGTTTTAAAGACTCTTGACATCACTGCAGTCTCTGTTCAGCCAGACCAAGCCCTAAACAAAAATGACAAATTCCTACTGACTGCACACTTAGAATGCCGTGACAAGGGAATAATCATTATCCCAGAAATACTGTCTAACCTGAATCCATGTAACCTAACCATAAATGTCCAAGCCTCTTCTCTTCCAGCTTGCTTGTACAGCGATGTTCCACTAGCTCGACTGCAGCCTCTGCAACTCCTGGAGAACTGCGCTCAAGGAGACCACCTCATGGTAAACTGGGCCAAACCAATTTCCCATAACCGGCCCATGCTAACTTGTCGCCTTTATTCTCCAGCAGCAAACCAGGAGATCACGGTTAGTGGCATGCTTGATACGGGAGCTGATATGACCATCATAAGATCAAATGACTGGCCTACACACTGGACCACAACAAAAAGTGACACAGAAATCACAGGTATAGGCGGTCCACAGACTCCCATACAGAGTCACGACATCATTCAGGTAACCAACCCTGAAAACCAAGTGGCTACCACCAAGCCATACATTCTAAACCTCCCCTTCACCCTTTGGGGAAGAGACATTTTAGACCAGTGGGGTGTTGTCCTCACCACAAATTTGTCCTAACGGCCGCTGGCCACAGCCAGCCACTTCGCCTGGAATGGGTTCCCTCCTCCCCAATCTGGGTAGACCAGTGGCCAATCAGAGGAGAAAGACTCTCCATCTTAAAAGAATTAGTCCACGAGCAATTGAAACTGGGCCATATCGTTCCATCCACTAGTCCCTGGAACTCTCCCATCTTTTGCATCAAAAAAGCCTCAGGTAAATACAGGCTACTCCATGACCTCCGAGCCATTAATGCTGTCATCAAAACGATGGGAGCCTTGCAACCAGGGATGCCTTCAGCAGCTATGATCCCAAAAGACTGGCCTATTGTTATTATTGACATCCAGGACTGTTTTTTCTCTATCCCCTTGCATCCTGCAGACCAGGAGAAATTTGCCTTTTCCCTTCCAACACTGAATGTGGCAGAGCCTCTCCAACGCTATCAGTGGGTTGTTCTCCCACAGGGGATGAAAAACAGCCCCACCATCTGTCAGCATTTCATCTCCAACATCCTTTCTCCTGTCAGGTCTGCCTTTCCAGATGCTATCTGCTACCACTACATGGATGACATTCTGCTCGCTGCAAGCACTGATGCCAAAGTCCAAAGACTCACAAGTGCAATGCTAGATGCATTGCAACGCAATAACTTTACTATTTCTCCAACCAAAATCCAGACTTCCTCTCCCTGGAAGTACCTGGGATGGCAAATCACCAATTCAGCAATTGTCCCACAGAAAATCTCCATTCCCTTGCAAATCACCACCCTAAATGACCTCCAAAAGACTCTGGGTACCTTAAATTGGCTACGTCCAGTGGTGGGTCTCTCCACAGATGACCTACATCCCTTGTTTGAGCTCCTAAAAGGAGACCCAGACCTAACATCCCCACGGACACTAACCCCTGTTGCTAGGGATGCCTTGAAACTAATTGCCAACAAAATAAGTCTCTTTCAGGTACATCGACTCCTGGAGAAAGAAGAAGCTGTTCTTGTGGTGCTGAGAGGATCCACCCAGCCTTTCGCACTACTAGGTCAACTCTACAACAGGAACAGTAAGCTGTGTCTATGGGAGTGGATCTTCCTTCCCCACCAATTCACAAAAACCATAGTTTCCCTTCCAGAACTATTGGCCAAATTGTGTTACAAGGGCAGGACCAGGTGCTGGGAACTTGCAGGTGTAGATCCCGCCTACATCTACCTGCCACTCACTTCCCAGCATCTAGACCAACTCCTGACCATGAGCCTGGACTTCCAAATTGCTTTATCTGACTTTGCGGGTGAAATTAGAATCCATTACCCCCCTTGCAAATTTATCCAAAACATAGACAAAATTCCTCTTACATACACTTCCAATTGGTCTCCTAACCCCCTTCCAAACGCCTTAACAGTCTTCACTGACGACTCAGGCACCACAGGCAATGCTGTCATTGTTTGGAAAGAGGGGGAGCATTGGCAACAAGACATTCACAAGGTCCAGGGCTCTCCTCAGTTAGTTGAACTGTCAGCAGTTGTTCGTGCCTTGTCCTTGTTCCCAGATAACCTCAATATCATCTCAGACTCGGCCTACATTGTAGGTATTGTTCAGCAGTGTGAGAATTCATACCTCAAAGAAATTAAAAATGAGCAGCTATTTCGGCTATTCCAAAAATTGCTTTCTGCTGTAAATCACCGCTCTTCACCATTTTTTATCACTCATGTGCGCTCCCATACCACACTTCCTGGTCCAATAGTAGAGGGGAATCGACAAGCAGACCTCTTAGCAGGGTCAGCTGTCGTCCCACAGAGGCTAGAACAAGCCAAACTCTCCCACGACTTCTTCCATCAGAGTGCTCGAGCGCTGCAAAAACAATTTGGCCTCACTCAAAAACAATCTCGTGACATCATTTCAGCCTGCCCTGACTGCCAACTAGTGACTCCACTGCCTGCAGAAGGAGTAAACCCTCGAGGCTTGCTCCCACTGCAAATTTGGCAGACAGATGTCACACACATTGACTCTTTTGGGAAATTAAAATTCGTTCATGTATCCATTGACACCTGTTCAAATTACATTGTGGCCACAGCACACTCTGGTGAGAAGAGCCGTGATGTACAAAAACATTTCACCACAGCCTTTGCTCACATGGGCGTGCCTAAACAAATCAAAACTGATAATGGACCTGCCTATATAGCAAAAAACACTCAGGAATTTTTGGCCTTGTGGGGTGTAGAACACCGCACTGGTATTCCTCACTCTCCCACAGGTCAGGCAATAGTTGAAAGAGCTCATCTGACACTTAAATCCATGTTGAAGAGGCAGAAACGAAAAAGCAGTGGCCTTACACCACATGAGTGTCTGCAAAAAGCCATGTATGTCCTCAACTTCCTTAACAGGATTGAGGACGGGCAGGCACCAGTCTTTAAACACTTTACCAAAACAAACTCCATTCCAATTGAAAAAGCCAAAGTACTATACAAAGACTTAATATCTGACAAGTGGTTGGGGCCTTTCCCCACCATAACCTGGGGAAGAGGTCATGCATGTATACTCACTGATACAGGTCCACGATGGGTTCCCTCAAGAAGAATCAAGCCCTTCCTAGAGAACTCCAGACCTTCCTGACTCTCATCATCTTTGTTCCACCGTGGACTACCTCAGCCTTCTCAGTTCCAGGCTGGATGCAGCAACCGACAGAAAACGTCTGGATCACCTTAGCCAAAGCTACCAACACAGACACAATGTGCCTTTCCCTCGACAGCGTGAGTCATCCATTCAAAAGCTGTCTTGTGGGTATACCTGACTGGAACAGGTTTATCCAAAACACTTCCCTTGAAAATAATTTCCTTCCTTCTCCAAACACTATTTCCCAAACTCTCTTACGTCTAGGTTCCCTAGACACTGATCCCCAAGAATTAGACCTTTTAGGCTCATCTGTCGCTACCACTTGCCTGAGATTTAAACCCACTAGTACTCGTATTAAACTAAAACCTAACCTATCCCCTAACTCTCTCATCTATACTAACACCACTGCATGGTGCAGTAACTCCCAACCTTACCCTATTCCTACTGAGAGTTTCCCTAAACCCACTAAGCTGCCTTCCACCTACTTCCTTATCTGTGGTGATAGAACATGGCAAGGCATACCAAGAGACCCAGTGGGAGGGCCATGTACCATTGGAAAACTTACCCTGTACAACCCAGCTAAATTGCAAATAATCAGGAACCAAATTTCTGACAAACCCAAACCAATTCGAAATAAAAGGTCTTCTATTTTAATGCAAACCAAACCTAGATCACTCCCAATCAAAGCTGACGCTAAACCACCGCCACATAATGCCCTTCAAAGCAATCCAGCCAAGGAGGATGAACTAAAAATCCATGTTCCACCAGGCTGTGACCCCAAATTTCAAATTTGGTCCCATGCCCAGAGATTCTGGGGAAGTTTCCCATTTGCCAACATTGGTACAGCCAAAGCTCTCTCCACTCTAGCCCACATGGCCTGCTGGATGGCCAAAGAAGCTAATGCTACCTCTCTAGCCATTGAGGGCCTAATAGCAGACACCCTGAAAATCAAAGAAGCTACTCTCCAGAATAGAGCAGCCATCGACTTTTTACTTCTTGCCCATGGACACGGTTGCCAAGAATTTGAAGGGCTGTGTTGTCTGAATTTCTCAGACCACTCTGAGAGTGTGTACCAAAGCATTAACACTCTAAAACAACTTGTTAGTGACATCACCATAAACCAGGACAAAGGGTTTTCAGGTCTTTTTAGTTGGCTCCACTTTCCTTCCCTTTCTGATTCGGTCAGCAAGGTTGTTAAAGGAATCATCTTATTTCTAATTATCACTTTCTCTATCCTTGTTTTCCTTCCATGTCTAACTTGTTGTGCTAAAAAATCCTTGACTAAAAGTTTTTCCCAGGCCTTCCCAGTCCTAAATAACAGAAGAGGGGGAATTGTAGGAAGTGGGCCTACAGTGGTGTATAAACAATGGAGAAAAATGCAGGAGGGCTGCAAGGAAGAGACCTCCGAGGAAGAGATCCATCTACCCTGACCACTGCAGCTACAGGATACGCCTGAAGTCCAGCGATAAGAGCAGCTAGCAAGACCCCCACAGACCCCCCCTGTCTGTGCCTCTCACCACTTCTCCCCTTGCATTCCCTTTACCATATATGGCCAAATATACCCCCCTAGCCTATCCTTTCAAACCCCCTTATCTGTAAAACCCTGGATTTGATGCTTCAAGCAAAAGACCCTCCCCTGTTCCCGAATTCTCTGTATCCCACTGTATAAAAGCTAACTTCTTGTTGTATTAAACGGCCATTTTGCGAGACACATATCGCGTGTGTGTGTGTCTCTTTCCCCAATGCAAAGTGTGCCCACAGGGTCCATTCGCAAGGGGATCCCCCTCCCCCCCTAAGCGATAGGGCATGATTTTTACCAAATTATTTTTACTGTTCTAACACATAACACGTATGTTTTTACATCAGAGTAATTGTTCTTTTGTCTTCTAGTTATGGGCATATTAAGTATAACAATGGCAGTAGCAACTGGAAATTGTTTATGTCTACTCCATTCCTCTGCCAATGATTACTTATTTCTTAAATTGCATTCATTAAAGTTTTTTCCAACATATGAAAAACACTGAAAAGTCATGTTATTCAGCTGGGGGTAGATAGTATAGAACCAGTAAACAGGATTACAGAAACATCTGCAGGGCACTTTTTTCTTATGAAGCATGACATTTATACCTTAGCAATGAGCAATATTCACATTACCTGCAGATTATTTGTACAATTGAGTTCTTACTACTTTTGACAATACTACCCAGCCTGTTTCTGTGGCAGTCCAAGAGACTTCACCCCACTCTGTTGGAGGAAAAATGCTGGAACAACTGGGCCATTGGGATCTTACTAATTTCAGGGTTTAAGCAGGGTACATGGTACCTAGGTACTGGCTGGCTTCCTTTAAGATAAATCCACATATATTTTTTGTGCCTTTGAGACAGTTCTTTTTTTGTAAGAGAGCAAAGAAAATTGTAGAACAGATATAAAAAAGGCCAAAAGAAATGAAGGCAAAGTAAAATCAGGGAAGCTCTCTGATTTCAAGACAAAACTTTGTTGGAAAGTTTATTTCTTTATATACACAAATCCCTTTTCCTTGTATTTTCATAAACAGATTCTATTTCCTTGTATTTTATTATTTGTTTATATACACAAATTCCTTTTTCTTGTAGTTGCATATACCAAAAAGCAGTTGTGTTGACAGTGCTGTAAAGGGGGAAAGAATAGGTAAATAAAAATTACTTTGAGGGATTAACAGGCTTAATGAGAGTAAACCTGAATACATAAAAAAATAGTGTTTTAAACAAAAGTGGGACTTCTTTGGAACAGAGGGAGGTCTAGAAAATGCAAACAATGCCTCTGCATTTCAAATGGTCTTTCCATTCCTTCATCATATATGTGTCCTCCCTGCAATGGGGTCCTGTGGGGTCACAGTGGGGCAAGTCCACAGCCCATCTGGGGTGAATCCAGTTAATCAGTGATTATGTAAATCAGCATGTTGCCTCAGTCCTGATTTTTCTTGTAACCGAAGATGAGAAGGTGGTAAGTCCTGATGGACACTTGAAGGGTTTTCTAGGGCAGTGGGTATGAGTGAGAGTGATGTAGCAGGCTGGGGCTGGGGTCAGAGTCAACAGAATTGAATCTGATAAGGAAGTTCCTTCAGTTGTCAGAGAGTTAAATATATATTAAAAGTGAGCCTTTATTTGCAGAGAGAGCATCCTGTCTTACATTCAAGGAGTAGCAGAAATACTGCCCTCAAATTAACAACTTTGCCTTTATTTCATGAGTGCCTTCAGCTCCAGTTACTGTAAATGAAAGTTTTAGCCTATCTGGGCAGACAGACTGACAGGCTAAGGCTCCTCCATGCATTGTTTTATCTTTTCTCACTTGTGTATAGTTCAATAAGGGTTACTACAGGGCTATGACTCTCCCTGTTCAGGCAGCTCAGGTAGATGTTGCACCTGTTTAATGGAATCTCTGGCACCAGCCTGTTGGGCATATACAATTACACCAGTCATAATGTTTTTCTAGACTCTCAATAAATAATGAAAAGGGTTTAATAGACACTTCAAATTACTGCCTTCCCACCCTTTGGAGCATGGGATTATCTTTTTGAAGTGATAAATCCATGCGAGTTTAAAGTTTCCTTAAAATGTCCACCCTTTTGTGACAAAGGGAGATGGATACAGAGGTAGGGAGACTTTGCATTGGTTTCATTCCTGAACATGTTGTCTGTATTGTACCTATTTGATCCAGCTTCATTCCATCATTTGACTCACATAGGCCCCCTTTGAAGACAATACCCTACAAAGTGGACTGGTATGGTAGCACCTATATCCTTGTCTTAGACAAGGATATTCCTGATAAGAACAGTGGCTGCCAAATGGCCACATTAGAGGCTGAGGAGGGTACAATGACTTGGCATATCCTTTTAGTTCATTCAACGCATAGCCTTTGTTTAAAGGCTTATTATAAATGATAAATATAAAATAACTTCACAAAACCTTGCAGAAAACTGATAGCAGGCACATATTAGGATATGTGGCTGGGCAGTTTCGATTTCAGGCTGGCAATGCTTCTTTCCTTTCAATCCATGATCCTTGCTGGGAGACTATCTTGTCATGTCAGCAGTGAATTCTAATGCAATCTTCATATGATGCCAGTAGCCCATTAATGAAGCCTCCTGGTCATAATTCTACTGCTATCTTGCTGACTTTGCACCTTACCTATACAGGTACAGCATATGCAATGTCAAGACTTCCATTGTCTTTCCCTTTGCAATGCACAGAAACAGTAGCTATATAATAATAAGTTTCTAAGATGAGGCTAAGATAGACATGGTAGTGTCTGGGAATAAGGAGAACCAGGTTGTTGGAGTAGTCTGTTTAGACCAAAACTTTCACCTGTTTTTTACCGTAATGATGACCTGCATGCTGGATAACATCCAAACACTTCCACAACTCCAGTTAAAAAAGAAAACATTAAAGGAAACAAGGAAAGGTGATACTTTTGAGTAAACTACCAATGCTCAGTGGTAGTAAAGAGGCTTGAACCTGCCTAGTAAATTAAGATGTGAACAACCCACATTAAGTCTTTGGAATTCTTTGAAAAGTGGAGGTTAATAAAAAACCAAAATGGATCATGACTAAGAGTTCAGGTTTTTTGGTTGAGGAGAGGAGTGGAAAGAGAATCATAGAGACAAAATTGTGGACGCAAGGTTGTTATTATTCAGTCTTGTAAACAACTTTTTTAAGTATCAGTCTTTTGTTCAGCATGCTTTATTCAAAGTAATGAGGAAGAGACATTTCTATTTCATTAAAACTGTTTTGTAATGGGCCATTTTGTTTAATAACTTGTTCTTCCTATCAGGTGGTACCAAGTCCAGCTTTTCAAGGCAAAACAAATCTGCATGTACTTTTGTTTGGCAAAGACTATTGGAATAAATGGCAAATGTTTAATATGTATTTGCAAATATGACCCTTTCTTTTTATTCTATTTCAGGGTCTACTTCACACTTTTATGTCAAAGATCTGGTTTCACAGATCACTGTTTATGAAGGTTTCGGATACATGCCATAAGTATATGTACATTTTGTTCAACACAAGCCAGTTTCTATTTGCTATTACCATACCCTTACATAGGAAAATGAGCTTGCCTCAGTCACACAAATTCTTTGTCTCACTATGATGCCTCAGAATTTTTAGAATTTTTACATTTTTGTAGATTTTAAAGTAGCTGTGTAGTAAGTATAGATTTTTAGTATAATTGTATAATCTCTCACACTTTAGAATGGTAGTTAACACTTACCAAACCCTATTCCCCCATTTCATATAGAATTTTCTAAATTCTTTAGCCTTGTTTAGGCTCCTTTCAAGGCAGGGCTATGGTAAACACTTTGTGTTTAAGATCATATGCACCCTAGGCCTGAACAATAAGACACCATCATAGTTAAAACAACCTTCAAGCCTGGAAGCTTGGAGAAGCTCCAAAGGCATTACTTGCTGTGAAGATGAGGAAGAAGGGGGTCTTGGGACCTCCAACTCAATTTCGAGGGAGGCATGCCAGAGGGGCAGATCTAGGGACGGGTAGTTCTTGGATCAGACCATAAATTGTAGAACTGGAAAAGTGCACGTGCCTTTTGTACTCCTTACACCAGAAGGACTTCATTAAAGACCTGCTCTATATCTTATCTCTACTAAATTAGCTCTGAATTGCTCCCCATATTTAGGCAACACTGCATAAAAGAAAAATTGGGCGAAAAAGCAAACTTGCACAGTGGAAAAAATCAATCATCAGAAGTTACACCAGTGTACTGGTCAGGTTTTGGTAGTGAGGGGCTACAGGGGTGGGTTCTGTGAGAAGCTGCTACAAGCTTCCTCCATGTCCAGCAGAGCCAGTGCCAGCTGGCTCCAGGATGGATCCACTGCTGGTCAAGGCCAAGCCAATCAGGAATGATGGTAATGCATCTCTGATAACATATTTAAGAAGGAAAAAAAGTTCCTGCACAGATGCAATTGTGGCCAGAGAGAAGCAGAGTGAGAATATGTGAGAGGAACAACTTTGCAGACACCAAGGTCAGTACAGAAGAAGAGGGAGGAGGTGCTCCAGGCACTGGAGCAGAAATTCCCCTTCAGCCTGTGGTGCAGACCATGGTCAATGAGGCTGTCCCTCTGCAGCCCATGGAGGTCCTCTGGGGTGCCAGAGATCCACCTGCAGCATGTGGAAGGGACTCACCACAGAGCAAGTGGACACCTGAAGGCGGCTGTGACTCCATGGGAGGCCCATGTTGGAGCACAGTCCTGGCAGGAACCTGCTGACCTGTGGAGAGAAAAGCCTCTCTGAAGCAGGATTTCCTGGGAGGACTTGTGACCCTGAGAGGGACCTATGCTCAAACAGTCTGTGCTTGAAGGATTGCACCCTGTGGAAGTACAGCAGTTTGTGCAGAACTGTTGCCTGTGGGATGGACTCACACTGGAGAAGTTCATGGAGGGCTGTCTCCCATGGGAGGAACCCTACACTGAAGCAGGAGAAGGACTCCTTTCTCTGAGCAGAGGCTTCAGTATCTGAAATAATTAAGTAAAAGTTGCATAAATGAAGCAGGAGTGGACAGAAAGCTGGGAGAGGGACAGAAAGCTGGGAGAGGACAAGGAACACAAGAGATACTTGCAGCTAAAGCATAATGGATTTAACAAAAGGCCTTTTCACATGGAGTTTAATTAGTATAAAAAGTTTAGGGTGGGGAAAAATAAATTCATGAAAGAGTGGTCCATTGGTGGCTACTGAACATGAATGCAAGATTATTGCCTGTAGTTCAGGGATTCTTTTATTTCTTTTAAGCTATATCAAGATGGTTCCCCTCCTCTACTTTTGTACCTCCCCCTCTCCAAGGACCCAGGAGCAAACACACACTCCTTTGTTCTTATATTCCTTTCCCCTAATGATGTGCACGGGAGAGAGAAAGCAGGACCAGATGAGCCTTTGCACTGACATCATGTGGATGTTCTGTGTTATGTTACAGCAGGAGAGGCCACTCCTCAGCCACTCGGACTCACTGCAGCCAGCCCTGCAAACCAGGTATCTGATGCAAAGCCCGGTGAATTCAGTGAAATCTTTTTGATCTTCCGAGCAGATTCCTAAAGGCAAAAGCCTGGTTAATACTCCAGCAGAAAACATCTGATTATTACATGGGGTTGGTCAGGAACAGTAATCAAGTTACCTAAAGGAAAATATTTAGGATACATTATTTAAACTGTATTAGATATCTGTATAGTCATTTCCAGGCAGAATGAGTATTTCCTCAATTTGATTTAATTTATTTCTTATTTAGCTTAATATACACCTTTCATTACTTTGGATGAATATTACTCTACAACATGTCTGAGGGAAAGAAGCTCTGCAGGAAATTGTGTGCGTTACTGACATAATTTCTACTACTATTTCTAGTAATATAAAATATTGCAACAGTAGAGAGTTTTCTCTTGAATAAGACATGAACCGGAGGTTCTCCTCCAGGTGCAATATAATTGTGACCTGAACATGGAAGTATGAAAGTCAGTAGTAGGCAGAGACAGCTTCCTCAATGCTCAAATTTGCAATTTTTCCCTTACTACATGGAAACAAAGTTTGCCAGTGCAGTCCCTCCGTCCATGATGTTTGTCCTGCACCATCCTCACAGGCTTTTGGATCTGATGCCCACTGGCTAAATCCCAGCAAAACCAGAGCATAGGTGCATTTGAGTGATCTAAGTCTTGGAGAATGACTGCTCTGAACAACTGATTCATCTCACAGGACCTAAAATCAAGAAGTGCCTCTGCTTTTGAACAATTTTCTAAGAGGCGACTTTGGAGTTTGCTAGCAAGAAAAAGGATTTTAAAAGGCAAAGGGAGTCTGATACTCTGCCCACATCTTCTCCCTGCTCTCCAAACGTTCCAATCACTGAGCTATTGAGCAAAAGCTGCAGCACTGCATTCCTAATGCTCACCTCATCAGGTTCCCCACCACCTGCAAACCAATCATATCACCTTAAAAATATCCCTCATTCCATCAGTTCAGCAGTGATTTTCAGGGATAAGAAAATATAGTTCTTTCTGCTGCTACATGCTGAGTCTAAAGTCACCAAGAGGGTAAGGGGTGAATAGTCTTGGGATTTTAAATTTCAAGGAAATCTTGCTCATTGTCCTCTGAAATTAGCAGGAGTACAGGGAATACTGTGATTACTCAGTGTTGGTATTTACAAAAAAACTGTTCTCCATAAATATTGAATTGTGTCATTACCACTGTATATGCTGGGCTTCCATCTATATTGGCATTTAGTAATTAGACAGCTGGCTGTAAACTTGAAACAGTCATTAAAATGGCCATTAAGAGAGCTCAGAGCAGAAAAAAGGCTGCTGCTTATTCATTCAGGACACTGGAGCTCTTAAAAAAAGGGGGAATTTTCATTTGAAGAGGTCATACATTGTGTATTTGATGTAATCTCTGTTGTATCTCTAATCTCCTCATATCCCTTCAGCCATATAGCATATTTTGCATCTTCATTTACAGATTCATCAATACAAAACTGGGGCTTTGTTTCTGCATGTCCATTGCAGAGTGCTCCAGAAAGAAGGACATGCAAAATTACTTGCAAGGTCTTTGCATGGATTTTAAAACCTGGGCTAGCAAACCTCAGGTGGTATTGGAAGACCTGTATGAAACAACTGATCTATACTATGTTTCACAGGTTAAATACCTCTGCTTATAACTGAACACTATACCTTCTCAGGAAAAATACCCACACGTTACCGGAAAACAGACATAGGACAATTTTCTAGCTTGGGCTTTCTCTTAGAAAAATTGAAACCTGATGTTATTGGGAAATCTGTCCTCTTGCATTTCTTTGAAAAATGAAAAATGCTAGTAGCCTGATAACACACTGCACATTTAAATATTTTTTATATATTATTTAAGGTAAATGTATGAAGCAAGGCCTGATTTCATCTTTTGGGTAGTCAAAATTGCTGTTATTTGCATAGTCACAATTGTTCTGGAGAAGACAAAGACTTTTTGGAACTGAGGCAAAGCAAACTGAATAGTATAGCAACAGTGCTACATGATGTGCAGTCAGGGGTCACTACTGCCCTGCAATCATTAGGAAGCGAAAGAAACTGGAAAAATCCTACCCTTCAAACACCAAAATCCACATATTCCAACAGATACTAGTGAGCAAACAAGTGTGATGGGTGGAAGTGGAAATGTCAAAAGAGCAGCCTGATTTTGTGTTGGTTATGACAATGGAGGTGGCCATGCTGCAGAAGACAAGTCCACAGGTTGTTCTCTCTCCAGGAATTCCAGGTGGTACTGACATTTCTCTTCATTGAAAATTACAGTTGCCATTAATTTGTAGTGGCTGACAGATACCTCCATAATGACCATGAAGAGACAAGCAGCTTTAAAATTCATGGATTTCAGTCCCTCTGCAGGGAGGCAGAAAAAACGCTGAGGTGCTGCCACCTAATAAGCAGGCTCTCTCTGTTATTACAATTAACATGCAACTCTCTGCCTGCTACTTTGATGAGAGCTAATGCCAGTAAGCTTTACAAGTCGATTATTGTTTTGCTCTCTGCATGAAAAATGTATCTAATAAGAAGAAATAAGATTAATCTAAAATCTGTTTAAGGGAATGATTGCAAATTGAAATAATTTGTAACAGTATGTCTGAAAATTTATGGGATGCAGATATACAGCCATCGAGGTATTGGAATTTGAGGAGTTGCTGATACATATCTCTTGGGTCTGCTCTATTTTAGGCTTAGTAATTACACTTACACATTTTGTTTGTAATGTGCTGCATGACAGCTGCACGTGTACACAGACTCATGTATATGTATATGTACACCAACAGGGAGAAGAAAAACTGATGGATTTTTCTAATTCAAGATAGAGTTATATATATGCATAGATGATCCTGTTTGGAAAGAAATATAATCTGTTGACATTTGGTTTTATGAGTGAGCATGTGTATCTGTGCAGCAACAGAATGGCATGATAGAAAGCCAGCCAATTTGTTCTTAGCACAGTGTCTGACAATTCACCTCTTGATCCTGCCCTTTTCACAGCCATTTCTCAAGGAATTATTACAGCTAGGAAACCTGAAAGCTGAGAAACAGCTCAACTCCCTGCACAAATGATAATTTTTCTCCCATTTGAGAAGGTTTCAGAGCTACACAGGTGTAGCTACAGCAAGACTTAGCAGAGGGGCTTGAACCCACTCCTCCCGCCATGTGATGTAGATGCTGCAGCTGAACTTAGTGGAGAGATCTGGCTCATATCCTGCCATGGATCTGGGCAAGCTCATGGTCTTGCATAAATTACCACTGTAGGGATCTCAGCTCTGAGCTTCAGGTTTTTCAGATGTAAAAATGAACTAATATAATCTTCTTAGTGCCCTTTTTCTATCTCTTTCTTCTAGAGTTCTCTAAGGCAGAGGCTTTCACCTTGTTGTACTTGGAAGGTAACTTTTTGTCTTTAGTTGCTTTTCATCCTGTGGCCAAATAAGCAACCTGTGATAGGGAGACAGGAGACATGCCAGGGGCTGAGTGATAGACAAGTGGAAGAGAAAGCCCTCAAAGGGACCCCACTGCAGAAGGATTTGTACTCTGGGCTAGTGGAGGGGAGGGAATATCTTTAGATGCCAGGATTTCTTCAAACTACCCATATGGGTGAGGTCTTGCCCTTCTTTGCTGCAGGTAAACCAGTGTGGGATGTGCTGCAGGTTGAAGAGACCCCCCAGCCAGCTACCACTGAGGTGGTGAGGATTTAGCACTGGATCCATCCCTTGGCATGCTCTGAGGGATTCACAGTGTTTCTGCTGATGGAAAAGAGAATGGCGGGGGAGGCTGAGGCTGGAGATGATGAGATACAGCCTTGCTCCAGCAGTAGCAATTACCTGCACTGTCAGAAAAAAAGCAGGTCTTAAATTTTGAACAGAAGGGACTAAATTCATCCTTGGAGTAACTCCAGCAACTTCTGCATTTTATAAGAGAAAGATTTTGACCCGCTGTCAGATTTGTGCACAAAACTAAATATTTCCACTATCACTGAGTCAAAGGTCTGAAATTATTTCTACAATTGAGAAGTTTGGTGTTAAAGCCAGAGCAAAGAACATACCTTACTGTCATTTAAGTTGGTCTCTCCATATTTCTAGTGTACATCAAGTAAAACAGCATTTTTCAGGTGGTTGCTGATGTTAATTTCAAAATTTTAATTTCAGGTGCACTAGAGGGTTTCTTTATGAGTGAGAATAGATTCTTATTCTCCTTTTTCATAGGGCTGCTGTGAAAGCAAAGAATTGGCTTCCTTTAAAAATCCTGCAACATCCTGAGCTAATTTGGTGGTGAGAGGTGCCCTCTACCAGTTACTGCCTTCCCCGTCTGGGTGACTACCATGTGTGGAGTTGTCTGAGTTATCTTACACTTTAACCCTAAATGTTTATATCTGGTTGCATTCAGTAAGACTAAAAATATCCTAACAGCTAAGGCATGAAGTAGTGATATGTTTGCAGTGTGACACATTTTTCAGGGAGGTTCTCAGCATTTCTTGCACATGATAATTCTGGCTACTTCTGTTTCCAATGGTCATTTTACAGTCATCAATTCCCACAGGTGGAAGGGTTGACATCATACTCCCCAGCATAGCATGGGGGCAATGGCAGCAGATCCAATGTTTGATGCTCCAGTCCTGCTCGAGTTCCCCAAGGTTAATGGTCAGGCAAGTGACTGCCACAAATGTGTTGTGGCTGCAAAGGGAAGGATGGAGAAAGAGGCTCAGGATGCTTATCTGAGCAGGAGCTTGCTGAGCTGTATTTCCAGGGAGGCCACTTCTGTTCAAGTCTCATTTTACCCATCTGCTATGTAATGCTCATTTGCCCAGTGTGTGTCAGGAGACTGCAGTGGTGTATATGAAGTTCTTTGATGCATGACAGTTCTACATGAAAAATCAAATGATCAGAGCTTGTTGCTGTCTGTATCACTTTTACTTGGACATCAGCAGCTAGTCGGAGTTACAGCATGCATTCAGGAAAAAAAATTATTTATTCAATGGCCCCATGAATGGTACTTCTCCAGCTCAGAGCTGATTTCCTGGTCTTGGGGATTTTTTGCCAATAGTATCTAAAGATCTTTCATTATTTATTTTTCTCATGGTACTGCTTGTGACCTCCTTTTTCCTCTTAGAACAACAAACAAAACCCCTGTTCCTCTCCTATAACTACCTTTCCCTGGAGTACAGCAGTCTGTATTGTTGTCAAATTATATTTGACGAAAAAAAAAAAAAAGCTGGAGGAAAAAGCACTATTTAAATGTTTTCTTTGCAAGGGATAATGTTACAAGCAGTTTAAAAGAAAGCAGAAAGCTGATTGTTAACTGCAAGATATAGTCAAGCAGGTCTGTTCAGAAGATGGATGCGCATGGAGCAGTGAATGCTGTTACAGGCTTCCTCTCCAAAGCGCTGGCATAGGAACAGCTCCCATCACTTCTGCATCACACTGCAGGTACACGGAAGATGCAATTAAATGACTGCAAAAGCCAAACCACTCCCCTCATCCCTCAAATTGACTCATCAGCTAGTCTGAGAGGTATGGTTGCTGAAAGCAAAGCCACTAACTGACAGGCACTGCCATTAATGTGTTTTAATTAAACAGAGACAAGGAGATGGGGACTAAATTAGCGATACTGAGAGGAAACTGAGCACCAGAGAGCCTGGATATTTTTACTCTCTTATTTTTTTGCTTCATCAGCATCACTGCTGCTTGCTAGGCTAGTGCATATTACTAGGAAACATGGTGGGTTTTATTTCTAGGTTGAATTTAAACCTTCAACTAAATCTGTCTGTTACTGAACAGGCCCTTTTTAGCTTTGTATTCCTCACATAAACTTGGCTTAAATCTCTCATGTTTGGTAGATTAATTTATTTTTAACTTCCAGTTATCCCAGACTCCCCTCTGGTCCTGAACCCTTGTGATTCTCCTTCTGCAGAATTATATTAGCAACCACCACAGGCTTAGATATTGTTATGGAGATGCTGTGTGGTGTTTTTGGCTTTCTGATGTCCCTGCTGGCCTGATTATGTATGGATTCTCCACAAATGGATATGTGCCACAGATACAGCATCAATCTCAGCATATCCCTATTAAAGCCCCCCCAGGGAATTGCTGGTAGGCTGCAGCTCCCAGACATGGCTGTGGGGGAGCATATATGATGTGGGGGGTGTCTGCCTGTCTGCATGTGGATTCTTTGTTTTCAACAGAGACATAATAAATCTAATATGAGTATGACAATGTGGAAAATTAGGCAGGATAGAAATATACAGTGTAAGTTTCTTTTCCCCATTTATGGCTAGTCTAAAAAAATCTATAGGTCTATGGGTCTCAGATACTATATGTCTTTTAGCTGCAACTTATACTGATTTAAATTGGCTGCTTTGAGTTCCTTCAAAAGTAAAGTCTTCTGAAATTTCTCATTTATATTTGAAAACATTGCTATTACCTCAAGTACTGGTGAATACAATGTCATAAAAGTGAAACAGAACTGTGTTATATCTCTGTGGCTTTATCACAGATAATGCTGGAAAGATTCATGCTAATTCCTGCTCCTTTTCCTTAGTTATGGACCTTGTTCTGGTCTTCCATTCAGCTCTTTTTTCCGTAATGAGTTCCAAACTCTGTAAATCACAGTGTTTATGTTAGAGTGCAAACACTGTAATCTCCAGTGTAATTTATGAACAACTGTGAGATTTTATAAAAATACAGTAAATAATAATAAAATCTTCACAGAAGTATGTTCAAATAGAAGGCTTTGGGTGTGAAATATTGGTCTTGTGCCATAAGCATGCATTTGTATTTAGTTTAATGCGGGTAACATTGGACATCACTCACTCACTCGAGTTTTGCCAGTGGGGAGGGATTTCTGCAGGGAACCTCATAAAAGTCACTTAAGTTACAGAAGTAAGTTAAGGGATGAAGGGATTCAACTTGCAGAGAACTCATGGCAGCAAGAAGGCACCACAGTAGTAAGGTGTGATTCATCTTTTCTAAAGTTAGCTGCCTAAAAATGGCAAATCTCATCTCAGGTTGTTTGCTATACAATCAGTGGAAAAGGAAGGCAACCTGCAGGATGACTGACTCACCAGGAAGGCTGTGAAGTAGGAGACACCCTGGGTGGCTGAACCTAGGGCATCAAATTTGAGTTGGACAAGCACAGTTAATCAAAATCAATCCAACCCCAAATGACTTTGGTCCCTACAGGGTTTAAAAAAACCTGCAGTGCAGACCTTACTTCAGAAGTGTCAGCAACTGCCCCATTAAATTTGATGTCATCATCCCTGCATCGGCTTTCCCATGGGATTTCATCCTTCACAAAGCCTCATTTTTTTCTAAGGAGAGGGAAAGAGCAGATAGATATGAAGGGAAAGAGCTTTAAAGGCCCCTGTTAACACTTTGATACACTGCTCCTTGGGAGGTTTAAAAGCTTCTGGGTTATTTTAAAAGGGATGAGTGGGAACTGCAAACAGGACAAAAAATAGCACAAAAGGAAATGGCTCTAAGGGGAGGTTTAGAGTGAACATTTGGAAAAATTTCTTCCCCACAAGAGCTATCAAACACTGAAACAGTCTGCCCAGGGAAGTGGTTGAATCACCATCCCTGGAGGTATTTATACGATGTGTAGATGTGGTACCTGAGGACTGGACTTAGTAGCACTAGGTTAATGGTTGGACTTGTTAACCTTAGAGGCATTTCCAATCTAAATAAGTCTATGATTTTGTGACACTATAAAATAAAAACTGCAGAACTTAGTTTCCTGATATTCTTGAAGGAACTTCCAATGACTTGGTAAAGGACAGGCATATCAGTTAATGCCATATTATTCCCTTCCTAAAAGAGAGAATCAAACACAGGTGATGTAATAAAATTGAAGGATGGCTATAGAAAAGCCCTTTAAACTCATTCTTCAGTCTGCTCTCTCATCTGTTCACCACCACAGATGTACAAAAGTGGGTTGAAATGATTAATACATTAGCACTGTTTGTTGGGATGACTGAGATCTCCAGGAGCAGAGATTGAAGGATTTCACAGTCAGGAGCTGAGAGGCGGGGAGAGATTAAATGCCAGCTCAGCAAATTCATAAAGGAAAAACAGAGGACCTAGCTATACGACCAACGACTCGAAGGCTCAGTCCAAAACTTAATCTTGCAGCAGGATCCATTTCTACTGGATGTTCTCAGGGTGTTATCTGGCCTAGAGCAAGGGACAGTAGGAAAGTGTAGAGCATGTTAACAAAAAAACCTCATAACAGTGATCACAAAACAGTATCGATTTGACTGCATCTGTAAGTATGTGCTCTGGCTTTACTCAGAGCATCAAGGAGAAGTGTCTTATGTTGAACAGCTGGTGAAGATGCAATGTCTTAACAGTGCAGAGGAACCACCAGATGTCATTCTCTTAGGACTCAGAGATAAGAAGAGAGACAGGCTTCATGTCAAATAGAATAAAAAAATTGATGGGAAGTGCATCTTTACAGAATATGATAAGACTGATCTCAAACTAGAAGGAAATATGTGCAAACTGGAAAAGGCATTCCAAACCAAAGCACACTATTTCTAATGAGCATTTTGTTGCAACAATTGATAGCTAACATAAATTCTGTACCTCTGACAAAGCTGGACTTAAATCAGTGCCCAAAACACAGGCCATTTGTCCCTGGTACTCTCTGTCTGGCTAGCAGACAGGAGCACAGACAGCTTATAGGCCAAGTAATGCCCATAACTTCCATTAGACCTAGGGCCATACTATTTTCCTTCTTGTTGTAACTGAGAAACATTAAGGTATGTTTTGCTCTCTGGCCTGCCAAGGCTTTCAGAGCACTTCTTTGGCTCCTAGCTGAAAAAAAAAAAAAATTGCTATTTCATGCTTTCTAACTTCTCTCATAATAATTACCCTTACCTTAAAACTGATTGAAAATAGAAAGGCTCATAATTAAATAGAAGAAATGATGGTATTCAGGTTGCATTTTGTTGTTCTTTCAAGCAAATAAAAATAATAATAAAAACAACAACAACAACAACAAACAAAACAAAACAAAAAGTAGAGTCCTACAACATTCTACTTTATTAAGTCATTATGTTGCAGAGCTCCAAGGGATGATAAAGCCAGACTGAGCAGTGTCCATGGTCTGGAAGTCAGGTGTTTATTCTGTTTTTAACTACCAGAATGAAGCCAGAAGGCCCTTAGTTAACCTTTTTCCCGGACATTCTTTGAATGCATCAATATAGTGTAGCATAACTCTGCTTAGTTTTGTTAAACTCTGCACCCACATAAGAAGAAGGGTATGAAAAAAAGGCCTGTGGGCAATGTGCTTCTCTACCCCAGCTATCCAGCCCCTGCCAGAGCCTTTTCTAGCCATTATGCCAAATGTAGGTGGAATTCAATTAAAGTTTCCTTTTTTTTTTTTTCTTTTCCCTGAATAAAACTAGATACATGGAGAAAATTGGCTGATAAATGTCTCTGGTTAGCCTTTCTGAGGGCAAAACTTGCCTGCAAAATATAGTTATTTCCTCGCCATTTTAAAATAGTCAGCTTGCTCTCTGCTGCAGTAGGACTCTGCAGCACACATTTTGACAAGGAAGCTGGATGGCCTTACAGCTGGGCCGCACCTGGCCACACAGTGCCAGCCATGGGGTAGCTCGCACCAAAGGGCCCGACCTCCAGTCTGGGCACTCATGGCTTCAGCAGCATTTTCCTCAATAGCAAACACAGAGGTCTGAGAACACAACCATCCGTGACAATGCCCACTAATAACATGAGACCAAAATAACACCTAGGAATGTAAGTAGGCTGAAAAAGTGATGCTTATAGAAGAATTCTGTCTTTCCATGTGCTGCTTTCCCGTGTGGTGCACTCAAGCAGCTTCTAATAGCTTTTCCAGACTCAATAAGCCATAATTTTGGACCACTCCAAACCCCGTAATATGGATGTAAGCCACTCACAGCCATACCACTTTTAATAAACCATTTATTAGCTAAACATGGGCTGATAATAAAGACATCTATGCTGAGAAGGATCCCTCCTTTGAACTGGAATTTGCACAGTTCAAAATCCAATTTCTTCAATCGTCGGATTAATGTCTGTGTTATCTATGTGTGAATACAGTTCTACTGTGTCCCTATTGTAACAAGGGCCTGTGCACTCAGGATGTACATGTTTGTATTTGTAGGGGGATTGTATTCAAGGAAAGCACAGCTTGACTTGGGGAGGGAAATGCTGCATGATATTTGTATTATCATTAAAAAACCCCCATGCTGGGTATTAGGCATTATTTCTCTCATACTTGGCATGTTGTAATAGGTTCTGAATGCTGTAATACCCCTTTGAAATATTGCTGGAAGTAAAGCCATGCAGAGAAATAGAGAAAGAAATCCATCTTGCACATTAACCTCTTCTTGAGCTCAGACCGCTTCTTACGCTTCTCTTGCATTTAGGCATGGTGTTTGTATAAATTTGGAAATGTGCCTATGCCTTATCTAGTTTGTAACTTAGCAACCTTTACTCTGTGTTTCTTGCTGCTCCTTATAAAGCAGCTGATAAATCTAGTCAAGCACTTACAGTCTACTTGCTAAGGAGAGTGTAAGGGCTTCATCAAATACATAAGTAACACCCAAAGCTCCATTCATTTTGCTGACATTTACCTTTACGCATAAAGACAAGCACAAAACCGCCCACTGCTCAAAGTCACATTTAATCAAACTGAGTGGCTGTTCATTGCAAAAACCACTTGCTAGAGGGAAGGCTGTGATTTGCAGACTGAATAAGTTTCATAGAGCATGATTTGTCTGCAATAGGATGATCTTTCATTTAATCGCTTAACTCAGTTAATCTGCTATCTGTGTATTTGAAGTGGGAGTTAACCAGAGGTAAAAATGGAAAAGAAGTCATAAAAATGGAGAAGATTATCTTGGTGCAGTGTATTTTTTTACAATGACTTGATCACTTTGACAACCACAGAGCACTGTTGGGTTCAATCCTGTTCACAAGGCAAACACATAATAATAAGACCTGGGAGTTTTGAGTGACAAAGCTCTTAATAACACACTTATCACGAGTGCTTGGTGTATTTGTTACTGCATTGCCCCTTCCCAAAAGGTGTTTTGGCATCCTGGAGGATGCCCTAAAATCTTTTCTCTGTTTTCCTCCCGCATCAGTGCAGCTACATCTTCCTGAAATTTCATCTTGATGCTATGCATTCCATCAATGACAGAGACATATCCAAAGGGCAGAGTTACAGGATCAGAGTTGGATACTGCCTCACAAGCTGGGGGGGGGGGGGTTTAGGCACTTAATTAAACTCCTGCATTTGACTCTTTTACTCTGAACAGTGTGGGTATTTCTCAAGCAGTCCTGGTATACTTTTTCATCTCAAAAGTAAGCCCTGGGGTACGGTGGGCTCCAGGACAACAATGTCACTCCAAGCTTAAAGAACAACAGCAAATGGATTGCTGTTTGCAGGCTTCAGTTTTAGGGATCTGTTTCATGGGAAGTGAGAGGGAAATTTTATCAATGCCATGAAACAAGCCCTTTGATATAAAGATAATGGAAGTTCTAGACAAAAATGCATCTGTCCAATAGCTCAAAACACATGGATATTAGCCAGAACAAAGACCAAAAAAATATACAGAGTAATGTAAAACAATTTAAAAAAATAAAAAACAACAACATAGTTTTACAGTGATTTAAAAGTTTGTATTTAATATCAGTATCTTTGGGCCTACAGGCACATTATCACAAGTTGTTCACCTCAGAGTTTCTTGAGATAGAAAACATGGAGTTTATGACTCCTCCAAGAGTTGCAGAAAGCAGTGAAGAGACTTGGCTTTTGCTGAAAAGTGAGTACCAAGTCTACATGTCAGCAAAATAAAACAGACTGCTGGGTCCTGGTCTTTTGAACATGGAGGAAAAACAGCTTCTGGATTGCTGCTGTGCTGAGGAAACCTCATCCTTCCAACTGAATTCTCCCCCATCTCTTGCTCTCTCTCTCTCTCCCTTCAGCAGGGAAAAGAATGAGAAATGAAACCCTGACACCTCTGGAAGATTGTTGGGGTGAGGAGACCTCCATGCTGCTCATGGAGGAGCCCACACTGGAGAAAGTGGATGTACAAGGAAGCCAAGACTTCACGAGAAGGACTGAAATGAAGCAGAGTCCTGTTGAAGATTTGTGACCCTGAGAGGGATGAGGCTCGGGTAAGCTTGGGATCTTAGTGAGAGATCTATGCTGCTGGTGTTGGAGATTTGAGATCCAGAGAGAGAGACTTACGCTGGAGCGAGAACAGCTCGGGTAAGATGTTGGGATCCAAGTGAGGGATCCATGCTAGACCCATGTCAGAGAGATCTATCAAAGACTGTTCTCCCTTGGGAAGGGACCTCCACAGGGAACAGGGGTGGACTCAAAAGCCATTATCCCCTGTGACCCTGTGGTGAAGATCCATGGTAGTCAAGTGTCTCCTTGTAGTCCATGGAAGAGAAAAACTTCGGGGCCTGGGTAACCCCCAGCCTCCAGTCTTAGCCCAGAAGGGGGGTAGGCCCAGCCTTGGAGGCCGACATAGAAAAGAGAGAGAAAGAAAAAGAGTTCCAGCTGCAACGAAAAGGAGTTGTCATCCTGAGATAACAGAAGAAGAGCTTTAGAGTGCTGCAGAGTTATAGAAAAGATCTGGAACTCTGAGAATGGAGAATGAGACTGCTTCTCCTCCCTGGACTGATAAAAGAGGGGAGAGGTATTTCTGTAAATACATAGCAATTTTACTTAAGTAGAATTGTTGTAGATAAAGTTCTTTAGGTTTTTTTATCTTGCTAATAATAAATGTTCATATTATTTTGTCCAATCATAAACCTTCTCTCAACTAATAGTAATTGCGTGGGGGGTGAGAAAAATTGACCCAAAGCAAAACCACGACACCTACTGACTGAACTAATATGTGTTCCTAAATATTTCATAATGAAGTGTCTAAACCTTCATGTCAATTAATCTTACTTATCAATGAAAATGTCAATGGTTCTGGGGGCTGAAAAAATATTATGTGGATCTATAACCTAGTGGTTCCCCAACCTATATGTTTTCTTTTTTTTTTTTTTTTTACTCCTTATATTGTATGTCTATGTGGTTCTGCTATGAACATCAGTTCTCATCGATGGGGAGCAAACAGGAGGACCAGGAGGTCTGGGTACAGGTTGCAGGGCTGAAGTTCCCCTGGTACCTCAGAGACATGGCAAGAAACAAGAAGAAACTTTTGCATCTCTTTTTCCTTACATTACCAGTCAACCCAGAGTCCAAAGGAAAAGGAAGAAACTAAATGCACAGTACTACTCTCTCACAGTACAGCTGATTTTGGACTCAGTTTTCAGAAAGAAGGTCCAGACCTTTCTGATGATGGGAATGTTCACTGACAGCAGGAGCCCCTTGCAAGGAACAAGTAAAGTCTCCTCAAGCTCTGTTTCAGCTACTGCCCTCACACACTCAAAGGCCAAACAAGTGAACTAACTTGTGAAAGTGCAGCAGAAGTTGCCATGGGGAGGCTCAGGGACCTCCAAGGATAAAATTCCCAGCTATTGCAAAGATAGACTTCCTAGCTCCTGCCAGGGTTCTTTGCAAGTAACACTGAGAAATGTGACCAGATATCATTCTTGGGCAGCAGCACAAGCCACAGGGGGCCAGGGGCTGAGGGAGAGTGATGGAGAATCCCCATGCTGCTGCTCAGTGCAGCACAGACATCCACAGCTTGCAGCTCACACACTGCTCCTCATCCCCAAAAGGAGCACCAAGGTTTGCAGTGTCTCTGCTGCCAGGCACATCCCTGGAAATGGCAAAAATCAAGGCATGAGAAGGGGATTTTATGAACTTGTATAAGACATGAGTCATATTTATTCAGGATTTTTACAGTCTTTTTAGTAGAGTTTATTTCAGAAAAGGAGCCAGGGTGCATGACAGTCTGGCTAGAGAATGGTGCAAAAAGAGGTACTTCTATCCATCACATGGGAACAGGAGAAAGGGAGAGGGTAATCAAATGATCCATGTCATTAGCAGACTGCAACAGCTTGTTTATCCCTGATTATTAATTATACCGTACTTCAGCTTTCTCCTGAGAGTCCATGTGAGCCCAAAGCCAGGATGGGTTTGCCAATATGCTTTTTATCACACTGGTTTCCATGACTGCTGAAGAAAGATGACATTTCAATACTTTCCCCCCTGAACCTTGTGAGTATCCATTACACTTGCTTGTGGACCTCATCACTCTACACTGAATGGAAGCACCTTCCTCCTATTTCATTTTCTTTACATGGCTAGAAGATTTCTTCGCATGGTTCCTGTGTTCCTAGTACAAAATATAAAGATTATATATCTATCCGTATAGATGAAACTTGTTTTTTTATTTTAAGCATCAAGATCCATCAAATTAATTTCCTTTTCACAAGGCAAAAAGTGGTCTGCGGTGCACTGACATGATTTCCTGTGACAACATTGCCAGTTCATGTAGGAGTAACACCAAGAAGGCATGCTTGAATTAGAAAATACAGGCAAGCAACAGCCAAGAACCACATGAGAGCATGGTTCAGTGATAGCTGCCAGTTGTATGTTTGAGTTAGCAGATGTCTGTGGGGCATCTGAGTTTTAACATCTCCATTGCTTTGTTCAGACATATCATGCCTTTCTTGTCAAGGTTTAAGTATGTGTGCTCTTTCCTCCCTCCCATGGGCTTTTATGCAATGGTGCCCTTTCAAAATTTGCCTATGGTAAGTTAGATAAATAGACAGTGCTTCTTCATATTTGCAATAGCCATGTGCTTTCTGCATTTACTACATGAAAGTTTGCACTATACACCCTGAATTTATAATTACTAATCTCATAATTTCAGGCCTAGCCTTTATATCAGAAATATAGCTTGTATCAGAAATAACATGGCCAGCAGGACCATATCAGTGACCGTAACCCTGTATTTGGCACTAGTGAGATTGTGCCTCGAGTCCTGTGTTCAGTTTTGGGCCCTTCATGGCAAGAAAGACATTGAGGTGCTGGAGTATGACCTCATTGCTCTCTACAACTGCCTGAAAGGAGGCTTTAACCAGGTGTGGGTTAGTCTCTTCTCCCAAGTAACAAGCAATAGGACAAGAGGAAACTATCAGGTTGTGCCAGGGAATATTTAGATTAAATATTAGGGAAAATTTCTTCATGGAAAGGCAGTCCAGTATTTAAACAGGCTGTCCAGGGAAGTGATGGAATCACCATCCCTTGAGATATTTAAAAGATGTGTAGATGTGGCACTTGGGGACTTGGTTTAGTGGTGGATTTGGCAGTGCTGGGTTAATGGTTGGAATCAATGATTTTAGAAGTTTTTTTCAACCTAAATGATTCTATGATTCATATCTGGCTAATGAATAGGGAGGTGAAATTCCCCAGAAGACAGTCCAGTGCCCAAATTATTTAATGTCTAAAGATACTGTGAATACTCTGCTCCGACTGGAAGAGTAAGTAAAAGGGCTGAAGAGATGCAGCAGAAGAGAGGCTGAGCAGAGCCTGGTTCACCCATCAGGCCCCACTGCTGCTCTGCCAGTGTAGCAGGCCTAGGCAGTGCAGAGCAACCATGAAAGGACGAAGGACCACATCACTATAGGCATCCGTCCAGACATTTTGTAAATAGGCAAGTTTTCAGCTCCAATGCAAATATTTCACTGCTTGTATACTTTGAAATAATTTCATTTGTTTTTTTCCTTCTTTATTAAATACCTCTATTATATATAATTTATAAATGCATATAAATAAATATATAGCTAAGACTTAGCTAGATGTGCTTACAGTCACATATATATGTATGTACATATCTTATTCCCTTTTCCACTCTAACAATGAATGGGCATTGAAAAAAAACACACTAATGCCCCCAAAATTCAGAAAGGTTTTTAAGATTTGTTATTTTCTCCTCCTTGTTTCCATCTAAATGTAAACATGCTGAACAAAAACAGATAAACTGATTATTTTTCCTGCATAGAATTGCAACAAAATTATTATGGCATCTTCAAACCATACTTTTTTAATCAGGCCATTCTAGAGGTCTGAAGAACAGCAAAGCAATTATTTTGCTTTTTTCTGCTTATATAATTGCCACTTTTATAAAAGCACCCCCGACTCTCAGTGGGTGTAATACCAGTGCCAACAGACATGAATTTTCTTCTGCTCCAGCAACGCAGCCCACTAATATTGCCCCCAAGCAAAAAAAGAGGTGATGTTCTCCACCACACCATTGCTTTGGATGCCCTTGGACTCTTTAGATGTACTGGTCTTGAATTATTATCCATGCTCATTATTTATCTGGAAACAGTTGAAATTAACCTTGCAAGTTTTCTTTTAAAAGTCCACCTCCTGCAGCAGCTTACCTTAGCATGGTACTTGCCAGGAGTTCAATTATGGCTAGTATTTGAAAGTTATTTGCTAGGCAGCTGCTTTTTACCCAGACACCAACAGGCTGTGGGAGGCATACTTAGCTGGGCCACAGTCTGTTCAAGCTCCTGAAAAACCTTGTTCTTACCAGGGCCCCTTTTGTCCACTGAGGCCCAGAGCCCACAGGTATTTGAGATCAGTGGAACCGCTGGGAAAGCCTATGTTAGAAAGTTTGGACTTCAGTCAGCTCCAGTTTGTCAGTGCTGCAGGTCCCTGGCTGTGTTTTTCCAGGCACAGCCATGGCCATGGCTCATGCCAGGGCCAGGCTGATGTTGCTGCAGCCGGAGCCAAGCCCTGCTTGAACATGAGCTCCCAGACCACAACAGGCACTCAGTGGCCGGCTCCAACACCGACCTTCTCCTGGGCCCATCTGCTCCTTCATCAACCCAGCAATCTCATCTCTTCCCTCCTTTATCAAGCAAGTAGCTGGGTTCTTTCCCCTCCAGGGCTCTCCCTGCTGCAGGGATGGCCTCCTGACACCCACTGGGGAACACATTCCAAAACACAAATGCTTTCTTTTCTCTCTTCTTTACTTCCCATGTGTAACCAAATGCAGTGGCTCAGAGTCAGCAAGGTGGGGATGGGAATAAGAAGACAGTCTGAGTAAGGATTCTATTAGGTCTTCAGACATTCTGATTTAAACTCAGAGACTAGGGAAAGAGCACGGAAAAATACACACTGTTGACATACACATATATTCTGTGGGAAGCTGGATCTTTCCTATGCTGCCTAAAGTTACACGTTAACTCTTACAGAGTCAATTTTGCTCTGTCTTCACATTAAATTCTGCTCTTTGACCAATACATGGAATTTGCTGCTCTGAGAAGATATGAGCTTCAGAACTTTTGTATCTTGAGGGTGTTCTCAGCTCAGACAATTTAGGGCTCAGGTCTCCAAGGTCTTAGGGCTCTAGTGGAGTTCTATCTGTCATAGGTTCTCTCTCCATGCACCAGGGCCAGACAGAAGTATTAAAGCACACAGCACTGCTCATTGTTGTTTGTGCTGAGTTAGCACAGATTGTGGACTATTTCTGAGCTCCACTGTAAGCAAATGAAGAGATTTGCTGTGTTTAGGAAATTTTTCTGAATAACTTGTTTTGTCATCTTCTCGTTAGTTTGTAGCTACCTTGGCAGGGAAAGGATGTATTGTACCAATGAGTCAGAAAATTCCCAATATTCTGCATGCTTGGAAACTCTCAGTGTTCAAAATCTGTGCTGCTCCAGCCCTTTTAAGAGATGTCTAGAGACAGATGGAAGGAAAGAGAGAGAGAGAGCAGAGAGGGAGTAAGATATATAAGGAAAATATGATGGCATATTACAAAGGATTTTTTGTCTACATGTTAGCACAGTGATTGTGAGCATAGTCACCCCAAAAGAGAGGTAATAAAACATCTACCACGATGTCCAGTATTCCTGCATGCTCCTCTGCAAACCCCATTGCAGGTGAGCTGGAGGAGCAGTGCCAAGCGTTGGCAGGGTTAGGGTTTTTATTCCCCCTATAATTACTACATCTCTCCACCCAGCTCCTCCAGCAAGTTGTTGAGACAAGATTCTCTGAATAACTTCCTGGAAATGCCTCCTGATGGGATTTGTGGCTATGCTTGTTCTTGAAAATAAAGCAGAGTGACAGACAGTGCGTTGGCCTGGGATCATCCTCCTATTTAACTGAGGAGATGGAGTAACGCATTACCCAGCATAGATTTGACCCATGCCATGCAGTACTTTCCTGGACAATCTCCAAGCACAGTTTGTATGATACACATGCCAGGATCTCTTTCCAGAAGACAGAATGGATGAAGTCACTCTGCCCAGGAGGAAAGGGAAAAGTGACTTTTGCTACAGAAGCACAGCCCAGAGTTTGCCACTTCCCTTCAGGAACAGACTCTCTCCACCTAATTTATTAACATTAATGTACCCAGGGAGACCTCAAGTCAGACTGTAGACTCTTCGGTTAATATAAGTTGGATGGCACAGTTCTGACAAAAAAACCCCTCATCATAAAGACACGAAATAATTCTTTAAATATTCTAAAATATTTTTCATATATTTAAGAGGGCCCCTCTTTTAAATCCCAGAGTTAAAAGCCAAAGGAGATTCTCTCAAGAATCTGGACACTCCCAGTGTGAGGCCATGAGAAGACAAATTTCTGAGTCACCACGTTTCTAGGAAGATAAGACTGAGCTTGGCAGCACTGAGCCAAGGACAGGCAGGGAGGGCTACGTGTTCAGGAGAAGGAGAAGAGTCAGAAGAGGAAGATTTCTTTCACAGGAAGAGAACAAAAGCAATCAAAAGGAAATGCAGATTCTTAGAGGTTGTCTCAGGAAATACATTAGTATGTTGATTGAGATGTCAAGTATCTGATAAACTGCAGAGAATATGCAGTTTTAAGCATGAATTTTATTTCCACATATGGTTCAGACATCCCATGGGGAAATTTAAACAAAATCTAAAGTTGCTAACAAATCCCTTTTGGTCTGGATTTAGTTTACCCTGCTTTGTTGTAAACACAACTGGCTGATCTTTGCATAAATGTGCATATTAGCCTCTCATATGATATTCATTGGCAATAAAACTGCCTTCTTTAAGTTACAGCATTTTAAAGCAAATTTCTTTGAATTACCTCAGTGTTTTTGTATAATATTGGTATCTCCCTAGTAGCTCCTGATGCATCTGAGGAGAAAGCAGAACTGAAACATGTGTATACTGGTTTAAGGTTTTGTGATTGTGCAAGCATCTGCCTCCCCTAATTTACATGTGCTACCTTGAGCTCACAGCGAATCAGTAAGCTCAGAACAGTTTAATTAATATTTCCTGAATAATACTTCCAGTTACAAAACGTCAGTGGTTTATCCTAAGTTGATCCCAGGGGTAACTACAAGTGCACTTAAGAAAAAACTTTCTTGGGATTCTATCTTGCATATGAGATATACTTCCCCATCCCTGATATGAAGGGTTTGCCCTTTCTTTGTATTTGAACCCATTTCCATAATACTAGCAATGGTGGGGGAGTAGCCTGTGGCACAGCCTGCCCTTTCCTATGTGGCATTTCTCATCTACTGCACCCTACTGTGCACATCATGGGGCTCTGTGTCCCCTAGACCCCATGGTAAATTTGCCCCCAAGGTCCAGCTAAGAACCAGAAAAATCAGACCGTGCTAAAATCTGTGTCACTAATACTAAACTGTAGTGTCTTTTCAGGTTTTTTGTAAACTACTAATATTTATGAACACTTAAAATATCCAAAGGTTGTATTAAAAGATAACTAGACTCTGACATGTAAAGTCAAATGTATTAAATTGCACACTGCTTAATAGAAACAGTATTTTTGTTTGATATATCCTCTGCCAGTCTATCAGCCACTAGTTATTATGCAAGTATACTTTCAAATATTATTTTCTGACTTTTCATAAGCAAACAACATCATACAAGATATTACAAAGAATTGGTAACAACTAGCATTTCCAGAATAGCAAAAACTGAGCCTTTTTACCTGTAAGGCAAGTACTCTCCTTCTAGACAGCAAACTCAGTAATGTTACTGATTTGTCTATCAAAATCAGTACTGCAACACTTGGGGATAAAACCATGTGAACACAAATGTGTTAGTCAAGTTAGTCATGTGAACACTTTGTGTTAGTTGAGGTAGGTACAAGTGCTCATGATCATTTACTTGCTATAGGCTAACTGCTACAGCCTTCACCAGCAGTACATCTGCTTGCTTCTTCAAGAGCATCACTTTATCCTAAAGGTGAAAAAAAGTGCAGCCAAAGCAAGTAGGAGAGAGTATTTCAACATCATCTTCAGGATGGTGATAAGCACTGAGTTGAGGCTATGAATGTACGTGCAGTAGCACTAAAGAAAGTTTGCATTCATTTTCTGGCATTTGCCCTTCTTCTTGGACGAGTTTTCACTCCAGACAGGGATCCAAACCAACGTGACTATGCTGTCATAGTCCGTGGTAGCCAGCCATCCCAGTGAGAGCGTAGGGTGATACCTGCTGTAGTTCAGGCTGGTCAGGACAGTGGGCTGCCGTGACTGGAATGGCTGTCCAAGCCACAGTGGTGCTTCCTCCAAGGGGAAATGGCTCCAAACACATGGGCACTGTCTGCTTTTGGAGTAGGGCGATGACAAGCCCTTCAGAGGAGCAGCTTTTAAGTTGTTATCATCTGGTAATCTCTTCTCCCCTTTCATATGAGGCTGAAGGAGGGAGCCAGGTCCTTCAGGGAATCATCCCAGATCTTATCCCGCTTCCACCTCTCCTCCAACAGCAGCTCCACACCACGTTCAGTCTGTCTGTCCTGCTGAGAAGCCTTGAGGAAATTCAATGCTGGAGCCACAGGGATAGAGCTCACTGCACAGCTGATGAACCCAAATGACACCATCTTAGAGAGGCCCAGTTCTGTGCTCCGGTGGATATTTTCTCTATTTCAGGTCGAGAGAAAGCAAATTCTGCAGAAAGCAGAGCAGCAACTTCTAATCATCCATATCTGTGCAGACTCCTCAGTTCCTTGGAGGAGAAATGCCTCCCTCTATTAAATTATGAAAGGGAGGTAGAAATACTATTAAAACCAAAATGATACTGATAACAACAGGCAGAAATAAGGAAAAGTGGAAATATAAGTAATGGCTAAGGGTAAGGCAAACCAGGAGGAGTTTACATATATCAGGAGCAAACGAAATGAAATCTCATTAGCAGCTTCGACCTGCTGCTAGACAAGGTTGGCAGGATTATTGATCACAAAGTGCAAAAGGCAGACGTACTCAAGCAGTGTTTCCCCCAGATGCCAAAGAGCAGAGATACCAACAGCCAGAGTTAGACACTGGGGACTGGCATAGAGGAGAGGACACTTCTTCCCAAGCATCCTGTTCAGAAAACCTTGACTTTGCAAGACCAGATAATTTGCAGCTATAAGAAATAAAAATTTTGGTCAAGGAGGTCTTTGAATTATTAATGCTAATAAATCCTAGAATGATTAAAAAAAAAATCCAACTTGCAAGGTTACAAACAAGCTTAGATTGACACTGGTCTCTAATAAAATCCAGGAAAGGCTAGCAGGGAAAACAATCAGCAACGAGTCAAAAGAACAAGTGATTCAATCAATATTGTTGGGGTTTTTTATTTTTATAATCTGCCTCAAAAGTTTTGTGACATCACAACCTTGATTCGGTTATCTAACTTCTATAAGTTATTAGAGCAAGTCCTTCATAACATTCTCAGAAAAATTAGCTGTACAAGAAAATCAATGCAGACTCATTTAAAAAAGATTAAGGATTGCTCAGTTGGTAGATCTCAGTAGGGCATTTGCAATGGCTAACGCTTTTTTTGAACAGAAGCCTCCAGGGAGCTGCTCTCATCCCATTCAAAGATCTTGAAGAAAATATTAAATCATTGCTGATAGAATTTGTAGCAAATAAAAAGAAAATAATGAAGAGAGAAGAGATTATGGGCATAGGTCAGGGCTACTTGGAAAGGGGTGTTCATTTGAATGCATGTTTCAACACAACCAAATGTAAGGTCATTCTTCAGAAGAAAACAAATCCCATTTATGAAGAGGAGGGGCAAGGAGAATATCAAAGGAAGCAGTGGCTTTTAGGGGAATTTAGTAGGTGTAAAAGATAAGCAAAACAACGCAATTGCTAAAAGAGAAAATAATTTCCATCACAGACAAATGCCAAGGAGTAGTAAGAAGGTAACATAATTTTGTTGTACATAATGTTTATTACTTGAAAACACAAAACTGACCATGAGCATCAATGGAGCTGCCACTTCTGTTTCTCGGGTGGCCAGACTGTTTCCAGCTTCTGGCACTGTACCCAGGTGGTGGAGGACACCTTCCTCAACAGTCCAGAGACAACAGGCAGGATAACTGATGCCGAGGCCCTGGTTACTCCTGCCCCCAGGAGATCTAGGGATGCTGTAGGTGGGGAAATGGAATGCTATACTGTTTTATCTGGCAAATATGAAAGAGTTGGGGAAGAATGCTCAAACCAGGGAAGTGTCTTCCGGTAAACAGTCTAAAGTTTTCATCTGTTTTAATTACCCAGCAAAGGATAAGAGGTGATTTTATCACAGTGTAACAGAACCTAAATGCCAGAGACCTTCCATGGATAGCAACACTTCTACTTAATCAAAAAAGACACATGATCCAACAGTTGGAAGCCAGACAAACTCAGCCTAGAAACTCTTCCTTTTCAACAAGGAGGATAAATAATATTTGATTCATCACTTGCAGCCTTTAAAACATGGATGAATGTATCATAAAATAATAACTTGTGATTCAAACAAAAGTTTAGGCTGGAAGGCAAAATCATTGTGCAAGGTATTTTGAGAGACACAGTAGATCACATAAGACCCTTCTATGCTTACTTGATTATTTTGGTATTTTTTTCCAGGCCTTTAAACTCTTCTGGAAGTCTGCTACTATCCTCCTTGGTTTTGTTCTCCTTTTCTGAAACCATGGCATGACATGGAAAAATGCAAATACAAATGGTTTGTGGTTTGGCAGGTTTTCAATCCTGAATTTGCAAAGCTATGTAGATTACTCAGAGAATTTATACTGATTTTAGGAATTTTTTTCAAAACCATGGAAATGACTACTTGTACTAGGATTTTGAACTCTAGCCATGAATTAAATATAACTATAAAAATTTCTGCATCTTTTAACTACATTGTCACTTTTTAAAGTTGCAAAACCTTGTTTCAAGGCTACATCATGCAGTGATTTCAACTTACTCTTAAACCGTAGTGCAATTACATTATAATTAGACCTTGACTGTACATGCCTGAGCACACCAATTCTACAGAGTGGGAGCTGTCTCTATGACTGAGTTACTTTCTGATCACTTAGTGTATTTTTAGACCCCAGATACACTCCGCTGATTCTCTGCTGTAATAACACTGTCATATACTAACCAGAATATATCAATTAGCAGTTGCAGGTAACATGGAACTATAATAATTTTACTATAATTGCTGTGTAATTATTATGTAATTCATGTCTGATCTACAAATTAAAATGTGTACTTTGCCATTAATGTTTTAGCTATATTTATCTATCTGTAATAGATTCTATCTGTAAAGTAGTGGCTAAAAGAGAATTGATTTTCTCCAGGGAACAGTCTTGATTCCCACTCTGTAACACTCATTTAAAATGAAGAGTCCTTTCACTCCATAATTCAGGGAGACAGTTAGCTCATTTTCTGTGGTCTAGGAGAGGCATTACCTGGTCAGGACAGACTACCAAGAACATGTACCGTTGGCCTCTGTGGTCAGGATTCAACCTAGGCAGGAAAGGTCCCGAGTCCTCAGTCAGATAAAACTCCCCTTGGTGTGGAAAAGGGATACAGAAATACATGAATCTCTTTGGAGGTTTTTGTAAGCAATGGCACAGAAAAAAAAAATTACAGAGTAAATGTGGTATTTTCCGTAGTAATCCTCCAAAACTTTTTACCCGAGTGTGTAATTGACATCTCCCTGGTGTTGGCTGAGACAACTGCAAGGCTAAGGGTTGCTCCAATACCACATCCATCCAGAAACTCTTATATTTAGGGTAAATACATGGAACCAAAACAAAGACAATAGAACACATTTGTTGCAAGATACACCAGGGAGGACTACTGGTGCTTCAGCAATGGATTTCCTGCCCTTACATTACGAGAACATCCACAATTTGATATCCATTATTAATGACTAAACTTTAAGTTCTTCTGTAATTAAAGAATTAAATTCGAGTCAGCATTTCCTCTTACCCATCTCACATCGCTATCACAATTCATTCCCTTTCATTTTTGCCATTCTTAACTTATCTTGCTTGTCATAAATATAGTTTATATAAAAATCACTACATTTCAGGCAGAAGCATCATTGAGAATAATTTTTGTAGGCTCTAAACTACAGACTCATGCTGACATTAGCCACCTACTTTGAAATTTACATGTTTTCTTTCCCAGACAAAGTCACATAATAACAGCTCAGACTACAAGTCCTCTTACAGATGAGATTTTTTAATATTTTTTTCCCATTTACTTCAGTCTGGCTTGGCTCCAGGGGTTATTCTTGAGTAAAATACAAGACCTTCTATTTCCTTTCGATGCAATGTTTAAACAAATACTCAGTAACTGAGCACATGACATGGTTTGGAAGGGGACTTTCTTTCAGCCTCTTGGACCAGTTGGCAGCCCACACAACTGTGGGTCCACATGAAAGAAGTGACCCTAATTGAGCAGCAGCAGGCAGGCAGAGCACCAGGTGCCAGCCAGCACCAGGCAGAGAGTCTCAATCCCACAGATATGAAGGGAACAGTAGGCACTGATTTTGTGACAGTAGAAAGTACTAATTTAATTCCATGGTTTCCAGTTGGAAATAGCCCCTGACATCCTTTTGTAAGGTCACATGCAAGACAGAAAAATTCTGGGAGTGGAGTTCAGTTCCAGTTATGACACCTAATCTCAGGTCTGTAATTTAGGGAACTGTCATAGTTTCCATGATTGCCCATGGAGGTCTCATCAGCAATGCCTCTGGAGACCAGGGGGTTATCTCAGCTGACTAGCCAAGATGCATCCACTTAATGTGAGCAAAGGCACTCCCTGCATGAATGAGATGACTGCGCAATGAGGCTACTCCATAATCAAAATCATAGACTCATAGAAAGGTTTGAGTTGAAAGGGACCTTAAAGATTGTCTATTTCCAACACTCTGTCAATCATGTTAGGCACAATCTGAATTTAGTGGAACCATGTTAGCTGTCGCCAATCACCTCTGTATTTTCCACATGCCTTAGCATGGTTTCCAGGAGGATCTGCACTATGATCTTGTTAGGCATAGAGGTGAGACCAACTGTTCTGTAGTTCCCCAGGCCTTCCTTTTTTCCCTTTTTTAAATGGGGATTGTCTTTCCCCTCTTCCACTCAGTGGGAACTTCACCAGACTGCCACAACTTATCAAATACAATGGAAAGCGACTTAGACACCTCATCTGCCAGTTTCCTCAGGACACGTGAAAGTATCTCAGATACCATGGACTTGCGTACCTCCAGGTTCCTTAGATGGTCTCAAACTTGATCTCCTCCTACAGCAGATGATTCTTCATTCTCCCAGTTCCTGTGCCTTCTGGGACTTGAGTGGTGTGGCTGGAACACTTACGGGTGAAATCTGAGGCAAAAAAGTCATTGAGCACCTCAGCTTTCTCCATATTCTTGGTAACCAGGTTTCCTGTTTCTTTGCAGAAAGACATCATGTTTTCCCTAGTCATTCTTTAATAATCAGCATACTTATAAAAGCTTTTCTTATTGCCCTTGATGTCCCCAGCCATATTTGACTCTACAAGGGCGTTAGCTTTCCTTACCTGATCCCTGTCCACACAGACAATTTCTCTGTTTTATGCCCAGGCTCCCTGTCCTTGTTTCCACCTCTGTAGGCTTGCTTTTTGTGCTTTAGTTTGTCCTGGATCTCCTTGTCCATCCATGCAGGCCTCCTGGCACTTTTGCCTGATTTCCTCTTTACTGGGATGCATTGCTCCTGGAGGAGGTGATCCTTGAATACTAGACACCTAAATCTGACTTTTCCTATTTGAGGAGCTGAGCCCAGACTTAATGCATGCATCCTCCCAGGACCTCTACACAAACATCATGGAAGGGCTCTTTAGTAAATTCCTAAATCCATTTCAAAACTGACACTTAAAGTGCTAACTAAAAAGCTCTTCAGCTTTTTAAAAGCAACTATCTTTTATCCGCATTATTCAGCAGTAAGCAGTATTTTTAATAAAGCTCCTGATTTATTTGCAATGTTTATACAAAATGTCAGAACGAATTACTTATATTCAATACAAACTCTGCTTTACAATTCCCTCCATTTTGTTAGATTTTTAAAACTGGTCGCAACTTGCATCTTTATGTTAAAACATGAAAATAGAGATCCTTTCCTTAAACACCCCCATTTTTCATTAACTTGTATAGAAATTGCATGTAAAAGGAATGCTAGATCAGAAAGTGGTAACTACAGTAAGAGCAAGCTAAAGAATTACATGCCAGAAGGGACAGTGTCCTCCAGTGTTTTACAAGGAATATCCCTTTTAAATCAGGCAATATTGTGAATAAAGGTTACCAAACACTGTAAGCTTCATTTTAGATCCCCCAACTACAGTTTACTTTGGGTCCCATGCTAATTACAAGAAACATTTTACAATCCCAGAGTGGATTGAAAAGGATCCCCTCATTACCTACAAGCCTTCAGACAAAATGGATAGCAGAGGTCAGTGAGAAGAAAAGGGGATCCAGTTACAACAATTACCTTTAAGAGCAAAGCTTTGAGTATCTCTGTTTTAGTTAACATGACAAATCAAAGGAAACTTGGTTCATGTGTATAGATGACTAATGCTTTTAAATACAAGATTTTAAACATTTAAGGAAAGTTTTCTGCTTCAGTGGATGACATTCACCATCTTTTCTTTTTGATCTTTCCTCCATATTTGCCCCCTCAGCCATATGTATAAATGGCACTTGTTTCCCCCAGAACAGTTAAAAAGACTGGAGTATTGAATATGACCTGCTTTCAGTAATACTGAATAGATACAAGCAACAAAATGAACCCCCAGAACAACAGAAAAACAGATCACACTGTAATTAAGGTAAACCAAAAGTATTTCTGTCAGTCCCAGCACAGCATCACAGTAGTCGTTTCTATGTTCTTTGGTTAAAAACAGTTCTGCTCCTTAGCCAGAAATTTGCATTTTATTCCTGATTACATTATATATTCTCACTGAGAAAGTGCAGAGGACATGAATATTTAAGTATGTGAATCCAACAAGACTGCAACTTTGCCAATTTCTTTCAGTCTATTTCTTCACCACTTCTCCAGAGCTTCACACATTGCTTCCTCACCATTAATAGGAATTATTTGCCATGTGCATCTCATGAACTCATTGTGGAAAACTGTAAGGCGCTTTGTAGGTTGTTTGTATTTACATTGTAAGAACATGCTTCAGCACTAGTGATTTCTGTGGATGCGTTGCTACTGACATGAGCAGGAGCTGTGCTGATGGAGCTTCCCTAGATGAGATGGAAATCCATTTCAGACTTTACAGGATGGGAAATAGTATGCTAATTAACCAAGCACCTGGTATTGTTTTGAATAAATATTTTAGTACTCTCGCTATATATTGCTATGAAGATGCTTTAAATGTGGGTTTAAAGTAAAAAAAAAAGACATCAGGAATACTATGTGTAGAAAAATACAGATCCACCATTGAGACCTGCATCTTGCAGTAGCAAACAAGAGTAATTTCTGTGCCAGTTAATCAGTTAAAATGCTGAACCACACAGATGGACACAAAGCCAAACACGTAGGAATAGCAAGTCACCTTTTAGATGATACAAAGCCTGAAAATTGTCCAATGCAAAGGCAAATAAAGAAATCTTCACTCTTAAAATATTCATTATGTCAAGTCTGCACAGAAGCATAAAGATCTGTATCAGAAACAGCTGAGCTCTCCCTGTTGCTTTTAGTGGCATTGAGATAAACCTCTCCAGAAATGCCCCAGTTCCTTGCCAAGCAGCAGCAAATAGGTGGGCTGACACAGTGGTGTGAGCCCACTGAGATCTCTATTCTCATATTTACCAGAGATTAATAAAAATAAGGAAGTGGAAAATTTTGTGCATCAAATGTCTTTGACTGTCTATTCTGAATTGTCATTATTTGCACCATTTACTGTGGTCATATTTATACCCTGGTATGAAAATCTGAAGGAAATGCTAAAATTGTCATCATAAATAGCATATTAATGTGTTTTTCAGAAGCTTCACTTTTAACCAGGGAAACTGAAAAATTTTAATCAAAGTGTGTAATAAACTTATATTTCTTTGCAGCCCACATTCCTTTTAAATAACCATAAAACCTTTTACAGAGACCATGCTCCAATGAGATTGTACATTTACACTTTGATTTAAAAACAAGCAAACAAGAATTTATGGTTCCATTGAATGAGGAAAATATTATAGTACTGTTTTAGCTCTCCTTTTGCTGTACTATCTAAAGAAATAGCAATGATGTATTGAGTAATTTGGATGGGAAAAGCTCTTTAAAATATATCTGAAGAAGGCACAGTGAAATAACACAGCATGGGAGGAAGATGAATCCTCAGACACCCTTCTCAAGTTCTCTCAACAGGACATCACAGACCTAATCTGCAAGCACAAGTGCTGTGAGGAGCACTCTGTAAGGCAGGACATGACCCTGTTACTATAAAGTAACATGGTTGTTTGGAGGGGTCAGGCTGTTTTATGAGTGCGTGGATGTTAACATGGATCCCGGTGTCTGTACACTCTCATGCATAGAGTCTTGGCCCAGCAGCCAGCTTGGTGCCCAGGGAAGTGTTTCTATAAGGGTCTTCCAGGTACTACAGCTTTTGCAATGCTGTGGTGTTGTCCTGGGATGTTTACGCAAGCAGTCTCAGCATAGCCAGGAGAGAAGTGTCTGGCAATGGCTTTTGAAGGAATGTAATTTCCAATGGCATGTTTATTTGAATTCTGTTTAAGCCGATGAATATGTCATCATAATGCTTAAATGACTAATTATATTAAACCTAGTGTAGTTAGTAATAGTAAGCTAATTGGAAGCACATGTTTGGAGGTCAAATAGTCCTACTCCCATCTTATCTATTGTCAGTATTCAATTAAAACAAGCTCCAAAGTAAGGCACAGGTGATACTTAATTTAGCCGTGAGGGAAATATATTCAAAAACCTGCATGGTAATATATCCTCATGAATGAATAAAAAAAAATCCTTCTTCTGACAACCCTGTTATATGATGGGACAAAATACCTAGTGCGTTGTCCTTCTTGATCTCTTCTCTCATTTCTCAGATTGTTGAGGGAGTCTAGGTGAGCAGCTTGGGCAAGAAACCTTACTTTTAAATGAAAAAGTTATATGAAATGAATCCCCCTTCCAGCTTTTTCTTTCATTTCTGCAAACTACTACTATGTCAGATTAAGACTGGCAGCTTCCCCTCCTGGAAAAGAACAGGGAAAGACTGCCTTTACTGAATCACACTTGATTTGATGTTTCTTGTGTTTCTGTGTTTGAAATAATGTCCTACATGTAATTATACACTTAAGCAGTATTTATGTGCATAAAACAGCTAGACAGTTCTCTTGTTTTCCAAAAGAGATTGGCTTGCTCTAGGAACATTTTGCCTTACTACTGTGTTTTTGAACTAGATAATGCTATTTAGGATACAAGTAGAAGAAAAAGACTATTGGTTGTGCTTTTCAGTGAATTGTACAAAACAGTGGCACATGAGGCCCCACATTTATGCAGGACAAAAAATGTGTACACGCTGTTCAATTATATTGAACCTATGCATGTGGAATGAAAAAAGATTGGGAATTGACAAGGCTTTAATGACGTGCCAAATATTAAACGATGCATTTTTTTATTTGGATTCACAGTAAATCTGAATTTTGAACAATCTATTACCATGATGCCAGTATCTCAATTATCTGCTTCCTGACAAAAATCTGCCAGTCAGATTTCAAGTGAATGCAACATTTAAAAAGAAGTTCAATGACAGCCAAATCCTGCAGTGCTCATACAGCTAAAACCTTACTGCAAATTGCAAGTGGTTAGAAACTGCAAGAGAGTGTTATCCAGCCTTTGTTAAACCCTCCATTTCAGGGTTTAACAGCACAGTTGTGGAGACTGCAAGGAATAGTCCTGCTTTAGTATGACTCATTTGATTTTTTTCGCTGTTTGAACGTTTCCCACTTAATAACTGACTGTGATAAACAACCCCATGACCTCCGATGAAACTGAGAGAATATAAAGGAGGGCAGGGCTTAGGTTGTAATATAGGCTATGTAAAAGCCTTAGTGAATTAGGCTGCAAAGAGCCACAGAGTGATACAAACATAACAGCTTTTACATTTTTACTCGCTACAGATCTCCAGAGGCTTTATTCCTCATGTGGCCAATCGAGGCTCATGGCAGTTCCAGACTGGCCTGCCATAATGCCTTGAAGATAGTAGGCAGGCCTTAAAATGATGCTACTTTGTTTAAGAGGTAAAATTTCCTGTATCCTAATTTTTTCAGACATGGTCTTCTCTGAGTTATGGCATTTTAGGAGGTGAGCAGCAGAAAGTAGATTCTTACAGAGATCCCAGAAACAGCCATTTCCTTCTGGGATGAGATGATGATGACAGTTTACTGTGGAATTTGCTCAGTTAGCACAATTCTCATACAAGAAACAGTGTCCACCAAGTCCAATAGGCTCCAGCACACACATGGCAGTGAGTCTGACCTCTTTAAGGACCCAGAAATATGACTGGCCCCACCTGCAATGGAGGAAAATTAATTGCAGGTGCTGGGACTCAGCCGAGTGACCTCGTCAGAGCTGGCAGGCTTAAATGTGCTTCCAGCCCCAAAAGTGAGGAAAAATGGTTTCATCCCAGCCCTGGGGGGATGGGTGTGTGCCTACAGTGAGAGGTTGTTTGGAGAAGAAGGCTATTTCTTGAGAGAGATATGAGGACAACAGCTGCTTTTTGCTGTGAATTGAAACGAAATGTCTCCCAGGCCAGGGATAAAAAGTGCTTTGTACTAGAATGGAGATGCTGAGGACATGTTATCCTACTGGATGACAAAACCTGACAGCACATCGTCTACCCTATGTGCTTTGCCTCCTTGCATGTGCCCAGCATTTGGTCCTTGTGCATGCAGGAGCTGAGAAGAGTCTCTCTCTGTGCAGATGTGTGGTGGCCTACAAAGAAGCCATATGTAGAGAGCACTAAAGTTTGTGGTCAAGGTAAGCGAAATTGTAGGTGCTACTTTAATCACACTGCGGTGCTTCTGATCAAAGGAACACACAGGCATGAGAAAATCCCTTTTATAGTAAAGCCTAATGTAGCTGACAAGATGTCAGATCTGTCAAATAAGCAAATTATCCATTTTTACTTAAAACACCTTCATACCAGGCTATACAAAGATTTATAGGAACTGAGCATCTGTCTGCAAGCCTGCAAGGTACTTAATCACAGAGCCAACTCAATGGCCTTTGTGCAAGGGAATTGAGGCTTCCATCAAGTATAACTAGCCTCAGCTATCCAGTCTTTGATTTGGAAGTGCTTTACCAGAGCACTAAGCTCTGTTCTGTTAGGTTTGGTGCCTTTGTCCTCCCAATGACTTTATCCAATGATTAATGGAAAAGTGCAATGAAACTACTCCTGTATGTAGTCCAGAGCACAGTGTCCCCATCTCTCTGGTGTAAGAGACAGACTCTTGTTTGAAATCTTGTTCTGAGACCATTGATTTTTGCCTTTTACAATTGCACGATTTACACTGGTACAGGTAAAGAAACCTGTCCTTATAAAACTGTCTTGCCCTTTCTCCAGCCCTTTTTCCCCATTCACCTTGTCTATGCCATAATGAGTAACAGTCTCCTAAAAATTGGGAGTAATATGTTTAAACCTTCCTAAGACTGAAGTAGGAATCAAACCCCCACTTCCCTGTCCTTGACCAAGATCTTCAGGCTACTATGTGAAAGATAAGCTGCAGGTGATTCAACCATTTCAGAGGAAGAAAAGCCGCAGCTACTACTATGCTTTGTGGTGTCAGTTCTTGCCCTGCCAGTCATCATCGGCATTTTAAATTGCTCTATTTATTGAGAATGAAGAATATTTTACATGGGTCTAATCCAAAGGGAAATGGATCCTATTCAGGCTAAAATACTGATTTTTCACAGCCTCCAAGTTTGAAGCACCAGACACTTCAAAACATACATGAAATTCCACAAAACAGAGTTATAGGACAGCTTTTTCCAGACCCCTAGTGTCTCGACCTGGGAGTATGAGGTTTCAGGCTTTCCTTCACCCACACCAATCTTTTAAGGAGCTTACTGTTCTAAATGTATTTATTCTGCTTCTTGGTATAAATATCTGCTCTCTGTAACCTGAATGTTCACATCCTCCAGGACTTCCCATGGCACTGAATTTCACAGATCATTATGCAAAAAGACATTTCCTTTGTGCTCAGACTCTTTCATTGAGTTTAAAATGCCTACAATAAATAGTGGAATGTCCCGAGCTGGGAGGGACCAACCAAGATCATCAAAGTCCAGCTCCCGCCCTGCACAGAACAGCTGCAAGAATCACACCATGTACCTGAGAGCATTTCATCTCATATAGTATGTATATATGTTATCTGGTATGCACAAAACTTCTCAGTGGGGGTGGAAAGTATGGAAAATCCAACAATAAATACATTTTGAAAGTCAAGATTGTTTAAAACTGATAGATTTCTTATCACAAACACTATTATGTCAACAGCCATACCTTTTGCCAGCTTTAATTTGTCTCAGTCTATTGATTGTCCCTTGTAGGATGTTGCTGCATCACTCCTATATGGTTACAGAAAGAGAAAGGACTGCTGCTACCTATGGCTGTAACCCACACAACCTTGCTGAAATCAATGACATGACCTGCCATCTGAAGTCATTAATGTAACATTACAGCTATAAAGCCTAGGCCAGCTCTGGCTTGCAGGCAGGTGTACGTGCCAAAAAATTTAATTAACATCAGTAACACCAGAGTGACAGGAAAGGCCTCAGTGGAAACACTCCCCTTGCTCACAGCTAAGGCATGAGCTTGTCTTATACACACACTCGTGCTTGCTTAGACAGCTTTGGTGTTCAGATGTACCCCAGGCAGAGCAGATAGAGCTGTAGCTACTAAGCTTTCTTATCAGTTTCCTCCCTCTTTTATTAGACTAATGACCTGGACAGATTTCCCCCTCCCAACCTAGGTCTCTGCTTCTGGCTGATGGCTCGTGTGACTATCCATTTCCCTTTGTAAGCATATGTTTCATGAAGCCACTCAAAACCTTCCATCCTTGCTTCAGCTTTCTTCTGGGAAGATGATCTATGTTGGGAGTCAGCAAAAACTATGAGTTAGTCTGGAATCCATCCAGGGATGAGTGTTAAGAGTTTGCTGCATTTCAGAGCTTTCCTGAGGCAGGCTTCAAGCACTCACCTTGTAAAGCAAGCGTCCCTTTTTTATTTCTCAGCCTGGGTTGCTGAAGCGAGACTGAATGACTTCTGGCAGAGTTGGGGGTCAAATTCTGGCAAATATTGCAGTAGATACAAGACTTGCATGAGCTTCAGCCATGCCTCTGAAATGGGATAATACCTTCTGAGTGTTATCACAGGGGAGCTCTAAAGATAACTTTGTTGATATTTGTGAAGAATTCCGATTTCCCAGTGATTCATGCTTCAGAGGAACTCATGAGGAAGAACTGATTATCTCCATTTCATGCATCAGTGCTTAGTCAGAGTGACACAGCATGGGAGAGCTGGAAAAAGAGGACTGCTGAACAGCTGCCCATCACAGAGCATCCTGTGTAACAACTGAAGCAGGAGTTGAATGTGGAAAACTCTATACATTATCATGTTGTTAGCAAACGTATCATAATGCCTTGACATAAGAGAGCTAAATTAAGCTATGGATGCATAATCCAACTTGCTTGTAAGATCTCCATAAAGACTGTATCCCTTCTACTGTTATCAGTGGATGCTCCAGGCAATAAACAACCCTGTAGTTAGATTTCCTTGCTTGTGCACACAGCTGCTAAATTCAGCATTAGTAGTGTGAGGGAGAGACTGGTGTTATTGATGAGAGTCTGTAGAATGAACAGTTGCAGTATTGCAACTACCTCTCTTTAAAAATAACTAGGTAAAATTTAGCGCTTAAAAATTGCTATGCTTAGGGAGGAATTCATAGCACTCTACATGGCACCTGAATAATTAAAACATAGGATGGTTTTGAACAGAATAACTTTATAGGCTGAATGAAGGTTGCTTCCCCATATTTACCTACTACAAAGCTTAATTTAGACACTTGCAATTGCTTGTTTGGTAATGGCATTATGAAGCTGAATTAATGGTGTGTCTGATATATCCTAATGCTCAATAAAGGTGCTCCAGTATTCCAGGTTCAGGAAGACTACTGAGCACAAAAGATATATGTGAAAAGGGAAAGACTGATGCTCCCATTTTTCATGTTCATTATGGATGGACCCGATAACAGTCACCCTGCTTCACAGGCTGCCTGGGAAGGACTGATTTACATTTCTGCTCTGTGGCATGTGAGTTTCCTGGGTGAATGCCATAAAGGGTATCGTCTGGCTCACTGGTCCTTGAAGACCAGCTTCCTCACTCTGAGCCTTGGCAGGTCTGTGGTCTGCAAAGATAAAGCTTATTAATGTGGCAGTTAATGTGACGATAAAGGGATGACAGGAGGAGGAGGGGATCCCCCAAGCACTGAAGGATGCTGCAGTGTTGTTGCACAATCTGAGCTGATTCACATTTTTATTTCTGACAGAAGTGGTAAAATGTATACAGGCTTAAATTGCCAAATAAATACTATACCAGCACCTGTGTCTTTGCAGAGTATTCATACTTACCAGTTGTGAAGCGACAGTCCTAGGCAGAAGGGTGGCCTGGGAGCCTGATCCAGATCATATTCCTCCCAGGCAGTGCTGGGCTCATCAGCCCTCCCTCCAAGCCTTGCTCATTAACCACAAACATACAACACTGGCTTAGAGCAGCAACATTTTACGCTACATCCTCAGAGATGAAGCTGTGGGAAGCACAGGTGGGTCCCATTTGCCATCTGTAAATGGAGAAGGTAATTTGTTGCCTCACACTGGTGCTGGGAGGTTCTGTTTGTTGCCATTTTATGCTTTGCTTGCAGAAGGTACTACACAAGTGCATGTTTGATACAGGTATTTGCCAGAGGCTTACAATGCTTCCCATATGGCATCTCCATGCAGTGCTCATGAGCTCAGATTTTCTCTGCATGGTACTGTGGTGATAAAATAGTGTCTCTGTCAAACTGGAAGCTTCTAGCGATCAACATTAATGTCTCAGAAACATTTTAGAGCTTTTTCTTTATTTGTTTTAAAGCATCTGGAAGTTTTCTGGCCTTTCAAATTTTTGTTCTAGTTTTCATCCTAAATGCCCCCTACACCACCCCTTCAGCTTCTTTTGCTAGTCAGAAGGTTGAAGTGGAACAGTTGTGATTTCAAATATGTTCTTTTGAAATAACATTCCCATCTAGAGTTGGAAATGTTACTATATGCTGAAAGTAATACTTTCTTTCACTTCATGTCTTAAAAACACTAATGCACACTTTTCCCCTAAAGGTAGACAAGGAAGGTTTCTGTAATCCCCTCTCTGATGAGAACAATGTGCAGGGGGTGGACAGCGCCTAAGGACATCACTCTCCTACCACATATCTCCTCCATTGCTCTAATAACAAAAATCACTTGCTGATTTTTAAGGCCCATACTAAATTTGAGCTAAGTCATGTTTATTTATGACTGAGAGAGATAATTTTCAGTCAAGCCTAATGCCATATTACACAGTGGTACATAAGATCCTTTTTTCACTGAGGGAGATATTAGCACTCCTCATCATGCTTTTATAGCTAATTAATTAATTAATTATTTTGCTTCTAAAGGATGTAACATATGGAGGTGTAATATAATTGGTCAAACTGAGTTGGGTGACTTGACCAAACTCACGTCTGGTACCCATGTCTGACCTGAAGGTTAGCTGGTAATTCAATTCATGTCTGTGCTCACCAAATAGGCAGCTGTAAATATAGTAGAAGAGAAAGCAAACATCATTTATGGGAACTGTGCTTAATTTCTTGTTTTGTCTGTCATAGTGAAAATGGGACAAAAACATTCTGGACAAAACATTTTACCCCAGATGAAAGTTGGAAAACAAAACTAAGTATTTTAATAAGGAGATTTAATTCAAACCTAAATTTTACTTAGGAAAAAATACCAAAACACACACACAAAAAATATTATAATTAAAGGTCATCCAATAGTTTTGACTAAATCCACAAAATATCTCAGCCATCTCCCCACTGCTGCCCATAACTACAAAGTCTGGGCCTTTGTAACTGCTAGATCTCAGTGAGCCAAAATTTAAAGAGTATTTTACTCCCTATCTATCAACTTTGTGGAAGAAGCATTTATCCCACTGATAGAAGGATTATGAAGCCAGTGGATTGTTCAAGAACATGAAGATAGCTTTAATTTGGGATGAGGACAAGAAGCTGCATTGAAAAAGGGGGAATTGAGCTCAGCTATTCTGCTTCTTCCTCCTGTGTAGGACAGAGGATCAGCCCCAGGCACACTGCAGAGCCTGCTGGTGGGTTGCAGGAGGCCTTTCACTGTAGGGCACCTCCAGTCTGATGGCTGAACCCAGCATCCGCATGCCTGAGGTGCCACAGCATGCCTTCCCCAAATGTGCCCTCCCCAAGCACCTGACAGGCAGTAAGGTCAGCCCTGTTGCTTCCCCTCTGCGCCCCACTGCTTGTTAAATGCCAGTCAGGATTGAATTGTGTACCCAAGGCCACAAGATAGCTTTGCAGCTGGAGTCGTACCTATGCCTTGTAACGCCCAACAAGGCATCCCCCCACCTTCACATGGCTTCAGTTTGAGAAAGGAGCTCCATATGGTTAAATGGACATATAAAATGGTAGAGATTTATGGATTCATGATTTTATCCAAGATGTTATGGTGATTCAGAGTTGGGTCAGAACCAAAACCTTTGATCAAACACACACAGATTTGGGTGACATTTGAAATCTGGATCCACTTCTAAGATTGCATCTGACTCATCTCTAGCTACAGACATGGTGTTTTACAGTTTTATTTCTATTCCGGAGGGACATTTTCATGCGTGCCTTGTAGCAGACAGAGGGGGTGGGGATCTCTATATGATTTATATTCAAGGTAATGCATACATAACTACATCTCTATTTCTCTAGCACATAGAAAGATATAGATTTAACTTTATTCATTTGCTGCACTAGGAAACAATGCATCTCCCTTGGCAACACACCTAACCAGACAGGAGTTAGGTAGAAGAGAGATTCAAAGACAATCTCCTAATAGACTTTTTGAAGACGTAAGCCATTTGTAGCTGTAGCAGTAATGGCAGTAATGGTTTAGGGACACTGGAGAAAAAAATTCTCCAGCACCAATCTTCATCTAAGTGAATGCTGGAACACTTCATACGTTTTCTGAAGATATGCTAGAAGAAGCATTTCTTGTTTTGTTTCATAAACTGCTCTGCTAGTTCAACTGTTGAGCAGAAAATTCCCAAACACTTGATATTTTAAAAGGTTAAGACTTCCAGTCTTTTAAACACAGTAAATTAATCTCTACATAACAGAAGATTATATTACTCTGGAAGAAAAGTAATTTGTTTGGCTGGGAAGAAGTGACCTCTTTAAATATGATTCACTTATCTGTGGGTTTAGATGAACAGCTTTTTTTAAACTGATTGGGAGCTCAAGGTGTTCAGCTGGCTCTGGCAAAAAATAAAATGTTGTTTTCTGAAAAAAAAGGCATTGGCTGCTTTTTTTTTTGTGGAAAATGTGAAGTCTAACAGGTGTAAGGCAGAACAAAATGAACATGAAAGCAAGAACAAATTTCCATATGCTATTTTGAGAGTTCTGGGAGAGACTGCATCGGTTTCCACATGGAAAAGCAGCAGCACATACACATGGAGTGGGATATTTCTGTTCTCCAAGCAAGGCACACATCTACTCGAAGGGCTACAGAAATGCCAAACCACTCTTTGAATTCCTGGAGCAAAACACCAATATTTATCAGGAGCTTGACATCCACTGCAGTCAGTAGTGTCAGTGAGAGCTCCCGCTTGGCTGCTCCCTCATCTCTGTGACCCAGGGATCTGACTGGATTTGTTCCTCCTCTGCTTCCTGCTTCACCTGTCTGCTGAAGCAGTCATGACTAAGGTCAGATTTAGAGTCCTTTTGGATTGCATTCCCATGTTTCTCAGCTGTGCCACAGGATCCCATCTTCTGGCTTCTAACTCTGAGACACCTGACTAAGCGATGGATGCAAATTTACAAAAGGACCTATGTCATGGATCCTGAGAAAATTTAGGCCAAAGCTTGTGGGTGAGTCAAATATTAAGGAGCCCAGTTTCCACAGTGAAAATCACTATACAGTGGAGTCACATGGTTTCTCATACCAAGCATGGGGAGCGCCAGACATCCAGCAGAACAATGGTAAGAAGTCAGCATACTGAGCAGGGAACTGTCATACCTAGCCAGGAGAAAATACAAGAAAAATGGGACTGAAAAGCTGAAAAACTTCTCACACCGTTCAGACAGTGGTTCTAAGCTGTGCATCTCCTCCTGGAGCCATACCTTTCAGACAGGTCAGTCACAGAACATTCACAGCTGTCCAAAAGGAGACATTATCTTAAGCATTTGAGATATATCTTGGCATACCCAAGAAAGGGCTGGGAAAACAAAACAAAACCAAACCCTAAAAAATCACCAAAACCTGTGCCGTCCAGATTGCTCTAGAGCATTGCATACAGTACCAGGTATCACCCAGGCAGGTGAAACTGACTCTTGCACACTCCAGAAAAACTCCACCGGTCCTTCAGAAAAATCTTTTGAGAGCTGCAAAGCCATGGCTTCATGATCCTGGAATGCCTTTCAGGACTGCCTCAAAGGCTAGGGTGTTCCTGCTGAGCTCTGCCCTTCAGTGCTGAGTAGATTGCTGCTGGCCTATGTTAATGATAGATTTAATCCCTCTGGAGATTGGGACGTACATTTTGAGCTGGAATTACAATAAATGCACATTACTCCACTTAGGTTTAAGCTAATTATTCAGTGGCTAGCACTGAATCAAGGCAAGCTCAGAACAAACTGCAGCAATTTCAGCTTCCCATTCTTCTTGCTTCCTATTCACACTCAGTGTGTCAAGCATCACTGTGTGGACTAGTGTGAACCTCTTGTCAAAAACAGCATTAATGGACATACGAGTTTCAGCTACTCTGTCCACACAGAGGAACAAATTCTGCTAATTCCATATAAGAAGGGAAATGTTGCCAATGTAAGCCTGGAATCAGAGAGCAAAATCTATCCTCCTTGTATGCAGCAATGTGCAGAAGCCTCTGCCATGCAAACTGCTGGATTTACAAGGGTCAGCATGTTCTTCCAGGCCCAAAGGGTGCTGTTAATAATGCAGCTAAGCAAAGAAGAGAGCTAGTTGTTGCTAAAAGGTTTGATCCCACTCTCCCCTTCTTCCTTGCGCTTTCAGCTTGGCCGTAACTCTCGATTCAGCTAGCAGTCTCTGGGCAGATGAGAGCGCCAGCACCAGGAAAGTGATGTGAGTTCAGGAAGAGCCACGGAACGCCACTTTCAGGGAAAATTAGCTCTTAAATCAAACCATCCGCAGCATCAAATTGCACCCCTAGAAATGGTCTCAAGCCTTTTCCAGTGCAACTTCCCTTTAACCAAAAGCCCTGGTGAAGTGTCTCATCTCCTGTTTCTGCCACAAGCAGAATAAACAGCAGGTTTCAAGTGTGATGTAGCTGAAGAGCCCTTGTTTGTGCAAGAGGATTTGTGTGGCATTATTTATCACAGACATTTCTCACTCCCTATTTACACATCTTTTTAGCTTCCTCAACTGACTTGTGAAAGAATTCCAGATCAGCAGAGAGCAGATGTAAAGCTGAAAGCTTATCAGTCAGGCACCATAAAGACACACTCTTCCTGATATATGTCACAACAGAGGAAGGAAGTGATTTAGTCTTCTGGAGTGTGAACGCTGGTGCTCTACAGCTCACAGAAGCCAGCACATATGAAAGATTTCCTAAGGCTGGTGAGTAATTCAGTGCTGACTTTTTCAGCTGTGTGGAAAACTACAAACACAGCAGCTCTGCCATATTTGTGAAATGTAAAATGAAAAGATATTGATGGCTCGTATCTGCAGCTGGGTTTGTTCTGCTATTTAGGTCCTATTTCAAATGGGAAAAATTTAGAATAGTGTGTTAATGCTTATATTGACAGTATTCACGTCTAAGCTTGGACAAAAGGCATACAGAGCAATTCTGCCTCAATTATTGTGCTTCTGAAAATGTCCTACAGGAAAAGAGATGGCAAGGCAGCAGGTTCATTTTCAGTAGCTGCATAGACTCTGGAATTCATCCCGTTTTTATCCGTCTGGCAAATAATTTTTAAAAAGTGATATCAAAAAAAATTATGGCTGTCCAGATTATAATTTTTAAGAAGATACGTGAAAACTTGCAGTCTTTCTCTTTCTCTTATTAATGCTTCCCTAGAGCTATTAAAAAAACACTCAGTCTTCTTGGTCTTTATACATTCATCTAATACCTTTTTTCTCTGTTCACTCTTTTTTCCTCTCTCTCTGTTATACAGTTTCATGCACAAACATTCAGAGTGAGACCAAGTCTGAAAATTGTCTAGGCCCATAGCAGCTCTGAAATATTAACAAGAAATTGTAGTCCTTTCCCCAGACCTTGTAATACAGCTAACGTGTCAAAATAAAAATTACTTATGCCGTGAAGGCAGAGACATAAGAGAGGGCCAAGAACCTTCATACCCCCAAAAGGAATAGAGTCCTCCATGCAGGAGGCTCACACAGGTTTCAGATGTATTCCTTCAGCTAGTTCTTCCTGACTTGGAATCCTAAGAGCATATCCTTAAAGTCTTTTTTTAAAGGTTGAGATCAGAAATTTCTTATACAGCTCACCTTGACTTTAATTGAATTTTATGTTTACATCATTTCACATGAAAACTTGACTTTAAATTTCTTTTTTTCATGTCTGGAGATTGCACACGTCTGGGAAGCAAAGCATTATATTACACTGCAGACTGAAATTTTCTGTTTTCACAGTAAATGAGTATGATGAATTGGTGCCTGTGACTGTGGAGCCAGCTCACAGAGACACCATGTCTTCTTGATAAAGGATTTGCTAATACTATTTGCAAGGTAGAAGCTTAGTCATTAACCATAAGCTTGATATTTTACATAGCCTTTTAGTCTTACATCAGGACAAAAACACCAGAGCGGGTCAATTCTATCCACTATATGAAACAATAAACCTTGTATTATACTGATGCTTTCTTCCATCACTGTGGTCATTACAGGTAATTTTTGACACAACCATTCTGAAGTGCAATGCAACTGTTCATTAAGAAGAACTAAACAAAGCTATACCTTCAAACTATGGGCATAGTGCCTTGCAGCACAACAGCTCCCATAGGCAAAAGAGGTTTTTGCCAGCTCTGGCTTGGACCCACAGTAAAATTCCAGCTACTGCATTTCCCAGTCATTGAATAGTATCAGCTTTTGAATGACGGACATAGCAAAAGTTCCCTTGTCACTTTATTATTTTTTTTTTTTTTAATGAGTAGGGGAATGATTCAGACAAACACTTGATCTAGGTTTATATTTTTCCATGTGGAATTTAAGCTTAATTTTTAAAACAACCTGTAGCTACTGTTCATTGCTTGAGACAGACTGATACAGTTTAACAAACAAATCCTGTCTGAAACTCATGATTTAGATGTTCAGAATGAAAGGGAACACATAAACTTATGAAACACACTAGCCTTCTTTAAGGATTTTTTTTTCTCTGTCTTCCTAAATACATGGAATCTACCTGCCATTTTCTCTTCTCAGAATAATAGTATATACCCTTTCCAGACTTTTGCAAAGTTATCCGACTCAAGAGGCAATGAAAGAAGTGGGATTTGTGAACACTCAGGACTGCCAAGAAACCAGCTGAATGTAGCACAAAATCTCTTAGGTTCCAAATATTTAATCTTCTTACATTACTATTGTGTTAGAAGCCAATACTTATTTACTGCTTTCATACTACAGTAACAACCTGAGATCCAACACATTTTTCTTTTCATGGGGACAGCATCCTAAGAAGTGTCTGCAGGTAGATTTATTTCTCAAACCATGCGAGGGAAGATCATCAGCTGCAGTTGCTTTTGCTGCTTTGGAGACTGCTGCTGGAGGTACTGCCTGCTGCCATCTATTGATGCACTGTAGGAAGGCACTGGACCAGCAAATGTCCACTCAGATGTTTCCGTGAACATTTTCCTTGCTTGTGTTAGAAATCCTGTAGAACTGAGATATGAGACTCTGAGAGGTGACTCAAGAGCAGCAGAATTATTTAACATAGCTCAATCCAAGAGTTCACTACAGATAAACCTTAGCTATGTGGCCTTAGGATGGGCTAAACTCCAGAACCTTAAACACCATGAATATCCTTATTGCATCCTCTTTCCCTTCCACTAGGAAGCATTAAGATCTTGACTTTTAAGGGGCTCACCTTATGAAGAGGTCACAGTATCTGTTTACTGCAGCTGCAGCAAGGAATTGGGTGAATTTGTGATTTTCACCTTCAGCCAGCACCCACTGAGGTAACTTGTCCTGGGTGTAGGAGCCTCCTAGACAATGCTGGCATCACACCAAGAGCAGCATCCCATGAAAGCAGCAAACTCCCATGACATCTGCTCTGTGTGACACTGCTGCAGCTGTAATCACTACGGGGGGAAGCTTTGCAATTCAAAGATGGTAATGAGGCAGACCTTCCTTCCTAAAAGGCAGCTGCCTTTGTCATTGCATTTCAGAAACAATTTTCTTCCAGGCAAAGAGAAAAATCAGGATCTGTTGAGCCTGGTACTGGATGCCTGAGTTCTAAGCAGCTCAGCACCCTAGAGGTGACCTACCCAGAGGCAGTGCCCAGAGTGTCAGTCAGCTGTGATACAAGCCAGTTCTCCTGTACGCTCATGATATACACTGAGAGAGCACAAAAGGGTCACACTCACCAGCTACATGCTGCAAAATTCACAGAGGTCAAAACCAAAGAAACAAAAGCAGCTCTAGGGGTGGAGTCTTAAGTATGGCTGCCAGCTCTTAACCCTTTGGGTGAGTAGGGACTTATTGGAGGTAAGTGATTGCATCTTTGCAAGCACAGAGCACACCAAGGAGATTTATTTGAGTTTCTTCAATGCTAGGCAGCAAAGGGATGGGAAGGCTTCAGTCTTTGAACAGATGCTAGAAAACTTATTACAGAACATTGCAATGAAAGAAGCAAGGTTTAAAAGGGAATCTTTACTCATGATCTGATCCTAGTTAACCCCAGCAAGAAGAATGACAGGAACATCCATGAGTTAGTCCCTGTAGATAGCAATAGGTTAGAGAGGGAAAAGACAGGCAACCAAAGAGCTGTGATCTCACTGGAATGGGTATTTTACTTATTGTTGGCATCCTGGTGATTCATTGCTTCCATGATCATCTTAAAGCAAAACAGCTTTTCTCCTTCCATTCCCCCTTATTCACTTTGATACTGCTTTTATGTGTGGATTCGGATGCTGAAAGAAGAGAAGTACTGACCTCTACGGTCCCCAGTGGAGGTAACAAGATTTGGGTGGGAGTGGAGATTGTGGGCTCGCACCTATTTTGTTTTGTAGTATTTTAATAATCTAATTTTTTTTCTAAGTGACAGTTGGTGCTTCCCCTAGGTATTGCCAAAGGACAGTTTTCATGAATGCTTTTGTATAGCCTGGACTCCCTCTGCCCCAGTTTTCATGCTATCTTATGAAATAATTGCAAGGAAATTTTCAGCTTTCTGAAACCTGGTCATTGTCTTTTGGACTACACGTCATATATGAGGGGCAGATGAAACAGATGCAGTGATAACAAAACATTCAATGCTCTTGATTTTTGAGCCTAAGGATGGGCTGTAAGAAAGGGGCAACTGAAACTGTCTACTGAATAACAATTAAAAATTTGCACCCTCTATTTCACAGACTTCATGTGCACACTGGTTTACTTCATGCTTCACATATTTCTATTAGATTGCCTTTGGAGTGTTAACACAAAATAGGTTGACAATCTGTCTGGAGAGACAAATAAATTTGACAGGTTATCAAAGGAGAGTCATGTACTTTATAAGTGTTTCCAAGTTTAAGCTCAGTAAAAAGATTTGTTTTATAGATTAATTTCTTGAAGAATGATTTTGAATTTTAGAACCAAGCAAGACTTTTGTGAATTAAGATTAACCATTCAAATATCTCATCCCATAACTTAGCTCTCCCAGCTGCTATCTGGTGCACTGAGTCACCATTAGAATTTCAGTTTGGATTCTTGTGTTCTGCTGATATATGACATATATATCTGATATATATATATATATATATTATATATATACTGATATAAACAAAAGGTTTAGGTTGTATATTAGGATTTTCTTCATGGAAAAGGTTGTCAAGCATTGGAACAGACTGCTCAGGGAACTAGTTGAGTCATGCTCCCTGGAGGTATTTAAAAAAACATGAAGATGGGGCACTTTGGGACATGGTTTAGTGGGACTTGGCAGTGTAGGTTAACAGTTGGACTTGAGGGTCTTAAGGATCTTTTGTAACCTGAAGGATTCTATTATTCTTTGCTCAGTATTCCCCTCACCTCCATGCAGAGAGGTATCACACTCCTTTGACCAGCATTACATAAAATTTGAAGAACTGCAAATAAAACACTGACATAGAGTCAATCTACAACATGTATTACTTACTAACACTTTCAAAAGCATGACAGTGAGAAATACAGCTTTTACCTCTCCTTTTTATGTTGATTTAGGCTGTTTCAGTTTGTTTTTTGAACTGTGTATGGAAAAGTCCATCCTGAATAATTTGGTAACCATCAAGGTCAAAAGAAAGATTATGTAACTAGTAATTTGCATGGGTGCATTTAAAAGCAGTTCAAGTATATACAAAAGAGAGAAGTTAAATTTCTATTTAATGTTTCTTTTTATACGCTTTTGGAATTTCATGAATTCCAGTTTCATAATATAATATTTTTCTAGACAGAGAGAAATCTGAATGGCTCATGCACTGCTGAGGCTTGTAAATCAAATTTTAGGATTCACAGCAGAATCAACTGTGCATTCTTTAGCTTATATTTATTCTTAATGGTGAATCTTTCTCTCTTTTCTTGGCAAATGTTTTCTGTCACAACATGTGGGCACCACAATATCAGAAAGATACAAAGCTATTAGAAAGCATCCAAAGGAGGGCTACAAAGATGCTGGAGGGTCTAGAAGGAAAGCCAAACTAGTAGCAGCAGAGGTCACTTGCTTTATTCAGCCTGGAGAAGACCCAACTACAGTCTACAGCTTCCTCATGAGGGGAAGAGGAGGGACAGGTGCTTCTCTCTGGTCACCAGTGAAACAACCTGAGGAAATGGCCTGAAGTTGTGTCAGGAGAGGTTTTTATTAAATATCAGGAAAAGGTTCTTTACCCAGGGGTGGTTGAGACCTGGAACAGGCTTCCCAGGGAAGTGGTCAAAGCACCAAGCCTGACAGAGTTGAAGAAGCCTTTGCACAATGCTCTCAGAAACATGGAGTGACACTTGGGGGAGACGTGTGCAGGGCCAGTAATTGGAATATCATCCCTGTGGCTCCCTTCCAACTCAGGATATCCTATGACTCTATGATTTTATGATTCAGAGGCAGCAACGTTTCTTTTTTTTGCAGATCTGCAACTGAGACAGAGGTGTGGAACAGTTAATAGCACACGATGAGGATACTCCAGACCCCTGGTAATCTGATCATGTTCTACAGTGCTCTATCTACCTTTGTGAGGTTAGTGCATACTGCATCTGCAGGTGGATCAGCCAGGACACACATAGAACAACCTTCAACAGAGGACTGGAACTCTGAATTACTCTCTACAGTTTCCTGCAAGGATACTGTATGTGCACCTATATTACAGAATATGAGTTTGATGCACAAGGTCAAAAGGAACAAAAAGCTTATGCCAGCAGATTTTATAAATACACCTTATAAATGGAATTTTAGTGTCAACAGAATAAGAAAGTAATTTAATTCCCTAAGATCCACGCCAGAGACCTCACTGATGTGGTCAAGAAATTTGAGCATGCTTATGTCATGCTCAAAACCAGAAAAATCAAACAAGCTGTGGGCAAAAGAATTGACTGGGACAAGGAAATCTGGAAAGAAACTCTTAACATTTCTCTAGCCATAATGACTTAGCACCTTCCACTAACAACTCAGGCAACACAGACTAGACTTGGGGAAATTAATTTATTGCAAATCAAAAAGCAGAGTAGGGTAATGAGAAATAAAATCAAATCATAAAACACCTACCTCCCATCTCTGCCTGTTCTGGGCACAAATTCACTCCTGTTTTTTTCTATCTCCTCCCCTCCAGCAGTTCAGGGGGAATGGGGGTTGTGGTCAGTTCATCACATGTTGTCTCTGCTGCTCCTTCTCAGGGGGAGGGCCTCTCAAATTCTTCCCCTGCTTCAGCATGGGATCCCTCCTGTGGGAGACAGTCCTACACAAACTTCTCCAGCTCCCATGGACTGTCGTTTTTCATAAACTGCCCCTATGTGTGTCCCTCTCACAGGCTGCAGTCCTTTGGGAACAGACTGCTCGAATGTGGGTGTCCCGCAGGGTCATAAGCCCTGCCAGCAAATCTGCTCCAGTGTGGGCACCTCTCTCCACAGGGCCAGAGGTCCTGCCAGGATCCTGCTCCAGTGCAGGCTGTCTCACCATGGTCTGAACTGTGGGCTGCAGGGGAATCTCTGCTCTGGCACCTGGAGCACTCCTCCTGCTCCTTCACCACTGACCTTGGTATCTGCAGGGCTGTTCCTCTCACATATTCTCACTCCTTTTCCATGGCTGCCATGTCACAGCATTAAACACGTTATTCCAGAGATGCTAACCCTGTCGCTGATGGGCTCAGCCTAGGCCAGTAGTGGGTCAGTCTTGGAGCCAGCTGGCATTGGCTCTGGTGCATATGGGGGAACCTCCTGGAAGCTTCTCACAGAAGCCACCCCTGTAGCCCCCCCACTACCAAAACCTGGCCACACAAACCCAATACAAGTATACAGAAAACGGCTTTATGAACAGTGTTTAAAAACACAAGTTAAAACCCGCGAATAATCAGGAAAATAGAAGAGCATTCTGGTGTTTATCTTTCTCTACCTGGAGTTGAGACAATGTGTAAATTTAATTTAATAAATCCAAAGCACAGATAACTTCCTTTTGTATAAGAAATTTAACAGAAAACTGATTTCTTTCCCCAAAACCAAAAGCAGATTTTGTAAGCATTGGCAAACACATTCTGCACAGGTTAAGCAGAACTGCAATCTGTCCCCCTTTCTTTACAGTGAACTGTCAAAAAAAAAGGGTAGAAAAATAAGGGAAAAAAAATTAAACAACGACAGATATTTTTTAATTTTCTCTATTGTAGACACTAGCTCTGCTATGAACAGGAATGTTTGATTCCTTTAAGAAAATGCTATTTTTGTCTTAGACGCAGCCTCCTCCATTTTTATTTAACAACAACCAAACACCCAACAACCAGCCTTCATTTTTTTGACAAAATCTTATTTTTTTGCTACAGACTTCATGGATAATTTCAGCCCACTTCAGCCCACCTGTAATCCCAGATGATGGGATGAAACTCAAGTTTTCCTACCTCAAACAATGGTAGACAGCTTGACTTGCACTCCCTATTCTCCCCTCACTTCTCTTAAAACTGAAAGATTAATTGGATGAAACTCTCTTTTCCATTTCTGTAAGCAAGTGATCTACTGTACAGAAGAATAAATTTCAGAAAGTATTCCAGGGGGAAAAAATATATAAAAAATGTTGTGGTTAAAACAGTATCTGCTTAGTATCATGAAGCTAGAGCTCTGTGATTAACAACAAAATATTATTGTTAAGCAAGGACTTAAAACTTGCCTAAAACCCTGCCAGGCATGAACCCCCAGCACCTTATACTCAAGTCATACTGTCTCCACCCCTCTGTCCTTGCTTCTGACATGTATTAGGCTCAAGAATCATACCTCCTCTCTTACTCCAGAAGTAGCTGGCTGTTAATTCAGAGACCTCTAGGAATCCTGCCCTTTCTACAGGGCTTGTCAATCGACATCAACCAGTAGTGGGTAAACTACTCTGCTCACAGTTATCTCTGCTGCTAATCACACAGCATTATCCATCATGTTGGCCTTCTATTTAAAATAAAGCAGTGGAAAGTATTCCTCAGTTCTTTCCAGACATTTTTTGTTTGTTTGTTTCATATCTATGTATACTCTGGCACAGTTAGTTATCTGCTGAGATGATTCTGTCAAGTGTTGCTCATCTTCTTGTCTATTTTTGAGTCCAAACAAACAAAAACTTACTTTCCTTCTCCCTCAAAAAAGATAGAATGAAAAACAATGGAATGAATAAACTGCTATGTCCTAACAAAGGTTAGAGGTGTTGAGTTTTTATTGTCAGAAGATAAAATGCTGTGACTTCCTGGAAATTTGCTATTCTGAAATAATTACTAAGCTGGTAATTTTTTTCAGTACTTCATAAAGGATAAAAGGTACCTCATTTAAAATATGGCAAAGAGACCTTATAACACAATGAAAGAGGAGGCTTTGAAGAGAATCATCTTTAGATTTAAAGCAGGATCAATAATATGCCATTGGCTGCTGAAACTAACTGAATAACTAATGGCAATTAGCAAGCAATCTTTTAGTATAATTCATAAATAACAACTTAGTTTTGTGAGGCCCCTGTGCTCCTTTTGTCTAGTACAGAAAAGCTTCAGTGTTCAAAAAGTCTATAAAATTAAAAGTTTGATCAAATGCCAATAAAAAGCTATGCCAATGATTTCAGTAGGAACTGAACCTTTGTGCAGGGAGCACTTGAGCAGGTGTAGGGTTACTATATTACTTGTTACAACTATTGACTGGGAAAGTAATGGGTGCTGAATGCTAATAGAGATGACCTATATGTAAAGAAGTATTGAAAAGTGCAATAGAAACACAGTTAGATACAAGGTTTGGTGAATGAAAAAAGCCGTGGAAGGAAAAAGGCATTTCATGAAATACAATTAATTGTTTAATATTCTTTCCATCAGCTCTGAAATAGCCTTTTAATAAAGTTATTTAAATATCTCTGTTTTCTAAGAAATAATATCAATCAACATGATCTGAAAATATGTTCTAAGATAAAATGTCTTCTTTGTATTTTTCCTCTGCTATTCACAGACTATCTCCAGAAAGAAAACATGACTCACAACCTATTGCTTCTTCCTTCTCTCTTCCCTCACAAAGATGACTGTGCACTGGAACAGATTGCCCAAAGAGGTTTTGGAGTCTTCCAGTGTAGGTATAACTAAAGACAAGTGCAAATGCAGCAGCATATATGTCTGGAAGAAGAGTTTGCTAAGGGGAAAAGTAAAATGCTTGTTGAGTAAATCTTTACTCTAGAGTCTATAGTTTATCAGAACTTCTATTTAGTCATGGTGCCCATGTAACACTGCTCCTTAGAGCAGTCTGGGATCTCCAGTAGTGTCACAACAGTGACATCCTTCGCCCCTCCATGGTGACTGTCCTCTAACACAGGCCAGACAGCCAGCAACTGCAGTGGCTTTACTAAAAAATACTAGGTTTGATGGGAGGTTGAGTTCTGTATTGCATGGTTTCTAGATTAAGTCAAGGTAAATGCTGAAGAAAATCATACTGAAAGAAGAGAAAAACACACATATTGATCTGTATTTGTTAAAGTTTTTCTGCCAGCTTGAATCCATAATTTCCTCCGGAACAGAGCAAATTTGAGTTTTATTAGGTAGGAGATCCTCCTTTGAAGATAGAACCATGAGTTACATGAAGGAAGCAGAATTATTCCTAAGAGCCTGTATCAGATCCTGTAGCAGATGGGCTGGCCATGCTTGCGCTTGTGGAACTGGCTCGCCTCTCTGAGTCTGCCTGAGGTTCACCAGCAGAGCCTTGTGCTGGTGAACATCATGCAGACTCAGAGAGGGGAGGCAGATCCACGAACACAAGCATATTCAAGCTGGCTGGGTTGCTAATCCTTAATTGTACTCACAACTTTTCAGGCTGACTCAGTGTCGATACAAAAATATACGGATTTTCCAGACTGAAACGCTCCCACCTCACTCAAAATTCAAAAAAGAACACGGGAACAGAAATGATGGTATGACGTGAATGCTCTGAAGGACATTCTTGGGCTGTGTTACACCCAGGTGGTGTGCCTGTGATGCCAGGTGCAATATTGTTGCTCAGAAAATGAAAAATTAAGGCTGTTGGGCTTTTGTTGTTTAGCAAGGGTATACAGGCAGACTACTACAGGCAATCAAGTTAACCACCAACAACTGAGTTAGTGTGGTCTGAGAAGCTGACTCGTCATCTGAAGGATTTTAACTAACCATCTGCATGCCTATGACTCATCGCAACTGAGGAATAAAACCTATATATTTAGCTTATCTTAATATGTTTTGCTTTACTGTGGCACTAAGTCAGGAGTGTATACACAAGCCAGGTTAAGGCAATTGAGCTTTCCATCTGCAAACTGATCATCTATTCAGCTGTTAATACTTTCAAATATTCAGCACAGCCTACTAGGAAAAGTTTATAGAACATTTTGGTCCCTAAGCATTTTGTTTTCATTTTGTGCTCTGAAAAATCCCTATTTAAATCAAAGCTACCCCTCAAGCCTTAGAATCCTTGCTGGAGCTCCAAGGAAAGCTGTTCAATTTGCAGGGAGAGGTTTGAGCTTCTACACTGTTTCCCACTGAATATTTTGCTGGCAAGATTTTGACTGCTGTTTGTAAATCCTCACAAGCTAATTAGTTTGAGTCAAACCTAGATTTCTTTGGTTCAGTGAGTGTACTTGAATAAGAAGCAGAATCCTGGTGAACTGTGGAATTATATAACACAGGTCCCTGTAGAAATAGATTAAAATTCCATAACTGGAGTTGGGTTACATGATATGTTTTTCAAATGGCCAGATTCAGGAGGATTTTTGTTAAAGTTTTCTGATAGAAAATACCTCAGATACATAGAAGCTTAATACAAATCTAGATTTTCACATTTCACATTACTAAACTTTCAAAGGTTAGACTCTATTTTTGTTTCCAGAACAGTTATTTTAACTACACTCTTCCTAAAAATATGTTCAGCATTAAAATCAAATCCAAGACACTGAGAAATATTTTGTTTCCAGGTAAAAGAACATTTTCCTCCCAAGATAAAGATTCACTCAGGCACAAAGAAAAGAAATTATTGGCTCCTCAGACAATATGTGCAGCCTTAGGCTATTGTGTCTTTTTGTTCCATTATGTTCCATTATGTCCATCATTTAAGCAAAGCTTAAACTGACCAGTGATAAAAACACACTTTTTATTTTATTTATGATCAAGACAAAGTATTTGTCTATATAAATGGATAAAAAATATGTGCCTAATGCAGTTGAAGATGTATTTGCTATTGTGGATTGCTTGAATATGATTTATTTTCCTGTTTTATCCTTATCTTTGTCAATAAAATAAGGTTGTCGGCATATATCAGCATAATTCATGTCTAGCCATTCTCAAGGCTCTAAAGAGTTCTATAATGTTTCTCCAGAAGTCAGTGAATGCTTTACCAGGTCAGCAGTTGATGTTTTTATATATAGAATAAGGATTCCTTTGCCCAATCAATCCCTTGATGCAAGTACCTATTTGATAGACTTGTGTCACTTTGACATGTGTCTAATTCTATCTACAGAGACCAAAACCAAAGAATAATTCCCAAACTTTACAGTGCAGGAAAAACATGAAATGGGAAGATCAGATTAAGAAGCACCTAAGTAACAATCACTAAAATGGCATGTCATAAAATAAACTATCTATATTTGAGGTTTAGACATTAGTTAGTACAAGTGTTGGTTGGCGATTTTTTTCCCTTGTATCAAGGAAAAACCTAGCTTTTGGAGGTACTCAGGAAAAATATCATATGGAGCATAGGAAATACATGTTTTGTGGGCAGAAGGAACACACAGCCAGAGGAGACCACTCACAGTAGAACAGGAGATTACCTGGAAGTCAGGAATGGACAGTCACAATTTTGGGGTTCCCATTCTGCAAGAGATCTGGTGAACAGTTAGAAATTATTGCCTGCCTTGAAAACACAGGACATCTCTTTAGGCATCTAAGATTCAGTCTTCACTTCGACCATTGTCTTCCTTCATGGATTTACCAGGAGCATCTAAGCACATTGGAGCCCATTGTTATGGATCTTAGAGCAGAAGCAGCCCATCACATCTGTGGATGGGCGGAGAAGGTCCATGTCTTAGCTGCTGCCCAAGACCCCTTTATGTCTCACGCTATTTTATGTAAAATCCATGTAAAACACATTCAACAAGCGACATGATGAACAAGGACAAATGTTTCATGGTAATTCATTCTGAGGAATATTTTCCTTAATTTGAACATGCTTAGTTTGCAGATCACAGCTAAAGAGGGGATTTGCAAAAGTCTCTTTTCCTCGGTGGAAAGAGGGGAAAAGGCAATTTTGAAACTTCCATGCTGAAGGCAAAGCTCACAAGACAGGATTAGGTTGACAGCCACTATACTGACATTAAAAATGGCCACCAGGTATATCACAAGGTCTGTTTTTATTTTGCATTTTTGCATTGGTAATTTTAGCATTTCTGGATTTCATGCTTTCTTCTGACAAGCAGGATCTATCTTTAGAGATGATGAACATAAAAGATTCCCTTGAGCACAGGCTGTCACAAAAAACTTCAGGACAAAGACCAAATATTATGGAACTTAATATAAAATCTAAAGGAAATGTCAAAATTGCATCAGTTTCTGGAGTGCCCCTCTTTCCTGAGGGAGCTCGATGGAAAATTGTCTGTGCTTTTCTTCCCTGCCACTTCTTTTGCCAACACGTTCCTCCCAAGGACAGTGTCTTTCAGGACTTAATACATGCCTGAATGGCTTTAGCCATGTGCAGTCTATGCTGAGCTGCAGATAACTGTCCCAGGGTGTCAAGCAGGACCTTGAATCACCCACAGTTCCTCCTGTGAGACTGAGCCTCCATAGACTGTTTGAAGCATTCAGCTGGACAGTCCTTGGGAATCCTTGTCTGTATTACAGTCATCTGGTAGAGTCCCTGCTCAAAGTTACAAAGGAGAAATTAATACTCTGTCCTTTATTTTTCATAGCTATAACTTCTAGTGTGATGCCTACAGGCCTACTTCTCAGCATAAAGTATCAGGGGGCTGCAAAGTACCCTTGAATTTTCCTCACAGTAGCAGAGGGAATCCTGCTTGGACCCAGCCAGATGCCAGGACCAGCAGGCTTCCAGCTACACAACCCTCCAAGATCCTCCAAAGGATCCATGCAAGTCCAGTATCTCATTATAATCACTTTGCCAGACGTTAACTAATCAGCCCAGCCATATCTTGACCAAGGTATTTTGGCACTTGAGCTCACTCTCACCCTCCTCAGGCTCTTTCCAGCTACTGCAATAGTCTCTCTGAACAACAGCAGCAACTGCCAGGAACTCTCAGGCAATGACTGTCTTCCCACATGCATCGACTGGTGCCCTCCCCGTGGTGGCTGTGGCTCTGAGCTCATCTCTTTTCAGATTAAATGGTTCCTTCTACACAGCATCCATTTCCTCATGGTGGAACAACCTGGTGTCTAGAAAGTGGAGTGTAGTAGTATGGCTTGTTGAGAATAAGAGGAAAAAGATGGTCTGGTGGACACATATGTTAGCACTGTCCCTCCCAAAGATGAGACCCATTTAGAGACCAAAAAAAATATTTCTGAACTTCATAATTGGTGCAGCCAAATGATTGTTATAACCTCCCCTGTTTTACTGTCCCACTCCAATATGCTGCCTTTGTCTCACAAACTCTATTTGCCCTTACATGTCCCATGGGTGGCTGCTGGGCAACGTATACTCAAAGGCACATCCAGGGGCTTAGAGATGTTATGCTTCCTAGCAAATAAAACCAAATATACATGTTTACCACCTGATCAGACAATCAGAATCCTTACCAACTTCCAGACACCCACCTTCCTCTACCATAACGCCTTACTAGTAGCTTTTACAATGTTATAGTATAGCAAAGATCTGGATGTGGAAGAGCACATGAAACCCCCTATCTTTTGTTGTAGCACAACTTTATGTGGGTTTTTTTTTAGAAATGACAACTACCTGTAAATTTGTTTGCTTTAGGGCAACTTTTGCAGCATCTCTAAATGGCCCACAGGAAAAAATATGATTATTCAGTTACAAAGATTAAGGCATTTTCAGGACTGGGGGTTATATTTCTTAGAATGGTTATGACTAAATGGCGACAAGGCACCTTTAAAAACCTCAAGAGAGAAATTAAGTTTAGCTACCTGCTCTTTCCTAAAGCAGTAATCTGCTGGACTATACCCTACTTGTAGCCAGAATTTTGACTACCAGCAACTCATACAAGGTTTACATATGGTGAAAATCAGAATCTAGCTAAATTATGTTGTTTGGAGTTGAGCTAAAACAAAAATCTATTTAATGAGCTTGAAGAACAGCCTGTATTTGTTCAGAAAAACCTGATCTTTTATGTCGCTAAAGGGTTCTCAGTTGCCTTGTCAGACTGATCCCTACCCCTGCTCCAGTCTAGGTTGGACCACCTTTTTTCCCCATTTACACCACTATGTAACAGAGCAGAGATGATGGGACTTCCTGGGCAGAGTGAGCTGTGGGCAGCTGCAATGGCACTGCTGTTTTATCAGTTATGTAATGTTTGCAGTGATTAAGCTAGCTAGTCAACATTTTTGGGGGGATCTTTCTTGGGGATAGATCTCATTGCCTAAATCCAATTGCTACCCCTCCTTATGAACAAAAGGCACAAGGCCTTGTGAACAGGTGTGCTTTGCTTTTTAAATGCACAACAGGAACACTATCTTCCTTTCACTAATCTTACTCTTCTCTTGTTTCTATTTTTATGGAACCCCTTGTTCTCTTCTCCTTTCCTGCTTAATTTTTCTCTGCCTTTAACCTTTTGTCTTGTTAATTGATTATTCCTTCTTTGTCTCTCTTTCCTTCCCTCCCTGGGTTTTCTTTGACAGAAGGTGACACACAGCTCATGCTGGGAACATCTACGAGATGACTGCGAAAACAAGCTCTGGCCTGTAGACTGCTGGAGGAAATGACAGATGCCCCTTTCAAAGTGACTGCCACACAAGTGCCAAAAAATTGAGAGATGAAAATCGTCATTTTCAGGTAGGACCTGAGCAGTGACTCTGAGATTAGCTCAGCTGGTTAGAGCATATTGCTTAGAGCAGCAAGGTTGTGGGTTTGAACACCCTATATGGGCTATTCACTTAAGAGCTAGACTTAATGATCCTTGTGGGTCCCTTCCAACTCAGAATATTCTGTGATTCATTCCTGAACTAGCTAACAGGAGCCTGTATGCAATAGAAGTATGAGACTTTCTGCTGAGACTTTCTGTTCCTCTGGTCTGGCAGCAATCCTGAAGCAGCTTTCCCAGGTACATTTCCCCTTGACAGACTGAACATTTTGTTTCAAGATGTCCAAATTTGACCTGCACCACACTGCATAAATAGGAAATTGCATAAATAAGTATCCATATCTTGCTATTTTCATAAATAGCTTTACCAAGATCAGCATCCTCATCCCTGCTTTACAGAGATTGACACACAGCACAGTGCAGTGACCAGCTCTGTGTCACACAGCAAAGTAATGTCAGTGTCCATATCTCATGTGTCCCCAGCCACAGATCCTCAATAATTATTATGATGATATTTGGCTTTTAAATTATCTTCTACAGAAATATCCTTCAAATACTATGTGATGGAACTAGACATTAATTAATAGTCTAAATAGTTACCCTTTCACAGACTTTACAGTGACAGCTACATGGCACTCTTTTTCTGAAACAGCCAAACTAAAAAAAGTTTACTGCCAACTGTTATTCTTCAGTTGTTTGAAAACTTCAGCACTTTAGAAATATGAAGGGTCAAAGTCAAGACCTGAGATCCATCTACCGGATATGAATTTCCATGCACCCTCCATTAGTAAGGGCTGTTTTGACATACCTGACTAAAACAATGACTAGATAGGTTTGGTTTCAAATGGCTGACTTGGGAGTCTGAAGAACTTAAGACTGACTGGAGCATAAGCAAAAACTTTTAAAGGCACTAACACTGCCAGCACCTGAGAGATGCTTTTGGCTTCAAAGGTTACATATATTTTTGGTCCAGTATGTGGTATAACATTATATACTTTGTACAAAAGGTATTTATATTAATATTGGATGGTTTTAATGCTGCATTTAATTTACAGCTGAAAGCTGCAAAACAATAAACAGTTAACAGGAAAGCAAGACCAGTTCTGAGAGCCCTTTCTCTTTTAATAGAGTTTGCTACAGTAGCTAGTTTATGCCTAGGAGAATATGAATAAGAGTGAATGAATCTTCCATACACTCCAATCCCAGAAAGCACCATTCTGCTCATCTAGTTTGACCTCCTTTGTTTGAAAACAAAATAAAACAAAATAAAAATAGCAACAAAACTCCCAGGCCATAAAATTTCAAGATGTTGCTGAATCAAACCCATAACTTTGACATATTAGAGCCAATATAAAAATTCTGCCAAGTGTGCATTTTAAAATAGCTCAGATGTGGGGAAACATTTTTTCTTGATAGAAATTTTCTTTAAAAGGTTTGTAATACCAATGCTCTGCTGCTTCTTCCTACACATTCAGCCTTGTCTTTTACAGCTTTTATAGGACTCCTCTCTAATACAGCAATATCTGAAGATCCTTTCAAACAGTTCTGGGCTTGTCTGAGAAGTGTAAGAAGCTGCATGAACAGATCAAATCTCCTTCAGGTTTATAAAAGTTTGGCATATACCAGTATCAGGTACATCAGACTAAGTGAAGACACATTAGAGATGTAGTCTGCTGTGGATAAAAGTTGCGCTTGTGTATAGTGGCTGTGTCTTTGAAGTGGTTAGGCAAATTGCATCTTCCAGACCTAACAGGTACCTCACCCCCATGCCCCACAGAAGTTTCCAGTGCTCAGCTGTGCCAGTTGAAGGGAGAAGGCTCTCTAAGCAAGTTCTTGTGGAAACAAAACCTTCATGCTTTTTCTGTTGGAGATAGTTGGAACACTACAGGTTTTTCCTTTTGTTGCAAAGCCAATTCAGAAGAATTTTCCTCTCCTTGCCCCTCTTTTCTGGACTCCAGAAATTATTTCCTTCACTCTTCTCCAATTTTATGCTGAGGCAACTGTTAGCATGTCAGGCTCTAAACCATACCAGTAGAATGATCCAGCTTAAAAATGGATTTAAATTAAAAACATGCCACAAATAGACATTTTTTAAAGCCTGGTATATCTTATCATCTGGCATGCATGACATCCTCAGAAAAAGCTGTATCAGCCTATTAAAAGGGTGCTAGTGAACTGTGGAATAAAAAGATGGGAAGAAGGGGAAGGGCTATTAAAAGATCATCAGCCTCTTGGCTGGAAGGATGTCCTTGGGCTGCCTGTGGTCTTTTGTAAGAGGCAATCCTGTCCCAGGAAGCTCTTGCATCTCTCTTCTTCCCATCTTCAGATACTTGGTCCCTGTCCCCAGTGCCAAGGACTTCTGGAGCTGTGCTGGGAACTGGGCCAGGCAACTCCTCTTGGGTCAGAAGTAATCTTTCTGTACCCAGGGGCAGGAACTCCTAAACCAGCATGTCTGTTAAAGAAAGTATGAAATTACTGTAACCTGGATTTGAGAGTATGTGCATTAAGTATGTTCTGTTAAGCCAAATCATTCCAGATATTTGAGGAGCAGTCAGGCAAACAGCTCAGCTGGCAGTGTCCTCGAGAAAGGCAAGGGGCAGACAAACCAGAATGAGCAGCAAGGAAAATTACTATACCATAAGCATGGTCATACTAAACATTTAATAAATAATCTAATTTCTTTTTCATCTCCATTTTCTTTTTCTGTCACATCCTTGTCATCCATCAAGAAATAGCAAGATTATTTAGAGACTAAAGTCCCGGCTGAATCAAGTTAATCATATTGTTTTACTTAACTATCCTACTGTCATCCAGTTGATCAAAATCAGATCATAGAATCTGGACCCAACACTAGACATATTGCGACATATTGAGCAGAGAAGTCCAGTTGCTCATTAAAGGCAGTTTCCAGCAAAGCACAATAACACAACACGCTCTTTTCTGAGAACCTCTCTTTAAATACTCTGCAGAAACACATATTGTACTTTCATAGGAAAAGGGAATGTCTTCACTTGAAAGTAGTATGTCAATATTGCTGTTCTCAATAATAACATGTAGGGTAGAAAGATAGGAATGATATAAAAAATTCTCAAACACTTGTCCTATGCAGTGTGTCAAATCCCTTGTGTCTTTCAAAGTCTCCCAGAACAAAAGTCAAGAGGGCCAACTCTGAAAAGACAGAGTATACCATCCACTCAATGAAAGGTAAATATTTCAGTTATTAAATATCTGAAAAGGTGTGTCACGGGCATGCTACAAATAGAGTACAGAACATTGGAATCCCCATGAGGGAGAAGAATTATTGAGCATTAAATGTCTGGAAAAATCATCAAGAGAACAAGAACACATGCTGCAGTATGGGACAAAAATGTCAACATCATCTCTAAACTCAAATCTGGTGATGGTGAGAGTGCACGAGAAAGAAGTACTGGCCAGATGTAAGTGCACACTTAAGTCCTCACAGTTCTTGTCCATAGCACGCTGAATGCCTAGTCATGGATCTTTCTGCAGGAATAGAATAGTTACAAGGTATTTCAAAAACAGTAGCTAAAGCATGTCTTTCTGTCCTTCCCTCTGATTTAATAGGGCCTTTCACACTCCATTATGAGTTACCTTGTTCGGTGAACAGATGGGATGTCAGTGTACTTTCACTGAAATCACTTGGCAAACAGAAGGCTACCCAATTCCTTTTTTTTTCACCACATCCTCTACATCAACTGTTGTTTTCACCTCTGAACTATTAACGTGGGTTTTTTATTTCATTTCAGATGCAACTGTCACACCTATAAAAATGGTCAGGAAGGACAAATGAGTAGTGACAGGTATACACTTGGACTTTTTATTCCGTCAAATTCGTTCCAGCAACAGTAAATTTCCAGAATCAATATTGACTGACAGCCAGTCCTTCTAAATATCAGCATCTTCATGAATCAAATCTTACTCCATATCACACTACATCTACACAGGCAGCACAAAAAAAGCAAAACCTCGAGAGCTTCAATTAGGCACACCTATGATTGATGTGCCTAAGCTCACTGTACACACACATGTACTTACTGAATGATTTGTACTTAGTATGCCTTCCAATTTCCAGGGGAATGCAGAAACTTTAACCAATTTTCTACATGTTTGCAAGGCTGATAAAACAAGCCTTTTCCCAAGGAAATAGGTATTTTCCTATCCTCAGCTGGAGAAGTTATCAAGTCTCAATCAGTGCAAGGACATTTCATGCCTGTAAATACTTCGTGCTTATCTCTGGTGAAGATAACAAGCTTATGACCTTGAGTCAATGTCATCAGTCACCAGCCAGTGGCAGCAGACCCATTTGTTCCGTGATTTGTACAAAAAGCCATGTTATTGTATGACCTGAATGCTAGAGAATGCCTGCTGTTCTTGGACTAAGTTCAACCAAGATGCCTCACTGGAGGTGGCAGTGGGATGCAACTTGGCCTTCCAAATCACTCTCTGCATTTCTCTCCAGTGCCCTAGGAACATCAATTCACTACACACCTTTCTGTAGGAGTCCTCTAAAACATGCAGGAGTGTCCAGATCCAACATAATTGGGAACACTCAGCATCTGTGAATGAACACCATTTGATCTCAATTTCACATTGAATTAGGGCATTGCCAGGCTGTGTGTAGAATTCCTAAAGCTGAGGTCCTGCTGCAGAAAGTGCAGAATTAGGTATTCAGTGCAAGATGTGCAGAGCCTGGGTCAAGCTTAATCCAGCTGACTGCAGGATGATGTGAAATCCTGTCTCTCCTCTGGGCCTGAAACAAGTGCTTCAGGCATCCTTCCATGGCTGTAACCTGGTTAGAAATGCAAGACTGAAAACGTTTCCTGAATTTTGGATACCAAGCTGCCCTTGTGGCTGTTAATCATATTTTCCTGAAAGCCAAGAAGTTCAGGTCTCAGAGGCAGATTTGTCTAGTTTTTATTCCAAGATAACCCAGTCTCCGAGGCAGGGAGTGTAAGCCTCTAAGTGTGGACCCCAAAGTCCATTCAGGTATCCCAAGTGATATATTGGCTCTAGTAATTTTTTTTTTTTTTGTTGATGCAGCAACAAAAGAATGGTAAAACCTAATCTGGAACAAAGGTCATTGTAAACAGGGCCAGAATATATATGCTAAAATTTTTTCATTACTTTCTTCCATATTTGTTGAGTGAGAACAGGTGATTCTTTAAGTTCTGATTCCCTAGTGAGCGAGAAGGATTAAACAAAGGCACTAGATTATTAACAATTTTCACCAAGCAATGAAAGTAAGCCCTGAGTTTATATTTAGCCATCTGGTATTCAGCCAAATCAAAAAGTATTAATAGCTTTCATTTAATATTTGGTGCCAATTCTCAAGTTTAGATACAGCGTTCCTCCTTGATAGTGTAGGCAGTACCAGTAAAATCAGTTCTTGGTATTTCATTTATAGAGACAAGTCACTGCGCTAAGCCTAATTACTGGTATTCCCAGCTAGACAGGACATGTCAGGAGGACACTGGATATGATGAATAAGCAATTCATTCAATGCTTGCACTGAATATAAGTGGCTTTTTAAAGGCATGCGATTGACTCCCTATTTTTTGCAGCTTTCCAGCCATTCAAGAGGGAAACAGTACTGTTCTCTACTTCAAGCATTGCCTCATTTCAGACAATTGCAAACTATGTTAGCAAGCTCTAGTGCAGGTATATTCAGAGGTTTCATATGATTACCTGGGCCCACAGATTTGAAAATTATTTTCAATTTTCACCTGCTCAATCTAAGCAGCTGAAAGGAGTTAGTTTAATGCTATAAATGAATTCCCAAAGGAACCAGAAGCCTCTGGTTGCACACACTGCAGCTCAAACACAGCTTATTGGGCAATAAGAATAGCACTGTCACATAAATACACAATTTACACCTGCAAATCAACTAGCAGCATTAACACACTTGGAGATCAATCTTATAGTAGTGTATTACAGCAGACCTTTCATTTGTTCATTTTCACCATCTTAACATGCAGCAAAATGTAAAGAAAGCCCTTGTACTCAGTCAGAAGACAGCATATTTCAAAGTACTTTCCAACTTGTAATTACAGTGTGGACCTTGTCACTACAGAGCACTGAGGTGGCCAAGAGTGCAGCTGAGTTCAAAACTGACTTCGTGCAGGCTAAGTTTAGAGGCGGCTGCTCAACATGACTGTCTAGATGTAAATGCTTTCTCAGGAAGTTCCTGAAAGTGCTGGATCTGGGAAGAATGATCCGGGAAAAGATCACTTCCTGGGTATTCTGATTTCACGTACTTCACCTGAGGCTACTTCTAGTTGTAAGACACAGAGACTGAGCAGGACATACTACTGTCTTAGTCTAACATGGTCATTCCTATGTTCCCCTATACTCATCAGCACTAACTACAATAGCTGGGCAACATGAATGTTGTACAGTTGTGCTCAAGGTAACCTCTCTGCCTCTGGTACCCTTCCTCTAACTGACAGATTGTCTGTACATGGAGGTCTTTAATAAAATGCATACTGAGTGTGTTTACACAAGCTACTTACAGACAATAGGCCTGACCAGACCCAATCTAAGTGATTTTCTTCTCTGTCCTTCCTCTGATTTCTTGCTATCATCTTCCCCACAGGGCATATGCCATAGTTATATTTCAGAGAAGGCAATGTTATCTCTGCTTCCAAGAGAGGCATTGTTTGTATTTTTCTAAAATAATATAAATAACTGAGTTTGACAATCGTGCTAGTAAACTACTGCTCAAAACACGCTCCAAAGGCTCTAGCAGAATGTCTTATTTCCCATTTGTTTTGTATGAACTATATGAAGCCTAAGCACACAATTGTTAAGTTAAAAAACATTTAAGAACAGTTCACTTGGGAATTTTACTGTTGATGAGAGAGGATATTTTCCTGTGACTTTGACTTTAGTGTACTGCATAAAGAAATGCAAAAAGGGAAACACAAAGAGCAACTGTCTACAGGGTAGATGGGCTTTTTGAGCTTGTAAATTAGTTTCATGTCTGATTCTTTGCACTGCGATTGACAAGTTGTTGTATTAAGTTGAGTCTTAAAATGCACCAAATTCCTAGCTATTCCCTAGTTGATTTGTGAGGCTTGTAGGGCACGTCTTGAACATCAGAAAAATGGTACTTGGTGTTTAACAGTCTCATACCTCCATTCTGTATTGGTATTTTAAACCCTGTTAGGCTGGGGTTATAGTGTTAATTTTATGGCACTGATTGACCCCTGCCAAAACAGCCTCGTTCGTACACCAGAGAAAGATGAAAATATTACTCTTGGCTTACAAGCATCAGAGACGTGGAAATGTATTTAGAGAATGTTATATTATAAGAACATATAAGATAACAATGCTGAACATATAAGATAACAATGTTATCTGTTCTCTAGCCCTGACAGGATCATTACAAATAGGTATCTAAGTTTATTCCATTTCCAAGAGCTTCATTTCATACTGGGGAGGAAATTTTGGTAAATTACAGCTTTCATGTGCCAACCATAAGTATCAGCTGGCTTCTATTTTCCTTGAAGTGCATTTTAAGTATAATACTGAATCCTTACAAATACTAAGAGATTTAGGGTCTTCTTCTGGAAGGTGCTAAATGTCTTCATTTTTCTGCAGGTCAAATAAGCCCTTACTATCTATCAAATGTAATGCTGGATCATTGCTTTCCTTAAATGTCATTATTTTTAAAAACATAGTTGTACAGGACTTCAGATATGTAGCCAGCTCTGCTCTGTTACTTATTGGCAATTTATCTGGAACACAGAGGGAGCTCACCACAGGTGGAGATACATCATATTGCTCTGTGCAGAACCAGCTTAGTGCTAGTTTATAACCCCAGGACAGCCCTGCAGGAGTGCGTCTGCCTTTCTCCACACTATAGCCTGGAAACACTGCTTTTGGGTGGAGGCAGTCCAGCCAGTAAGCACGACTGCTCTGCCAGATTGCAATTAGTCCCCTGAAGAACCATGGAGCTCTCTTTGCTCAAAACTCTAAGAAATGAAATATTGAAAAGTAGTAGAGATATCGCTGAATAGAAAATGACAGATCTAGGGTAGCTTAAGGAAACTGGCTAGTGGTCTTGGGGCAAAGGGGAAGAGTAAGGGCATGGAAAAAAGAAAAGTGGACATAAGTGATAGTAGTTCTGAATACTACTTTACCCATGATGGAAGGGAGGAGGCTAAAAATATGGGTTTATTAGCCTGAGTGCAGGGTCAGATGGCACCGCATCAGCTCATTCAACATCCAGGCAATACACTTCTGAAACCAAAATCTCCAGATAATGTGCCACATAGTCACTAGAGCATCTGCGGAATGTACACTTTTGAGTTCCAAGACTTCACCCCAAAGTTCAGGTGCTCTGAAGACTGGTCACCAGGCTCTATCACACAGGACAGAAACTCCCATATAACTACACTTAGAGGCTCAGCCTTGTCCTTATTATCTCCTGCTGTCTGGGTGAAAAGGGCTTCCCACTATGCACATGAGCTTTCTATTTCAGTGTGGCACCCACCTCTGCAAATGCTGAATGTGATTAGCACTGGATTTCGGATTCCATTCTGAAAGTCAAGAACGCATAAATTGGCATTGACATCCCCAAGTGACTAAATGGTGTATTATCACTCACTCCCACTACAAAAAGCAAACACATTTTGCTGTATTTGCCATATAAATATGTTTGTATCAGTTTAGAGCTAGCTATTGACAGTAACTACAGCTGATGGTCATGGGGTAGGTAGCCCAGTTTCAGCCCTGGCTCTAGCCAAGTATCTTCCCAGGTGGCAGGAAGTGCTCAAGTGAAAACCCCAGGTCTCCTTCTGCAGAAGTGCTGACTTCTGGGGTTTGGTGGTCACAAGAGGCTGTCTTGGCAAAAGCTTTCTACTTTAGAGGGTGAAATCTGCCTAAGGTGCTCTTTAAGTTTGGATCTTACCAATTCCTTACCAATGTCTAAGACCTTCTTCAATCCTGCTGGCAGTACAAATTTTCCCCATTTTTTGTTTAGTAAGTGATTTTCTTTATCTAATTTGGTAGCCTTGCCTTACAGAAGCTGGCACCACTCAGGCAGTTTTGTTTAAGCCCAGCACATATATAACGTGAAGGACCAGTGGGAACTGCTCTCCTTTCCAGACTAGGTTGATGGGCAGTGAGTCTAGTGACAGTTTGGCTGATGCATGGTAACCTGCCAAAGCAGCAAGCTTTTAAAACATGCTGTTAAAGAACAGTTGTGCCTGGTATCTTCTCAGCAGGTGCAAACTTTAAACAAAGACAAAAATTAAAAACTGATAAAATTTGCAGGTAAAGAGGGTTATCATATAGGAGATAAAGACTGCTTGACAAGAAGAACAATAAAGTCTCCCCTGAGTCTCTTTTCTCCAGGCTAAACAACCACAGCTCCCTCAGCCACTCCTCATAAGACCCTTGACCAGCTCCACTGCCCTTCTCTGGACATGCTCCAGCACCTCAATGACTTTCATGTAGTGAGGGGCCCAGAACTGGACATAGCACTCAAGGTGTGGCCTCACCAGTGCCAAGTACAGGGGGACAATCACTGTCCTTGTCCCTCTGGCCACACTATTGCTGATACAAGCCAGGATGCCATTGACTTTCTTGGCCACCTGAGCGCACTACTAGCCCATGTTCAGCTGCTGTCAACCAGCACCTCTGTCCCAAACCTGTCGCACTGGAGGGGGTTATTGTGATCCAAGTTCAGGACTTGACAATTCACCTTGTTGAATCACATACGATTGGCCTTGGCCCATTGATTCAGTCTGCCCATATCCCTCTGCAGTCTTCCTACTCTCCAGATCAACTCCTGCCCAACTTAGTGTTGTCTGTGAACTTGATGAGTGTGTACTTGATCCCCTTGTCCAATCATAAAAAAAGATATTAAACAGGACTGGGCCCAAAACCAAGCACTGGGAAACACCACTTGTGACCAGCCACCAGCTGGATGTATCTCCATTCACACTATTCCCTGAGCTTGGCCAGCCAGCCTTTTACCCAGCAAACAGCGCATGTGGTCCAAGCCATGGGAAGCAAATTTCTCCAGGAAAATGCTGTGAAAAATGGTGTCAACAGCTTTACTGAAGTGTAGGTAGACAACATCCACAGCCTCTACCTCATCCACTATGCAGGTTAATTTGTCATAGGAGGTCACACTGGTCAAGCAGGACCTGCCTTTCCTAAACCTATTATGTCTGGGCCTGATCCCCTTGTTGTCCTGTATGTGCTACGTGATGGCACTCAAAATTACCTGCTTCATAAAAATAAAAAATAGCTTCTAGGGAGAAGTGAAGGTTCTTATTCTGAGTTTTTTAAAATGAGAAAGAGGTGACCTGCTTATTATTGCAGTGGGAAAAAGCAATACTTGAAGCCTTGCAGCTTAAGGTAGAAAAGCAAAACAGGAACTAATTACTTGAAACTTAAGCCAGACAAAATTCAATTAGAAATAAGGAAAAAAAAACAAATAGAGACAATGGGATAATATTTAAACTAATAATAGTGGAAATGATGGATTCACAGTCTTTTGTTGTGTTCAGATCAATACCACATGCTTCTCTAGAACACAAGCTTTTGCCAATCATAAGTCCTTAGGATCAATACGGGGGTAATGAATGCAATTTTAATGGCCTGCAACACAGGTGAGGTCAAATCAGATGATCTAATGGTCCCTCTGGCTTTATAATCTAGGGACAATCATATCAGATCAAAGAGTACAGAGCAGAGAAATGAAATGAGTCAGGAGTGTATACCTCAGTCTTTGCCAGGACTACCGTGCTAAAAAATTAAGAAGTATGAGGCTTTCTTTTTCTGTCATGCTTGTCTGTCTGTTGATTTTGTGCCTCCACTGGAGAGTATTTTGTGGATAGATTGCATCACTGACTGTAAATGGTCTTACAGAATTCTCTGGGTATCACATCACTAGGGTCATATTGAGGCTTCTGTTATAATATTTATGATAATAATTTCCAGGTAATGATCTGTTTTTCAAATTAATATTTTCCATGTTGGTCTCAAAAGAAATTTTTTAGTTATTAAGGGAAGCAGTTGTCCTGCTTCTAGGTAGGAAATCAGGAAGGAAAACCATTCATCAGTAAGAAGATAGTTGGAATTCTATTTCACTGACCATTCAATAGTTAAACTTTCAGGTAGCAGGTCCATGGAGGAAACTAGCGCTGATGAACCATTCTTCACAATGAAATAATAGTAAATAATCACTAGAGAGCAGTTTTGAATATTTACAGCAGAGAGTACATCCTTCTTTGAGTTAAACTACTGACAGTTTTATGTGGAACAACAAGTCTTTTCCTGCAAATTTTCAGCAGGAATGGCTGTGTATCAATATTTTCTTGATATTCCACAAAAGAAACAAATAACTGTAGACTTCTAATGTGAATCCATGGAGACTGCACCTGCATGGGAAGCGTACAGTCTCATGTCTGAATAGCATCCCATGCTGCATGGCCCCGATTTATCTTAGGATGAATCTAAACAAGCAAAGCAGAGGCACTTAAGAACCTTTCACTAAAGGTAACCTAAGAGGACAGTTTGCACACAGCATCTCTCTGATATAGCAACCAGCTGAAAAATATCCATAGACCATTACCTTTTAGATTGAGGGCTGTCCAGGGTAAAGATATTATACAGTGTGCAGGAAGACAGGGCTTTAACCAACTATCATAGTGACCTTCTGGTATCACCACGTAATATTTCAGTAATTGTTATAATACCTTTAAAACTGTTTTGCACCAAACACATTTATTCTTTTTGCAATTCTTTTTAATGAAAAGTTATTTACTTGAGCCCCAGCAGAGGTTTATGGTATGGGACATTAAGCAAACTACATCCCACTTAGAGTAGTGAAATTGGAACCTTACAGAGACCTGAACATTCATTTCAGTATGCAAACAGCAATTTCAGTATGCAATAACCATCAGGAGTGCAATGTAATCCTTTGTGGAGGATTTTTTTAACAGCAGTAGTTGGAAATGATTTTCAGGCGCAAAGCTGATTCAAAGGCCATGTGATTTAGTCAGCTATCTCCTTCCTTATGTGACCTTTGACAGGTTCTGTGACATCAGACCTATAAAAGGACTGAGGCATGGCCATGCCAGTTGCTCCACCGCTGGAAGGGATTTATCCAACCAGCTGGAGCGCTTGCTTACACTATCCACTAGGCAAACAGTCAGCTGCCTCCTGTGAATCTGCAACCCTGAGCAGGATGGCAATGGGAAATACCAAAGATCTGAAGCCCTTCTACCAACTTGTAGCCTCAGGTTAAGCATCATCAGCGCCTTCCTTGATTTGAGGCCAGGGATATCACCTACTATTTTTATAGATAAGATAGAGCCAAGGGACAAAGCAATGATACTGATAGAGCAGTTAAGGAACTACAGCACTCAGAAAATGGGAGATTCATTCAATGCCTTTCTCTATTGGAAAGGTTTTCAATGTACATATCTTCCCTGTCATTTAACTGAACCACCCAGCTGTAGTCTACTTGTGGCACCTCTCTGTCCCTCCTCTCAGAGCTGGGGCTCTGTATCACAGTGAATGTAAACTTTAAAAGCACATGACTCCACAGCGTGGTGGGAGAAGGGCCTTTCTGGGTTCAGGTCCCACTCCCAGTCCTGCTTCTGTATTTTAGCCACAGCTACTGATGTCACATGTCCATAGAATCACTCCTGATGCAACCTCTTCTGGCTGTTCTTGAATGTCAAGAGCCCATGCCAGGGCAGAACACGCCCAGCCCCAGGCAGCCTGAGGTTCTTGAAGGGTGATAACTTCCAAGCTGCCGCAGGGAGGAGATGATACCTAAGCCAGCAGAAGCTTGGGAAACAATCAGCAACAGACACTGGGCACGCCACTACCTTCACTGATGAGAGCACCGGCGTACACACTTTCCCTGATGACTCAGCAACTGGGTGACTCAATCTGCTTTTAATGGAAATAAAAGCTTTTAATTTGATCTGTATGGGCATCTGTCTCTTCCTCACTCATAGCTTTTGAGCTAAAATTTCAAATATCAGCCAAAACAGACAGAAAAATATAATTTTCCATCATAACTGAGTGCATAGGAAAAGGCAGCTGGGAAGAGGAGAGAAAAGAGAAGAAATACTACATCTCTGGCCCATCTTTTTTTGCATATACAAGAAATCACACAGGTTTAAAGACCTTAAAAACTATTTCCTATTCCAAGATGAGAAGTACTATTGAACACATTGATATGATTTGTTTTTATTCATCTCCTCTGCCAAAGTTATTGTCTTTCTATCATGAAGAATGGGTATCTTCATAGCTACCTTGCACAAAATACTGTATTTTCAAGTCTAGAACAAATGGAAAGAAATGAATGGGAATGCTTAATTCTTAATAATATTCGTGTTAAATAAAATATATATTAGTCCATGTATCATTCATTCAAAATCATAAATAATCAGATAGTGGGTTATGGTCCTGTAAAAAAATCAAGAATAGACACTTGTGCTTAAATTTAGTAGTCATTTTGTTAGCTTCTTCCTGCCAGTTGTAGTAGATTTCTTGTCCATATAGAGATAGATGGAAAAATCATCTTGGAGCATATTATGATATATGTGTGTATGGCTGCAACAATTAATCTTGTCTGATAATCAGCTATCTTCTTTCAGCTGCTACAGATAGAAAAGGTCATAGTTTTGTTCTCATTAACTCACAACAAGTTTACCACTTAGGGTATCAGAGATCTGGGTTTCTGTTTATTTCCCTGAGCAAAGAATTAAACTCATTACAATACTATGTATTCATCTTACGGAAAAGATTAGCATTGCTTAGCAAATATATATATAAAAATATTTTTAAAATAACAAAATAATGTATTTTTATGTTATATGTATGTTCGTCACCTTTTGTAACAGCTTCATATTAACATGTTAATTCTGAACATTCTTGCTTCCATATTACAGAAGAATCCCTATACAGAAGAATCCAAATCCCTGCCAATACCTCCCATAAAAGGAGCTTCTCCAGGCTAAATACACACGATTTCTCCAGACTAAACCAGCACCCAGTGTCCCTGCACACCCACTGCAGGTCCCACAGCTGCCCATGTGGTGCTGTGTCTCACTTCTCCCACCTTAGTCTATATAAGTGACTCATATGCCTTACTGTATCCAGTGCCAGAGTGGGCTCCAGCACCTTCCTTAAGCACAGGAGTGACGCCTCTCACCCTCCAACTCTGCTTTTTTGCTTCTCATCCTTATGCTGAGCTCCACAACACCTTCTGGAGATGATTTTCACTTATCAAGCAGGCTGGGCTTCCAGCCCATCAGAGATCTGACTCACTTGCCTCATTGTCAACAGATCATGGCTTTTCCAGAACAGCCATTAAATAATTTCAGCCAGTGTTCTGCTGCCAGGAATGCTGTGCGTGTAAAACGACAGCAAAATTAAATTAAGGTGTCAAACTTGATTCAAATTAGTTCTCCCTTGAGGACTTGTAGAGAGCTTTAATAGTAACCCAAGTCATATTCAGAGGCATTTTTAACCTAAAGTAAGAAAAGTCACAAGTCTTGGGTGTCAGCTAAAGCCCCAGATACATTCCAGTCAGTGACATCTCAAGCAGAATGTGCCCCATTGCCTACATAGCCTGTAGTTGATGTTGACAGGTATTTGGACATAGTCCTCACAGGTCTCATGCCAACATAGGGATATTCTGATTAATGGCTTATAAATTGCCAGATTTCTAAGGCCAGAAGCAATCATTGTAATGATCAAATGACCTTCTACAAGCACATGCCATAATATTTCAGAAAGTGACTCAAATATTAAGGTCCTAAGCACCATTAAAGTCTTAACCAGACAGTCTCTGTGCTAGAGCTGCAAATGCAGTTAGACCTATTAAATTTTTCCTGCATGTAATACCTTATAATAGGTGTTATTAATTGACAGTGGATACATAATTGCCTGTGACAGATCTAAGATAAGGGTGTGAGAACGTATTTTCCTATGTCACTTTAGTTTAAGTAGATGACTAAAGGGGCCAGATGGCAATTTCCTATCACTGGGACTTCAGCACACAAGCAACTTCTCAGCTGCTAAACTCTCTTCTCAACTTCTTTACCTCAGCCTAGAGTGCGTGCCTGGGCACGTCTGCAACGCAAGATTCTTGTTCAGATTTTCCATGACTCTGCATATCTTACAATTCTCATGAGTCTGTTTTCAGGGTTCCTGTGAGTGACAGCAGCAGTAATAGTTTACAACTTAGAAATGTCTCTCTCTACATATCTGTGAATACCTACTAAGATACATACTTTGCACTTACGCAATTAGTGTTCCTCTAGACAGTATGAAGACTAAGGCTTAAAAAGTTTGAAGGGTTTGTTTGTATAGTTCTTGGTTGTTTTGTTGGTGGTGGGGTTTTTTATAAAAAGAGGTTCTTTTAGAGTTTATATTTCTTTCTCTTCGGCAAACTGTGGTATACTGGAACTTGCTGAAAAGAAATAAATCACAGTACATTAAAAGCAAATAAATTACAGCTAAAGCAAGAGATTTAATATCTATCTGTTTTCTGCATCCCTACTGAAAAGAAAGTTCGTATGGTCCTCAAAAATTACCAAATTAATATTTTTATAGTCAGATTTTTTTCTTCTGCGACAACTCGTTACTAACTCATGAACTATTGAGAAGGAAAGTCTCCCATAACAAAACAAGACAGGAATAATGCAACTGCATGTCTGCCACTATCATAACAAAATAAAGAAAAAATTTAAGTACAAACTCACTTTAAAAAGCAAAGTTAATTACACTGCACAAAGCAAATTTCTTCAGAAAGGGTCTCAAGCTTAGAGCTTGAAGTCATTCTGCACAGCAGAAAGCTATGATTTTGACAATTTTCTATCCTTTTTTTAATATTGTGTCTGCATAATCAAAACAGATACAGCTAAAAACTCAGCACTGCACAGCTTCACAGGCTGCCAGGATTTGATGTGTTAACTTAGGACAAGGGTCTCTCCCAGTTCTTCTCTTATGTCGGTAGGCTGTGAGCTACCGAGGGAGGGAAAACCATAGAGCAGGCTGATCTGAGGAGAAAGCGAAAAGTCTCTTGTGTCCAGACCGCTACCCATGGCGCCTGCTCGCTTTACCTTCCCGGCAGCAGGCTCGTTTCAGGGGATGTCGGCGGAGGATCACAGCCTGTCCAGGCTGCCCAGGGCTGCTGTGCCGCACGACCACAGCCCGGGCTGCGGAGCTGCCCCACCGCGGACACCCAGGCGCCGCTTTCTGCGATCCGGTGACCGGGCGGCCGAGACGGCACCCGCTGGCTCAGCCCTTGGTCCCTTCTCTCAAATTCACGCGCGGATGCGGAGGCAGCGGGCAGGAGCCATCCCAGCTCCCCGGCACAGCCGCCGCCTCCCCTTTCCCGCCGGGCGCGGGGCCGGTGGCGGGAAGGGCGCGCGGGGCAGGGCGGGCAGCGCCAAGAAAAGGAGCGAAACGGCCCCGCGCGGGCGGGAGCCCCGTCCCGCGCGCCCGACGCCGCGCGCCGCCCGCTGGCGCGCTGATTGGCCGGCGGCGCAGCCGGGGCTCCCTGGCGGCCGCGCCTGATTGGCCGGATTGTAAAGCGATGTCTGAGGGCGCCTGGCGGGAGCGGCACAGCCGCGCGCCCCCCGCGCGCCCCGGCCCTGGCCGCGGTGAGGGCGCGGAGCCCGCGGAGCCGCCCGCCCCTCCCTCCTTCCCCTCCTGCCCGCTCCCTGCCCCGCTCCCTGCCCGCCCGCCCGGGAGCGCAGACCGGCTCCGCGCTCCCCTCGCGTCCCGCCGGGACGGGAGCGGCTCCTCATAAGGGCCGGGCTAAGGGCGCCTTCTCGCTTTGCAGATGGAGGTGAGCGTCCTGGCGCTGCGGGACCTGGCGAGCGCCCGGCCGGGGCGGCGGGGCCGCGCCGAAGCGGCCCAGAAGGTGAGCAGGGGGGCGCAGGGCACAGGCCGGTCGGTGCCGGGCGCCGCGGGTTCCCTGCACGCGTTGCGCCGGAGCCCCGCGCCGGCCCGGGCGGAGAGGAGGGAGGGCAGGGAGGGAGGGATGGAGGGAAGGAGGGCGGTAGGACCGGGGGGCGAGTTCAGGGCCGCGACCCGGGGGGCTGGGAGATGACTCGGGCCCCGGATCGGGCTCCTCTCGCTCCCCTGGGCAGCGTCTGGGGTTTGCCCATCGGACCTGCTCTGCCCTGCCATACTGGTCCGTAAGCAGCATCTTACCTGTGAGCACTTGGAGCACTGGGGTTTCCAATCCTACCCTTAAGATGAAGGGACAATCCAGTGAAAGAACTCCTAGTCATGCCACCCTTGTAAGTGACTGCACTCTAGCACTCATGGCTAGGCTTCACGAACGAAGATTTGAGACTCTGGCACTAATTCCCAGGGAAACACTTAGCTTTCACCTAAGTCGGACTCACTAAGTGATGTCAAGCATCCCAGTAGGTACCATGTGGAAAGGTGGTGGGCTCTTGTAGAAACTCACCGTTCTAAAGGTAAGAACCACCAGACCTAACTTGACATGGGAATTGTATAGTCCTGTTATTTAGCACCACTTTGACCGTGCAGATGCACATGGCCACTCTGCTTGCCTTCTGGTCTGTATATGTAAAGTGGTGTTCCCAAGTCAAAAGGCTAAGCAGGGGCCACTCAGGAGAAACAAATTCATTGTTCCCCTATTGCCTCACCAGCCAGGAGACAGGATATGTAGTCTTGGGCATAACCTTGCTCAGTAATGTCTCCCAAAATAGACACAATTCATGACCTGCTGTCCATGCTCAGAGTCCTCCAAAGATCACATAGTTCTTGTCAGATTCCACTCCTGTTATCTCAGATTTGTTTGAATTCTTGGTTACACAGTAAGTTCCAGTCCTCTTGTAATCATAAGCTATCTCTGCTTGGATCAAGGTCAATCTCATGCTTCCATCAACTGCCCTTGCAGTTTTATGCAATACAGATGGAGGGAGATGGTATAGCACTGCAGCTATTGAAAAAAAGAGGAGAGAGGGTAAAAGTGTTTCTTACCTTAGTAGGTAATGACAAAAGTAGGAAATAAAGATGTGAAAGGGAGTAAACATGCTTCTCATGTAGAGCCATTACTTTTTCCACTGTGATATTTGCACAAACAAGAAAATTTGGGGTGCTGAAACAGCAGCTTCTGTTGCCCTCACTGCAGTTCCATTACCACTAGCCACAGTGAACAAGAACTTGAGGGGAAGGTAGACTTTCTCCATTACTTAAGTAATTGATTCACTGCCAAATGTGAAATTGCGAGAATATATTGAGTGCCATCACAATGTGAACATATGTACTAAGTACCATGGCCTCTAAACTGACCTCTAATTATCACAGTATAATAAGTTACAACTGGATGACTGTTAATTGTAAAAAGAGATGTATTTTTATATCCTTTTGGGTAATTCATAGATGAACATATGCAGAAGTGCTCTTCATCAGTGCTCAGAGAACAGTGCTTTTGATGTGCCAAATTTGTTTCCAGTTTGAATGCTACAAAACTGCTCCTAGTAAAAGCCAGTTTCAATTGTTATTAAAACTTCTTTCTCCTTTCTAGCTTGATGTACCTATTTAAATATCTTTTTCACCTAGTGAATAGTTATATTACTTCAAACAAAAGGCAAAACTTAGGATAGTTCTTGAAGCAAACCAGTATAACTTAATATTAAATATTAATTGGCCTTTATACCATTTCTGAGTTGGATTTGTTGCAGCACAAAATATGCAGCCTCAAAGTTGTTATGTTAGACTTTTAAAACTAATTTGGAAAAAAATTGCAGCCATAATCTTAATCTGAGCAGGAAGACTTGCTCAGTTTGAGACCAAAAAGCCATAATTACACTGAAGAGTTAATAACTTCAAAGCTGAATTTTAGTTTAAGAGCAGTTTGCTGTGATTTCAAAGGCTTCATCACCCATTACAGCAAGTTTTAAGCTCTTCTAGGTTTCTGATGATAATCTGTTCAGTTCTTTCTGTCTCACTTCACTCAAGGTGCATACTAAATCTAGAAACCACTGAACAATTCCAGTGTTCCAGAAAACAGTGTCCTGCTTATAGGGTATTAAGGGGAATTAAGTGATATCTGAACTATCTAAAAAGAACACTGATCTCCCTGGGCAAGAAGAAAAAGTGTGACTTTCTACATGGATATTTCTGGAAGTTCTGTACCAGGCTTAGGATATTTGGGTCACAGGTTTTTTTTTCAAAGAAAGCCAATGTGGCATCCTGTTTACTTAATTCCTTGAATCTTCATTAGCTATTTACACTAATAGGCTAGAGTGAAGTAGTGTTTCTTGTTGCTGAAAAAAGATCTCAGCTCAAGGATACCACTGATGCTTGCTTTCAGTCAGTCCCTTGAAATGAGTTGATCTGTAGTGATAATTCTTGAAATAAGAGAAAGGGGTAAAATTGGATCCAAAGATGAAATATAAAAGAGGTTTGATTGCAGCTAGGGACTGGAAGGAGTTGAGCTTCATTCAAAGAATGATAAAGATCAGTTGATGAACTAGACTTTTCCTTCTAGCAGCTCTTTAGCTGTAGTCAAGGAACAGTTACGGAGATTTCTTTGTTTCTTTGAGCAGCACATAGTGCATATGCAAAACTTTTCTCACTTGCACATGAAGTCACATCCAGTTCAGTTTGACATTTTGTGACAGTTTGATCTGCATCCCCACCATGGCTTTTAACTAGGCACCTTTCAAACAGAACAGTGTATTTTCTTGCTAAGTGTAATATGACCAGTGCTTTATTTCAGTTTTGCTGCGACTTGGTGATTTATGTTTGAGGGCAATGGTGTCTTGTAATAACAGTCAGAGTTTAAAAGCCTAATATACCACAAGTTGCATTCGTTGACCTCAGGTTCTATATTTCAAGGCAGTATCTCATATACACTTCCTCCAGTATAGCGGCATGCAGAATATTTTACCACTTCCAACAAAGGCAGAAGAACTCTGCTAAATATATCTATGAGTACCAAGGCATGAGTCACTACAATTACCTTCATAAGAATGGTGAAATTGATTGTTGGAATGTTTTCTTTCCTGTTGTGTTTAAAGAACTTTGTTTTTAATAGGAAAACATATTTGATCGATCCAGGATGGCCCCAAAGACTCCCATTAAGAATGAACCAATTGATCTATCGAAGCAAAAAGGCTGCACACCGGAAAGAAATCCAATTACACCTGTTAAGATCATTGAGAGACCTCAGCCTGATCCCTGGACCCCTACTGCTAACCTGAAGATGCTTGTTAGTGCTGCTAGCCCTGACATGAGGGACAGAGAGAAGAAGAAAGAGCTCTTCAGACCCATAGAAAACAGTGAGCAGAGTGACACACCTGATTCATTACAGGTGAGACTGAGAACACGATTACCTTATGTTCAGTTAGGACGCAGACCTTCCTTAAATTGTTCCTCAGTTTTCTTCCAACCGATCCTTCATTCCTCATAGAAAACTCCAGAATTATAAGACACTCCCAAGGACAGTTGCCTACACAGCACTGGCTGAGCAATAGGACATCAAAAGACTAAAAGTAACTGTCTTACTAATAATTGACCAAAGACCCCCTCAAGAGCCTGAATATTACTTAAAAGGACAGTGAAGGAAGTAGAGCTTAAATGTTTCATTTTCCCCAGTACTTCTGAACCACATTACAAAATAAATTGCCAGATCAGTTTTAAACAGGCATCATTTTCAAAAATAAATTCAACAATGAAAGAGCATGGTTTTCAAATCTTACACCTTGTCCACAACAACCCTGCAAAGTGGTCAGCTGAAAACTTTCTCCCTCTTTCCACCCCAGTCCCCAGACTAGTCGTCAAGTGTTAGGAAGATTTTTACTCACCAAGACTTGGGCAATGCAGGTGTTGATCCCTGTCCTTGCCTTGTGAAGTCTGTCCCTGGAGAAAATGTCATCAGGTTGTAGTAAGCGTCATTACAGTTTTCTTCCTTCATACTCTTTTTGTTCCAACCACTACTTGTCATCTCCTGGATTATTTCTTGTATAATATCCTTCCCTGGTGATTGCAGTGACAGGAAAATAGTTCTGGGGTCCTCCTGCTGAGAAGCATCATTTGATAGGCCACAGATCACACTGAAGTGTAGTTTTTACAGCAAGTACAGTGACTACAGTAGTCTAGAGAATTCTGCATGGTCATAACAAAAGATTATTCCTAACATAGCATCCAGTAAGTAAAAGATAGTTGATGTTAAAGATTACTTCATTACCACTCTGAGCCTGCTAAGATCACACAGCATTTTTGGGGTGGCTACTATAAAGAGTTCAAATATTTTCTAGTTAATAAAACTTACACTTAATAATTTTCTTTGCTTAGAAAGGTAACTTATAAAAGAAGTAGAAGTGTTACTGTAAGAATACTACTATTTCCATACCATATAAAACTCAAAGAATTCTATCAGAGCAACAGCCTGCCACAAGGTCACTTAGTCACAACTAACAAAGGACAGTTTGAGATCCCATATGCAAGGAAATGTGGCCACCAGCTTCAGATTTTCTTTGCCAGAGGGCAAAACTTATTTTCCCTTTTTTGACACAGAAGAAAACCCCAAGGTTACCAGAAAAACCCTTCATCATTCTCATTTTGTGATAAATAAACATACCTCTTTGTATATACTTGGCATCACAGTTTTGTTGTTTTTTATTTTTTGCCCCTTCAGGGACAGAAAGACCATGTTCAGACCATCTTACAGAATGCCTTAACATAACAGCTTGACTGAGTTAAGGTTTCAAAGACCGGGTAGTGCCTTTTATAGTCTCTTAGCACTGTGCCCCCAATCCTTCCACAAGCACTGGTGTCTTAAAGTGATAAAGTCACTGTGAAGGGCAGCAAAATCTTTTGAAAGAGGTTTTGCAGGAACTCTTTGATGTCTTCTGCATTTTCTGGTTTATGAGATCCAGAACTGTTTGAGGGAATATTCCTTCACCTCTCAAAAAGAAGTACTCTTTCTGAGTAGGATCTTAACATCTGCGAGTCTTGGGTTTTTGGTATTACTGGTTTTTTTCCTTATGCATGACCGTTATTTCATGATAGTGCAGATAAGAGTTTTTCTGTAGATATCTTGTGTCATGAATTGAAAAGGGCTTGCAAGTGTGTCACCCAAGTGCTCTGTGCTTCCAAGAAGTCCATGGTTTTTTTCCTTATTAGAAAATCTGAGCTTAAATATTGCTAGCATCTGAAATATGCCTCACTTGACTATGTCTTGCTTTTAAAGCTCTGCACTAAAGGGTTAACATTTATTTTTTAACAGTATGATATAGTAGACGACACCACGGTTGATGAATTTGAAAAGCAGAGGCCCAGCAGAAAACAGAAAAGCTTAGGACTTTTGTGCCAAAAGTTTCTAGCTCGCTATCCAAATTACCCACTGTCAACAGAGAAAACTACTATTTCTTTGGATGAAGTGGCTTCAGTTCTTGGTATGTATACCTGCAAAAATGGGGTAACTGATCACCTGGGATATCCCAACAGGTGGGCCTTCCAAAGATCATCTTCTAACAGACTGCATTCAAAATCTGCCTTTCCCATGGTCTGGATGCTCTTTTAATCATACTAATCAAGAGTTGGAAATGCCTAAAGTTCCCGAGTGTCTTTGCTGCCTGTTAATGCTACCATTTTGAAGTCTGCTTTCTGACAGTACTTTTCACTGGACAAATCTTGACTCCAGCAGTTTACCAACTCTGTTACTTCCTTAAATATTCAATTTATTGAACACTGAAGGAGTCAGGAGTTAAAAAACTGCTGAAGGAGTTTTTTTTTTTAAACAACAGATTTTGTCAGAATTAGATATTTGAGGAAATGATTGCAAACTACTAGGTGTAGGAAACTACTTGGGTTTACTGCAGGACTTCTGCAACGTGTCTGACATGTCTTCCAAGATCTCATGGTTCTCAAGGTTGTCTTAGGTTTAAATGATGTCCTCTGTGATTCTGTTAAGAAAGGCCTTGAAATACTCATTTATTTGCCTTGGTAATGGGAAGTGGAAATAGGATAGAATTCAGGTGAGGTAATTAGTTATATTACTTTTAAAATTAATTATTCTTTGGGATTTTGTAGTTACTCCTTTATGTGTTTGCATGCGATGCTTGTGCTCCAGCCTTGTACAGCTGATCATGAATAGTTCTTTATTTTGTGTTGGGAGTGACGTTACCTTGCTTTTCTAAATGGTAGAAACTTTCTTTTAAAACTTATCGTGGGGAATTTTGCCTCCCAGGAGGGGGCGTTTGTCCTTCTCCCTTTGTTCTCCCTTCCTTGCTTGCTTGTATCCACTTGCCTCAGTGACAACAAAATTACTCACATGTTGCTGCTCTCTGTGTAACAAATGAGGGACGTGATACAGCTTTTGCTGCAAATGTATATTGCTTTGTTCACGGAACAACTATGGACAGGGCACAATGGGGGCCATACTGCTGATGCCTGAAACACACCAGGATTTGTGTAGTACTCTTGTTTTTCAGGAGTATGTTTCAATCCAAGATTTCCACACTCTTAGAAATACTCATTAATTGTTTCACCTAATATCCATTTGAGGCTGGTAAGTATTATCTATATTCTCCAGAAGGGTAAACAGATGCATCAAGACCTTGCATTCCACAGGGAAGTCTTTCAAAACCTTTTCCCCTAACTAGCACTTGTTCTGCTCTGCTGATGTTAACTGTTAGGAGCTTTCAGGTGCAGATGATGTCACCAGCTTATAGTGCTCTATGTTACCTATAACAGCCACACTTCAAACAGCATGGGACACAAGTACTTAGGACAGTGAGCAGAGCCACCAACCTGTTCTTATTCAGTCCCCAGCCTTGCTCACATCAGTCAGGCTGAACTCAACTTGGGCATATTACATGGATTTCCCATAGATGTAGACCCAGCCAGCACTGAGGACTCATTTCTGCTGCATTTGGGAACAGTGGGTCACATCCTACACTGCTTTGCACTTTATGAAGCTTTTAATGCTCCTCTGCTTGGTACTTGCTTAGCAAGTAAAAGTAATTGTGCCCTTGGAAATGCAAGTAAAGGACCACACTCTCACTGGTTCCTATGTGAGGGGCTTTTATCTCTACACCATGTCAGTGCCGGGCTCAGACACTTTACTGCCCTCTATTACACACAGGCTTGTGCATAGTTATGTGTCTGACCTCTGAAGCTCTCTGTCAGGAAGGGCCAAAATGCTCTGAAAACCTCAGGGCAGTCTGGGCAGTCTTAGTGAATGGGGCAGGGCAGACTGCAATCAGTTCTAAACACAGTTTAAGTGCTTTAGGCTGAAGCCATGGCTGGACAGGAAGTTAAGAAAATGGACAAAGAGCAGCATACAGTGAGGCTGACCACACATAAATCAGGTCTTAATTGTGCAAATATGGATATGTCCAGGTGAATAGTGAAAAATGTGTTGTGGACACTCAGAGAACATCCAGTTCTCTGTTTGCTTCTGCTGAACAGCACATTAAATCTGATGAGCATCTATGTCTTCCCCCCTCTCCCTCCCAACCTTAAAACAGGAGTTGAACGGAGACGAATTTATGATATAGTGAATGTCCTGGAGTCATTGCACTTGGTTAGCCGTGTGGCCAAGAACCAGTACTGTTGGCATGGCCGGCACAACCTCAGCCAAACTCTGAAAATGCTTCAGGAAGCAGGAGAGCTGCAGTATGGAGAGCTAATGACCTTCCAGCACAAGGAGCAGGACTTAGAGTACAAATCTGGAGAACGGAAAAAGGAAACTATTCCTCATTCCCAGGACAGACCATTACTGGACTTTTCAGAACCAGATTGCAGCTCTGGTAAGATAACTGTTGAGTGTGATAATACACAGACACAAGTCTCTTTCTCAGTTTACCATGTGACTTTTTCCCTTGATTTGCTTTTAAATTAAATAGTAAAAAATTATCCTTCCCAAAAAGGTGCTGAATGGCAGCAATTCTACTAGATACTCTAGTTCTCTCCTCACCTGTACCTGACAGTAAACACTATCCTGCCAGAAGGTGCCATCTTCATTTGTCCACTGTTTCATGCTGCCCACGTAACACAATGGTTTAAGTTACAAAGTCCATTGGAGTCACAAAATTACAGTGGCACAAAACTGTGTAACTTAGCATAACATCGTCTTTGGAATCTGACTTTCTAAAAGCTCTTTCTGCAATTTTTACTGCCTTTTGAAGAGACATTTCTGTCTGCATTACTCAGCTGCCTTTCAAAAGATTTCTGCTTCCTGACAAGTAAATACTTTGCTCCTTTTGCATGTTAGAAACCTACTTACTAGTTTTCTGGCTGTGATGGATGACATATGCTAAGAGGCTTGGGTATTATTTGTTACACAGCTTCTGCAAACAGCAGAAAGGACAAGTCATTGCGGATTATGAGCCAAAAGTTTGTCATGCTGTTCCTTGTCTCCAAAACCAAGATAGTCACTCTGGACATCGCAGCAAAGATACTGATAGAAGAAACCCAGGATACGGTGGACCACAGCAAATTTAAAAGTAAGCTGGCTAATGAGAGGCAAATGAATCAATCAGTGAGTAAAGAAAACCAGGGCATGTTTGGATTGACACCAGTAGGTAACAGCAAGAGCAGGTCATGAATCTTGTGCTGAAGTATGGTTTGGTTTTTTTTAATTGCAAGTATCAGTTTGTGAAAACAGCTTGGTATGGGGAAGAGTCACTTTGACAATTATCTCCCAAGTTTTAGCTTCAGAATGAAGGATTTTTTTTTTTTTTTTGGCTGACTTCTTTCATACTTAAACCCTCTTTCCTGTATTGCTCTGAATGATGTTTCAGAACTTACTGAACTGAAACATGATGTTTAATTTGATGGAAATAATTTTCTTCTCTGCAGAAATGTGCTACTTCTCCTTTTTACCCCAGCAATCTTTCACAGCTGGATGGCAGTTTGCTTTTCAGTTAGTGCGGATTAGTACCTCAAGTCCTTGGACAACATGGAAAAACTCAGTATTAGTAAATAATTTTTCTAAGATAAAGACTTTTATTTTAAGTCTTTAAGGTACTTTTAAAATAAAGTACTTGCACTTCAGTCTTAAAATTCTACCCCAAATATCAGGAGAAATGTGAGGAGTGTAACTGAGCAACACTTGGGTATCTTAGTCAAGTAAAAGATATTATTTGCTAGAGTCACAGAGATTTTTCTGGGTGTGTTATAATTTTTAAAAATGATAAACATGTGTCCTCTTTGGATCAGCTGTGCACTCTTGTGCCTCTTGCCCCCAGCTTGTCTTTACCATGTGAAGGTACCTGCCTTTTCTGGGAAAATTGTTGATGTAATAATTTTCTAACCTATTTCCATCAAAATGAGGTAGGTGAGCTTAAACCTGAGCAGCAAACGTATGAAGCAGCAGTGACAATCAGGTGGGAGCTGGCATGGCAGGCTTCATAGGAGGTAGCCTAAGTCCATCCCAATTTGATTTTAACCACCTCATCTGTGAAAGCTGTGGTGATGTTCTGGAATGAAATTACCATGTACTGTATCCACTGAAACCTGACTATCTTAACTATTTCTGCATTTTGTTGTTAGCAAAGGTACGAAGACTATATGATATCGCCAATGTTCTCACCAGCCTAGGCTTGATCAAGAAAGTTCACGTCACAGAGGAACGAGGACGCAAACCAGCCTTCAAGTGGATTGGGCCTGTGGAGTTCTCTGGAAAGACTGGTAACTTGTATAGCTTGAATTTATTTTCTTTTTGCTTTGACAGTCCCTTCCCAAGTGGTAAAGGTTGCTTTCCGTGTGTAAAGCATGGCCCAGTTTTCATTGTGTACCCTGTGATTATTAACTGCTGCCAGCTCAACATGGGCCCTTGTTAGACTTTGCGCTCAAGAGCTGGGGCTGTGGAGGGATGTTGAAGGATACTATGTCTACTGACTTATATAACTATGCATAACTGCAGGAATTGTAGAGCGGTGGCAGATAATGCCAATATCTTCAAATTCGGGTCCACAGCTTTTATGGGTTGCAAAATCTCATTAATTCCATAATAATTATACAGTGAATTGTTTTCTTTGTAAGGGGACTTACCAGGGTAGAGCAGGGCTGTTTCTTGGAGATGTCCCCTTGTACAAAAGGTTTGTCTGCAAAGAATGAGGCAGTGGGACAGAGCGTCTCTGTAAGCTGATGATTCTTATCTGGAAGCCAGAGCAAAGGCAAGCCCTTTGGCTTTGAGATTTGGGTCAGGCCAGTGCCAAGACCAAGTAAAAGTGAAGGACAATGTTAATGCCATCTCCTCCTGGCTACTGTGGAATTGATAGGAGGGAAGCTTTTATCTTGTCTATTGGTGCCTGCTGAGCTCTAAATCTCTTTCAATGTTGTGGGGTTTGAAATAGTATGGAGGTTACCTCTTCCCTTAAAGCCAAGTTTGGTAACATGGAAGAAGCCTAAATGATGAGCTATGTTGCCTGAAGGACTGTTGTATAAAATTATGTCCCTACAGATGAGCTGAGAGGGCATAGCCCAAGACCTGATTCTCTGCCAGAGAGAGGAGCCTGTGCCCAGTATCAGATCTGTGCTGGTGGAAAGCAAAGGTTTACACGTCATGCTTCATTTAGTGGTGCACAGCCTTGTGAAGGGACCAGAAGGAAGGTCAGTTCTGAGCCCAACAGCCCACGTCAAGAGAGGCAAGGTAACTAATAATGAAACATGTTCTTTTGTATGCCACTGTATCTGCTCAAATGACAGCCCACCAATTTAAGGCACTTGATTGTCTGAATCAGTGTTTCAGTTCAATATGTGAATTACTTTTGGGAGCTATCTGTATTTACCTCTCCATGTGATGATGAGATTTGTGTTTTAGACCTTCCAGTCAAGTGCCTAAAGTTAGAGGAGGTGAATCTGGGCCATACTGTGTTAAATCTGCAGTTGGTTTTCTGGTAAATATTTCTGTTCTCTACTAACTAACTATACTACAGTTTCTTAAGTTAAAATTTGGCATAGATTCTTTAGCCACAAAATGCTTGTTTATTTTATGGTTCCTAATGTAATGAATTTTACTGTACCAATCTAATGAATAGTTGTTGAAAAAGATAAAGCAATTACAAGGCTTTTCACAGTCCACTCTTATAGGAAATGATGTTGAACACCTCTCCAGTGAGACTGAGAGTTCTGAGTGTCTTGCAGGTTCTGGCTCTAGGTGATTAGTGAATGTTATAAAAATGTCTCAAGACTGAAAAATTATAGCAATTATTTTATATGGCCAGTATGAAAATATGCTTGGTAAACCTACCTGGGATTAATTGAAGACCTCTTTTGTTCTTTCAGCTGGTATTGTGAATTCAGATGAATATTGTTCCAAAATGATAAATCTTGCAGCTGTCTGCAGGCAGAAAATAGAGGAAGATACTAGGTAGGTTGGTGTTAACTCTTGTCCAGTTTCACCTTTGTGCTTGTCATGTTTAGTTTAAGGATAGATACCATTGCTGAGACTGAGATAAAAAAGTTGCTAGAGTCTCGTTATTACTATTTTAATATTGATAAATGTCAATGTGGCGGGTTTTCTGTGGTCATTTTATACCCACCTGTACAAGTACAAGTACAAGTACCATTGTTGTTTCGCTTCTGTAGTTCTTTGTATCAGGTATGTTTATATACGTCTACATAGGCTGAGCAAATCATGATTCTGTGGAAGAGACTCTCTGTTTCTCATGTGTCTTTTCTACACCTATCCCTATCTGAATTCATTTGTGAATGATTACCAAGTACAGCCAGAAGCATTATTGTTCCACCAAAAGCCTGAGAAGTCTGCTTCTGTGCAATTAGAAATAATAAAAAGTGACCCTACTTGTAAACTGTGTAAAAATAGTGGTTTGGGGGGGAGGGATTTTCCCATATTTATGTCCAAAAATGTACCTGTTTGCTTCTAAGGATAAAATAGGGGTTTCATTTTGGACTAAATGTTTTTCTTCTTTTCATTACTGCTTTTTTTTTTTAGGAATAAAGCTTGTGGCACAGAAACTATACCAAATTCAGCAAGGAACTCAAGCATAACCTCACCTTTCTCCCTTCTTCCAGTTCCTGGGGACTCTGATTTTTGTGTTAACCCTTTGCCTCAGGCAGTTTTCCCTGTGGTTCAGGCAGAGGTGCCAAGCCTCTCACTACCAATTGGCATCAGCAACCAGGCTCCACATCCTTCCACGCCAGCAGCTTCCAAAACAGAAAATGGAAAAGCTACCCTGGTCCCCAATCAACCCTTCCTGTGCTTCCCATCTTCATCCCTTTTTATGTTGTGTGGTGGTCTTCAGGAAAATAACTTGAGCGAGACCCTGCCCACTGCAGGCGACAAGGGAAACAGGAGTGCCGAAGCTCAGGCTGTCTGCCAAAAACGCAGCTCCCACAAGTGCACATCACCCTCTTTACCTGCAGATGATGAAGAGCCAGTTGCTAAAAAGCAGACTATGGAGCAGAGCGATCTGCCCCTCTCACTTGTAGTACCCAAGGTAAAGTGATTTTCATTATCACTTAGGTTTTATCATAGTGAGGAAAGACTTTTGCCAAAGACAATGTTTTCAGAAGTGAAAACTCACTACACCACTCTTGTTAGAGATACAAATACTGCCTCCCATATTTTAATAAAATTGTAAGGAAGCTGTGTCAGGAAGCACAGGCACTAACTGGGAGATGTTTTCACATTGCTATGGGAAAATGGACTGTGATTGCTTTGCCTAGTGATGTGATGCTCGGCTGCTCTTTGGAATCAGTGTCCTAATCATTGTCTTGAACAAAACAATGTGTCAGAGGGGAAGAAATCAATGTAACTATTCCTCCTCTTCTTCCTCTGTTAGCTTGGGCTTTCCCAGACAGCAGCAGCATTGCTTCTGCTGAGCTATAGCAAATGTTTTTTGTACTTTCCCACTACTCTCTCAAGCTCAGTGGTGCCCACAGCAGGCTGATGAGAGAAAGATGATGGTGAAGGTGATGTGTAGCTATCTCTGGGTTCTCTTAACTACTGACAGTAGGGGTCAGGCTCAAGACCATATCATATAAGCCATTTGAATGTTCAGTAGAAACCATTTGAAACAAGTGTTTTTCCTTATCAATAAAAAATAATCCCAGAGATCAGGTATTTCTTATCTAGTGTTATCAAGGACTGAAAGTGAACTATAGCAAAGGGCACAGGGCTCAGGCATCACTAATATGGCTCTTCAAACCCTCAGTCAAAATTTCTTACTTAGTGATTTGCTAATCAGGTTTGTGCTGCTCCTTTGTAGAGATACTCATCTTATTCCATAGGCAAGGAAGGTGCATGAGAGGCATTGCGCTGTGTTTTTTCAGTTTGGACGCTTTGTTTCCACTTCTTTTTTTTGCTTAGAAGCCTTTTGAATCACCCAAGGCTGAATCTACCCCAGGAAATGGCTGTCCCTCTGCTGTACATCTAGAAACTTACCATCTTGACCTCGCAAGTCCTACTGCTGCAGAGGCCGCAAGCAAGGAGTCTTTCGATTGTCAGGAGCAAGAAAAACGATCTCAGAACACAGACCCTGATGAACCCCCTCCAGGAAATGAGCACATCTCTAAAGAAAATGCCAATCAACCTTTCCAACCACAGTATCTTTATGTTCAGCCTACCACTGGTAAGGACCAAGCCAAACCTCTGTATCTGTTCACTGAGCAAATATGGTGTGCTACAAATAGGTGAATACGTCTATATTTGGCACAAAAAACCTGACGGCAGTTCTCTCTAGTAGTTTAACAGCTCTGAACTGTCTTGACTCCATGTGAACCGTTGCTCCTCTGAAAAGACAGGCATTTTTCTGAGGTTCTCAAACATTAATAGAGATAATTATTGTGGGTTTTGCATGTTTGAATTATGTGCAGCAAAAAGGACACTTATCCAGCATTCAAAAGTCAGATGAGCTGGAAGTCTGGGTTTGGCAGTAAGGGGGCCAAAACAGAGCAGCAGCATCCCCCTGAGTGGGGGGATTTAGTCACCTACAAGCTTTGTACTGTCTTGTAACATGCATCATCAGGATAACCCCCCAAAAACCAAGGCACTGCAAGTGTAGCCAATCCTGCTTGCAGGATACCCTAGGGATAGAGGGGAAGCAGCTGAAAATATTGCAAGAGGATTTAGTGTCCACCATGGTTTGTGTGCAGTGGAAGATTGTTTTGTTCGAACAGGACACGTGTGGCAGATTGCCATGACTAGTGCTTTAGTATTTGATTCACTTGTGGCACAGAGTGGGGGTCTATGGATATGACTTAAGATGAAGATGGACAGTTTGAAAATGCTGATCCTGATGTTTTGGAAGGTCAGACAAACTGGAAGCTAGAGAAGCTTCTGTTTCAACACAGTATTTCAGCTGTTTTCAGAAAAATTAATGTCTTTGTGGTCTGTGGGTGTCTCCTATTTGTTTGGTTTGGTTTAGTTTGGGGTTTCTTTCTCATTAAAAGCAACGTATATGTTTTCATACAGCAGAGCATATGATTCTTGTTAATGAAAAAAAGCATTTGTTTAGCCAGGATGTCGCTTTTAATTGAAGTTAGAAGCAGAAAGCAGCAAGGTGTGTGTGGTTGGTACTTAATTTGACCAAATTAAATGGATGCGGGTACAGTGAACAAACAGTAGGGGGGGATGTGGAAGAAGGTGAAGAAAAGTAGCTGGACAGAAGAGTCAGGCATTTGTGACAGTTTTCTTTCTTATTTTTTATTATTTAAGTCATAGTTTACTTCCTAGCCAGGCTTTTCTTTATTTTCACACCTTTTTCCTATTTTGGATGAAGTTACAATAACTTACTTCCAATTTGTCACCCGTATTAATGCTTTTTTTTCCTCTCTCTTTGGTTTAGGATTAAGCAGTTTTAATTTCCTGTTCTCTGCGAACCAAGCCCCTGGTGCCATCAGCCTGGCTTCGAACCAGTTACCTTCTCTAAGTGTACCCTGTGTCGTGGTGCCATCAGCAGCCTTGGCTTCCTTCCCTCTCGTCTGTTCTCCCTCATTCACCAGTCCTCTTTCCCCAGTTCCCGATGGTTCATTCTCAGCTGCTGCCTCCATGAATTTCAGTATGTCCAGCCTGGCATCAACAACCCCTGTTTTCATAAGCACCACGGCAGTGGTCACCCCCAAGGTCTCAACTGCCCCTTCCATGGATCTACAGCAACCAGCTCACCCTGCTCTGCACCTGAGTCCTGTGCTTACAAGATCTTGCAGTGCTGTTAAACTGGACTCCCCCGTGTGTGTGGGGCACCCAGTGACGCTCCTGAAGCTGCAGCAGGTAAGAGAGAGAGGTGTGAGTGAGTGATGATGAAAGACACATGCCAGGTCAGAGGGCCTGAAGGCACTTTGTGCCACAGGCTGGCGCTGCTGGGTCAGGGTGGTGAGCTGGCACGCTGGGAGCTGGTGTCTTCCTCTTAGTTTGTGTATGTCCATCTGTAGCAGTGGCACAGGGCTTGGGACAGTGTTGAAGACATAGCTCAGCATAGCACATCTCGTCCTGAACAGTGAAATGGTTAGTTTTAAAACTCTTACAGGGATTTTAAAATCCCCCAGAAATCTAAGTCAGTATTTTTTCCCCATTTGACATTACCGTTGTGTGTTATGCAATGGCTACAGAAACACATCAGGTGGATAGGAAGATTGTTTGTCAGAATTCAGTAGTTAGTTTGCTGCAACATTTCTTCAGGTAGTAGTGTCCTGGGTTACCCCCTCAGCCCTGTTCTGATCTCTCTTCACTACATAATGGAAACGTAACAGCAGCATCAGAACTGAGGGAAATCAAGTATTCTTGTGGGGTTTGTTCATATTTTTTACAAAGCTATTTTTAAAAATTTACCATAGAAACAGGCTCTTGGGTAAAAAAAAGGGAAATCTAAAAGTGAAGGAGGACTCATTTATCTGAAATACAATGAGTGACATAAAACACTCAAGTCACACTGCGTTACCTGGGTCTCTACAACTATTAGCAGTAACATTTTGACACTAATTCAGCTTACATTCTTAAATCTATAGTTCGTTTTCCTATTGTCTAATGCATGACAAGCAGGTTAAACATGTGAAAGCTTTATGAACATTACTTTATGGTTATCTTTTTCGAGCTTTAGAAAAAGGCTATAGTAAGAGACTGGTTGGCAGCCAATCTTATAACAGATACTAACGTTAGAGGTTACAGTAGAGTGATACCTAAAAAAGAAGTGGTCAGGGTTTAGAAGACTAATTTTTGATTTCTCTTGATGCTAACAAATAACTAGAGTGAGTAAAACATCAAGGAAGGGAAAGAGCCATTTAAGCTAAAAGACAAGATTGGCATAAGAACGAATGAATATGAACTAATTGTGAAAAATTTAAGTTGGAAATGAAATAGAGGCTTTCATCTTCTAGCAGTGATGTACTGGCATACAGTTCCAGAACAAAAAGCAGGGGCAAAGCCCATAGCTTTTCATGTGGAGCTTCTGAAAGGATGTGTGAGTGGTTCTCTCTAGTAGCAGGGTACAGGGATTAATGTCTCCCAGCTGTCCTCTGTTTGCATGCTTGCATGTAGGTTTTGAGAAAATCCTGCTGAATCACTTTGGTTTTGTTTCACAAATAGCCTTCATCAGCTCCCCTCACTCCCAAGAGCATTCGTCCTGCACATCATGAGGCATTTTTCAAAACTCCTGGAAGTCTTGGAGACCCTGTGGCATGGAAGAAAAATGAAGGCAACCAGATCAGAAATGCCAGCTCTGTGCAGAGGAGACTGGAAATCTCTGGTACCAGTCCTGACTAATGCCACTCTTTGCGAAGGGTGGACAGATTGTCTTAGGACCCTTTATTGATTACAAGAGAACAAGCTCTTACCTGGCAAGAGGAGCACATTAAAATCTCCTTTTGGCATGCTTCCCCAGGTATCCACTGGTTCTGTTAACCATATTCTTCACAAATCATCCGTGGTACTGAAATCCTTTTACTGAATTGTTCCTTCAGTAGTGATTTGAATTCAGATTCCATGCTTCACACAGCCTTGTGGGCATCAAATTGTATTTGGGATTTTAATTTGGAAAATGCTATTGCTGTGAGGAGATGCAAAGAGATTTTGGAGTCCCCAGGGGTTCTTTATTCGTGGTTTTAAGTGAGATGTCTAGCACTTATCTGGGGTAAGCATTTTATTTGCATGTACTCTACTTACCCTGAGTAAATCTGTGGTGAAAATGATAAACTTCTGCAGTTGTGAGAACAACTGCTTTCTCGGTTCCAATCTGTCAAATCCTGCCTCCACAGTGCAGCCTCTTGCTATTTATTTTGTATGTTGGAGTGGGATTAGTGCAAAAAAGGATTTTTGCAGCTTCAGAATAACAGATTTTCTCAGGGTAGGATTACTTGAATGTCAGTTGGTTGTTGTACAATTTGCCCAGCACTTGTGGTTAGAAAAACCTAATAATAACACAGTATGATTGAATGTATACATATGAAAAATATTAAGACCAAAATAACTGTGAATGTTAACATTTTTATAGTTGTGTTAATGAACTGTTATTAGTCCTTGGGTTGTATTTTTCTTTAACTTCTACTCTAAGCAAAATATGCAAGTTAGATGTAAAGAATACAAAACCTGATTTCTTAAATAGGTTTGACAAAATAATTTGAGTGACAAGCCACTGAGAGGACTGTGCTAAGATTTCATCTCCTGTTTAAACATCTGGTCTAGACTTTATGACCGAGGACCACTGGTAACTCATTAACCACATGATTAGATTCAGTCTAACCTGAGTCTACTAAGTGCCTACTTAGCTATCTCCTTAAGGGGTATGTGCTTAAGTGCCTAACTCTTCACTTACAGGAATTTCTTACCTAGTTAATTTGAGTGTATTGGGAAGACAAGGGAGATCTTGTCTATCTAAACCATAAAAAGAAGCCGAAAAGAGCAGGAGCCTAAAATTTTGAAATTACTATAAAAAAACTAAAATTTTATCTTTATGCCTTAGGAGAAGGTAATGAGGAAGAAAAGTCTTAACAGTCAACATTCAGAGTCCTCAAATAATGGATGGTGCTATTAATAATATAGGACATAATTTTAAGAGTTAATGCTCCTATGCTTGGGTATGTTTTCACTCATGGAGCAAGCTGCAATTAAATTTGTGCAGTTTCCTTTTTAAAAGACAAAGTGTTGCTTTGACATCACGTTATTCTGGATTTTTAGCAAACATAAGGCCAGCATGATCAGCTCTCTTTGGTACCGGTACTGATTTTCCAAGGGTAGACATGCTGTTGGATGAACTATTTTGTGGTAAGGGGAAGCTAGGACTTTGAGGGTTGGGGATTTGATGAGGGGGTTTTATTTTTATAATGAAATGTATTATGAAAATGAAATTTAAGGAAGAATTTTAGTGAAGCTGAGAGTTTGAGTAATGTGGCCTTTTCTTAGAATAGACCAATAACAACTTTTTAATTAGGGCTTGGTTAGCCCTTGTTGAAAGAAAATCTATAGCAGAATTATCATAGGAAATTTCAGGGGTGGTAAAGAGACATCTTCAGACTGCTAATTTTTTTATATTTTAATGACACTACAATCATGAAAGTTTACAGTTTTTCCTTCTGTATTACTTCTTCCTAGAAGAAATAATAAAACACCCACTTAGATTAATTTTTCTTTGAAAAGCAGTGTATAATTAGCATAATGCTGCCCCTGCACTTCTGCTAGTGTGCATGTCTTGCTGTTGGGGCAGGAAACAGGCTGCTAGGGTTCCAGGTGACATGATGGGTGCCGATTCTCCAAACTTGTCTTTTCTCTTTCCCTCCAGTACGGTGCAGCCTTTTAGTGAAATGGCAGCTGGGTGCAGAGAGGAGCATTAGAGCTAATGTTGGCTCTTGGCTCCAGTTGAAGCATCGTCACCAAAATTGCCTTTCTTTGTCAGTAATGTTACTGTGTGCCATAACTAACCTAACTATACTTGAAAATGCAGGGACTGAAAATGGATTTTCAGTTTCCAATTTCTGCTTCTAGTTTTGGGTTTCCTTACAGCAGGTCTGGAAATGAGGATTGACTGCTTCTTCAATGGGTCATGGTTGGGAAAGCAGATTTTGGGCCTGGGAGAAGAAGGATGTTGATATGCTGTCTTGGTTTTGACAATGCAAAATTCTCACTAAAATAGAATGGGACCACTGAAGCTGTTGGGCAGCAAAGGGATCAAGGCTACTTTGGGTACCTGAGCTGCTGAACTAGACCAGTGAGGGGGAAGAGTTGGTTGTCACGAGGGAATGAGTTTACCTTCACTGAAAGCTAAGAAGTTAAATAAACTAGGAACATCTTATCAGCAAAGTAGCTTTGGAAAAGCAGAATTTGTATTTGCACTGAGGCGAAGTGCATACCCAGGATGTTCTGCAGGGTTTTTGAAACCTTTCTGTCCCAAGACAGTTGTTGAGGAGAATGATCATATAACTTATACTTGAATCTATCTGCCACGTTTACATTTCTGATTGTCTTTTGTAAATTGGTGCTATTTCTGTATTTAAAAAGCTGTATTTTTAATGTAAAGCTGCTTCCAGTTTGTTTCTTTGCACTGCTAGTTTAATGTAGATATTAATTTTATTGCTGTTTATAACTGTTCTTCAGTGATTAGACGTCCTGCTTTTCCTGCTTTCTAGCTTTTTACCTATCTGCATACAGCTTTAATCCAATCACACTGTTGGGTTGAATATTTTTTTATACTATCTTTTAGCAAAATATTAAACTTTTACAGAATAAAAAATGGAATTGAAACTGAGGCTGTGGTTTCAGTATGGAGGACACCCTTGAAAAGAAATATTCATGCACCATGTGTCCAGGTGAGCAGTGTCTTTCGGATGTGAGCACGGAATGAGTAGCAGAGGACAACAGCTCGCACCAGTGGCTCTGTTGTCCAGCTATTTTATGCAGCACAGGCATGATTCCCACTCAGCTTATGCAGGCAGAGACCAGTGCAATGTAAATTGGCTCTTAAAGTCCTTGAGCAGGCCAGGTCAACACCCAGTGGCCCTGGCCCGAAGCCATGTGGAGTGCCCCACACCATGAGGGCCCATCCCACCAGTGCTGTGGGGCCTGTCCCGGACACCCCATGGCTCTTGCAGCCATCCCTTGGCCTGGGTCTCCAGAACTGCTGGCCACTGACACTCAAGAAGCTGACATTTGGTTGTGCAGAACAAGTGAAGAACACAGCCATAGACCTTCTTCTCTTTCTCTTCCCCTTCCCTAATCACACACACACATAAGATGCAGCTCAACCCAAACCCAAGTTTGCTCCCATTAAAATCAATGTCAGGTTCACTGTTGATTTCAGCAAACCCTGTATTGCCACCTTACCCCACCCTGTGAATTAAGAGATGTTAGTTAATGTGTCATCTACAGGGCTGCAAAATGCCTGTGAGTTGCAACTGGTAGACATCCTCAAAACTCATATCTAAAAGAAAAACTCAGCAGCTCCCTCAGTATTGTTTTGGGGGTTTTTTTGACCTCTTACTCCAGCAATAATGCCTTTCCCTTTCAAATGATAGAAGAAAAAATGTAAGTTTAATAAGATTAAATATTGTATCTGAAGCACTACCAAGCCCTAACCTTGCTCCAGCTCCATTGACAGGACCATGACCATCGTTTCCTTGGGGAGGAGCAGGGCTGTAGCTTCCAGGAATTTTTATCCTCACTGGTACACTTAAAACTTCCTCTTCTGAAGTAAAAAGTAATTAGGGTAACATCAAGCTCTGTCTGATTTAGTTCTCTCAATAAAATGGGAAATTCACAAGCAGTGCCATTGTGAATGAACATCTTAATGCTTCACAGCCTGAGCTGGGCAGCCCAGAGCCAGCTGGGACACAAGTCCTGATGCTGGAAGGTGTTGAATGCTGCCCGCAAACCCAGTCAGAGGCAGAAGCAAAAGGGAAGCCCCCAATGGGTGGCAAAGCAAAGCCTGCTCCCACCATGTCCAGGGAAGCAGATCTTCACCAGCTATCTTGGTCAATAAGGAAGGTGCTTGGGTCATGGTAATGCTTTCTCCTTCCAGCCCATAGAGTTTCTGAGTAAGGCTCTGTGGCCTGCTTTATAATATAAAATTTAATAGCTTGGGAGGTAAAGGAGTGAAAAGAAAGGCTTCATACACAACCATGCTCACTGCAATCTTTTGAGAAGATCCGCGCCTACATTAAGCATTAGCATCCAGTTTCTTTCCAAATTCATTCATTGTGCCAGAAATGCAATGAGAATTTGGGATATTTTTTCAAGCACTTTCTCCAAGGAGTCCTGGAGCCATGAAATGAATCCTAATGGTGTCAGCATTGGCTTAAGGTCTGAGAGCCTGAAGCCTTCTCCCATTCTTCTTGCAGGGCACAGCAACTTCACTGGTGGGTGGTAAAAGTCTGCCTTGCTTGTTTGCAAAATGCTGTGACCTTCAAGTCTGATATCATAGGACCTCTTAGGGGACACAAAGTTCTGCCTCAACTGGAGCTCTTCTGTTTTACTGCATTTTCCAAATAAGTGGTTCTTATTTTGGCCCTGAACATGAAATGCCAGACTATGCCTTTCCCCCATTGCTGGCTGGATATTTCTCACCCTGGATGTGACAACAGTGTAATTTCATAGATGATATACCAAATCTAGGTGAGAGGGGAGCATGAAATCTGTTTTTTTCCAACAGTTGCTTTCTTGTTTCAAAACTGACAGCTGTGAGCCAGCAGTTTATAGTCTTACCCCCAAAGTGTGGAGTGATATCAAAGGCACTGTAGTGAAATCAAACAAATCAGCAACATATGTAAAATACTGCAACTTGGTAAGTGCCTGTAGCAGTAGCTGAAATAGGCAAACATGGATCAGGTTTAATCTTTAGGGAAGAAAAGGGAAACAATTTAAAGCCTAGAAAATAAGATGTAGGTATAAAGATTTCACAATAAATTGTCCAGAAGAAAGCATCTCCCTTACTTAGGCAGCCAGTTCTTCAATGCTAAGAAAAATGGTTTGTTTCTTCACAGTCTCTGCATCTCACTGATAGCCAATAACGTGATTTAATCACTCTACACCCCTTCAAAATCTTGATTAACTGGTAACAATTAGTTCTGTGCCTGAAATACACTAGGAATTTAATAAATGTAAGGTTGAAGATGTTAGGGAGGATTTGATTGGAGCTCTGCTTTGAGGCTTGCCTGAGCAATGACAAAATCACCCACTGGCACCTCACCTACATTAGAGTTCCCACCATTGCACTGAAACTAGGACATTTAGAAGATGTTGGTTAAAAATGTCTCCACAGACACTCTAGGTCCAAGTGGCAAACACTCAAATTGTCAAGAACACTTGTGTTCTTCTCTGCTTTTATACTAACAAAATGTCAGTGGCTCCAGTGGACTCACTCTTAATTTACTTTGGCTCAAAGAGGGGCTCAAAGGGATTTACAAAGGCTCAAAGTCTCCTGGTTCTGGGGAAACAGGATTTTTTAATTCAACCCATCATCTACTGCACAGCACTGACCAAAGCAGTCTTTGACTTCTCTAAATCCTGAGCAATGTCAATCAACCAGGAATATCACCTGGCCTCACAGGAGCTGAGGATCTGGCTTGCGCAGGTGGCATGGAGGATAAAAGGGAGATGGACAGAGGGGAGGGTCCAGCCCTGTGGAGCAGGTGTTAAGAAACAGTCAGGCAAGTACATTCACTGATTTGAAAATAATTTAGGGCTTTTCTGCTCAGCCTTGCTTGGGACTTCTCATTATTTGGACATGTCAGGATATGTCAGAGCCTACTAGCTTGGGGTAGCATCGAAACAAACCTGCTCTTCTTCTCCTGCAGTACAAGCCTGACTGTCTTGGAGTGACCTTCTCTTGCTGTCTGACCATTGATTTTTAATGTAAGATTTCTCTTCAAAAGTGTAAGGCTGAAATCGCACAGATTGAAGCCCATTATGTGTATAAGACATTTACAAAAACATTTCAAATGCATTTGATAAAAGAGGATTTTAAGAGGCTGAGAGAGCAGAAGCTCTTTCAGTCTTCCCAGCACATACTATTAAAGACAAAAAAATGTTTCAGATGCAGTCAGGGAATATATTTTGCTATAATCAGATAACTATGCAGTGCCCTGCCAGAGTAGCTAGGGCTGAGCTCCAGGAGCCTCTGCAGGGGATAAAAGGATTCACTTAGGCGCCAACCTCCCTCCTGCCCTGTTAAGAGTCTCTCCAGACATCTTTTTAATTTAATGCAAGCTGCAAAGTCCTGCATGACCCTAGAGAACTGTTTTCTCTGGGAGAAACCAGTGGATACGAAGAAAGTACCAGCCCACCAGCTTTTTCCCATCAAAGTCCTCATCATTTGTTATGCAAGCTAAACACGGCTGTAAATCACCCTTTGGCTTTCTCAAGAAACAAGTTTAATTAAGTGAGCAAAATGAATCTCAAAGGTTCATAAACTTTTTAAGTCTGTTGAAGCTCAGGAAATCTTGGTCTGGATTATAATTTTGTTGAGAAAAATGTTATTTTTATAATTCTAAACAAAATTGGGTCATACTTATTTGCTCTGTTTCATTTTCAAGGAGAGAATCTGCCTGGCCAATATTAGAGGAAAAATAAGAAATATGATGACAAGTAGCAGAAATCCCTCCCTGACATATCTCCCATGAGGACCTATGAGGCATCAACAAGGTCTGAGTCATGACACAGGCCTGGATCCTTCCAGGTATTGAGTCAACACTGGGAACCCTTGGACACCTCTTGGGGCCTCACAGCTCCCATGGTCGCCCAAGGTGGGGGGAGGCCTTTGGATCTGTATCTCCAGAAGCAGCCTATCATTTTAAAAGACACAGGCATCTGGGAACAAACCAGTCCAATTCATGTGCCTCCCACCCGGCACGGTGCAGTTTGTCCTCTGTCTTTGGCTCTGCAAACTCCAAGTGCCTGTGCTCACTACCTTTGCCTTTTCTCTTATCATCTCTTACCTCTAAACTCCTCTTCAGTTAGGGCAGAGGAAACAGAATATCATTCTTTCCCCTCTTGGGCTCAGAGACAGTGACCATAGCCAGACACAGCCCAAAACCCAGCTCAGTGACCAGGCTGCTCTGAGGCCAAGCCAGGAACCTGAGCCAGCAAGTCTGAGTCTGGGCCAAGGTCATGGACAGACGTAAGAGCCCAGTCATAGCTCCTACCCAGCTGCCATGTAGCCCAGGTGGGACCAGCCATAAAGCCTCAGCTGAAAAGCAGCTGCTAAGGGAGAGGAGGGGCAGTGTCTCGACTTTAGCTTCTTTCACTGTAGCCCTTATCAGCAAAGGAGTCCACCTTGGACTCCAACCAGCTAAATTCCTCAGCTTAGCCAATGAGATGCCTGGAGCAGGGATGCTCTCCAAGACAATTACTTTAACATGCCATTCAAGTTCAGGTGAATGATAAGAAGACTAAAATCAACTTAATACTGGTAAGATCTCTGCAGAGCCACGTCCACACAGATACAAAAGCTTGATCATATTTGCCAAAGGAAGTTTGCGTCTGTTTTGTTAAGAGTAGATAGGCAGGAAGGTTAAAATTATTCTGTTTAATCCAGTAGTGCGCTAATGAGACAAAGTGATTAATTACACCTCTGTAATGAGAAAGAGATTGTGTACAGGCTTGAATCAGCTTTAACATATCACCTTGTAAACTGACACCGTGTTCACATATTCACATATACCTACTGGCATTTCTGTACTCCAATTACTAGTGTTTCTGTGTTAAAGCAAAGGGTAAAGGCTGTAATTAAGAGGGTGAGAGACCATTCTTGTCTTGGGCCCCTCCTTGGCCAAAGGGAGCCTGGCTGAGAAGATTAATCATGGGAATAAAAAGAACTTTCCCCCTCAGCAGTACTTCAAACAGAAGACATTTGGACCAAGGACCAGAAGCATAAAGAGCTGGATTAAATATCTTTTCAACCAGAGGATCTGTGGTCACTCTCTATATCATACTGTGTATGATACAGAGACACAGGACAAGGTGAGCACAACCATTTGTAGGATGATGGCAGCAGCCACTGCTCACTGAACAGTAATCCACCCTCTGGGTACAAGGGGAATTTTGCTCAACTACATCTGGCTAAAGCTGTCTTCTAGCAAAAAGATTCAGAGTGTATCTAGAGTTTGATAGAACTGATAGATTTTTGCTCTTAGCAGCTTATCAAAAAACTATAAGAAGTTTGCATATCCCCTCCTATAGCCCAACAGTGAAGGGTCTAATCACCACACTGGAAGTACAAATACCTACCTAACCACAGCTGATGATATTCAAGCTCTTTTCTGATGGGAATTAATTTTTTCATGTCCTTGCTACCCTTTCAAACTGTTTCCTGCCTGCTCACCAGCAATATAGCTTGTTTATAGCAGCTTGAAATTGTATGTGAGAGGGGAAAAAAACCACCTGAAAACACTTTGGAGGACAAGCTGCTAAACTGAAACCAATGCAACAGAGGAGGAGAATAAGAAAAGAAATAAAGAAACCTTTATGGCAACAACCAATCAACTACAGCCAGCCAATCAACTACAGCTGAACCAGAATAGAATCTAGGCAATTTCCATTTCAGCCTAGGAAAATGTGAAACAACTGTGAAATAAGCACAGTTTTGGAAACAGTTCTGTAAACAACGTCAGGAAATCCAAGCATTCAATTACCAAGTATTGCACCATGATGCTTTTTCATGGCAGTCCCCTGAAATTATTCACCTGGTCTTCTATGGGATGGCAATAGCTGGCACAGGTCTGGTGTTCCTCCAGCTCTGTACAAAAGCTGGAGGAAATGCTGCATCTGTCTGTTTATATTAACTAAGGGTGAAACCCTTTGTGTCAAACAGCCTGCATTTCCGAAAAGAGAGCCTCTTGTATGAACATCTGGTCTTCCGTGTATTCCTGTTATATCACTACATTTTGACATACCCTAACAGGTCCCATTGCTCTCCACACTGCAAACCACAGGTACATCCTAATTAGGTTCTGTAAAATGGTGAAGATGTTTTAACTTGAGGCAAATCTGTAAATGTGTTGCCTGGAAGGTAGTGCTACTGTTGAGGCACAACCACCCTCACCCGTCCATCTTGTTTCAGGGGGAAATTTGCTCTAGGACTGCCCACCCTGTACTGACTTTTGCGGGGGGGTGGAGAAATTTGTTGTGTTCACATCCTTTGAGATGTGACTCAAAAGGGCAAGTAAGTGGACTGCTTCTATAGAGACAGTCCTTGCTTTCTTGTCCCAAGCTGGCATTTAGAAATCAGCAATTCTAATAAACAGGAAATACGGAGAAGCTCCTGGAAGCAGGGAAGGGAATTACTGTCACTGCAGCAGTTCTTGAAAAAAGCAATACAGAATTTACTTAGTCCTTCTGGTAAGAGAGGACTGTTCCACAGCGTACTGTCTCCAGAAGAACACTTGCATGCCACCTAGTTACTTTTTAAGGAATCAAATCAATTTGTCATTCTGTTCTCAGAAACTCTTCTGGTATATTTTGAGTTCTTGTTGCAGTGCGGTAGAGCTTTCATAAATAAAGGACAACAACTCTTTTTCTTTTCTTCTACCTCCCCCCCCCCCATATTATTGAGTCACTGATTCTACTGGAATTGCAGAATAAAAGTTTTGCTAGTTTAGATGGAGTCATGAGTTCTGTCAGCAGAAACTCATAGATCAATTTGAATCATAAATCACATTTGTGATTTCTGTTTGAGGAGTCACATCGTCTTGTGCTTTCTCTCAAGATAGTAAAAGTTATACCATGAGTAAAATATTCATATGTATCTCTATAGAAAACACTGGAAGAAATTTTTAAAGTTTCCATTTAAAGGATTCAACATTCAGCCTTAAACAATCACTTCCTATTTTTATGAGTCTGTAAGTCAACAGCAAATTTTGGTTTGTTGTTCAGGAATAGATTTTTTTAATGATTATCCTGTTGCATATTGACCCAGTTCCAGGAGACTTCAGGGAGGAGTGAGTCATTCCTATGGGACACACATCATGCCATAACATAGACCAAAAAAAATCCCACTCGGGACCTGGATTAAATATCACTGGAAAGACATCAGAATTTGTATTATGACATACTATAAGGAGGGAATTTGTTGCACAAGCAGTGAAACTATCAGTGAAAGGAACTTGCTTTGATCTCTGCTTCCTAAGGCTTTCAATTTTGTGAGGCTATCACAACATTCTGAGGGCATTTAAGCATCTGAGAGTGAATCAGTCATTTCACACCGTTTTTAGACTATGAAGACAATTGACATCAAGGTAAGCAAGACTCTTAGGCTGTTTGTCAGTTAAATCTGATTAAATTGACTGTTTTTTTTCTTAGGGAATGGTGAGGATAAGCTAATCCTTAGTGGTAGTGTGATGAAGTTAATCAAGTTGCATCAGGAACTAATTCACTGCAGTCTGGAGGAAGTGAAATAAACAGGAGTTAACTTTGCACATCTTCAGGAAAGGTAGGGCAAAGGAGGATAAAAGTACTGATTTCCCTAAGTACAGGACAACGGGTATATCTGGAGATGCTGAGAAAATTATTGTCTAAGAAAAATATCTTGGTAACATGAGGTTTTTTAATGTCTGCAGGAAGGTCATATCATGTAATATTGTCACCTTACTGCATTTATCTCAATTAAATTCTGTCCTATCAACATTTTGTCCCCAGAGCCAAGTGTGACAAGATGTTCACAGCTTCTGAGTTTAAATTTTTAAAATGAACATTTGGAATGGGAGCTGTACCCATTGAAAACATTTCAGTTGATATATGAAACTAAGCAACATTTGTACTTAGCAACAAATTGCTGTGAGCACATCACTGCCATGCTCAAACATTTATCTGTGATGGCCAGGAAAGTCACGTTAATAGCCATACCAAGTATGTTGTATTTGAACAGCTGAGAAAAGTGCTAAATGGGTTTTCTAGCTAACACAGACAGAAGAAGTCCACTACCCTATAAAACTACTATTTGGCTACATGGGACTTAACATGTCTTCAAAAAAGGAGGAATGGGAAGATAGAAGTGGCATGGTCTCAAGTTCCTAACAGCCCACCTAGCAGTGTTCTTAGCGCACTTGTAGCTGGTTTCCCTTCCAAACACCCTCTTCAGACAATACATTAGAAAGGTTTATTTTGGCCCTAAGAAACCCAGAAAGTCCTAGACACAGATGCATCTCAGTAATGGGGACCTCAGAGGACAGGCAAGTGGTAACGTCCTTCACTGCAGAAGTAATGACATGTTCAAGTTCTGCTAATCTTTGTTCACATGGATAGCAGAAAGCTTTCTTAGCTCCACTGTAACCATCCACAAGTCCCCAGCAGCAGCAAAACTACAGCCACTCAGTCTTGCACTACAAAAATTCTCACCAAGTGACCTCAAATTGATGGTGACCTTAAGACAATGAAATTGGTAATGCTGCACTCTAGACCCAAATATGCTCATAACCCAAATATACTTTAACTGAAATGTTGGATTTTGGTGTTGTTTCATTTTTTTTTTTTACTTGTGTATGTAACATATAGCACCATGTACGAGGAGTACAGAAGGACCCTGAGCAAGTCAGTGCATTAGTCTGGGGTTCTGACAAGCACTAACAAATTTATTCCTTCAGGCTATGTGCAATGTATAACTTGTGCACTGGGCATTTATTCTGCTGGATGGAAATTTCAAATAACTATGAAGGTGCGTTAACTGCTGCCTCTTTATGTAGAGCTAATAGCTACTAACCTGACAGTCTTTGGTCTCAGATGACATCAAAGATACCAGCTGTGCCAAGGCTCAAACTACACTACTGCCTCCAGGGACAGTCTAAGACTCCCTACTCTTTTCCCCAGCATTACAAAGTGTTGATACAGCACTCATATTCCAAAAAGCAGTAAGTAATTCCAGCTTTCTTTTTTAAGCAAGAAACTAAATCTATGCATCATATAAACAGAGTGTGGTTTTTTTCCAGTTTCTAAACAGTTTAAATAACATAGATGACACTGTCTTGGCATCTCTTTCCGTTTTCCCTATGTTTATTACTCTTCTATCTAGATAGGAGCTTTCCCAAGTAGCCATAAATTCTCTGAGACTGGAAATATCTCGGCAGCAGGGGGCTACAGACAATCATTTCTATTTCTGCTCATGATTTCCATCTTGGAGAGAAAAATATAATTTCTCACAATTTCTGGTTTGGTTTTTATTTTAATTTTCTGCAAAACATTTTAAAAAGCTTTCAGCTTTTGAGAATTTTCAGAGAGCCTTTTCCTTTATAGCCCTTGACACCTTTTCAGCAAAGCTATCAGCCTTCACATGACAGAACAAAGAGTTTCAGTGCCGTTAACATCGTGCTTCAAAACTGTGGTTCCTGGAGCATCATTCCATGACTGTGCCTGACATCTGCTGAACCTGTAAGTCTCCACTGGAAGCAAAATTGTCCATTCAGTTATTTCCACACAAAGAACTGTTGGTGTGGATGAGGAAGAGAAAATCTTACAGAGAAGACATTAAAAAAAATCCACCTTCTCCTTCTCTGAGAAAACCAGACAATATGTTAAAAGGAATGAATAAAACACACCAAGGAGTGAACGAATACCACCAATGTACGTTCAATGACATAAATGCACACTTGTAATAGAGACGGTGACAGTTTAGACAGCTTTGGTCTTTCTGCTGTATTGGGTTTCTGTGGCCAGGTCTTGGTAGTGGGGGGGCTACAGGGGTGGCTTCTGTGAGAAGCTGCCCAAAGCTCCTCCCGTGCCCTGCAGAACCAATGCCAGCCAGCTCTAGGATGGGCTTACTGCTGGCCAAGGCAGAGCCAATTAGTAATGACAGTAACACTTTTGTGATAACATATTTAAGAAGGCAAAGAAGAAAACTATTGTGCAGATGAAAATTCCAGCCAGGGAAGAGTGGAGTGAGAACACGGGAACAACAAAGTAGACACTGAGGTCAGTGCAGAAGGAAGGGGCAGGAGGTGCTCCAGGCACTGGAGCTGAGGCCCCTTCAACCCGTGGTGCAGACCATGGTGGGGCAGCTGTGCCCCTGCAGCCCATGGAGGAACATCAGGGTGCAGAGACTCCCCTGCAGCCCATGGAGGAGGCCTACACTGGAGCAGGTGGATATCCGAAGGAGGCTGTGACCCCATGGGAGGTCCATGCTGGAGCAGGGTCCTGGCAGGGACCTGCTGACACATGGGGAAAGGAGAACACGCTGGAGCAGGATTTTCTGGGAGGACTTGTGGTCCTGTGGGGGACCCATGTTGGAGCAGCTTGTTCCTGAAGGACTGCACCCCATGGAGGAGTGACCCATGTGGTAGCAGTTTTGTGAAGAACTGTTGCCTGTGGGATGGACTCATGCCAGAGAGGTTCATGCAGGACTATCTTCCATGGGAGGGACCCCATGGAAGCAGAGGAAGGACTCCTCTCCCTGACAGTGTCAGAAAAAACAACTGACCGTAATTCCCAATCCCTGTCTCCCTGTACCACTGGGGTGATCAGGGCAGAAGAGTGAGAAGGTGTTTTTAAAATTATTTTACTTCTCACTCTTCTGCCCTGATCATGTTAGTAACAAATGTAATTAATATCTCCACTTTGAGTCTGTTTTGCTTGTGATGGTGATCAGCAAGTGACCTCTCCTGGCTCTTATCTCAACTCATGAAACCTTTGTTGAATCCTTTGTTGTATTTCCTCTCCTCTGTCCAGTTGCAGAGGAGAGTGAGAGAGTGGTTTTAGCGGGTACCTGGCACCCAGCCAGGATCAACCCGCTACACCTGCTTCTGGTCACTTATCCGTAGCCCATAAATCCATCATTCAATACTGGACTTTTGTAAATTTATTTTAGCTAACTCTGGTTGGTTGGACAAACTGTCCTTTCCTGGTCAATACCTTATACCCTTGATAAAAGAAATGACACAACTTTCTGCTTCCTCTAGTTGGCTGCACTTATTTCTTAAAAGGCATCCTGGGACCTTATACCGAACCCATTACATGATATGCACACCTAAAAACATAATTCCCACCCTGAAAATTTAACTTATGTTAACATATGCTCAGAGGATCACCAATAATGTCCTACAGTTAAGGAGACCTTACTGACATAAACGTGCTCTGTTCCAGTCTCTAGACCAACTGTAAGTAACCCATCACAGAAAGTGCTTACTGGACCATGAATGATTTAATAAAGAAGCAGTAATGAAAATAATATAAGGAGCATGCACATAACTCCACATTTATTTGAGTCTGATTGGCACTTTACTTTTCAGATCCTTTACTTTTAAAGGTAGGTTTGGATAGCAGGTACAACTCTCTTTTCAAAACAGCCCTAATTCCACCAGCCGTCATCTGGTGAACATAAAGAGGGATATTCCCTAGGGAGTTTAGGAGTTCCATACAAGAAACATGCACTAAGATTGACTTCAGAGAGACTGAAATGACTCTAATGGCACCAGTGGGTTAATGTAAAAATCAGTTTATTTCAACCTGGCTTTAAATTATAATAGTACTGCCACAATAGCGTTGTTTGGATGGCTTAAATGCACATTACTGCAGCATGAGGCATTCTCATTTTTGCAAAATACTCTATTTGATTTCATTTAACTGGACTTAAAATAATTGTTTGGGTGACACTGACAATATGCTTTGAAAATTATTTTGCTTTAAAGCATAAGTTATTTCTCTCATTTTCTCTCTTGGTTAAGGTCATTTATTTTACCTAAGCAGACATGAATGTTTTCCTCCTTAATCAGGAGCAGACTAACCATGAAACTCTGCCAGGCTGAGCCCCATGAAAAATATATGCAGACCTTGTCACCACACTGCAGACACCACGCTAGTGGGCTGAGCTCTTCAGGGCTGGTTATTGGGGTATATCTGAGCAGAGACACCACTCCTTTCTGGTCTAATGGACCCGAGGAAAAGGAATAGTTTAAGAAGGCTTGTGTGATAAAATCTTTTAAGAATATCCATACTGCAAAGTTGAAAGAAGACCAAAGAAAGTGAACTCAACACTCACAGTGTTTATGACAGGGTCCCACAACACCCAAGCTTTTTCTTTGAGCAGCCCATGCATCCTGATGGGCCATGGTGGTTTCCTGGACACCCTCACTCTCCTGCTCCCTCCAGCCCATCACTCTGCCAATCTGAAGCAAATGTTCATGAGGTGAACCCAAGCCTCAGGCCCTGGCAAATTATATCCTGATGCACAGCACTTGGAGGAGAGTTGTGGCTCTGGAGGTGCTGAACGTGTGAAACAGCCCTCTGCCCTTGAGAGCTTCCCCATGCTCTGCTGAAGAGGATTGTCCAGCTGACAGCTACAGTGAGAAGATGAGACATGCCCTGTGCCTTTCCAGGATTAAAGGCTGGTCAACTTCCCCTCCCCAAGACATTTCTTAACCTACTTTAAACATATTTGCATTCACATGACATGCAATGCAATTTAGAGACTTAGAATGTGATTCAGGGTTGAATTCGTAAGCCCTAGGAAAAAAGCAACGGCCTCATTGCTTCTGACATGCAAATGACCTCCATATTGCAATGTCCAATAGAAAAAGAATGGCAATAAACTCCCTCATTTTATCTTTAAAAAATTCAGTCTAATTAGATCTGGCTCAAAAATAATTTACCTTCAATCACATAATGAACACTGCTACAGGGTAGACTTATTTGTATGATTTGTCTGTATAGTCCTGTATCTTAACTTGCCTCAGTTGTTTTTAAAGCTTAACCTTCAATCTGAGTGATCTGGTTAAGCCTTTGTTTGAGCCTAAGCACAACATTTTCACAGTGTTTCTCAGCCTCACAAGAAAATTTCAGTTACCTCAACTCAGGTTTAGCCAATTTTTTCCTTCCCCAGAAAACACATGTGAGCTCAGTTGTTCCAGAATATGAAGCACTTCTTTCTGCAAATTTTTAGCCTGTGTTACATTAGCAATTGAACTTCTCCTCAGCAACAAAACCATAATAAATGTTCAGTTTCCATTGCACAAAGGGAAAATCAGAGTAGAGTCTGCTTAGCTTCTTTTGCCTGTGAACTAATGAACACAGACCAGAAATGACTGTCTGCAAGACCTAGTTATCTATCCCTGCAAAAGGAACATACGCTGCAGGAGAAAATGAGATTGCAAGAAAGAGGGAAGCTGGAGGATTAATAATTACAGGAAAGGAAACTCATTTAGGAGCCGAACATGGTCATTATGTAACTAAGCTTTGTTCAAGACCGTTCAGATGATAAAGCAACATACACGCAGAATCAGCTAATGACTTGCTTGAAATGCATTAGAAGCTAAAGGGTTTTTTAGCATGACCTTAATCAAACTTTAATCAAGGTGACTGATATTATTAACTGATTATTATTAAATGTGGTCTGTACACACGAGGAGTGCTTTCCCCTCCTCAGAAATGAAAATGGTTCTTATCTTGCTGAGAAGGTTTGTCTTTAGAGGGCATATCTGAATTCTTCCAAGTCCCATTGTTTTTGCTGCATGTCTTCTTCAATCTAACAGTGCTGGTGGGATAGCACAGCCTGGTTCACTCCTACAGCAAGATGAGTCTGTCATAGTTAGCTCTGCTTTCAAATCTGCTCTTCCAAAAACAAGCCACCTTTAAGAGTCAACTAGCATCGCAAAGAGGCCTTAGGCTGGAATGGCCAGTTCAGACCTCAGCCATAATCCACATTATCCCCCACCTACCTCAATGATCTAATCTTCTGTGTCCCAGCTAATGGATGGGTGTCAATCTCCCCATCTTCTGCTAGATGGCAGCAAAATCAAAAAACTTGTTGCTTCACTGTTTTGTCATCAATGAATGATGCTCATGGCTTTCCTGGTCTTCCTTCCTAGTAATCCTTCCTGAAAAAGGAAAGTAGACTTACCCGTTTTTTCAGGACCCATTTCATTCCAGACACGCAGCGGTTGTTTCCCACATCTCCACGGATCCTTCCCTTCTTTATGGTGGAAATGAACCCATTCAACCCTAATAGAAAAGAACAGAAAAACATTTAAATCAGAGCAATGTTGAAATACTCTAATAGTTGATAGGTCCTGTTTATTGTTCCTTTTGCCAAAAAAAAGACCAAAATATCTGTTACCAACCAATCTGGGATAAAGGCTAATTCCATTTTCATTGGTGGAAATCTGATGTTCAGTGAATTATATTATTTCTACTCAGATTTTTATGAGCATTCACATTTTTTCAACAGCTTTCATCAGGGCTTCTACTGCCTCATTGTGCTAGAAAGATCTCCTGTTGCATATTAAACTACAGCAAGAGAAGCAGAGGTACATCTGTTGGGTATATTAATCTGAAAGCACTATAACAATACCTGCCAATGTCTTTCATAGATTCAGCATGAAATAAACTTACAAATTTCAAACTTACTTATTTTAATGGTACCCCCACGTCCAGAGAGAATTCTGCTGGTTGCCTGGGAAATTAGTTGCTCTGGATTAGATGAATAAAGGAATGATTGAAACCAAATCACCCTGTATTTGCCTGGAGTGACAAATCATATCACTACATGCAAAAGTTTTTCATCTCTAGGGTACAATTTTTGTTAAAATGAATATAATTTATTCCTTAATTGCTATAAAAGATTGGGCATTCATAGAGAGTGGATAGCCAGTGACCATGTAGATTTATAATGACATTTAGTGGCAGATAACAGCTGTGTGTAAAGCCTAATGTGAAAGATGTATTTATTTATTGGACAGTTACTGCGGCCCCTAACTGGTGAGTGGGATGCAGAGGGTAAGATGTCCTCTTATTCTCAAAACTTAAACATCATTAAAATAATAACAGTGTTTATGTCTTTCTCACTTTGTAAACATTAACTAACGAATCTTCACTACACATCTGCGAGGAAGACATTTTATAGATGAGGATATGAACAAAGACATGCAATGATTTATCCAAAGTCACAGCACAGTCAACATTAATGAAGATTAGAACACAGTATTCATTAGACCATATTCACAATGGGAACAGTGTGAACATTTAAATATTTTATTAAAAATTAGCTTGCACACCCTTCTCATCCAAAGCAGAACACTACTGCAGCTATGATATATGTCCCATTCAGCAACAAAATGACCTTGTGTAGGATCATCTCTTCTACCTCTTGCCAAATATCCCACTCTCTGCTGGGTTTATGCCCATAGCATCACATATAAAGAGAAATTATAGCACAGTGCAATTACCTACATATTCTTTCACAACTTGAATTCTTTTCAGCTAGTACTATATACACAAAATAGGAGGATTGTTTTAGAAAAATTTCTTTTACAGATCTGTCTAGTTTCTCAGGTGTCATAGCTAACTGTCCTAATACAGTTCTAGATGAAGGAGTTCGTAAAAACATTACAATTATATGCCTGCTCTCTGAATCCACATTTGGAACCAGCTCCATGTTTACAAGGTGATAAATTTGATGGGCCAAATTCACAAGAGGGCCTGATACCAAGGACAAGTGCAATGGCAACAGCTGAAGAGATCAGTGCTTGCTTGCTTGCTACAAAACATTTATCACCACTCTCCCCTGCTCCTCAGGAGAGCATGTCCTCAGCCACATCTGTTATTCCAAACGACTCTATTCATACATGTTGGTTAACTCAGCTCCTATGGACTGAACAGAGAACAGGAGTTTCATGGGTAGTCCTAGTAGTAAATCTGAGCAAACAGGAGCTTTTTCTTGTAGCACAGCAGAAACACTGTTGCACTTGTTTACAATCCATGTTTTCTTGCATGCTGGGACAACATATCAGTGTCATGTACCTCTTCAGTCATAAGGCACAAGGGATACTTCAGTGCCACTCCTACTTTCACTCTATCATAGCATCATTTCCATTATGCCTATAATCCTGTAATCCCTCTACAAAAAGACCAGATGATGAGGAGAAAGCCAGAAACATTACACAGTGTGGTGTGTCAGAGCACCTCAGTCATGTCAGTCATTCCCAACATCAAGATATTTAATATTAACGGTAGGAACAGCCCTTTGTTGCATTTTACTACAGCTTCATCTCCTTGATGATCAGAGCTTGGGAAGTAGATGAAGGCCAGCAAGAATGACACATGGGAACTTAACCTGCACCTCTTTTGTGACCTACATACTATAGTGCTGTTCAGCTTTTAATTTCCCTTCTTTGAGATCTCTATTTTAGTACTGTCTTTGAAATCTATCACTGATACAGGTATGTCATTGTGTCTTCATATCGTTAATTCGTTCACCCGCGAAGGAAAAGGAGGATGTCCATCCTATTTTACTGCATCATTTCACTTTTTGAAAATTTTCCTTTTCCTGTCTACAGTGGAAACTGGTTTTGGTCCACTGTTTGATTTCCTTATCTTGCTTTTGCTATATGGTATCCTGCTTTCCTCCAACTGTAGTTAAAGTAGATTAAGCCTTAAAGGGAGAAATGAGTTTGAATATTGGCAAAATCATTCAGAAATAACTCTGAAACAAAGGAAACATCTACATGCCTACCTGAAGCATCTGTAAACCATAACGTAGTTAGAGTAAGTCTTCCTTCTCTTCCCCTCCCAAACTGTGTTCCAAAATGTTCACTTTTTGGTGTCTGTTGAACTGCAGCAGAAATAAAACTAGACATGTATGCCAAAAGCCCATGATATTTTGTATCAAGCAAGAAGAATTTTATGTCTTTTAATAGTAAAGCCACATTAACTCACCTCTTAGCAGTGCAGATATCCTTTCTTTCCGATAACTTCTGTATGTTCTGCCTCAGATGTTTGGTTAATAAAGGGTCAAAGTTGGATCGTTTATTTATCCAAATAATCCTATTAAGGAAAGTGGGGAGTCCAAAGGTTGGTAAGAAAAATAACCTACTTATTGAAGTGTTTGGGCCATGTAAGAAAAAAATAGTCCCATCTGGTTTTTACATATTCTTCAGAGAAAATGAATAGCTAATGCAGGAAAATATATTTCTGGTGTGTTTTATAATCATCATTTTAAAGTAAGAGGCCATTTTCAGACAGCAGAAGAGAAAGTTTTTCTGGAAATTAATACTCTACCAGACTTCTGATTTTTAACTGGAGGGCATGGAGATTCAGTTTGACAGAACGATAACTGAGCAGTAAGTTTGCTACACTTGGAAAAATGGACTTCTGTTTTTCTGTGCAGCTTTTAAACACTTGTTATTACAGATACTAGCAAGGTGGTAGACTGTGTCTTATGTTTAATTATATTTAATAGCAGTTCATCTCATACATTAAAAGCTGGGAATGAAGGGAATGCCTGGGAAAGAAGAGAGCTGCCAGCTTTGGAAAAGAGAAAGCAATGGGGAGCAATTACTTCAGAACAGGATCAGCCCCTGCTCAGTCTAATTGACTTATTTATTTCTTTTGTCCAGTTTCTGACCTATTGTATAAAATGGAATATTATTTCCTATATATGCGTCTCAAGAAAACAATAACGGAAAAATGCAAGGAGAAGAAAACAATTGACAGGGCACCCATCTAAACATCTAAAGCATTACAGATCCTACTACAGTTTATAGCAACTGGGATTAGAAATACCACAGAGTACCCTCCTCCATTCTTTTACAGACAAGTCCTCTGGGCTCTTCCAAAACAGTGCTTGCCAGATTAGGCCTGATTTCCAAGGAGACATATATTAAGACTCAGTCTTGACAGGCAGGATTCAAAGCCCCTATCACTTTGAATAGCACATCTTCACTTAAAACATTTGGGATCAACATCACTGTCTAATGGATAAGTAGGGTAGGAGAACCTATTTCCTTTTAAATGTTGATTTACTGCAGCTTAAAGGTGCATGAGTCTCCAAATCATTTTCCAGAACCAGCTTGGGCAGCCAACATTCAAATAGTACCCCTGTGTTACATCTTTGAGGCCTCTTTGTCTTTTGAAGTTCACAGCCTCTCAGCTATTCATCTGCCCAGGCTGTGCCAAGTCACCGTGGGGACTGGAGCAGCTGGGAGTGCACAGAGGGCCTGGACCCCACTGTTTATGTCACACAATGTGTAGTAGTGCTGCACAATGTGTGGGTATCATACAGAGTGTCAGAGACAAGATGATGCCTTCCAGGTCCTGCCAGGTCCCCTGGAAATGGCCTGCACTTGATCAGGCTGGGCATGCTTTCCAATCTGTCCAGACACAGACCTGATCTCCAAGCAGGCTGGTGGCCATCACTCAGACTCAGTGCCAGGGCAGCTACAACCCTTCCAAGTAATTTTCTTTGGCATCTCATGCACAACAAGTAAAAAAAATAAAACAAATGGGAAACCCTAGCCCTGAAATATTCCTGAGCGCCAGGACATTAGAACACTACTCACATTATATAAAACCTTCAAGTGGTTTGCGACAAATTCCCACAAACCAGCACAGAGCAAAAACTCCGCACCATGCCTGCTCAACTCCGCAGAGGTTTCCTACCTGCCCACAGGCACATGGTTGTCCTTGGGAAGAAAAACCTGCTCTGTTCTTCTGTGGGGAAACAAGATAGCTAGCTATTGAAAAAAAAAAAAAAAAAAAAAAAAAAAAAAAAAAAAAAAAGGCAACACTTCAAAATCACATTTGGCTACACAAGAGTGGACATTGCTGCTGTAATTCTACAAAGCACAGTCTCCAATGCTAGCCCAGGTTGGGCCAGCCCTGCTTTGGCTGCTGGAGGCTGTGAAGCTGCTCCAGGTTTCTTGTGTTGTAGAGCTGAAAGGTGGGATGCTGCAGCAGGCAGCACCACACGGGCACTTACAGCTCCCCATCACTGGCTGACTATCTGCGAGGCTGGAGAACACATGCCCTGCAGAAGAGCTCTTCTGAATACTGCAGTAGTTACCTGTCTCTGCACAGCTTCTTGCTGTCTAGATGAACTAAGAATTTCTGTCTTTTATATAATATACATCCTCCAGATGATTTACGGTAAGACAGAGCCTACTCCATCTGTAGCCAGGCTTACGTGGCCACCTGAGTCATCTCTGATTAGCTTTGTTCCCTGAGGAAAATGTGCAAAGTTTTAGTAGTGTAACATTGGAAAGTGAGGTAAGTACAATCTACTGAAAGGCAACAAATGTGTTAAGTCTATTAAGTTTTGGGGGGATTTTCCTTCCACTTTTTCAAAATTTCCCTTTTTGTTTACACAAATGGATGACATGTCTGATAGATGCACAATGAAAGGAAGAAGGATTTCCTATGCTTAGAGACACTTTTATACAGACATGCAGTGTACACTTTGAAACAAGGAAAGGAGGAAACTAACACTCAGCATGTGCTCACAACTTCAAACAAATGGATAGCTGTATGAAACAAAAGCTGAATCTGTATTTGGACATCTGAACAGGAAAGCCAGCATCTTTTATGGGCACCAACATCTTTATTTCATAGGAACAACTCTTGAGGCTTGAGATGTGTTTTCTAGGCTCGCAGCAGGAAAGAGGATTTCCAGGATGCAGACAACCTCCTTTAGCACTTCAGGACTCACAGCACACTCCAGCCCTGGTCTAGGGAAGGTGAAATGTAAAAAAGATGAGCATTTTCTGATGTACCTAAGGCAAGCCAAAAAAAAACAGCTCAAGCTGTTTGTGTGCTAAGGCACTGTGAATATATTCCTTAATGGAACGAGACATCTGAGCCTCTGCTGTGGGAAACTGGAGGTTGAATGGGTAAGGAAACCTGCTCTGATTGCATGGGTATGGGGTGTGTAGGGAGTCAAGCGGGGCACCCCTCGACTGACTGGAGCCGCTGTGAAGGGGGTTTGGTCCCAGCAGTTAAAGTCTCTGGCACTGGGAGTGCAACCACCAGAGTCTTGTGAATGGGCTGGGAAGTTTTCTTAACACTTGCTTGCCTCTCCAGTGCAATTGGATCATCCAGAGACTGAAGGAAGGCACATAAGTAAGAGAGGTAGGGTGGCAAGAAGAGAAATTAAGTGCTACCAGATCTCTATGGCAGATTTTTTTCCATCTAGATTTCTTTCAGAGTCTCAAACAGCCAGCAACAGAGTCAGAGTTGTTGTACATGCATGTACAAAGCAGCTCATGGAAATCTGTTCCAACATGTGCAAACCGATGCAACAAACCATACTGCTCTCACAACCTCCTGGAAGAAAAGAGAAGGAAGAAAATGAAGGGAGGACAGCTGCAGCATGTTGACAGTATTTAGCGGCTGTGTGGGCTCATTTGTGGAACTATTTTTCAACTTCAGATCTTACCCTAGCTAATCTCTTGCCCATCTGTCCACAGCAGAGTCACCGAGGTTAATGACTCCTTTTCCTCTGTAGTATCCTCTAGACTGGATAAGTGTGTATCAGGAATGTGTCAGCACTGGGCTGACTCATTGCACCAAATCATACAACCAACAGAATTAACCATAATTTATGAGCTTTCCTTAGACAAAATGTCATAGATCCTGATTTTCTTACCAAAATGAAAGTTTTGGAGTGCCTTGATTACTCATCCAAGGCTTCCTGAGCATCCAGTAAGAGACAAGCACCCTGAAAGAGTAATTTAGGTTGTAGGAGGACTAAATTGCATTCCTTGACTATGGGAATAAGAGAACTTAAGATATTTGGACTCTTAATTTAGAAGCCTCATTAAGTGCCTATGAGGTAATGGGATGAATCTGGGCAAAAGTGTTCATGTCACTGCAACAACAGGAGCCTGAGAGGGTTGGTGCTGTGTTTCTACTTGGAGAAAGTCTAGCTCATCATTTTCCCACAAGCTTTTGATCTCATCTCAGTGGCTCTGCTCAAGTCACTAATCCCCAAAAGCATAAAGCATCCCATTTTCAATTTAGAAAGAGAGTGGGCGTATAGATGAGTGAACCAAAATGGGGTTTGGGAAACCAGAGGAAGATGGAGAATATAATTCAAAACCCTGTCCTCTGCAAGGGATGCACTTCTTTCTCCTCTTAGATGATTTAGAGGAGAACATCAGACTTTCTGCTACTGCTGTAGAGGCTGAGTGTTTAACAAGACATACTGTTCTCTTGTCTGAGGACCTATGCAATACACAAAGCGCATTTTAAGAAATCACTACTTTTAGTAACTGCAATTATTCAGGCCGGTAATAAAAACTAGAAAGGACTATTACCCAGTACCTCCCAGCTATCAAGATCCATAACAACCAGCACCAATTAACTAAGCTATAAAGCAAATAGTTTTAAGACAGCCAGAAATATCCAGGGTAGGAGTGTAACTGGCCAAACTCCCAACTTTCACACAATACATTCATAACCTTCTGCCTACCTTATGATTTCACAGTAAGTGATCTTGCCTAGGAAAGGAGATGAGTCTGTATAGAAAGCTGAAGTACTGTCTCAGTTTCACACCGATACATGACTAGGGAGTGGAGTCTTTCTCCCTAGTCCCAGACCCACACCACAAAGCAGAATTAACTTTTGTTTTTCTGCTAATAAATCCCTTGGGGTGAATGAAAGTACATCAATACTAGATGATCAGTATTTTCATATACATGTGTACCTATGTGTGTATGTATATGGTTTATTTTAGATTGCAAAGGAAAACATGTATGGAGCTGATTTGGTTGTTATTATCTATAGTAATATGGCACTATAAAAGTATAAAGATATCATCCAAGAAAATGCGTAAGGGAAAAGAGAGGAAGAGAGAGAGTAAGAGCTAGAAAGACAGAAAGAAAGACAGAAAAAAAGTAAGAGTTTATTTTCACCACCCAGAGGTCTCTAATGAACTTAGTTGTTGCCAGCGTTGCTGATGTCTTGGTCCATCAGGGAGTGGCGAGGGAAAGAAACCCATGAAACATAAAATTCAATGGGTTTAAATACCCTCAGAAACCCTCCTGGTGCCTCCCCTGTGTGTGTGTGTGTGTGTGTGTGTGTGCGAGGTGCTGGTTTATCACAGTCATTCTAGGCTTGGGGGAGATGGGTGCTTCAGAGGCACTCATGCTAAAAGTGAGGCCTCCTCCAGGGTAGAGGTGGGTGTGTGCACAGAAGGCCTCTTTAGACATGGCCTGGCTCGCAGGAGATAAGCATCACACACCCAGACAGTTGTCATTGATCTTCTTTAGATACACATCACACACTCAGAGACTCACCCCCAGGCCTCCACAAAGGTAAGTTTGTGGGCTATGGCTTCCTCCCCTCAGCTTTTATTTTCTATATCCTGGTAGGAGGCTTTTTTGCACAGTCACAATGTTTTAAGGCAATTAAAAAATCCAATTCCTCACACTTTCATACGTATTTTCTGGGAAAAATTCAATTAGTTATTAAGAGACTAAGGTGCTGTTGCGAATGAAGCCATAGGATAATGGAAATGTGGGTTGGAATACACCTTTAAATGTCATCTATCCCAGTCTCCTGCTCAAAGAAGGACTGTTGCCATCCCAAGACTCTTCCTAGTGGAAAGCTACATTAGGTCTTGTTTTATTTGCAAGTGAGATAGGGCTTGCCCTATTTGCAATGAGAGTGCCCTGTCAGCATCCATCCACCATAAACACCCAGAGCTTTCTGAGCAGGGCTACCACTAGTCAGTTACTTCTCAACCTGTGCTGATACCCAGGCTTATTCTGCCACAGATGCAAAACTCTGCATTTCTCCTTGTTAAACTATTTGAGCTGTTTAGGTTGACCTCGTCCTCATGTTTAGCAAAGATCTTTTAGACTGAAGGTCTGCCACTCATGTTGTCAAAGATTTATTTATTCTACGTAAATATCTTGTCCAAATTCACTGATGGTTCATTCTGTGTTATCATTCAGGATGTTGATGAACATGTTAAGCAACACCTGCAGTACTCTTCTCATAAGTGACCGCCAACCAGACGTGAGCCACCCTTTGAGCCCAGAGGTCCAGCTGCTCTTCAGTCCACCAAGCATTTTGTTTCTCCAGCCCATATTTCTTCAGCTTCCAGGTGAGAATACTGAGGGTGATGACATCAAAATCACTAATAAAGTGTATTGTATACATGGCTCTCACCTTCTCCACACAGGCAGTCGCACTTTTGTAGAAGACAATCCATGTTGACTATTTCTGAATATCTTCTTACCCATCACATGTCTTTGAATGGTTCCAGGAAGACACATGCCCTAATCTTTTCAGGAACAAAACTACAGTTGGGTAGCCTTCACACACTGAGGTTCCCTAGATCACTTCTACCCTTTTCCACTTCTTAAGGGCTTACATTTTTTTGCTGTTGCCACAGACCTTTCCAAACCACCATGATTCATCAGAGAGAACGGGCAACACACTATTAAATTACATAAGCCAATTATTTCAGCACTTTTGGGAAAATATTATCCAGCCCCACAGGTCTAAATGCATCCAAGTTCTCCGGGCAGTTTCTACCATGTTGTTCCCCCACTGTTGCCTGTCCCTCCAGTCTCCAAATTTTGCTGACATGCACAGTGGTTTGGGAGTAGGTCTTTCTTGTGCAAACCAAAGCACAAAGTTTTGTTTCTCATCCTTTTCCATATCATCCAATACTAACTCATCTTCTACAACAGACCTGCATCTGCTTTTGTAATCACTGTGCTTGTAGGATTCCTGGTATCCTTAACATCTCTCACTAATATCAGCTCTAGGACTTTGACTTGCCTGATTTTGTGTTCACATATGCAAGCAATGGTTTCATACCACTTCTTTGCTGCCTGCCCTTCTATTAGCACATTGTATCTTCCCTTTTGTGTGTAGTTCATCAGCTTTTGCCCTGAATGCTAAAACATGGAACCACTTTTAAAACATACCTTTTTTTAATAACATAATCTTTTTGTTATCTAAAAAAGCCCATTGTACCTTCATGGGTAGGATGAATACAGCTCCATGATTGTCTGCTTCTGCCTTCTGATGCTGTCTGAAGAAACTGGCTCTCTTGCTACATCTGAAAAGCTCAGTTTTTTGCAGTGAAGAATGACAAAGATGAGCCATAGCACAGTCAGTGGCTTGCACAATGAAGCGACTATTTATTTTTACAGCAAAGCTCTAAAATAAAGGCCTATGAAGTTATAATGTTGACATCTTATTGCACTGCAGCTTTTGGGGCCTTGCACATTCTATACTCATTTCCATATGTGCAAAGTTGACAGAATAAATAAATAAAAAGCTAAGAAACCCAAGGAGTCATTGCAGTTGTTTATTCATTTTGGTTTCCCTCCGATTTCAAGCACTGAGTAATGCAGAATCAGGCCTCCTGTACTGTATTAGTATTAAATCACATTCCTAAAGGATACTTTTAAGAATGGATTCATTTACTTATAGTGATTATTAGAAAAAAGTTCTCTAGTGTAAAAAGGAGCAAGAACCTATCCTCTCTTGGGAGGGTAAGGCCATAATCATTTAGGCCTCGTGTGCAAAGACTTGGTATTATCATAGACCAGGGAGGTTGTTACATCACAGAACTGAGTTTTACCAGTTTCTGAAAGTATCAGTATCATAGCAGTGTCTGTGTTCTCCTTCTGTTCAAGTAGCTCACTCTTTCATTTTCCCATAACCTGTAAAGATACAAAATGCTTTTTGTGTGTGTGCATGGGGACGGGGGGTAGCGGAGGGTGTGAGCTTCTCATATAAGGGTCTGGCACGACTTATTCTCTGCCTTTTCATCCTACTCCTTCCCAAAAAGCATATGCTTCAGTCAGAAAAAATATGGGAGTATAATAGAAGTAAGGGCTCTGCCTCTGCTTCTTTATACTCAAACAGTTGCTTTTTTATTGAGACTAAAATCTTTTTGTCTTGCTTGTAGCCTGCATCTCAGATTGGGAAAACCAGAATCCCATTACCCTTGGAAGAAGGGTCTCCTGCAGCCTTAGCAACTTTCTGGATCTTCTTCCTGTGTCTTAAATCACTCCCAGCACTTTCAACAGTCCTGTGTTTGTTGGCTTCCTTCCTTATCTTGTACATACACAGAGTTTCTGTAACTCCTTTCAAATGAGCTTTTGAGGTTTTCTTCAGCACTTTGGATATCAAGTTATCCATTAACACTCTTTGCTGAGGCTAAGACTGAGTGCTTATACTTAGCGTTGTTTCTCCAGCCTCCCTCCCTGACCAGGATGTTTATTTTCCATAAGACTCTTACAAGTTTAATCTTCTCAGTGGAATTTGCATTTGCCTAGTGAACACAAATTCCCTCCCACTGGCACCTGCTAGCCTCTAACAAGGTATGCCATTCTTACAGGATGTCTGTAAGAACAGCTCCCAAGCAATAGACAAAATCTTTTCTACATAAGATACCTTTGGCTTTTGGAATATGCTGGTTCCGGAAACATGTTGATGGGGGGGCTTTTTGAAAGGCCTTGAGGGTGCTCAGTTTGAAGAAACAGTACCAGCTAACTTAGCCTGCTTCAGCCAGCTGCTTGTGACTTTTGCCAAGAGGAGTGGTTGTTTGCCAAGAATTATCCTCCTTAGCAAAATTTTTATAAGGACTTACCAGTAACGAGGATTAGTCCTGATCTGATCTCTCAGGAGACCAGACTCCAGTACAGACACATCCGTGCACTCCCCATTGCACAGAAAGAACCAGCTCCTTTTGAGCCCAAAGCCTGTCCCTGTTTGAAGGTGCAACCTGCTCCATCGGTGGGAAGCGCTGGTTTATGGGGCTATGCTCAGGACAGCAGCAGTAGCTCCCAGCATCCCCCAGCTGGTGTGTTATGCCCAGACTGGAGAAAATAACTCTGCCTCCAAGGCCTCAGCTCAGCAACTTGCACAAGAAGACCTAGTTCAATTCCCCAAGTAGATGCCAAACGCTGGGAAGGGAGCTGCTGTTATGCTTTGTATACACTGTGCTGGCAAGAGCACTTTTGTTAGCGTGTCTGCATCTACACTACGGCGGCTGCTGGCACTGATCTTTCTATTAAAACACATGCCTCTACCCCAGCCAGGATTCCTGTTGCAGCCAAGGTTTCTAGTGTAATCCTATCTGGAGCTCCCAGCCAGCTGTGATCATACACAACCGGGAGCGTCTGTCTGCTCTTTGGTGAAAGGTCTGTTCTGGAGCTCGATGATCTAGCAATGGCTCATTGGTAATACTTATCCAGGCATGGAAATGCTGCTGAGTTTTTCCATCTTTTAGCCTAAAGAAATTATCTCAGAGTAATGGTAGATTTATACTCATTACATTGCTACCTTTCCCATGATTCTTGCCTCACTGGAAACCTTTCCTGGACCTCAGAGAGAATGGAAAGTTTGAAAGAAAGTTGTTTTTAAAGCAAAACCACTCCAAAATACCCATCTTCCACCAAACAATAGAGGTTTGGCACCATCCATCACAGTCTAGCCAGCTTCCAACTGCATCTGAGCATGCTTGCGAGAAACAGCCGTACTGAGAGAGAGCTACTGTCACATACAGTTAATGAAAATGAAATACAGGGAAAAGCTCTGCTTCTCACCTCCCACTGATTCCTCAATGATAAATTCTTCCAGAAAATTAATTAAAGTCATTTGTGTCTTGAATTCTATATTTGGCTGAAATTCTTTACACTTACATATTCTGTAAGTGCCACAGGGAAGAAAAGTGTTGTAAGTTGTTGCATGTTATATTGCAAGAACCCTTTCTTCCCAAGGCAGTAAAAATTACACTCGAGCTTAATCAAGCTATCTCCTAGGTCTTGCATTACCAGAATACCTTCCTGAGGTTAAGCCAATGTTCTAGTGAGATTAAATATGTGCTGCAAAGATGGTTATGGACAGGCAGTGTGAACAAGTCCAGGACACCCCTCTGGGGGGTACCTACTTCAGAGGACAAGGAAAATGAGATGGATCAATAAAACAACAGCAACCCCCAGCTGTCAGACAGGGGTAAGAAAGGTTGGAAACTATGTGTCTTAGAGGGTGTCCAGCTGTTCTACTTGTGCTGGACTCAGCATAGGTCTTCTCTCAGTGAAGATGGTAATTTGGTGGCAAGGCTTTACACCCTGTGCAGGAGAGCAATGAGAGCTGCTCTGGGGAGTCAGTCTGAGCTGTGATTTATGGCTGCTTTATGTCCCTGCCAAAGGGCTACCACCAGGCTCACAGGCACCAGGACAAACTGTTGCACAAGCCCATAGGAAGACCTTGTGTTGAAGAGGAAGCACAGGTGCTGAATGGTAATGATGTTCAGGGAAAATGGAACATCATGTTCAGGGAAATCCATTTAACGCTCAGGATATAAGACAATAAACCGCCTAAGGGAATTTTGGTTTACATTCCCAGGATTTTCTCAGTTTTTTCTTTTTTGATAGTCTCTTAGTCCCAGCCCAGTGTTAGTGTGCATAAACACCATTCACCTGATTCTCGCTAGGATTTAGCATTTTTCCACAAAAACTGGGCCACTGTGTGTGGAGCAGAGCTGCCAGAAGTGTCTTCTGAACAAGCAAACAGACCTAAAGCCACAAAGAGCTGCTGCAGCAGTGACCAGCTTTCAGGTGGCTGCCTTCCAGAGAGGGATTTACAGTCCCTGACTAAGCCAGTATTGGAGAGTAAGAGGCAGAAACCCGAGCTAGCCAAAAGGAAATGCTTAAAGGAAGGCTGTAATACAACCTAACCCAGCCACACTCCTCCTGGGCTTGGATGTTTTCCCACAGGCTCCTTGAACTGGACTTCCAGCCCAATCCTCTCTCGGCTCACTGTCTGGCCAGGGGTGCATACCCCTCTCTCAGACACAGTACTTGATGCACAGCAGCGATGTTGCCTCCTCTTTCCAAGCCATGGCTAAGTAACTCGTGCACTCAGCTCTGACCTCCCTTTCATTTCTTCTGCACCTACTGCTCACATTTGGTACCTTGTTCTTCCCTCCTCGGCAGCAGTCTGGCGGAGCACTCTTGGGAGAAGCTGCTTTGTGCCAGGGGGAGGTACTTCAGAGGGATAATGACCACATCTGGGCAGGGACACTCCTGTAGCTGGTGGACAGATGAAAAAAAGTAAGAAGGGACAAGTAGTTGAAAGAAACCCTTATGCACACATCCACCATCCATCAGTGCCCATCCACTGGAGGAGCTGGGAGGGACTGGTTGTGAGTGCTGGCAGAAACAAGGGAATCTGAGGCTTGAGAGGTGCCTGGCTTAATTTGAGTCAGGGAATGGGGAGAAAAGGTGTTTCCTTATGTGTTTGTTTAATTATCTTCTTTTCCTCAAAATCCAAATCAGTCATAAAAATTTTATGTTGATCTGCCAAAAATTAATTAAAATAAAATTCCCAGAGATAAGGCTATTTTGCCAGTGACACATTGAAAATTGTCCTTGTACTAAAGACAGATCTGAAAAATAGCTAAAAGCCCCTTAGGTGCCTCAATTCCTAAAAAAAGCCATTTAACCCTTTTACCTACTTCTGTTCTCTTCAGGTCTTTCAGTTTCTCAGTCCATAATTATTCCTCTTGAATTGTATAGTTCACTCCCTCTGTTATTGCATGCTGCCTCAGTCTCAACAGTTTGATGCACATGGGTTGGAGTCAGCTAAGCCAGGTTTTTTTTAGGAATGGCCTACACACACATACACACATGCTCAGTGACTGCAGTAGCAGGTCTTTTCCTATCCTTTTTTTTTAAGGGAAAAGATATCCAGCTGTTGGACAGATCAAAACCCATCACTTCCAATGGACATCTCTGCATGTTCCCTTCTACAAGTTCCCCCCTCCCATACCCTCGCCTGTTGCAGAGCGATGGAGGTACAGCCCACCTCACCAGCTAGAGAGGTATTTCAGTGTGTACAAAGAACAGTATCACCACGCACACCAATGCCTCATGTTATGAAGAAAATGGGAAAATAGTTGTGCAAACCAGTTATGCATATGGAAACTATCATCCCCAAACCTTGGCTAGCTTCACCGGAATACCAAAAGTCTTGTCACCTCTCCAAGGACTATTTTCCTATACTGTTTCAGTCTTTACTTGCTTTACACCAAAGCTGTTCAAAGCAATCTATCACTGTCTTCTTTTTTTATTTCCAGTGAAGGGAGAATATTTTCCCTGCCTACAAGAATAGCTGCTCTTTGTTACTGAGGCATTTAAATAAAATTAATCTGGAGTAGAAACCTGGTTTGGGAAGCTTAAGCTCGGAGGCTGAAAGTTTCAGCAAGTAATTAGCATCTGAAAATAGAACTGTTAAATAGGAACAGTTTGACTATGATATTCCATATATACAACCCAATTAAGAATGAAGAAAAGAAGCACTCTGCTCCAGGCTCAGCACAGATACCTATCCCCATGGAGGAATGGAGGGGGAAAAAGCCTCTAGTGAATAATGCCACTTTACCATGAGTCCAAATCTGGGGAAGGACTGTGTCTACAACAGCTCTGGCATTCCTTAGTTGGTGGATTTTAAGTACTTTTATTCCCTTCAGTTTCTATTGTTGAACAACGCCTCCCTCTTTCAGCAGAAAGTATCATTTTTTTCCCCTTTAGAGATAGAGTACTCTAGGACCGGGATACTGAGATCGGAGCCCTCAAAGGTATTCTGGTTCCTAATTCAAAGGAGATTCAACAACTCAAATGCATATAAGAAGTTTTGGATTAACCAAGGCTGGATATCCACTCCAGAGTCCTTTTGCATTTTCTGAGCCCCGGGCTTGTGTTTCAACACCTAGAGATGCTTTCTCCTGTTACAACATTTGTTCCCGAATTCAGGGTACTTCCTTGCTCAGTTAGGGAGCGGGACCAGTACATTACAGTACAGACAGACAGGTGCAGGGCACCCCTCCACTGTAGGTTTCCACCTTTGATGCTTTGGTCACAACTCTGCAGCAACTCCTCATCCACTGCAGTGCTTCGTCTCTTTGCAAATAGGGCAATAGGCTGGAGACAACAGACTCTGCCTTCAGCACCCCTGCTGATGGGTGCCATTGTTCTTGCCTGGCCATAACCTCACACTGCAAGTAAAATTTGGCATTCTCTCCTCAAACCTCCTTCCCAAAAACAGAGGAAAATGGTGCATTTCATGAAGAGGTATTTCTTCTCCCCTCAAACTTCTACAATACTATGAATATCTTCAGCAAGCACAGTTAGACCCAATGGCAGCAGATTTTCAGAGAACTAGTTCAGGTATTTTCTTGAAACTCCAAAGATTTATTCCTAAAACCTTGAAACTTCAAAGATTTATTCCTAAAATTGTTTCCTGAGAATCACACCTTGAACCTCCAAAGCGCAAAAATGTTTCTTTTGTTAGAGGATTTAACTACTGCTTAGATTCATTAGCTAAGGTAATTTTGGCCTAATTAGACTTCTAATTTCTCTGTTATCCCTTGTAGGAATACGCTCTCAGAAATTAATAAAATTACTTATAATATATGCTAATCACTATAATCTGATTTGTCTTTAATTATACATGTAATGGGGAAACTAATTGGAAGATAAAGGGTATTCTGAAGGGCCAAAATATGTAAATCAGGAAAAGAACAGAATATTATCAAGGAGTAACCAAAAAAATATGCTTTTGAGTATGTGGAAGACTATCAGCTTCCTCTAACAGACATATCAGATTGCTTCACTTCTTTTAGAGCTCCGTATTGTAGCAAAACTGATTCATAAATCTAATAACAACTGAGGTTTTGGCCTTCTGACATCTGCCTGGCCTGAAACAGGACACCTAATACCAGGACAAAAATATGGAAAACTTATTTTCTGAAGAGAAGGCAAAGTATAAATAAAGTTGTAATTTATAATAGTGGTCTCTTAACGAAATTTTCTTAACTCCAGAATTTCCTGCTGGCAGAAAATATGTCACTGAAGTTTCCTCTGTGTTAAAAAACCGGAATGAACTGGTGGATCTTTTACCAACTTTGCAGTGTATTTTTTCCCCTTCCATGTATTTAATGGGCAATAGCAGTAAAAAATAGCAATTTCCTGGACATTTATTATTTCTGCTCTTGAAAAGTACATTTGGTACGAAGTACTGTCGAATTCTGTTCATGCTTTAAATGTTGCAGTGTAATGTGACTTTACAAAGCACAGCACGGAAGGGAGAAAAGATATTATAGTTCTTTTATAAAGTTATCAGAGGGGAGTAATTTTAAAATATTTTAATACACAAAAGGACATAAATCAGCAAAAATGAAGATACTATAGTTATCCCTGTCTTTTTGCATAAATATTTGAAAGAATAAGCACTCTTTCATCTTCTTGCTTTCTGGCTGTAGGAGAATTGAGATGTAATATTGTAATTTGTCTGGATGAAGACAAGGTTTTGGTTTAATAAAGGGTTTTATTAAGGGGTATTGTTCAGGTGTTTCTACCCCGTTGTTAGACTAATGTTGACAAATTGCACTTTGACTATTCCAGTTCAATAAGCACATCACTTAACTCTGTCTTGAGTAGCAGAGCCTACTAAGAGGCTGTGACACGAATGGAGGAAGCTGATGCACATGTTCAGATTTGACACAGTTTGACTCACAGCCTTACCTGTGCCTCTTTACCTTGTGCCTGCCCTGGAATTGCATCTATAAAGTATTTTCCGTTATAAAAGACCAGCTGCTAATATTTGCAATGATTTTCAAGCATTCAGTCCTTATCTTGGCTAATCCCATGGGTAAGACACACCTTTGATTAAGTATGGAAAGCACCCACACCAGATTTTCAGGTATTTTAGGAAACTTGAGTTATCATAGAATTGAATGTTCCATGCACAGTGAAATCTGGCATATCCATCTGGGCAGAATCTTTCAGAAACAGGGGAGACACCTTGGCTATTCAGCTCTAGCCTGTAAACCAGCTTTTGTAACTTAATGCAGAGGGAAAACTGCTGTTTGCAGGAGGAGCACACTGTCCTCTCTTGGTACAGCCCACTGCTCTACCTGGTCACATTCTCATCCACAGAAAAATAGACCAACACGTCTGTGCTTTGCTTGGGTACAGCTTCTCTTTCATACAAAATTTCTCAAGGAAGCTTCACTGCATAACAAGCTGCATGTTATTTTTCAGAAAAAATACATCAGTATCTAACATTGTTCTACATTTTAAAACAGAGTGCATTTAAATTATAAGAGACTCAAACATTCAAATTTTCTCTTTGGTAACTTCAATCTGACAAAGTGCCAAGAAGAGTGGTGGCCACACCAAAGTTATAAGATGGAGAGGACACCTTAAAGCAGAACACAGACAAAAAAACCTTACCTACATGGTTAACAAGTACAATGTCTGATGCAAAGAATCTCATTTGCACAGACTTTTGGCACTTAAACACAAAATGATAATAGGTGATATTTTTATTTTTAAATAAAAAGTCTTGTGCTAAAGGTCTTTCTAGATCATTAGAATCTGTTGCATTTCTTTCTGTGGCTTTATGTCAGCAAAGGATTTGAACTAATGACTCTCATGCACATTTCCCAGTTTAGGCAATATCAGAACCTCTCCTAATTTAGGCAACTTAAAATATCAACAACTATATTTTTTAATGACTCATGCATATGTGAGGGGAGATCCCAACCTTACAACAACTGGCAGCTCGGATCCCAGCACAGCTATGACTAGGATGCCGTCATGTCTGCTAATCTTCTTAAGAGAACTAACCACACAGTGGGATGTGACTTAAAGCTTCTTTTTAAATTTTTAATATATTTTATTAAATATGGAACTGAGGAATCAGAGAACATTTATGTTACTTCCTCTGTCAATAGGACAAAACCAGGCCAGCTACACAAAATAAATTAAACATGAACCAGTTGAAATATTAATTTAAAACAAAATTCTGTACAGACGTGGACCTTTCATGATGACAAAATATTCAAAAGATTTTCTAATTGTCTGAGAACTTGCAACATTTGCTGAATAATTTGAATAAATAACCTTCCCATGAGGTATTACAAGTTGTTTCAACCATCCACCAGTCTTTCTATTTGTCTGGTAACTTAAGTCATCTGATATTGATTACTGCTACTGGAACTTTAAGTGGCAACAAATATAAGCAGAACCAGCCTGTACCTTGTATAAGTGCTCACAATCATGAAACAGCATGATTAGAATTGGGAGGCCTTCAGCATAGCGTCTCAAATAGCTGGCAATATTCTGAACATTTACGGCCATCAAACAACATCAGCAGCACTAGCCAAGCATGAAAAGGTTTTGGTTTTTTCTCAACAATCCTATCACATTATTAAGCATTCCCTAGAATAGCATTGTAGACACTGCCACAAGCCAACCCTGCGTGGTCCACCATGCAATTCAAATGCCGTCACTGCTCATCACTTTGTTTTTTTCAAGAAAGTATTGACTGAACGTATTTAAACCCTTACATGGAAAGAGGTCTGTGAGGTTGCAATCTGTCTACAAATGAAGCCACAAGCCAGAAGACAACTTTGGTACTTTTAAAAGATGAATCAAAGGGGAAAGGTAATCACACATCCCTGTGGCTTCATTTGACCTTCATCTAATGTTTTTCCATGGGTGTATAACTGAGCAAGCCCAAATGTGGCTACACACCATAAATTATGAAAACATGCACAGAAAAGATGCAGTGGAGAGCAGAATTATATGAAAAAATCTGGATGACATTTAACATATGAGTTAATGGTCATATTGTTCTTGGGGTTTACTGAAAATTACCAGGGAGCCTCTGGAAAATATGCACTGTTGGGAATCTGTTCAGGGTTTTTATCAAAGCTTTTTTGCAATTAGTGGTAAATTATTGTTCATTCCTCTGGAATTTCTTGTAATAAGATCACCCTGATTTCAGCCTTATACTATTAATAGCCTTGCAATCTGCAGCTCTATGGGAAGTTTGTTTTAATAATAAATGGAATATCAAGTATTTGTGCTGCAAGCAGCAGTGATAAAGTGCTAGTGCTGTTCAATAGCATTTTCACTGTCAGGGGACTTGACTTGCCAACCTTACTCTTTACAGCTCCCAGTGAGGTGGAGATGTGATCAGTTTACTTCAGTAAATATAGTGAGAGAAGGAGCTAATCTTTCCATCCCGAGGCTGGTGGGTCACACCCTGATAAGCACAGCCCTGGCGTGGCTGCATCCAGCAACTTGCTCCAGCGTAGCGGAGGTATCCTCAGCTGGTGCTGTTCAAATATGCTGCTCATTTCTTGTTCAAGTACTTCACAGCCCTGTAAGTTAATTATTACACCTTTTTTTCTGGTCAAAGTGAAGGCAAACACATGGGATTTGCTTGCCTAAAGCCAAGGTGCTGGAGCTGAGCTAGGATCCAGGAGTTTAGGAAGCCTGTCAGCCTTGTCCTTCTAGTGCTTGCAAAGGTCGCACTGTAAACCTGACAAATTCTGGGCTGCTTCTCCACTGTGCCTCAGAAAGGGGAAATATTTGACTTTCCAAGTCTGATTTCTCCCACGTAGTCACTCGAAGTCCTGTGTAGGACTGGAATTATGGGAACAGGCTGGTGCAGCCTGGCCAAGCTACAGAGAGCAAAGGTCCTTGCTGGAGTTGAAGTGCAGCCCAGGTGCAGCTCCGCTCCACCCTTACTCCTTTTTCCCCACCACCATTGCTATCAAAAATGGCCAGCAAAGGTATGGAAAAAGGAAAGTAGAGACACCTGGCCAGCCTTTCTTACTAAGGGCATGTTTCCTTGTGAGTGTCATCCATGGGCTGTGCCACTTTCTCTCCAAGAGGACACTGAAAAGCAGTGCAAGAGAAAATTGGAAATGTTCTTCTATTGCAGAGCTGCACAAAATCTTGATATAGCAACATCTACTTCATCTACAAGCATAGTGCTGATGGGCCATAAGGGTACACTAATAGATTATTATTAGCTTCATCACTGAGAAAAAGCTGGCATTAAAAGTATTATAAATATCATGTTGTGGTTTTTTTCAAAGCCATGAGGTGTGAGGCAAAGAAAATTAACCATGAGGGAAATAGTTGGAGTGGTATTTCTGCTTTCATGGTTATTCCTAGCAGCATAATTGCCAATAGCATGAACAGTGGAAAAGCATTAATTGCAAATATTTTCAAGCAATTCATGCAGCAAAAAACCAGCCCAAGTGAAGGCATGTGCTGATTTTAAAGGCAGAGGTGTTACTAACAGTTCCTTTAAATGGATGGGATGTATACTGTTTCTTTTCCTCAAATAACAAAAAATGTTACTAATTTGATTAATTATGAACCTTCAGAAATAAATAATGCAGCATGGAAATCTTGATTAGTAATCATTGCTACCCAAAGTTAATGACTGCTAATGATTAATTAAAAATTGCTCAAATGAGTTCCTGCAGCAGTTGGATGAAATTATATAGGAAATTACTGTGCCATGGTACACTAGACAAATGATTCCCCTAGTGTGTATTTATAGAAGTAAATTGCACAAAGCAAGCAGCAGAACAATTATCAAAACTAATCACTCCTGGAACTTGGGATGTTGTTTACCTTTTATCTGGGACTGTGAAACAGTCAGATAATAACCATGAAAACCATATCACCCATGGCAAAACTTAGCATCTGGTGATGGATGCTCACCCAGAGTGCCAGCATTACAACAACATATGCTTTTTGTGCTCCCTTGTAACCTTCTAGTTTTGAAGGAGTGTGTAAAAATTGTGGAGGCTGATTTCTACAGTGACCGGGGTCAGGGACTGTAATGATGGCTTTTTTCTCTTTAAGGACTTTATCCATCAGAGAAATGCAGTCAGACAACTTTATGCACAGATGTGTGGCCATTGGTTTAAAGGAGCACTACAGATATATTTGCACTCATCCCACTGCTTGATTAGTTCTTGATTTCACTGAGGTGTGCTTGCAACAAAGTGAAGATGGAAACTACATTACACTGAAAAGAAAAGAAAGAGGGAGTAAAGAGAAAAAATAATGCAACCATCAGAAAATTATTTGAAGCAGCAATAAAACATTAATAATCTAATGAAAAGGGGTGACAAACCTACAAAACTTTTCACATGGTTGTATTTTGTTTAAGAAGAGAATTTATTTTTAAGTGAATGGATGATTCACATGGAAAAATATGTCCTAAGTATTCATCATCTGTGGGAGAGTACTGTTACAACATGCATAATGTGGTTTCAGAGAGAACAGTTTGGCTTTGTAATAAAGATGTGGGCTTCAGTGGCAAGAAAAGTCTGTTACTTTAAAAATCTGTCAAGGTTCCAGAAATTAAACTTTCATTAATGGAAAAACATACCATCATTATTCCCAAGCCATTATTACAACTTGGTCTTGTCATGCAGAGAAATCTGCAGTTAGTTATCCATGCTACTGAATCATTTGTTAGTCTCCTTGAAAGATACCATCCCATCCATTTTATAATATTATAGTAATACAGCTATGGTGTAATCATATTCCCTTTCACAATATATGAGAGTTGTAACACTGCAGTGGGGAAAAATGTCCACATTCTAAAACTTTCATTGCTCCTTCTGGGCTATAAACTTCTTACTTACATCTGCTGTTGTACTTACTTCTCCTTACTTCCTGCATTCGTTTAACATGGAAATGTACTGGCAAATAAGCTTCTTAGTCAGTTTTCCAAAGGCAAAAGCTTGTTTCATGGATGCAAAGGGAAGCCCAAGTTCACTGCCTCATCCAAAACCAGTTCAATCAATGACTGCGTTTGATGGAAACCCTTGGACCAGTGTTTATTCAGCATAGGGCGTTTGTACCTAGTGCATGGGGAAGGTATGTGTGGTCCTAGGCATACATCAGCATGTTATTATGGCGATATAACCACCAGTGCTTTCAGCTGAGGTGACTTACTGAAATGGGTATCAGAGACACAAGTAGGATGCAGCTTCTCCATAACTCAGAAGCGAACTCAGATGAGTATGAATTGAAAATAAATGTATCAAGTCTTTTTTTAATATCCTTTTTTGAGAAATAAAAATGTAAAAGCATGACATTTGTCACTTCAGTTGCTTATTCATTTAAAATATTGCAAATGAAGTGATTTTCTGCAGCAGAAGTACAGTTATTACTTGTACAGCATAACCTGAGTCAATCTGAATTTCCATTCCTAACTATGCTACTATCTGGAAACAGATAACTTCTCAATTTTGCAATCAATCCTAGTTACAAGTACTTAGAGAAATGGATCAATATATCTGAAATTAATAGATGAGATGGGAAACGGAAAAAAAGAAAGAAGGAATCTGTTACTGCAAAACAGCTATTACCAGATCGGTGCATTTCAGGTTGCCAGAGCCCAGGACAGGAGAAAATAACTTGTTTACTTCATTAAGAAAGAAAGCAAAGATGAACCATCATTTCTTTCTTTGATCCTAACTTTCTGAGGAGTTTGCTGGTTTTGGCCGGAGTAAAGTTAATTTTCCTCACAGTGGCTAGTTATGGGGCTGTATTTTGGATTTATGCTGAACAGAGTGTTGAAACTATAGAGATGTTTTTGTTATTGTTGAGTAGTGCTTACACAGAGCCAAGGCCTTTTCTGCTTTTCATACTGCCATGCTGGCAAGGAAATTGGGGTGCATGAGAAGCTGGGAGGTGACACAGCCAGGACAGATGTCCCAAACTTACTAAAGGGATATTCCTAACATATGACATCATGCTAAGTACATAAAGTAGGGCAAGGAAAAGGAAGAATGGGGGGACATTTGGAGTGATGGCTTTTGTCTTCCCAAGTAACTGTTATGTGTGATGGGACCCTGTTTTCCTGGATATGACTGAACGCCTGCCTGCCCACAGGAAACAGTGAATTAATTCCTTGTTGTGCTGTGATTGTATGAATGGCTTTTGCTTTCCCTACCAAACCCTCCTTCTCTCAAGGCATGAGTTTTCTAGCTTTAATCCCTCGGATTCTCTTCCTGATCCCACTGGTGGGGGAATGAGCCAGTGGCTGCATGGTGCCTGGTTGCTGACTGGGGTTAAACCATGACAGAGTGTAATGTTAATAAACTAGAGCAAAGATTAAAATGTCCATATGCCTCTAATCCCATCTGAAAAACCTAATACATTTTATTTCCCCACATAAATGAGATGCTAAGAAATCTTCATAGGAAAATGCATCCATTTCCAGGTACTGTAGAATGGTAACTATATTTCTTCAACCTTACTTTCCTATTAAAAGGTATAAAGAATGCACACATGTAATTTTGCATCACTTTTGACCCTGGTTGTAGCTTTGTTCGATAAACATCACTGACAACCCCATAAAATATCTATCTGTCAAAAAAGGCAACCCATTCAATGTGTATATCTTGTAAATAATAGTCAGGAAAAAAAATATGAAACTGAAAACTCCAGAACACTAGCAGCCATGATAAAGGAGAAAAATTAACCTTTTAGTAATGTTTACTCTAGTGACTTGTATCAACAATCCTGATCCAGACTACCAACTCTAATACATGTTGCATAGAATTTGGAAAGATCAATATTTTGACACCTTTATTTGGCTAAACCTCAATTAAGACCCAAATCCTATGCGTTACAGAACATTCCCATTTACCATACAGAATGCTCCCACTTTCCCCTGCTCCCAGTAATTCAAAGCCCCCTTTAAGATAGATGTTTGTGCAGATCTATTTAAATTAAAAGAAACACAGGTTCCAGAGTCCTCTTGGGTATCATTCTAGGCCTGGGGAAATTCAAGTCAGGTAGAAAAGTTTTCTTCTAGAGACAGGAGAAATCCCAGTTCCACAAAAAGAAGCTGCACACAAGTCCCCAAACACTGGACAGCTGCACCAGATTTGGCATGTAACCAGGGCACACAAACTGAGCACTGTCCCTAATGATGAAGTTCAAGGAAATGGCCTTAATTGGGTCCTTTGAAAATGCCAAAGAATTGAGTAAAGTTGATGAGCCAACGATGACCATGGAAACAAGCTGCTACAGCCAAAAACAAATGAAGTGATGAGTTGGCCAAAACTCTGAATCAACAAGAAGCTGAGTCTTCCTGTACCCGCAATGCTCTTCTGTGTTAAAGCTCATTTTAGCTATAAGCCAAGAGACCTGCCTTCCTGTCCAATCCCTAACCTCAAAATTGTTTTTGTAAAGCATATTCTTTTGTAGAGTATTACCTCTTCCTCCCTGGCTGTAGAACATCAAATACTGATGCTCTCATTCTGTATATACCTCACCTCATATAGACAAGCCCTCTGATGCTGACTGCCTATTAGAGCAAATAGTAGCACGAGGACTTCAGGATCTGGCCAGGAATAGCATACACATGTACCTTTCAAGCCCTCATCAATATGTTGCTCACCAGCCTGCCCTCCTCAGCTAACTGCTGGTCTCTTTGGATGACCTCCCTTCTTTCCATCCCATGCTCCCCGTCCTATCACCTCACATGAATTACAAACAAACCAAATGACACCTCCGAGATTTCAGAATTAGGGAGTTATACACAAGGAGGGTGGATCATGTTCTCCCTCTCAGATCCTTCAGAAGGTGGGGGTACTGCACATACTTGTGACACAGCACTGTCCACATCAGCACCTTCAGCTGAGTTTGGAAGATCCAGATGCCTAAGCCTAAGGCAAACACTGATGGAAGACTACAAAGTACAGCCCTACATTTAAAGCAACACTGCAAGCTGACATTTAGCCATATAAATTGTACAGACTGGGCACATGCTGGATAAAAATTGCTGAAATATGTTTTCATCCACAGCAGAGTTCACAGCTCGCACTCTTTATCGTCCCTCTAAAAATCATTTAAACTTTCGTTATCAGAGCACCTGCAGCACAGGGCACCAGTGACACCCACCTGCTACTTTCCTGAGGGCTGGAGTGAGATCCATGTGCTGCTGAGTGACACTTCCAATGCTGTCAAACCACCAAAAATATTTCCAATACCAAGTCCCTGTGTTTTGGCTTTTCAAACACATGCTAATGCAAGCCAGAATTGTACTCAGTGAGGCTCCCTTGAGACCTTAGGTAAATTTGTGGGTTTGTGTTTGCTGAGTTGGGCCTTTTGCAGTGTAACTTGGTACTCATGATGAATGAGGAGCCATGTCCTGGAAAACTGGATTCCTGGAGACATTTTCATTGATTGGCATTTTAATAAGTGCCTTGAGAAAATATGGAAGTGCTTCAGTTCAAAAGGCTGAGGAGTGCAAGATATTTTATAAGCCTCAAATGAAAAAAGGTTTTAAGTCTACCACCTCTGTTGAACTGTGTAGAAAACATGTGGCAGGAAAGTACAGAAAGGCAGCACAGTGTCATTACTGTGCTATGCATCCAAAGGGGTGATCATTTCTTCTGCAAAGAATCAAAGCCTAAAATCCTCACTCAGCTCCAAGACCTGAGCCCTGGTGTGGCAATACCAGCCCTTTCACACACTGACTCTGATGCTTGAGCAGGGGCAGTGAAATCAGGTCCCAAGGTCACAGTTCTGTTTTGCAAAGCCACTATGGGGAGTCTACTTAAAATTCATTCAAGCTGATGCAACTTAAGGTATGTCCTTAAGTGGATATTTTAACAGGGATCATATTTCATCCCTAATCAAACAAAATATTGTTGACAACTTCTGCAATGAAAATAATCCAGCAAACTGCTCTGGACTGTAAATCAACAGAGCCCACTGACCTCCTGAGCTTCACAATAGTCTGTCCCAGCTGTGTAACAGGATGAAAGCCTCAGTTTGGATCAGCCCACAGACCTGGGACTGGCACAGATGCTCAGACCCCTTTGGGTGCTCTTACAGTGAGTAGTCCCTGGGTGATGAACTAAAGCAGTTCTTGGCATAAGGAAGCTCAGGGTGGATAACCCTTCATCCCAATAGCACAGGCTCTCCTCTTCCTTCTGCACCCACAAGTGGCAGTCCCACTCTCACAGGGCAGCTTGGAGCATGGCAAGGAGACTGCTGGCATACTTTCTGCCTGGAAAGAGAACTAAATCCAGGTTTCCCAGAGTCTTGTTAGTGGCTCTAATTGCAAGGTTATCACACACAATAGCACCACAAGTTGCCTTCAGGGAAGCTGGCAATGGCATTTCTGCAAGAACAATCCTGCCTGTGTACTAAGCATGGCAATAGCTGTTCAGCAGGAACATTTTGCTTAGGATCCCAGCTGGTCTCAGGTATCCTTCACATCCTGAGGTTATATGTGCCAGAGCTGGGGCAGCTCTGGGTCTGCATAAACACGTAGATCCAATAATCTTAAAATCAGGAACTGAGGAAGCTTTGTAGTCAGTTAAATGCATACTTTAACTGTCCAAGTCCTCTACTGGATTTGACTCCAAGTTGTACACAATGAGGTAACACTTACATGTGGGAAAAAATATGATTCAACTTCTTCAGGTACTATTGTACAATAGGAAAATCATATCTGACATCTAGTGAACGTCAGCAACAGTGATGGCTGCTGGTTTTAGACAAATTCAGGAGTGCTGACACTGCAATGTACAAACACAGTATTGTACATTATCTGCACGTGTCCCCCTCCCACCCACCTGAAATTAAGCCTTCTGGGAAGACATCCAAGAAAGGGTACACCTAATACTCAGGACTCTTGTCTCCTTTGACAAAACCCCATAGAGTGGAGTAGAATTAAGAGGAACAGAAAATCTTAAACAAAACAAAGAAAACCATTTCTAAGAGCTACACTGAGTGCCAGAAGGCTAAACAACAGCTTTATCTACTCCCAAAATAACAAATTGGTCCAGTGCCAGGAGTCATTCTAGCGGTTCTAGAAAGCATATAATTTAATGCCAACAATAACAGACACCTTCAGACAAATATGACCCCTTTACAGAAATTTACCATATATGACTAATTCAGACAGACAGTAGTAAATCAGAAGTCTGTTCCTCATCTATATATGAAATTATTTATAACATAGTGAAATTCTAACATTAGAGTGGTACTGCACAATAATGGTCTTTCATATATACTTATTTTTTCCAACATTTCTTGCCTGAAGGATAGTTGAACAAGGGAGAAAAGAATCAAACTTTAAAATACTGTGTAAATTCAACTGCAAACATGCTGCTAAGACAAACTAAAACAATACTGAAACTTCAAATGAGTTATTAAAAAATGTCTGGGCAATAGATGTGAGAAGACATAAATCATGTTGTCCTCCCAGTCCACAGAAAACTAATATGTTTGTATGTAGATATATATATGTGTACACATGTGTCTGTGCACATGTGTGCATTCTGTACCAACTTGTGCAATGATCAGGCAAGAAGGGGTGAAATAAGCAGACAAAGGCTTTAGAGTGGAGGTTACAGAAAGACTGCCAGGCAAAGGGGGAAATAAAGGATTAAGCAACATGGTATGCCGTGCATTTTCCATACAATCAGAGCAGGAGGAGCAGAGAGACAACGAAAGCAAAATGAGTATCAGAAAATGTTTGTGTAAGTTAGTGAGTAACCCCTGGAAACTACTTCCATACAAATTGCCAAGGTGATTAGCATAGTAAACACTAAGAAATCATTGCATTCACACAGATTTGATTTTCATATGAAGTTACAGTAGCTAAAATAAACAACTCTAAGAATCACTGACTTTCCACATTTAAGAAGGACTTGTCTGGCTGTACAAGTCCAGAGCAAGAAGAGCACTGCTCTGATGGCAGCCACGCTGTCAATGGTCTCCACTTGCAGGACCAGGAAACCCATTGTTTCCTCAATTATGTAAGTTCATTTCAAATAAAAACGCCCCAGTGATGTGCTGACACCCCACAAACATTCAGAGGCAAGTGCAGGATCTCCATCCCCAGTGGTGAAAGCCATACTGAGCTGGCACAGGCTTGAACATGTACAATCTGATCCTGAGCTACTAGCATGGTGAAAAAATCACAGGCAAACAGGATAGAAAATGTCTGGCTAAGTGCCCTGCCAGCCCTGCACTTCTTGCTGGGCTCTGAACCGGTGGGCTGGAAGCAAGGAAAGAAACTGATAGGAATCTCCCACACCTTCAGGGTGTCCAGGTGCTCTACAGTTAATAGGATTTGGTGTGTAATCTTCATGACCAAAAACTTATTTAGTGTCTAATCAACCTGCCTGTCATCTTTCCAAACAAGAGCTGTACTCCTGAAGCACACCAGAGCACTTAGGTGTGCTTCAGAAGTACACCAAATGGGTAAGAGCCACCCCAGTGAGGTGAGAGATGAGGCAATTTGTGCATGAGAAGTCTTCTGCTGTGTGCTCTGAATTTGGCAAGTCCTCCCGGCAAGGAAAACAGCCACAGGCTGATGGAAACTACCAGCGTTCCTTGTACCAAATGTGTAACTGGCAGCAAGAGTCTCATTCAATGGTTAAATGAACTGACTTCCCTCTTGGTCACAAGAATCCAAATGCACCACAGGCAATGGAATTGCTCCATTCCCTTCTCTAATTTTTGAAGACCATCACAAAATTTTTTGGAAGTATTATCAAACGGTAAAAACTGTGCTAACTGACAAAGCAGTTTTATTTGACCTTGCACCTTTTGCAAAAATAAAAATCTTCTTCTGTTTGTCATAAAATAAGTGCTTTTTAGGAGAGCTAATTACTTTTGATTTCTGTTAACCTTTTTGCTGGGAATACAACGTATCTGAAAACAGTACCTGGCTGCATGACAACAATTACATTTAAATAAATCAAAACAAATTTTAGTTGTGGATTTTAGGCCAACATAATTATTCTTAGGACATTCAAAGTTGGGTTTGGAAGAATGAGTATAATGCCAAGAGGCCTTTAAAAGGCCAGTTCTCACCAAACAACCACAGGCTGGAAACAAAAGTATTTTATTTCTGTTGTAAAGGGAACACAAGGGTTAGATTTTAGAATGCAAAATGTTGACTTTTAATGCTGCAATACCTGCTGAAATTTTTCAGTGCTTGTTGCACTTTTGCTCCATTGTCGTTTCTGCAGGGTTTGGCCTCAGTTGCACTTAAAATTTGATGTTGGAGAAACTGAAGTTGTGGCTCACTTCAGGAACAAGACTGAAACCATGCATGGTGGAGAGAGACAGACAGCAGGCTGCTTGCTAAATGACCAGCACCACAACAATAATGCCTAGCATTTCATCTTCAGGCTGGTATGTTGCTGACCTTTAATTAGTGTCCTTTAATTATAGCTGCAACCAGCTGTTCTGGTGATATGGTTCTCAGTAGTTAAAACTTACTGCTCCTGTTCAACTATCACAATGTTTGCTGCTGTTATTCTCACTTTACAGGGGGATAAGACAGCCAAGGAAAAGGAGTGAAAAACCACTCAGCCCTCAGTGAAATCCATGGGCCTCTTTTAGTTACTGTGGCAGGGGGCTTTGAACTAGGTGAATTTTAAGTTCCTTCCAATCCAAACCATTATATGATTCTATGATTAACAGGTTCTTGATTTGGCCTCAGCCTTGGCTAGACAAGGGTATCTCCTACTCTTAGGAGGTCTTTGCAGCCCAAAAACACCATCCGAGCCCCACCAGTGCAATGGCCAGAAGCCACAGCTCCTCTAGAACAGCCTACACCAGCCACGTGTAGAGAGAAATGCCAAAAAATCTTTAGCTGTTCCTCCCACTCTGGACCATGTCACTGAAGCTGTTATGTGCACACAAAGCATACTATTAAACTGCAGGGCACGACATTCATGGGGTTTCAATTGACAGTGGAAACTTTTAGGTGATTTACATTGGACTGGTGGTGTGTAGTTGCACTGAGAAAATGACAGAGAATAAATAATGTGTAACTAAGGACCAAAAACGACACAGACATCACTATCATAGAATAGTCTGAGTTGTAACAGACCTTCAAAGGTCACCTACATCCCCTGCAACAAGTAGGGACATCTTCCACTACACCAGGTTGGTCAGAGCCCCATCCAACCCAGCCTTGAACACTTCCAGGGATGGGGCATCCACAACTCTGGGAAACTTCTTCCAGTGCCTCATCACCCTCACAGTAAAGAATTTCTTCCTATTATCTAATCTAAACAGTATCTGAAAAAATGCACAAATTATTTTGAGTTGGGAGAACAAGCCTTTTGGTGTTAAAGAAAGATTATCATTAAATCCTAACATTTCAATTACTGAATTCTTCATTAAAACTTTTGAACATCTGGACTGATGCAGGAAAAAAGATTTTAGGACAAAAAAATAAAATCTAACTGTACAAGCAGTACCATAACTTACAAGAAATACAGAAAAGATACATATTTCTGCATCTCATAGCTAGTTTGGAGTTAATAAACTTACGAATTTTTAAATAATTTTTTAAACCGAAGTCTAAAACCTCTCTCATGCTGATGTCTGCCGCCCTAGCTCAGTCTTCAGCCTGAAACAGCAGTTCTTTGTCCTCCTCCAGAGACCTTTTCCGCTACAACCTTTTATATTATCTTCCCGCTTATCTCTGTTCCAGTCTCCCTGAATACCACTCCTCTTGTTTCCCCCATTTACCCTTTTTATTCTCTTTGCTTCCTTTGCTCACTCCGAGCTTCACATTTTCTCTTCTGACTGTCATGGTGTCCCCACTTACACCTACAAAACAACCTCCAGAACCCTTTTTTTTTTTTTTTTAATCCTTTTTTAGTCCTTTCCTTTTAAACAATAAATCTCAACCACCTCCCCTTCAATCTCTGTTAATATGGTTTCTCACATTTTAATTTTGGGTTAAGCAGGCTGTCTTCCCAACCTCCATAAAACCTCTTTCATGGTGTAATGTGTTTCTTAATTAGCTGTATGGAAGAATCTACATCTCAAGCAAGACTAGATATGAACTAATTTTTAAAGTTTGTGCAGCTAGCTATCTCATCTGTACTAGAAAAAATTCACTGTTGCCTAACATTTAGATCTGCTTTGATCACAAAGCAGAATCAATAAGAAGCACAACAGCCTCATTTCATTGCCTTGCTTAATGAAGTGTAAAAAACAAACTGACAGCACAACAAAGAGAAAAGAATAATTGATTTTTAAATGTATTCCAAAGGTGACATTTGTAATCCAATTAAGGAAAATATTGGAAATTGCTGGGGCTTTTTCCTGACCATGGAATTCCACTGTTGTTGACGTTGCATTTTCCTTTCTGAGTGGTAAAATTTCTGTAGGAATCCTTTCAGCTCTTGCACTGCTTTTTTACACCCATAGTTCTCAGCAAAGGAGATTTGAGTTTTACTGGCGCTGGTGTGTCTTAGCAGGACAGTGTGTGGCTGTTACGGACCACGTGCTACATGACGATGGTTGACATAATTTGAATGTAGCATTAACAATAATGACTAAGCCAAGCACTGAAAACTGACCACTGGTGCCATGCAGACACCATTGTAGTCTCCTAGTGCTTCTGTATTTGTGCCAAGAAAGAGGGCTCACTGCCAAGATAGTGTGATGTGCAAGAGCTGGCCAATGTGCTCTTCTTAAGCACAGTTGTTTTCACTCGCTGTGTGTGGAAGGGGGTCATAAATTTCTATCCAAAGAAAATACAGAGAAGCAGAGTGCCTTACAATGATTTGTTGCTGATGATGCAGCATTGCCTCTAGGTATGATTTTTGCGCGGTTAGTTTTAACTGGGAACCATCGAGCACCCTGGTTAATGCTATGGGCAATAAGAGGGACAAAGCCTGGGCAGGAACGGGAGTAGGAAAGAGCACTGGGGCCAAAGGACCAGGGGAGCACCAGTGTCAGTGCTGGTTGATGGATATCTTTGCTGATGGTGGAAAGCAGCATCTCAGATGAGCAGTTTCTGCTGGGCAGCTCACACCACGTGCTCACTGTGCAATACTTTATGTCACTACAATCACAGACGCGTCTCCAAATACCCTTGCATATAATCAGCATTTCCATGGTACTGTTATTACCTAGTTTTACTGGTTCAAATAATTAAAATAATTATTTAGTGGTAGAGGTAATTAAAATACTCCAACTAGTGATGATAACTGGATTAATTAATAGCAAGCATTAGATGATTTAACTCATGCAGTATTCTTTCCTCCTCAGATGGCACTGAGGTTAACAGTTCAGCTTCAAAACACAGATGTGAGGTATTATTGTTGTGTCACACAGCTCCTGCCACGGATCCTGCACACCAGGGATACATCAGAGACAGAAACAGGTCCATCCAGAGCTAATGGAAATTCACTCTGGTGGCAGGAGCTAATGCTGCCTCACCTGTAGCTGGTATCCACTGGAGAAAGACACTAGAAGTGCTACTTCTGGTTCACTGCAGGGGCTCACACTGACAACTGCTATGCACCAAACCAGGAGCCCTGCAGGCTGGGAATAACTCTCAGGTACAGCTCTCCCTTGGCAAGATGCCTGTACCCTTGCTTTTTGGACAGAGCCTGCTGCAGATGTTTAGTTTTCAGGCAAGGAAAAAGAGGGGGGCTGTAGCTTATGGCTGGCTCCTATTGCTGCTACAACATCCAGTCTTAGAAGCACCACTAAGCTGATGACCAGGGTCACCTATTACCCTGCAATGGCCTGTTAACGAAGCACAATCACATTTCTGGAGAGTTCTGTCTTTCTGCCACCAGGACACTTAATTTGAGACGAGTTATACCTACCCTTTCCTTTTCTCCTCCTGGAAAAAAACAGGCTCATACATAGCAGGCTCAAACACTCCCAAATGACACGTGCTTACTATTGGCATTACAGTCAGTTGCAAAATAGCAGTCCGATGCTCATGTTTTGTTTATGAGAACAAAAATCCCACCAAGCCCCTCTGCAGACAGTCAGGGTAATTAAAGTATTGCTGGCTGCAAGGCGACATGCTAAAAGTTACCGGCCCAAGCACACTCAATAGCTTATTACCCTTCAGGCTGGGTAGGTTTTCTGCCAGATTTTCTAATCCCTCTCCCTCGATCTGATGTTCCTAGTCTGGGAAAGGTGAACCATCATTGCATCTTAGCATGTTATGCTGCCAGGGGGAGGGATACCAAAGACATAATGGTTTCCAGCAAGCATCAGCACGTTGCTGGGTTTACTGCTGACCATCCTCTAGCTGTTTCTGTGGAGTCTGAAATGCTTTTCCTTTGATGAAAGGATGCCAGGAACTTCACGCAATGGCAACACAATGCAGCTTGGAAACAATCCACCCTCTTCTTTCTCACAACAGTTAGCACGGAGCTCTGGCACAAGACTGCCCGTGGCTCTGATGAAGGTTGTTTGCAGGTGTTGTAACATCCTGGCATGTCTTGCCTTTGAGCTTCCTCTTCTTGTCAGGACAAGTAGCTACATGCAGAGGTGCTGATGTGGTGGAGGAGGCTTTAGAGTCCTAAGTATTACTGGGAAAGGGAACAATGAGGAAAAAATATCACATGGACTCTTTTTTTAAGCCCAACCACTACTTTTTGACGTTATGGATTTGGCAAGATTGCCATCTGCTATCCAGGTAACTCCCTCAGCAGCCTGATGAAGCTGGGAAACTTTACAAAAACAGCAGAGTCAGACCATTTCACCTTGTGATCCCCTCTGTGCCTGCTGTCTAATACTAAGCACATTTCCTTGCCCTCCTCAAAATCAGTAACAGTATTATTGGAACAAGCTGGGAGGGTCCTCAAATTTTGTCCTGCACTAATGATACCCTGTCAGTCAGCAACAGAACTTGTACATGGTTGAGCTTACTGAAGCTCTTGCCTGCAGGTTTTTCCATGGCACAACACAAGGGATAATCTGGCCTTGTGAGCATATGGTGAATAAATTCAGCTTTATTAAAGAAATCAATACTTTCAGCCTAAGTTATCCCTCCTGCCAGCAAGGTGACATCATAACTAGTCCAGGTACTAATGTTCTGCTGAGCTGGCATCTGAAATAGAGCTCGTGTTTCACTAGCCTTTTCAGAAACCTCTATTCAAAACCCCAGAACTCCAATATAGTAATTTCAATGTTTTACTGTGGTTTTACAGTGCTGTCACCTGATGACTGCATCACCAGCACCCTACTCTGTGCTTTACCTCACTAAATGTATTTAGGATTAGATGCAAACCATGCGTTTCTTTCATTTAGATAAACCTCACATCAGGCTGAAGTGTTGCATGCAAGAACCTGGGAATGAAGGATCCATCTCTCTAGGGGACCAGGAACACACTGAGTCCCGAAAACTTGGTTGACCTGGAGAGAAATCTGAGAGCCTGTGAGTCAAAACCTACTGCTCAGTCTCCTTAAAATCTCACTAGGAGCCATACTTCCAACAGTGGGCAATTCCACAGCTGCCTCCATTTGTGCTTGGAGCCGCTAAAGAAAAGTAAAATAATTTATAAATATGGCAAATAATAAAGAAATTCATAAGCTTAGAAAGTACAGTCTTCTCATACTGAATGTCTTCTGGATCTGTACTTTGGATTTAAAGACCTGATTAAAAAAAAAAAAATATCACAGTTCTGGTAAACTCTAGTATTGTCTGCTGTATTTTCATTAATGTGTGCAAATTTCATTGAGTTATCATTATCATATTTATAGTAGAATAAATGTATAGCACTCTTGAGATGCATGAATGTTTAGATAAGGAAATTAGCTAAACAACATATTCCCTTCTAGGATAGGGCAAATCTGGGAAATGCTGGGCACAAATGAATTTTTCACTAGCTGATATTGCATATAAGTAACTTCAAAATCCCTTTTATTAGTTAGAGGGATGGCCAGTAAGGAATTAACCAAGTACCATGGGGACCATTGCAAGGTGGTTTACCTTGCAGGCTGGTAAACAATAAACTCTAACGCTAGCTTCAAAACACCTCTCCTGATAGGAAAAATAGTTCAAATTATGCTCTTCCACAAACATAACTAAGGGAGCTCTATAAGTTGTAGCAGCATTTGGATAAAACTAGGTCTGACAAAACCAGTGTCAAACTATGACTAGAACCCCTGCAAAGTAAAATCTAAACTAATCAGGATAAACTTTCATAAAATGATAGCAAGGATTATGAGCAGAGCAAGCAGACTGACTCTGCCACAAGCAGACATGGGACTATGCTTACAAGATCAAATGAGGATAAGATAATCCCAGGTGAGTGGAAGGTATTTAGTGGCTGTAAAAGGCCTGAATAACTGATGTGTGACAAGGCTTTTGAAAAGTAACTAGGTCAGACAAGCTGACAAGTTACTCAGCTCTCTGAAACATGGAAAACAACTTTTGCATAAAATTACGGCATAGCTAAAACCTTGAGAATTTTGTTCTGAGATGATGAATGTACTTTGTGTCACTTCTTTACAAGTAAAGGGAGAACTAGTTTTGTGTAGAGCCTCTGGGCTTTCCCATAGCCAAGGAAGCAGAAAAACAGAGAAGCAAACACCCCGGGTCATAGAGCTGCCAAATCAGCAGGGGAAATTAACGGGAGCTGCTAATACATTTGAACACTGTTTCTCAGGAACAAACTGTCTTAATTCTAATTTGCTGAGCTCAAAATGGCAGAAGCCAGACAAAAAGCTGGCAGGCTGCAGGACCCCGGCCGCCTACAGGGGCCTGGCACAGTGGTTAGGTGGGAGCTCCTCCCCAGGCCAGTGAGAAGAGGCATCATTTGAGATTTTAGGCAAAAAAGTCAGAAAGGAATTTAGGGCAGGTGTCAGGCAGGAACACAGGGAAGGATAGGGTCAGGAGGATGGCAAGGAGGGTGAAGCGGGTAGTGGGGCTGCTCGGTCAATGGCAGGGATGTTCAGGGTGACAGGATGAAGGACTGCAGGACAGCAAGGAAGAATGCAGCAGGGCTGGATTCAGGCTTTATCTTAAATTCTGAACTTTGCTCTCAGGAAAGACAGACAGAAGAAGAGATCTGCTGAGTAGATAGAAAAACTATGCTTATAAATAAAATAACTATGTATTTAGAGATTATAGATAATAGATATACATGTGCATACTTATATTTATAAAATGTATGGATAGAAATAGTCCTTAACAATAAAAATAAAGTATTTCATTCGTGGTTTTGTTTTCCTTGGTTACTAGGTCTTATTCCCAAGTGCTGTAGTAATGTATTCCTTATTATTGTTCCTATAGTAATGGACTTAATTATATATTTATGTCCAAACCTCACAGTTACTGTGTTTCTGACAAAGTACTAAACATGAGAAAAATAAATACTGGATGTCAGATTGTCTTCTAGCTCACTCAGCAGTGCCTCAATACTGAAGATTGTTTTATTTCCTACCAGCATGGCCCCTTAGTCACAGTGAGAATTTCCTTTTTTTGTGCATAGTCAGTCCTCGCTAGGACTGCAGTGCTTCTCCCTTCCCTTTAAGATATCTGCTGTTTATTTTTTATAGTCTGTAGGAAACACTGTCAAAAGGGAAAATCTAATAGCTTTGGAGGCTACCTGAGGGAACATGGTAAATAACAGCATCATCACATGCAGTTCCAGCAGAGCTGGGTGCAGGACAGGTTGGACAAGAGAGCACAGGCCTTTCATACAATAAATGGAGTCAGCCTGCTGTGACTCATACCCCTCTTATTTGTCTGACTGCAAGAGATCCTCTCCCTCCAATTCAAGAAACTATTGCTAATACTTCTGCTTTTCATAGGGCTCGCTTCCCTCAAAACCTAGACTAAAATTGTTGACATGATGCTTGAGGTCAGACTCTTGGTCTTGCTTACAGCGAACACCACCTTGTTCCACAGGAACCAATACTGGCTTCACTTATGGAGCAGGGCTCCAGGATGCGCATAAATCATGCACAATCTGGTCATTCACCATTCATTGCAAATAGAAAATTATAAGCGGGAAGGAAAAAATCTCAGCGAGTTGCAGCTGCCAGCACACAGGCTGCAGCACGCTGGAAGAACATTTGAGAGGGAGAGGACAGCTAATCTTTTTCATTCCCAAGCTTGGTACGGAGGTAATGTTTAGTCTCACAACACAGGCAATTTGGCCCCATATACCAGTCACTGGACAAGGCAGGTTGAATGCCACCCAGCTGCCTGCACCAGCAGCCCTACAGCACAGATTTCACACCCAACCTGCTGTCAGCCCATCTCGCTGTACGGTGCTTGCACTGGAGGGTTTTTTTGTGAGGTGCTGAGGAGGCAACACCTGAAACAGAGCAACCTGGCACTCCTACAGTCAATGAGTAGATGATTTGGTATTGGGTTAATAGAGGGGATAAACCTGCATCTCCGTCTAGATGCCCCGCGCATAATTCAGTCAGCACACAACAGCCTTGGGACGCTGAGAGATGGGGACGCTTCTAAAAAGCAGCTCAAGCCCTGCGCTGTTTTCTCCAGCGGGAGCTGGCTGGTGTGGACAGCACTAATTGCCGGCCTTCTGTGAAAACTATTAAAGGCCCTTCCTAATGAGTCCCCGCTGGATCAGTGGTTCAGCGGGAGCTGCAGTGCCAACTTGCCGTGCAAGGCTTCCACAGCCCGGGCACCAGCTCCTCATGTCCAGGTGAGCCTCTTTCCGAGCCCTGCACGCCTTCCCCGCGCTCCGGGGAAACGCGGCCACGGTGCCTGCAAGAAGTTTGAAATGTAAATCAAACTCCTAAAAACAGATAAAACCACAGGCTGGGGTCCTGCAGTCCGAGGCAGCAGCTTGGACGTCCTGAGGGTGGCCACGGCAGGGGCGAACCCTTGCAAGCCCCCACTCTCGGCTGCCCCGGCCGTGGGGGCGAGGGCGGCGCTGCCCGCGGGGCCCGGGCCGGGGGCGGGCGGCGGGGCCGGGCCGGGGCCCACAAGGCTCCGCCCCGGCTCTTTAAGGCACTGCGGGGCCGCGCTGGGCTGAGACGCGCTGAGCTGAGCATTGTGGTGAGTGCGGGGCTGGCAGCGGGAGGGCGGGGGGTGCAGGGGCTGGGTCAGACCCTCTGCTGGGGCAGGGCCGGGGTGGGTGAGCGGCACGACGGGACTCGGCTCTGGCGGCAGGGGGAGCGGGGGGCGATGCTCACCCCGTCCGTGCTGCTGGGCTTGCTGTAATGATCGAGCTGCCACGCACAGGGCTTCGCCGGCTGGCCGCCGAAAAAGCCGTCCAGGAGAACTGAATAGCCCGGAATTCCTCAGTATCTGTCTTGGGATGGCTTAGGCCTCTTGCGTGTAGAGCTGCTGTTAACAAACGGTTTGGAAAGGACCTGGCGGCTGCTGTGGCTTGCCCGAATAGCGTGCTCCCCGCTTGGCTGGGTTCAAATAGCTGCCAACAAACCTGCAGCCGACAGTCAGAATAGCTGGCGCTGGTACAGAGGTCACTTGGATGCTTAATTACTGCTCTTGAGCTCCCCAGAGGCCTGCCTGAACTAGCCAAGAAGTTTTGAGGGAGCAAGGAAGGCTTAAGGCAGCATATGAGTTCTGAAACTGCTATCTGTGGAGCTCTGGAAGGAGATCTGGGCAGTGCGAGGTGCCAAGATGGTGCTGAGAGAGTCACCTGTGAGCAGGGAGACAGGCTTGTGCACTGTCCTGCAGCAGAGCTTCTTCAGGTCACCAGCCCTGTTGCCCCAAGGTGCCTCCCGAGCACCGCTGCTGTAAGGGCAGCTCTTGCTGCTGGGGAATTGAGAAAATATTGCCATTCTTCCCATGCAAGCTGTCGTGGGAACATCATGGGGAGGCTAAATGGAAATACCTTCCCTGTGGAAGACACTATGGTCGCCTTGAAGTAATTACTTCAGTTCTTTTTTGTTCTTCATTTAATGGGTTCTTAGAGTCCTTATCAGCTAATGGTTGCTGGATCGCCTATTATTTTGTCTCCCTCGGGAAGTAAGGGTGGAACTGCACCCTGAGTTGCCCAATGTTACATCGGAAAACTGGGACAAAGCTGGAAACCTGATTCAGGTCCTTGGCTTTAGTGTGCATGAAAACTATTGTTTGCTAAAAAAAAAAAATGGTTAAAATTATTTAGGCTCATGTAAATGCACAAAAGAACATGAGTGGAGATGGTGAGAGGACAAGACAGAAGTAGTTCTTGTACCAAATGCCATTTACATTTTGGAAAGCATACCGAGTGAAAAGGAATCTCTTCTCCTTTTTTTTTTTTTTTTTTTTTTCTTTTTTTTTTTTTTCCAGTCCATGCATTCCTTTTCCAAAGCTTTGTGCAGCCTATATTCACTTTAACTGAGGACGCTCTTTGCCATGATTGATGTCAGCTGCTGTGCAGTAGCACAGCCAAGCACTTGAATAAAAGAAATGGAATCTTAATTTTTAGACCCTACAGTTGTGCCAAGAATGACAAAAGCAAAGTGGGAAATGTCATAAAACTAATTTTATGAGCTCGGTCAGGGTATTAGTGCTAAACCATGGAGCAGTAATGATGCTAATCCTGTGGAAGTATTAAACAAAGGGCTATCTCAGTAATTGGTGTCAGTGTGCAAATAGCACTGCTCAGCCACTCTGAGGAAGTTTCCTAAGCTATTGCTTAGGAATGTACCTAAGATGCCCCAATTTAGGTTAATAAACTAATCTTATTTTCCCACATGCTATGAATGGCTGTCTGCTTGTCTTGGACAAAGGTCTTGTAGCAGCTACCTGGCAGCATGTCTTGGCAACCACACAACCTACCCTGCATCCCAAAAACTGCTGAACTGCTGGTCATGCTGCTTGGACAGGAGGCTTGTTTTACCAAGTAATATGGGTCACGTAACTCATCCAAAACGGCTGCTCTCAGTTGTGATTTGTGAGTCTGGTCTACCTTGCCTGAGGAGCTCAAGGTCCCTTGCTCTGCACTGAGGCCTGTCCCACATGTTGGTGAGAAGAGCCCCTTAAAGAAAGGGGATCTTGAAGCAAAGTGCTCCTGTCTGGATCCTTATGGTGGAGCTTTCAGTTCCTCTCTGTCGGCCAGTGGGACAACTGGAGATCGGTAGTCCTCTGCTCCTGGCTCAGAGGGTCGGGCAGCAAAGCTGACACAAGGCAGCAGGTTGTGGGCATTGTGTATGGATGCTGTTGTGTGTATCTTCTCCCTGTCTGGCCAACAAAGGAAAGCTTCTAGAGGTGAGTTTTCCAAAGAAATGTCAGAAGATCTCAACAAATTCCTTCCCTCGCTCCCTCCCTTCCGGATAGCTGACCTGTCCTACAGTGCTGCTGTGGGGAGTCTGCAGGGAGGGAATGGTGCTGCTGGTGGGGTAGGCTGGCAGGAGGTGCCCTCTGGGCTTCCAGTGGGCAAACCCGTGGTCCTCTTCCAGAAACCTTCTTTAAAACAAGGATCAAGACGGAACAGTGGGGGTGACCCCCCCACTGGGTAAGCTTGCTGAATCGGTAACCCTGTCTCTGGCTGCTGTTGGCCTCTGTGCTTGAGAGAGGCGGTCCTTTGGTGGTGTGCTGCAGGAGAGCAAACCAGCATTACCCAGCAGTCACAAGTTAAGGGCAGTTCAAGGACGGCTAGGAGATAACTTTGTTTGTTGAAGACTTATCTCATAGTGGTGGCAGGAGAAGGAAAACCCCAGAAAAGCTGAAGGTGATGGGCTGTGCTTGGCTTTAGTACTTTAACCTGGACAGTTAACGGGAGGAGCAGGAGGAGCTCCCAGTCAAGCAGGGTGGAAGCGGCTGGTGGTGATGTTGGGAGTGCAGGGGAGCTGGAGAGGGGGCACCTCAGCTTGAGATGGGACAGTCACTGCTTCTGGCTTTATGCAGGAGACTCGGTTCACACGATGGGTGAGGTGCCTGTCCCTCCTCACCAGCCATCAGTGTCCATTCCAAGTAACACGTAATGTGTGAGAGGGAGTTTTACTTCCTCTTAAAGCAGCTGTGGCTCCTTGAGCACTTTGGTTTAGTTTCTACACCTGTCTGGTAAAGGTACAGTTCATGTAATAGCAGTGAGTCCCTGGGAAATAATCTCCCTTAAACTTCTTTGAAGTGCAGGTGTGATCTCAAAGGAGTTCAGAATGTTCCTACAGCTCTAATAAGTGGTTTTCCAGTGAGGTGAACTTTGGCTTGTACCACATCCCAAATGACAGACCCTGCAGTAAAACAAAATGCCATTGTTGGCACAATTGGTTTGCTTCTATCAGATGAGAGGCCCAGCATTAATGAAGCATAGAAACTGAAATTATATCTGTCTGGGGGGCATTCGTTCAAGGTACAGTAAAGCCCTTGTGCATGAAACTGTAATTTGTGCATATCCAATTTATGTAACTTTCAAAATCCACAGGCAGGGACAGAGGACACGTCTCGTGAGGACTGTGTCTCGGTTTTTCTTGCTGTTCAGCAGCAGCAGTCTCTGTTCCCCTTGCCAGTTCATCTGCTCTTACAAATAGCCATAGAGAACCTGCCTAAGCCTTTAAGTCTGGTCTGGGATCTGAAGAGCTGGGAAGTTGAGTTAATCCCAAAAACTTCTCATGCAGTGGAAGGTCACATTTTTAAACAGTTGGTGAAATCTCAGGGTTGTGCTCTGGTACATTAACTTTGCAGATCTGTTTTAAAGGAGCCTGTTACACCAGCAGTCCTGGGGCCAGGGTGGTGGAGGACGCTATGTTTAACAAACCTTTCCCCTTCTCCCTTCCTGCTTTGCTGTGCACACAGAACCACCATGCCAAACTGGGGAGGTGGCAACAAATGTGGTGCCTGTGGCCGCACTGTCTACCACGCTGAGGAGGTGCAGTGTGATGGGAGGAGCTTCCACCGGTGCTGCTTCCTGTGCAGTAAGTATTCCCCTCCAAAATCTTTGCTGGCATAGCTGGGGGGATCACAGCACCAAGGTGCTGGTCCACAGGAGATATACCAGACTCAGGTGGCACACACGATGGAGATGGCAGTGGCCAGAGATAGCTTTGTTTATTGCATGTTGGGCTTAATTCCTGTTTCATAGAATCATAGAATTAACTGGGTTGGAAGAGACCTCTGAGATCATCAAGTCCAACCCTTGATCCAACCCCACTGTGATCACTAGATCATGGCACTCAGTGCCACATCCAGCCTCGTCTTAAAAACCTCCAGGGATGGTGAATCCACCACCTCTGGGCAGGCCATTCCAATGCCTGATCACTTTCTCTGTAAAGAACTTCTTTCTAATATCCAACCCAAACCTCCCCTGGCAGAGCTTAAGCCCGTGCCCTCTTGTCCTATTGCTGATTGCCTGGGAGAAGAGACCGACCCCCACCTGGCTACAACCTCCTTTCAGGGAGTTGTAGAGAGTGATGAGGTCACCCCTGAGCCTCCTCTTCTCCAGACTAAACAACCCCAGCTCCCTCAGTCTCTCCTCACAGGACTTGTGCTCCAGTCACTTCACCAGCCTGATTGCTCTTCTCTGGACCTGCTCCAGCCCCTCAATATCCTTCCTGAACTGAGGGGCCCAGAGCTGAACACATGCTTCTCCACATGCTTCCTAGGCTTGGCATTCCAAAGGGAGAGCTTGTCTCCTGGAGAGGTGTTATCCAACTTATCCAGTGTAAGGAGTGGGATGCACCTCTCAGAGCACATCATGATTTTTCTCTTCCATTTGCACTCTTGCCAGCCTTTTCCTCAGGAGTCTGAGGGTTCTTTAGGTTGGAAACCTGGCTTAAGTGTTGCTCATGCAAAAGAAAAAGCCCAGTGGCAGAGCTCCATTTGTACTGTTCTGAGTTCAGCTGGGCTTCTGCTGGTGGTCTTGGGGCTGGCAGTAGCTGAAGGAACAGTTATCAAACTGCTGCCCTGGAGTCCTGCACAGACCAGGACCCAGCATGCCTAAGCACAGCTGATTTGTTGATGCTTTAGCACAGCCGAAAGCCAAAACTTTCTTGGCACAGGAGCCTGTGGTTTATTTCAGATGAAAGGAGTCCAAAGCATTATTTTCCAGTCCAACCAACAAGCCCAGCGAGGCATTGAAAATCGCTTTTTCTGCTGAAAAGACCTCTGCTTAGATGAAGGGAACAAAGGGTCCCTGTAAATCAGAGGCTCCTACTTTGCAAACAGACAGCCTGTCTGTCTGAATCAGAGAATTTTACCTTATTGCAAACATGAGATACTGTTTTGCCCCACTTGCTGGTGATTAACGCATGTGGGCAGAACTCGGGTTTAGTCCTCTTCATCTAAGCTGCTGTTATAACTGGACCCCCCAAGCAAGTTCACAGTTAGTCTGCTGCCCAATGTCAGCACGCTGTGCTGGCGCTGCGAGCCTCGGCACACCTATGCTCCTTTCCCTTAGCTCTGCTGTGGTCACAAAAACCAAAGATTAGATGTCTTGGCTGCCTCATTTTCAGCCTTTTATGGGAGTTACTATTAAAAGAAACCTGGAACTTACAGTCAAACAATGGCTCTACTGTGTCTGAATATATGCTTTTCCTTAGTGCATAGTTCTGTTGGGGTTAAAGTCTGTAGACTTAACAAACATGCATTAGTTGATTTATTTATTGGATATTTGTGTCTTATAAAAAGAACTTTGGAGCTAATGAATGCCATAAGCAAAGGTCACCCAGTGTTTTGAAGACATTAAAATTCTTTTTAAACAAAAAAATTCATAAGGCCGTTTCTTTGTTTTCTTCCCAAATTCTTTATCACGGGCATAATGCTATTGCAGATGGAAAGAGCATGCAGTTGGCATACAAAAGGAGGTTTAAGAAGGAAATAGTTCTCCCTTCTACTGTAACCTTGAGTAGAGTGTTTGCATTGTGCTGAAGGACAATGTAGGAATGCCAGAAAAGCACAGCCCCTCCGGTGACAGCTGTGAACCAGCCCCAGCTCAGCCCCAAAGCAGAACTGAGGCGGATGAGGGTGGGGGGGGACCTTGAAGGTGTTGTTTTTTTTTTCCCCAGCCCCACCCTGGCAAAAAGGGCAGGACAGGGGTTCTTCTGTACTGATAGGCTTTTGCTTCATGCTGTATGGCATCTGTCAAGGAAAACTGCTGACTGCCCTCTCTGGATTTCTGAGCAGCATCATTCATCAAACCACAGCAAGTTTCCAGGCTTTAAATGTCACGGTCATGAAGAGGTGGGAGGGAATACAGCCCTTTACAGAGCTAAGCATAATTCACAAATTCAAATGGCAACTTGCTCCCTCTAATCCCTGGTGGTCCCATTGCCCAGTGAGAAGAATTGTGGATGGGGAAACTCATAAAATCACTTCTCACTTGATTTTTGGCTTACTAGGTGTGCTGATGGAAATGGTCCCTTAAGGCAGTTTAACTCTTTTTTTCCTCCAGTGGTTTGCCGGAAAAACTTGGACAGCACAACCGTAGCAATTCATGATGCCGAAGTTTACTGCAAATCTTGCTATGGGAAAAAGTATGGCCCGAAGGGTTATGGATATGGCCAAGGGGCAGGAACACTGAACATGGACAGGGGGGAGCGACTAGGCATCAAGCCTGAGAGGTGAGTGAACTGAGTTCAGGGGTGCCCTTGTCCTTTAGTACTGTTTTCAGAGGAGTCTTTCAAGCTGGGTTTTGTTTAGTTCAATAGGAATGCTGCAAAATACCCCATTCTAGCTCAGTGCAAGGCATTGAACCTGCGCCACACAAAGCTCCCACTGGTGACTCCGTGGAGTTAGTGCAGGCAAGGATGCACTAATGCTATGCATGGATTACGGAGCTGCTGATGGCTCTGCATGAGCCCACAGAGGTGACTGCCAGTCTCGACTCACTCTCCTAAATAGGCTGGAAATGTGAATGTTCAGCATTGGACATGGATTTGGACAGCTGGGAATCTGGGGCTACAAGAAGAATGAATTTTTAACTGGTAAATGAAGAACCATTTGTGCTTAATTGTAGCCAAAGCCAAAAGGCCCAGTAAACATTCCTAGTCTGATTAAGTTCTTGCTGTAAAGCAAAAGCATGTGGAAGGAAGCTGAGGTATGCCTCACAACTTGCTTCATGCAAGTTCCCAAATTATTGCTTAGCTTGTATATGATGCAAGCTCACCAGCCAGGTTCAGTGATCCATTCAGGTTCCAGATTATTATCAGTGGACAGAAATTTAACAGAATTATTTGCAGCTTACTATGTGAAAAATCCATGTCCTGATACAGAATTCACCACTTCTAGATAAGTGAAAAGGAGAAGGTTCCTCAGAAAACTAGCTTTACAGGAGCTTCTTTTTATCCTTTGAAGCATGGCCTTTCTCTTTTTGTTGTTGTGGTTTTGGTTTTTCTCCCCATGGGGTGTAATTGGATAGCCTTGCTGCTAACTTACTCCTCCTGTTTTGCAGAAGTGCAGTAGCATGTGTTGGATGCTGCTCTGTTCGTGTTGATAAAAGAACAAGAGGTCATTTAGTAAAAGGGTACAACAAAAGACAACAAATGTCCTATTTCTTTCAGCACACCTTCTCCTCACCGGCCCACTACAAATCCAAACCCTTCAAAGTTTGCTCAGAAGTTTGGAGGGGCAGAGAAATGCTCAAGGTGTGGTGATTCTGTTTATGCGGCAGAGAAAGTAATAGGAGCTGGAAAGGTAAGGAACTGCTTGTGCTGTTTTGTTCCTGCTACATGGACTTTAAAGTGAGCAAGGTGTGCTATGTGGGTCCCAGTAGGGAACCAACTGCCGGGCTGTTACCTTAAAATTGCATTTCTTAGCACTGGAAACAGTCAAATCAATCAAGTTAATGGAACAAAAAGCACTTGAAATGCAGATTGATGAGTCATCACCTTAGATTTCAAAGGTGAAGATTCAATATCATCTCATGCCAGACTTGAAGCAGACTGCAGAAGCCCTCTCCCTCAGAGGGAGTGGTCCTGTGGGGTGTGCAGCTTCTGCTGAATGTTTCACGAGAAAGGGAATGTTTCTGAAAATACCGTGTAAAACTGTGTGTCAGGCTGCCAGCTGTCTGACTCATTCGCTACAGAGAGCCAAGTTCTGCTCTGAATTGATCAGAGCAAGCCCAGTCTTTCCAAATGCTGCTCTGAGCAGGATGCTGTGTGGAATTTGGGGCTTTAGGCCACTCACAGAAATGCAGATGCTCTTGTCTGCTACCGGTGCACTTCAACTGGTTTTCATTGTACCAGTTACATATAAACAACACTGATGCAGATATCTCCAGTTAATGTGAGGTTTTTACCAACTCAAACATCATGTGTATTTATACTATCTCTTCTGTTTTTTATTTTTTCCTTAGCCATGGCACAAAAACTGCTTCCGATGTGCCAAGTGTGGAAAAAGCCTAGAATCTACAACCCTAACTGAAAAAGAGGGAGAAATCTATTGTAAAGGTGAGGAAAGAAACAAATGTCACTTGTTTATGATTCAAGGTAATAAGTTGCAAGGATGGATGGTTAGTTTAGTCCCAGTATAAGAAAATTTCAGGCTCATGTCAAGATGGAAGTGCTCTGTAAGTCATAGAAATAGAGCTGAAAAATGAAATATTACTGAAGCTGCTGATGCTGACATCTTCATCAAGCAAAACATCCCATTCTGAGATGCAGCAGCCTGTGCCATATGCCAGGGTCAGAGAGCAGATCAGAGTAAGGAAACAAGCCAGCAAGCATCCTGCCATGCCTTCTTGCATGGTATTGTGGATATAAACTTGATATGTGTATTAAATGCTGTGGTTTGATGACAACAAATGCCTTAACAGATACCGAGCCACAGAACCAATATGTGAGTTGCCTTCACAGAGTGGGTTGGGAGCTACACGGAGCAAACAGCCCTGGCTACTGAGTTCAGTCAGGACAGCTTAACAAAATGGTTTTTAAGTGTTGCATCCCATGGGGACGTTTTAGTGACTATGGGGAAGCAGCTGAGGGGCTTAGCCTAGACAGTGCTGTCCTCAATTAATATGCCGGAAGACTCAGCTACTACATGTTCATCTTTCTTGCAGGTTGTTATGCAAAGAACTTTGGCCCCAAGGGATTTGGGTATGGCCAGGGAGCAGGTGCCCTTGTTCATGCCCAGTGAGGGGGCCAAAAACTCCTTACGGCTCTGCAGAGATCCTGCTAGAAGGAACAAGAGAGTTTCCTTAATGTTACTAACTACTGTGAAACAGATACTAGTTACTGTAGTGCTTGGGCATACATTCTGCAGATGATTAAAAAAAAAAAAACCCACACCATAAACACTGCTTTTTTCTTTGCTTTGTGTATCACACTGTAACACTTTTAATACTGAGTATCAATTCAATAAAGCTTTGCTTGTTGATATATCCTAAAGCCCAGTGTTGCTTGCTTTGTTAGCAATGAAGGTGAGGGGAGTGTTACTGGGGTACCTCGGGGGTGGAGATACAATGCTTACAGACTTGGCGCAGACCTTGGCTGAAAGCTGGACATACAGAGCACAGGTCATGGCCTTCAGAGGTGAATGCCTGTCCTCCAGTATCACACCATTATATATGTATGTGCAAGGCAACGAGCTGCTCACTGCACAGTAGTAAATCTTAATCTACTGCTCTGTCCAATGACATAGCTCTGAAAGTGATAGATAAGTGTGCCTAAACTGCTGCCTGTCTCTGCCACAGAGTCCCCAGTAAATGAAAACCAAACCATTTTCACAATAACATTCTGTGAGGTTGCATGTGCTTCAGTATTGAGGTGCTATTATGCACAAAATTTACTGTGCAGAATACTCCACCAAGACAGCTGCAGATTAATACCATCCCTCCACATCACGTGGCCAAGCTCTGGGCTATCATATCCAACTTGGGTCTAAGAGCAACTTTTGACCTTTTCTTGGTAGTGCTAGGACTCTTAGCTCCCTGAAAGTGGTGAAAGGTTTTGGCCTGAGGACAATACCTGGCAAAGCAACTGCAGCCCAACAGAGCAGAAGAAAATTCTGTCTTCAAATGCCCTGGCAGAAAAAGTGACTTGAACTGAAGTTGATGGGCAGGGAGTAATTGCAATTAAATGCATTGAAGGCAGTGTAGATCTGCTCCCTGTGAACACAGCAGGTGGGTGAAAGCCAAACTCAGGCCTTCACTCTGCTAACCCAACTCTTCAGGAACTGTTGCCAATTAGGGTCTATGAGTAGGGGACAACTCTTTGTGCCTTAGCCAGATCTCGAGTGGAAAGCTCTCAGAAGAGCTTGGCTTCTTTTAGCAGCTGAAGCAGCCCCCACCTGTAGGCCTGAGCTCACAGCACCCAGACTTGAATTTACTGTGAAGCAAATGGGTGCCACCTTCTCAACAGGAGACATGGGACAAGCCCTGCACAAAGGCCTCATGTGATAAAGAGGTACTTAAGCCTAAAACAGCTAGGCAAAAGTCACCTGGTTTAAGGCAACTTGTCTAATTTTTCTGCAAGTAACCAGCATTCAGTCAGAGTAGCTTCACAATTTTTATTAATTGTTGCATTTCCTTTTAAATCTAGTCCCAGGTTTCTTGAGCCTCTGAAGCAGACCTTCACTAGCATGCTCAGGCTCCTCAGCACATGAAACCTGAGCATCAGTGCCACTTAAAAGCACAAACCATGCCTCAGAGCAGCATGTCTGAGCTCCAGCAGGTAGTGACAGGTGGTTGTAGGAGTGTCTTTCCATCCCGTGCAGTGAAGGCCATGCTATTTGCACAGCAAGGGCTAACCACAGCTGTGGGGAGGCAAAGGCTTTGTCCCAGTGGCTACGCTCCACATGGTGATCTGGGGCGAGGGGGCAGTTTCAACCTTCATTGTGCCAAACAGAAGTTAGTTAAAAAAAATATTCTTTTTTTGGAAAAAAAAAAGAACCCTTCACAAGTGAATTTATGGAAACACACGCAAGAGTGGGAATGCTGCAGGAAAACATTAAGCAAGTGAGCAAGTGTGCCAGTGTGGTCTAGGGCAGTTCCCAGCAACCATGGTCTGGGGCAGTGAAGCAATGGAAGCCAAAAGCCTAATTGGAAAAATACATGTTACTCAAAATAATACATAAAGAGCATTCTGAACAGGTTACATAGGAACCACAAGGATAGGAGGAAAAACAGACAGCCAGCTCAAAATGCGACTCGAGCTTGTACAGTTCACAGAGAGGGCAAGATCAGAACTGGAAAAGAAAGATGGGCAAAGCAGCACACATTTCAGATGGGAGTGAGGAAGCAAGCAACAGCACAGCCTAGGAAACCTGGGCAGAAACCTTTGGTCCTGCTACTCATACTGCAGACATTGCTTTCGTAGCAAAACATCTGATTTTACTTAAAGAAAGATGGCCAATGTGAGGTCAAGGCACTGAACTCTAATCAAGCCATAATGAGGATGCAGAGAGCAGGCTTCTTCCCAAGTAAAACAAACCCAAGAACCAGATTTCAAGTCATCAGGAGCCCACCCATACCTCCCAAGTGCAGCAACTGCTCTGATGGAGCACTGCAAATCTTGGATGAAGACCTTCAGCACAGAAGGTCAAATATCTTTTTTTTTTTTTTTTTTTTTTAAAAAGTACCTTCCCTGCTCTTTACCAGACAAGCCAAAGGGTGGTCAGCAGAGGTGAGCCTGGACACAGCCTCACCAGGAACACTGCTTGGGGAAGGGGAGAACAGCACCAACAATTCTCAGTGTCAACCTTGAAACCATACTCAGTAGAAAACAGACTTTTTTTTCCCCTTTACGTGTGCTCGTAAGTCCTAGCCTTATACTTTAACACATGTTGCTGATTATAAATATCCTGATTAAATTCCAACTGTTACCTTGTTTCTACTTAAACAGCAGGGACCAGAAAAGTGAAGGTAGTGCGTCTCTTGGAGGTGCTACCTAGAAGCACACACCTTGGTCACACCTCCTAGCCCTATGTGGATGTCTCTTTCACCCTCAGAATACCTCAGATGTCATTAAATACGTATATTTGGCCACCTGAAACATTCCCTAGATGGAATTCTCCCTTAGGAAACATTACCTTGCCAGCATGCTTTGCTAAAAAGACAGGAATATCTAATTAGTGAGTGGTAACTCTAATTGGTAGTACGAAGGTATACTTTACCAAAATCCAGCACAGTAGCTCACAGGATCCCACATCTGCACAGAACCAGGGCATGCTATCTGTAAGACACCTGTATGTCTTTCAGAAAGACTTTACTAAAATAAGCTGCAAGACAACAGCTATTTATTCATGGTATGGCTTCTGAAACTGGGCAGAAACAACACTGTATGAAATCACATCCCAAGTCAAGACAAACACTGCATCTAAGAGTCAATATTTATTTGATTAATAACTTACAAAATTTAACAGATTTAATTTATGTAAGGAGAGCTAATTTATTAAACATTTTACAGATTTTTTTTGTTCACAATGTAATACACATCAAGATCTCGACAGTATTAAAATAATACTTGGCACAGTTATAAATAAAGAATATACAAAAGAATCCATAGCTTAAAATGTAGTGATGCTGTTTTACACATTATTTGAAAAAAAAAACAACAAACAACTGGTGGACATCAAAGAATACAAAAACCTGCAAAGAAACAGCACATGTTTAGGGCCAAGACAAAATTCCTATTTATTCTACCTATGTCAGATTAAGTTGGTCTGATCTGCTGTTGGTCTGGATCAGCTTTGTTAAGTTTCAGAAGCAATGCAGTTTTGGTTCAACAAGTGAATTTTCAGTTTGATAACTTGACAGAAAAATGCATAGTTGGCTCCGCCCTGCTTGCTTTACGATGTCACAAACAATTCAGTGTTACTCAAGACAAGTTACATTTTGCACTGGAAACTTCATACATCCCAAATCCATATATGCATGTTAATTAAATCCATATATGCATGTTAATTTTCACACCTACTATTGTTCACATTCTGCAGGTCTCAACAAATCTATCACCAGAGAGCTACTGACAAGTAAATAGTGCAGAACTCACTATGTGCTTACAAAGATCACCTCTTCTTTTAAAACATTTTTGACAAGGAGTGCATGACACAATTCATGGCAGTTAATGCTACTGGGCAACTAAAACCAAAACTTGTATCATGTACTGAACTGCTCTTCTGGTGGCTAGGCAATATTTAATAAAGTGTATCGAAACTCCTCAAGTCAACCGACCCCCAATAGAAATGTGGAATTAAAAAAAAATAAAAAAAGAACAAATATGCAGAACATCATTGGTGATTTAAACAAACTATGCTGTAAAGTCTTCATGCTTTTTTTCTGATTAGGAAAAAATATGAATAACCAAAGTCAATTGTTTTCACTGAAATAGAATGTGTTCTTCTTCGTTAGGATTACAAATTTTGTCTGACAACAATAGCAAAAGCTTCTTGCCACCCCTATACCCAAACCTCTCCTGTTAAAACTGCGTCCAAGAACAATGTTGATTTTTCCAGTATTAAACATTCAAGTACTCTAATGCTGCATTTCTGTAAATCCTGATATCTGGTACTTGCAAACTAAGTGTGTGTCTTGAGATCAATGAACAACTACAGAAAAAATGTTTACTTGCAAATACTGAACATCAACTATTTACAGTTTCACTGCTTCTCTTACTAAGGCAAGGGCCGGGAATACCACTAGATTGCTTTATTACCTGTAATCTGCATATTACAGAAAACGCTAATTTTGCCAAGCATCAAACATGCAGTGAATTTGCAGGGCATAATGCCTATTAACAGCAATATTGAACATCACTAAAAGCTCATTAGATATCTTCCTACACTTTTTTGGTTGAATAAAATGAAAATGAGCAGCTTTAAATACACTAAACACACACTCACAGAGAGAAAACTATTTGATAAATTATTTATATACAGATACACATTCTTTACACTGGTCTCAGACATCTGCTTTCAGGTCCCTCCCCAAACTCCCCCTCACAGGTTCCTTGAACCACTGGGTTGCTACAGCACTTATAAGAGAACTAACCTGATTCTCAGTCTCTGTCTCTCTGTAAACAATAGTTAAGGAAGCAGTGAACAATTCACTATGAGTATATGAAAACACCATAACAAAAATCAGTGCATCACATTCAAGAAAAGCCCATTTGGAATGCAATTTCAGATCATTCCTTACCTTCTAAACATATCTGTAGCATGAGAACTTAAAAACAGAAATTAAGGGTGATTTCCATGTGCCAGTACACCGCCTTCTTCAGAATGCTGGTTTGCATTTTCTGTGCGTGTGTGCAATTATGGGGATTCTTAATTACTTTTCTTTTAAAGTTTGGTTTCTATTATTTCACATCCAAACTAAATAAGCATTTCAGGCTACTTTGGGTTCTTCCTCTGCAGTTGCATTGAATTTAAAATTACCTTGTATTTTTATAACTGAGACTTTTGCTTTCAAATCTGTGGTATATCCCCCATGAAATTTCTCTTCCAATATGTCTCCAAATACACTACACTGTACTGTGTGAGGACCAAACTTAACACTAAAACATTGCTAGTTTGTAAGTTGCTTACACAATTACTTCAAAGATAATGATTTCTTCCCCACTTTTTTTCCCTGAACATTATATACTGTAAACTAATTTTACAGGTGATTCATGCATTTAAGCAGGGCTTCAACTTTGACAGAAGAGCTTTCCTTATTGGCGCAGTTGTTTATTTCAGGCTACATTATTTCAGAACAGGGTTAATACAAGTATTTAGTTTTACCACTAACCGGTGGCAAAAACAATCACCAAAAAAAGTGGGCAATATATTTTTTCTCAACATTACCTGACGTGCCCTACTGCTATAACTTAACATGTTACAGGGGATCCCCACCATACAATGTTTTTAACAGTACTAAAAGCACATTTTTCAATGTACATCATACTACAGAAAATCTGCATTAAAAAGAAATCACATTACAGGAACTACAACATAGCGATCAGTGAACTCTGTATAATGAAATTTAGTTTTATATTCTAGATTCTTGTTTCAGTGGAATTATTGATATTGGGATACAAATTTTTTTGCTCAGCACAACATAACTACTTATGTCAATACTTCAATAATCTCATGCTCCATTGTGAAAGACCTCAAATAAAAAACCCAACAACAAATACTGTGAATATGCTGTCACGAATAATTCTCATGTTATGAACTGTTAAAATCCCTTTTTGATCTTCCTCCTCTTCCGTATCAGGTTTGGCAGTTTATTCTGTCCATTTTTACTTTTGTTAATAAAATTCTGATGAAGAGAAGGTACCTTTATGATTCATCATCAGCCCTACACATAGCATGCTACTCTTCAAGGGATGCGGATTTGAGAGAGAGAGAAAATTTTTCAGGCACCACTCAGTATGATATGCTCACAGGATGAAGGTGGTGCTACACCAGCTGGTAGCCTGATCCTGAAGTTTGGTCATATTCTATTGTATACTGCCTTGTCCAGTCCACAATAACAGGCCGAAAAAGACCACAGCATCTGAATTCAAAGAAGTCTATAATGTTCCTTATACATCCATGGCTAAAAACAAAACAAAAATACGTGTCAGTAAGGAATATCATAGCTCATCTAACAAAGTACATCTTCCGCTTACCTACAAATTTGATTATTTGCCCTTTAATTTCTTAAATTCAGAAAACCATTTCAGTTCAGAATTATCTTAGACTGCTTATTGATGAGCAACTTCTGAAACAAGAAGTAGTCACCAGACTGGTTAATGTTTGATCATTGGATATAATCAAGACACCAACTTTCTTTCACTACCTACCAAAACTCTATGGAGAAATGTAACATGTTATTAGCAGTGCACCATCATGTAGCACAGCATGGTAATTCAGATCCTTAAGAGGAAAGTTGCATTGTACAGATGGATAAGACAAAACAGCATGAAGTAAATGTCTTCCTGGAATAATTTCCATCTTTATTAATATTTGTTTTTGCACACATACTGGTTCACCAGCTGCAGGTCTAGGATCAACCAAATCCCTTGACAACACAAAATTAAGGAAGCATTATCTGAATTAAACAAACTATTCAAGCCCTTTCTGTGGCTGAATGAATTGTCAAATATTTAAGAAATCTATAAAAAAATTCCAACATGTTGGGGATTTTCCACTTAATTAAACGTGGGCTGAATAGATCACGGTTTTCTGGAAGAGAAGCTCATGTTATGACATATGCAAGAGCAGGTCTAAGCAAAGAGGAGATGACAACTATTTGATGTCAATGCTTCATGTGACAGGTAATGCCAAGTCAAGTTATTTTAGACATCTGGTGTTATTTTCAGGAGCCATTTTTATAATAGCAGCTATTTCAGTGAGAATGGTTTGTGAATGTGACATTAATTTGGGGATCAAATCAGCAGTTTTTTCCCACCCTGTGCACCACCTTGTGTTCTTCAGGCAAAATAATTATCTGGTTTTGCTACAACTCTAATCTGTAGGAACACTGCAACCATACAGAGATGCTTGTCTGCTTCTTACTACAAGTTTTGTATGAAGAGATGATAAAAAAAGATTTATTATTTATTATTTCTAGCACAGAAATCCATCTGCAGCATGACAGAATCAAAGAATGGGTCAGGTTGAAAGCGACCATAGTGGGTCATCTGGTCCAAACTCCCTGCTCAAGCAAGGTCATTCTAGAGCACATTGCACAGGATTGCATGAATCCATGCTGACTATCCTGATTACAACTCCTGTCTCCTTTTCCCCAGGTGGCACCTGAAAGACCATCAGTTCCCACAGGAGACAGCATATGCATCAGCGTGGCATGTGCTTCCGCTCTTTCCCTGCTCATTTTGTAACACACTCCCAACCCACTGATATACCACCAGCCTCACGCCTTTGTTTATTTCCTGTCTTGGCTCCACAAGCTGCTCCATGTCACTGTATTCCCACCCCAGTGCTACTTTACCTCTGAACCCCCCTCTTTCCTCTTGCACCCTCATCCCTACAGGAATTAGAATCCAAACCTACTCTTTTACATACTGACACCCCAAAGCCCATGTCTCACCTATGCAACGCCCACTTCAGTTCCTGGGGCATCCTGCTCCAAATAGCTTTGCCCATGCTCTTCCTCATGAACAGGAAGAAAATGAAACCTCTTTTCTCACAGAAAAGAGGGAAAGGGGAGCAAACTCAACAGCACATTAAGTATTAATCAGGAGAAAGTGTCCAGCACGGAAGTGAAGATCCAGGTCAACATCAACATGCTGTAGTAAGCAACCACCTCTGGTCTGAGCATTTGCTTTATAAAAAGGATATTAATTTCCCCATAAACTCTATAGCAAAATACGACCACATTCTTTTCTGTGCTTATGCATCTCTACACTACAAAACATTTATCACTTCCTTTAATTGGATAGAATGTGTTACTGTAAAAACAGATGACAGATTCAGCAATCCAAGTAGAGAAAATACTCTAAAAGTATTTAGCTGTATTCTGTTTCAACAAGCAGCACAATTCAAGTGTATGCAAGGCTACACATAAGGAATGTGTAATAATAAAGTGTATATGCTTTAAAACTTACTTGAATGGGCTTTCAATAGATGTGGTTGTAACTTTAAAGTGCTTGTATCTTCTTGCATTCATTCTTTCATTTGTCGTGATACCCAAGCAAGATATCTAAAAACAGGAAGAAGAATAGGTAATTTAGTTCACATAAAAACATGCAACCAAATCCTGCATGAGCAAGACTAAAAAAGAACTAAATTTACTGGTTTAAATTCCTTCTTCCGAAACAGGAATTTTTGACTGGGGAAATTATCAGGTCTGAACATGAAACATAAAATTTTGAAATTCATACATGTTGTACATGATTAATATTGTAGAAAAAGTAGGACAAAACTTAAATTTACTGAAAAGTTTTACCTAAGTCTTAGAGGGTAATTTCTATTTCTAGGACCTCTGGAAAGATAATGGTTCATTAATGACAAGACACATAGAAAATCTTTCATGTCATACTTGATTTCAGTATGACTTTCCTTAGAAAGCATAAAGAAAATTTTGGTTTGGTCAGATTACAGTACAGCAATGTAGCCTTAAATCACACTGAGGCAGTGTAAGAAATTATTGCATTTTCTTTGAAGCAACCACTCTCTTTCTGCTAATGACATACAGCATTATTCCAAGCTGGCCCCACAGATCTTAACCTCTATTATTCTTCATTGCCTTTCTCTGATCTGTTTTACCTTTTTGTCATTCTGAGAATGGTAGGCCAGAGGCAGGTACAAAAAAAAAAAAAAAAGGCCAAGTGAATGAGAAGTGAATGATGCCTAAGAGCGAGAGAACAGATGCTTGCCTACCCCAGCAAGGCTGAGAGACCAAACACTTGGTCTTGCACAATGCACATGAAAATTTAAAAGACAGAACTATTTCACATTCTTCTGTCGCTCCCAAGGCTCAGCATTACAAGTGAAGTGCTCTTCCATACCTGATACATCTGACACATGAGTAACACAGCCACCCACATGAAGTGAAACACACTGTTTAGAAACATCCAAAACATCCATGGAGAACAGGTAGCAATCTGTGTAACATAGGTCCAAAATCCATCCTTTGTGTAACTTGTTTCACAGTGGAAACCCCAGTCTAGAGAGAAAAAGTGTCAAAAAATATACAGAAGATTTAAGGTATGCTCATTGTACATCAACATAATGCTCACATTAGAATGTGATAAATTAAATAAGAAAATAACAATGTGCCAAAATAGTTTTACTTGCTCTCTTTTCCTTTCCTAACTCCTTGAATACATGCCATATGTATATACTTGGCTGTTATGAATTAAAAAAAAATCTCAGATAAGGAAAACATCATCATCTAAACTAAAACACCCAATACAGTCAAATATTAATGTGCAGTTCAATTACAGAGTAAAACTATCCACAACTCTGACAAGGTAAAGATCTGTAAAAATCCCTACGAGGAGACGAAGTATTTAGAAGCAATTTAAAAACCAAAACAAAACATCACATTTACTCACAAGAGATGCATCCATAAATCATCCAGCAGATCATAAAAAGCAGGAAGAACAGGTATCCCATAAAATAGCGATGGTTCCCTGCTCCTAAAGTTGTACAACAGGGATCAAATTACTTTCAACAGAAAGGCAAGAAAGTTTCATTACATGCTTAGAAGTACTGCTTATTTTATACCCAGGAACATTATTCTCCAATATTACGCCAATATAACTTTAAGACACTGAAATCAGCTGGCTTATGGGGTTTTTTTACTTCTCAGACAACAAAGCAATGTTTCTTCAATTTTCTTCCATTTCTGTCACATTACAACTGCAGTTCACTAATTCATTTGTAACCTCTTTCATGAACTTATAAAATTTTTGATAGAAATATTAAGAATAATGTTGGTGACAGTTGTTGCAGAGCTCTCAACAGCCATGAATTACGCACAAAAATATTATTTAAAAGCCATTAAAAAATCATCAGATTTCAGAGTTCACTTTCTTAAAAGAAACAGAAATATGAACAAATATACAAGCTTCCTTGTTAATTAGCTAACTTACACCTTAGGTTTACCTGCTTTATGAAGCTAGATAAAAAGAAAGTATCTACTAGAACTTGTAAAACAGACACATGTAACTGAACAGATGAGGTCTGAGAACCTGGCTATAATAATGAATGGAGTAAAAACTACTCTGCTTTAGGCAGAATTTAAATGCAAGAAAATTCAGTTACTAAAAGACTGATCTATTTTTAACATTAACAGAGCTAAAATAAGCTTCTTATGTGAGTACATCATAATTCTGAAGTACTCAGCTTTCCTTCTGGATGTAAAATATGTCGAGTGTTGCAACCTTCCAACAGCTCCAGGCTGTAAACTAAACCCACAGAGATGATAATGGCTACACAAGAGTTGGCTGTCATCATCTACCACAGCATTTACTTCTTCATTATGTCAAATGTTTTCCCTGCTAAAACAAGAGCATCCTCTGGAGGCAGAAAATAATCAAGTGCTTTTAGCAAGTGAGCTGAAAGACTATAAATAAGAGATGAGGAAAAACACACATACAACCCAAGCTAGACTAAACACATGACATTTCCTTGAAAATCAAACAAGTTCCTGCAGACATAAAATTATGTTGTAACATTGCCTTAATCACCTAAGGGCATATGAGAAAGTGCTGAGAATGTCCCTAAAGTATCACTTTCATTTGCATTCTAAATTTCAGAACTGTTAAGTTTCATAAAAGATATTTTATTTTATTTCTCAAACAGTCCGTTTGAGAAACATCTGTGATGTTTCTTTTAGCAACATCTTCAATGATACTAAACCAAATTCTGCCTAACAGAAAATCCATATGTGTGGGGTAAAAACATAGGTGTAGCATTTAAAACTGTAAATGAAACAGGTACAATCTCTATCACAGTTAAAAAAAAATTCTTCAGAAAAAGAAAGCAAAGAAACTGTATTTTTGAAGAAGATTGGACAAAACACAGCACTATAGCTCTACAATTTCATCCTGGACTGGCACGAACAGAGTGAGTTATTCTCCTCATTAAAATAATGCTGTAAGAATTGTTGTTAATTTTATATGCTTGTGCTTATACATAAGTAATAACATATAATAAAGATAACTGATTTCTTACTGATGGAGCTATATTCCAGGATTTAGAGAGTTGTTAATTTCTTAATTTTTCCAACTTTTAACTCCTTAGAAGAGGAGAAAGTGATCATTTTTCTAAACCATAAAACAATTTCTCATGTGCACAAGAACCTGTTACTGCTATCAGAAAAATAATTCCGTACAATGTCAGCATACATTGTGATATTACAGTTTGAAATTTGGCTCTAGAGACTTTCATGCTACTATTTGAAAACTACATTTCTGTTGCAAGTCTGCAGTTTGTGTTTGGAATGTAACTACAAATTTAATAAAATCTGTTATTTTTAATTTTAAAAAAACTGTAAAAAATGCTATTTTTATACCTTATTAAAAAGATAGATATAATCACTTCTAGAGACTTGCTTGCTGCATTTTTAACTATAATTCTGCAGGTATGAGGAAAATAATTTGCCCCAGTTGCCAATTTATTTATTTTTCAAATAGTCTGCACTTTTTGTCACCTTCTTCGGAATGGTAAAAATATTCGAAGTCTCTTTATGTGCCAGGTTTTAGCCCCAAAGGATTTATTTCAGTGACTGTAAACATTTTTACAAGATTTCTCTGTCCTATCTTTAGCAACATTCTTATCCTTCTAACACATTCCACACACATTCAAATTCCGCCTTTCCAGAAAGGCATGATTCATGTTTCCCTGTTTGGCAAACATATCACGAATGCTGTTTTAAGAATGGATTCTGTTTTGCAATCCTATGCTTAGAGTGACCACTTACCAACATGAGAGACAGAGAAGCCATATAAGGTTGTTCAGACCATCGCTCCCTCCAGTTCAGCTCCACCTCCCATACTGTGATTTCTAGTGTTTTTTTCCCAGCATACTTTCAAGGGCCCTAATGTTTACTTTTACCTCCAGTTATCCCATTCTGTACAACACCACTAGAAGACAGATTCTGCTTTTCTACCATCATTGTTATTTAAAAATCATTTCCTCCGCCTAACCTACTCTCATTACTCGCATACTCTCGTGACACACAAACTAAGGTCTTTCCTCCCCCATTTGTTTTGGTTTTCCAGTTAGTGATAAAAATACTGGTTCTGTCACATTGACATGTACTCCTCAGCACTCTTGCAAAACAAATTATCACTAAAGTGTCTCCAAAACCTGATCCCACACTCCCCTGCCTGTTTAAATTAAAAAATTCTTAGTTCTTAATTGTTAAGCATCTAAAATATAAATCACAAGTATCTCAGGTAGTAACATCTATAGAAAAATAAAATAGAAGGGGATGATATAAGTCGATCTCAACGAGACTTCAGGGATGTTCTATTACAAGTCAAATGCCAAGACTATTTTACTCTTGATTTTCAGACTAAACTACTCTGATTATCCATTATCATATCTACTGGAAAAACTGCAATAAAGTATTTATTGGCTGCCAGCTGTCAGTGAAGCCAGGTCCTAATTCCTCCCCAAGATTAAAGTTTCCTCAGCTTGTGTCCTAAAAAATTAGGCCAGTGAAGCCAGATGCATTCATTTTCCCAACTGTGAAGTCTCCAGTGCTCCCCGCATAAATAATGGCTTTCAAATAAGATTCTTAAAAAGTATGACAGGGAATAGAAGCATTTAGAGACTTTATTCCTGTTCTATATCCATTCCTTTCATAATCACTGGGGAGAATAAAAGACAACTTGGATGGTCAAAAAGAGGAGAATACCTCAGTAGGAAGTCATTCTGTATCTAACTGCTACAATCATGACATTTTTCAATACATATACTTTCCCATTAAATTACTGAATTTTATTGATGAAAATAAAACAATTTTGAGGACAGACAAAACAAATGAGAATAAAGAGAAAACCACACACAGAAAAAGAATTAAGCTCAATATTGAAATTTTCTTTCTTCTACCAAAAGTCCTCAGCTGTTTTTCTCAGACTTTGGCAGAAGCCAAGTCACTTTCACCGTGAAATGAGAACAGATAAAACCCTGCACAGCATTTTAACAAATTACTCACCTACACAGTTACCCACCCATGGGCAGTGGTGATCAAACTTTGCTATACATCGATTGCAAACACCACAGTGTTTGGACCTCACTGGCTTCCGTATCTGTAATAGTTATTGACATTTGTTTAGAAAAGCAAATTACCCTGATATATTTTAAACAGAAAAACCCCAAACCCTCAATTGAAATGTAAATTGATTCTGCTATTGTTAATTCCTTAGAGAACTTCAAACTTGATGCTAATTCTTAAAGCAATCCCAGCTATTAAACTTAATCTGTACACTGTTTAACACAAACATCTTTACAACCACACTGAAATGATTTTCACACTGTTTTTGTTACACAAAGGATTATTTTTTCCATACAAAGTTCTTCTATCACCCCCAGCTACTGAGCTATGTATAGCAACCAGCTTCATTTCAGCTTTTTAACAATGAAAATACAAAATGAGCTTGAGTTCCATAATTCTGTCAGTGTCATTTGTTACTGAGCTCTAATATAATTCTTCAGGTTATTTTTTAATGACAGAAATATGACTCAACAATCAGAACTGGGTGGAACTTAAAATGCTAAATTACTCCCAACAATTTTTCTTGAAAGGTTATGTCTTGAAAGAAGTGATCTTTTTTATATATATATATATATGCACACACCCCCATCTATCTATCTATCTATCTATCTATCTATCTATATGTACATATGTACACACATAGTTTTTAAGGTGCCAAATCTGTATATAATTTACCAGCTTCAAAACTAGGAATATTAAACATCACTTATGTTCTGTATAGGTCAGAGCTTTGCAGTGTAACACTAATAATCTTGAGAATTTTGTATTTACTAGTTAACTTCCAAAGACAAAACATATTGTATTTCCTTACGAAAATTAAGACTTTTTTTTTCTCCTACTGACTACTGCCAAATAGAGAAATGCATTTAAATTTTTAACAAAGTATTAGAAGCACAACATAATTTTTACTGCGAGTTACAGAGGTAGTGGAATGTTACCTATGATTTTCCTAACTTGTTAAGTGTATAACCAGCCATCTTGGTAGACATATTGCATACTTGGATTTTGACACTGGCAAGTTATTTCCACAGTGATCTTTTTTTTCCTCTTACTGTTCCTTTTTTTGTGAACAGACATATTATTTACTGAAAACACACTTAAATTAGATATTACAAATAAATCCTGCCCTTGAAACTGCATTATTAAGGTCAAATATGTGCTCATTATTGGAAGATTAATTTTGGCTTAGCATTAAAGGAAATAGTAATAGTAAATGCTGAAATTTATTTAAAAATACACTACCAAGCAGGTACTGCAGAATATACTGAGGTCCAGACTTCCTGTCTCTGCAAGTTCTACTATTGTCTACAGGAAAAAAAAAAAAATTCAAATTTAGCACATAAATAAATGTTGATAAATAATTTTCAGACCCATAGCTGTGGACTCTTTATTCCAGGTAATTTCTACACACAGCAACAAACTAAATTCAGATGAAACTGATTTTTAATCTATTTTATTAAACCAATACGCACATTCTTCTAAATTAACTTCTAAATTCGTTCTAGCTTATACTTATTCCTAGTCCATTTAGGTTTAACCAGAGAAAAAGCAAGCTTATAGTAACTTTGATACATCCAAAGTTTGCAGTAACAGTTTGACTAACATGTTCTTAAACCTATTAACATTAATGCAGCTGAATTTCCAAACAAGAACAAAAGTAAAACTAGCTAGCAGGATCTGACAGTCTAAAACCAGGCTTCCTTTACAGAGGTTCCTCTGCTGTTGAAGCTTCAAGAAAGAAAATAAATAATGCAAACCAAACCTCCTCTTACATATATTCTTAGGGGTCATCACACTAAATGACAGCATTTTTATTTTGTACACTCCTTCAGCATCCACTCCATTATTGGAAAAGAAGTAACCTGTTACTCCATTAAATGGTATCCTAGAATTTTTAAAATTCAGCAGCTGAAAACATGCCATGTGAGACATAAATGACATCTGCAATACATGGAAAATATCCAAAAAACATCTTTTGCCAGCATACCCTTCCTTAAACTAGAGGGAATTCTCTCAGCATAAAGAGCTTAATGGCAAATAGATTAATCTACTACTCCATTTCAAACCACATATATTGTTTCATCAAGCTGGTTTCTAATTGCACAAGCGATAAAATAGTCCTTACAATTATTTTCTCATCATAGCAATACAAAGATAACTTCCTTAATTAGATGATGAACACTAAGGTACCTTGAATGAAATCACAGTTTTCCCCCTAAATACTAAACTGGTTAGGAAAAATTTATGGAAACTTTTTCTCAAACTAAACAGTGAAAGCTGGTTGATACTAAAGTCTGAAAGCTGCACTATTTTTTTTGCCTTGATTGTTGTGTCTCCACCTACTGTTTGCCCAGTATCCTTGCCCCCCACACTGTAACCCTTCATGTTCCCTCTCCAAGCAACCACTGACATTCATAAGCCCTTACAGGTCCCTCTTGCAACTTGCCAACTTCCAGTTCTCTGCATCCCTTTCTCACCCCTTCTCCCATCATCCCTCACTGCTCTAACATTTCCTAGTGCAGGGCTCTCTCACAACAGTCTTTCATATATTATCCAGATGAATAGACATCAAAAAACCCATGAAGACATACCTACTGTGATTTTAATGCTGCTGGCATGACTTTTGATACCTTGGACAATTTCATACAATACACTTTGGACAATTTCATAAATAATCCACCTGAATTCAATGGGAGTGTAATACTACACTAGAGACTCAAAAAGGATGCACAAAGGAATGTACATGGCATGTGGCACAACACTGGAGTTCAGTATTGCCCACAAGCAAAATCCCAATGCTCAGGAGAACAGAACAAGAGCAGATGAATACCTTTTAAATATAACTTTTATACAGGCCCAGAAGCACTCAAGGTAGAGCCATATCATTACACTTTGCAGACCTTTGTCTATTTTTTATGCTTTTGAACTATTAAGAGTGACTTGGGTTATTTTGTAACACAGAAGAAAGAACATGACATATTAGAATAACAAACATCTGAAACTGTTGCTTACTACACATTTCCAAACATACTTGGTCAATCTGGAATTAAAAGAATTTTTTTTGCTTACTTATTCCAATGCTAAAGGCTAACTCAGCATTAAATACTTGGAGACAAATTATGAAAACAGTAGGAAGTGCTACACTGCAAGAAGGTAAGACAAGTCCTACAGAGGTTCATACCTGTGACAATAGAACATTTTGCAATGTGGTTAGCTGCAATGTAAGAAATCCAAAACATTCACAGCCATATGGGTCTGCCTAAAGTAATTCCATTTTGCAATTCCTACCAGTTCGACGAGCCTTTTGTAACCCCACTTAACTACTTAAGCAAGTTAGATCAAATGAATTGCATATTTGTGCAATTTGCTGAATGCAACCAAAGTGCCATTGCTGACTGTTCTATTTCATTTAGTCCAGTTGAAGGAAGAGAACTTAGTTTGGAATTTACTTTGGCAAAATTGTCATAGCAGAAATGGAATTTGCAGAGTAAATCTAAAATCTGCACATTGACTAACAACTTGGTTATAACCTATTGGAGAATACAAAAATCATTTAATCTACCACAACCATCCTTTTAAGGCTATTATATTTTCATTCCTACATAAGGACATAATTCCAAATAGTCTGATGTTGATGCACACAGGTGTTTTCACAAATAAGCATGAAGTAAAAGCTCAAAACTCATTTATGGTGGGATGAGGTCTTCTAGGAAAATTTAAACAAACCAAAACAAAAAAAATGCTTCTGCTGCTTGTATAATTGTGGCATATTCAATGCTCAGTTTGGCTTCTGAGAAAAATGCACTTCAATTAAAAAAAAATTTGAAATGCCAAAAGTAATAATACATTGTCTTAGAAAGGAATCATTAGATCATCCATATTTTCTCTAATACTTATGCCAAAGCACAATCCCTCCCCAAACCACTATGGGTTTTGGTTGTTTTAGACTCAAAATGTTTGTCAATCTAATACTTTTAGACACAAAGGTAAAGAAAATTAGAGTCTGGAAAACTTTTATAAAATTAACACTTTTTCCGCAATGGGCTATAAGTTTCAGCAGGGCAGAAGTTCTGAAAATTTACATTTTCTTTTTCACCCAAATGCTTTTCAAACTTTTTATCTTGAAAATTCAAGCACAATTTTGCTACTCAAAATGACCAATATACAATTTTGCACCAGTAAGACTTGAAATATATTCCAAATGTAAAAAAAAAAAATTTGGAAGACTTTGCAACATATTAAACCTTTTGTCATACAACTTATTGAAATTTAATGTACTGAACAGCAAACTACTTTGATCAGCTGGTGGAAAGCTGCTGAAGAACAAGTTTCACGTATCTCATGGCTTTACCTTTTTCTTTTGTTCTTCTGTCGCTTTGATGATTCCTGGATCAGATTTCCAGGATTTTCCAAAATTGTAGAAAAGTGCAACGCTATTAGCAAGGAACGGAAGATGTATAAAGAAAAAATTGAGATGTGTTTACAGTCAAGGAATCTAAAGTATAAAACTAAATTTCCTCCTCAACATACCCACTGACAATTCTGAAATAAAATTAAATTTAGTTACATTTTTACTAAAGCCCCCGAGTCACTGTCTTCTGAATTCACAAAATTCAGCACTGCTGTAAGAACTAGTTTGGTATTTAGTATTTTCTATTGCTCAAACTTCAAAACTTACTTTCAAGAATGTTGTACTCCATAATGCATTTCTAAAGCATTATCTAGTTCACTTTTTGTAATTATTTTCTCTTTTAATTAAATCAAACCCCATGAAATTTATTTCCTTAATAACTATTTCCTGTTTTCACAAAGATTTCAGACCTCTATTTATAAGACAGACATTTGACTGCCTATGTTTTCAGTGGCTTGACATTCCTGTGAGATCACAGGACAGACTGTTTCTAGCCATAGAAGGAATTGTGTTGCAATGACCACTACTGCATGGCAATCTTGTCCCAACACCACTTATCTCCAAGAAAGGTAGTATCTGAAACTGGGTCCTTTAATGAGGCAATACTCGTATTTTGCATCAATGAGAGTTATTTTTAACATACTAATACATTTAATACTTACAAAACCACAGAATTTATTATTCTATGGAAGTGTTTATAAAATCACTTACCATATAAAGACAGAAAACAACCGTTTGTTTTAACATACATTTCCTGCGTTCAATGTCTTGCCATAAAATACGCCTTAGAGCATAGTCTTAGAACACTTGACATTTCTTCAGAGAATTACAACATTTCTTAGTAATGATGTTGAAAATCCAAATACTTCAGATATGCCTCTTCCACAAAAGGTGGAAGATTATTTATTCTGATAAACCTACAAAAGACTTGACCAACCTAATTAAAGATATCTGCTGTCAGCTGTCAGTCCTACATGCAGGGAGATGCCCTACACTTGACAAAGCTGTGGCTGCAGAAGCCTCTACAGCATTATCCAAGCAAAAAGGCCATCTATTACTTGGGCAAAATCACTGCACACCCAAATTAGAATACATTTTGAGAAAGTTAGATAAATACATACAAATCTAAGTAACTTGTGATGCGAAAGAACCCTGAAATGCGAACAAATACAAGCAGGACTCTTTACTTCTCAAATGTTAATGAAGTCTCAGTCATGTGAAGTGTATTCCAAATAATTTTTGTTCTCCTCCTGTTGGGGGGAGGAACTGGCTCTGAATTTGTAATAAAAAAGATTGGCAAGTTAAATTAAAATGTTTAATAATGTATCTTATATAGTAGAATATTAGTATTATCTCACTAAAGGCTAATTAATCTTTCCTCTAACAAGCTGTTTCCTGCAAGTTTATAAAAGGGGAAAAAAACATCAGCTATACTATAACCTTAACACTCACAGTTCTATTTTATACAATACAGATGAAAAGCTCTGACTCCAAACTTTATACAGTCCAACTTCTTCCTATTCTTCTTCTAAGAAATAAGCTAGTTCAACTGATTTGTCTAGCTAGACAGACTTTATTTTCTTTAGAATACCAGAAGAATCACTAGGGGGGTTACTGCAACAGTTAAAACTGTTTTTTCACTAAAAGTACCTTAATCAGAGACCTGTTACAAACAATAAAGGCACAATTGAAAACAATTATATGACCCATTCCTAATTACCATGCACCACATCTAGACTTTTAAAGAAGATACAGGGAAAGATGGTTTATTTTCTATCCAGTAAGAGGGTTTTATAACTTTAAAACTTTGGAATTGTTTTTTTTACTAAATAAAATTTGCACAACCTGTGTAATAAAGAAGCTGTTCATTTTCTGAACTTACATTCCCCCATTTTACTCCATTAAATACAGAGAGAACATAAAAGGCATCCCACAGAGTTTATTTTTCCCGTCCTTTCATCATGGTCGTGTCAGATGAGTGCAATGCTGACGATGTAAATGGTGGCAGATGAGGTACTTCTGTGCTGGAGATGCGTGTAGGAATAGTTTTGGAAGAATTTGTAGCAGGAAAGCTAGAAAATCATTTTTACTTAGGAAGCCTGCAAAGTGTCTTCCCAAGAAGGCACTTTTTTTTTCCTTTCTGCAGTCCAGAGGAGGTTGCAGAGAGAGCTGTGTTATCTCTCTCTCTGTCTGCTATACCAGAGAAAGACAACCCTAACAGACACTTACAGAAGCCTTGGGAAGGCAGGGGAGAAACAGAGAGGATACTAAAGGCCCTGGAGAGGGCAGGAACTTGCCTTCTCTCCCTGGGACCTGGTGCTTCAATAGAACTGGTATTTTTAAGTTTCGCATGTTTTGGCCTTCTAAACAAACTTTTGAATTCTTTCCACTGCCTTGGTATTTCTGGGGATACCTGCATCTCTTACTTTACAATAGGACATGTCAGGAGACTACACAAGAAGTTAAAAGTTTTCTTCTCCAGGATATTTCTGGTATGTGATGTGATTAAACAACTTCAGCTGTAGAATTCATCTCACCCACCATAAATCACTCAGTATGCCTTCACCCATATCAGAAAGGAAAAAAGCCACATCTTATCTACCTTTAGTATCAAAATATTTAAATTAGGTCAGAGAAGCAGAGCCCTACAAGTGTTTATTTTTTGTCACTGGCTATGAAGAATGCTTAAACATTAAACTTCAATACAGATGTTCACACTCGAGGTATCTAAAAATCATGCTGAACTCCCCTGTGAAGTTATCAACTTGCACCATAGATATCTCTCAGATGTCTGAGATATCTCAGATGCCTTGCACCACAGATCTCTCTAAAACTCTCCGTATGTAAGAAACTTGTAGGTTTGCAATAGCTTCAGAGTAGGGAATTAGTTCTCCAGAGAGCGCCTTGTTTTGCCCTAACATCCTCATTTATAATTACAAGGAAAAATACATTACTATATTATTAAAGGCTGAAAAATGCACAATAGAGCAGGCATTCACGTTCTGCCTTGCCACCAGTTTGCTGTCTTTTATGCAGTCACCCCAGTCTTCATTGAGCGAGACAAAACAGAAACACCCCATTAAAACTTACTACTTCTACTCCTGATCAGTATCCTTTAATTATTAGAATAAATACAAGAGACTTCCTCATATTCAGATGGAACTTTCTCTGGATCAGTTTCTGTCTGTTGCCTCTTGTCACATCACTTGGCACCATTAGAAGAGCCTGGATCGGTCCTCTTGACATCCTCCTTTCAGATAATTAAAGACATTGATGAGGTCCCCTTTTGACCCTCTCTTCTCAAGGATGAACAGGCCCAACTCCCTCAGCCTGTCCTCATTAGAGAGATGCTCCAGAACCTCAGCTCATAACAGCTGTACATCTGGATCCAAGAGTCCAGGTAGACAACAGCAGATAGCTACACGAGAAGCCTCACTGGGCATTTATTAGACAAAATCTATCTGTAATTATTGGAAGCTCTGCAAAAGCCCTCTACTTCCATTTCTATCTAACATAAAAAAAATCCCTTAGGTTGCATATAAATCAGTTTATCTCCTTTACCCCAGATTTTTTTTTATATTTTTTTACTTTAGAAAAAGCATCTAAGACATGTAAAAAGAAGTTCTGGATAGCTGGGCCCAGAGTTTGGATTTTTTGGGTCTTCAGTTCCTCTAGAAATATGGCTGCTGGCTTCTTTCTTTCTGCATGCAAGGCTTTTTACTGTTTTCCTGAAACTAATTTTGGTAATAGGAAATTTTTTAAAACTGTTTAACTGTACCAATTATCTTGTTACAGTTTTTAAAATCCTGTGCTTCCGTATCAGCTTTGTGAAAGCATGAAAATCATAATGAATTCTCTTATACCCAGTTTTAAAATGGTGCCTAACTGAAAAAGTGTGCAAAACCTAAAACCCATCAATACGTGAAGTATATTTGAAATAAAATTATCAACACAGTATTAGTCAATGATGAATTATTTTAAAAAACATAAACTGGCTTATATCATCTCATTATCTCAGCATTGCAAGTAGTATGCTATAGCAAAAAAAGCTTAATTAAAACTGCACATTGCCATTTGCAGTAAATGGAAGTGGCACAAATAAAATACAGTGAATATTTTGACTTACAGCAAACTCTGACATTTTAGAAAAACAGAGCAGTATAGGTATATTCTGACATAACAGGCACTATTTGTTCAACTGGAACTGAAAAGACTGCAAGAACAACTGAGATATGAACTCTGCACACGTGCCTTGGACTTTTAAAGGACATAAGAAAACATTCTACCTATAAATGCTAACGAAAAAGAACAAAATGTGAAATTCTAGTCTTGCACTATTAAAAGTGCAATTTTAAATAAGGTTTTTTCTTTTAACAATAAGACTAAATTACAATCTAGTGATTTAGTGTGTAGGATTTTTGAGGGCGTTTTCTCCCTACTCTCCAAACAGTAGAAGACTAGAACACATTACCAGAGCAAGACATAACTATCCTTTGTTATGGGGAACATACAGTTACAAGGAAGCAGCAAAACAGTGGAATGGACACATAGGACAATAAACTCATCTACAAACTCATAAATACACAGACCATAACTTCCTGATTCCCAGCAAGAATAGGATTTCTATTTTAACAAATATACCAGACTCAGAAGCTGCTGAGAAAAATCTGACAAAATGGAAACATTTAGAAAAAAAATTCAGTACACTTCCAAGATTAGTCTTTGGGAAGACACATCATTAAAACCTTAGAATGTAGAGCCTTATTTTTCATGTGACCACCCTGAAATTCAAGAAAATGTACTGCTAATCTTTGGGTTTATTTGTTCTTTATGATACATTGTATCAACTACCTTTCTCTATCCCACTAGGATTAAAACCACAAGACCTGATGATCTTTCAGACACCTTCAACACATCTACAAGAAAAGAAAATTCTTACCAAACACACAAAGATTAAAGTAGCACTTGCAGCAATTAAGACCTTTATGTTATTTATAATATAAAGTTCCAGCAAGGCAACTCCTGATAGTTCTTTAAGGTTAGAAATTTTTTTCCCTGAGCAAAAGACAGTCAGAATTTGTGAAAACTACCAGGTCAGGTTTTATCACTTGAACATTACAGAATATAAGTAGTACTCTAGTCTGCTGTAAACAATCCTATGAAGCTGCAAAAATGCAGGAATTTTTTCTCCAACTGCAATGGTGTGCCTCATGCTATAAAAATAGAGCAGGTATGCAATTTCTTTTTTCCAATAAAGCTACAGGGCAATTCTTCAGAAGAAGAATGAATTTGGAATCTTATTGCGAAGACTTCCAATTAAAAATCACCAATTAAAGGAAGATGGCCTCAGGCACTCAAGTCTCTAAAAGTCCTTGTCAGAGAATTGTGTCAGCTCTAATGAAAGCAATTAGTAACTGAAGGTTTTAGACTACTTTTGTGTACAAAAAGACTGTTGCAAATGTTTTGAGACACCAGTTCAGGACAGAAGCAGGCCAGTCTTTTATTGACATTCTGAAGCCAGGCTTTATTGGGGTAACTGATTGCCTATGGTTACTCCTCCTAATAGGCAATTAACATTATTCTATGACCAAAAAAATATGCCAAATTTCAAGTTGTTTAATCTGAACACTAACATAAATAAAAATCTAAGCAAGTTGGGACAAATATGAAGGTAATATGAGCTTCAGGATAAAAGCCTCACAATTTGACAGCCTTAATAGAGGCCACCATCGAGTTGTGTTGACTGTGCAGCCATTTTAATGTGGTCAAGGACTTACGTTGGACACCTTAGATTTGGTTCAAGCTGATGTTATGTTAGCACAAGAAAGAACTTCACAGTAGATCAACATTTGCAACGCAAAACATGTAGCAGCATTGGCAAACATAAGTTTCTATTTTTAGCCACTGTTTTTTAAAATGTTTTTTCATATTCATTTTGTACTCGCTTTCCTCATTCTGCAGTCACTAAGTAAATCTGAGTTAAAACATAGTAAATCAGGCCAGGCAGAGAGATTGGGAGTAGGACCAGCTTTCTACATAACTGTTTCAAGACATACTTATACGAATATTGACATAATTTTTTAATTTTTAAGACTTTTTCTAAAAAAAACATGATATAGCAGTCATTTCCATTCACGTGGGACTCCTATTCACGGCAGCACCTTTGCAAACACTGTCAGAATTGAAGCCACGGGTAGCATAGATGCAGGGTTTCCTCTCTGCTCTCAACCCAAAAATACAAGGCTCATTTAGCTAAGGCTGTAAAACATATTAACAAGATGCCAAAAGGTATGCTCTGTTACGATCTTATTTCATGGCAATTCCTTCCATAATGAAAAGAAAACCAGTTTCTAGAAAATCCAAGCCAGCATCCTCATAAAGTTGACTTCAACAATTTACAGCTGTAAGAACTGTATTAAGCACCAAACCTCTATTTTCTTTTCTTGGCTACCAAAATTACAATACCCAAAAAAGTTATTAAAAAATCTGTGGTGGAAAATTGACATTCCTCAGTGAACTCTGAATTGATTTCCACCTCTGTGAGTACTAAAAGTTCATATCTAGACAGATGATCAAAATTTGAAACAGATGGGCATATGCAGAGTCTCTATAATCTAGTCTTGTTTATATATACATTTTCAAACGTATCTAAAGTTTGTATGAAATTGAATTTGCAAAATCTTTAGGAAGAACTAAATATGAAACCAATTCCATTGGAATTGATATAGACCATGAAATGGCCTACTGCTTTTCTGAAAAGTAAGGTCTAGAAAATGCAGTCAATTTCACCGTGTCACCTCACAGCCAGAGAATATTTTGTTGAGTTGCTAATATTCCCTCCACATAAGACATGGTGTAAAGCTCAAGAAAAACTGCAGACTACTGTAAGCCAATTTTGAGGAAAATCTTTCACTTACCGAAACAAAGCAATAAAATAATACCATTAATACAGAAAGCAATGTTTAATGGAGATTCTCTTTTTAAAATTTTTATTGGCTTACTTACTGTTATATGTAGGATATAGCTGCATAATTCCTCATACTATTAACATTAAAAATAATAGTGTACACAAAGAAAGGATATCATTCCAAAACCAGAAGAACCACGTCACATACATCCAGAATTTTGTTGCCAAATATATTCCAAGAGGCAGTGCACTGTGCATGGAGTGATCAAAGAATGACCTGTAAAGTAGGAAAAATGTCACATGGTAAATTTCTATTTATAAAAAGTAAATCCTGAACTACTGCTTTAGAAAAACACTTCCTGTTTAAATATGTACTATATGGGATATTGCAAAATACTCTACAAATGCATTTTCCTCACTTTTCCCTTCAAAGTTCATGAGAATTTCCTTTTTTCAACCTGTCAAGAACTGACCAAGACAGGCAGAATAAGTAAATACTCATGCTAAAACTACACCGTGAAAGCAGTTAGGAACCTGTGAGATTCTTAGCCACATGGACAGTGGCAGCAAACTATATTTACTTTTGAGATTCCAATGCTAAAGACATTTTGGAAACCCATACAATGAAAATGGCATGTTAAAATTAATTCAGTAAGAAAAACTTAAGAGACCACGGTATCATCAGCCTTGAAATATTTCAGATTACTGAATATTTTGCTTCTGTTATAGTTGCCAACAAAAAAAAAAATCCAGATTAAATCATTTCCCGTATCACTATATTTGCCAAGTTCTAAGATAGAATGCTGCTACTTTAATTAAAAAAAAAAAAAAAGTGACTAGGTCACTCCACATTCAAGAAAAAATTGCTATGAAACAGGAAAAGTCACACTCTAAACAGGTAAACTCCTAAAAATAAAACTTCTTGCATCACCTGTCTAAGCATCATTATATTGATCCATTCTGCTTGTGGTGCTCTCAGGGCTGCCACAGACAAAGGCATGCAGGGAGTAGGTTCCATTTTGCATCTTTACTTCCCTGCACTATCTCCCTTTTCTCCAACAGAAGTTCCTTAGGTCTTTTGAGAAAACCCTATAAGGAATATGAGCTAATGTGATGACTAATAAGTGAATATACACTTGGACACAGGAGTTACTCTGCAGTAATCTTTCTTTCAGTGAGCTCTGTGCATTTTTGTGTGAGTGAAAGTAAGGAGAAAAACATAGCTAAGCAGATTACCTAAACTTCAACAGGAAAAGAAAATGCTAGTAGAATAAATGCAGAAGTTTAATTTGAACTTGGGTTTTGTGAAGAACACTTCAAAAAGGATTTATACTAAATATTAAGCAAAGAATAAGAGAAAATACGAATGTTAATCCTGAACATGTCAGGTAGGCCAAAAATATAAAACTTGACAAAACACAGATCTTCAGAGACAAAAAATCTTATTCTGCCTTTCTGTAGGAGGCACAGTTGAGGATTTGCATTGCCAAATGATTTTTGTGGGAGGACATCAGCAAATTGCATAGCCTCAGAGATGACAAAAAGACTAAACAGATCATTTCCAAGATCCTCAAAAGCTTGATGACCCTCCACCTACCTTGTGGTGTACTAAGTTCACTAAAATCTTCTGAACTTGGTTTAAGCAAGAGATATATTTTCCTCTTGATACAGAAAGTAAAGAGAACCAAGCGATTCTAATAAACATGACATTTAATGTCAGAAAAGCAGAATGCCCTAAGCACGAAGGTACAACAAGGGCTCCTATCCATGCTATGCGTGATAACGAAAAGCAAATGACAGATGACGGATTCTACAGATCTTGAAAATCCACTGTAGCCCAGCTACGTGTGTGCGTGTGCGCAGGTATATTTGTAGGTGCATTTACGTATGTTTAAAGCAATCATAATCACAACTAAAATTCTTTATGATTATGAGGTAACAAAATGTACAAAAAAGACTATTAGAAAGTAGACAACCCTTTTCATAAAAACAGAAGCTACAAAATCTGACTCTGACTTAATTTCTCTCTTTAGATACCTTTGGGTATTTAAATTCTTAACTAACAACAACAAAAAGTTTTAATAGTATACTTGCACATTATCTTTCCTATATTACTTTGCAGTAACTTTCCTACTGACTGCTCTCTGCAAAATTCATGCTGATAAGTCTTTGTAGACAGACGTTCAGCACCCTCCTCTGGATAATGACTGAATTTCTGTTCTGCTGTTAGCTTCTATTAGCTCAGTGGTATTCACACAAGGTAGTTCCATATGTTTTGCAAGACAACAGAGAATCACAGTAGCTAAAGTTGCACAAGATCTTTCCCAGAATTAGTAATAAAAACCAATTCCAACAAGTAGAAATTTAAGACTATCTATCAAATAAAAATGCCTGCAAAATACATGCAAACTAAACAGACAGTGTCCTGGTAAAACACTTACTTGGAAAGGAACTGCACCATAGCCCAAACGCCACCATACATCAGCCCTTTAATGAGCCAAGAATCAATGTCTAGGTCTGCTATAAACCCAACCAGCCAAATAACTAGGAAAGGAGTTCCCAGCATAACCTTCTGACGGAATTCCTATATAGAAACAAATACCAGTAAGTAACTCAATTTTCAGGAACAGACTGTATTATAATATTTTCTCATAAACAGGACAGTCACAAAAACTTAAATTTTCAGGAAGCTTCATTGGGCGATGAATCTTCATAAATTTTTCATTTCCTCTACTAACATATCTTTAAGGAATTTGTAAGGAAAATAAACTTTCCTAGAATTTTATAACAAATCAGTAACTTAATTCTTTTAGAACTGCCTTCTAAAGATTTTGCTGTTAATGCAGAATCAAGGCAACAGTAGGGTTTTTTTAGGAGTCTGTCAGTGCATAAACTGCTACACAGCACATAGCAATCTCAGTGAACTCTAAAGACTACACTTGTACAAGTAATAAAGTCATACTGAAGCATCTATGAAGACAGGACCTTTTTTGTCTTTTATGATGTGGGTACAACTCCTGATGAGGGCAGAGAACTCTTTCCGGATATTCAAAGCACAGTGACAATGCCCACATACACAGTTCAATGTACAAATCACTTCAGGTCAATAATCACTGCATTGTTACAGTTCCACAGGGTAAAGCGCAGGCTGTAGCCAGTACTTTAGCACCTTGACACAATATATCTTTAAATCAAGTTATAACAAATCGGGAATAGCAAAACTTAATATCCAGCATAACACTCTGTCTGAGTGTTGTGATGGATACTAAGAAGAAAACATTAACTCTGTAAAAGTCATCAAATAGGCAGGAGAGCAGTTCTTCATGATAGAGCAGTGTATTACCCCTTACACCCTCATTTCCTGCCTCTTCCTATCTGCAGTATTAAATAATAACCTGAGAAGCAAAGGGCCTCCACATTAGGGATTCATATATTACATTATACTACCAAGACTAATTGCTCCTTTCATTCAACACAAAATAACATAATTAGAGAGGAGATCAGAGTTCAAGATACCTAGAATGCTTCTTTCCGTAGCTACCTGACAATCAGCTATGGAAAGTTCTGGTTAACTCCAAAAATACCAAATCACTTAGTGCTTTCCTAGCATTTGGTTAGCACAAAACTATAGGTAAGTGTGCGGAGGCTTAGGGGTTTTTTTTCCCCATGCCTTGGATAAAGCACGTTTTTTTCTTTTGCAATTACTTTTGTTGTGACAAAAAGACATTTCTTAAAGCTGAAATGTGGGGAAAACACAGTCCTGAACTGCTTCCCTTAAACAAACACACATCCCCAAACCAAAAGCAGCAGTAAGACTGATTTACGCAAGTGTTATACTGCTGCTTACCTTATCAGCTTTTAGTTTTCTCAGAAAGGATGGACTGTCATATCCCTTTGCCTGCCTTGCTTCTTGGAGGTGATTGATCATCCAAACGTTCTTCCTCTGTTTTGCAAGATCAAGTGGTGATTCTCCCTGTCGAGAGTTTAAAAGTGGGAAACATCCAATTTTAAAAGAAAATGCATTCAGGGCACTTTTGAAACAGAAGATTGACTGGTAAAAATAATACATTTTAAATCAGTTTAAGATACATTCTGGCATACTTGACACCAAACATCATTCATTCCTTTTGGTCTTTTTCACTCCCTCATAACTACACATGCGTGGACAGGTCGAATATTAAACGTGTGATCCTCACAAGATGTATGTCCTGACATTGCAGTAATTGTTGCCTTTGGCATAACGCATCTATATTTCATATTCTACGCACAGTCTACTAGGCCATAAATGAAAGACTGTGCTTCCCCCTCAGCAATTGACAGGCAGCAGAAATCAAGCAAAGGTTAAGAACTTGTGACCCACTGGATCATGGTAACTCTCCCAAGTCTAAAGCCTCACTTCCCAATTAATTCTCTGCCTTTTTAGCAGATTGAAGTCACTCATAGTACGGAACGCTTTTAAAAGGATTTTTTCTCCCCACAAGCTTCGTTCCTATGTTCATCTCAGTTACTGAAGTCCCAGGAAGAAAACAGGAAAGAATAAACTGATTGCTCATGTCCAACTATTTTCAAAACTCTGAGCTTTTATGCCGAGCTTGTGCTTCATGGACTTTGTGTGCTAAGCCTGCAGTGGTCCATGTTCCTTCTTCCATACTTTCAGAGAGGACTGATAGATGAAGCAAAAGAGAAACACAGAGAGAGATACAGGGGCCAAAGGTGCCTACCAAAATGATTTGATTTCATTATTTTTTAAACATTTAGCAAGAGAGCTAAATGAAAGTTATTGACTGGATCTAAAATTATAGAGGAGGCAAGAGACAACCAATTGCAGGTACCTCCAGCTTCAGTTTTGCATTTGACTCTTCCTCTCTTCTACTGGAGTTAACTCCCCTCCTAAACAAACCATTCATGGAGGCTTGAAAAATGGTTGAATCCTCCATCGCTCGGCCCCCTCCTAAAAAAAAAGTACAGACAGGTACCAGAAACTGAAATTACCCAGAAAGGGCAATAATTACTACAGACAGAAGTGATTTCAAAGATTTAAAACTACAGTTAGCTACCTATATCCCATGGAAAGACAATGGGAATTTATGAGAACTTAACTGTCATTTTTGCCTTTGAAATCGTGCTCTACATCTTTAGGAGAGTAAATAGCACCGTCTACAGGTTATGAAGTGAAGCTTTTTGGAACTTAAGAGGACATTGTGCTCCTTCTGTGCAAGAAGTTTAACTAACAAAATCAGTTAAAAAAGAATAACCTTTTGACTTAACTTGGCTTCAAAGTTATTTAGCCAGATGTTTAAAAAACAGATTAAGATAACTCCATCCTCAACAGAAATGCCTGAAATCAAACTATGGTGCCTGCTTTATCACAAGTTTAACAGCTAATATCTGGGAAACTCCAGAGATGCTGTTGTTTTAATATCACCTTATATATCCAGACTGTAAAGATTACCTGTGGACAAGCAATCCCCTCTGGGAGATGATCTCCCAAGTAAATCCTCAAGTTGTCTTGGGGTCCAGCTGAGCATCCCTTCCACTAGAGGGCCATGAGACACCTAGGAACTGCCTAGATAAAAAAATTGAGGGAGCTTTAAAGAAGTCTTTGACTATGCTTCTCATCACCTGGCCATTTTAACACTCCAGTACTTTCCTTGTATTTACAGTGGTTGGCTGCCTTGCTTAGACAGCAAAAAAAAAAAAAAAATATATATATCGGGGAACTTAATCTAGTAACACACTTAAGTTTGCCAGCAAGCAATAAGGCTTCAATAGTATATATGTAAAGCATTTCAGATTAGTCTCTCTATCTAAGAGTCATTACCATAGTGAACTTTACACGTAGACTTCAACGGACAAGCCTAAGATACACTGCATAATCAAGAAACTACATCTAAAGTTCAATAAATGATTCATTAACAGATTTTAAAAAAAAAAAATTTCCTTAAACCATAAGAGCTCTTTCAGATCTCTATCTCTCTCTAGTTAAAAAAAGAGCTTCTGCTTATATTTAAATAAAATTTACAAACTTCTCCCAAGACCCAGTGAGAACCCAAATCCCTGGGAAATTCTGTCATCTGCTCACTCTGTCTGCTGGTATGATAATTTCCTTAGCAAAAAAAAAAAAAAAAAAAAAACAAAAAAACCACAACCAAATAAAAACCCCCCACTCTACTCTGATTACTGGAAAGCAGCTTCCAACTCAAACATTAATCTAGTTCTCAAAAAGGAAAAAAAGTATCTTACTACCAGAAGGAAAGTATTATTTTCTTGTACAGCGTAATACAAAGAGGGTAAATACACAATCAGGACAAACTCATTCTTTGTATCAAGCTTTGCTCTAGAATTAAAGTGCTATTGTTCAAATACTTCACAAACTGTCATGCAGAGTAAATAACACCTTACTGAGATGACTGGTCCCAATTGTGTGCAAGCCTAGACAGCCAGCAGCACGTGCTTGTCTAACACAGACTGCCTAGTGCTGATAGCAAGAGAGCTTGTATCTAATTAATATTCCAGTCACTTCATAATTTGAAAAAGATGAATGGCTTTCAGACAATGTATCTCCTTAACCTTAGCTGTCTTACCACCATTCTTGGTCAATTCTGTGGGCTGAGAAAAGAACTTCACTACAGAGTGCTGCAGAAATCTGGAAGTGACTGCATCAGAAAGGAGCCTTTCACAATTCCTTTTATTTCTGAGGGAACAGGACGCAGACACACTTAACTGGATTTTGGCTCAAAGAAAACTTTTTTGCTCAACAGTCAAAGAAGAGCCACAAAACCGAGTTTCTATATACCTATAAAATCAATTAACTTCTTATGTTTCCTATATATTAACTACCACTTAAATCAGCATCTCTTACAAAGCCACTGGCTGGATGGCAAAACTCCCTCTGCTTGAACGATTTTGATCCTCTAAAGATCCTAAAAACCTGAGAAGGTATGCAAGAAACCTAAACTCCATGGCAGAAGACAGGCAGTGGTTAAACAATCCAAGTACATGTCTTCTGGCATGATTGGAAAGATCATGATCCAGCAGGTTCAAAAAACGTATTTTTCTACTGACTGCTGCTGTCTGTCAATAAAGAAGGTAATACCATAAACTGCTTCAGGCTAGCAGACACTTTTTCACTTAACCAAGCATAGGAATTTTTGTTACAGATTTCATAAGAGTCCAGAAATGTAAGTAAGGTGATGATTTTCTAACTCTAATCAAACTAATCAGTCTGTCAGAAGAATCAGTATGACACACTGACTTTCTTTACCACAAAAATACCTTAATTTTTTACCATTAGGTGGCATAGGAAAACAGCTTTTCAACACAAGAAATGAGTCTAGAAGCATAATTCATCCACACAACTGACCTTACAGACCAGAAATAATTATTGTATATTCATACCACTGCATCCAAGAGGCTAGCTGATTTGTTTCAAACACTTGAAAAGCCATGTGATTTCTTCTAATGAGTTTTCATTCATAATCCTGAGTATTTCTGATATTTTAAAGTGCATGTAGGACCTAGAAAGCTACTAACAAAATTTGACTGCACCCTTAAAAGGCTATTCCATGCTCTTTCAGAAAATTGATGTGTAGGTTATTTTTTTTGCATATTTCTACCACTTGCGGCCAAGTAAAATAGGTCTCGGTCATCTTACTCAGTAGGAACAATGGCAAAAGGCCAAAAAAATTTAATTAAGTATTTAATATTTTATAAGCATAGATTTATAGCTGTGTTTTCAAGTGTAACTACTCTATCTGTAATACTCTTTAAGTGCAAAATACAAAAGTTTGAAGACAAATTGAGTAGAGAAATATTTTTCTAAAAAGGGAATTCTTCTCCGACACCACAGAAGAAACAGTTTGGGTAGCGAAATGCATCTAATTTGATATACAGAGTATCCAGAGGCAATAGATAAACCCACATTTTAAAGGTACAACTTCCAAGGCTAGAGAAGCCTTATAGACTCCGAGTCTGTGGCAGAAATTCTAACAGCTGTCTTATTGTTCTAACATACACTAGAGATGGGCTCTGTTAGTGCAGAACCTAGCTCCATTGTTAAGAAGTTCTGACAAACAGGCAATTTAAAGTTCAGATGAAAAAAAAAAAAAAAAAAGCCCATTTTCTTATTTTACTCCTACTGGTATTTTCAGGCCTCCAACTTCCTTACTGACACCGGGTGACAGACTAGAGCATTCACCAGCTCTCTGGAAGAGAACAGAGATGTTGTCTCACATCTCAGTTTAACAGAGTCACCCCAGAAGTTCACGAGAAGATAGTCAGGTTTCCAATTCTGCATCCAAATACACAGGTCTTCACACATGCAGTCTAACTGTACACCCCATTCCCACATATTTACTCATAATCATTGATACATTATTTTAAAGGGCAGATCTAGTAGTTATGTGTCACTGTCAGGAAAAACTGATTTCAAATGCCATATTAGTAGCATGGCTTTTGCTCCATCTTCAAGATCCCATCATACCCACAACAATAACCTATTATTGAGATTTGTCATAGGTTCTGTTATTTCTGCCTCAAACCACTTACAATAAAAACAGACCAAGTGTTTACCTTAATGTTTTGAGCATCAACATTAGCTCCAGCTTCTAACAGAAGACTAATAACTGTAGTATTTCCTGCTAGCACAGCCCAGTGCAATGCTGTGTTTTTGTGGTATTTGTCTCCAAGATTAACAGAAACATTAAATGTAAGTAGTAATCGCGTTGGATCCACACTAGAAAAGAAAATTCTTGTTAGATCTACAGAAGATGAACTCAAATACATACCAACTTACTGTTCATGCATTCAATCTCTATGAAAATTGGGTACACTGTACAATAGCAAAGTGGCATTGCTGCTGATTATGAATGGCTCAAATTCTCCTCCCTCCAAAGAGCAACCACAATTCTCTTGACTTTTAAAGGAGCTCATTAAGACAGCTGGTTCTGGGATGTCATGAAACACATTTGCTATACAATTCTGGTTTTGTGTTTACCAAAATCTAACACTACTAACAAATTTGTAAAAACATGCAAATGATCATATACTTGGACAACTGAAGTTCAAAGCATGTTATATTTCTGCTTCACAATCCAGCAGATGAAAACAAAATAGGATGATAATCTTGATAATGGCAGGTATTGGTAAAAGCTAGTCTACCAACAATCAGTGGAGATAGGCCCTTCCAAACAGGAATTTAATTAAAACAAATTTGCTCTTTGGAGAAGTCTTATTCTTCACCAACTTTTTCCAGTCATCTCCACAGGAAAATGTGGATTACTGAGTACTTCTTCATAGTATCTTCTCTCTTTAATAAGTCATTGTACTGGGTCTGGACTGAAATCCAGTTAATCTCCTCCAAAGTAGCACCTATGGCACTGTGCTTTGGATTTGTGACCAAAAGAGTTGATAACATACCAGTGTTTCAGCTATTCCTGAGCAGCGCTTACAGGTAGGGGGTGAACAAGGAGTTGGGAGGGAGCACTGGGACAGCCGACCCCAACTGCCAAAAGGGAATTTCAGACTGTATAATGTGCTCAGCAATAAAAGCTGGGGGAAAGAAAGGAGGAAGCAGGGGACATTCAGAATTAGACTATCTGCTCTGCCAAGTAACTGTTACAGGTGAACTGGAAATGGCTCAACTTCTGCCTACCAATGGAAAGCACTGAATGAATGCCTTATTTTGCTTATCTATTAAACTGTCTTCATCTCAACCCACAAGTTTTCTCACTTTTACCCTCATGATTTTCATCCCCATCCCACTTGGAGGGAGCGAGGAAGAGGCTGCGTGGGGCTGAGCTGCCAACTGGGATAAACTCACAACAAGCATAAATGAAGAAAGATAAAATGGCAGCTGTGGAAAGAACATTGACTAGTTAAACAATAACAAAAAAACCCTTCCAAATAAAAATCAGAACCAGTCATTACTATATGCCACTTGGTTAACAATAAGAGAAAGTCAAAACTGCACATATTACCTATGTGTTCTGTAAGCTGCCCACATTAAAGGTGTCATTCCATTTTGATCCATCATATCTACATCCTAAAAAAAAGGAAAAGAAAAAAATGTTGCTGAGAAAAGTAAGCACACCGAAGATCCAGTAGATACAAGGTTTGCAATGAGAAGCAGTATTTTAAGATGAATCATCTAAATTGGAGAAAAACTGGCAAGCTTTTAGCACATAATCAAACAGTACTTAAAAAATAAAAACAAACACTAACACCACCATTTCCAAAATATGACCATTCCAATCTATTTTGGAAACTAAGGAACAGTCATACTGAATAAGACCAGTAATTTCTAACTTACTAATAATCTTCAATATAAAAGATATATGGAGATGGTGTATTATTGCATTCAAAAGCAGGAGAAAGCTAAAATGAGGCACCAATGTTTAAAAAACACTGGACAAATTAATATAAATACCACTGTCTGAATCCTACATCCTACTAAATGATAATTGCCTATATTTTCCAAATTTCAAAGCAATTTTCCTTAGTTCCCTCAGTTCCAATGGTATTTATATATCTGGATATCAAGTTAATGGATGCCAGAAGATTTTAAGCAAAAGCCGTTAATAAAAACAACCTACTCAGAAATAAAACTGATCTATAATCAAGTGAGGACTAAACTGATGAGTAAAAATAAATAAATAAACCCATTATTACATTTAACAGAAGATAGCCAAAGAATGACCAAACAGCACTACCCAGATAATTCTTTTGAATCCTTCAGAAAGGATTTAATATCTACAGCATTTTATCTCTTTCTTCCCCTGCCTCCCAAACATGGAAGTTGGTAATATCTAAATGTTCTGAAACAGATTAGACTCTCAAGCACATTTGGGCAAGATTCACAGACCAGCACTGACAAAACCACCCTGAGCTAACCTAACATAGCACCTGAAGAGTTTTCCTTAGAGGCAACAGAGCTGTCAATGTTTCCTATGCCATTCACCTCAATCCTTACTAGGAAAAATTAGTTTTAAAGTGTTTCAATAAAGTCTTTTGCTAGAGACTCCTGATAGAAACCCAGAAATTAATGATGTTGCTTTGTATCACCCCCAGAACCTTCTTTGCTCCAGTAGTCTGCCAAATGCCCAGCACTCTGGGGTCCCCATTCATGCTGCTGTTGGCCTCACCCAGGCAGCTGTTTTCCAGGAAATCCAATTTACTGGATCATATCTTCTAAGTAATTGCTTTTAAAACATCTCTAGCCTGCAGATAACTTTATATTTCTGAGTTTTTACTCTGTTGTTTAATTTCAAAAAAAATATTAAGATGCTATGTTGTCTGAGACAGATCCCTTCTCAAAGAAACTTTAACAAGAGGCAAAGCAACTAAGATTGACTTGTGTACTGTTGTACAGATGTAAGGAAGACGATTTAGTTGTGGATAGCAAATGCTTGTTCTAACAAACCTCTCATCAAATATTCCTTGGTATTTCCAGTACCACAACCAGACAACAAGTGATACATTTTAAAAAGGAAGCTCTGTTCCTGCTTTTTGCCAAAGAAAAGGCTGAGGCAAAAAAGTAAACCTTCAGCAACTGGTACATATTAAGAGATGGTTCTTCTATTCTAGTGTGCACCAAAAGGCATTTTAGCATGAATTTTTTGTTTAGCTCTTAATGACAGATCAGTGCTCATGAAGGGGTATACTTGTGCTGTTAGGACATGGTACAAGCACTGCAAGAAATAAAGATTCCAACAACGATCAAAAATTGCACGTACTGCTGCCCTCTGTATGTGGTTCAAGCGTGAACTCTGTGGACCGCAAAATTTCCACTTGCTTCTGCAGTACAACAACTCTGGTTCTCAAAGAGAAAAAAACTTTACGTATGCAAAGATAAGCAGACTTAATCCTAGGACACTAATAAAAGATTCCACAAAAAGCTTTCAGAGAGGCAAAAATACTGGGGAGAAAGCTTTCTGCATGAAAAGGAACTATTTTGCTGCTTAATACTACTTTCTGAAAGCAATATATATTTGACAAGGTAGGATTCTGAATAGCAGCAGATCAGAGCAGCATTAGGCTTACCAGGACATTTAACAAGCAATGGTCAAACCAGTACTGTGTTACAATACAGTCTTTTAAAAAAACACAGAAAGCATGAAGAGATTCCACTTAGAAGTACATTCAATTGCACAGAAAGGAACCAGGAGTTTCATCCTCTTTAGAACCATTACTGCTTATTTCACAAAACACAGACCTTCATAGAAAAGACCATCGCATCCTTATTCAGAATCCCATTCTCCATGAAGAAAATAACTCTTTCCCATGGATTGTTGCCCAGGGAAAGGGAAACAGGCTTTAAAAGCATACAGTAAAGAAGATTTATCAGAAAGGGAGATATAGTAAGTCTGACAATATTTCTTAATTTAGGAAAGACGTGTGCTAGTTATTCAATAGAAGCAGAGATTTTGTAGGATTCCCATGGAATGCACCAAGCGCAGACCAACAAGCAAGGTAACACACAGAACTAAACCGACCTCCATCTTTCAAACAAAAGCTCTGTTCTGTACACTCCAGTCCATCAAACTCAGAGTCAGTTTTGACAATCATGAGGAAGAACACAACTGGACTTGTAATTCTGTAAAGTAGTGTGCTGTGAGGTGGGTCTAGGAAATAAAACACTTGGTTTAATGGCCTGAACCTGGCAGAGAGGAGGAGACCCAGTGTTAGAGATAACAGTGCTTAGGAGCACTGCTCCTGGACCGCAGCACCGAAGTAACCAAAGCTGCTGGTACAAAATTCTGAGAACAAAAAAAATATATGTACTTGATGAATAAGGCCAAGTAAACTATAAAAGTTGAACTATAAGTATGAAATAGTTAAACTATAATTTTAGAACTAGAATATTTCTTACAAAATTATTTTACCTGACCAGCAACTTTATAGTCACTTATTGTCTGTGACTGAGGTAAGTTACTCAACACATGCCATAGGATGAGAACACATTATTCAATAATTTGACATACAACATCCATATATCTTACTCCAGGTAAATGTTTCTATATGCTAGGTCCTGATGTGCCTTTGGCATTTTAAGTAATGCAAGCACAGTGTCAAGCTTCTTTCTTGTATTTTTCAAAAATAATGATCTTACCTTAACTTGAACTGTGCTACAGATTCTGTAACTTTATATCTGATTATATTTATATCACATACTTGTCCTTGATTTTGATCCAGGAAACCACTGACACAAACAAAATGAGCAAATTACAATACAGCCAGATATCAGTCTCTCAAAATTCAGTAAGAGACTTGACTAAATACAAAGCAACAGCTATCAGCCACAGCTGCCTCTTAACTTAGTAATACTTGTTGGCATGAAAGCAGGTTCACTTCCAACTTAAGCCAGAGGGCATCTGACCGAGAGTTCTTTGCCTACACTACACTCCAGAAACTAGAGGACTGGACTCAAGCCTCATATTGGAAATTTTACCACTGACTACTGCAGCCCAAAAGAGAGTGAAGGAGCAAGACAGCAGCTCTGCCTCAAAAAGGGACAAGAAGCAGTTAGGAGCAACTTCTTAATCCACCTGTCAGTCCTCTACACAGTTATTAAAGCTGGCTCTTCTCAGACCACACTCATCCACAAAGGCATCAGGATCAGAACTAACAAAGTACAACAGCCTACAGTGACCTTACTTTGGACATTTATTTAGCCGTCATTTACCACACTGGTACTGTAATTAGGTTCAGAACAAGGGCAAGCCTACTCTTTGCATGTAAGAGAACTTGGTCTCTATAAAGACCAAAGGCAAAAAAGTAGCAGTATATTAGGGTAAGCCTTCATAAGCAAAAGTAGCTCAAGTTTTCAAATCCAAATCATGGCATCACAAAGAAGATGGGGAAAATAAAAAGAGATTAATGGCCTTATATGTACTAATTAGAGAATTAAAAAATACAATTGTGTATTTACCATAGCTTCTAGAGAAACCATGTAGTTTCTGTAATTGTATGTAGTACAGCTAAAGAACTAGGAGTTTAGGGATTATTACAACATTATTAATATTACTATATTTTAAACATACAAATCAATACATAATTTTTAAGTTGAACTTTCTCAAGTGCTATGAAAAATTACTGTTAAATTCAAACTTATATCACAGAAAGGATACAAAAATAATACTTGATAACATTTGAGGGATTTAATAAGAATCAGCCTTTTAAAAGCTATTGATAGGGAGAGCTGTTTCCAAGATAACAGGTTTTAAATTTTAAGGAATTGTTTGTGTCTCTATATATGTACTCATGTAAAGACACACAGCTTCTTTTGCACTGAAACTCAGTAAGCTTAATAAGCTCAAATAAGTTGGGCAAATCTGTATATAAACATGAGGACAAGCAATATTTACAGGGAGATTTCATAATCAGAGTAGAACACTTTAAAGGCCATTAATACTTCATTAATGCTATGCTTTAAATATGTTTGTACTTGCCTAATATCAGCAAGATGTTTCTAGTAACATAAAACCCATATACAATTATATGTAATTTGTGAAGAAAATACAAAACTTGTTCCTCATGAAAACGCATTCCTCTCCAATCACTATTTCTCACAAAATAGCAATTATACAAAAGAGAATCAGACTCTTCTTTCCCTAGCTTACTCTCTATCATACATTAAATACTGTTTTACTAAACAGTTATCAGATACAAACGGAATACTGCATGGAGCAACACCTGGGGGGTTTTCACATGTACAGGCATAATTTTCCACAGCAAATTTAGTATTTGTTTTACACAGACCAAACCCACTGATTTCATATTCTAAGTGACTCATTGGATCGTATCTCACTTTGTATTTGAGAAAATACGCAGAATATAGAAGTGTGAACAGCATTGGTAGGACAGTCATATGAGGAGAGCTTTGACTTTTCTGTATGGTTTACACAGTAAATCAAGTTTGTGCTTCATGCACATACCTGCAGGTGAGTAAATCAACAAATTACAGTGCAGGATAAGTAGCATGAACATGAGCAAGTTTTTGAGCAGACAGAATGACAGATGGGACACAACAGACACAGTAATGAATACATGTTATATACACACTCTACAGACCTAGCAGTAATATAAGAGGGTAGCAAGAAGGTTTGAGGTTGTCTGATTTCATTTCTATTTACACATGCAAGTAATTAGGAAAACAGCAATAAATTAAAAGTTGTTGACTGATTTGTCACTAGATTCTTTATCCACGTATAACTGATGATTCTGAGAAGAATTCTACAATACTTCCTATCATTGTCACAGTTGCAACTAAAGATTAGATTACTTAGAAATAAAGAATGGTAAAAGAATAACTGCTAGAATTTCCATATACTACCCTTGACAAGTGTGAATTAAAGCCAAAGTACTCAGACCACTGTTAACGGAAATTAATTTAGTAGGTGGCACATCAACACTGTAGTTTACAATAAAGGACATGGAATTAGTTTTATATTTATTCAGGCAAATATTTTGAAAATATTCCTGAATGTTTCAATTGTTTTCCTGCTCTAAATTTGAGTAGAATCTATTTAAATATGATATTACTTAAAATTTACCTGTCCCTTTGCTATCAGGTAAGCAACAATCGAAGTATGTCCAAACTGGGCAGCCAAATGAATACAGCTACATCCTTCTCCATCAATTAGCGACGGATCTGCCCCATATTTCATCAGCTGTACAACCATGGATAAGTGACCCTGTCTAAATGTGACAAAACACAAAAAACAAACAACTGAATAAATATATACAGAAAAACTATTGATATTTGAATACTGGAATACAAGTATGTTTAGCAGTAATTAGACTACCAAAGCTCCCGCACGTTAACTCATACCATGAAAACAACAACTGTAATGATCTGATTCTCCAACTGAGTAAGCAAACTCATTAATATGAGCAAATTCTATGCAGGCAATGCATTCATCACATGCCATTTGCTTAAGTGTACTGTATAGCAAAAAAGACAACAAAAAACCCAACTTCTAGTTTAGATCTAGTCTAAAATCTGTGGTGAAACAAACCTAGTTAAAAAACAGGAAAAAAACCAGGAAAACTGAAGGTCTACATTTCCTCCACACTACATTAAAAGCTTAAGCGTCTTTCTGCCATAATGAGCACAGGAACATCCTTCCTTAAGACACAGTGCCTAACTGGCAGTTCCTGAGATGAGCAAAAAGACCTCTTCAATTTGTCAGGAGCAGCTTCAGACAATGATTTATAGAGGAACAGATTCCAGGTATGAATGAACACCAGGAAATTTAATCAAGCTTTTGTGCTGTCAATACAAAAATCACAGAGTGTGATCTGTAACAAAAAGAAATATAGATGCTAAAATCTTTATTGGAAGCTAACAAGCTTCCATTTTTAGTAAACATCTTTAGTAAACACATTCTTTTGATACACTGAATCTTCTAAAAGCTAATTTTCTAAGTCTCTTTTTGCCATCTACAGGTGAAAATATTAATATGGATAATATTTCTTTCCCGCCTATTTCTAGGTGGTTGTCTGAAGGAGCAGGTACTGCTCAAAGGCTATCTTCAATTCTTCCAGCCATTCATCATCTCTGACCATTTCGTACATAATAAATCATATTTTAAGTACATCTTTAAAAAAAATAGAACGCTGCAAGGACAATGTCACAAAAAATCATCCAAAGACCCATCTGCAGAAGTGTTGCTGAACTTCAGAAGACTTGACAAAAAAAAGATGTCCAAAGTAAGAGTAAGCCAAGACGCCTATAGATTCTGATTTTACTTTACTTGTTTTCCTATCATAGCAATCTTCCTTTAAATCAGAAAGAGATAAGACAAAAACTGAACATTATGCTGAAAGCTCCTTTAGCTCAAACAGACCACATTCACAGTGAGCCCAGTTATCAAAGACTGAATTAATTCTAGTACAAAGTATTCTCAAAAAATACAGTAATTTCATAAAACTATCAGCAGCAGATTACATGTTAAGCAAAGAAAAAGAGAAGAAAATTTCAGACGACTTTTTCCCACCTTGTTGCCCAGTGAAGTGGGGTAGAATTTAAATCTCCTCCAAGCTGATCAACGATAGCACCTTTTGATATATAGTATCTGGAATAACACAAATAGTAAACATTATCGCTTGTCTTGGTTAAATCGAAAAGACACACAGTGAGCATGTTTGATGTTATGCAAAACATTCAGTTGGTGACCAGAAGATCAGAACCTTTTCTTGTCTTCATGTAACCTTCCTTTTGCCTTTCTTACATGGGTTGGGAGAGCAGGGATGTCTCCTACTGCGTTTTAAACATGATGCTATTTCCTAGTTTGGTTCTAATGTAAAACAGAATAATTGCTATATAAAATAGTACAAACTATGCTACCGCAAAAGTATTTAATAAACTGGATTCTTCCTAAATATTTTGGGTCTGTTGCATTAAATAGAATTCTGAATTACTGATGAAGAAGATGCTGCTAGAAGACTATAATTTTTAGAGCATTTTGGCTAAATTATATACCATTAGACTTGCATCTTGTGTCATCCCTGGAATGGTCGTGCCAAAATCATTGGTCCCAGAGATCACACAAGTTACACATTTGCCAAAGGATTAAGATTTGTACATACTTCTTAACTGTTATTAATCAAAGGACAAAAAACACCTGAGTATTTTAAAAACATTTCTAAATGATGGGCTAGAAATTACTTTTCCCTCAAGAATATCAGTGCTAGTCACTTTTCAAACATCACCTCTTGATGTTTGAAGGCACAAGGGCACAGAAGCAGGCAATTCCAAAGTGTTAGAAGTCAAGCAGGTGAGGCAGAAGGCCGTCTTGGCTGAGCAGGGATCTTCTCATGGAAATAAGGCAAAAAAGGAAGGTGTATACCCAGTGGAAGCAAGGTCAAGTGACATGGGAAGAATTCAGAGATGCTGCTTGCCACTCTAGTAAGAAAATTTGTGAGACCAAAACTCAACTGTTGAAGCTGGCCAGAAATGTGGGGAACAATAAAAAGAATTTTTTCAAATACATTAATGGCAATAGGCAGTATAGAAATATCATTGGCCCATTTAGAGGATGAGGATGGTCACCTCACAAACAGGGACAGAGACAAAGCAGAAGTGTTTAATGCTTTCTTTGCCTCTGCCTTCAACACAGAGAATGGACCAAGGGAATCTCAGTACCTTGAGCTGGAGGACCATGACTGCAAGAATGATCAACTCACAGCTGACCCTGAAATCATGTGGAATCTGCTGCTCCAGTTGGATCCCTACAAATCTATGAGGCCTGATGGGATTCATCCCAGAATCCTCAAAGAGCTGGCTGATGTCATGGCAAAACATCTCAATGATTTTTGAGCAGTATTGGGAATCTGGAGACGTCCCAGCTGACTGGAAGCTGGACAACGTTGTCCCAATTTTCAAGAAAGGCAAGAAGCAGGACCTTGGAAACTACAGGCCTGTCAGTCTCACTTCAGTGCCTGGTAAAGTTATGGAGAAGACTATTCTGGGAGGTATTGAAAAACACCAGAAAGACAAACCAGTCATCAGTCACAGCCAGCACGCCTTCAAGAGCGTTAAGTCCTGCATATCCAACCTGATTTCCTTCTACAGTAAGCTAGCCCGTCTAGTTGATCAAGGGAAGCCAGCTGATACCATCTTTTTGGATTTCAGTAAAGCTTTCAATACCATCTCTCACAGGATCCTTCTGGAAAAAATGTCCAGCACACAGCTGGATAAACACATCATGTGGTGGGTGAGCAACTGGCTCGCAGATCGAGCACAGAGGGTAATAGTGAATGGGGCAGCATCAGACTGGTGATCTGTCACTAGTGGTGTTCCTCAGGGCTCCATCTTGGGCCCTGTGCTCTTCAATATCTTCATAAATGACTTGGATGCAGGAATGAAGAGATACTGAGCAAGTTTGCAGATGTCACAAAACTGCAAGGAGCTGTTGACTCCCTCGAAGGCAAGGAGGCCCTGCAGAGAAACCTCGACAAATCAGAGGACTGGGCAATCACCAACCATAGGAAGTTCAACAAGGGAAAGTGTCAGATTCTGCACCTCGAATGGGAAACCCTGGATGGAGGTACAGACTGGGGAATGAGATGCTGGAAAGCAGTGCCATAGAAAGGGACCTGGGGGTAGTGGTAAATAAGTTGAGTATGAGTCAGCAGTGCCCTGGCAGCCAGGAGTGCCAACCCTGTTCTGGGGGGCATCATGTAAAACATCGCCAGCTGGTCAAGGGAGGGGATTGTCCTGCTCTGCTCTGCACTGGTGTGGCCTTACCTTGAATATTGTGTGCAGTTTGGGGCACTGCAGTATAAGAAAGATAATAAGCTTTTAGAGAGCGTCCAAAGGAGGACAATGAACATGTTGAAGAGCCTCGAGAGGAAGCTGTATGAGGAGTGGCTGAGGTCACTTGGTCTGTTCAGCCTGGAGAAGAGGAGACTGAGGGGAGACCTCATTGCAGTTACAACTTCCTCATGAGAGAAAGAAGAGAGGTAGGCACTGATCTCTTCTCTGTGGTGAGCAGTGACAGGACCTGAGAGAATGGCCTCAAATTGTGTTGGGGAGGTTTAGGCTGGATATTAGAAAGAGATTCTTCAAGCAGAGGGTGGTTGGGCACTGGAACAGGCTCCCTAAGGAAGTGGTCACAGCACCAAGCCTGTCAGACTTCAAGAAGCATTTGGATGATACTCTCAAGCACGTGGTGTGACTCTCGGGGATGATCCTGTGCACAGCTAAGGGTTGGACTCAATGATCTTTATGGGATACAACACAGCATATCCTGTGATTATGTTGGGATTTATAAAAAGTTGAGCTACTACGTGTAGGAACAAAAGAAGTGCTTGCATATTTCAAGTATCTGTGCCTACAGACTTTCCACTCTGAAACTTCCATGCTGCACTCCTGTACTCAACAAGTTGTCCTTCAAATCCACAGCACCGAGTTTCTGGTGTCTCAAGTTCCTCTAAGTGTTTCAAAAGGCAATAAAAAGGGAAGCAAACAAAACAACTTGAAAAACATTATTCTTAAGTAATTATTTTAATTTTCTTTATTGCTAATTAATTCAGAGAACGAAATTTCAAAAATAGCCCTTATGGGAACCTTTAAGGAGCAGAAAAAATGCATTAACTATACATGTCCACACTAAAAACATCTAAAGTAAAAGTTCTGTTATACAGTTGTTTTAGAGACATCAGACACAATGGAGTAATTCACCAAATTTGCCAAAGTAAAAACCAGTTTGTATGACAAACAAGATCTGCTCTGATAAATGCAAGACAGTCCACTCCTTTGGAGTCCAATAGCAAAAGAACAAAACTTCAACATCTCTCTGCTAAAGTTAAGCTTTTGGATTTCTTCATGAGGACAACCAAATATTTTGTCAAAGTTTTGGTTCCATATAGGTGAAAATAGAGCACATGTAAGCTAAAGAGACAAAGTAGTTTTGTTACAATGAAGTATCAGCTACCAACAAATGAATTTGAAAAAGACCCTGAGAAACTATTTAGTCCCCCTTGGAAAGGAGTTCCAAAGGAAATCTTGTCTAGATAAAAAGACAGCACAGAGAAATTCAGTCAAAGCTTGGATTCATTTCTCTGATGTGACAGCCACTCATAGGGAGGTGAACACTAAACAGATTGCCTTCATTCAAACACTGGTCCTTGTAGAAACACAGAATATGTTCAGATTCTACTGAGCAGCAGAATCACTTACTGGTGAGTTGGTTTTATTTAGATGGAAGAACTTGCAGTTTGACAACTGGAAAAAGACAAGGCGACAATCTCCTGCCAGATGGTGCACTGAAATAACATTTTATGTTTCTTTAAGCGTGTTCTTAGACTAAGTTGAGATTTATCACTGCATTTCAGTTTCAGTACACATAAATGGTGAGATTTTCTGCAAAACCAGACTGAGAACTTAATCTCCTTGTCTAAGCAGATCTTGCAGAAGGAATTTTGTGCTCAGTGAGAATGTCCCTGAACAAAGAAAGAACTGGGCTCTTCTACTCTCGGTGATTCATCTCAGCTTCCACCAGAAGATGGCAGGTATGCAAGTCCTATTTAAGCAAGCTACTTACATTCAAAGCAAGCAGATCTGATAAGAGGTCGCCTTAAGAAGAAAATACTTCCACTGATCTCCACATTAAGATCACTAAGTCTTTGTCAGGCATTTGAAAACTACCCCAGCTTGCATTCCGTGGTTGTGGAATCAAAGTGCATGCAGTCACTGTTGCTAGAAGCAGGAAAAGTAGAAGAGAAATCCTTGTGTGGAGAAAGTTCAACATAGGGGATGGAAAAATGCAGGCAATAGGTAACTGCAGAGATATAAGGCCACTTTCTGCATTCTTATGAAACTGAGTTGAAGAGATACTAATAGATCACAGCGTCATGATGAAAACCGAATTGTGCTGTTGACACATAACCCTGATCCTACAGAAATATGAAAAGGTTCAGTGGTTTTCCTTATCAATATGTTTCACTGTTATCTATGCTGAATCTCAAGTCTCACAATAGATGGGATGAAGAAATACTAAAAATAAGAGAAGTCTAATTCCAGGTCTGCACTCTCAACAGACAAGCTGCTAAGCTACTTAATTGGGAAGATCTTACATAGTCAATACCCACTGAGCGAGACACTGAAATCTGGTATCATGAGAGCAGATGACTTATATTCTATCTCTGCAGTATCAAGCTTAATAGCCAACATATTTAATGAAATTATCCACTGCATATAATGGGAAATAGTGAAGACTTGGGGAAAGACGTGATAGACTTAAAAAAAAAGCCAAAACCACAACAGAAAAATTTTATTCTCAGGACATAAAATCAACTAGTGTCTTGCAAAAAGAGAGTGAGAGAGAGCACAATATGGTGAATTACATAAACCAAAATCAACAAGATCCCCCAGAGATAGGGGAACTTAAGAGTGTAAGAACTGCATCAGGGGAAAGGAATTTTAGGTACAGTTAAACACATCAAGAGTCACACACACTCTAGTAAACAGCAGGAAGAAAATGCAATGCTGTATGTCACAGTGGCAGAGATGCATCAAGAAGGGACAAGAGCTTTGACATACTGTCAGGGGAAAAGAACAAATTAGACACATTAGATTTAAAGACATTCAGTTGTCTTTAAAAAGAGAAATCAAGACTTTTAAGGATGCAAATAATTTTTGTTTAACTTAAAATGTAATACATACTTCACCAGATCTATCCTGTTGTTGATTGCAGCCCAGTGGAGAAGTGTTACGTTTTCTTTGTCTGGTTGTCGTACATCATAACCAGCTTCCACCAACTCTCTACATCGTTCATATATTCCATACCTTCAAGAATAAAATAAGATTTGTCAAACTCTCACCTTAGATAAAAATGCATTCATCAAACATCACACTTTTGGTCACAATACAAAATTTTCAACAGAAGATAAAGGAAGAAGAAAATTTACTTTCTGTTCTATTTGATTACAAATCTCTTGGAACAAGAAGCTTCCACTGGCAAAAATTACATGAATTAATTCAAGCTTTTACAGAAAACTTGTGTCCCCAGCAAACTACATGGCAGAGCAAGGTAAAATATCTATCAGTACTATACCAAATTTAAATAACTCTTCAGTTCCTGGGGACTCCACTACATTTGTTTCTCCCACCCCATTTTACTTCCTTTCCAGCTCTTGCAGACCAAAAAAAAGCTTAATCAGCTGATTTGTCAGTATCTTCCTAAAATTCAGCAGGTAAGATCATCAAGTCAATTACAAACACTAACAGCTCAAATATTTCCCATTTTTCTTCTCAGACAACAAATAGCAATCTTCCCGATACAAGTTAGTACCATTTTCTTTTTGAGACCACTTCAAAATTCATGTTATTAAGAAATTAATTTGTTCACTAAAAAGGACTATTAAATGTCATCTACCATCATTTGAAAAAAAAATTCTGCATACATTTTTAAAGTTGAAACAAATCAGGAAGCATAAACATCACTTAGGCATCCAATACAGGAGTAACTTCAACATTAAATAATGTTTGTCTCGATGCTTACTATGTTTTGCCCCCTTCTTTTTAGTGGCAATAAAAGCAAAGCAGAAGAGCATGTAAACACTCCATTTCAAAATCTGCACAACCCATAAGGGTTTCTCAAGTCTCAAGGAGAGGACTGATATGGGGGCATGCCTTGAAATCAAGGTCAGTGTCTTGTGACATCTGACTTCCGCTAAAGAAGAATTTTAACAGCCTCCCAAAGTTGGAATTTAACTAAGGTTTTCATGTGCTGCTTCTATGTTCTACTTTCTGCAGAAGAGACAGCCTCAGATAAGGCCTTTCTGCTCCACTTGATCAGCTTGCACAACTGATGCAGAGACCTTTTCCCTAGGGTAGTTGCCATTCTTACTTTTTCTTTCATGTGTTTGAATGGAACCTCAATCTGGACAGCGTTCCCATAATGAATCCTCAAATGATTCAAGCCAACAAAAGTCAAGAGTGTTTTCCAAGCCTATCACAGGTTTGAAGCATAAAAATTAGTTGGATGCTATTAAAAAAGGAATACTAGACATAACAAGCCTACTTAGATCGTGTTGTTTTCAGTTTCTTAAGTTCCACTAGAAATTATGAAAAATGCTGGGAATTGCTGTCATACCTGTTATCGTTTCAAACACTACAAGACACCAGAACAAAGACTATCGTGTGCAGTACATATCAAGTGGCACCACATCTGTAAAATCCGGTCCCTCAGACTGAGTAAGTCTTCCAAGTCCTAACCTCCACAAGCATTGCAGCCTGATGAGTGCTTGTACAAGTGGCTTAACGCTTATGAATCGTTCCTGATTTCCCATCCCAGTTGGAAGGGCCACTGAGACAGGTTAAGACTACTAAAGGCAGGTCAGTCAAGAACAAGGAGTGAAAAGAGACAGTGGAAGAGATGGGGGACATACTTCCAAAAGCAGGACAGCAAATTTTGATCTTATTATGGTACAATATCACACTAGCATATTACAGCATCTGAAGGTAGCCTGGAAAGGGATTCATACAGATTGGCAAAACAACCATTTGTTGACAAGCTGTCCTACTCCAGTCAGCCATTATGACACTCCTTCCTACTGTAGACAAGCCTGCTGTCTTCATTTAAACTACCAATTGAAGCCATAATGTAAGAAATTATTGACCTAAAGGCCTGCTATTAGATTTAACAGTCATCAGCTAAAAAACAAATCTACTGCCTGAGGCTGAGTTTAGCTGACTCTTATCCTGCTATAGTAAGTAAAACTATACAAGTACATATTAATACGATTTTTTTAAGTTATTGTAAAGATACAAAGAACAAAAGGATACAATAATGTTAACTTCCTACAAAGTGTAAAAGGCAATCATGTAAAGCTTTCACGCAACAGATTAAGATTTTCATTTGATGTACTTGTTTCGGCTGGGATCAAGTTAATCTTTTTCACAGTGGCTCTTAAGTAGCTGTGTTCAACATTTGTGAGTAAAACAACGTTGATTAACACACCAATATTTTAGCTTTTGCTGAATTGTGCTTGACACACGGTCAAGGCGTTCGCTGTTCCTCGTGCTGCCCTGACAGCGAGGAGGCTGGGGGTGCACAAGAAGTTGGGAAGAGACACAGTTGGGACAGGTGATCCCAACAGACCAAAGAGATATCCAATATTACGTGACAGTGTGTTCAGCAATAAAAGCTGGGGAAGAAGAAGAGACATTCAGAGTCAAGGTGCTTGCCTTCCCAAGGAACCTTTACGTGTAATGGACATGGCTGAATACCTGCCTACCTTATGGGAAGTGGTGACTGAATTCCTTGTTTTATTTTACTTGTATGTGCAGCTTTTGCTTTATCTATTAAACTTTGTTTATCTCCACCCATAAGTTCTCACTTTTACACTTTTGACTGATTCCTTCTTCAGGCTTAGCAACACAGACTTCAATTCTACCCACTGGAAGGCAAACTGCAAGTCACAAGTTCTTAGTATTACTTGACCACAGAACAAAACATTCTGCAATACATCAGAAGAGCCTTTCCAGGAAAACAAAAGTTCTTTCCAAAAGTGATACTGAGAATGAGGTATATAGCAATTTTTTAATTCAAATCACCATCAGCTTGTCTGTTCCTAACAATTAATTTTGGTATCTTGAAATCAAACATAACTGATTACCAAAAAATGTAAACCACAAGGTGTAATTTAATGAATCTTCAATTTATTACATTATCACAAAGGACTCAAAGATCTTGACAGAAAAAATTGGCATGGCAAAAATAAAGTTAGGAATTTACAACAATTTGCTCCTCTTCCTAGAAACAGCAGGCTCTCAACAATTAATAAAATCCTCAACCTGCCGCAGTTACGGTTTTTTGAGCTCTGTCCTAGAAACACAGCATTCTTCTCTCACATACATCTGCAGTCTTCTTCCATCAGTTTGCTGAAGCTGACTTCACCTTGCCTTCTTCCAAAGGTTCATGACGCACTGTTAGGTTATAAAATGACAAAGTCACCCCTTTCAAACACTCAGCATAATCGTGCTTGTAATGTTGTTATAAAGGGCTCTGTGCCCTTCAAGAGGCATGGAGGGAAAGATTTAAATCCTCACAGGAGATGATGAATTAATGCTGAATATTTCAGCATCTGAATAAATTTTAGAGGGTCATGCTGTAAACATCGATATGGAGCATAATGAAAGCATGTTTTTGAGCTTGTCTTGAAAGAAATAGGACTAGTCCTTCTAGGGCAAAAATACCACTGTGGAAGCTCATTTTGCTATCACAGTCTGAGCTATTTCGGTAACTAACTTGCAACATTTTATTTGTCATCACAGGTTAAAGATATTCTGACCTCAATTCTTTGAAAAACAGTACCCTATTGCCTTTTGTAATTTTAAATATGCAATCCATTTTTTAATCTTTTGTCTACAAACACATAGACTCTTAAAAATAGACACTTCCAGCTTTGCTGCATGATTAACATTAAATTTGGCCAGAATAAAAGGAAGGAATTTCTCTACGGTGAGCACATCACCATGCCAACAAAGAGTAGGTAAGCCAGGAGCTCATTCCCTCATCTTATCATTGTAACTCACATCAAAGCTGTTTTAACTGGAAGTGCAATTAACAGAAAAATGATCGTTTTTATCTTCTGAAATCTCATTCCCATGAATGATGGTTGATAATACTAACAAAGCCTTTAACACATTCCCAAGGCTTTTTGTGTTAACAGTAAGACACTTTTGTTTTCAGCAGAAAAGGTATAACTCAAGAGCTACTTAATGAACCCTTAACAGCAATGCTGAAAGATGAGAAATTCAGCTTTTAAATATGTTCCAAAGCCTTAAATTGTCTAGACAGTTGTGGCTATATTACCAGTGTGGTTAAAAAAGTCCCACCCTTCCACATGAACTTCAGGTACATCTCACTTCCAGCAATATAATCAAACCCCATGGGCACAAATGACCAAGAATAATGGATGTGTACCTTTGTCATAGTCTGCCCACTCTCCCCTGTAAGTAGCTGAAAGAAGTCAGAAGTAATTAATCCTTTGGCTAACCCTTACCAATTCAGATTATTCCAAATATATCTTTTTTTCTTATCATTTATCCTATGACTGATGAGAAATAGTGATGAAAAAAGCTATTCTCAAATGTATCCAACTTTTTTTTTCTTTGGCAAGATTCAGCATATTTCATGTTTTATGCTGCACTATTTCACAATGCACACAACTTCGTTTTAAATGAAATGATCTCAGTGAATAAAACTAATAGAAAAGTTAATCTTACAATAATGAAATCGTAACACTTGAGCACAAGGAATCAATCTTCCAGATGTCACAAAAGCACTTGTTAATATCACTAATGTTTAATAACCATGTTCATAATGGTATCATAATTCATTACTGAACATACTTCCAGCAAAGCTGGAATTTGCTCAAGCTCACTACAAGCCAAAGGTGCCTATTCACTCTCAACAGAACTGAAGAATACAATGCAAGGATTAGTATGTCTCAGATTTTATTCTTCTATTGATAACCCATTATATACTTCTCTACCTGTGAACATTAGCTACTTCTCCTCAGTTTCATGGCTTTCAAGATTTAAAACAAAACAAAAGCAGCAACTTTAAGTTGTTAACAAAGTACCCTTTCCAAGAAATCATATTAAAAGTTAATGGCTCCTGCCTCAGATGACAGAGGGCTACTGCTGCCAAATGAGATAGAAATAAACATACCCAACATATCACCATTAGATTTCACTTCTAAATCACTTATGACTTCTTTTTCCTCTTTTGTGTCAAGACTCCATTCCCTTGGAGCTCCAGCAAGAACACTGATTATCACAGAGGAACAAAACCAAAGGCAAGCATGGATGATTTTTTTATCGCTCCTTTGAAAACAGCTTTTCAAATACAGATGAGTGTCCTGCTTCTGCTTTCAGAAACACAGTGAAACTTTCTATGCATGAAACAATTTTGCTATAACCAAATACAAGATGCCAAAAAATTACACACATATTCTAACATCTGCAAGGTGAAGAGCTGAGACACTACTACTTTTGAAGTTACCTAGATGCTCTTGGACACGTTTCACAAAGCCAGTGAAAAGTGTTCCTCATATTCATAGGTACTAAAACCAAACAGTTATGATTTTTACTCCAGCAAAAGTTTCTGCAAAGTAAAAACAGAGGGAGACTATTTTTTATATAAAGCATGCCTAGGGCCCCAGAGAAAGAACTTCTCCCAGTGGAAGAAGCCATGAGGAGCATCATGGGTAAAAAATACCAATACCAATAAACTGTTTTCAATGAGAACATCAGCTGAACCACTGTTTTCTATACAAAGTCTTAATGTGATTGTAAGAGGCTATTGGATTTGTAGCTCTTAGTGTATAAGTATGTTAATTTAATGTGTCCAATCTACAGATTAAGAAGATAGAGAACTAAAACTGTTCAATCAGATAGGAAACAACATACAAATAGTTATGGGAAAACATGTGGAGTTTGTAAGCTCCTATTTTCCCTTGCTGAAGAACATAAAATCAAATGGATTATTTCACTAACATTGTTTTATTTCTCTGTAATCTAGTGTCAATAAAAACATCTCAAAATATAATTCTACAGCCAAACAGCATATATAAAACATAGATAAGTTTTAAATATTCTTATCCCTTTTTTTTCATCATCATCATGCATAACTAGTTAGTTTCACAGGAGAAACTGGACTTGGGGAAAAAAAAAAAAAAACACTCAAACCAAGAGACTGAAAATTATTCAATTTTGCTATATTTTGCTTGAACTTACTGAACTGCTTGGGGGCACTATTCTAGGATACTGATGAGTGGCCTTTTTTTACAAAATCTTTTTATGGCATCTTACATTAACACTGAACTGAAAAGTAAAGAAAGTCAGCAGGTATTTTAATCTGAGTATTGATTTTTGAGGACAAAAGGTAGAGGATAAGATCAGCTATTTTCATATATACATATGATATGTTCCTGTAAGTATGAATACACCTTTTTTGTAGAAAAAGTATATTTTTTAATAACATTGACTTAATATATTAGCAGCATTATTTATTTTACTGCAAGCCTTATGATATTTGGTGGGTTTACTTTCTGCCTTAAGTTTGAGAGATATTTCCCTTTACAACAGACATTTTATATAAAATGGCCTTCAAATTCTAGTAAATACTTAAAATAAAGGTGAATTCCTTCCCTCTAGTCAGGGAAATGCTGCCTGTATACCACAACTTCATCAAGCTGACAGTCTCCCTTCCCTGTAATATTAACCATTAGGGCTATGATAAGAAACTGTAGTCCTCTTCAGTGAGATGTCATCCTCTGTGTAAATCACATCTTACCATGACTGTGAAGGAACAAAACAGTAACTCAGATCTGTTGATTCTTGTTTGACGAGGCCAGAAAATAATTGCAACTCAGCTGAAAGTACAGTCTAAATCTGAGGGTTAATGGGGAAAAAGGTGTTTCAGGTTTTCAAATACGCAGTGAGCATATAAGAATACAAGCAGGTAACGTGTAAAACCACTTCTGCTGCCACACTTCCATGCTTTTATAAGAAGCAGCTGGTTTGATATAGTGCCACTATTTTAACTTCTAAAAATCCCCTAATATGAGTATCATAGGTTGTAGTATTACTATTAAAGTATTTAGAGCAACAATTGCAGAGTCAGTCAACATCTGTTTCAGGAAGCTAAACTCCCTACAACTCAAAACAAGAAGTGAAGGAAAGTACATACTTCCTAAACCTAAACTAGGCCTATGTCACATGCAGAGCTGCTTCTTTCAACTGGAGGAGGTGTCTTTCAGGAAAAAAAGGAGAGAAAATTTTTCTTTTAAGAAGAAAAAGGCAAATAGCTCTTCAAGATACATAATGGTTTAAGCATGCAAATTAACAATACATTAAAAATAAAAATCTTACAAACCTCTACATTGGCTCATTGAAGAAAAGTGACACTGGTTTCTGAATGGCAAACAATAGCAAACTAAAAAGTAACCTCATGACAACACTCCAGAAAGTCTTGTGAATTATTACGTTACTACTGTGTAACAAACCTGTGTAATTCATGTACATTAAGAACACAATTACTAAATCTGCACACAGCTTACTCCTACAATCCTTTTTCAGCAATAAACTCAGTGTCATAGCAGCACTGAAAGTGCAGAATCAGAGATAATGAAGCAAGTTACAGAGACACATTCTTTGTAACCTATAAATCAATTAAACCATTATGTTTGCATATAAATGTTGCCTACATACCTCTTAATCATCACCTAAAGAAAATAAACATTAGTACCAACAGGAAGAAAACCTCATGCTCTCTTTCAATAGTCTGTCCAACAACCACCCATATTTACATCTTACCATAATATCTCCCATATATTTTCATACAATGCTCATAAATTTGTTGTAACAGTAATCACTTCTGAAATCTTCCACTATTGTATTGACAGATACAGTTTACCTTCCACTTCACACAAATAATACAAATCATTTTATCGTTTCTAACTAATACAGACACGGATAAATCTAATGCTCAAAAATAAACTTACTGTGTGGCTTTAACAATGTCCCAAGTGCTGTAATCATCAATGTGGCTTTTCCGTCCAAGAGATTCACTATATCCATGGTTGTAATGGCTTTGAGGTTTTAATTCCTAAAAAAAGACAAACTTGCTTTTAGAACACCCAAACTAGCAACTTTCTCAGGGGGAAAAAAAAAAATTATAAGCAAAACTAAAGCTACCTAAACATGAGGCTGGTATATTTCTACATTTTGTAAAGCAGGCTACCACATTCCCCAGTGTAGAATTCAAACTTTTAACAGAGAACACAACTTGTAAATTGCAGAGTTCTGACAAATCCTAGGCTAAGGTAACTTTATAGAATGTTAACAAAATGTAACAGCAATTTTCTTTGGTTGGTTTTGGGTATGGTTTTTTTGTTTTGCTTTCCTTTGCTTTTATAAATAAAATATAGCATATCTAAAAAAGCTATTGGCCATAAACTGACAAAGTCTCACTCTGTTTCTACAAATAAATGTTGTATTTCAAATAACATAGTCAAATTCCTTCCATAAAACAAGTAACTGGGAATGATTAATAACACTGACTAAAACCTACTGATACTTTATTGATTCTTCAAGTCCAGCCCAAGCTGTGTATGTTTAACCTATAGGCCTCAGATATAAATGGCATGACCATGAGACGTTCTTCACCAGATACAGCTCCCTGTCTTAACTCTATTGATGAAGGGCAACACTTCTAGGCTCAATGTTTCCCTTGTGGAATCTATAGTCAAACACTGTATTGACAGATCGCTAGGGCAGCAACACACCATTTTTCTCTACAAACTTCCTGCATGTGAAAGCTTTTCAAGCTGAAATTGAATGATGAATTTAATACAGCTTCTGGACAATTTTCTATTTGTTACACATACTATAGCTGATTGCTTCTTTGTATTAGCCATGCAATTCAGCAGAGCTACATAGAGTGTGAAAATATGCATGAAAAAAAACAAGAAAAGTAGCAAGCTCTCTGGAAGTTCTAAAAATGCGTTTCAATTGATTTCATTAAAATGTATTATTTACTTTCAGTCAGTTTTCCCCAACATATACTTCCAGGAACAGAATTTTTTTTCTTTAATCTAAACCTTGAAACACTTTTAAACACCTTATGAAAGGTGTTTAATTAAACAATTCCAACTTCCTCTTAGTTACTGAAATGAGTGATCAACTTGTTCATTATTATACTAGACAGATTTTTAATTTTTTTTTAAATAAAGATAAATGAGTTAAGTAGTTATGAGTTAATGATCATGTAGTGCACCTAACCTTAACAAGGATTCACAGTCACAAATCCCCAGAGGCATATGCTGAACTGGTATCTTAAGTGACTAAGATATATTAGGGCTAGGAAGACTTCCTATTGCCAAGATGAGCAGGACTCCCTATTTCTCAAGTTCTCTCAGCTGTGCAATAATTTGAAAAAGAACTGTTGGTCACAATGAGATGTAACTTCTTACTGTGCCCTGTTGTGACTTATCATCCAAAGTGTTTTCTTGCTTCCTGGGACAACGTTAACCAGCTCTCCATTGACTGGATGGGAGCTTAAGTGAACTGCTCTCTGACTCTCGATCCAGATATTACTCATCTTGGCTGTATAAATACAGTGCCTCCTGGTAGCTGAATGCTGGCAATCAAATCCGTCGTTACAAATTTTTACCATTAAAGTTATTTTAAAATAAGTATCGGTACCCTAAAATTATTACATACCTTATATTATTTATGTCTTTATAAACAGAAGAAGACTTAAGTCCGAAAACCACATTTTAAATATTTTCAGATTTCAGCACTCTGAAGTACCTCTTAGGCAGAAGTCTAAAAGCTTTGGATACCACTTACAATCTCACAGTAAACTATCAAGAAGTTAGTCTAGTTCTAAATCTGAAAACTCTCAGTAATTACTTAAAAAATGAGTAACTTCAGTAGATCACATTTGTTCTGGTTACATACAATATACCTATTTCAGACAGGAGGAAAAAGAATCTAAGTACGAGACATTCTACTGCATTAGGTACATTTTGTAGTACTAAATTAATATAGTAATTTATTTAGTTAGAAAAGTTATGAAATTTTATACACTAAAACATCTTTCGAGAAATTCAACCACTTAGGACTTTAAAACCAGAACAGAGTAACACTGACAACTAGAGCAGCAAAAGTCTTCATTTTGAAAACAGATTTGTTCTTATGAACGACTTTTCTTCATAAAAACAAGTTTTTCCATTTCACACAGTATTTAAATGATCACCAGATTATATCTTTTCTTAACCACAACATTATTCTGTGTCATTTAATTTTTCTTTCCAAGTCTGAGAAACTAGCTAGATGAACAAATTAAGCACTACCAGCCCAGCAGGAAGGTTACTCTGTTGCCATATCTACAGGAGAGACAACCTAAAAATGTAACAGGGCATCTGCGACTATCCAATTGTCTCCTATAATTCAGAAACACAGCTTCACTTTGTTTTGAAGAAGGCAACAACTTAACCAATCTTTTTTTCCCCAGCTACTAGATAAGCCAGAGTGTTATTCTGAGTACAAGATGCTGGAAAAGATACCAGATATCATTACAATTAAAAAAAAAAAAAAACCAAAAAAAAAAAAAACCAAAGTATAACAGAAAGCTAAATTTGTTATTTTGTCCCACATCATTTTCTCTTTTCAAAAGCAGGATTTATATATCTCTTTTAACCTATTATTACACCACACAATGCAGCAGGATTTTAGATATCCAATTGTAATCCTCAGACTATGAAAAGCCAAAGGATAAGCAGGCAGAGCCCACAACAAAAAAAATTCACTGTCTTGGAGCATCTTGATGAGGAGACAGTAATTTGATATATTTCTAAGCCTTCCACAACTACCGGGAGGGGGGAAAAGTCTCTCGTCTTATCTAATAATTATTAAAAGCAAACTGAGAAAATTGGGCTATTTTTCAGTCAAGTATTACTGTACTAGAGAACACTATTTTTCTTAAACTGCATTTTCCTGACCACTTCAAGCACGCAAATCAGGTTTCTGTTCCCTTGAGCCTGCACTAGCCAGTGAAGAGAACATTTCCAGGCAGTGTAAATTTATGTCAGCCTACAGTGATCATGAAATCACAGCCTTATGATACTAATGTTTTCATAAAAATATTTACAGGAATACAACAAAACCTTACATTTTAAATGTTAACCATGTAAATTCAAAAAAGTGAGAGATTATACTCCTTACCTCCTCCAACAGCATATCTACTACTTTTCTAATGACTTACAGCTAATGACAGTATCCTTAACTTGACAAAATATGATTTTAATTTCTTTTTGTACTGATAGTGTCTCTGAAATACTCTTTTTAACAAAATTTGAAAGTTTCAGTATACATTAATGCAAAATAGCTGAAGTGATAAAAAAGCTAGAATTGACACGATGGCAGGTGAGGCATGACAAAACATGACTAAGCAAAAAGCAGTTCTCCTTTCGCCCAGACATACGTGAGCAGCTACAATCCATTTGTTTAACATAAAGATCACAACAAATATGAAGTGAAGCCTGTTTCATGATATACTAAGAGAGTTGAGTTCATATTTTACATTTAAGAATAGCTGAAACAATTCCTAAAACCCTGAAATGTGTATGAAGATCACATCCTCCAACATCATACCACAAAGTTCTTCTATGCCATAATGTGAACTGTGGAAAACAGGATGACTTCAGATGAGTCTCAAAAGAAGATGCAAATTCTGCTCATTTCGTAAGTAAATCTTTTAGGACAAATCACAAGAAAGCATATAGAACCTGAATTCTCACTCAATGCAGTCAGTTCTCTGCAGCCTGGACACAGATTCCCCATCTTAGACTCAAAATTTATCACTCAGTATTATCTAAGCAACTATGTTGGCTCTTAGAAGCATGCTGGCTCCTGTAAGTGCCATTGCACTGGGTTTAACTCTTACCTGGCATTATAAGTGCCTGGTTGATGACTGATCTGTAGAGTAACTTCTGGGTTATTAAGTCAAAAAGCTGCCAGGAATCAAGAGAAAAGAGAACCTGGATTTTGTGAATCACAGTAATGCTTGATTCACCTGGTGATAGGTGATTTGGATCAAGGTAGTGCAAATAATGCAGTTACGCACTATGCTTGGCTGACACGGGAAAAACGAAAGAAGCAAAGCAGCAGCTAGGAACTGCAAATCCTGTGCAGGGCAAGGGCACAGTACTATAAATGCAGAAGAATAGTTTCTTCTAGTTATTCTAGATAGAATTATTTAGAAAGAAATAATCAAATACTAACATTAAGAGAATGCAATACAGGTTTTCACCTTTTTAACTGGGCAAGTTACCAGGAACAGGAAATCAACTGATAGCCTCAATTAGGAGATCATTAGAAGACCTAAAACGAGCGAATGCAAACCAGCTATCTGCTCAGTGTTATCTCTGTGTCCACCAAACACAGCTAGCAAATTCTTTCCTTGAACCTCGAGTTTCTGATTTCACAGTCTGTAGCAGTCATAGGCAATTCTCAGAACACTTTGGTTATTTATGCCTCTGCTTAGAAAGCCTACTAGTTTGATTAAATATTAACTCTGTAGGAAACCAAAACTATTGCATTCAACACTTAAACTTCCCAAATGTCATGGCTTGTGATATACTTAGTCAACAGAACTCAACCACCAGAATTAGCCATCTTTGCTTTTACAATGGCTTTATATACCCACTAATGGAAAAAATGGAAATAATCAGACTTCAAATCACTTCAACAAAACTAGTACAACCTTATGCCTTATATCACCTTCAACTAAGTGCAAAGCTCTTAGTTATTCAATGAACAGCACTGAAACCCAAAAGCACATTCCTAAACCTCACAAGAAGTCCAAACTACACCCTTTTAAACAAAAACAATCCTACAATTGAAACCCACATTTTCTAATACTATACTAGAAACAAATAAATGTTTTCTGAAGTATCTGTTGTTCAAATGAGAAAAGAGTAAGTGTAAACTCTTCTTTGTATCTGCCCAGCCAATAGTCAAGCTTTGCCCTGTGGCTCTGCAGATATTTGAAAAGAAAGAATCAAAAGAGTATCATTATTGTTTCATTTAACTACACTATATTGTTACAAATGTTATCAGAAAGGAGAGGAGATTTTCAAATGCCATTAGGGAAGTAATTAATTTGTCTCTAGGACTATAACAGTATATTTAAACCATTAAGTTTACAAGAAGGACTAAGCAGTAAGAAAAGCCAACATTTAAAAGTGAAAAAACTAAGCCTAAATATGCAAGGATGTCAATTCAATTACTTCATACAACTTGTATAGACACCAAAATTCCAAATGCTTGCATATTACAGGCCATGTAAAAGACATAGCTTAGAACAAAACCACACCAAAGCTTAAGAACTAGCAAATATTTAACCTTTCTAACACATTCTTTGGCAAGTTCTCTATTTTTAAACGTTTAGCATAGCAATTTAAAGGACGTTTAAAAGCTGAGGACGTTAAAAACAGTCTCTTTTTATATGCATTGCTACCAAATATAATGGTTTCAACGCAGGCGCAACCATCAGTGCTGCCAAAGCACACGCAGGCTGCCTGAACAGAGCTGAGTGCCCAGGCATCACAGCCTGCTCAGCCCCAGCACGACCAACTGCAGCAGTGGCACACCAGGGGTGAGTTTGCCCAACGTCAGTCATTCTGAATCTGCAGCTACGCTAGAAAGAAATCACAAGTACGACATTCAGACAGCATCTCTTTCTGGAGTTTAACAGAAAATTCAACCGGACAAAAATAGAGATTACTTCCTACAACCTGCTGGACAGAAGAGAAAGCTGTATGTTATCTTACACTAACCTAGACTATCTGTCCCCCACAATTAAAGGAACAGAAATAAGCATAAAACAGTGAAAAGTAATGATTTTAGGCTTTTAAGTTCTCACTTCAAAGAATGAACTTCCTGTAAATTCATATGCCCTCACAAAAATTTTTGGAAAATACTTAAAATTCTTGGAACTACTGACTTTCTTTAAACATATGACATGACAGATTGATAATAAAGTAACAACATAATATTTTGAGCCTAGAATATAAACCACATTCACAAATGGCTTCAACAGTATTCCCAAGCGTTAAAATATTTTTCCTTTTATGAGGAAAATATTTATTCCAGGAAATCTTAATTTTCCAATGATCATCCACTGTTAAAAAACACTAACAGCTAATTAAAGGATGAAAAACTAATGGAAACCCAAGCATATTTGTTCTTCACTATTTTGATCTTTAGTGACAATGGCTCTTCCCCAGCTGAAAGTCAAGAAAACTCAGCAGAAGGTAGTAGAGCAGAGCCTGATTTCACTGATTTAAATCTCACTAAATCTCTGCTTATTTCATTCTGTTTCAAGGAGCCATGTCCAAGCATGACTTGAGCCAAATTAGCGGTTTACCATTACCAGAAGAGAAAGGTCATTTCTCTGCCCACTTTCCCCCCACTGCTCTTGGCTCCTGCTCCTGCTGCCTGACTCAAGCCAGCTTTGGTACTCGGAGCTGTGGTCACACTGTGCCCACTCAATTCATTACGGGGAGGGAGCAGGGGGGATCAACGAGGAACAGAAAAAAACGAATCTTTTACTAGGACAGCAAGTTGAACTTGTTCCACCTGTGAAAACACAGGCTCCAGAGCCATTGACAGAGGGAAAGCAAGTAAACAAAAGGTAGCAGGAACATTTTGGCAGCTGCTAATTGTTAATTTGACTAAGTAATCATGGAACAGCATACTCCAGCTTTTATGTATTCAAGGAAGTCAGGCTGATAGGATGAAGAAAATTATTCTACTTAGAAACTGCTAGAGTTGGTTGGCTTTGAAGGTTGCAAGAAAGACAGATTTCACTCACTTATAAGAATCAAATTTGGTTCTCCAATTACTACCGAGGGTCACTTCTAGATGAGCTTCCCACTTCAGTGACTATCCTTTGACAGTGCCCCATTCACTCTTATGCATCTGTGACTAGTTTGTCATCACTCATTAGTCACAAAATGTGCAGACTGCTTGCACAGATGCACAAGTAATGCAGTGTAGAAAGAAAAAAAAAAAGGACCTCAAAAGAGAATAATGTTTTAAAGGAAAAAAAAGTGTTTTGGAAAAAAGGACCAACACAGAGAAGAAAAGAGAACTTCCTCTGCAAAACAGGATCAATAAGATGCAGAAAGAGAAGATAAAGCAAAATATTAGATATAACTCCAAAGGAAAAAAGACAAAGTGCAGGGGAGGGGGGGGAAATAAGTGTTAATTTTTGAAGCTGTGCTAATACCAGCATTCCTAATCAATCCTCCTCATAACCAAATGCACAAGTAAAGTTATCCTCATTTCCCCACAATACTCAAAGTTTTTAATCTTTTTGAATTAAAAAAAAAGCCTAAATCAAATAAGCTTAAGGAAAATTCCGAGAATAGTATTCTCAGAAAAAATTAAGAAGTTTAATGCATTAAAGAACAAGATGATCAAGACTGAATTATTCTGAGATAGCAATTTTATAATTTACAATTATATATAGCAGGAGGATATGAATAGGTCAATATGCCTGCTTGGACATAAGGAAGGGAGGAAAAAACTGCTGCTTACAGCTGCTACACATGGCTCTGGTAGCATTAACAGATGGCCAGGACTCCTTTTCCTTTAACATTGTGCAATATCACTGCAAGGAAGCGACACTATGATCAAAATCAGACACCTAAATTCTGAATGGTGACCAAGATAATTGAGCCTTAAAGAGAAAATACTATGAAGTTTTAAAATAAAAACTTGGCAATAAAAGCATTACTTTCTATAAAATATTTCACACTATTGCCTCTGTTTCTTAATAGAAACAAAGTAATTTCTGTTTTAATTGATGACTACACTAATATCTGGCTGCAGTCAAAAGAATCATAATAAAATTGGAAGCGACTGCAACTATTTCATGAAAGTGAAATAATAAAATAATCCTCATGTATGTGTGTTACATTTAGCAGGGACTACTGGAGGTTAGTATTAAAGAATTCCCTCCCCCATATTTGGGTGTTCAATTTCCCTGTTCATCATTTACTACAATAGAATGTTTCTTAGTTTGCTCTCCCTATTCTCCTCTTACTTTTAGAAAGGTGCAAGAATCTATACAGATAAATTTTTATATAGTTATTTACATACTAAAAACACCCACGTTCATTTATATACACATACAGACCATTCATGAACTAGCATTAATAGCAAAATGCTCAAATCAATTAATCACAAAGAAAAGAGATATACTGTTGGTATTTTAACATTTTTAATGAAAAATCCTCTTCTAAAGTTTATTATCACTTTCCTGCCCCTACCCCTTCACCTAATCTGCAACACAGAAAGTCACAGAAACAGAGGCAAAAATTATCACGTCCTTATTTTGGAGAGAATCCCACCTAATTCTTTATAGGCATAAGAATAATAGCTTTTCCTTCTCTGGGAACTGTTTTCTCCCTACATTTACTGCTCTAACAGCTAATCTGACTAGCTGTTAACTGTCATCAGGTGAGAGCAGTCTGATCCTTCTCATACTCACATGAAGTCCTAGGCAAAGAAAGAAGAACTCAGTAGGGCTATGCAGGTTCATCCATTTGAGGAGCCAGAGCCTTCAGCAGCTCTGAGCTGTTAAGATTGTCTGAACTGGAATGATTCATATACACCTTCGATTTAGCTAATACATGCTAGAAAACTTCCACCAAAACCAGATTACACTCTCCATGAGGAAAAAAAGTGCGCAATAAATACTGCTTTTTCTTTTTAACTGCTCAAATCGTGCCTTTTGTTTGTTTGTTTTTAAAGTTCAGTGTTTGGTTTGCAAATATATACCATCCGACTTGCCTTTGACCCATATCATTTCCACTAGGATTCTCCCTGCCTCCATCACAGCACTGAATTACACAAAATGAGTATAACATGACAAAATAAACTTACATTCAGTGGTAACTCTGTCACTGCTTTCCATTACGTTTACCGTTTTGCTACACCTTGTGAAGTCTGTTTGGTTTACCTCCCAAACTTTGGGTCTATTTGCATGGTTTCTTGACATGCCTAAAGATGCATTTATAAAAATCTCTGGAGAAGCTAATTATAAAGTACATAAACAATGGGAAAAAATTTTCACCAAATACTCAGACTGCTTTTCAAAACAAACTAGAGTTGAAATTGACAATGCCTTCTTTAAAAAAATGGCAAAATAGATGGATAAAAGCCCCATCTCAAACACCATAAAGTGGTTCCTTTTGCTGACACAATGTTCCACCCACAAGCAAGTCAGCATCACACAGAGAGCATAATCCCGCTCTCCAACATAGATTTAATTTTTTACATAACGAGTTAGAGATGCTCAACCAGAGCCCTTAATCCAACCACTGTATGCAGAGGTCAGAGCTCATGTGATTTAAAGCACAGCTGGTAATGAGTAAGTTTTGTTTCTCTGCAACAACTATCCACAACCAACCAACCAACCACTTTCTAGTAATTTCCTTACAGATGCTCCTACACTGACCATGTTATACTTTAGGAAACCTCAGCTTCACCAACAGACTTCTTGGAAAGCCTTGTATTTGCATACATAGCATCACCAGCAAGTGCTATTTAAAACAGCTGCGTTTACTAGCATTTCTAAAGGTTAAAGAAATTAAAAGTTTAAAATACTATGGTTTAAAGCTCACTTTGAAGCTTTCATTCAGTCAGCAACTTACATTAACACATACGTGGTTTTGGCTTTCTTTTAAAGGAATGTTGCATTGTGCTCTCAGGATTTCAGCAGAAATTAAGCTTTTTCCAAGTGAAAGTTTCCAAATTAAACTCTTTTCCTAAGTGATTTACAAAAGTCTAGGTCTCACAGTATATGAGTTTACAGATCGCTAAACACACACAAAAAAAATTAAAAAAAAATAAAATCCCTGAGAGACTTAGCTTTAGTAGTCAGTCATGAGAATAATGTAAAACTAATTTCATATTTCACTCTTTAAAGTGCTCAACTTAAAAAAATGCACCCCAGTATGTCTCTAGCTCAATCCTGATACTCAGCTACTTGGAGAAAAAACAGTCCTCTTTTTAAAATTCACAGAAAAGGATATTCTGAATATTCTTTTTCAAAAAACAAGAGTTTTCATTCAATTTTCAAACCCACTAGCACCAAAACAGTAGAAAGATTAAATCAAGAATTTGAGCACTGATAAGTGCATATGACAAAATGAGCAGTCAGCCTAGCTGTGGATGCTCTTTTCTACTTGGTAGACATAGAAAAAAGTTACTACAAGTTGCGCATAATCCTTATAAAAACTTTCAATTCACCATTCCCACAACCTTGAAGCAGCAAATTGAGCTTCAAATCAACGGCCAGTAAAGCGAATTCCCATTACCACTTACAATAAACACTGGCTGGTTTACCCACCCCAACTAGAAAACACATGAAAGGTGCTTCTAGACATGCTAACAGTTAATCTTCTGCAGCAAATAAGATGGTTTAGTAAATCCAAGGTCTGACAACTAAGAACAGTCCCATTCTATCCAACTCCTCGCCTTCCAAACCAGTCATGCCAGCTCACCATCTACCTTCTGTTAGTACTGTAGCACACTTGATTCTACCATGAGTAGTTTTAGTGAACTGGCAAACAATTATTCACAGGAGTTTTTTACTGGACGCATTTTCTGCTGATTTACTTCCCTGTATTGGTTCATCCTGGGACCAGACAAGCATCACTGGCAGATAAGTACAGCTGGAAGCATTTAAAGGTAGGTTTCACAGTCAGCTTAAGACAAGCTAAAACTGACCTGCCATTAGGCAGGTGGTCACACTCATGGTCCCAGCTATATCTCCTCCATGAACTCTTACTACTTCTCTCAACAGCACAGTAATGGTTCCACTTAGATCAGGTCACAGAGCAAGTACACCCCCAATTCACCTCCCGGCCATACAATTGCAGGAAGGGGCTGGTGCTGTGTCTGGGTTCCACCAGGGCTTTAGACCAGCTTAAACCAAATCATAAAAATCACATCCCTTAGAGCCAGCAAATACAAGTGTTTTCAAAGCACACTGTGATGTCCTCTCTCTCTTGCTACTGCACTTCCTCCTTTAGTTATCTTCCCCTAATCTTGAGCAGCTTTCCAACCTCTGACCACAGCATTCCCACTACCCTCATTTTTGGTACCTCCCCTCTTACAGCTCCAGTCAAGGAAACTCTTCTACAGACCTCAGGGCATCCTACAAACACAGGAAGAAATCACCGGATTTCAAAATTGCACAAGACAAATTGTTGTCCAATGTTACATCAGGTACTGGGCATGACAGATCCGAGGCTTCAATTCAGCCACACTCCCTCTGATTCAGAAAAAGCTTTCTGCTTTACTCTACAGTCTCACTTGTAACACAGCCCAGTTTTCTCTCGACTATAAGGATGCCATGAAAATCAAATCTTTCTTATACTGTCTTTGAAAAGTCACAGAGAACAGTGTGCATGCTGAAATAACAATTACTGAGGCTGCTCCTACCTAAACATGTCAGTACCAATGGCAATATTGTTCAGGTTTCAAGCAAACAGCAAATAAACATTCTCCTCCTTAATTTCCTAAACCCTCTTCCACATTTATAAAGTCTCATTACTTTCCTGAGTAAACAGACAAACACAGTGAAACAAATGCTTTTGAAAGACTAATCTTCTGTGAAATCTAAAAGAAATAAAGCTTGTGCTTAACAAGTTAAGGCAAACTGAATCAACACAAATTTGGGTCAAACCAGACATTTATCACTAATGTTTTAAGAAGGCCTGTCTCAGAAAGTTAAAAATCAATTACCGTCCAAATCAAAATATGTAAAAAAAACCCCTATAAATAGCTGAAATCTATTTTAAGTGTTTTACTAGATGCCCAAGAAGCCATAATTTTACCACTGAGGAAAAAGCTCAGAGTGGTGAAAAACTGCACAATTTACAAGGCAAGTGAGAACATCTGTTAAAAAAAAAAAAATCTTGTAAAAACAGCAGGAGAAGCATTGACAATGGCCATGACAAAGTAGAAAAATACCAAAAACTGAAACACTAGCAAAAGAATACAATACATCTCTATCACTAGAAGGGCAAGCATCGTCCTAGCAACAAAAGAAATTAACAAAAGTTGTGAAGATTACAAAGTAAGAATGTTAGAAGTGTAATAAAAACAAACCCACAAATTTGGAAATGTTCAGTAAGTGCAGAACAAAAACAGTCTAGACAAAAAATTTATATCATATCCTGCTGCCACAACAAAGTGCTTTTTAAAAGAACAACAAATATTAAACTTCTTTAAAATACAGGTTGTTTAGGTCAACGATATAATCCAAAGGATGTGAATATTTGAATGAACTGAACACATGAATGAATGGCTTTTCACTAAGCCAAAAGAAACTCCAGTCATCTGGATAGAAGATGACATAGGTTATAAATTATTACCATTTTAAGCTGTTGCTGGCTTTTCTAGGTTTTGATACAGAACAGACAAATAAGCAAATACTAGTAATGTAGAAGACTAATACAGTGGCTTCACGGGAATTTAATCCTGGCACTTTCAGTTGATAAAGTACTAGTAATGGTCAAGCACAGTTAACATCCAAAGTGTTTGATTTAGTATTGTCTGATATTTTAATGAAGAAATTAGAATATAAAGAAAGTTAACTGGTCTATCTCACATGTACTAAAACTAGAGGTGAACAAGTTTTATGCTTATGGTTTGTTTTGTGACTATCATACATACTGTCCTAGTTACGTCCTAGTTTTTTGACCTATGCTGGTCAAAAAGACCCCCTTGGTCTTTTCAGTAGCTCCCATTTTTAAAACCTCCGAGAAGTGTTAAGATGATAACACTACTGAGAGGACACTAAGCATTCTTCAGATCTTGTACCTTAACCCCACCATATTTCATCATTGCCTACAACCCAGAAGTAAACAGCAGCTAGAGGTAAGTTGTACTGTGGGGCTGGGGGAAGGAGAGGGAGCGGAAGGGAAAGAAGTAATACTGCGTTTCTGATACAATGTTGTATATGTTCTGATACAACTTGGGGAAGGCTGGGAAAGGCCAGACTTTCTTTTTAAATAAACAAGAGCCAAGTCCTATCTAAAAATGAAGGCCAATCCTAGAAATTATCTCAAAAGGACAGAAAAGACTTGGAGGTGGGTCATTACCTGGGCACAAGTTTCCAGTGTATGCAGTTCCCACCAAGACCATACAAATATACATATGTGGAACTGGAGAATGGCTTGGTTTGGAAGGGAACCTCCCTGCCATGGGCAGAAGCACCAGGCCAGTCAAAGCTCCATCCAGCCTGGCCTTGAAACACTTCTAGGGATGGAGCATCCAGAGGATGCTTTACTACGGCAACTGTGTGACTGCTACAACAATGCTCTGTTCTCAAGCTCAGTCCTGCAACAGCTACTGCCAGAGAGCAAAGCCATGAAAACACTGAAAGAATATGAGAGACTCAAACGGGTCAGCAGGACTGCAGAACATAACAGCAGTAGAGGGATCTGATAATCATCAGCATATTAAATAAATACAGATAGACATATATTTGGATAGCTATCTCTCAAGATGTAATGAAAAGAAACAAATTAAATTCAGACTAGAAACAGGTTTAAGTCTTAAACAGACTAATTAAATTATGGAGCAACTTTCCCAGCTATACAATATAATCTATTACTGTAGGATTTTGTTTATTTTCTTTTTTACTTTTAAGTAGTATTCTGGCAAAAAACATTAAAAAAAAAAAAAAACCCTCAGCCTGCAATATAAGGTTGGATTAAATCTACAGTCCTCTCTGCCCTCAACCTCTGAAGCTACTCATGATACACAAAGTAAGGATCAACCTTCAATATTAAGCATGCTAATTTGTCTGAGACTTCACAGTTCCATTTTCCTTTTTAAGTAATATAATAAATGATATCTGATCTTTGAATGAGCTCACAAATGTAAGACTAGTCCCTGGAGTGATCCTGACTAAACGACAAAGTAACTTCTGTGCCTGTACATTACAAATAAGAACAATCTGCACTCCAGTACAGCTCCAACATCTATGGAACTCCACAGGGAACAGAGTTGGACTGTAAAGTCAGGCCTTTCACTGACATTTTAAACAGAAGAAATTAGAGCCAAAGCTATCTACAAGAGGTTTATCTTTTTTCTTCAAACCGCCAACAAGGAATATAAGGAGATATCATGCTTCCTAGGTAGTTACAAATTGAACCACAGGGAGAGAAACAAAAATAAAATTGAAGGCTTCCATCTGGAAAAATCCTGTCAGACAGAGCCCATAACTCTTGAAATTTTCTTCCAACTTTGCAGGAAGACTGTTCTCAGCCAAAACTTATCTAATGACAAAAGAGATCTGTAATAACCAATAACTTCAGTCTTTCTTAAATACATCCTGCACCACCTGACACTGGTGAATGCACTACACTGCAGTGACAAAACAGATCTTCCTGCCCAGTAATAGTTTCTCACCATTTAGGAAGGGAAGCAGCCCTCAACAGCTGAAACACCTTTGGCAGTTCAGCCCATATTAGGCCACACATCTAGAACATTTTCCAAACACAAAGAAGCAATACAACCAAAATCTATTTTCTAAAGATTTCCCTCTTTCCTGCCCGTTGGATTTCAGAATAAAAACATCCAAGCCTTTCATCACCTACCATAGCACAGTCAGGAAGTCATTCTTAATTAGAAGGCCTAAGGAATTTAAAGTCAGAGGCTCATTGGCCTACTAAAATAGTTTAGTGAAAGGATAACAAGCACAAACAGCATGAGTAGAATTCTCCTACTAAGGCTACACTGTATAAAAGAAAGCAGACTTGCCATTCTGTTACCAGAAATGTGAACATTGGGAGAAGGAAGCAAACCAACAGGGACTACTTAGTCCAGTATTACTGTGCCATCCTAGGATGCTTTGCATGTCTCATAATGGAGCTACCACATCACACTGCAGGGCAACCCATGGCAGGTCCATGATGAGACCAACACCCACAGGGCTCCTTTCAGTCATCCATGCACTTAACAATCCTGTAGAAGAAATCATGTATGAAATCTCATATGAAAAAGGTGGTACATCAATCACAGAATTAGAGTCACTCCAACACAGTCTCTACTCCTCTATATTGACATATTTGAAGCATTGCTCGATTATCCTTTTGTGGAATTCAAAAACTTGCATTTGGTCCCTAGAAAGACATCCAAACTCAAGTAATATGATCCAGCTTTTGATGAAAACATCAAGAGCTGGATAATCTACCACTGCCCTCCTTTCTTTGTTATAATGATTACTCACCCTCAGCATTTACCACTTGTGGCTTTCAATTTGATCCCATTCAACTTCACTTTCTGGTCACTGAATCGTGTTAAGTATAAACTGAATACAGCACTAAATCTCAGTAGGAAAAGATTCAGATGGGGAGAAAAAAGATGCTTCTCACTATTTCAAACAATGTGAACAGGGTTTTTTGCAAGCCTTTTACCATAAGGCATTATTATTTTTAACTTTTTCCCATACTCTTGATCATGTAACAATGACTTTTAAAGACAAAACTTCATCTTTAGCATTACCAAACACCCAAAAGTCATCTCCTTGTTCCTACATATTTTTAATCAGTATTATACCAGGAACTTCTGCTGAACTAATTGTTCATATTTGTATCCCACCAGTCAATAGATTTTGGGATAGAATCCCATGCCTATGTTCCCTATCTTCAATGCATTATTTTGAATACAGCTGCACTTAGGTGCACCTTGCTCTACTAACATAACATGAATTCTAGATGGTTTTGTACAGTTCTGCCCTCTCTGCTCAGCATCTATCTGTCTTATTCATCTGCAGGTTTTATTAATGTTAATTTTGACATAACTCCCAAACCACTAACAAAAAAATCTGAATCTAGTAGACTACTTCCTCTAAGACTTCTAGGAACAATGACATCCAGGAATAATCCTTTCTAACAACTATATCCTAGATGTATCAGCTAGCCAGAAGTTCTCCATATCATATCCTATAAGATCATTCAACTAATATTACTGCAATATGAGCAGTTGATGTTGTTTGTTATACTTCACCACTAAAATTATCCTCATAAAGCTTTGTTGTTCCACTAGTAATCTTGCAACAATCTTACAACTGGAAGAGCGGGATCTACACTCAAAAATTTTGAAAGTAATCCAAATTACTCAGCACAGTAAGTCAACACAAGACAGTAAGAAGCAAGTCTCATAAAAGAAAAAGGCATAGAAAAAATACCTAGAAAAGATACCTGGAAAATATATACAACAGAGACAACAGTAGCATGAAACATAAAAAAAAAACCTGGGGGAGATTTTGACAGTCCTAAAAAAAAAATCAATTTTAAATTTATAAAAATGTTGTAACTGATTATATGCTCCGATATCACTACTTGCATAAGGACAGTGATATTTTCTTAAAAAATGGAAATCACCAGGTGTTAAGGCCCCTGACCTTCAAAAGTGACTGAACAGAGATACACTTCATTGTTCAGTGGGCAGGTCTGTGACAATAATACTCTGCTATGGCACAGACTCCTTAAGTTTTTAAAAGAGCATTTCTGGAGTTTCTGTTAAAAGCCGGTCAGTCTCCCCACCACCATGAAAAACGTCCTTCTCTTTTAAAGCTTATCTGCCCAAACAGATTTTAAGGAATAAGGGAACGCCCACTGAAATCCATGTAAACACTACCCTGTGAATAAGGTCTAGTCAGAGGCTTAGCATTTCTGGAAAAAACAAATAAAACTCCTCCAAACTAGTTACACAAGTGATATTTATTGCATATTAGAAGACTCAGGTTGGTGTTACAGCACA